>OU452175.1:13961791-15278222 GCA_911728515.1 Peribatodes rhomboidaria
TGAGAGTGACGCATCAGAATAGGGGAGCAAGGTTACATGGAACATGGGGGCAAATTAGTTAACCAAAGCCGATGATTAACTGAACCGTTAACTTTACGTTTATGATAAAAAATGGACGAGTGCAGGACTGCTCAGTAACACTAATGTCTCACAGACGTGCCAGCTGGAATACCGGTGATGCATGGTATAATAATATACTCCTATAGCATTCCGGTCACGTGTCCAACTCGAAGTGCCGTAAATCGATGCTTAAAACAATACCAAAATAAGTCATTTACAAATAGTTCGAAAGAGACGGATGACGATGACGAGTGACGTCATTACGTGTTTGCTCCCGGCATGCTAGACCTTGTTTTTTTAGATCATGCGTTAGTGAAACATGAATGATAATAATGAGCCGTTCACCGTCCGTTTTATAAGGCTAACGCAACGTCAACAGTTCAGTTAAGTATCGGCTATAGTTAGCTGAGTAGCCGCCAGTGCTAAGCCCGAAAGACTTTTTTTGCCATTTATTCAACAGAATATCGTCCGTCGAAGTGTAGGTGTTAAATTCACCTCTGCCAGTCCCTTTTGGAGAAAAGCGTGACGATTATGATAATGTTATTCAACAGCCCAACAGTACCTAGTATTTGACTGCGTTACCTATACTGCATTCCGTATAGAAGCCAAGGTTTTCAGTTAATTAAGTATAGACATAAACTATATAATATTTTATATTAGAGACATATATGGAAATTTACAGCTTGTAGCGGGACGGCCCTATCCTTCCGTAGGTAGTAATATTGGCAGCAATGGGCCCGCCGGCCAATCATCGACTCTCCCTGGTAAAATAAGTTGCGTGCGCGCCCCGAGCAGCGCTAGTGGCGCGCAGGTGGAAGGGCGCGGTCTTCCGTCTTGTACTTGTGAGCCGACCGCGATCCCTACCGTACCGTTGCGTTTTTCGTTACGAGTGCCGAAGCCTCGTGTCCCTTTTGACTTGTAACTGTAACTGTGTTGTGTGCTCAAGTATACTTTCTTATCTACCTACCAGTGCGTTTCATTATCTGCATAAATTCTCCGCCCGTCAGTAGACCGAACAAATCATTTTGTGGCCCACGTTAAACCCGCTGGACACAAGCTTCAATAGCAGTGTGGCGAGCGCAGTTCATTCCCGACTTTCCCTAGTTCAGAGTGTAAAATTGGCGGACCTCGAAATTTTGAGCGGCGCTCAATTTCGTGACGCTAAGTACTACCAGTACAAGTAGTACAACCTTGGTCCTCTCTTTGCCAAATAACAAAAATAGGTTTGTATGGATTAAATTTAGACCGTACAAAATTGAAAATTCCACTCAAATGGCATTATTATCGGCCGCAGAAGGGATCGGACACCGGACATGAACATGACCCAGAAAGATTTATTTGGGACGGCGGCGCTTAGGCCGAGTGATAAAACAATGTCTAATGTTTTAGTTGCAGGGTGGCATGCAAATTTGAGAGATCTCGAATGGCTTGATGATTTTTGTTGGCCGTATTAAGCTAAGTAATTAAAATATAAAATCATTTATCGTCACAGTGATCATTGAGAGCTATATTTTCTTAAATAAAGCGAGTTTAAGTTGAGGTCTGTCATACTGTGCCGTCGTTACTCGGTGGTGAAAGGGGCGCAAGATCTTATTTTTAAAATTCAACAACATTATCTTATTTTGTAAAAAAAAGATCTAATTCGGATGATTGGAAGTCGGATTTGTTTATATTTTAAAAGATTATGTTACACCCAACAGGCTCGCCCCCTGTCACACTTAGGACTGAATATAGTCCAGCAAAGTGTGGTGATGTAATCACACTCAAACACCTCAGCCATCTCCTCCGGGATAAAGGCTTGACGATAACATACATAATTATGTAACAACCAACCCAAAGTGACGAAATGTCTCTGCGTCATGGGGTCGACGCACAAGGATCCCCCACAGGCGGTGGGGCAGCACAGCTGGGTTCCATTGCAGGGAACCTGGGGCCCGCAGGTCGGGCCGCACTCGTCCACCGGCAGCGTCGGGGGACAGGAGCCCGCGCAGTGGCACACGGCGAACACTGCTGATGCTGGAGAATAACAACAATCGTGTTAGCAACACATACAAAAAAAATGCAGTCTATGCTCTGCTGTGTGACGTTTCGCGAGCGAACTGTCAAAGGAATGTCAGTGGAGTAGCGCCTGAGTAACCTGCCCCGCCCAACTGGCACTTTTGGCCATCCATACTCTTTGCTTTTGGCTGGACCACGGAAGAGAATGGATCTCGTATTATTATTCTTTGGTGTCATTCTGTCGTATTGATCTTGGTGTCCATTCGATTCATACTGGAATTACCTACATATTGTACATAGACATAGAGTAAAGACCCCTAATCGGTCAAAAATAATGATTCCAAAAAAAGTAAACCAAACCATTGAAAGTCAACCAATTCACTAGTCAGTCTTCGATGTCATCCAGTAGCGGTTACGTCTCCCCACTAACCAATAAATATGGTGAACTGTGTAGTCTACTCATGCCGAACAGAATATCCAAAACAGTAAAAAAAGGCAACGTCACATATCATCCGTAACTCTTAAATATATTTTTATGCGCTTTAAAAAGCTAATAATTGTAATTAATTCTTAATGTCAACAGAGCGAAAAGTTGCTAAAAAAAGTGTTGCCACAAGGTATTTTTATATTTTCCCTTTAATAAACTTTAGGTTTCTTATGGATCCAGTTTAGCCGATCTGGGACCCTATTCGGAGATTTGAGATTTTCATCTCACTTTTTCTCGTCCCTGTTGCTCTCGTTTAAAACGTCATAGGTGACCAAGATAAAATCTCATCTCATCTCACGCGCAGGAATAGCCCCCCAGTGGACAAAAATAATTCGACAAAGTAAAAATGAAAATTAGTTAAAACTTCGTCGCCCCTATAACAATTTGCTCTGTGCACCTTCGCAAAAAAGAAATATACGTAACAGTGAAATATCCTGACAAGCAGGCGTCAGTTTTATTTTTATGTAAATGTACCTAATGTTATTTTATTGCCGAAAAAATAACTTAAATGTATGATGTAAATAATGATAGTGTGTAAATAAGATAAAATCAATAGTTAAAATCAATAGTAATCCCTTTACTATTGATTTTAACGCAAATTCGTACTCTTGATTTTTACTTAAATTCTTACCTTTTACCTACTCTGATTTTAGTTAAGGTTTACATACAATCTATAATATTAGTTTGTAGAATAGTGTCATGAATGGATCTGGTTATGGCTTTGTGTGTAGTTTAGCTCTGGCCTAAGCTGGCCTAATACTTTGTTTCCGGTCTTGTGATTTCTTTAAACTCTGATCGTTATATAATTTACCCAACTAAATCGGGTAACCTCTTTTAATGGCAAGTTCATCACGTATAGAAAAAAAAAAAAAAAAAAGGGAGTTTTGGCGGGAACCGAAAAGATGGTGTCGTGTTTTTGTATTATTTTCTAAAACTTGTGATTCTTCGAGTGTTAAAGTGTAATAATGGTGGATTATTAACCTTTACCGGTTCGTCAACGTGCACGAGTGTGGGCAAATGATACAAACATCGCGAAACGCGATTTTTCGTGTTCTCTACAAAACTTCACATAGAGTTTCAGTAAAGTATCCATAACTTTACTGGAATGGGGAAAGGGGAGGGATTCATCGTCTTCATCATCACCTCATCATCATCATCCCATCATCTGTTACTGAAGGAAAAATAATTACTAAGAATCCGACTGAAGGACGAGTATCCATGGTCATGAATAATTAAAAAAAAAAAAATAGAAAAAAAGGTTATAATACGGTACCAAAATAAATTTGACACGTTTCGAAATCGTGTTTTGTATGAAGACTATCCTTCTGGACCTATGTAATAGAGCATATTCTGTGATATTGTACATGGTTTGGATTATTACAAGTATTAGTTGTTTACATTTACATTAAGGTGGTTTTGAATACCGTCCCTTCAGAAATAGTTAACAATCGTGTCAAATGGCTTTCAAACAGACTAGAGGCATGAAAAAAAATGCTAATCTAATCCTACACTAATCTATACTTACGAATATTATGCAGAAGACTTACGAATGCAGAAGTAACATTCGTGAGTTTGTATGTTTGTTTGTAAGGGGTTATTTTCGAAACTACTGACCCGATTTAAAAAAACTTAGGTACTATCACACATCGAGCATCTAGCGAGGGACTGAATAAAGTATGGCACAGTTGCCACAAATGAATAGCACAAGTCTGTCTTGAGTTTTATTTGGGTTTCTGTCCGGATCTCTGTCTTCCTCTACAGTACCTCTAAACTTTTGAAAATTGCAGACAAATAATTTTTTTGGAAAACTTTAAATATTTCTGAAAACTGACTCGACAAAAAAATCTTTAGAATTGTTTAACCTACTCACAAAATTCAGAGAGTCTGCACTCCACTCAGAGACTTCTGCCGCGAGGGCTACAGATCACAGAAAAAGTAATAAAAATAAAATAATAATAATAATATGTTTCAGCGACGATGGTAAGAGACCTGACGGAATGATATTGATTCCCTGGAGTCATGGTAGGCCACTGGTGTGGGATGCCACATGCGTCGACACACTGGCGGCATCCCACCGGCGGAAACCCACAAAAGGCGGAAATATGAATCCCTCGGTGATGGATACATATTTCTGCCTTTTGGGGTAGAAACTTTGGGCCCTTGGGGTCCAAGCGCATGGTTGCTCTTCAATGAGCTGTCAAAGCGTCTGATAGAGAGAACAAACGACCAAAGGGCTGGTGCTTACCTCGGTCAGCGAATTAGCATTGCTATTCAGCGAGGTAACGTTGCCAGCCTTTTGGGTACTTTACCCGCGGATGCTGACCTGAGCTCTGTTTATTATTTGTAATTTGTTATTTTTGTTTGGTTTATTTTAGGCTTATATTGTTTCAATAAATTACTTATATCTCCAATATAAATTCCTGAGAACAAAAAAAAATGCCTAAAGTAAAATAAATCATTTATAACATATGTTTATTTGTGGAAAAATCATTGCCTTTACATTATTGCCGGCGAGCCCCAAACTAGGCGTACAAGCCTGTGTCTTGGGACTCTGAGATATTTACCAGGTACTACATTTCCTAGCTTAGTGCTAACTCTTAAAAATAAAGTAAAGTGGGGTATTTAAATATTCGTGTGAGTGTGTGTGTTTGTATACGTGTGATGTGTGTGTGTGTCTATGTGTGCGTGTGTGTGTGTGGAAATAAAATAAAAGTAGATATTAGTTCAAGTAACAATTTTGAAGATGAACTTCCGCAAAGTAACGCCTGATTCAATCAACTAGATCACAGAAATACTAGTTAGATATCTACCTACTAGCTGCGCCCCGCGGTTTCACCCGCGGTTAAAAAGTCTATGTGCTATTCTAGACTATAATCTATCTCTGTACCAAATTCCATCCAGATCTGTTCAGCCGTTCTGGCGTGAAAGAGTAACAAACATCCATCCATCCATCTATCCATCCATCCATCCATCCATCCATACATACAAACTTTCGCGTTTATAATATTAGTAGGATATAATATTAGTAGGATAGGATAGGATTAGTAGGATAGGATTATCAGCACAATCCAATATCTTGACACTTGAAAGAAGAACTCAAGAGGCATCTTAGCTTTATCTACAGATGCAATAGAATCCCTTTGAAAGGCATCGTTCTTAGTTCCACTCAACATCAACTTGACTAAACCCAGAACATTAAAAATGTGAACTTACATTGTGTAGGGTAGAGTTAAATTTCAAGTGACGAATATTGAAGTGATCTATACTCGAACATCTGGCTGCTTATGTTGAGATATTAGTAGAAAACAGTAACTATACATTTTGCATTAAGATGTATTGTAACAATGCAATATATAATAGTATAAAAGTATGTATATATGTGCGTATTGCATGTCATCTGCAACAAGACTGGAGCTCGGTGTATAGCGACAGGCTCGCCCTCTATCACATTTGGGGCTGAATATCGTCCGGCGAAGTGTGGGTATGACACCTCTACCAGCCCCCTCGGCGGAAAAGCGTGATGATGTAACTATGTAATAGAGTTGGGCCTGAGTGGATCTAATCATTAAGTTATTCAAATACCGATGATTTGTGTTGAAACTCCATTATATTAACAAAGGTGTCGGCATTCTTCCTCAAATATACCGCATATAAGTTTTTCTAGGAAATACATGCTCCAAGAAATCTATGAAATTAGCAGGAAATGAACATTGGCAGAATTGTGACAACGTTCTGAAGACGGATCTGAGCAGTAGCGCACTTGTAGCGCCTCACTCAACTGCCGTCTTTGTACTTCTTCACTCTACAAAACTTCAAGGCTAGAGTAAATAAGTACCTCATAGGTCGTCGTGCTCCATCTTAGACCACAACGTCGCTTAACATCTGGCGAGTTGGTGGTCAAACGCCGACCTATTCTACATTAAAAAAAAAAACTAGCCACAGAAGCCAATAACCAAGAATTTAATCTAATCTAAGTACAAAGATGTCACTATAATTATACACCATGTATCTCCAAACGGCGGACATTTATTCTAGGATATCCTAGTACTCATAATTTTATGACTATTAACTTTTACAATGAGGTCAAGCCTGAAATGAAAAAAAAATAAACAAGATTATCAATGAACTTTGTGGGTGGAATAGTTTTTTTTTTTTAATTTATTTTGTACTAGCTGCGCCCCGCGGTTAATAAGTATCCTATGTGCTATTCTAGGCTATAATCTATCTTTCATCCAGATCTGTTCAGCCGTTCTGGCGTGAAAGAGTAACAAACATCCATCCATTCTAACAAACTTTCGCGTTTATAATATTAGTATCATAACTCTGAAAGTTAGCCCCATGGTAAAAGTTGGTCATAACGACGAACACAATGAAATCCTAGAGTACGTCCGTCTTTAAAGATACACTCTCTATATCGTAGGTACCCTATGTAAGTTTAAGAGGGCCGCGACGCTCTGAAATTTCCATACAAACGCGCTACTCAAATTTCTTGAAAACCGTTTTGTCAGATTATGATGAAAAGCATGTACAATTAAATTAACAATATCTCCGCCCCTATGTTCTTGGTTTTTTTTTAAAACGTTCTCAAGCAAAAATAGAGCTTTGAAAAATATTCGCATTTCTAAGGGGTCACTTTTGACTGATTTATTCAATAGGTAGACAAAGCAAATCAAAAAATCCATTACATAGGGAGGTTGTCTACATCATTAGCTGTTAAATGAATCCTACTTTCTACTTATAATATTATAAACGCGAATGTTTGTATGTATGGATGGAAGGATGGATGGATGTTTGTTACTCTTTCACGCCAGAACGGCTGAACAAATCTGGATGAAATTTGGCACAGAGATAGATTATAGTCTAGAATAGCACATAGGATACTTTTTAACAGCGGGTAAAACCGTGGGGCGCAGCTAATCTATAATACAAAGGAAATTCTTAGTTATATAAGAATGATTACAGAAGTGCAAAAGTCATTAAAAAAATGCACTTTGTCACTCTGTGGGTAACTTTAGAGGCTCATCAGGATCATTTCTCGCTCTCTTCGCTCGTCTTCTTCTTCTAGACGAAATGGCTATAGAATACCTTAAGCCAATGCGAAGTTAGTCTAAAGTGGTTGCCGGAGCCTCTCTCACATCAACACATTTACTAACCGACACTCACTCACACATTATCAAACATACGCAACTACAACAACAATAATTATGTTATATAATTTACTGCAACTAAGTTAAAAATACGTGCCGAAAATACTGACTTTCAAACCATTTTTCAATTAACCCAAAAGACAGCCGCCCAACTGTTATGATAAATTACGTTTTGTTTACTTACTTAGTATTCCTCAGAGTTCATCACACAGTTCTTGCGTCTAAAGTACTCACTCAACTCATAATGTAGATCCTAAAAGGCACGTTCTCACAGTATAATAGAATTGAGAGCTTGAATCTGAACAAAACGTTCATTAATTCTAATACACTCACCAATTAAGTACACAAATAACGACGACATTTCTGTCACTCGCAGAGCTCGGCTTTATAATTTGCGCTTACAGTGATAATTACAACCTCGTATTGTCACAAATAACAAGTCTGACACACGGGTGTTAAGATTCACAAGCCATCGCACCTTAATCAATTTATTAAGTTAAGAGCCTGACGGTTTCGCTAGCGATCCTACGGGAACAGTTATTTTTTAAGGAAACTTCTAATGCGACTTCCAACAAGGTTGCGTTAAACGTTTAACGCTCCTGGGGAGGGGGAATAGAAAAAGACAGAGCGAGAGTGAATGCGTGGCACTCGAACGCATGCGCGTAGTAAGAAAGATAGAATAAGAATAAGAATCATTTACTGCAGAACTGTGTGCAAGGGTCTTAATTTAAATAAACCTAGTCTCAACAGTAGACCCAAGTCGGATGTGCAATATATATATTAGTAGTGGATGTACATAGGTACTTATAAATGTGGTTAAACATTATGGAATAAACAACAATATCAAAATAAGAGTAAATAATCGCTATTTTTATCATAAAATTAACTCTTTCAAATCGTAAAACTAGCCATTTCTTCAATTTACCACAATGGTTTGCACTTGATAAGCTTCTTACGTTTAATTAGTGAATAAATTATTTAGGTTTGAAGAAAGTGTCACAAACATTAGGCTAATTTGCGGTTTGCCGGATCTTATCGAGATTTACATACACGTTACAAACTAACTATTTTAGAAGTAACAATATGTTTAACGGTGAATATAATTTTATACCACTACGACCTAATGTAGAAGTACACAGAAGTTTTACTTCTTCCGCGCGGAGGGACTCCTCGCACTATTTTTTTTGTACCAGTGACAACATGTTTGCAAAATGTCATGACTATCGCCTTGGTAGTGAAGCCGTGATAGCATAACAAACAATCAAACAAAATAATAAAGAACAAACTCAAAAAATAATAAAAACAATAAATATTTAAAGTTTGGATTAGGATAGAACTAGCCATCTCTCTGCAGGATCACACCCGTTTCATTGCCTATGGGACTTTGTGATTTTGAAGCTTTATGCTAGTGTATTTCCGCTTAACATAAATTTAGCGGAAATACACTAGAGATTTGCTAAAGAAACAGTTTTGAATATGGACTTCCGCAAAGTAATGCCTGATTCAAACTGCTATTGGAACACTATACCTAGTGGAGTAGTAAAGTTACATTTTATAATTATATATATATATATATACCATGCTTTCTAGCTGTTTGTTTGACAGAAAAACAACCCGTGTGTCCAGTGTGTCACACAGATTACTTAGAAATATTCCAATGTACCGAAGTATTTGTATCACATCATCATGTAAATCCCAGAAATATTAATAACGTCATTTATTGTAATGAGGAAAACGCCACCTTTCAACTGCTACTTTAAAAAAGTTAATAAGTAATCGTATTTATTGTAAAGTAATAAGTAGATAATTTTGATATCGAAAAACAGAGAGAAACAGAGAGAGCAAATAGGCACCTATTTCCATAATATGTATTTTTCTTAGCCACTTGCCATAGCCTTTACTTTCTGTTTACTGTGCCAATTACATAATACTTGTTGAGTATTCTGGTAAATTTACAGCCTTCAATAATTATAGCTCAGTCCTTGATTTTGCTTAATGATAAGTAAGCTAATAGTTAGGCGTTTCCGTTCAGGTTCCAAAAACATTAAATCAAATTATTTTTGAATGATTTTAAATACAGATATAGAGAGAGATATAGTGTCTACAATTGAATAGGCGACTGACGATGTGGTCTAATATGGAGCACGTTTGCCCGTGTAGTACCTATTCTCTTGTCTTGAAGAGACCCAAGTTGTAACTATTGCTGTACTCCACTAATTTAATGTATTAACAGTTACGCGTCGGGGTTATCACCGAACTTTACTGGAAGGGCAAACGATTTATCCGTGACGTCATAGTTAACTTATCTCTCGGACCGGGGTCGGATCAGTTTTACTACAGTTCAATTAATTTGCTAGAGATATTGATTTTACGGCTCGGTTTATGAGTGAGAAACTCATAAAGTAGAGCCACCTCTCGGATTGATTCATTTGTAATCGAGGGCATGTTGGGGGAGCGGCTTGCTTCGTAATAAATAGGAGTTAGCTGTGATAGCTGGTACTTACTACGTTTCTTGAGAAAATCAATGTGATTGACGATAACATTCGCTGTACGGTTGCTTACTTAGAAGATTGACTGTAGTTCGTGTGTTAAAAGTAAGTACTAAATACCTACTTATCTAGGTAGGTACCTCTTTGCGCTTTGATTCGATTTAATTAGTAGGAACATCAAAAGAAAAAGTTGTTGATTGAATAAACGTATTCTATCACAGTTATTTAAACAAAGAAGGATCGAATGTTATTAATAAATTAATTACTTACTTGGTATAATAAAGCAATAGTTTTTTGGCTCCTGATTATTTTATACAGGCAAATTTTACTCGCGAATTTGCTCTTCTGAATCTGACAGGTGCGTGCAATTTATGGGCGGGTTCCCACATTTATCATGCTTGACCGTGATCCATAAGTTCAACTGTACGGATAGGAATTATCAGTAAAGCGGGACAGAGATTAGAGAATGTTTTTATGAAATACTCTCATTTTTATTTGTGCCTTAAGGCTACTGCGGACACCCTAAACTATTGCTATTTCATCTAGAAAAAAACGACGAGCGAATAGAGCAAGGCACCCCTCTCATGGTGGAAATCCCGTCTAAGCGCACTAAGCGTTTCAAATCCACTTTTCTTATGAGACCTACAGAGATGTGGAACTTGCCTTGCCAGCGTCTACTTTTGCACCCAATTACAGCCCTGGGATGTTCAAGAGAAAAGTGAATAGGTATCTCCTAGGCAAACGTGTTACACGTTAGATCACATCGTCGCTTCCCATCAAGCGAGTATGTGATCAAACGTATGCCTAGTCCGATGTAAAAAAAAAGAGAAGACACTGATGCCTGACTGCCTCTAAAGTTATCTACAGAGTGCCAATACGCAATTCCATCTGTTTTAATGAATTTCGCACTTGTTTAATTATTTTGAAGTATAGTTACCTACTTATAAATAAAAGTTAGATAAGTGTGAAAGTAGGATTTTCTGGTATTTAGAATTAATTCTAAATACTAATGATGTAGGCAACTTTCCTACCGGAAGACGTATTTTTAAAGTTAAAATACTTTGCCTATCTATTAATTAGATCTGTCCAAAGTGACCCCTCACAAATGCGGATATTTGTCATAGCTCTAATTCCTAAAACATTAGGAAGATATAGCCCATTTAATTGAAAATGTCAAACTTCATTACAATCAACGCGTCATTTCTACCAAAGCAATTGCTTTTTGTGACACTTCTGGCATTCAATAGTGTCAATTTAAGGCAATTCACTAACGATTTAAAAACAATTAGTTAGTATGACACCAAGAAAAAAAAATGTTATAACTCCACTTCTTTAGCCCGGTCTATGGCAACAGGCTCGCCACCTGTCACATTTTGGACTGAATATCGACTGGCGAAGTGTGGGTGTTGTATTACACCTTTGCCAGCCCCCTCGGGGAAAAGGGTGACGATATAAGAAATTTGATTTGAAGAATTGATGATTTCCAAGAAATTCGGCAAGCGCGTTTGTGTGAAATTTCTGAACTTTGGGCGACCCTTAACTTGCTTATATCAAAAAGGAGAGACTATGAACTATTTTAAAACAATCAATAAAAGACGAATACTTTACATTTTTTAAATTTAATAGCAAAAAAATAAAGCACGTACCTGTTCTGAAATAAATCTTATTATAATGTACAAAATACTACCTGCTTAATACTGATTAATCTGTTATAATTAGTAAATAACTTACTTAATTGTTTACCTGTAAACATGTTTTAACTACCCTTATTAACTGGTTACACATAACTTTGAGTTGATGAAGAATTCACGATAACAAAATTATAATCGTTGGCTTATGTTATACTCAACTTATAAACAAACATTGCATACTTTGAATACTTAGGCATTATGGAGACGACATAACTAGCCTACCATACTCCTTATGCATAAAGTTTACAATCATAATCTAACGGTTTTATACTTTTTGATATAAAATTGTTGAAGTAAATTAATGTGAGAACTACTAAAAACAAATGAAAACTTATGATAAATCTATGTAATAAATAATTATGTAATAGGGTTGCATGAGTTATTATAATTCTGAAGCTGCATTAGCACGCGATAATTCGTGTTGCGTTGTCGAGCTAATATCATCGTTATGGGTTATCAACGATGTTCTTGTCTACATTAGCGGTCAACTCGTCGCCTTTCTGCGGAGTTGACGTGGGCGATAATTCGCCCGATACATCGCCGAGTGACAATCTAACCGGCTACAATTTACGCGATAGCCCGAATTATCGCCGAAGGGTTCTAATGTAGCCGTAGCATGATTCTATGTTGCATACTTTTGCAATGTGCCTACCGACATGGCATAGCTTAACCACAACAGTGGTTGGAATGGCACGCGGGTCTTGGTCCCAACCCCTTACACCCTATACACCCCTTACAAAGGTCCTCGCCACTTGAAAGTAATGGAATGACAAAGGAATCCTCGTAATATTTTGATGGTTACGAATGTTACGATTTTCGAGGAAGTGGTTTTAGGCTTGTATGAAAATATAGACGAAAAAAGATTTTTTTAAAGTTGAGTAGTGAAGACGGCGATGCAATGAAAAGTATTTCGTATTTGTAACAGTCGAAAGATAGCTGGTGACATTGAAGTATGAAAGCATTTGTATTTCAAAACAGCTTTGCGAATAAATTAAGAACAACATTCATTCGATCATTATTAGATCATTATTTCATTTACAATCTGGAATAGGTGTATACGAGAAACAACAACAAGAGGAATTACATGGCAAACTATAATATCTGGGAAGTATCGATAGTATCATCGAGGTACGAGAAACTACAACAAGACGAATTACATTGCAAACTTTAATATCTGGGACGTTTCGGTAGTATCTTCGATGTTTCATATACCTTTAGACTAACTAAAGCATTTGCCAACCACCTGGCAAGTAGAGACTGCTCGTTTGTCACCTGGTACATAAACCCACTCAACGCATGGGCCACGCGTCATAATTTTTTGCAAGTCATACGGATCAACGTCATTCAATGCACGACAGTACAGAGAAGACAAACAAAATCATGACAAATATGCTCTTTAATCCAAACGTGGAAATGAAAAGTGTAACCCTTATTTATAGGAGGAGGAAGGTGGATTATCATCTATCAATAAACCTTATCACATATTCAATCGCTCACTGTTTTTTAATAAACTGATCATCCTTAACTTGAGAACTGGCGAGGTAGCCGTCCAACCAGCTTTCTATGACGGGCAGATTTTCCAACGACCATTTAGCTTCTTCTCGAATGTTCTTTATGTTTTTCTCGACGATGTGTTCCGCTGAACCGAACTCCCCTTGATGGCCCATGTAGAGGTTGGATACCATTTCCAAGCCCTCCTGTGTCGTGAAGTGGGATGTCGCTGAGGTGACGAGGTTGTCCCAGAGATTGGTCTTGTGGGCGAACCTAAATCAATAATATTAGTTAAACAATCTTAAGGCCCACTAAGAGAAGCACGGGTTATCTTTTTTATTCGGAGTTAACTGACTCATCGGAGGTGAACTTATAAATCGTCTTGCGCCACCAAGAGTAAAAGCTAATCTTGATTTAACACAACACGAGTACCTATAGAGAGAAATTTATAACATTTTAACTCTTGAGTTAAATAGCCAGGCGTTTATGAATGAATTTAACTCCGTATCTTTTGCAAGTGGGCTAAAGAAGTGTCTAAGGACAATTATTAAACCAATTTATATGTTACCTAAATGGCCAAAAAGGAAAAAAACTATTGCATCTTAACGAAGGCCACAAAAGCTAGTCGCAATATGTAAAAAGCACTTTAAATTCCAATAACAATTTTTCTCGTACTTCTCAAGTTTTTTTTTTTTTTATATTTACAAAACAAAGTTGTCTGTCCTCATAATTAGTCTATGTTGTAATAACGTCTATAACACAAAAATACAAAATACTTACTTCAACTTCAAAGCATCCCAGTTGTTGTTCAAAAATCGGAACAACGTGGTGTACCCTTGCGAGCTCCCGGTCAGCATACTAAATATCAGGAACAGATCGTTGTCTGTAAAGTTGGTATTTCCTTCAAGAAGTGTGATGTTCAATAGCCTGGTGATGGTAGACTCGTCGATAGGACACCCTGCTAGGGTTTTCAGTAGGTAAGTCCTTTCACTTTGCTTCCTTGAAACAGGGAAGTTCAATACTCTTTCAAGACCGAACTCCCATTCCTTTTTGGAGCCGTATTTGAAGACTGGGCATATGAACTGGTTGGAAATTCTGGAAGAAAGATTTGTATGTGTGTATTAAAAAACTCAGTGGGCAGTGTAAAAAATACTAGTAAATAGAAGAGGTAGGAAGTTTGTTTTGAATAATTTACTGGCTTGCAAAGGTTCTGAGTATTTTTTTTTTCAAGCCAGAGGGATCGGGTTCGAAACCAGCCGACGGCACGCACCAATTCGTTCATTGTGTGAACATAATTATGTGCGTATTGTATGTCATTTGCTATAGAACTGAAGCCCGGGGTATGACGACAGGCTCGCCCTCTGTCACATTTGGGGCTGAATATCGTCCGGCGAAGTATGGGTATTGTATTGCACCTCTGCCAGCCCCTTTGGGGGAAAGGCGTGACGATAAATTATGTTTTTCTTTTAAATATAATTTAGAGAGAGGTATCGAATTAATACTAGAGGTACTACTCTAGAGAAATAACTTAAGAACTTTTTTTTTAAACTAAGGAATACTTATTCATATTTACGATCATGAACACCGACTTTTTGAAATCATTATGCATTATTTTTATGCATAGAAATTGATTCCTGGGGAAAATTCAAAGATATTTTATTTAGTAGAAGGTAACGGACAATAGCCGTGAGTTTTGAATGGACATCTCAGTTCAATGAATTGCAATGAAATGCATTGGAATCTGCACTCTGCGAATATTCAATCTTGAAATTGATATCTCCAGAAAACTATTAAGAATTAAAAAATAATTTGAGTGTGATTTATATAATATAAAAAAAAAAAAAAGAAATTGAACTAGATTGAATATTCAATTAAATTTCTAAGAAGTTGAAGAAATTGATATTCATATTTAAAAGAAATTGAATTGAATTGAATATTCAATTTCATTATTTGCTCGTCAATGCGTAACAATGATCATAATTTAGGTTTGAGCAGCCAATAACTACCTCACATTAGGTGTGCAAATTAAGTCAATAAAATGTTATGAAATAAAATTAAATGTCCAATAGAAATAAAATAATATAAATATTTATTAACAAATGAAATAATGAAAATGTTAGCAAAAAAACTTAATATTTATCGTGGTACGAGTAAATATGGTAGCGACACGATGCTTTGTCCAAAGAATTCTTTTGTTGTGCAAAAACTAACGATCACTAGCCACTTTTTAAATTCCGTTCTAATTAATTTATTAAAAGGCTAATCTAATATTTTGTTTGGAATAGAATTATAAATGAGAAGTGCCATGTAAATGCTTCCTTTCCCGTTGTTCCTGAATAATTCCAATCTGACGCTGGGCATGTTGAGTTTTATATGAGTGTCTGTTCTTTTGTTAAACCTATCAAAAGTAGTATATCTAGTAAACTATCAAAAGTAGTAATCTTCTATTAGATTGTGTAATTGTGTAAATGTTAGAATATTATTACGAAAATTCCTTCGATCCGCTGTAGAGATTTTATGTAATTCATCATCACTTCCCTGATATTCTTTTTTACAAAAACGTACATAAAAATCAGTGAACTGGATAGAGTAAATAATTTTAGTGGACAAGGTTTCCGTGGTTGACATCATCAACAAGTAACATTATTAAAAGAAAAATAAAACTCGGCTGCAAAATATTGTGGCCTATGTCGCTGTCAAAACGATTCAAATGACACGTCATATGTCGAAATTCATCAAGCTGTTTAGGCTGTAGGGCGTGCCGAAAGAAACCTCATACATACATACACTCGACAAACATAACCCTCCTTCTTACGCAGTCCGGTTAAAAAGGTGGCTTTCGACTCGCTAACACTTTTTAGCCCGCTGCGACCCAGACCGTGTCGGGCCCTAGATGTTGGCCTAGAAGTTGCAATCGCTTCCAAGCAATTATTTCTCTTATTCTAGTTAATCTTAGTTGACAATAAGATCATTTGACATTTGTGTAGCTCGTTTTTCGTCCAATCATCAGCTAACGTTCGAACATTACCGTTTTTTTTTTTAATATTCCAAAATATAATATGCGGTTGTAGGAATATAATCGTTTGAAGCGAACGTGTCTAGGGGCCCTGACCTCAGATATTGATAGTTAAAATTAAGACTAAATGTAAAGTTTTAAAGGTTTCTATTGCCATTATGGCGAATATTTAGATGTTGAAGCAATCGCGGCCTTCAATGAGTCAAGCACCATGGATAATCAGATTAGCAGTATATTAGCCTCGGCTTTCAAAGCAAGAATTAGTATGGAAAATATACTACTGATAAAGAAAAATAAGATACGCTTCCAGTTTTTTAAAGTGTTTTAGTCAGATACGTATTTTCGCTATTTCATGCATACTTTCAAACAGCTTTCCAACTTCTAGATAACATGACAGACACAAAACCCAGTTCAGCGAAAGTTTCCTTCTAACTAAAACTAGCAAAAAGCTCCTTGTACAAGCGATAGGAAGGAAAATCGGGTCGTACGAAGTTGAACACATGTGTGTTCAGTTAATTAATGTAAAAAAAAACTACATTTAAATAAAGAACTCTACGATTATCGTGAGTTTTTAGTTAGTGGACTTTTCAAGTACAATTTTATTTTATTCGATCTATTCAATTTTATTTTATTCTTGTTTTATATTTTATTTCTGACTATTG
The DNA here is from genome assembly GCA_911728515.1 of Peribatodes rhomboidaria. Lineage (NCBI taxonomy): Eukaryota > Metazoa > Arthropoda > Insecta > Lepidoptera > Geometridae > Peribatodes > Peribatodes rhomboidaria. The sequence goes on from OU452175.1 coordinate 13,978,833, forward strand.
TATTTTAATTTTAATCATTAGATTCAATCATTTAATCTAATAATTAATGAAATAATTTGATGGATGCAAATCTGGATTTTTTTTTTCAAACAATTTTCATTTCATTTTATTTCATTTCAATATTAGTGCGACGCGATGTGGTGAAGGCTTACGAAACTGTGAGGAGACGATTTCGAGGATAGTGTGATGCAGGAGAAAATAAGGAAGGCTGATCCCAATTTTTTTTATTTTGTTTGTGACTAATGCTGTTGGCCACTGAGGCCTCTGTATCGTATCAGACGTTAGGCAAGCGCAAGTGACGCAGGGCCTTCGAGCTGACCCCAACACCATATGGAACGCATAATCAGGAAGCGAAAGAGAGTGTATATGGTAAAACTAGCTGCATCCCGTAGTTTCACCCGCTGACTTCCTTAATTCGGCCCAGACGCAAAATTCGTATTTTTGCTAACATCCCCTAGCTATAAACCATGCTATAAACTACTTACCTTCCATATTTCAGCTTGACAGATCAAGTCCTTTTCGTGTTTAGTCAGTTAGTTAAACTGTGAGTGACCTTTCGCTTTTATAAATATTTAGAAAAGAAACGTGTACTCACGGATTTCCTTCATCAGGGTTTTTGGCTTGCATCCACTTGGCGAACTGGTCCTGCGCCTCCCTGATGCAGGGCTTGTACCCGGCGCCGCAGAGGAACGTCTTGGTCATGGAGCGCAAGTTCTTCTTCCAGCTCTCCTCGTCATCCTTCTCGGGGGAGTAGCCCCGGATCAGTTCCTTGTAGAGAGGAGTCAGAAGGATTCTGACGTAGGCCTAAAAGTTAGATTTGTTTTAGATTATTCTCACATTTTTGCTTTTGAACATCTCAAATCACAACTCTCGATTTTGGAAAGTCACAGGGCCGTATTTTTTTTTTTTTTTTTTTAATGTAAAATAGGTCGACGTTTGACCACCAACTCGCCTGATGTTAAGCAACGTTGTGGTCTAAGATGGAGCACGACGACCTATAAGGTACTTATTCACTCTAGCCTTGAAGTTTTGTAGAGTGAAGAAGTACAAAGACGGCAGTTGAGTGAGGCGCTACAAGTGCGCTACTGCTCAGACCCGTCTTTGGAACGGTTACACCGGACTACATCCCGAAACACGACTAGGTCATTTCACGGCATGGTTTGGTCCGGTGGGTGGTAACTAGCCACGGCCGAAGCCTCCCACCAGAGTTTGCTACCCGGTTAGCACTACCCAGGGACCACGTGTAGGGAATTAGAATAGAGTACACTCCTACGGACGTGAGTAGCTCAGCCCCCAAAACTACGCTCAGAAACTACGCTCGTCGTTACGTCATGAATCTCGATTTCAAACCGTTTTAATGTATTGTAAAACCAGTTTTAACTCAAGACTCAATGCTGAGCGTCGTTTTAGCGGGTCATCGTTTCTAAATATTTTCTAATTTCATCCCTCTGTTACAATTATATGAAATTGTTCACATTATGTCAAGTCTAATCAAATCAGTTAATGATTGCATAATTGAGACAACAGTTATCGAAAAGGTACATGAACTATTGAACTTACCTGGAATTTCCCTTGGATACACTCACAGATGTGCCTTCCGATATGATCGATCATGGTGAACACTGGATCCCACACCAAATGATGCCTTTCCTCTTTCATGAACAGGGTCATATTGAACGCAGTGCCGAAAGACAAGTCTCCAGCATAAGCCAAGTTCCAGGCGTCGTGGAGCAACTTCGCTCGGGTCAACTCGGGTATTGTAGTACGCTTCGGACTTTGAAGGTATTTGGAAAGAAGTTGCCAGTTGTGAGCATCGTAGTTTACTGGGTAGGGAGCTGAAATATTTCAAAGGTTAGCCCGGACGCGTGTCCATAACAAGCCCGTCTCTACAGATCCTAAAACTGGTTTAAGATATCTACCATCCCTATATTTATTATACTACTTTCTAGTGCGAAAAACTTTGTTAAAAAATAAGCTGGTAGCAGGTGGATATGCCAGCTTGCGCAGGAAATGTTCGAACTCATTTGGCAACGGTCAGTGTAGCTGTAGCTGTTTCTGGGTGACTGCAATTAGCATTCACACATGAATAATTATAAACTGCCCAATCTAACGTGATCACTACTAATAAAATTATCAGTATAGGTATTTCTAGTTTATCGGTTCTATAATTTTACTGAAAAAACAATCGATCTACGTCAAGAGGTTTTAAAATCAGTACTTGATACTGACCTGAGCTCTCAAACTGAATAACCATAAAAAAGAGTTAGATTCACAAAAAATCAGGATATTTCAAAATTCAAGTTGTTTCATGGTGCTACAATTGTTTTCTTTCGTATCATGTTTCAAGTGGACTAAAAACTTACCAATTTCTTCAGGGTTGACAATTATGAAGTAATCTTTCTCGGGCATGTCTTTCAAGTGGAGTTCCTTATTCTTCATCCAGGCACGAGGACCAGTGCGCATGAAGTCGAGTTTATCTTCTCTAATAAGAACAATGGGCGCCCACCATGTCATGGAAGCCGCGTCCGGGACATCATGAGGCCTCTCACGGAGATACACTTTCTAAAAGATTAGGGAAGTTAGCCCTCACATGGATGTTCTAATGCGTGCGACATTGTAATCAAAGAGAATCATCATTATTGGCATGTTTACTATTGGTTCACATATGGACATAGGCCTCTCCTAAGGAAAGCGACAAGTGAAATCTCTCATTCAATTTAGTTTAAACCTGACCTGCCTTACCTGAGTAATCGCGATAGATTTGGTGTCATAGTTCCTCAGGACCGTCAGAGTTGGTAGCCTGTCCTTTTGTATCCAGCTTTCGGCAACGGACTTGACATCAACATCTTTGGGAATCTTCTTGTCTTCAATAGCAGCGGAGTTCAAAGCATTCCAGATATCATCACCGGTGAAGGTTTTGAACTTGCTAGACGATAATTTGATTCGATTTTATGTTTAAATCCATCGACAATCATTAATTTATGAGACAAATTTTAAACTATAGTCCACAGTTAAAAATGTTGAATTTGATGGCTTTATACTCGATTCATGTATTAAATGCGAAAGAGTGCAATAGGAAGAACTGATTTCTAAAAATCTAACTTTTTTTCAAAGTAAACAAGCCTAATACAACTACTATCCATTTTGATGTAATGTAACCGGTGAATGCACCAGTAAAGCAGTATACAACATAAGGATAACGGATGTCGTAGAATATCTGGGATTACCATAAAACATCGATAGTAATCTCACCGTGACTCCAAGAACATGTTCAACCCTTTCTTAAATGTGTCGCCTCCTAGAGTGTAGTTAAACATCCTGAACAGAAGCTCTATTTTGGTGCAAGCAGTCTCTTGTTTCATTCCGGTTATCCGAGAGTGGGGGTACCGCTTACTGAACTCGTAATATAGGGAGTAAAGAACAGTCATTGGCCATTTGCCTTCCATTTCCGAACCATTGTTTATCTGTGACAAAGAAGAAAATCGTTGTATATTATATTTCAAACCTGAAAACTAAAACTAGGTTTGTTAAAGTATAGGTTATTTTTCAAGGCACGATTTAATCCAAGAGGGCACGTTATCAAGACCTCTTTTCATTTTTGCCAAAAAAGCGGTGGTACCTTGAAAGCCGTTTCGGCAGCCAAGTATCCAACTAAAGCCTTGTTGAGATGAGCATCTGACCACCACGCTGGAGTTGTGAAAGCACCCAGCCATTGGTATGATAGTTCTTGAGCGAGTTGCAGGTACCCTCGATTACTAAGGTCGCTCTCTCTAAAATTGAAGATAAAATTAAACAGATTTTTTGCTAAAAGTTGTGATCTCCAGTGTTACTTTACCCGTCCGGCCGCGTATCAAACTGGAGACTCGTAACCAGTTACGGCAGAACAAAATTTATTTGCTATACGATACTGGTTACAAGTTTAACTATTACTACTTTAATTTCAAATCTTTAGGTAAGTATTCAAATTCAAGCCGCGGAAACGTCCAGAACAAGGCCAAGAAAACAATAATTCCGACATACAATATCGATAAGCACAAACTTAACATGCAACTGTCTACTTAAGTAGCTGAAGCTACAGAACAATGAGCTATTGAAATCATATAAGATAACAAAAAGGATGTACAGATTTAAAAGCCGAGCAACGATGACAAGTGACTTGTTCATTACTCTTGTTAGATCACAATGACGCTTCCAGAGTAGTGGCTCGTCATTCTATTGTAGTGATTCATGTCAAGAGGCAATAGTTTTGTTGTTGCTACTATGATATGTATTTGGAGAGTTCCAGAGTGTTTTAGCGATAGGCAGGACACTCTAGTAGTGTTGATTGGTGTAGAACACCATGAGCAAATTGATTATCATGAGAGACTTTACCAGATTCTCAGCTTTGATAGTTCAACGACATCACAACTGTCGTGATAAAAAACATATAAACAAAATAATGGATATAATTGACCTAATACACGACATAAGGGCACACGGAGAAACATACGTACAAACTTAACATGCACACGGCGAAGGACGCTTTTAACAAACAGAGGGCCTGTAGAATAATGAAAGTGTATTTAAACCTATTTTAACCAAGTGTACGATGACGCGGGACCGAATCAAGAATTCTTATAAAATTGTATTGAAATTAATTTTGTCATCTGCGTCAAAGTGATACTATTATTTATCTCCTTATTTCTAATATTATTCTCCAGCTACTAGAATTTTCTATTAGAATAAAAACGACTGTGCTACGATAAAAGAATTTCATAAAAGTCCGCCTACTTGAACACAATCAGCCCCCAGTTGTCAGCCGGCTTCACACCCTGGTAGTTCGGTAACGCCACGATATCTAGCCTTTTCAAAGGCAACGCCACTTTCCATAGGTGAGCTATCTCACCAAACACAAGCTTTATCTTTTCCATGACGCCTTTTAATGCTGGCAGATACTCTGTCCGAGCCCAAACACGGAGTTCTAAGGAAAAGACACGATGAATTTTATTGCATTACAAACATTGAAAAGGTTTCTAGGCTACTAAAGTACTAATTCGTACAAAAGGTAAAAATCCTTAGCAAAATTATGCTACCATATAAGTTTAATAAATACATAATTGTAAAATTAAGTATTTAATATATTTGAATAGCAAACTACCGTTAAAGTCTAGTCTAATTTTGTTCGAGTAAAAAAACAAGGTTTCTTACGAATATCGTTTCCAATTTCATCTCTGTAATAAATGGTATCATTCAACTGATCTAAGTTGGCAATAACGAGCCCCAGTGTAAAGGTTGACATAGGAGGAGTTATCTCAAAATGATCCCAAACGGCATCTGGTTCACCAGTTCTGGAAATCGAAAAAATCCTTCAGTCCGACAAAGATTGATATCAAAAAAAAAACAGCATAATTCAAGTGCCAATTTAAGGTCAAATAACCTCGTCAGGAAAAGAATAACAATAGATACTCACATATTCTCAGTTCGAGCGACAGGAGTGTTGCTCAAAGCCATCATTTCTCGAGGCCGCACCACGCTCAGCTCAAACGGAGTTTTATATCCAGGTTCGTCGAAGCACGGGAACATTCGCCGAGCGTTGTTCGGTCGCAGTTGAGTCGCTGCTAAATTTCTAGTCAAGGAACAAGTAAAATACTTAAAGAAGACTGTAACAGACATCATTGCATAACTTTTTAAAAATATTAAGATCAATCGGAAAGCGGCAACTGCAGCGCAAACCGCAATTTGTTACGTCAAAAGTTGCACTCATAAAAGAAACTGATCATACGCTCCTATTTTGAAACACAATACTTTTTAGCAAACATAATGTAAGCGTGATTTCTGGAGAAGAAACGTAAAGTGTATTTCATGGAAAAAAAATTGAGTCAAAGATTACGTCATCTTTGGGGTAGTAACGTGAATAAATATCATTTATCATCCATGGCTCTTTAGGTTTCGCCCCTTCTCCGGCTCACGCTTCCATTGTTAGGCATCAAGGCAAAGTAACCTTTGGAGTATCTTCATGACCGGCATTGTACCCCACCTTTCCACCTCCTGCTCAGTACTGTAAGTTGTCTTGAAGAAAGCTTCCGTGTGTTCCGTCTCCATGTTTCCATTGAAACTTAGCTCCAGAAAACCAGTAGAACTTTTTGGAACCATCTTCTCAAGATAAAGAGTTGCTATAGGCTTTTTGGGGTCCATCAACACCTTTGTTACTTTTATTTTCTGTTGTTCATTTCTGCAAACACATGTTTTTTTATAGAACCGTAACTTAAATTATGGACAAATCATTGAGCTGTATTTTTCTCAAACATAATGTAAATACGCAGTTTTATAATGATCTTTTTTTTTTTATAGTAAAAAAGCTATTCCTAATAATAACTAGCTTCTACCTCCAAACATTTCACATTACAAACAAGTCAAATTAAATTGACACCTGAAATCAGAATAAAAATAGAAAACTCGCAATTTTCCGTTGCACGGCATTCAACGGAACGCAACGGAAGCACATCCATCAAATTACTCACGTATCCGAGCGATGATGGCCCGGAAAGTGCGCTTTGACCTCCGAATCACTGATCTCAATTTCATGTGAGCAATGAATGCTGATTTCGTCAGCATCTTTCAGCCAGGTCACATTGATCCTCACGTGGCCCTTGAAGATCCCATCTTCCAGATAAGGCTCCAATTCCAGTCGATAACCCGTTGGCTCCACAATCTTCTCCAAACGGCTCTCCATAGACAACCCATGGGCATTGTTCAGGTCTATACTTCGAGTCTTAATGATGTGATGCGCTGATTGCTACGAGGAAAGAATTTGGGAACAAACATTATCAGAGTCAAGGTTAGGCGGTAGATGTTTCAATTTGTTAGTGCGTCAGACCGGAGAGGATAGCGTCGTTTGGTATAGTAGGGTCATGTTGAAGAGCTCAATTGCCCATTCTGACCCTACTTACCATAATGGGTAAGTAGGGTCAGATATAGCTACGTTCAGGTTGCGTGAAAGACCGCGATAGCATTGATTTTGATATGTATGTAGTACTTTATTACTTTTTATAATGTAACTAAAGAGATCATATACAAAATCTTTTTAAAAACAAATTGTGAAAAACCGAGTGAAATATGAAATTTACATAACATAATATTACAATCGCGCTGAGAATGACTGGCAGAGGTGTTTTTAACACCTACACTTCGACAGCGACATTCAGTTCTTAATGTGACAGGGCCTATTGTCAAACACTATACATAAAATAAAAACTAAAACATTACAAAAACCAAGACTACTAATCTATTGACATCTTGACACTTCAGATTTCAAAGTCGATCAAGCCGAGTAGAGTATTCTCTTTAGTTAGTATTCTCTTTGGGTATGAGGTCACATAGGAACCGACGTAAAAATATACATTTAAAAATTAATTTTCGATGATGTTGATTGCATCATCGTTTACGTAATTTCCCAATCTATAGTTATCGTTTTAATTAACTCCCTGCTAAGCTTTGGTTACTCTTATCATAGTTTCAGGCTCGTAACGTTGGTTACAATCACGTGTATTGATTACGTCAACGACCGATCAATAAAATAGTCGAGACGTCAGAGTCACAAGAAGGCTGTGACCATGGTATAATAATATACTCCGCCAGGTATAGCATTCCGGTCACGTGGACAACACGTAGTGACGTCAATCGATGCTTAAGCAAGACCGAAATATGTCATTTGCAAATAGTTCGAAAGAGACGATGATAATGATGAGTGACGTCATTACGTGTTTGCTCCCGGAATGCTAGACCTTGTTTTTTTGGATCATTGCTGTGACCACAAAATAAATAGGTAATACCTAGTCATTAAATAAGTGGGCAAATAAATTATTATTGTTAATTTAATGAAATATGCCAATTAAGAGTTACTTATTTTATGTTAAGTACCTGGATGGCCGAGCTTTGCTCGGTATTTTTTTTTTATTTTTTAATTGTGTTTTTTGGATAATAAACAATTGATTTTAGTCTAACCTCAAAGCAAACACTCATTGACTTCGTGTTACTTAACAACGCCATCTGCTGTTGTGTAGTTAAAGCAATTAGTTGCTCACAAAAAATAGTAGTATAAAAAAATTAAAAATTATTAAAAATTATTCGCCAATAGATGTCAGGAAGAGTCATATTTTTCAGTTGAGATTGATTATCGATAAAACACGAATAAAATGATATTTTCTAAAAATGATTCCTAGCTAGATCGATTTATCGCCCCCGAAACCCCCTATATACTAATTTGTATGAAAATCGTTGGAGCCGATTCCGAGATTCCAATTATATATATATATATATACAAGAATTGCTCATTTAAAGGTAAAAGATACCTTTAGTTATTTGTTGTTAATTATAAGTGTAGGTATATTAGCTGTTTTTAAGAGTCGATATTGATCGAAAAAACAAAAGAAGAAAGTGCTTCTAACGCTATGATTGACTTTGTTTTTATTATTTCATATGTAATTATCAATATCAGCCCAAAATCGCCTATACTGCTGTGTATGCCTCTCTTCTTGTATGCCTATATTGTATTCATTTTGTTACTACTCGATCCCCGTGATTTCACCTACAATACATTTCTACAATAGAAAGCAATACAACTAACAGTGGCCCTATTCGGAGATTTAAGATTTTCATCTCACCTTTTTTCGTCCTTGTTGCTCTTGTTTGAAACATCATAGGTGTGAGAGTGACCAACATAAAATCTCATCTCTTCTCACGCGCAAGAATAGCCCCCCTGGTCTCATGTAACTTTTTTACATCATTTCATAAAATGTATAATCTATTTATTGCTATTAGTTTAGTTATTGTTATATTCCTCTCTTTTTTTTAATTTCTTCTTCCTTTGTGTCACTTATCTTCAACTCGTTATGGGGCGTAAGTACCTACCATCTTGCTACTTCTAGTTTTCAAACTCTTTATTTTAGCTGCAGGGTGCGAAATGACTCAGTTTTATACATACGTACATATCGTCACACCTTGCCCCGAGGGGGCTGGCACAGGTGTAATACAATACCCACACTTTGCCGGACGATATTCAGTCCCAAATGTAACAGGGGGTGAGCCTGTCGCCATACACCGGGCTCCAGTCATGTAGCAGATGACGTATAATACGCACATATGTTCAAACAATTAATAAATTGGTGTGTGGGTGAGAACCCGCTCTCTCTGGCTTAAGAGGCGGGCCTTGTCCAACTAAGCTATCATCGCTTAATGTTCGACGCTCAGTTTCATCTTCTTATATTAGTAGTATACCTAGGTAGGTATGTCATTTAGGCATAGCTGTCAGTTAACCGCGTTTTGTTAACAACGAGTATTAGCCACTGAATAACTCACGCCTGAGTACGTGTTCACTTTTTTCGTAGACTTCTAACAATGAATTTGACGATTTGTAAGCATATGCTTGCTGTCAAAAACTATTATGACGAAATTCGAGAATTGAATCGAAATTTGTAAAGACGTGATTAAGCAACAGTTACTATCGCAGTGTATGTAGCACGGTGAGTGTTTAGCGCTGGCCAGTAATTAATGAGCTGCTGATTGTTTGGTTACCTTCCTTAGGCGTGGTTCCCATTATTTTGGAAATTGAATAAAGAACGCTGACAAATGATCGAAGGAACGCAGGTTTTTAACAAATATTTTGTTTTTGTAAACATTTCTTTTTTATTTGTGATGTTATAAATAAAATTCAAACTCATTTCACGCACTCAAGAAACAATTGACTCAACATAATTATTGTCGAAGAGAAATCCCTATCTTGTGTTTCAAGAAATGCATGAAATGGGTTCCTATACATTTTAGAAAACATACAATTTTGGTAGATGTTATAACGAAGTTACCAACGCATGGCAATTCCAAATAAAATATTTTATAAGATTAAAATAAACACAATATTATATTTGTTGATGAATAATGAAATTCTCTTTATATATAATATATACTAGCTGCGCTCCGCGGTTTCACACGCGGTTAAAAAGTATCCTATCTCTCAAGTTGGATCGAACTGCACATGGTGTGCGAATTTTATTATAATCGGTTAAGTGGTTTAGGAGTTCATTGAGGACAAACATTGTGACACGAGATTTATATATATTAAGATTTAATCTAATTCGATTATGATTTTAACTTCTACTTTCAACTCTCCCAAAAAGTTAAGTTTAGATAAATATAATAGGTAATAATTATCATTCTGACTTTGTCTTTCTTCAATATTTTAACCAAATGGAGAGCAGGAAAATACTTTAATAAAAGTAGTGCGTCACACAGTAAAAAGACTGCACAAGCTAAAACAAATTTTAATCAACCCTTCAAATTAGAATAAAGATTGTACTTAGGTACGTCTATTTGCAAAATTGTTTTATAGTGAAAACTAAGCTTAACAGTTTGTTAGCGCGTATAGAGCGATCGGTTACTCGAATGCATGAGCCAAACCAAAATTAGCACTCACTTTGATTATGTACAGATAATTATCTTAACAACTTACGAAATTAAACCGAGTTTCAGGTAAACTCATAAAGCGAAACATTTTGTAGGTTCAGTTCGGTTAAAAATTAAAAACAATCCTGTACCTATGTTTTGTATTACTATACTTAACTATACTTTTATAACTATACTTTTGTTTGTAATTTTATTTTTATTATGCAGCTTAGGAAGTAGAATTTATAGAAATTGTATGATTTTATAATAGTATCTCTGATGTTATGAAAGGTACTGTGTTTATTAAACGTTATAAGGAAACTTATCTCAAGAGTAGTTTAAGGCAATGCACCAATATAATAATCGCCATCCTCCATGTTTAGTTTCGACCCTACATTTTAACCATTGCAAATTCATTATTGTTCTTGGCTGACAGAAATAAACCAAAAATAAATTATCTTTGTTAACCCACCTTTATAAGTCGATGTCTTTGTCATAGCGCTTTACAAGTATAAAACAGTAGATATTGAACTTTACCAAAGCACACTAGAAGTGTTATAAAAAAGATAGTAGCTCTGTCTGTCTGTTGTAGGTTTTTCACCGCTAAACGGCTGAACGGACTTGATGGATATGATAATTAGTTACATAGTATATCACGAGGAAGGTTTTGGGATATTATTTACTGAATAAACGTGAACGAAGTCGCGGGTTACAGCTAGTAAGTAAATGAACTTATCTTACCTGGCCTGGTGGGAGCGAATGAGCCTGACTAAGGCCCAGGCACAAGATGACTGCTAGGACCCACATGGTTCCTTTTTGACCTAGGGAAGGACAGTAGAGAATTTTGAAAACTACAAAAATTGTACAACTATGTTTAAGGCTACAACAACAGGATTCTCCATGTAATAGAATATTTAGGGTGTCAAACCCAAAGTATTCAGCTGCGGTGGAAAAGTCACACTGTATTTGTTGACCGTTGATCAATTAAAGATTTTTGATAGGTATAGATATATAAATAAATAAATTCGGGACTTTTCCACACACGGTCGCCTGACCCTAAACTAAGCAAAGCTTGTACTATGGCTGCCAGAGACTGAAATACATACATATATATTTTTAAATACATACCTACATAAATAGATAGGTAAGACCCAGACATAGAACAAAACACAAATGTTCACGACATAAATACACAGCTAAATTTTTATATTTGACATCTTATTGTATTATTATTTTATATTTTATTGTAATGTAACTTTCTGTACTTATATGGACTTGGAATTCTGAATTAAATAAATTGAATTGAATTGAATTATTGTAATGACATCATCTGATTCTTGTATTTTTGTCATTTTTATTTTTATTGTTTATTTTATTTTTGTAAGTATACTTACTGACATTTTGATTTCGTCCATTCTAGTTTATTAATTCACAATGTATTTCTATTATTCTGTTAATTATTAATGTGGTGCAATTTATGATGATAATAATGTGACTGTTACTCTGATTTAAACTTGTATGAGTCTATGATACTTGATGAATAAATGATTTATTTATTATTATTATAAATGTTTGCCCAAGGTGGGAATGGAACCCACGCGCCGAAGCCCAATAATATTATCGAATAACAAAAAAAATAGTAATTGTACTCACGTGAGGTTCGGCTGCCAGCGCACCACTGCCCTGAGGTCCCACGGGCCCGTCAATTGGCTCCAGGATATAACTCATTTGCTCTGACGACACGCCGAGATTGCCAACTCATATTAGCACTAACATCATTTGGCCTGTACTGATGGAAGAACCAGCTCGGTCCATTTACGTAAATTTAAATAAAAGTATAGAAGAGAGAGTTTATAATTCGTGTTGTAGCAATTCTCAGTGGCTACTAAATCAGATACTTACTTACTTAATGAGCAAGCGTTAGCGAGCAAAACGGCTATAGCCGCTGTAGAGGAGTACAAGCACCAGCTGCGAGATCTCCAGCTCACAGAGTCACTAGTTTGGTTTTATTTGTTTTGGTAGGTACATGTTCAAGATCATAGTATTGAATGGTCTTGCCGCCCTCTGTCCAGCATTTAGCCTAGTTCAGTTTATTAAGTTGTCTAATTATCAGGTTTACTACTGTATTCCCTCTATCGGATCGAATTTAGATAGTTGTCCTGACCGCCAGCGAGCAAACAAATGTAATTATGTAAAAGACTTGCTCGGCGATTCTCGCCAACTCGCCAAACGGAATTGTTTCCTCGCTCGCCGGCGGTTGGACAACTGCCTTAATGTCATGCCTGGTTTTATGTCATTGTTACTTTGGATAATTTTTTTATCTAGGTAATATACTTCATTATTATCGAACCCGCTCTCAAAATTTCACGAAAATCGGTTGAGAAATGCTACCTGTAAATCAGGACAGCCGGACAGACGTCGGACATCCGAAAGCATTTTTGCCGAAGCTGAAGCAGAGACGCTTCGCTCCCTAACGCTCGCTCGGTCAATTCATCCGTGAATAGACCAGATATTGGTAGACGTCTGAGTTTCATTTTGAACTTCTTCTTTAATTCCTCCTCATCTTAAATAACTATTAAAGTATTATGGAAACTGACGTGGTTTTCACACATTATGATTTATGAAACGGGAATTACTCACGTACGATTTTGTCATGTATTCCGACTATATAGTTTAACCGCATTCGTCGATCTTTATCAAGGCGAGTGCGCTCGCGGCTGCGTCTCGCATAGCTCCCGCGGTCGCATAGAATGCGGTTGAAACTATAGTCGGAATAATCGTCTAAATCGTACGTGAGTAATTCCCGTTTCATAAATCATAACTATGAAAGTCTTCCGAGATTATTAGCGAATTTTTTTGCGATGCGTGTGCGTGATGTTGTTGTGGAGAACTTGTTGACTATGTTATAACAGTAAGTATTAAGCACTAACTACTGGACAATGATAGCAGTTCAGCTACATTGTAGGGGGCTAAAATGCCACAATTTTGAACTTGGGCCAGATGTTTAATTTATGGTCAACTAATTTCGTATCTTCCATAGTAAATATGCAACAACTAAATAACCATGCAGTTCACGTAGTACGTGTAAAATTGCAAGCTACGTGGTAATGGGCTTACGGAGAGCTACGTATGCGTATCTTTTTTTCTCAGTGCGTGGCGTCCCGCCTCGGCTTCGTGCGATAAGTTCCGTAAAAATATCTCTAACTGATAGTGAAAACCGCATTTAAATCTGTTGTGTGGTTTGAGCGATGGCAGCCTAGTTGGGAGAAGGCCCGCCTCTGAAGCCAGAAAGAAGGGAGCGGGTTCTTACCCAGCCGAAGGCACTCAACAATTTGTTCATTGTATGAACATATGTGCGTATTTGTATGTCATCTGCTACATGACTGGAGCCTGGTGTATGGCGACAGGGTCGCCCCTGACACATTTGGGACTGAATATCGTCCGGAGAAGTGTGGGTGTTGTATTACACCTCACCTTAAATATTAAAACTTTGAACTTGCGCCACAGTTTCGTTTATTCTCAAAGCCAACATTTTTCAGCTTTGAGAGATTTTGCACTTGAAATTCCCAGGGTTTTATTGTTCCTTAAGTAAGAATAATAATATCAGGACACTTGCACACATGGTCGTCTGACCCCAAACTAAGCTAAGCTTGTACTATAGCTGCCAGAGACTGATATGCGTGAATCCAAAATTAAATATTTGTAAATACATCGTTAAAAATAGAAAAATGGATAAGTTTTTACTAACGCCCAGACAAATAACAACAATGTAGCAAAATGTAGCAAAACGTATATAATTTTACTAAATTAGTACGTACCTATTTATTTCTAGATTATCATAGGTTACAAATAAAACTGTCGTTGAGTTTTTTCAACATGTAGGTAGGTATAAATTTGTTGTACTGGTTATATGAAGATGTTGACTGTACAGTAGAAGATTGACACAAAATATATTTCGCCTTGCGGTTGTTGTGTCATGAACTACTGACCTTACAGCCTCGTTCAAAACTCGTTCAAGACACATTTTTAGATTAAAAAACGATTTCATTACGATTAAGAATAAAAAAATACCAACGCTAGGTATAGATAACGCAATTGGTACTTGCTTAATTAGTTTTAAATTTATAAATAATCTGGACTCATCGATTTTATTCTTATCTCCGAGCCGCGCAATGTTATCAGAAGGTTAATGACTCCTTAACAATGTAGGTAAAAACATTATTTTAATTGTGAGTGTGTAGGTAAGTCTACATACCTACTTTGAAAGAATACTTACCTAGTAAAATTGTTCCCATGTCGAGAATTGCACTGTAATTTGGCTAACATTCTTCCGCATGCAGCACTGGTACAGCACAGCACAGTTTAGTACAGCACAGCACAGTACGGCGCAGCACAGCACAGCGTAGCACAGCACAGCACAACACAGCGCAGCGCAGCTTATGACGTTATAGTGTGATATAATGGGAAATGCCATACCAAACGGTGCAGGGCTGCTCAGTTCCGTGTGTTGGTAATGTCATTTCATTTCCCATAATATTCCACAAAATACGTAGTCTAAGCGGTTTGACCGATGCTTTCTATGGTTTAAAGACATTTATTCTCAATAAAGACATTACATATCACTCATTTGAGAACAATAATAAGCATTAACAAAATTACAATGTCGTCGTATGTCAAGCAATGCTTACCTACCCTCTCAACGTATTCATTTGCTTAGGAGCATGGTCCAAAAACCCAAGTCTAGCATTTCCGGGAGCAAACACATAATGACATCACTCGTCATCGTCATCCGTCTCTTTCGAACTATTTGTAAATTACTTATTTCGGTCTTGCTTAAGCATCGATTGACGTCACTGCGTGTTGCCCACGTGACTGGAATGCTATACCTGGCGGAGTATAATTATATCTCGTGATCGGCTATCAAATATTGAGCAAAGTGTTTTTTGAATACGTTGAAAGATTTTTTTTTCTGCATGAGGGTATCTTGTTATAAAGTTGTGCTCTTTCAAAAGTAAGGGTGTATACTTCACCTGTAATACGTAAAGGATGACTAATTGTCCCCTTTACGGTCATTGTAACGTTATGATCGGAGCGAGAGCGCTACACGAGCGAGCGAAAGGCACGATCGGCTTAAGCGTTCGGCTTGCGCCGCATCTATCTCTCTTCCACTTTTCTTTTGTTATGAATTTGTCACGTTAAACTGTCGTCAATAAACCAACAAGTCAACCAATTTTTTTTTTCAATAGTTTGACCTTATTTACGCCACGCGCAAAAAAATATTCTCACCAGCCAGACACAAACTTTAGTCTGAAAAAAATCTGCCAACTTTATGAATAGGTCACCTGGAGACAACTCCTTACTGATCTCATCATAAAGATCATCGTTGTCATAAAAAAAAGGTATTTAATGTCAATATGAAGCGTTATGGTGGACGCAACATCTGGTATTGGTGTTTGGCCAATACAGGGTTCCGCGGTAAAATGAAGAAAACGGCCACTTATCTAGCAAAGGTAATCGACCGAGGGAGCGTTAGCGAGCCAAGCGAATATGCTTCTGCTTCAACAAATTTGTATGTCCGGATCTCTGTCTTCCTCTACAGGTCGCATTTTTACCGATTCTCTTGAAATTTTGTAAAAATAAGTATGTTTGTTTTTTGGAAAAAAAAATTGGCCCTATTCGGAGATTGAAGATTGCTCTCGTTTGAAACGTCATAGATATGAGAGTGACCAAGATAAAATCTCATTTCATCTCACGCCTAGGAATAGCCCTCCATAGGTACCTCTGCAATTCTGAAACTTTCCAATAACTGGCTGCAAATAAATTGTGTATAATTTATCGAACCTGATTTCACGAGAATTTGTTGAAGAATGTGACCTATAGATAAGGACAGATGTCACTATTAATAGTTATTGATGCTACAGCCTTTTAAACCAGCTTGCAATACAAGAGCTACCATCTTTTTATGAAGCAGAGCGTCAGGGAGCTGCTGATAGCCTTTGTCTAGGTACACCGAGTGGCCAGGTTGACTGCGCCATGCATAATTGCGCATCAAGACTCAGCAGGTCACTTGCACCCCTATGACTTTTCAAACGAGAGAGACAAAGACAAGAAAATATCTCGAGTTGTAGGAATAGGGTTCCAGGACTACTGAAATAAGCGAGATTATACTCCTTTCTTATCTACACTAATATTAAGATAGATAGATAAACATTTTATTGTTCACACCAAAAATAACAAAACAAAAGAACAGAAAGAACTAAAATTGTAGTGTAACAACTGGCGGTCCTATCACTAAGAGCGATCTCTTTCAGGCAACCTCAGGATGGAGAGGAGACGTATGGGACATGGGTGTGCAAAAGTCAATAAATATAAAAAAATGATATTTTTAACAATAATAAGTAAGAGTGTTATAAACACCTACTTAAGCTATTTGAATTATACTTACATAAACATACATGTCATACTAAAATAATACATTCTAATACGTAAAATACCTATAATAAGAGGAAAGTTTAGTATTTTAGTATGTAGGTATATTTAAGGAATTAACTCTAAAAATAGTAGTTTTTGTTCAAAATTAATCCGATTTCAGAAATTATTTCACCATTAAAAAGCTACATTAGCCCTGAGTGACCTAAGCTATGAAAAGCAAGCGAATCTGCGGGCAAAAGAGCTAGTTGTAGATAATTTAATTATAGTTATGATCTATTACTAAAAGTATTTCTCTAGACAACAGCTTTCGTCCATCTCGTAAGTTTTTGTTTTATTATCTACTCTCTCCCTCCTTATATCATACATTATTAGAACATACGGAACCATTCTGTTATAAATAACGTTCGCGCCTATCGATATCTTTATTAGCGCTGTGTTCGCGCAATAAAACTCTGCCAGTAAAATATTTTTCAGTATCGGCTTACATTGTAGGGCTGCCATTTGGGCTTTATTATTTGAAGGGGCTGGTAACAGTTTGACAACCATAACACATTTAGTCGAATGCTAGCGATCATTTTCTTTTGGAAATTTAAAATTTTATAATGATTCCAGGGATGCTCCCACAGGAAAAAGAATGCAACTCAGTTTCTTATCTGTTCTGCTGAGTAGTGGCTCTTTTTATGACAAGGCGGTTGAGTCTTTTATAAAACGTTGACGTTCTTATTTGTGTCTTTGATACCCATTTGAATAAAAACATTTTGACTTTGACTTTTTTAATTTTTTTTTATTTAAAATTACAACTCCACGGACTCCGGGGACGGTGACTTTTGTTAACTTAGATCTTTAAGGCGAGGCTTTCCCAGAACTTTAGGTATTTTACTCTACCTCAGGCCGCACTTTTTGGGAGCGCGACGTATTCATTCACGCGACACAAAAGTTGTGTGCGATGCGCCGCGCGCACTTCTTTCACCCGTCAGTCACGTTATGGTATCGAGTACCTAAACACCCATTTTTAGGAAATCGATAAAATAATCCGTCCGTCATTGTACTCATCCATTTTATTTATGAACATTTTTTATTTGATGCCAAAAAAAAAAAATCTAAAAAATGCCGTTCAAGCCATTAAAGGTACAACCAATCTCATGTCCACGAGTTGTTGTATTTTTGATGTGTGAGCAGTCGTGGCATTAGTTTCATTTTACCGGTAGTGTCATATTTCCATTTTATCACACTTCACACTCATAAATACAAAAGATTGCGATTGTGTGTGGAAGTTAGGTACTTACTCGTATTTCACTTATTCACACCTAAACGGCTAGACGGATGAGGATCATATTTGGAACGGAGTTAGCTTATGCCCTGGATTGACACATAGGCTACTTGTTATCCTTATTAGGACAAATATTTATACAGGGTGTTGGAATGATTGTGTAACTACCGGTATTCATTAAATAATACAACATAGTAAATTTCATTATTTTTGGGTATATTGTATAACAATGGTAATAACAATTTTAATTACCTTACTTTACCATTAGGTGCGTACTAATAATATTGTATGGTTTGTTAAATGTTACAAAGTTAAAAAACTACACGATTCAGATATAATTTTGAACAATAATTATGAAAGAATCGAGTAAACTTATACCGGATATATAGGTATACATACCCTGGGTACGAAGTGGCGGACATTCTGCTAGTACTAACAAAACATCCAATACAAAAATATACATTCACAATATTTACATTTATATATACAATTGAGCTATAGGTACGTAGTATTATTATTTGTTCTGTGATATAGTTGTAGAATCGATGGCAGCCTAGTTGGGAGTGGCAATTTTGCTCTGCTGGGTTCGAACCCAGCCGACGGCACGCACCAATTTGTTCATTGTGTGAACATATGTACGTATTGTGTGTCATCTGCTACATAACTGGAGCCCGGTGTATGGCGACAGGCTCGCCCCCTGTCACATTTGGGACTGAATATCGTCCGGCGAAATGTGGGTGTTGTATTACACCTCTGCCAGCCCCCTCGGGGAAAAGCGTGACGATATGTATGCATGTCTAGCCATAAGTTCTGTTACAAATGAAAATGCATTTATTTTTTTATACAGTAATGTAATGTTAATAAAAGTTATATTTACATATGTATTGAAGTCTTAACAAAAATATAACTATTATTTTATTCAAAATTACCACATTTGGCCTTGATAGAGGCCTTTAGTCGGTCTGGCCAAGAATCTATGGATTTACGGACTGTTTCCATGGGAAATTTAGCCACTGCTTGCTTCAAAGATTTCTTAAGTGACTCTATGTCGGCGTGTCGTTTAGAGCAGGCCATGCCCTCTAAACCTGACCATAATTTGTAGTCCAGGGAGTTTTGATCTGGGCTAGAGGAGGGCCAGTCTTCAGCCCTTATAAAGTCCGGAACATTGGCTTCCAGCCAGGCTTGGGTAGTTCGCGCCTTGTGACCATGTGCAGAGTCTAGTTGGAAACTCCACGGTAGATTTTTAAAAAGTGTATTGCTAAGGGGTTGTACAACACCATATAAGACGGTCTCTTGATACACTTTGGCAGAAGTTTTAACCCCCTTTTCACAAAAACTAAGCTTTGTGACGCCGTGATAGGATACCCCCCACCAAACCATGACTGACGCAGGATGATGACCACGCTGAGTGAAACAGGGTCAATGTCATCCACGTGCCTAAAACAAAATAAAAATAAATATTTATAAGTATGTCCAAAAGTTCAAAATATAAAAATTCTAAAAAACCGACCAAGTTCGAGTCGGACTCGCGCACGGAAGCTGTCGTTCAAGCTTGTTGATATGTATGTACATAATCATATAACAACTACATTATAAATAAATGAGCTTTCAAATGACACCTCAAACAACTGATTTGATGAGATAGAACTCGAGATATAAGCAATAATCTACAACGGTCGGCGGCCATCTTTGTGACGTATATACATAGCTTCGCCTGTCCCCGCTATCGCTTCTTACAACCGGCAGTTTCGAATTTCAAAGGCAACGACGAACACATCCATACCAGTCGTAGGTTTATAAAAGCCGTACTTACAAGATTTACCGAAATGCTCGATTTTCGCTAATCGTTAAAAACGAATATACAACTTTACGAGTTTTCTTCAAAACAGCCAAAATCACGTTGCAGTACTAATCAGGCCTAGATGTGTTCAAATCATACGGCTATAACACAAACGCTACCAAACACTCGTGTAGTACCTACAGATTGTTCAGTCAAAAATGAAAGTATGAACGACGTCCCCTATCTCACCTAACACCCTATATAATTTACATACATACAGTACAGTCAAAACTTAGCGAAGATCCGCCACCTTGCATGTTACAAAAAGAAGGTAGGTACTTACGTTTCGTCAATTGCAATGTCATCAGAGTTTATTACATTCTCTTGAAGTACTCTTCTGCAAAAAGAAAAACGAAGATAAGTATTCATATAGGTAAGTATAACTACGTAAATATCACTACTAGATATACCACTAGGCCGGGTATTTACTCGTTGTGCAGTTCAGATTGCTCAGTAAAAATGAAAGTATGAACGTCATCCCGTATCTTACCTAACATCCTGTATAGTTAAAACTTAGCGAAGATCCGCCGCCCTGCATGTTACAAAAGGTAGGTAGGTACTTACTTTTCGTCAATTCCAATGTCATCGGAGTTTATTACATTTAGTTGTAGTACTCTACTAAAAAAAACCCAACTGTAAGATAGGTATTCGTGTAAGTAGGTATAACTATATAAATATAAATATCACTGGTATGCCACTAGGTCGGGTATTTACTCGTTGTGCAGTTCAGATTGCTCAGTAAAAATGAAAGTATGAACGTCGTCCCGTATCTCACCTAACATCCTACATACCTATATAGTCAAAACTTAGCGAAGATCTGCAGCCCTGCATGTTACAAAAGGTAGGTAGGTACTTACGTTTCGTCAATTCCAATGTCATCGGAGTTTATTAAATTTGGTTGTAGTACTCTTCTGAAAAAAAAAACAAAACTGTAAGATAGGTATTCGTGTAAGTAGGTATAACTATATAAATATAAATATCACTGGTATGCCACTAGGGTGGGTATTTACTCGTTGTGCAGTTTAGAATGCTCAGGAAAAATGAAAGTATGAACGTCGCTCCGTATCCGTATCTCACAAGTTGTCTGGGTGAAATAATAAATGGTGACCGACATAGTCAAAACTTCGCAGAACACCCGCCTCCCTGCGTGGTACAAAAGGTAGGTAGGTACTTACGTTTCGTCAATTCCAAAGTCATTGGAGTTTGTTACGTAGTAGTCTTCTGCAAAAAAAAAACTAACTGTAGGTAGGTATAACTACATAAATATCACTAGTAGGTATACCACTAGGCCGGGTATTTACATCGTGAATACACGTAACGAGACAAAAAAGTATCTATGATGATGAGTATGATATTTGAAAACACTAAAACGAATATAAGTAGGTACTAATAGATTTGTTGATACATCATCTGACTACAAAAAGCAATGCAAGAAATGTCGATTCTAGTAAATAAAAACAATGATTACCAATTTAATCTAGTAGAAGTTTATCTACTTACCGACGTTTGCTCCTTGACTCGTACGATTTTCTAAAAGTCAGACTAGAGCATTTTTTTCGTTTATTATGTTTGTTACCCATTATGGCAAAACTAAATGCTTGGTTGGTGTTGGTGTGTGCGGCACTGCGGAGATCACAAAAATTTGGCACACGTCCGGCGTCGACGGGGTCTGCGGGCGGACTGGCGGTCACGCAAACGTGCCTTTTTACCATGAATTCGTGATAAAAAAATCATATAAAATTACCATGTTAACTTTTTAACATTTTTATTTATGATTCCATTTTTTTATTGCATTGTAATTCGTAAAAAAAATAAAAAAACAATATGATTTGTAAAAATTAAGTCGCAAATCGTGTTTAAAATACCAAATAGAGGTGACTTTGGATTTTTTTTCTATCGAGTGAAGTTATTCAGTACATGTATCAGATTTATGATTCCACTTAAAAACATGCTTAAGAATAACATATTTTTTTTTACACAGTAAAAACCAAGGTTTATCTTAGAGGAAAGTTGATTCTTGCTAGACGTTTTCTGGCCAGGCTCGCCTTAATTATTATTTAAAGGGAATACAGGTAGAGGGGGGTTAGTTAATAAGTCTTAATCTAAGGTTAGGTTAAAGGTATTCAGATTTACTTATTGCATTGTGAGTACACCACGAGCAGACCAGCGACCCGCAAACAGCACCCGATCACGAGTATGACGCATGTGCCAGCCATCGCTCTCCTCAACCATATTTGAGGGAAGAGAACGACCCGACACACGACGCCGCGCCGCCACAAGAAGGTGCCTTCGGTAGTGACCATGAATGCTCGAGAATACTCGAGATGGACTTGACTTTGACTTTGAAAAAGTCTATTTTTGTACGGATGGTCCCATGGGACACCATCTTTACCATGCTATAGTAAGCTTAAAACGATGACTGCCATGATTTTCCATAAGTCGTAGCATGCATTTTCCAAATAACTTGGAATGACCAACTATGGAATAAAAGGTGCTTTTTTTAGCAACTTTGCCAGTTTAGGTTCAGTTTTTTTTCGTTTTCTCTATTTACCATCATTATAGACTACCAGCGACCTGATCCGGCTTCGTACAGTATCTGCAAGCTTTCCGTGAAAAATTATCTAACTGATGGTGAAAGCCGCCTCAAATCCGCGTGGTTTAGGAGTTCCATATCATTATTTCGTACGTTACGTTACGTTTAGTTACAAAGTCAAGATAGAAACGGAATAAGAACGAAAGAGACGTGCGGAAAGCGACTTTGTTTTATGTACCTATGTTTGGACCTATGTCCAAAATTTAGCTAAACACTCACCCCCGTTATAACGGGGACTTTACACTCTTTTTGCTATGGCAATAAGAGCTAATTAATATAGCCTCTGAATGATACTTACCATTATTTTTTTTAGCGATGGCAGCCTCTTTGGGAAAAGGCCCGCCTTTCAAGCCAGAGGAAGCGAGTGCGAACCCAGCCGACGGCACGCACCAATTTTTTCATTGTGTGAACAAATGTGCGTATTGTATGTCATCTGCTATATGACTGGAGCCCGGTGTATGGCGACAGGCTCGCCCCCTGTCATATTTGGGACTGAATATCGTCTGACGAAGTGTGGGTGTTGTATTGCACCTATGTCAGCGGCCCCCTCGGGGGAATGGCGTGACGATATTTTATGTCTTTTTTTTCTTGTTGTAAATCTTTGAGCTCGATTTAAAAAGACAAAACACTGTAAAACTATTCCGACGCTAAACAAAGGTATAGGCTAAGGGGGTCAATGTTCAATATGTAAGAAAGCTCTACCTAAAGACCTATTACACTGCGCATTATTAATAATAATAATAATAAAACTTTATTTCAGACTCAGGGATCCATAATACACTGTAAAAAAGAATAAATTAAAAAGAATAGAAGAATAATAAGAGTAAGACAGTCTTACTAAGATTTAGCGTAGTGTGATAAGAGTAAGCAAATTAGGCTGTCTAATTAAACCAATTGAATGGGTTCGGCCGTGCTTGCTTGCTTGCTGTATATCGTGTGGTGTAACAAGACTTTTACTGCATGAAGTAATGTAATGTACAATTGTTTAAATGTAACAAGTTACAAGGATAATACTAATACAAATTGCAAAGGAAATGTACAATATCTTGAAACTGCAATTTTTCAATGAATCCTACTTGCATTATCTCAATGTCATGTCGTAGGAACAATTTAATACTAAATTGCTCAAGAAAGGAAAGGAACCAGTCAGTTAAGAGTGAAATTATACGCTTGTTTCCAAGACCTGGATTAGATTGAGGAAGGAGCTTAGCTTCGTTTAAACTTTATGAAATCTTTGTACAGGGTTACAAAAACAGGTGTAATTATTATTCTTATTATTCTGAATAACTTTTACTTTAGGACGAACCCTAACGAAAAACAAATGAGGGAGTCTACCATGACATTTTAAAGTCACGATGGAGTTTTGTTTTCGATGCCATACAACCTTGAACCTTATTGCGCGTAAAAACAAAATGTTACCATCATGGCAATAAGACCTGATGGCACTATAGGCCCAGCTGTTTCATAGAAATATGTCATTGCCGCTCATCACATAACATAACAGGGCACATAACAGGGCTCACCGAGGGAAAATTCAAATCACATGTAAAAACTACATGAATGAAAAGAGGGTATTATAAGGTTAAGAATTATTTAGAAGATAAAGATGTCTGGAGACTTCCACTTCCGCCAAGTAGCCACTAGTATTTAAAGATATAACCTAGTTGTAAGCCAAAATTTGTGAGACTGTAATTTACTCGTATTTATTATTTGAAAAAATAATGCCCCTCAGTTTCTTGCCTGTTCTTCTGAGTAGAGGCTCTTTATCTGAACAAGGCAGTTGAGTTTATTTAAATAACTTTGACGTAAATAAGTGACGTTCATCTTTGATACCTAAATTGAATAAAAACATTTTGACTTTGACATCAAAATATTTGAAACGGCTGATCTTTTTTTCGTGGTTTTAGGGTTGGCCCCATCTATGATCTGTGGTTGATCCCATATAAAAAATTGGTTGTCTGTAAAGTCGGTTTACGGACGACAGATTAACGAGACAACGTCAAAACAAAAGAAGAGTGGAAGAAAGAAAGATGCAGCGCAAGCCGAACGCTCAAGCCGATCGTGCCTTTCGCTCGCTCGTGCAGCGCTCTCGCTCCGATCGTAACGTTACAATGAGCGTAACGGGCCAATGAGCATAACGGGACAAGGAGTCATCCTTTTTCGTGCCTGCAGCCGGCATTCATCGATTTATTAGACGTTGTCACATTAAAAATATTCAGAATCAGTGTAATGACCTTCTTTCGGCTTTTCCTGATAACCCTGTATAATAATATGAGTAAGTACTTACAATTTTTCTTTATGACGATGGTGCATACCGAAAATACATTCCACCTATATAGTTTTGCGTAGTCAGTAGTAACATATTACATGACCCACTTTCAAGGTGCGGTACCCGTCATCGGCAGCAACAAAATTCGAACAAGTGCCAAACAAGCAATTCACATTTACGGCAAATAGTGGAACTGTGTACCGCAGGCTGATTTAGTAGTAAAGGGTTCCGCCACGTTCTGATTTTTCCAAGCAAACGCGCTTATCAAATTTCTTGAAAACCATTTGTCACAATAAGATGAAATTTGGCATGTTCAATTGAATGATCTGCGCTCCCATGTACCTACTTGTTTTTTTTTAAACGTCCTCAAGTGAAAATAGGGCTATGAAAACTATTTGTAATGGGTCACTTTTGACTGATTTATTTAATAGATTGAGAAAGTAAATTTGTTTAATAATAGATTGTCTACATAATTAGTTTTTAAATTAATACATAATACAAAGGAAATTATTAGTTAAGAATTATTAGAGAAGTGCAAAAAAATAATGAAATTGCACTTCGTCACTCTATACATAACTTTAGAGGCTCGTTAGTGTCTCTACTTGCTCTCTTCGCTCGTCATTTCCTTCTAGACGAAATGCCAATAGAAAACCTTAAACCAATACGAAGTTAGTCTAAAGTGGTTGCCGGACCCTTAAGATAAATGTATGTTCGAATTAATTCAGTCATTAATCCAAGTCTTTCGACTCGTCCACCGCTAGGAAGAGAGGCTCAAGAGAAGATTGTTTCGATGAGGCTACCACGGTTGGTCGCGGTCTGGTGAAGTGTTGACTACCCTGCTTCGAAATTTCTGTCGAGCATCTGACGTGCTGGGGCCCTAACCAAGCTTGCATTTGCTTCGTAGCAATTGTCTTTTTACAATTACTAGTGCTAGACCGTGTCGAACGTTAACTGCTAAATAGTTTAGAAATGTCACGTGTTCTTATTGTCAACTCTTTATATTAAATCAACAGCTAACGTTCAAGCGATTGTAGAAATATAATCGCTTGGAAGCGAATGCAACTCTTACAACTTGCTTAAGGTTGTCATTGTATTTTCCAATTTGTAGTACACTAACTGAGCTAACGCGCTAAAATTGGGTAGTGTAGTGGCTGTTAGACAGTTAGCAATCCAGTATTTTCCAGTTCTTTTCGTAGTTTCGTGTTCTTTTAGTAGTTTTTTTTTAATCTATTGCGCGGATGCCCGTGCAATTTTTTTTTTTTAATGCAGAATAGATCGGCGTTTGACCACCAACTCGCCTGATGTTAAGCGACGTTGTGGTCTAAGGTGGAGCACGACGACCTATAAGGTACTTATTCACTCTAGCCTTGAAGTTTAGAGTGAAGAAGTACAAAGACGGCAATTGAGTGAGGCGCTAGAAGTGCGCTACTGCTCAGACCCGTCTTCGGAACGGTTACACCGGACTACATCCCGAAACACGACTAGGTCATTTCACGACATGGCTTGGTTCGGTGGGTGGTAACTAGCCACGGCCGAAGCCTCCCACCAGAGTTTGCTACCCGGTTAGCACTACCCGGGGACCACGT
Source organism: Peribatodes rhomboidaria (assembly GCA_911728515.1). Taxonomy (NCBI): domain Eukaryota; kingdom Metazoa; phylum Arthropoda; class Insecta; order Lepidoptera; family Geometridae; genus Peribatodes; species Peribatodes rhomboidaria. The sequence continues at coordinate 14,005,239 of OU452175.1, forward strand.
GTAGGGAATCAGAATAGAGTACATTCCTACGGACGTGGGTAGCTCAGCCCCCAATAAAAAAAACTGGATTGCTAACTATTACCTGCTAACTGACAGCCACGCTAAGTTAGCATACTGCAAATTGGAAAGTGTAATGGCCACTTATGGCCTCTATGCCGAGGTATGCGCGAGCACCTTGTCAGTGAACTTTGCATATAATTTCCCAGCATATCACTAGTAAAAGTGTGTTCTGTTCGCATTCAGTTGAGTTTTACTTCCTGATACTCCTAGTTCTGGCGATTTACACCTGTACACTTGCTGCTTTGGCCCAACAGCACATGTTCGGCTGCATCTCATGACATGTATCTCACTCTTATGACTTTTCTGAACTGAGAAACAGAGACAGAGGTAGTAATATTGCAGGCTCCAGCAGGGTCGGACTGAGCTGGAGGGCCCGAGTGGCGCACCACAAGCCATGGGCCTGAGACGGGGTGTAGCCCCAAATCTAAGCCTTGTGGTAAGGCTTGCGGTAAGCCCCGCAAGCCAAGTCCGAGGGGAGCCCGCGCTGGTTGGGGCCCGGCTGGCAAATGCCACCCTGACCATATGGCCAGTCCGACCCTGAATAGTGCCAGAATAAGACTCCAGGATCCAGATGTACAGTTTCTAGAGAAATATTTCTAATTATAATCACTCCGATATTATCTGGGTCTCTCTTACTCTTATGGCTTTTCTGATCAGAGAAACAGGGACCGACGTAGTAAAATTGCAGGTGCCAGAATAAGACTCCAGATCCAGATAAGCCCCGCAAGCCAAGTCCGAGGGGAGCCCGCGCTGGTTGGGGCCCGGCTGGCAAATGCCACCCTGACCATATGGCCAGTCCGACCCTGAATAGTGCCAGAATAAGACTCCAGGATCCAGATGTACAGTTTCTAGAGAAATATTTCTAATTATAATCACTTCGATATTGTCTGGTTCTCTCTAACTTTTATGACTTTTTGATCAGAGAAACAGGGACAGAGTAATACGAGTACATGCATGGTACATATATAGGGACGTGTCAGCCCAGGTGTACTGTTTCTATAGAATAGATTTAGATATCTAACTACCTATACATAATGTAATGTATCTACATACATAAGAACAATGGATAATTAAGTAAGGATTTAATTTGGGATTTGTTTTGTTAGTAAGTAGTTGTAATTTGCATTAAATTACGAAGTTACTCGTATAAAAATAACTACGTGGAAGACAGTTAAAAACACCAGTTCTGCAGCTGGTAAATAACTTAAGTACATTAAAAAATTGAATGGTATTTCCCGTCAGTACTGGCTTTCAAACAAAAACGGACTAAGACTGACCTAAAAGTAAAACATAATTATGCTTTTCAATAAAAAATATGAACGCGAAAGTTTGTAAGAATGGATGGATGGATGGATGTTTGTTACTCTTTCACGCCAGAACGGCTGAACAGGATCTGGATGAAATTTGGCACAGAGATAGATTATATCCTAGTATAGCACATTGGATACTCTTTAATTACAGGTAAAACCGCGGGGCGCAGCTAGTAAAAAATGTAATCCAAGTCAGTTTTATAACTGGCTGATTTATGCGTTAACAAACATTTAAAAAAATACGACCGGAGTAAGAACCTCCTTCTATTCATATGAAAGTAGTCTGAGACTCAAATTCTTTAAATCAAATTCTTTGATGTCAAATTCTCTGAGACTCAAATTCTTTGAGTCTCAGGCTACTTTCATAAGTCTTGGAATAGGAAATCGAGTGTAAATCCGATAGAAAGAATGTATCGCGTTTAAAAACTAAAAATGCGGACTGAGATTCGACTAGGTAATTTGCGGTTAACTTGTGATTAAATTTTTTGAATCCGACCGAAAACGTTCCTGAATTATTGTGAAAACCTATGGACTAAATGTAAAAATGTACTCGTTGATCTCAAAAAAAAATACTGGAAAGACTAGACCACATTTCATGAAATACGGATTAACGGTAATCGGCTAACAAGCAACCGTATGTACATATGTACAAACATACATGTTTATAGATAATAAATATACAAAACAAACACCGATTTGTTCCGGTAAATCATTGTTTGTTTGTTTGTTCAACACCTTTGTTTCGATCAATCATTATTATAATCCAAAAACTAAAACGAACTCTAACATAAGATTATTAATTCTAAGTATAAACTTTATTTTAGAGCAATCCCTAAATAAATGGCAAAAAATTTCAATGAGGATGCTATAAAAAATTTCAAAATACACAATGAAATGAAAGTTTATTGGTGCGTGGCAACAAACGTCACATATCATTAAATTAACAAATGAAGCTTGTTTAAATCAGTGTTGAGAAGCATTACTATCCGAACCAGGAATTAACCTATGTTTTGGAATAGCAATACCCCCCGCCGGACGAAAAGAAACAAATCACAAAATCAAACATGAACCACTTTAAAATATAGACGGATGTATTTCTACCTATTTAAAAACGTAAAAAATTAAAAGAAAATACATTATCCGTTCATTTCTTATCTCCGTAGTAGTAGCGGAAAACACGGCATTATAATTTATTGGCAAGGTCGGTTTAAAATTGCTATATACCGCCAGTTTTCTCAACCGATAACCAGTTTTAAAGATCTCCCGCCCTGTATGGCTTCAGTTGACGGTTGAATGAAACTTCTACCTGACCACGTGTCTAGGCTAGCTGGTCTTCAACACGTAAACTACGACCACCATCAGTTGGAACGCGCGTGCATATCGCCGTAGATTCGAGTCGCGTGCACAGCTCTTGAGGTTGGAAAATTTAAAATTCGAACGATTCACTTTTAATTTCAGTTTTTAGTACTTGCTTTTTAATTCGTTTTCTTAGCGGACAGTGTTTTTGTGATTTTAAATTTCAATTGTTTTTTTTTTACGTTAGTGCAACTTTTTTTGGACTGTTTTGCCGGTAGGTACCTATAATTTTATTCCTAACAATATTTGGTGCTTCTTTATTTTTTAGCATTTTGTTCAAAGTCAAATTGAATTAGGTGCAATGTCTTGCAAAATTTGTTTAGTTTAGAGTTCTGTTTAGTGTATGATTAGACCGATTCCTCGTTCTTGATGTTTGAAAGGAATGCCGATTATTTCCGTGCGGCGTCAATGTTTTAGCGAATTTTGTTTTAAGTACTTATGAGTCATCGCATCAGGTTTGTTTTTGTATTCATTGGGTTATCGTTCAACTCACATGTTAAAACATTTGGAGCACTTGTATCTACTGTTTGCTTTAAATTTAAATAAGAATGTCGTCGTCATACCTTCTTTGCATTTTTGATTAAAACGATCTGAGAGCGATTCTTTTGAGATCTTAGACGAGGTACCTATTAGAAAAGAATGGACTTTAACTTATCAAAAGAAAGTAAGTAACTAACTAACTAAAGAAACGAATTAAAAGAATTGCCTTAAGTCCTTGCTTAACTAGTATACTCTACTCCTAGCTAGCTCCTACCGAAATTTTTCTACACGAACCTTATGCCATACCTTAGGAGAATCTTAACTTTATGTGCCCGATAAGCGAATATTTTGCTAGGAGTAGTGTAAAACTAGTTAACCAAGGCAATTCTTATATTTAGCACAAGTGGCCACTAGGGATCGCCATTACTTCGTCCGATAATACTTATCATCGTCATCAGCATCACTACAGTCTTATAAGTCCCACAGCAGGGACGCCGACCTACCCATCGTCATATTAAAAGTACGGTACCTACATTAATCTCGTTGGACCTACCCTACACCAAGAGTTATTGAGCGATTTATCTATCACGCTGGCTCAGTGCGGATTATTGGTGTATTTCAGTTTGTATTTCAAATTATTCAATATATTCTGTACATGTCGGATCCCACATGATCAAAAAAAAATTGTGCGTAGAGTCCCTCCGCGCGGTTGAAGTGAAACTTCTGTGTATCTTTCTTACTGCCTTGACTGCCTCGGTGGCTCAGTTGGAAGTGAACCTGCCTTCTGAGCTTGGGGGCGTGGGTTCGATTCCCACCTAGGGCAAACATTCATGTGGTGAAAATTTGTGTTTGTTCTATGTCTGGGTGTTAATTTTCTATTTAAGTATGTATTTAAAAAATATCTAAGTATGTAAATCAGTCTCTGGCAGCCATAGTACAAGCTTTGCTTAGTTTGGGGTCAGGCGACCGTGTGTGGAAGTGTCTCAAATTTATTATTATTTCTTATTATTACTACACGCATGCGTTCGAGTGCCACGCATTCACTCTCGCTCTGTCTCTTTCTTTTCCCCTCCCCAGTAGCGTTAAACGTTTAACGCAATCTTGTTGGAAGTCGCATTTAAAGTTTCACTTCAAAAACAAGGTTTATCATTCCGGGAGTTAACACGTAATGACGTCACTCGTCATCGTTTTCCATCTCTTTCGAACAATTTGTAAATGATTTATTTCGGTCTTGCTATAAGCATGGATCGACGACACTACTTGTTGCCCACGTGACCGTAATGCTGTCTGGCGGAGTATATTATTATACCCTGGGTTTCCTCACGATTACGCTCACATTTGAACTGAATTATTGTACTTGCATGAACTATTTTCCTGCAAAGTTTCATGAAGATCGGACCAACGATACTCAAGCTATTGTGGAACAAACAAATTCCGAATCCCAGTAGACTCTGAGACCTGGAGGGCTATTGCTACGCGTGAGATGAGATGAGATTTTCTCTTGGTCACTCTCACACTATGACGTTTCAAACGAGAGCCACAAGGACGAAAAAACGTGAGATGAAAATCTCAAATCTCCGAATAGGGCCCCTGGAGGGCTATTCCTACGCGTGAGATGACATGATATTTTATCTTGGTCACTCTCACACTATGACTTTTCAAACGAGAGCAACAAGGACGAAAAAACGTGAGATGAAAATCTCAAATCTCCGAATAGTGCTCCTGGCTTCGCTCAGTCAATTAAAGCGATTGAAATATGTTGCTATTTTTGTAAAATAATGATGTTAAGGGAATTATCGTTGTAGCAGCCGGCGACGAGTGATAACCCGCCAACTGCCCTAATGAAGCTGGCGGCGGCCCAACTAAAATTTATAACTAAATTAAAGGGAACAGCTCTATTATATTTTATTACCTATTTCGAGGGTTTCAGACTAGAATTATCTAGAACAGTGACCCTATTCGGAGATTTGAGATTTTCATCTCATCATTTTCCGTCCTTGTTGCTCTCGCTTGAAACGTGATAGGTGAGAGCGACCAAGATAAAATTTCATCTCATCTCACGCGCAGGAATAGCCCCCCAGGGCTATTCTCGACCCATGAGATGAGATCTGGTCAGTTTCACTCCTAAGACTTTTCAAACAATAAAGACAAAGACCAAAAAATATCTCGAATTCCCGGAACAGGGCCCCAATAGTCTAGTAAGTAATTTCAAAATATGAATTTTTTACCCATCTATAAGTACCCACGAAAGATAAACATATTTCCTCGCTTGCAGAGGACAAAGGTGTAAAACAACACCTACACTTCACCGGACGATATTCGTGAAAGACAGTAGGTATGTTTTCTTCGACCAAATAGAAGGATCCGTATAACCATAAAGATCGTGTAACATAGGTATATGAAAAGACATGGAAGTAGAAGAAGCGAAAGATGTGTACCAGGCTCGTAGCAAGTAGAGAGAAGTGGTAGAATCTGCCTACCCCTATGGAAAAGAAGCGTTAATATAACGTGGCTCTGTAATATTTAGACCTCGCGCCCGACGTCTGTCATCCTCTACAGGTCGCATTCCTTAACCGATTTTCTTGAAATTTTCACAAGTATCTTTTTTTTTTTTTTTTTGGTCGACGTTGTGGTCTAAGATGGAGCACGACGACCTATAAGGTACTTAATCACTCTAGCCTTGAAGTTTTGTATAGTGAAGAGGTACAAAGACGGCTGTTGAGTGAGGCGCTACAAGTGCGCTACTGCTCAGACCCGTCTTCGGAACGGTTACACCGGACTACATCCCTTAAGAATCGCTTAAGAAATGTCACCTGTACATGAAGACAGAGATCCGGAAAGAATACGGATACACAAAAGCATTTTTTTCGAAGCTGAAGCATAGACGCTTCTCTCGCTAACGCTCGCTCGCTATTCTTATATATGTAGGGTTAACTAGGGCAAATACACTAGTACATTATGTAGATTTAATTTATGTGTTTTCTTTTTGGCTTACCTAGTTGTGAGCTTACATTTTTGAGATAATTATTTATTTACTTTTTGAAAAAGAAAAACGCACATTGACTTATGGCCCGTTCTTCTGAGAAGTGGCTCATTTTCCGAACAAGGTAATCAAGTCTATTAAAAAAATAGTGCGTGGAGTCCCTCCGCGCGGAAGAAGTGAAACTTTAGTGTATCTTTCTTTCTCTCTCCCTCTTGCGTTGGAATATTGGACGCTACTTGTTGCTAATTCTCGCGCTGGCCTGTAACAAGTACCTATATTACGCGCATGCGTTCGAGTGCCTCGCATTCACTCTCGCTTTGTCTCTTTGTCTCTCGAGGAGCGTTAAACGTTTATCGCAACCTTGTTGGAAGTCGGATTAGAAGTTTCACTTCAAAAGACTTTGACGTTCATAAGTGTACCTTTGACACCTAATTCAATAAAAACATTTTGACCTTGACTTTGACCCTATATACGAGGCCGTATAGAAACACGTTACAGACCCCGTACATAATTTTGATTGACTAATTACCAATCCACTCAATTAATTTGTTACAAAACGTCCTTTATCCTCTGCAAGGCCATTGTCTGCGGCCTCTGATACGCCCATGCCCATAGCTGTAAAGGAAACAAAGCAACAGGCGTAGTACTGTATTGTCTTTGACACTGACTAATTTGTCACGTACAAAGATCCTACTTTATCAAAGGTTACGTATCAACTATCTGAGACGCATGTTGATTAGTAATTAAAAACAGCATTCGATGGAGCAGCATGCCCTTTCTACGTAAGTAGATAAATACTTACATCCACATGCACAATATACACTTATGTAGGTTTTTTTACCCCATTTAGGGGAATTTGGCGTAGCACGTCTTGCGCACTTGCCAGTGTCAAGTAATATTCTTTTACAAATGATAGAGTGATGGTGATAAGGTGATGATGACGATGATGAATCCTCATAGTCAGAAGACTTAAGAAAATAATACAAAATTAAGAGTATTACGACAACACCTTTTCGGTTCCCGCCAAAAACCCACATAGGTAGGTTCTAAGTACTGTCTGACATCCACCTGAAAAACACTATCGTTCTTCTTCTTCTGACAGTTATCGTGAAGTATCGCTTAGTAACATACAGACATGACCTATAGACGGGCCATATTATCACAGCAATACTGGTCCGGCAATACGGGCTCGACAATATTTTGAGAGTGACCCAGCCATCCTTCCTACTATTTATTTATAATATTATAAACGCGAAAGTTTGTAAGAATGGATGGATGGATGGATTGATGTTTGTTACCCTTTCACGCCAGAACGGCTGAACAGATTTGGATGAAATTTGGCACAGAGATAGATTATAGTCTAGAATAGCACATAGGATACTTTTTAACCGTGGGTGGAAAAGCTAGTGAATTTCTAGCATGGCTGATGATGGCCGGGCTACAGTCTACAATATTGCAAGTATTGCCGGACCAGTCTTGCAACAAAAATATTCCCCTCCTAGGAGCTCTCTAACAGGAAGTAGTTGTTCGGCGATAATTTTGCAAGCAAGCACTTTGTAGAGACAATATTATGACTGCCTCGGTGGCATCTCTCTAAAGGCCCTGCGCCCTCCGCGCTTGCTTTACGTGCGGTATGGTAATTCTGTAGTTAGATAGGTACTTACGTAATACGTTGTTGATAGCTGTCTCTCGTGAGTAGGAAGATTCCACAATTCCTTGGGAATGGGGGCGCCCCTTTTTGGTTAAAGGACATTTCCTCTTCCAAAGGCGTTTTTATTATTAAGACAAGTCAACTCAATTATTACCTTCCTTGGCAAAATTCTGTTCAAAGTACACCACACACACACACACACACACACACACACACACACACACACACCCACACACACAGCATCAGTCACTTACTTACTAGGAAATGTACTTAGGCATAAGCCAAAACATGAAGTATTTTACATGAAAAGTTTTTAGTTTTGATCCGACAATATAATTATGGCCGCTCCTAGACAGACCATATTATATTTACTGCAATGTACATACCCGTATTGCCAGGCGAATATGCCTGGCAATACTGGTATGTATATTGCCGCGACGCTGCTGTACCCCGGCCACCATCAGCCATACTAAAAACGTACGATTTAATGACCGGTGGCCCTATTCGGAGATTTGAGATTTTCATCTCACCTTTTTTCATCCTTGTTGCTCTCGTTCCAAACGTCATAATATGTGTGAGAGTGACCAAGATAAAATCTCATCTCATCTCACGCGCAGAAATAGCCCCCCGGGCCAGACTCAAATTATTGCCAGGCCAGTTTTACAGTAAAAATATGCCCCGTCTAGGAGCACCATAACACGCTAAATGTTGAAATTTCAGTAAACTGAATGTTCCACAAATGTATTTTAACTGCTAAGTAAGTACAGTACATAATTTAGATTTATATGTTAAAAAAAAAAAAAAAAATAATGTAAGACATTATTTTTGTTTTTTTGTTGACATATTGGTGCCTTTTAGATAGACGAAAAAAATACGAACACAATAAGTATTTTTCAATAATGTTCGATTCCCTCACTATTTATGTTTTTTTTTACTGCTGCTTAACAAAGCTTACGCCTGCTTGCGCAGCTGCTTGTCTGCTAACTATTTGCGTTTGCTATGCTATCAGCCCGCATACTATTATGCGCACATGCATCGGAATTTACGTCTGCTGCATTATACCAATGTACTCGACATTTGAAGCCGTAACACACTAAACTTATAAAGCGAATTATGGTTTTATCATCTGCAGCATCTACTGGTTTAAAGACATTTATTCTCAATAAAGACATTACATATCACTCACTTGAGAACAATATTAAACATCAACAAAATTACAATGTCGTCGTATCTAGCAAGGCTACCAACCCTCTCAACGTATTCATTTGCTTATAAGACTGTGATCAGCTATCAGGTATTGAGCAAGTTGTTTTTTGAATAAGTACGTTGAAAGAATTCACATTTTTATGCGTGAGGGTATCTTTTTATAAAGTATACTTATATGTACTTACCAAAATCATCAGGAACTACAGATTACAGAAGCAGGGGGGGCAAATGCTACTCTAAAATCAACGGGACACGCTCCCTCCTTTACTACGGTACCTATTATGCCGGGCAAGAGATTGAAAGAACGCTCAATGCACACTCGTGCACGTTACCAAACCAGTAAAGGTTTGGTAACGTGGTGTAATAAACTACCATTATTACACTTTGACACTCGATCATTTACAAGTTTTAGAAAATAATAGGTACAAAATCATGACATCATGATTTAATATTATTTTTCACTACATCTTTTCGGTTCCCGCCAAAAACTCCTTAGTTCCTTAAAGTTTCCACCAGGGGCGCTTTATGGAAATGTATGGAGCGAAACGAATACGAAAGTTTATTAATTTAACTCATTAATCAAATTAAAAAAAAAACATCAATACAAAGCCTATAGACATTGAGATATAAATTAAGTACCTACAGACATTATTAATTATTATTATTTTTGTGGTCTATTTTTTAAATACATTTTAACTTTAGCATTGAGTCATGAAACACTGACGACCGTTTATTTTGCCCCCGTAACTAGATCGATGAATCGATCATTGTCAAGTTTAATTTATTTACCTACTTACTTATTAATTATCATCCAAGAACAGTAAGTAGGTACGAATTCTTAAACAAAATTAAGTAAGCAAAGTTCTGCGATATCATACATATAAGTAATCTTTTAAGTATGATATCGCAGAACACTAATAATTAATAGTCGAGCCTATATCTTATTAATAACTACAAAAAAAAAAAACATAAAATTTAAGTTATTATTATTTTGATATGTATTATGATTTTTTCACGTTGTCATCGAAATAAACTACAAAAATAATAAATTTTTCCGCGAAATCTTTCCCATAGATAACAGAAGAAATCTAGCTTCCGGCAAGTTTACGAAGCCAGTTAACACCATTCTCATAACATACAATTACCAAAATTAATCATAGATTGAGCTTAGTTTAATTAAAATCGGTTAGATCCAATAAAGTCAAATTAAATAGATCGTTAGGAAATAAATAACGAGCTACTAGCCAAGCATCATGATTTGAAAATGATGGGATGGGTGGGATGGTCAAACGTTTCAAATCTTGGCAACTTGCACATTGTCATAAACTCGTGTACGACGTTCCATTAGTCTTTGGGATCATACTGCATGTGCATTTTTTTACAGACGAAACGGAGGATATTTTTTTTTGAAATTGTTCTGACTGATAAGATTCCAAAACTTTTTTTTTCCATTATTTGAGTCCATTCTTTTACATTGGCTATTAAACTATACAAACAATTATTTTCAATTTCAAGTTTTTCATTAAAATACTAGGTAAGTAACATAAAAGCCATTTTACCTAGAGCTAACAGAAGTGTAGCATTCTAGATAGAAAGTAACACAGAATTCACCTTATAACATTACGCTTAGTTAACTAGTACACTTTTTTATGTTTACTCTTAGTAAAATAGATAGTTAACTCACAGATTTTACACGAATAAAGTGCACGCTGACGCTTACATTCGCGACTTCACGCGCGATCGATACGAAAGACAATCAGGTGAAACATTTTGTACACAAAGTCTGACTTATTGCTTTCTATCCCATTCTGTATTCAAAAATTCTACGTTGATTATTATTAGATAGGGTAACTAAACATATTTACATTTTCTTGTTTCAGAATGATTTAGCACCATGACATTATCGACGAGCCGACAGCAGTTCTTAGCCTATGAAACACATGCCACTGAAAATAATATTCAATATGGGAGAAAACGAGGCTTTTTCATTTCACACTGCATTTGCGTCGGATTTGTCGTTTTTGCAATTATTGTAGCAGTCATAGTTGGAATTATAGCACATTACGTCACATATTTCAAGGTAAGATAAGCTTGGTTCATTATTACTAACTTATCTACGCTGATAAACCTCAGCTCCGCTTATCACAACACTTACTGTGTGATGAATGAGATGAGATGAGACATTGTTTGAAATAGTCTGAATTCTTTCAAAGTTCAATCTGAATCTGATGTGTATTTTTTTATGCATAATTTTATTTGAGTGAAACGTGGGTTCAACCACGAACGATGTAGTGCTTCGATTCTTACTTCGAATGTTCGTAAACGTGACATTGTCTGTGGTTGCATTGCATTCGAAAAACAAAACGTCAAATGAAAAATTGACAAATGACAATCGATTTTAGAACGGAAGCTAACACGAGTGTGCGCGAGTTTATAAAAATTTGTAATTCATTCTTTATTAAATTAAATGAATACTTCAAATAAGACAATAATTTGCTAAAATGTGAAGCAGTTCATATACGAAAGATAACTTGATTTTTCTGTGATATTTATTTAGCTATAACATCGAAAATGTTTTCGAATTTGAGTTTATTCTCAATATCATTAATCGCTTTTACTGTATCCGTAAGTTATTAAACATATACGACTACTTTATGACTAACTACCTAGTTACTATGTAGAATATTTACATAGTAAATCTAAATACTCACGATGATAATTACACTACACTTATCTATCTAAAGTAATTGATTAACTAGGTACTTGAACAATTTTGACGATAACTTTTATTCATGTCTTTAGTAGGCATAAAATTACGTTAAAAAAGTTAAAACAAATATCAATAATCAGCTACCTATCCCATCTATCTGTCTCTAGAGATTCTCCCGCATGGATCCAGTGGGGTTCACCGACAGGATATAAACTTAAAATTTAAAGTATAACTCAAAATAATACTATGTAACTCCAGCAACTCCCTTTAGCAAAGTCTGGGCTAAAAAGTAAATCAAACCGGTGTATTGTTGCATGAAAGAAAGACAAACCAATAAAACAAAATATATATTTTTAAATTATTAGGATATAACAATTATGTTGCCACTACATTTTAGCTAAATTGCAACCCTATTTTCATTTCAGCTAAGTTCACAAAACAGCACTCAGTTCTGGGATGAAACGGAACCATTTGGGCAGTCACGAGACCACCTGGCAGGGGATCTCCGCCTGCCCCCAGAAGTAGTTCCACACTATTACAGACTGAAACTAATCACCAACTTAGACAACTCTAGTTTCTCCGGTAAAGTGGCTATAACTCTCAGATCAAGTAAACAAGTGAAAGCTATCATTCTACATTCGAAAAACCTCACCATTATCAATGACAAAGCCAAATTGACAGAGCAAACATATGAGAAAGTTGATACTGGGAATTCAAGGTCTAAACGGGAAGATGCAGCTTCCGCAAATGCTGCAGTTGTTGAAAGCATGCCAAACAATGCCACCACAACTAATAGTACATTTTCAACTAACTCTGATGCTACTACAACCACATCTTCAACCACAAATAAGCAGAATACAATGGATACTCAAATCACCAAAAGCATTGCTAATAAAGTGCAGATTCTGTCGATAACACCAAGCATAGGAGACAGACTAGTCGTATTTTTAGCTACAACTCTCAAGCCAGATGTGGATTATATTTTGGAGTTATCATTTGAAGGGAAAATCAGCGATACCCTGACTGGATTCTATAAAAGCACGTACCGGAACAAAAATAATGAAGAGAAGTATGTATTGAACTAATTGCCATATTAATTAATAGGGATCTTTTCTAGTACAAAATGGTTATCAGTGACATATACTACTGGTATTCCGTCTCAAATGTGGTTAATTTCCATTTAAACTTAATTGCAATTTAACTACTAAATCACTTACAAACCTCTTTTGATGTTAACTTTAAGTAGGATTTTGCCCGCTACTACCTACTTAAATTTATTTCAATACTTTCCAAACATTTTTAGTATGAAAGTTGTAAAAAGCTTTACTTTCAAAATGTTTGAAGTTGTGTAATTCGATGCAGAGTTAAAAATGAAAAACTCTAATGGGCACTGGCACTAAAGATAAAAATAGCCTGAACAGGTTCAGTTTTAATTAAATATTTTAATCTCCTCTTAGATAGCTCCTACCAATTTTTTTACACAAACCTTAAGCCATTCCAAGTATAAATAAATAATTATCAGAATACTTGCACACTTGGTCATCTGACTCCAAACTTAGCAAAGCTTGTACTATGGCTGCCAGAGACTGATATAAATACATATATATAAATTTAAATACATACTTAAATAGATTATTACACCCAGACATAGAATGAACACAAATGCTCATCGCATAAATGTTTGCCCTAGGTGGGAATCGAACCCACACCCCCAAGCTCAGAAGACAGGTTTACTACCAACTGAGCCACCAAGGCAGTCACTATCTATACTTTATGTTTTGCTAGGAGAAGTTTAAGACTAGTTTAGCAAGGACTTATGCAATTCTTATAGTTAGTGCAAGTGGTCATAATTATATTATGACCTTCCTGTGTAACCAATGCCTTAATTTTTCTCAAATTTCAAATATTATTGACTTGTAACTGACTAACAAACAATGTAATAAAATCTTAGAAATCAATTTTAACCCACTTCTAAAAGTTAGAATTAGGTCTATTAGTAGTGTTAAATTAATATTGGCATTTTTAAATGAACCTTTACTAAATTAATGGATTACTTTGGAATCTATTATTTAGTATTTTGGTGCAATCTGATGGGGTGAAAGATGGAGCCAGGGGGTTGAAAGTGGGTTTTTTAGTTTTATCAAACAATGTATTATATTGACCTATTAAATTGTTACAGGGTGCTAGGAGTAACTCAGTTTGAGCCAACTTCAGCTAGAGCAGCTTTTCCTTGCTTTGATGAGCCAGCCTTCAAAGCAAAGTTTGAGATAAGCATCGCCCATGTTCAGAACATCACTGTACTTTCCAATATGAAGGTGGCTGCAGAAGAACCTATGTAAGTATTATGACCCCCAAATGTATCAAAATGTTATGAAAACTTAAATTTAGGTACTGGTAAGTACATAAATTAAAAGGATGTTGATCTTGTGCTCTGAAAAGAGTATTGTGTTATATTATAAGTGGCAAACCAAAATAGAGGGCCAAGGGGCTTAAGGGGTCACCCCATGTGTTACCGTCTGCCACAGTGTGGGGGCAGAAGGTAACATATCAGATTGTTCTGGGTCCTAAATGACATTCTGTGATTTTTTATTGTTGATACCTACCTAATAAGCCAGATTTACTGATAGCTTACCTGATAAAGCCTACCCTAAGTTTGTCAAGCCCCTCTACACACAGAATACTGGATCTGCTAATGGATAAAGTAAATATTCTGTGTTCAATAATTATTACAGACCACTCAAATTGCGGATAGCAGATTCACTAAACAGTATCATAATGTTAATTAGCCTGCACAAAACGCTCTAACTCCACCTATTTGCATAAACCGCTAGAGTTTGAAATGCTCTGCCACAGTGGGTGTTCCCTAATGGTCATAATCTGGGTGTCTTCAAATCTTGAGTGCTTCGATTAGGTAGGTACTTTGCAAGCATACTCTATCACAGGCCTTGACCTATAACCTATACCTACAACTAAACCTATAACCTTGACCTACACTCAAACGCAAACCTATCACAAAAAAAGAAACTTCGTGTAAATGTTACTCCACAATCTCCAGGGCTGACCAACCTAACTGGATATGGACCCACTTCGAGCGCTCGGTCGAGATGTCAACGTACCTCGTAGCGTACGTACTGTCCGACTTCCAGTCCCTGCAGACCACCTACCTCAGCAACGACGGCGTCAACAAGACTATACGCGTCTGGACAAGGCCGGAACTCATTAATAAGGTTAGTTTCATAATGGGAAATGGAAAAAAATACTGACATATTATGGCCAAAAATATAAAAAAATATGCCATTCAGTTTGTTGCCTGTTCTTCTGGGTAGTTGCTCTTTTTAGAACAAAATTTTTGGTGATATTGTCATTTTTATAACTCTCACGTTTATAGTTGTATCTTCGATACCCAATTGAATCAAATACAGAGTACATAATGTCTTTACATTTAATTTGATATCTGTTGTCTAAACTTGTCAATTAGGTACTTAAAATTATGTTCTTTATTGACCAAAGAACGCTAGAATTATTCAAGCAACAAATATTTACTAAAATAATATTAAAATATTTTATATTAACGCTAAAAGATATATTGATAAAAAAATGTTTTTCATACTCTAGACGTATTCTTAACCGACAAATATTAGGTCCTTACGTATGAAATCAGCGTTTTGTCGTACTGATCAATTTGATCTGAAATATCTCCTCTTTGGTTATGAATTCGAAATTCAAATTAATAAATTCATTTAGCTGGTTTTTTTGTCTTTGGAATACAGTCATTCATTTGTTATTTTCCTCATTATTTTTTCTTTGGCGTCGCTTATTACCGCGCAATGGAAAACATGAAATATCGGTATATTTACGAGTACGAGTTCTACCGTGGCACCAGTGCTGCAGAAACAGCTCGAAGAATTAATGATGTGTACGGCGCTCGTGTCGCTAAAGACAGCATGGTACGTTTTTGGTTTCAACGTTTTCGTTCTGGAAATTTCGACCTTAAGAACCAACCCCGTGGACGGCCGGAGATCAAAGTCAAAAACGAAGAATTAAAGGCTATTGTGGAAGCGGATCCATCACAAAGCACTTCAGAGATAGCAGCAGTCTTCGGGGTAAGTGACAAAACTGTATTAATCCACTTGAAGCAAATAGGGAAAGTAAAAAAACTCGAACGATGGGTACCTCATGAATTGAGTGAATCTAACTTGCAAACACGGGTCGCCTGCTGTGTTACTTTGCTCAACCGACACAATAATGAAGGGATTTTAAATCGAATCATTACTTGTGATGAAAAGTGGATATTGTACGATAATCGAAAGCGCTCATCGCAATGGCTGAACCCTGGAGACCCAGCCAAATCCTGCCCTAAACGAAAATTGACTCAGAAAAAGTTACTTGTAAGTGTTTGGTGGACTAGCGCCGGTGTCGTTCACTACAGCTTTCTTAAATCTGGCCAAACGATTACGGCAGATATCTATTGTCAGCAACTGCAAACCATGAAGGAAGAACTAGCTGTTAAACAACCGAGATTGGTCAATCGCTCTAGGCCACTGCTGCTTCACGACAACGCAAGACCACACACTGCACAACAAACAACCACTAAGTTAGCTGAGCTACAATTGGAATGTCTGCGACATCCACCGTACTCCCCGGACCTTGCTCCAACAGATTACCATTTCTTCCGGAATTTGGACAACTTCTTACAAGGAAAAAAATTCCACTCCGATGCAGCAGTCCAAACCGCCTTCAAAGAGTTTGTTGATTCTCGCCCCCATGGTTTTTATAGTAAAGGGATCAATGAACTACCCATAAGATGGCAAAAGTGCATAGATAACAACGGTGCATACTTTGATTAATTAAATATATTTTACAAAAAAAAATCGACTTTTTATTCCTCCCGTAGAAAACGCCAATTTCATACGTAAGGACCTAATATTTAATAGAATAAATTCAGTCCGCACAATGTTACCATACCCCATCAGGGTCATTATTTGGTACAATTTTATGTGACTTACCTTTAAGAACTGCATGTACCATAATGGAAGCAATAAATTATTGAGTATTCAGTATTTGCTTTTACTGTTCAACTGTATCTGTGTACTAGACAAGTTAAAATGTATCATTGCTACACAACCCATAATAATTATAATAATTTATTTCACAGACATTTTTTTTTGCCCTTTGCCTCACTCATATGTTTTGTTCTCAGGCTAACTACGCGCTCAACATCACACCAAAGCTACTAGATTACTATGAAGAGGTGTTCGGAGTTCCTTACGCTTTGGACAAACTGGACCTTATTGCCATACCTGATTTCTCAAGTGGAGCTATGGAGAACTGGGGATTGATCACGTTTAGGTGAAGCTCGTTTTCTTTAGCTAGACCACTCTCATTCTAGGTGTTCGTAAACGATCACCGATGTTAAGCAATCGACGACACGGTCATTCCTAGGATGGGTGACCAAAAGTGGCATTTATAACAGCGCTGCTGTAGCTCGGATGACATGTTGAATTGTAGGCCCTGGTTGTTTGTTCTACAATCGTCAAGCCATGTCAGAGACCTTCGGGCGGCCTAGTTACTCTGAAATCAGGGGTATCCTCTCGGCTTGTACGAACTAGCTAGCTATTCTTAAACAAAGCTATTCCCTAATTTTTCAAGTGAGTTTTTCAAGTTCGCCCGACCCGTATGCCGTGGTATTAGAAACGACGGTTTTATCGCGGCTCTACACATTAGTTAGAAAAGCAATTTTTAGTGACAAGCCTAGTAAAAATTGGAACAATACTGACGACCCAGCCACGAGCCGGATTTTTCAGTGTTTGGAATCCACGGTATTGCAGTGATACACGAGCAATCTTTACCGACGAGCTATAAAACTGTTGTTTTGCTCGTGTGTTGATCATTACTCATTAAACACTATCAAGCACTATTCGTATTTAAAGTTTTCCATTATAGTTTTCGGTGTTGAATAAAGTGATATTGTATTTTATCTATCCCCGGCGAAATTAGCCCGGTTTTTTAAACCTGTTATCTGTCAACGATGAACCTAACCTTTTTTAACTATTTTTTTCTTGGGTCAGATGATTCGACGAAAATTTGGTTCAGACAAACTTAATATGAAACTAGACCATTTGACAAACTACGCATAATTTCAGGGAGACGACCCTCCTGTTCGACGAAGCAGAGGGAGTTCCCCGCGACAAGCAGAACGTGGCCATCGACGTGGCTCACGAGCTGGCGCACCAGTGGTTCGGGAACCTCGTCACCATGCGCTGGTGGAGCGACCTCTGGCTCAACGAGGGGTTCGCCACTTACATCGAGTACGTCGGCGTCGACCATGTGAGTACTGTACCCATGGCCGTACCCACGATGGGGCGAAGGTCAAAATGTAGGTTTTGAAGTAAAAAAAAGTCCTAGAAGAATAATTCAAAAGCCATGTGACATCCACCAACCCTCACTGGGCCAGCGTGGTGAATAACAGCGCAATCGCTGTCAACTTAGAGTAGGTCGGTGTCCCTGAAGTAGGACGTAAAAGACTGTGATGATGATGATAAAGTAAAAAAAGTAGGTAAGTTTTAGCTTTTGATTTTTGAAAATAAAAACCGACGTCATCCGAATAGGATTTTGTAAAAAATTGGGCCCAATCTGCATATCCGCATATCCTTTCAAATATAAAAGAATTTTCAAAATCGGTTGATAAATAACGGAGCTATGCATTAACAAACATTTGAAAAAAAAATCAACCGAATTGTGAACCTCCTTTTTGAAGTCTCTTTAAAAGTAAGTTCAGAAGAATCTTGGTGTGAGATTTTTAGGCCGAAGATCTCTAACATTGAGAATTGAGATACGCCAATAGGAACGACTTTTTCTAATCGTCCCAAGCTAAACTTTTTTCAACAATTAAGATTTTTTAACGCGTTAGGTACGCGTTAAAAAATCTTCAATCAGGAGATTCGAGCTAGCATCTAAAGCTGTTCCTTCTAATTCAGATCGAGCCCGAATGGAAGATGTTCGACTCCTTCTCCCGCGACAAAATGGATCTGCTTCGCACCGACGCTCTCAAGAACACATCGCCCGTGGCTCGCGAGGTTGTGGACGCTTCGGAGATATCGCAGAAGTTCGACGAGATATCCTACACGAAGGGAGCCAACCTCATCAGGATGCTCAACCATACGGTCTCTGAGGAGCTGTTCCATAAGGGCTTGCTAATCTACTTGAATGATTGGTGAGTTTCTGTTGTATTTATTTTATTTCTTTTGATTTCTTTGACACGTATCTATATCAATCTCCGGCAGCCATAGTACAAGCTTTGCTTAGTTTGGGGTCAGACGACCGTGTGTGTATTTATGTATTTATTATTTATATGTATAGATGTCTTATGTCTTTGTCTTTTATGTGTGTTTATTAATTACTTTTTTGTTTTTAAATTATTTTATGCAAAAGATAAAAAGAAATAAAATTAAATCTTGAACCACCTGAAACGGCGTTATTTGCGTTAATCAACACAAAATGTAGGAAAACAATTTTTATCCTACTTGTATTATAAAGGCGAAAGTTGTGTGTGTGTGTTTGATTGTTACTTCTTCACGCTCAAAGGGATTAAAACATTAATGTGATGAACAGTTCTATGTCTGGGTGTTCATATCTATTAAAGTATGTATTTAAAATAAAATAATATATAATGTATGTATATCAGTCTTTGGCAGCCATAATACAGCTTTGCTTAGTTTAGGGTCTGGAGACCGTGTCTGTGAAATGTCCCAAATATAAAAATGACTGAATAGCAGATGACATACAATATGCACATATGCTCACACAATGAACAAATTGGTGCGTGCCGTCCGCTGGGTTCGAACCCGCTCCCTCTGGTTTGAGAGGGGAGCCTTCTCCCAACTAGGATGCCAACGCTTACCATAAGAAATTAATTGTTTTTAAATGGTTTCTCACAGGAAATACTCAAACGCGGAGGAAAACGACCTGTGGACGGCGATGTCCAAAGCCACAGCGTCCGAGCCGCTGTTCCAGGCCGTGTCGCTGGTGGACTTCATGAACTCGTGGACGCGCCAGGCCGGGTACCCGGTCGTCAAGGTCACCAGGAACTACGACACGGGGGCTGTTGAACTTGAACAGGTAACCGAGAAGTCTCATTGAGACAAGAGCTACTGAGCAGGAGACTTGTGGAACAACTTGTTGAATAATTAACTGCCTTCATGGCTTGGTTGGCAGTCATGCTGTCTGAGTTGGGGGGCGTGGGTTTCATTCCCACCTAGGGCAAACAAATATGTGATGATAATTTTGTGTTTGATCTGAGTTTCGGTGTTAATATCTATTTAAGCATGGATTTAAAAATATAATTGTGTATAACGCAGCTAACTTGCTTAATCAGCCGTTCAATTAACAGTCTAGCCATTTTACTAAATGGCGCCGTTCAAATATTTTCCTGGATGATATTCAGCCGTAGTATTTATTACAACAGTTAATAAACTGGTTGGCTGATACCCAGACCAGTCATAGAATATTTGTAAAAATTTCTATTTTTGTTATTTTAGTGAATTATAATAAAAATTAAATCCGAAAATCGGTAAAACGAACCGCAATTCTGATAAACATGATATTATAATAACCTTAAACCCGAGTTGGATTGGTTACGTTAGAAGGCTCAAGGAACAGATCGAAGTCAAAAGTCAAAGTGTTTTTATTCAATTTGGGTATCAAAACACGTATGAACGTCAAACGATCAAAATTGGGCATTCAATTTGAGTTTTGACTTCCTGTTTGACGGCCAATATTAAGCGTTAACAATACTTAACTAGCTAAATACGTTTGCAGAAACTGTTCACGAGCTCGAAGCAGCCATACCAAGCCATGGTGGACCAGATCTGGCAGATCCCCATCAGCTACACGACCATGGACACTCCGCTGGAGCAGTGGTCCACCAAGCCCAGGGTCTGGATGACCAAGTGGTTTAAAGTGGTGCCGGCGGCCAACGTCAGTGCTACGCAGGCTTTATATGTCAATGTCAATGCTATTGGTGAGGGTTTTTGGACAATTTTAAGTACTTGCTGTTACAAACGACTTCGTTCGCGTTTATTCAGAAAATAGTGTCGAGAATCCTTCCTCGTGAAATACTGTAACTGTTTATCAAATTTTGTCAAGATCCGTTCAGCCGGTTAACCGTGAAAAGCCTGCAAACAGACAGACAGATAGTAAAATAGGTTTGATAACATTAGTGTGGATACTAAAATTCCAAATTGATTCGTAGCATTTTGTACCTACTGCATGTTAAAAAAGTGTTACTCTTCAACCGATGTTCGTCGTATTGAGAGCCTATAAAAAAGTTCTGAAAAAGACAACAAGAATCCATTCTTCATTAAAAGACTTATGGGAAAGGCAATAGAGACAATATTTTAATGGTCAATCGTTAATTGTCATTGGCTTTAAGGTAACCATTCACCATCCTACCTAGCATCCTGCACGTACATCCTGTAAGTCATTGCAGCTTCATGCAGGATGGTATTAATTCGTAATTTCGTAACAATCGCGTCCGGCAACGACATGCAGGATGCTAGGCAGGACAGTGTGTGAGCTACATCCTGCTTAGCAGATCTGCGAGCTGGACTGCGAGGCAAATGGTGAATGGTACCGTTTAACATCGAGACCATTCCAGGCTACTACCGCGTAAACTACGACGCGAAGAACTGGCAGCTGTTAAGCGCAGCGCTGAGATCCGGCGCCGTCCGCTCGCCCATCACCAAGGCACAACTCATCGACGACGCCTTCAACCTCGCCAAGGCCTCCCAGCTCGACTACAGCCTCGCGCTAGGCCTCACCACCTGCGTCATAGACGGGGAGGACTCCAAAATCGTCTGGGACCTCTTGCTGAATAACATGGCGTTCTTGAGATACAATTTGAGAGCTACGCCCGGTTTTGTCTATTTCCAGGTGAGTCTAATTATTTTTATTTGATAATAGACGTTAAAAAAATATCATATCGTCACGGCTTTCCCCCGAGGGGGCTGGCGGAGGTGTAATACAAAACAACAACTTCGCCGGACGATATTCAGTCCCAAATTGACAGGGGGCGAGCCTGTCGCCATACACCGGGCTCCAGTCATGTAGCAGATGACAAACAATACGCACATATGTTCACACAATGAACAAATTGGTGCGTGCCGTCGGCTGGGTTTGAACCCGCTTCCTCTGGCTTTAGAGGCGGGCCTTCTCAAACTAGGCTATCATCGCTCCTCGTAACAAATATAAATATGCAGGTTGACTTGTAAACCTCCTCCGTTTCATCGGTTAAAAATGGAAAGGCTAGACGAGATCAAACGTAAGCCACGTTTGAAACCGTCTAGCTTACTGTTTGTCTGGAAGAAATTACTTGTAAAGCAGTTGCATTTGGTAATCCGACTAATATAAAAGGTTATCTGACTATTTTTAGAAAACATTGACAAACATTATAAATAAATAAATTCAAGACACTTTCACACATGGTCGCCTGACCCCAAACTAAGCAAAGCTTGTACTATGGCTGCCAGAGACTGATATACATACTTAGATATTTTTAAATACATACTTAAATAGATATTAACACCCAGACAAACACAAATGTTCGTCACATAAATGTTTTCCCTAGGTAGGAATCGAACCCACGCCCCCAAGCTGAGAAGGATCACTACCAACTGAGCCACCGAGGCGATCATTAAATAATATTAATCTTAGAAAAATCAGTAAATATTATAAGGTATTCAAAATTCATAATAATAATGACATTAATATAATAAATAGGCTGTTGTTAAGGCTAACATATCCTTCACCAAAATGTATCTAATCTATAAATCAGGCACGAAGGCACGCACCAATTTGTTCATAATGTGAACATAATATGTGCGTATTTAATGCCATCTGCTACTCAACTAGAGCCCGTTGTATGGCGACATGTTCGCCCACTGTCACATTTGGGACTGAATACCGTCCGGCGAAGTGTGGGTGTTGAACACCTCTGCCAGCCCCTTCGGGGAAAGGCGTGACGATGTGTCAATTATGAGTACATGAGCTCATTTCGGTTTTTGCACCCCTAGCAGCGTATCTTAGGTGGATTGCCTTTGGCCATAGAATTAATCAGAAATACCCCAAGGCTTTACCATTTTAAATTTATAATTATCATTTTATCTAGTCTGGCATTTTCCCCCACGCATTTGCATTGATAATCGTATCACACTACTATCATAAATAAATGCAAAAGTTTGTATACGTGTTTGTTACTCAATCACGCCAAAACGGCTGAACGGGTCTGGATGAAATTTGGCACAGGGATATATTGTAGTATGGAATAGCACATAGTATACTATTTAACCGCAGGTGAAAACGTGGGGTGCAGCTAATTATTACATACATTACATGTACATGTACTTGAACTGCCAAAGAGTGGAACCCACTTCCTGCCTCGGTGTTCCCCAGTAATAGATACAACCTTGGTCTCCAAGACAAGAGTGAATAGGCACCTCATGGGCAAGCGTGCTCCATCTTAGACCGCATCGTCACTTTCCATCAGGTGTGTTGTGATCAAACGCGAAATAGTGTTCAATCATAAAAGACAATGTTACACTTAGGAACACGTCTTTCAACACATTCTCCATCTACCCTCTTTTCCCAGGACTACATGAACCTCCTACTAAAGAAGCAACTGGCCAAACTAAACTACGGCCTAGACAAGCCGAAGGACGACAACGAGGCGTTCCTCATAGAGAACCTCGTCATGTGGGAGTGCTACGTGGAGGCGCCGCGCTGCACCGACTGGGCCAAGGTGCAGTTCGACTCCTGGGCGTCGCAGCCCGACCTTACCAACAACCCGTGAGTGTTATATTTTTCTCTAGACTAGACTCTCTAGACTTTCTCTTATCCCTTTGTGATAAATAAATAAATAAATAAATTCGGGACACTTCCACACACGGTCGCCTGACGCCAAACTAAGCAAAGCTTGTACTATGGCTGCCAGAGACTGATATACATACTTAGATATTATTAAATACATACTTAAATAGATATTAACACCCAGACATAGAACAAACACAAATGTTCATCACATGAATGTTTGCCCTAGGTGGGAATCGAACCCACACCCCCAAGCTCAGAAGGCAGGTTCACTACCAACTGAGCCACCGAGGCAGTCAGATAAACTTTGCTTACAGTGTGTTTTGTCTTTTTCATTCATTTACAATTTAAACTCGTACGAAAGGGATACACAGTATAGCTATTATATTCCGAGGTTAAATAAATATAACGTTTATTGCTAAGAGAGTTAGAGACTAGGCCCTGCGCCATCTGCGCTTGCCTAATGCCCGGTACGCTGTCGAGGCCTCAGTGGTCAACAGCATAGAGTCATAAAAAAAAAAGAGAGAGTCTGTTCGGTAACAGTACTGTTGGGATACGTGAAGTCGCTGCTGTGCTGAATTGTATATATTTTTTCGTTTTGTTTAAAAATTTAGTTCCCCTTTTCCCACGACATAGTTGTATTTCTGAAATACAACTTTCTGTTCGTATTTCGCCGAAAGGACAAAGGCTGGGGTGGGTGGCAGTACACTTCCAACTTCGAATGTTTTACCAACTAACGCATTCCCAAATAGGGTTGACGTCAGGAAGACAGTCGGCTGTAAAACTTAAGCCTAATCATTAACAGTATAAACTCGAAAGTGTACATGCCAGTATGTACACTTAATTGGGATATTTTTAGGCAGATTATATTAGGTGTGTTTGTGAACTGATTAGCTGTTTCCTGTGTGTTCCAGCATCCCGAGCTACCTGCGCTCGCTGGTGTACAGCATGGCGCTGCGTCACGGCGGACGGCGCGAGTTCGAGTTCATCTGGCGAGCCTTCCTCAACTGCACCGACCCCTCCGCCAAGAGCCTGCTCATCAACGTACTGCCCAGCACCCGGGACGAGTCGCTCATATCCTCGTCAGTATACCTATCATCCATCCATCCATCAGCCATAGGACGTCCACTGCTGGACATAGGCCTCCCCCATAGACCTCCAATAAGACCGGTTGGTAGCGGCCTGCATCCAGCGCGATCCTGCGGTCTTGACAAGGTCATCTGTCCACCTTGTAGGTGGACGTCCTACGCTGCGCTTGCCGGAACGTGGTCTCCATTCGAGGACCTTTTGACCCCATCGGTCATCAGTCCTTCGTGCTATGTGCCCTGCCCACTGCCATTTCAACTTGCCAATCCTCTGGGCTATGTCGGTAACTTTGGTTCGTCTACGGATCTCCTCATTCCTGATTCGATCTCGCAGAGACGTACTGCCCAGCACCCGGGACGAGTCGCTCATATCCTCGTCAGTATACATACTAACACTATATCTAGTTCATCTGGCGAGCCTTTTTCAACTGCACCGAGTTTAAGAGACAGGATTTTTGTTGAGCTACTAGCTGCGCCCTGCGGTTTAACCCGCGGCTAAATAATAATAGAAATCAGAGTCCAATATTTTTAAAAAATACTGGCTTGTAAAAATACTGGAGCGAGTTTTAATTATAGTCAACTAGCTGACCCGGCAGACTTCGTACTGCCTAATTTAAATATTAAATTAACGTATTATTCTGTGATGTTGTCTGACGTATTTGGTAAACGGCGCGTTATTATTTATTAATTTATAAAATTTCATGACAAAAGTATTTATATATTTAGAAAAAAATATCCGAAAACCTTCCTTGTGCCATACTGCAACTATTTATCTAATTTAATCAAGCTCCGTTTAGCCGTGAAAAGCCTACAAACAGACAGACAAGTTACTTTCGATTTTATAATTGGTAAGAATATTTTTAATTTTGTAATTTATTGCTTGTTTCCAGGCTTCTAGAAAAAAGTCTTACGGAAATCCCGAAGCAATACGCAGTCGCAGTGTGGAGCGTGGAGCCTCCAATCGGCGCTCGCGTCGCTCAGAACTTCTTGGTCAACAACTTTGACCGAGTGTACGAACGGTTCACTGCGATGGATCCGTTCATGTTCCCTGCTGTTTTGAATGCGGCCTTCGGGTTCATTACTGAGGAGGATGAGCTTGACAGAGTTAGTACAATTTTTAGTTTTAAAATATTATAATACAGACTTAATTATTACATTTTAATTATATAATACATACATACTTATTTCGATGGTAGCCTAGCTGGAGAAGGCCCGCCTCTCAAGCCAGAGGAAGTGGGTTCAAATCCAGCCGACGGCACGCACTAATTTGGTCATTGTGTGAGCATATGTGCGTATTGTATGTCATCTGCTACATGACTGAAGCCCGGTGTACGGCGACAGGCTCGCCCCCTGTGGTCACATTTGGGACTGAATATCGTCCGGCGAAGCGTGGGTGTTGTATTACACCTCCGCCAGCCCCCTCGGGGGAAAGGCGTGACGATATGTATGAAGTTTAGGTTAACTAGCTTGTTCAGATTCAGATTATTTATTGCCATAAGCCGTACAGTACACATGATGTTTCAAAACACAATATTGCATTAGGTACATAGTTCAACGGACCCCGTCGGGCACAGAAACTTAGAAGAGAGGAGGATGGTTATTACATTTTGAAATTTTATTATTATCATCGTCGTAGTCGTTATAATATATTTATGTTAAGAATATTAATTTTGTCAAAAGTCATATAGGTAGTCTATTTATTACTAAAATTAAAATGTATGGTTTTCATTTAAATATTCTTCAATAGTATAGTAAGCTTTGTCAGCAAGAAACTGTTTTGATCTAGATATAAACATAATGTCACTTTTTGTATTATACAAATCATCCGATAGATTATTATAGATATTTGTAGCCATGACCGAGGTACCAGCTGAGTGCATCTTTAATCGTGACTTCGGCCGCACTAACCGGTTTTTGTGTTGTTCTCCCGCAGCTGAAGTCGTTCGCGCTGCAGCACCGGTCGAAGCTGGGCGGCATGTCTCACACGCTGCAGAAGTTGGTGGACACGGCGGCGCTGCGCGTGGCCTGGGTGCGCCGGTACGCGCGCCCCATCAACCAGTGGTTCGAGGACTACATCACTGGTAGGCACTGTTACTATCGTGGTTTACTTACCCTTACCATGAAAAAGGGGGGACTGAAAAAGGGGGGACATGAAAGGGGGGGGGGGGAGTCGCGTCGTCTTACCTATCAACAAATGGTTCGAGGACTTACATCACTGGTATGAACTGTTACTATCGTGGTTTACTTACACTTACCATGAAAAGGGGGGGAGGGAGTCGCGTCGTCTTACCTATCAACAAATGGTTCGAGGACTACATCACTGGTATGAACTGTTACCATCATGGTTTACTTACCCTTACCATGAAAAAGGGGGTGGTGGGGAGTCGCGTCGTCTTACCTATCAACAAATGGTTCGAGGACTACATCACTGGTATGAACTGTTACCATCATGGTTTACCTACGCTTACCATGAGTTTTGATACTTACGTAAACTGTTTTGTTTTTAACCCCCCGATTTAAATCCCTTGGGGTGTCGCGTCGCCTTACCTACCAACAAGTGGTAAATAATCACTGGTATGAACTACGACCGCTATTGATAATTGTCTGATGCCCCTACCTAATTAGGTTAATAAAAGTATTTATTGCCTAAAGTTATTATTAATTTCTTATTGTAATATGTAGGTAGTCTGTGAAGTCTGTAGTGTAATCTGTAAAGTATTTATAATACCGACCAGTGTTGTTATTTTATAACAACCAGTGCCTGAAATAAACAATTATTGTAAAACTAAGAACAACTAGTTCGGTCAAAATAGACATACATACATTCAACATTACAATAATTCGCATAGAGCTGAAAATTGGTACGAATGTTGGGAACACCATTTTAAATAAAATTAGCTAAGTCCCTATCGATCCCACATCTGCAAAAGAATATATTAAACGTCAAAGTTCAAAAATATGAGTATTTTGCATTAATTAGCTAAACGATAAGTTTATCATAAAAATATGTAAGACAAATGGTAGACCAAGCCATTGCCTACAAAAAATGTTCTCACACTCTTTCCCTTAAGAATTTCCAGTTCTGAGATATAGCGAGTTAAAAATGTAAAAAAGTTGAATTCTCATTATATCAACTTTGAGGCCACGCCACCTGTGAATTAGTGGAAATGGCGCATTAAAAAAACTTTTCCGAAGCATTCAACATCGCTGAATTCGATAAGCCCTATTGACACTTTAAAATATGACACCTTGTGGGACAAGTCAGAGAAATAGTGACGACAGGCTGATTATAAAATGAATTTCAGCTATTGCTACGGAAACGATCAGAGATAGAGGGGCATTGTACA
The DNA here is from genome assembly GCA_911728515.1 of Peribatodes rhomboidaria. Lineage (NCBI taxonomy): Eukaryota > Metazoa > Arthropoda > Insecta > Lepidoptera > Geometridae > Peribatodes > Peribatodes rhomboidaria. Next base: position 14,033,289 of record OU452175.1, read on the forward strand.
CTTATAAAATGCACAATGAAAACTACGGACCCTAAAAAAATATGGCCGCCATAGAAAAATATATGTACCGCCATACGCATTTGATAAATGCGTATAGCTTTGGAACCGTTAAAGATGCCTTGCGCGGCATTCTCCCAAGTCTGCCTCGCGAGACTATTCACTCTAGAACTCCCAAGTCTGCCTCGCGAGACTATTCACTCTAGAACTCCCAAGTCTGCCTCGCGAGACTATTCACTCTAGAACTCCCAAGTCTGCCTCGCGAGACTAGTCACTCTAGAACTCCCAAGTCTGCCTCGCGAGACTATTCACTCTAGAACTCCCAAGTCTGCCTCGCGAGACTATTCACTCTAGAACTCCCAAGTCTGCCTCGCGAGACTATTCACTCTAGAACTCCCAAGTCTGCCTCGCGAGACTATTCACTCTAGAACTCCCAAGTCTGCCTCGCGAGACTATTCACTCTAGAACTCCCAAGTCTGCCTCGCGAGACTATTCACTCTAGAACTCCCAAGTCTGCCTCGCGAGACTATTCACTCTAGAACTCCCAAGTCTGCCTCGCGAGACTATTCACTCTAGAACTCCCAAGTCTGCCTCGCGAGACTATTCACTCTAGAACTCCCAAGTCTGCCTCGCGAGGCTATTCGCTCAATCAGTACGGTAGTAGGCTAATAAGTATCCATGTCATTCCTGTGTAGTGGGTATTTTTTTTTATTAATACATTTTATCTTTCGTGTGATACAGGTAAGCTGTTGCCCGACGGCAGCTCGGCCCCACCGCCCGCCGCCAACGTGACGACCCCACCGGGCAATGACACCACCATCCCCACCACCGTCACCACCACCACTGTCACTCCCGGCAAGAGATAAAACTACCTCGGGTGGGAAATGCATGTCACATGTTAGCTGTTTATAAAATTTCCAGATATGACTTAATCTTGATATGGTGCGCATTAACAAGGCCGGACGTAAGGCGAAAACGCAGTGCGGAAAAGGGCACAGCTAGTATAAAATATTTTAAAGTAACGTGTTTTAAATTATACACATACGTGGCGGCGCAGGCACGCCACTTCACAGTATTCACGCCTAAACTGTATCCGTGCCGCACCTTCGCCTTACGTCTGGCCTGTATAATTTGCGCCTCATGGTGCGAGTGAATCGCGCTGCTGTCTAACTCGCTCACTCATCTACACTTCAGAAGGTCTCAGGATAAAAGGCGCGATATAAAACTTAACGAATATTTGTGAATTATTCGATTATCGGACCCCATGTCGAGCCGGCTATTTACAAGACTACCATAGTAATATCGAATTAGAGAAATGTCACAAATAGTCAAGAAACATCGTAGTTGGTAGACAAAAAACGAAAACAAACGTATATATAACACCTCAGCAACAAATCGAGTTATAAAATTATAAAGAAAAGAAAAAAACACTATTACTATTGTGAGGCAACGTTTATTACTAAGGAAAAACTTGATCGTGTACATAGAGAAAAGGGAATGTATCTAAGCTAAACTGGCTCTAAACGCTTAAGGAATAAGATTGAAATATCAAATCTTTCTAGTAAGCCAAATGGTAGGTTTAAAATGATAATCAAAACGCACATTAATGCCTCTATCGGGTTAGATGTATACTTGTACATAGATGAAGGAATAAATAAGCAAGTCGGCAAACTTAGCTTTCTAACGCATGTAGCACACCGTCGCCGCGAAACCACAACAGCGAAACCGCTGCTCTTTGTAATAAAACCTAATACCGTGTTATGTAGAACTGAGTTTGAAATGACATACTTGAAACGCAAACCTTTTGTTATTTTCAATAGTATCTCATTGTAGTATGTCTTTACAAATTATTCTGTATGTAACACGGTATATGATAGATACGTATAACTCTATATTGTTCACACCGGTAATTACAAGCAGTATCGTTCGCTCTGCCATATAGCTCATATCGCGGTGGTTTCGTGACGAAGGTGTGCTATACGCTTGAAAATATAAATCAAAATAAGTATAGGAAACTGGTATTTAAAATTAAAATAAAGTTAACGCCTTGCTATTTAATTGATTTTTCTATTAATAGTATTATCTGGTATATAGTATCTAGTCGAATTCTCGTGCTATTTTATGTATAGGCTTGCTTTTTAGTAAGTGATATAGTAGGATTGTATTCGACATTTAATGCTGGATTTATGATTAGTTTTATTGGTGCTAAATCTGCTGTAACTTTCTCTAAACTAAAATTGATATTTGTGTAAGTTTGTTGCTGTGTGCAGTAGAAGAAGTGTTGTCGTCGTTTGTCTCGTGCATTATCTTTTTTTTAATTTTAATAATAAATTGAGGTTTAATCAAGTCTTTTTCACATCCACACGGTAGTACGTGGTAGTGACATTTAGGTGTGTTGCATCTCGCTCTGTCTGTCGGTGAGTTCAATGTAACTGCATCTCTGTCTGTATAGTATCGCTGCGTTACCGCAGTTCGCCGCGTCGGTGTGAAATCTGCTTTAGTGCTAAAGTGTATTACATACTCCAATTTGCAGTACGCTAACTGAGCTAGCGTGCTAAAATTGGATAGTGCAATGGCTGTTAGACAGTTAGCAATCCATTTTTTTTACTGCACGGGCTTAGCCACGCTAAGTTAGCATACTGCAAATTGGAAAGTGTAATGGCCGCTTTAGAATTAACAAGCAAAACGCTGATTTCACACCTTGACTATGACATTTCGGATGCAAAAGACAAATCCAACAACACGTCGCAAAAAACATATCGTCACGCCTTTAAGAGGCTGGCAATGATGAATTACAACAGCCACACTTCGTCGGACGATATTCAAAATACTAAATATGATAGAGGGCGAGCCCGTCTCCCGGACTCCATCCACCGGGCTCCAGTTATGTAGCAAATAGTATAAAAATAATCAGTTAAATCGATAAGTAAATTTAAGCCTCTCACTATACAATCAGAGAAACCGTTTATGTGCTAGAAGATCAAACATACACACACCTGAGAAACAACAGTCTTTTAAAGCAGTCGGGTGAAAAGACAGATAGTTCAAAGCATCAAAAGTTTAGTATAGAAAAGTGTACAGCAGAATTAACACCATAGTGCTAGATAGAAAGTACTTACAAAACTAGATTTATTTATTTTTTAGAAGTTATTTTGTATGATAAGTAATTATTCTACTTTAAATAGGATTTTAAAATTATCGTCCGAGTGAGCGTTAGCGAACGAAGCGTCTATGCTTCAGTTTCGACGAGAATGCTTTCGTATGTCTGGATTCTATCCGGATCTGTCTTCCTCTACAGGTGGCATTTCTTAACCGATTCTCTTAAAATTTTCTAAGCAGCTTCGATAAAATATATGCAGATAGTATAATTTGATTAAGAGGGCCGCGACGCTCTGAAATTTCCATACAAAGGCGCTACTCAAATTTCTTGAAAACCATTTGTCAGATTATGATGAAATTTAGCATGTTAGCATTACCATTTAGCATTAAATTAACAATATCTCCGCCGCTATGTTCTTGGTTATTTTTAAAAACGTTCTCAAGCGAAAATAGAGGTATGAAAAATATCCGCATTTTTAAGGGGTCACTTTTGACTGATTTATTCAATAGATAGACAAAGCAAATCGTAAATTCCATTACATGGGGAGGTTGTCTACATCATTAGCTGTTAAATGAATCAATAATACAAGGGAAATTCTTAGTTACTTTAGAATGATTACAGAAGTACAAAAGTCATAACAAAATTGAAATTGCACTTTGTCACTCTGTAGGTAAGTTTAGAGGCTCGTCAGTATCATTACTCGCTCTCTTCGCTCGTCTTCTTCTACTAGATGAAATGGCGATAGAATACCTTAAGCCAATGCGAAGTTAGTCTAGGTCGCCTAGGTCGAAGTTAGTTAGGTCGCCGGACTCTTTAATCGGTCTTATTGAAAAAAAATCCAAAAACTGACTCAATTAAAAGCTGTATAATTATCGAAGCTGCTCACAAATTTTCACGAGAATAGGTTGAGGAATGCGACCTAAAGAGGAGCGCAGACGTCAGCCGCAAAGTCTACAACTCACAGAGCCACTAGCATATAATTGGAGGGCAAAAATATCTCTATAAAACCTTTTGCTACATTAATAAGATTAGTATAAAAAAATAACAATTTTAGACTCCAAATCTGATGTGCTAAACTTTATATTTAGTTGTTGCATTGTCGTCACTTGCCTATACTAAGTAAATGAAGACAATGCAAGCAATCAACCAATAGTGGTTGATCTAATCGAACGATTCTTAAAAAGTGCCAATTTTGTAAGATAAATTGCATTATCACGCCAGGCCATCTAGTCCAGTCGGGGCAGACATAAAACTAGCCTGAAATAGAAAAAATTCCGGGGAGCGATTTTTTTTAAACGTCGGGGGAGGTGGTTGGAATTATAAATCTCAATTTTCTAACTAATCCCGGTAAAGGGTTCGCCGCCATCTTGTTTTAAAGTTCAATTTTTTAGTTTTTCTGAAATAACTCGTTAACTTTCAACTTTACAGCAAAAATGGCATTATCCGAAGTTGTTGGAAATTTAATTTCTCACAAGTTTGGTCATGATCATTTTTACGCTAGGATCAATATTTGCAGAGTTATACTATCAAGTATATCAAAAAAATTGTAATGGGTGGAATTTTATTTTCTTCAACTTTGGTTGAAAATGACGCAAAATTCCCTTCCCCATTCTATATTACAATTTTTTTTATAAATAAACTAGATAATAAACGAGATATCTGAAAAATCAAAAAAAAATTGGTTCTCGCACTTATTTTTACTCCACGATCAATATTTTCGGATTGATAGTATAACTCTGAAATATTGATCCTAGCGTAAAAATGATCATGACCATCATCACATCATCTTGTGAGAAATTAAATTTCCAACAACTTTGGATAACGCCATTTTTGCTCTAAAGTTGAAATTTAACGAGTTATTTCAGAAAAACGAAAAAATCGAACTTTAAAACAAAATGGCGGCGAACCCTTTACCGGGATTAGTTAGAAAATCGAGATTTATACTTCCAACCACCCCCCACGACGTTTAAAAAAAAATCGCTCCCCGGAATTTTTTCAATTTAAATATCTACCCAGACTGGACTAATCTGGAGGCCTGCCATGACATCCTATTCCCAAGATATGGTTACTGCTGGTTAGTGAGAAAGCCTGCCTCTCAAGCCAGAGGGAGCGGGTTCGTACCCAGCCGACGGCACGCACCAATTTGTTCATTGTGTGAACATATGTGCGTATTGTATGTCATCTGCTACATGATTGGAGCCCGGTGTATGGCGACAGGCTCGCCCCCTGTCACATTTGGGACTGAATATCGTCTGGCGAAATGTGGGTGTTGTATTACACCTCTGCCAGCCTCCTCAGGGGAAAGGCGTGACGATATGTTATGTTACTTTTTGTTACCAACGCTGCGCGACCGTGAACCGTATCGCTGTGCAATAAAGATCATGGCAATAACATGTCATTGTAGGCCACCTGAACAGAACTGGGTGAAATTTGGCAGAGAGATAAAGTATATTATAATCTGGAACATACATAAGCTACTTTTTAACAGCGTGTAACACCGCGAGCATAACAAGTACCTATGTATAAAAATAAAATAAAAATCAAATTGTCTTATTTTGCTAATATTATGTATTGTATAATGGGCCGCGGGCGTAAAAAAACTGCATGAAATTTTTTAAAAAAACCTCACAACTAACTTTAACTCCATTCTTTCAAAATATATTTTTTAAAGATTTTGCTAGTTCATAAAATATGGAAAGTGATTTATTTATAATTAATTTTAATAATAGTACAATCACAACCTCATAATAACTGAAATGTTGTCTTCTAATTCAAATAAAATTATGTATTATAAAATAATGTTATTTTTACGAAGTAGATAAGCCAAAATGAAATCCACTCGAATTTATGAGAACTGTTAGCATTTTTTTAATGTATTTTAATGTTTAAAAATTATGCATGTTGAATTATTGATAGAAAATAAATGTGATTTAAATAATTTTGCTGTATTATTTTAACGAGTTTTATAGGGCAATCTTTGGAGGAGGCCTTCACTCGATCAGGGGTTTCTTGTTTTTTTTTTTTTGTTTTATGTAGAATAGGTCGGCGTTTGACCACCAACTCGCCTGATGTTAAGCGACGTTGTGGTCTAAGATGGACAAAAAATCAACAAAATTTTGCTTGCTGACAAAAAATCTAAATTTAACTTAAATAGATCAAAATGTACCTACATTTTTGTAAAAGCAAGGAATAAATGACTTATTTATTTATTATTTAGAGGCAATATTATAAAATATCACAATTTAAACGAAGTGAGAATTATTAATACCTAAATTACCTTTTCATTAGTAGAAATAACAGAAGTATTATGACAGCATATCAGGCTAAGTACTTGTATTTCTAGTTTTAGGTACTTTATTTTGTTTTCTTACTTTCTCGCAAATGTATTGAAAAGCATCGTGTTACACCGGTGGAAAGCATATTGCAAACTCGTGACTGGTCATTTGCCTACTCGTTCGCAAAATGCTACTTTCCCCACTTGTAATCGCAATGTACAATTATTCTTTTTTTTTAATTTTTTTTTTATGTAAAATAGGTCGGCGTTTGACCACCAACTCGCCTGATGTTAAGCGACGTTGTGGTCTAAGATGGAGCACGACGACCTATAGGGTACTTATTCACTCTAGCATTGAAGTTTTGTAGAGTGAAGAATTACAAAGACGGCAGTTGAGTGAGGCGCTACAAGTGCGCTACTGCTCAGACCCGTCTTCAGAACGGTTACACCGGACTACATCCCAGGTAGGAAAATCCGACCTAGACGAATAAATGACGTCATTCTAAGGTCAATTTAGACTCAGTACTTTATTCGTCGAATATGTGCGTCCCACAGACGTCAATTTAGCGCCAGGTTTTTATGGGTCATGAATGTACGTTTTAGCGACGTCTCTTTACGTTCGTCCGTTGGTCGTCCATTACTTTCGTAGTACGGTACGTCATTTTACTACCGTGTTCGCTAAAAAAAATGGAGTGCTTGATTTGATAAATCTGGTAAGTAGGTACTTATCTATTTGTTTATCCAAGTTTGTATTATCTAAGGATATTTATTTTATTGCCTACTAAGTCCGCTAAAACACTTTGTACGTACCTACCTAAGTAAGCAAAGTAAGTACTTGTTGCGCTGTTTGCTATGGTGCTGGGCTGCGGGGGCTGCGTGCGGCGCGGGCGGGGAGCGAGTTTGTGCGACGAAACATATTTCCCTCCACTTTTACCGATGCTCTAACGCGCGGCGTGGTACACGGCGCGTTTCGCGTTGATTTTAATTTTAACTTCAAGTTTATCTCTAAAATATCTTGTTTTCTGTTTGTGTAGTTGTGTGTAGAGTGTAAAGTGATAAAGGCAAGCTGAGCATTATGTTTGCTGTTATACAATTTTCGGAAAATGACGGCGGTACAGTTTCTGTGGTGAACAAAAATTGGCTGACGCCTAGGCAATCCAATGTATATTGGCCCCCAGCCAAGGGCTCAAAGACATTTGACCGATTCCTTATCCATCAGGCATCGCCTGACGAAAAATGGAGGCTATATGGGGTGCAAAAAGTTTTTTACGAGACTGGTATGTACCTAATTTCTGTCTGCCTGCTGTTTCTACTTATGTCACCACCCACACTGGTAATGTGGTGAGTGTGGTACGGGTTTGTTATAAACATCATTGCATGTGCCGTTTTTGTAATAGCCCTTTCAATTTTATTTGTGCATGTGTCTGCCTAACTTTTAAAATAGTCTAACCCGAGAAATTGTCTTGCATAAATTGTCTAAATCTAACCTACCTAATTTAAGTGATGTTCTAACCTAGTTGTTAACAATGGTTGTTGGTTCTTGATAGCCCCATTGATACCTATTGAGTGCATGTTCTTGCTTGCTTCAGATGACATAGAAAAAGCATAGAAAAAATTGAAACTGGTGGAGGTGTCTTCTGATATTCAGACCGAAGAGAAAACTGAGGTTTCCAAGAGGAAATCTCAGAAGACCAAACGTTATATTTGTAGTAGTGATAGTGATGAGAATGATATTAATTTTACCAGACCGCCACCCTTTAAAAAACAAGGTTAGACAATGCACTTCTTTTCTTTGGCGATGATTATGTATGCATGACCTATTAAATGCTAAGTTTTTGTTTCACAGTTATAAGAATGCCGCAATACATGAATAAGTCTGATGATCCCTCAAATGATCGTACATCGGATCTACCAATTCTGTCTGCCAGTTTGTTGCAGGGTATGTATTTATAGCTAATAATATGATTTGAGAAAAAAGTTGATTTATGTAAAGTTAGCATAATAATATAAATAGGTATAATTAAATACATTAATACATACACTATTATTCCTGTACCTGAGAGACTACAGGTCCTAGGACTTGAGGAAGCTATGTTTCTTTTAGTATGAAAATAAGTTCACACACGGGAAGTCAGCTTTCATTTAATTTAATTTGCAGGTTTGGAACAAGAGGCTGGAGCTACTTCAGCTGCATGGCCCGAAGATATCCATGTTCTAGATACACCAGGATACAATATAACTGCAACCACTGAACTATCAGGTATGTAGGCCTTCGGTGAAAGAGCTATATTTTATAACATTTTTTTAGTTGTCATTTAGTAATTGTATGTTATATTCTACCCACCTACTATCTGAGGCTGTATTTATTTTTATTTAGTTTGGAGAGCACATACAACCCAATTGTGGTAATCAGTGTGCAATGTTACTTGTTAATTTTTTTAATGTTTTTTTAGGATACCAATCTAAAGTGCTGTCATTGTTATCTCTCATGAAAACACAAAATGATCAAATCATACAAATGTTAAAGCAAAATAAAAATTGTCAAGGCACACTGAAAGAAGATTTCAAATTTCCAATTAAAACTGCTGCAGAGTTGCATGCAATGGAACAACTGCTGCTACAGAAAGAAAATTACGACAATTTGGTAAACATTCTTTCAAACATTTTACTAGCTTACAGTACAGTAGCTTACAAAGTAGTATTTTAATTGAAATTACTACCTTCTACCTTCTACTACTACCTTCCTTCCTAAGCAGTTGAGTATAAATATGTTTAGCCAATCCATGAAGCCGGTCTTCAGACTCAAGGTCATTTTTGATAGTATTTATTTGATGAGTTTAGCTATCTCTAGATCGCAAAGTGGTCTGCAGTTGATCAACTGTTTCACATGTATTTACATTTTAAATACATTATATTTTGTATTGGTAAGGTTCAAAATTAAATGTTACTACTACTATTTACTACTATATTTTTCCTATAATTTAAATAAATTAGTAATTGAAGTACTTACAAAAATTAGGAACAAAATACATACATAAATGACTGATAAAGCTAATACCTATTTTTTTATTACAGGTGTCCTATATTAAAATACTGGGTGGCAGTAATGCAGCTTCTAAGGTTTACCGCATCTTGAAATGGGCGTTTACGGACCATATTGCTGTTTAATACTTTTATGGAAAATGATCTAATAAAAAGGTGTTTTGCCATCTGCGCATCCGGGATTGTATTGTTGGTAGGTACCTAAGTTTTTTGATATTTCTATAAATATATTTATTTGCTACATTATGGTTACAGTACCTACATGTGTTGTTTTGTTCTTAAAAATAATGGTTATTCATGTCATGTCATTAAATCTACACAAATATTATAAAAAGGAAAGTTTGTTTTTATTTTTGTATGTAATGAATTAACTTTAAAACTACCAAAGCCGATTTCAAAAATTATTTTTTTTCGCCATTATAAAGCTACATTATCCCTGCATAACATGGCTTTGGCTTATACTAATGATCGCCCCGGCTTTGAAATTTTTGTGAATAATCTGAAGTCAATGCCTTTGAATTTAGTTTTGTCATTGTAGTATAAAAGTAATAAATGTCAGGCACCAGAATTAATTTTTGCGCGTCACTAGATTTAATTTGAATACTGCTGACTACAGTTACGTAATTCATTTGTATTTTTTATTATTATAGAAGGCGTTGTTACCTCAACATCTGGTTGTACAGAAAAAACAAGTAGAGGACTCCATAAAAGTCTGGCTCAAGCATGCCCCTGAACAAGTAAAGAAGAATGACAAACAGATCCAGTGTTAGTTACCATGACAGAAAAGATAAAATACACACCATAGGCTGTAGTTGGCCAACGTCAAATGTTGAGAAGGGCAAAGGAAGTAAAGTTAAGTCTTATAGCAGGTATAGTTGCGCCTAGTACAGTTAGTAGTTTGCCATCTACATCATTGATTAATGTACTTCCCCAAAGTCCGGCACCACATATCTATACTGTTCCTTCTATATAGAATATATAGTAAAATGTCCATTTGCTATGTCATGTAGGAGAGGATGTACGTCTCTATGGCCCACTAGATGAATATTCAGCATTTCCATTTGAAAACTTTTTAAACACTCTAAAGAAATTGGTCCGATCACCAAATAAACCCTTACAGCAAATTGTTAAAAGATTGAAAGAAATGGAATTTCCTAAGGTATATGATTCTGTACCAAAAACATATGCTTAAGATTGTTATGATTCTGGACCTGTTCCTGAGAAGAATGTTTTTGAATGCTTTAAGATATTAGTATACAATAAATTCACATACTATGTTGCATCATCTCGTGAAGCGTATTGTTATTGTCTTATTAAGAACAAGAAAGTGTTCAAGATATTTAATATTCTAAAAAAATGGTTGTTTCTTTGTCTATGGACGTGAGTTTGTGAACTATCAGCCATTTTATGAAAATCCATTTAATTCTGTAACTATTAATGTAATGAAAGTAAAAGAACTTTCTAATTTTAAACTGATCCCTATCAGTGAAATATGTACCAAATGTGTTGTAATTCCTGAAGAAAGTTGTACTGTAAATATCCCATTACTCCATAATTAATTATTATGTATAATTAAAGTACTGTCAGCTGCACTGGAATGTATACAAGTCCTGACTTTCGGGAAAGTATATTGCAATAGACATTTACAGGGCAAATGTTGATGTTAACTAAGGGGCTGCATTTCATAATATTTTAGTTTATGTGTTTTACATGTATTTTGCAATGCCGCTATACACTGAAAGTCAGGGATTGTATATATTCCACTGCAGCTGACTGTAACACTTAGGGTTTAAGAGAGGTAACTCTATAATAACATGTACGTGCCCATTTTGTGCCTAACCACTAAGGTTAAATTTTCAATAAATTTTATAATTGCATGTATTTCTATTTTTTTATAAACCTAGGAGTACCTACCTACCTACCCCTATAGGAGGGTGGTGTGGGACGTACACCACCCTATAAAGTACGTCATTCTGACGTCGGCAGATCGGTCCCAGATTCGTCCTCAGGACGCTACCAAAGTACGTTCTATGGACGTCATTATAGGGTCAATAGCTAGGGCCCAAACAAGTCTCTATTGACGTACGAAGTACGTCATTCCAGCATATCATTCCGGCCGTCACTCTGTGACAGCCATAAGACGTCAGCAAAATTCGTCCTCAGGACGCTACCAAAGTACGTTCTATGGACGTCATTATAGGGTCAATAGTTAGGGTTCAAACTAGTCTCTATTGACGTACGAAGTACGTCATCCCAGCATATAATTCCGGCCGTCACTCTGCGACAGACATAAGACGTCAGCAAAGGACGTCGTATGGCTGTGACAAATTGACGTCATCTGCGGAGGCTCCCGACGTAGTAAAATGACGTCAGATACGTCTAAAATGACTGTAAGCGGACGTCAAACTGACGTAAAATTCCTACCTGGGATCCCGAAACACGACTAGGTCATATTCTACATCAATTTCTAAAATAAATATGTAGTTATTCAAAAACCGTCCTACTAGGCTAGGAAACACTATATTTCATTGTAAAATAAAAAACGGAGCATTACTAAGTACCTAATTTATTTAATAAAGGCCGTTAAAAATAAACTCAGTGAAGACGTCAATTATTACAAAGTCCTAGGAATATCAGCAAAATATGTCCAACAGAGATTCCTACTCCTGAAGTCTTCGATTAATTTCGGTTCCAGAAATTGATTCACGATATTCGGTAGCCTGCAGTCCTGATGAGCCGACGCGTGATCAGACTCAATATCGAACACTCTGACTGGCCTCCTCGTATACTTGGACAGTCCGAAATCATCTTCAAGTTCAGCCATGTTTTTATGAGGGATGCCTTTTATGAGAACCAGCTCGGATTCAAGTTTGAAGTCTGGATTATATTCTCGAGCGAGGGTGATTCTTCTATATGCGCTGTTGAGAAGGCATCGCTTGTACTGATGCGAGTATTTGACGAGCCCTCGGAGCTTGTTGACGCACAGTTCAACTTTGTCGTCCCAGCTGTGCGTGGTCGCGAGCTCCCGGTGCAGCTCCGCGGAGCGACGTCCGCACATGAGCCGGTACATGTGTGTGACGATGGCGTCCTGCAGCTGACAGTCGGTCATGACTCCGAGGTGCGCGTCGAGCTGAGCTCGGAGCGCGTCCGGGCTGCTGTCCAGGCAGTACACCACTCCCACGTGACCTGGGAATAAAACCATGTTTAAATCATGGTATATTAATATACTCCGCCAGGTATAGAATTCCGGTCACGTCAGCAACATCTAGTAAAGTCAATCGATGCTTGAGCAAGACCGAAATAAGTCATTTACAAATAGTTCGAAAGAGACGGATGACGATGACGAGTGACGTCATTACGTGTTTGCTCCCGGAATGCTAAACCTTGCTTTTTTGAATTATGGTTTGAATTGGTCTGCAAGGACATACAGAAAAAAAAAGAGTGTTGACAGACAGACAGACGGGCAATAAAGTGATATGTGAGGATTCCTTTTTAGCCGACTGCGCAAGAAGGAGGGTTATGTTTTTCGAGTGTATGTATGTATGAGGTTTCTTTGGCACGCCCTATAGCCTAAACAGCTTGATAGATTTCCAAATGTGAGGTGTCATTTCAATCGTGGAAGCATAGGGTACAATATTTTGCAGCCTGGTTTGTTTTTTGTTTTTTTATAGTAAATGTTATTTCTGTTTCCTTTGATGTACGAAACCTTAAAAATACATCCAGACAAGCGTAAAACCAACTCCTTTTTGAAATTCAGTCAAAAAGTACCCTCAATCAAGCTTGCGTTTACGAAATGTTCATCCAACTCAAATGAGAGTTGATATCTTATTGAGGCCAAAAGACGAACCGCATACCACAACATCGCGTACTAAGTCGCAACCACCAGCGAGTTAAGAGTCCGGCGACCACTTTAGACTAACTTCGCATTGGCTTAAGGTTTTCTATAGCCATTTCGTCTAGAAGAAGACGACGAGCGAAGAGAGCAAGTAACGATACTGACAAGCCTCTAAAGTTACCTACAGAGTGACAAAGTACAATTTTTTTTATGACTTTTCACTTCTGTAATCATTCTTAAATAACAAAGAATTTCCCTTGTATTATGGATTCATTTAACAGCTAATGATGTAGACAACCTCCCTATGTAAAGGGATTTTAGATTTGCTTTGTCTACCTATTGAATAAATCAGTCAAAAGTGACCCCTTAAAAATGTGGATATTTTTCATAGCTCTATTTTCACTTGAGGACGTTTTTTTTAATAAAACCAAGAACATAGGGGCGGAGATATAGTTCATTTAATTGTACATGCTAAATTTCATCATAATCTGACAAATGGTTTCCAAGAAACTTGACAAGCGCGTTTGTATGGAAATTTCAGAGAGTCGCAGGACCCTTAATTATAAAAATGAACATACAACTTACCTTCTTTTTCAAATATTTTCGCTAGTTCAAGAGCAACGTTGACACCGAACGAGTACCCGAGTAAGTAGAACTTCGACTTCAGCTCCAAACGGAACCCGACGTACTGGAATAATAAAGTTTATGATGGTAGGTAAATAAAAGCACAATTTGTAATGTTCATGAAATAGTCGCATTAAGTTGAACTGTAGCCGTTTGTTACTTTTGCGATGCTTGCAGCGATCTGCGGAATGCTCTCGCTGGGCATGTCCGGCGTGAGCTGCAAGGCGAGCGCCTGCGCCTGCAGCCGCTCGCTGAGCGTCGCGAACACGCGGTGCTCGCCCTCCAGCCCCGGCACCAGCAGCACGTACGTCGCACGGGAGTCCATTTGCTCTTCATCCTGGAACAACAAAATACCTAGTTAGATAGATAGATAAACTCTTTATTGTTCACACCACAGAAAACAAAACAACAAGAGAAAAATAATGATAAAACTTATTAAATAGTGTAACAACTGGCGACCTCACATGGAGTTTACCTGGAGTTACATCATCATTGTACATATCCGACGTGTTGCTTTGCATTCCCGCCGAATTTGAAGAGAAATACTCCACTAGCAGAGCAGATCACGAAAAGCAGATCAACAACAAATGCTGGAGTCCGATCTGATTACGCATGTGATGGAAGCTTGGGAGAGTTCACCGGATATACGAAAACATTTCCGCGAGATCTTCAGCTAACGAGTCACTAGTATAAATATATATATATATATATATATATATATATATATATTTTTAATTTAAATGATATACATACACTAGCTGTCACCCCGCGATTTCGTTCGCATTTATTATTTATATATATATGTGAGCTATCCTATCTGTTAAGTTAGATCGAATTACACACGGTGTGCAAGTTTGATTGAAATCGGTTAAGTAATTTAGGAGTCTATAGCGGACAAACAACGTAACACGCAATTTATATATATATTAAAATATTATGTACATACATACATACATACCAAGTTTATATTATGTACTTTTTTGGCATTATACAGTGTGCTGGTTTTGGGTGTTGTTCTACCCATCAAAATAAACAACTTTTAGAACTTATGTTTGTAAAATTCGAAAGAAAACTTACCGAGTCTCCGAGTCTGATAATAACTAGTGACGTGATTCATTTTGTATGAAGTATTTGGTTTTTTTACTCGAATATTGCAAACTGATGTTCTAAAAGTTGTTTACTTAAGTAAAGACAGTATAGACAATTTTAATTTGTGAACAAAATACAAGTAAAGATGCAAAAAAAAACAAATATAGACGAATAATAACAATAAAAATTAAAAACTATACAAACAATGTTTTTTGCCACAAACCGGTTCCGACTCAGCATAATGCCGGCTGAAGCAGCCAGCGCTGGTCTTCCGTTGGAACCGTACAAAGTAGTAACCTCAAGTAGTAACCTCACGTAAACCTCACGTCCGTAGGAGTGTACTCTATTCTGATTCCTACACGTGGTCCCCGGGTAGTGCTAACCGGGTAGCAAACTCTGGTGGGAGGCTTCGGCCGTGGCTAGTTACCACCCACCGGACCAAGCCATGCCGTGAAATGACCTAGTCGTGTGTCGTGGGTCTGAGCAGTAGCACACTTGTAGCGCCTCACTCAACTGCCGTCTTTGTACTTCTTCACTCTACAAAACTTCAAGGCTAGAGTGAATAAGTACCTTATAGGTCGTCGTGCTCCATCTTAGACCACAACGTCGCTTAACATCAGGCGAGTTGGTGGTCAAACGCCGACCTATTCTACATAAAAAAAAGAAAACACTGAAGCCAAAAAAAACAGCTGTTCCATACAAAAAGTTCAATCACCTGAGACAAAATGTATGGAACAGCTGATTTTTTTTTCGCGATTTCGGAGTTCGCCCCATTGTAAAAGTTGTTCGTACTGATGAGTACAATGAACCCTTAAGAGGTTTTTGATTAGGTGCCTATAACGCTGTATATTGTCAATAAAGTACATTTTTTTTTCAAACACTTGACTCCCTGTGCTGGAAGACTCGTCTTTGCTAGCTTGAAATAGTATTAAAAATATAAGTTAGGCACCTTAATACTGCTATACGAGGTAGCCATGGTGACGACAGGCTCCGCCGACGAGGACTCGTCTGGGTTGATGTAAGTGAAGAACGCGTCCAAGCCGCTCGCAGTACTGCTCATTGTCTTCGAAAACTTGCTTCCTAGAGTTTTCAACCTAAAGAAGTTAACAGATTTAACAAGGCCGTATTCAGAAACGGCGCTTGATCATGAATCTCGATTTAAAACGGTTTTTATGGATGTACGGTAAAACCAGTTTTAAATCGAGATTCAAGACTGAGAGTGGTTTTAACGTGCGAGCTTAGGCTAGGCTACCTTAGCAGGTAGAGGTATTATATACCTACATGTATGTAGGTATAATAATGTTTATGTATACAGGCTTAATAGGTAACTCACCAAAAACCTCTTAAGTATTCATTGTAGTCATCAATATGAACAACTTTTATTATGAAGCCAATCCTGAAATCGTGAAAAAAAAAAGCTGTTCCATACAAAAAAGTCCGTTAGCCTGAGACAAAATGTATGGAACATAGAGTTGGAATGTAGAGTTCGCGCCGTAGTAAAAGTAGTTCATATTGATAAGTACAATAAACCTTTATAGGTTCTTGGTGAGTTACCTATAACCCTCTATATGTACTATAGTAATTATGGACGTACAATGACTATGACACGTAATTATTCTGAAAAACATGATAGAATACATGATTTAAAAAAAAAACAAGGTCGAGGCGTTCCGTAAGTTGACACCCAACTTCATCACTCGTTATGGTCATGGTCTCTCTCGAACTTGTTGTAAATTACTTATTCCGGTCTTGCTCATGCATCGATTGACGTAAGTGCGTGTCACCCATGTGACCTTTTTTTGTCTCGGAACGTTGTACCGGCTGCCGAGTAGCATGATACCATGATGGCTATTCCTACGCGTGAGATGAGATGAGATTTTATCTTGATCACTCTCACACCTATAACGTTTCAAACGAGAGCAACAAGGACGAAAAAAGGTGAGATGAAAATCTGAAATCTTCAAATAGGGTCCCATGATAGAGAATACAAAATACAGACACAACAACAGAATATAAGAAAAAAGGGTATGAGAAAACATAAGATAAAACTCACTTTGCAACGGTCATGCGCGATAATTTCTCAGTAGAATAGCTAACGTGGTAAGCAGTTCTGATTGCTCTGTCAATTTCGTCAAAACTGACTTCGTTTAGGAATAAATCTTTCAACGTCAGATTCTCGTCTAATTCAAGAATGTTTTGTACACCTGAAATACAAAAGTATTTTACTCGGTTATATTAGTATGAAGCAAAGAGCGTGGCTTGAGTCGTCTGCAGTGTCAACCATCAAAAATACATGTTTAAACACCACTCTTGCAGCCTTATTCGCTGAGGGAACCAAAGAAGGTCTCAGAGTAATAAGGGAAGCATTTGACATAATTCTGTCCATTTGAACGTAATCCTGTCTTCATGACATCTATGTTAATCTAAGTATGTATATCAGTCTCTGGCAGCCATAGTACAAGCTTTTCTTAGTTTGGGATCAGGCGACCGTGTGGAAGTGTCCCGAATTTATTTATTTATTTATTTTATTTATGAAATTCGGTTTGCAAGTATTTTATAGAAACTTGCACAATTTTTAAGTTTAAACCACCCCTGGTTATGGTAGGCATGTCCTAGGTACCATAACACATTATAGCCATGATGGTATTTTGTTTTCAACGCTGCGCGACCGTGAATCGTATCACCGCGCAGTAAGGTCCATGGTCGCGCAGCGTCGAAAACAAAACGTTGCCATCATTGCTATGAGTATAAGGTATCATGGTAGACCCCCCGAGTCAAATGGTTCATGGCGTTACCATTGACAAAGAATAGAGAATGCAAAGTTGCAGTTCCGGCAATTAAATTACCAAAGAAAAATAATAAATAAATTCAAGACACTTGCACACACGGTCGCCTGACCCCAAACTAAGCAAAGCTTGTACTATGGCTACCAGAGACTGATATACATACTTAGATATTTTTAAATACATACTTAAATAGATATTAACACACAGACATAGAGCAAACACAAATGTTCATCACATGAATGTTTGCCCTAGGTGGGAATCGAACCCAAGACCCCAAGCTCTGAAGTCAGGTTCACTACCAATTGAGCTACCGAGGCAGTCAAATAATCAATCATGAAAGGTTCATGAAATGTGAAACAAATTTTTGGCAAAAATATGCCCCCATTTCTTGCCTGTTCTGAGTAGTGGCTCTATGACAAAGCGATAGTCATTTTTATAACTTTGTCGTCCAAACAAAGAAATTTGATTTGATTGTTACCTATGATCCTAGAGACGCTCTGAAGAAAATCTGAAACGTCGTTTTCCTTCAGGTTGTAAGTGATGGCGTGCGTGTGCTTCTGCTGGATGCTGGTCTCCAGGGCGCTGAGCACGGCTGACAGAGGCTGAGGCTGGAGCGTGGGGTGCATAGATGGACTCTCATCCAGCTGGAAGTTAAATTATTTTTGCAGTGAAATTCCTAAAATAAGGGTAGTTCCACTTTGCCCAACCAACCCAGTGCTACCCAGTAGTAATAATTTGGCAAAGTGGAAACAAGATTCTACTATGATTTGACTCTTTTAATCCATTTAGGAGTGGGCAATGACTTGTTCATGCAACGTAAACTTTAAATATTCAAATAAGTGTTTCAATAGGCATGATTTAATTATTTCTGCTTAGAATTATTGACATCGTTCTTGAAAAACTACCAAAATGTATTTTTAACAAAGTTGAAATTCACCGAAAGTCTACTCGTACCTAAATAGCCGCTACACTATTATCAGTTGCTAATATTAATTAGAAACTACTAAAACCATCAAAATGAAAAAAATAGAACAAGTACATTTTTACACTTCGATGACTAAAAATAGCCTTACCTCTTTGATTTGGCCGGCTCGAAGGACCAAAGCCGGTAAGCAGACTTCATTCCTTGCTCGACAGATGTTGTCAATAACTGATGATACGTATTCGTTGGACACCTCACCACTTGAGTGGCTTAGTACGACGAACTGACTGGAATTTGAAAAAACATAAATTAAAATTACGAAAAAACGTGCAAGGAAAGGGACCCTATGTATTGAAGAAAAAACCAGGCAATGAAACAACGTGTAGGTGCAGTCAACATTATGATTTTAACTAAGTAGGTACTTACTCTAGCTCTTTGCAAAGGTTCCTTGACGTCAAGTCCAAGTTGGCGACGATGCTGACCGTGTTCGTTAATTCTTCCCCGACGACGTCTAGCGCCGAACTGTTTTCTCCCTTGTGAACTATGAATATTCCTTTAATAGAACCTAATTTAGAGCCCTCTTTGAACAAGTTCACGCAACCTTCTTCAGTCAGGAGATCCTCTGTAGAAATCTTTACCGAGACACCGAGTTTCTTCCACGATCTGCAAATATATAAGTTTGAAAGTTAGTGTTTGCTTTGATTTTAATCATTTAAAGGATAAGCACTGAGCGAACGTTAGCGAGCGAAACATCTATGCTTCAGGTTCGACAAAATGCTTTTGCTCGTCCGGGTTCTTGTCCGGATGGCTGTCTTCCTCTACAGGTCACATTTCTTTACCGATTCTCTTGAAATTATGTGAGTAGATTTGTTGATTATGTAGAATTTTTGTGTCAAGTTAGTTTTCATAAAACTGACTCGTCTTGACTGAATTTTTCAGAACGGCGACGATATGGATTTAACGGAAATATTTTATTTGGAAAAAAAATTGCCTCCATTTTTGTGTTTTTTTTTTCAATACTGGACACAAAAATAAACCTGTAATGTTATCAAACCTGGCCAATCGATAAATGCGCTGTATGGTGGGAGTAGACGCAGGCCGCGAAATTTTCAGCTCACAGAGTCACTGCTTAAATAGATAGTTAACTTACAAGAACGTAGTCCGGCAGTACCCGTCGAGGCGGGCAGGGCTCGTGTGCAGGAGCAAGTTCCTCGCGCCGCCCCGCACGAGCCGCCCCGCCAGCTCCACGCTCAGCTCGCTCGCGTCGCTCACCACTATGTAGCATGCTGTGTTATATAGATAGTTAACTTACAAGAACGTAGTCCGGCAGTACCCGTCGAGGCGGGCAGGGCTCGTGTGCAGGAGCAAGTTCCTCGCGCCGCCCCGCACGAGCCGCCCCGCCAGCTCCACGCTCAGCTCGCTCGCGTCGCTCACCACTATGTAGCATGCTGTGTTATATAGATAGTTAACTTACAAGAACGTAGTCCGGCAGTACCCGTCGAGGCGGGCAGGGCTCGTGTGCAGGAGCAAGTTCCTCGCGCCGCCCCGCACGAGCCGCCCCGCCAGCTCCACGCTCAGCTCGCTCGCGTCGCTCACCACTATGTAGCATGCTGTGTTATATAGATAGTTAACTTACAAGAACGTAGTCCGGCAGTACCCGTCGAGGCGGGCAGGGCTCGTGTGCAGGAGCAAGTTCCTCGCGCCGCCCCGCACGAGCCGCCCCGCCAGCTCCACGCTCAGCTCGCTCGCGTCGCTCACCACTATGTAGCATGCTGTGTTATATAGATAGTTAACTTACAAGAACGTAGTCCGGCAGTACCCGTCGAGGCGGGCAGGGCTCGTGTGCAGGAGCAAGTTCCTCGCGCCGCCCCGCACGAGCCGCCCCGCCAGCTCCACGCTCAGCTCGCTCGCGTCGCTCACCACTATGTAGCATGCTGTGTTATATAGATAGTTAACTTACAAGAACGTAGTCCGGCAGTACCCGTCGAGGCGGGCAGGGCTCGTGTGCAGGAGCAAGTTCCTCGCGCCGCCCCGCACGAGCCGCCCCGCCAGCTCCACGCTCAGCTCGCTCGCGTCGCTCACCACTATGTAGCATGCTGTGTTATATAGATAGTTAACTTACAAGAACGTAGTCCGGCAGTACCCGTCGAGGCGGGCAGGGCTCGTGTGCAGGAGCAAGTTCCTCGCGCCGCCCCGCACGAGCCGCCCCGCCAGCTCCACGCTCAGCTCGCTCGCGTCGCTCACCACTATGTAGCATGCTGTGTTATATAGATAGTTAACTTACAAGAACGTAGTCCGGCAGTACCCGTCGAGGCGGGCAGGGCTCGTGTGCAGGAGCAAGTTCCTCGCGCCGCCCCGCACGAGCCGCCCCGCCAGCTCCACGCTCAGCTCGCTCGCGTCGCTCACCACTATGTAGCATGCTGTGTTATATAGATAGTTAACTTACAAGAACGTAGTCCGGCAGTACCCGTCGAGGCGGGCAGGGCTCGTGTGCAGGAGCAAGTTCCTCGCGCCGCCCCGCACGAGCCGCCCCGCCAGCTCCACGCTCAGCTCGCTCGCGTCGCTCACCACTATGTAGCATGCTGTGTTATATAGATAGTTAACTTACAAGAACGTAGTCCGGCAGTACCCGTCGAGGCGGGCAGGGCTCGTGTGCAGGAGCAAGTTCCTCGCGCCGCCCCGCACGAGCCGCCCCGCCAGCTCCACGCTCAGCTCGCTCGCGTCGCTCACCACTATGTAGCATGCTGTGTTATATAGATAGTTAACTTACAAGAACGTAGTCCGGCAGTACCCGTCGAGGCGGGCAGGGCTCGTGTGCAGGAGCAAGTTCCTCGCGCCGCCCCGCACGAGCCGCCCCGCCAGCTCCACGCTCAGCTCGCTCGCGTCGCTCACCACTATGTAGCATGCTGTGTTATATAGATAGTTAACTTACAAGAACGTAGTCCGGCAGTACCCGTCGAGGCGGGCAGGGCTCGTGTGCAGGAGCAAGTTCCTCGCGCCGCCCCGCACGAGCCGCCCCGCCAGCTCCACGCTCAGCTCGCTCGCGTCGCTCACCACTATGTAGCATGCTGCGGGGCTGTACGACATTCTGCAATACAACGCCAACTTACTTCCTCTGCCCGCCCAGATTTCAATAAGTAAAGTATGTTTTGTTTGTTGCTGAAATCTGGGTTTGATTAATGACACTTTATTTTACTTTGACATACCTTGTGGTGATATTCATTGTTTTATACATGGAGCCCGGAGTCTTCATACCGATGAGGACTTTGCCTCTATTTTTATGGGAAGATAGGAGTCTAAACGCTTTGGTCACGTCATCTGGAGTATACACCACTCTGCTGAGAGGTTGGACGATCCCTTTGGCTATACCTTCTGCTATCCTTAGCTGGATTTGCTATAACAGACAACACATCATGTATTAGATACCATCCACCCTTAATTAACATACAAAGAAGCGAGGAAAGGGAATGCGTGCCAATTGCTCGTCAAAACCCACAAGCATTGCGCTACCTTGCATCCTTGTACGCTTGACGCTCCTAAGCTCATTATGATGTGAGCCACTGATACCTCTACAGCGTACCGGATGTTATGCAAGCATATATAGCGCAGGGACGCCTAAGGACGATCGCCGAGCGCGGCTTTATACGAATCGGCTCCATACTTTGACATTAGCCGACAGTCTAGACATGTCAACAGATTCCCAATGAGTTAGATTAGACAACTGGTTGCCATGGTACTAGAGCAACGTACCCTCTTTTCCTTTGCATACTTTGACATGAATAAGGTGTTCAAATTAACGGCCATGTAGAATTTTCCTTGCATTAAGTACTGCATTTCAAAGTGTTCATTTCCGGTCATATCGTAGTCACATGTATCGAGGAAGAGTCCACCACAGCCAACGCAATTCATTGCAGCCTGAAATAGTATAGCCAGCATTAGTTTAGTCTCACTTCGAAATGAAGCGGCGACATCGTGTATTTTGCAAGATAATTAAGATTACAGGGCCCGTACCAATACCATGACACCTTATTGCTGTGGTTTTTAGGTTCAGCCGCCGACGCTACGTGACCGCGAATCACATCGCCGTCCATTAGGGTTTATGGTCCTGCAGCGTCAGCGGCTGAACCTCAAAATCATCGCAATAAAATCAATAAAATAGAATCTTCTGGGACGTCACGGTACGGTCGTTCTCTATCATCTGGACATAAGATCAGCTGGGCCCGCCCAGCACAAATAAACAACACTACCAGCTTTTAAGCTAAACAAAATATTGTACTTATTTGATGAGATATAAAAGGTCCCCAGTCTCTCTCTGGATCCTAAGATGTAGTAACTATAATCTAATCTGTCCTAGATCCTAGTAATCCCCCGTATTCACCAAACAATACCAAGAGCGCTCGAACGCACAGGGTACTTACAGAAAAAGTATGGCAGGTGCCATGTCAATGCCACATGCTATATTATACTCAACTTCTTAAGAGTCCGGCGACCACTTTAGACTAACTTCGCATTGGCTTAAGGTTTTCTATAGCCATTTCGTCTAGAAGAAGACTACGAGCGAAAAGAGCAAGTAATGATACTGACGAGCCTCTAAAGTTACCTACAGAGTGACAAAGTGCAATTTCAATTTTTTGTATGACTTCTGCACTTCTGTAATCATTCTTAAATAACTAAGAATATCCCTTGTATTATGGATTAATTTAAAAGCTAATGATGTAGACAACCTCCCTACGTAAAGGGGTTTTTGATTTGCTTTGTCTATCTATTGAATAAATCAGTCAAAAGTGACCTCTTACAAATGCGGATTTTTTCATAGTTCTATTTTCTCTTGAGGACGTTTTTAAAAAAAAACAAGAACATAGGAGCGGAGATATAATTCATTTAACTGTACATGCTAAATTTCATCATAATCTGACAAATGGTTTCCAAGAAATTTGACAAGCGCGTTTGTATGGAAATTTCAGAGCGTCGCGGGACTCTTAACAATCGTACTTACTTACAAATGTCTTACTTAGCATTTACTTACTGTGAATACGGGGGCCTAGCGTCCCTGTGACCGCGGCGGTCTCTGAAAAACGATAATTGGTACTCAGACCAACTTTTAAAGTAAGTTGAACTCTAAACAAAAGCCCAACGTAAAACAATGTTTCCAGTAGAAAAATATAGCTGAACTGGTAACTAGGCTCTTTTAAATGCACTGCTACTTGACATAAAGATTTTTAAAATGAAACGTTCGTTTACCTTCCTCATAGATCCACTGAGACAATTAATAACAACGCCACATCGGTTGCCGTTAAATGGCACATAAGCAGTAAGGTCATCGGCTATCAGAGGTACAAGACCCACGTTTTCAGCTAAAAAATACTTAATAAGTTATTATAACGCGTTTTATATACAGTACCTGGATGACCGAGCTTTGCTCGGTATTTTTTTTTTTTTTTAATTGTGTTTTTTGGAAAATAAACAATTAATTTTAGTCTAACCTCAAAGCAAACACTCATTGACTTCGTGTTACTTAACAACGCCATCTGCTGTTGTGTCGTTAAAGCAATTAGTTGCTCACAAAAAATAGTATTATTATTCGCCAATAGATGTCAGGAAGAGTCATATTTTTCAGTTGAGATTGATTATCGATAAAACACGAATAAAATGATATTTTCTAAAAATGATTCCTAGCTAGATCGATTTATCGCCCCCGAAACCCCCTATATACTAATTTGTATGAAAATCGTTGGAGCCGATTCCGAGATTCCAATTATATATATATATACAAGAATTGCTCATTTAAAGATATAAGATACATACACGCACATATTTGTAGTCACGCATGTTGTCAGTTATTAAATGCAAAAACAAGGTTAAAGAGTGGCTTCTTCACCTTTCGTATGACGAAACGGCGGATCTAATAATTATACCCCAATAGTCATACGGCCTCTCTCCCCGTCCTCAACTAGGTTTTTCTTCCCCTTCACATTTGTGCACCCACACACACACACACACGCACACATAGACACACACACACACACATACAAACACATACACACTCACACGTATACAAACATAATACACACACTCACACGCATATTTAAATACCCCACTTTACTTTATTTTTATAAGAGTTAGCACTAAGCTAGGAAATTTTGTACCTGGTAAATATCTCAGAGTCCCAAGACACAGGCTTGTACGCCTAGTTTGGGGCTCGCCGGCAATAATGTAAAAGCAATGAATTTTCCACAAATAAATAAATAAACATATGTTAAAACCTTTCTGTTTGTTACGCAAAAAGGGAGTTTTGTTTTTCGAAATGTGGGAATGTATGTTTGAGGTTTCTTTGGCACGCCCTACAGCCTAAACAGCTTGATGGTTTTGGACATGTGATGTGTCATTTGAATCGTCTTCATAGTGTAAGTGACATAGGGTACATGCAACATTTTACAGCTGGCTTTTTTGTTTTTCTTTTAGTAATGTTACTTGTTAATTATGGCGATCTACCTAGCACTATAGACATTGATATTGGTGGCCAATAAATTTGAATTTAGTAGTTTTACGATAGTGTTACCTGGCAAATCTGGGAACATCTTTAGCAAGAATTCCTTTTGTTTAGCGTCACAGCCGGCGACGTAGATAACGTTTTTCAAAGCCAGGCAGATACTTATGACGGCCTGGCTGAAAGCTCCCGCACCGTCGTTGATAAGGATTTTCGTTTCTTTCGTCACTTTGCTTTTAATCGACTGTGAAACAAAAAAATGCCTGGTAGCAAATTATATATAATACTTATTAATGTTAATATTGCAAAAATGGTCCTCAAGTTATCAACAGTTATAGAATGGTCTCAAATAAATAACATAAAAAAAACTTTGATAAATGATTTGTCTAGAATGTCTAGAAGAAGAGATGGACTGAAAAACATTGCAAGCGTCGACAAAAATGACGATGAATTGTTAACGTCACAACGTGTTCTCATACTTTTTGTTAATTTAACAAAAAGTGATTTTTGTTAATTTAACAAAAAGTGATTTTTGTTAATTTAACAAAAAGTGATTTTTGTTAATTTAACAAAAAGTATGACGTAACGCTAGTATAAGCTGTACCAGTCACGCACACTAGTGCCTATAAAAAATTGGCGTGTCACTTCATAAACTCGTTCATAAACAGTGCGACATTATTTCAAGACAAATAAGTACTCATAACTTATTATAATAACAGAGTCCCAACATTATTATCCAACCAATATTTTACAGCGATGGCAGACTAGTTGAGAGAAGGCCTACCTCTCAAGCCAGAGGGAGCAAGTTCGAATCCAGCCGACAGCACGCACCAATTAGTTCATTGTGTGAGCATATGTGCGTATTGTTTGTACTTGCATGGCGACAGGCTCGCCCCCTATCACATTTGGGACTAAAAATCGTCTGGCGAAGTGTGGGTGTTGTATTACACCTCTGCCAGCCCCCTCGGGGGAAAGGCGTGACGATACGCAATATTTTAATGATGGTCCGTACACGACGCTATAAATCAATAACCTGATAGCTTCCCTGCAGCAGGGCAAGCATGAACCGCGGACAAATTGTCTTTTCACCGTTTTTATGCCGCGAGAAAGAGACAAACATATAAGTGTTGTAGCTTTGTCACATCTAAGCGCGGATGAAAACGGTGGAAAGACAATTTGCCTCCGGCCCTTGCTAGCCCTGCTGCAGGGTAGGTACCTATCAGTTTATTGATTTACTAGCTGCGCACCGCGGTTTCACCCGCGGTTAAAAAGCGCGGTTATCCTATGTGCTATTCTAGACTACAATCTATGTCTGTGCCAAATTTCATCCAGATCTGTTAAGCCGTTCTGGCGTGACAGTGTAACAAACATCCATCCATCCATCCATTCTTACAAACTTTCGCGTTTATAATATTAGTAGGATAGCGTCGTGTACGGACCACTTTTAAAATATTGGAGACACACTGACAGAGACACTAAAAGTATGACGCAACCGTCATACTTTTTGTTCATTGTTAGGGGTAACAATTCACCGCAATTTTTTCGACGCTTGCAAAGTTTTTTTTTGGTTTTTTTTTTTGCTGATATTGTCCGAATGGTTAAAATATTACCAAGCAGTAGTAAGCATGGACGTATGCCAGCGGGACGGTAGCCGCGTCCTCGAGTGTCCAGTGCTCCGGCACAGGCCAGAGCAGGTCTGGGTCGGCCGCCACGTTGGTGCCGAGCGCGCCTCCCGACACAACCCCCATCACTTTCTCTCCCCTGATACAAATAAGATAGATCAACTAAGGATCAACTCTTAATTGCTTACACAAGAAAAACAAAACCAAAGTTAAATATCCCGACGACAAAAACTAGTTGCTCTGAGCGAGCTGAAGATCTCGCGGCCGATTTCTGTCCTCGAGCAGGAGCTGTTGTAGGAGCAGGTTCGATAATTGCGAAGATGTGATATTAAACTGACCTAACAAAAAATAATAATTTCGTAAGTAAACTTAGCTATATTAATAATTTATTATTGAATTGTATACTCACAAAATTTCAAGAAAATCGGTAGAAAAATGCAACCTGTAGAGGAAGACAGCCGGATAGAAATCCGTACAGACGACGAAAGTATTTCTGCCGAAGCTGAAGTATAGACGCTTCGCACGCTAATGAGGGGTTTACACGGGTCGATTTTCTCCATGCGGCTAGTCTCCACACAAATCACTTGCAACCTATCTCTTGACTTTAGTCACTTGCGACCTACAGGGGCTCTATTTGGAGATTTGAGATTTTTATCTCACCTTTTTT
Organism: Peribatodes rhomboidaria; assembly: GCA_911728515.1. NCBI lineage: Eukaryota > Metazoa > Arthropoda > Insecta > Lepidoptera > Geometridae > Peribatodes > Peribatodes rhomboidaria. The sequence goes on from OU452175.1 coordinate 14,060,734, forward strand.
CGTCCATGTTGCTCTCGTTTGAAACGTCATAGGTGTGAGAGTGACCAAGATAAAATCTCATCTCATATCACGTGTAGGAATAGCCCTGGAGGGCTATTCCCACAACAGTGAGAGAGAACAACGGGTGAGAGAGCAACATGGACGAAAAAAGGTGAGATGAAAGATGAGAGATGATCTAAAATCTCTGAATAGGGCTCCTAGCCGAATTGCCATTTAAACGGTCGATTTTCGCCGCACGGCAAAAGTCGTGCGGCTTTACTCAACACTGTAGACCCTTCATAACGCTCCCTCGGTCGATAAATTCGCTATAGTTTGTTTAAATACTCGTATGTGTACCTTTTATTGATTCCACTAAAGTCCATACCAAAAACTTTGCAAGTTGGATTGCTTCGTCCTACGGCTATATTCGTATCTCTTATTGATGCTCCGGCGTAGGAAACCTAAAAATATATAATACCTATTACCTACTCACCTGACATACGAGTAAACTTTAAACAGTGTGTGATCGTATATAATAATTCGAAATACACCAAGGCCCTTATGCTAAAATGCGCTCAGTCATAATTCTCGATTGAAAACTGGTATTACCATAAATAACATAACATATTGTCACGCCTTTCCTCCGAGGAGGCTGGCACAGGTTAATACACCCACATTTCGCCGCACGATATTCAGTCCCAAAAGTGACAGGAGGCGAGCCTGTCGCAACACACCGGGCTCCAGTCATGTAGCAGATGACGTACAATACGCACATGTTATTAAGTTCTCACAAATAACAAATTGGTGCGTCCCGTGGGCTGGGTTTGAATCCGCGCTCCTTCTGGCTTGAGAGGTGGGCCTTCTCCAACTATGCTATCATCGTTTATAAACAGCTTTAAATCGAGATTCCGCGTTTTAGCATACGGGCCTAAGTACATATATTCGAATTCACTCTACTAAATTAAATAAAAGAGTTTGAATGTGAAATATGAAACAACCTGAGCATTTTCTTCGATTGACGCTAATAATATGATAAGTAGAAAATTAATTATAAGTTAGGAAACCATTGTGACTTACTTGTACAAGGTCATCGTTTTCTGGCAACACAGGTGTCTCGATCCACGATAACGCATCTAAGTTCGGCGCCGTGCTGATCAGACAAACATTTCCTTGCTTGCTTGGTTCACTTGATATGTAGTAGTAACCTCCCCATCGACCCTAAAAACCAAGTTTTTTACCTGTTAAGGAGGGTTTGTATTCTCGTGTGTATGTATAAAAGTATGTATGTATTTATGTATGTGGGTATGTATGTATGTGGTTTCTTTGGTACGCCCTACAGCCTTAACTGCTTAATGGATTTCGCCATGTGAGGTGTCATTTGTATCGTCTTGGTGGTGGAAGTGACATAAGGGACAAAGTGATATTTTGCAGCAGGGTTTTTTGTTTTTCTTTAAATAAATTTACTTGTTAATAACAGCGTTATTGTGACAGCTATGTATAGCATAGCTTCAATTGATGAAATGACATTTAACGGTATTTTGAAAGTGAGAAAGTACGTTTTTCGGAGATCTGTATAAAAGGGTTGGACAGTGTTGACATGAGTAAAATTTGGGTTGCGGTGAAACTTAGGGGAAGCGCCGTTAATTATCGCGATGAAGTCGTGCCCATATCAACGCTTGACGCGACAATTAACGATGTTTCCCGTGTGGCCGCAACATTACAAATTAGACATCAATGGCTAATAACTCTATCTCACGTCAAAACTTACTTTGACATACAAACGATAAAAAGCTGCATTGCTCTTGTACGTTAATAATGTATGTCTTGTAAGTAGTAGATACTCTAAAAATGTTTTTCGGTAATTTCAACCTTTACCCTGGATCGTAACCTAAATAATAAATCGGGACATTTTTGCACACACGGTTGTCTGAACCTAAACTAAGTAAATCTTGTAACTTGGCTGCCAGAGGTTGAAATTAACAGTTAACATGTAGAACACAAATTTTCATCACATGAATGTATGCCCTAGGTGGAAAATTAACACACGCTCCAAGCACGAAAAAGAAGGGTTACTGAGCCACTGAAGCAGTCAAAACCATATCACCATCAAACCAACATTTATTTACCTTTTCGTAAACGTTAAAAGATAACTTTTTCTCGAGTTGTTCTTTGAATATATCTTTCTCAGGACTGAAAGCTGGTACTAGGAAATCATCAACAATCACGAGTCCTATCTTGTTACCGTACTCTTGCTTCACGTTTTTTACCAAGCCTAAAAAACCAAAAACTGAATTAGTAGGTATCAAATTATAAAATACAACTATAGCAGCATTATGTGCTTATATCATACACATCTGGAATGTATATTAGTATTTTTATTAAGATTCTAAAGTTACCTGATAAGTCGCTATAGTTTTGTCTCTCAGATACCAGTACAATTTTTCTTGATTTCTGTAACTCCGTTTGCAATTGCGAAATCCACGAAAACTTAGAATCATGCACTATTGGCATGTACGTTATATTCTCATCTGCGGTTTCATCGACCTTTCTAAGTAACAGGAGTCTCTGTTTTGGAACATTCATTGCTGTGATGACATTATACAGTTTGGATCGGGGTCTTATTATAGTAGTGTCTTTTTCGATAGCTACAATAAACGTGTTTTTTTGTACAGCATTGTAGATTTCGTTCATTTTCTGAAATCAAAATTATAAATATTAAAAACGAATGCCTATACTAGGCTGCAGGTTGCTAACTTGCTACGTTTGCTTGCTAGCCATTTGAATGCGTTAACTTCCATATTGATTAGTTCCTCCCTTACCTTTCGGTTGGTTACACCTTTGAAAGGTGTAAACGTTGGTTTTTTTGGTAGAGTTTACAGTGTTTTGTCTTTTTCCCAAAAAATGTTTAAACCAAACAAAAAAACAAAAAAAAACTTTAAGCACTGTAGAACTATTGTACATACATATCGTTACGCCTTTCCCCCGAAGGGACTGGCAGAGGTGTACAACACCCACACTTCGACGGACGATATTCAGCCCCAAATGTGACAAGGGGCGAGCTTATCGTCATACACCGGGCTCCAATCATGTAGCAGATGACACACAATACGCACATATATTCACACAATGAACAAATTGGTGCGTGCCGTCGGCTGGGTTTGAACTCTGGCTCGAGAGGCGGCTCTTCCTTAACTAGGCTATCATCGATAGCCTCTCAATAGAACTACTGTAAGGCTATCTATGCCTATAACATTTATCAATAAGGGGGTTATTAGATAACGTAATCTTATGTTATAATGTACCTTTTCATCAGCCAGCAAGTTATCAATGACAACTACATCTGAGTTTATCAAAACATTGTTATCTCTGCTTGACTCTACAGTATTTGTTTGGAAAATTATTCCCGCTGCTACTTCTCTTATTGTTTTTGAAACTTCACTGTCATTTGAGGAAATGAGATCAATAATCTGGACGCCATAGTGTCGTTTCGTATCAATATTTTCTTGTATTATTTGTAAATTGACTTGTAGCGCTGTTTTCATCTGTAACCATAATTTGATACGAATTAAATGACTTTGGAAGCCTAACTCGTTTCATAGTTCGGAAAAGACATCTCCATCTTCTATTTACGCTTTTCTTTTGACTATTGTAATGTTAGTTCAATAGATTGACCTTTTTTTCTTCATGATGATTTGCCAAAAAAGTAAAAAATACTTACCGATATAGTTCCTGTGAAAAAATGGGGCATAAATATTTGTGTCAGCAAAACATCCGGCTTCTGTTCAACGATTGGTTTATCTTTGAAAACTAATCCATCTATTTCCACTCCTCCACATCTGAAAGTAAGTTTGAAAGTATTAATAAATAATTACAGAATATCTTAATTTGTCGTAGTTTTATAGCTAACTTACCTGGTGAGTTGATACACATCGTACAGATCCGCATTCATACAAGGTGTATTATCAATCATCACTAATTCTTCTTTCTTGTGATTCTTGGCATCAATTGTAAGTTTCTTCATATGTGAAGGCACGGATACTCCATTGAAATCTTTGAAAAAAGCATTCAGCTGCAGTAGAGAGTCGAGGAACGTTATCCAGTTTCCCGTCCATTTGATATTGACTTTATCACGGCTTACCGTTGATGTATGGATAGATTGAAATTCTTCCCTGGAAAAATGTTTTAAAGATTCATTTCTCTTGTCGGTTTCGTAATACTTACTATATTCGTGACTAACTGCCAATCCAGGACATGAGCTACCCCATACCAAAATTCATCAAAATCTGTCCTATCGTTTGAGCGTGAAGAAATAACAAACACACATACACATATATATAAACACACACTAATACATACACACACACATACTCGTACATACACACACACACATACATACACACACACACACACACTCACACACACACACACACACACACACACACACACATACATACACACAAACTTTTGCCTTTATCGTGGTACAATAACATCCAACCTTTAAAATACTACGTGCTTGTTTTGGGTGTAGTAATAGTTAAGGATGACCCGTCAAAGTGAACAACTCTAGGACCATAATTAAAAAAAAAACCGAAAGATAAATTAACGTGACCTAATACAAAATAACTTGTCACGTGATCAATTTTGTTTGAAAACTTTATTTTTATTTTCTTGAATACAAATAGTATCAAATGTTATTCACTTTGACGGGTAGAAAAACACCCATAAGTATTTATTACCTAATATACCTAAAACCAGCACCTTGTATACGTAGTAGACAAGTAGGAAGTATGAATTAAAATAATTATAATTAATAATTAAATATTACCAAATTAAATAAATGTTTTTATTTTCTGTTAATTTGTTTGGTTTTTGGCAATAAGCCCGGTTTTTTTTAAAATTTTAAATAATATCATTTGTACTCACTTATAACCATAGCCTCTCAAACGCATGATTGTGTAGATATCTTTTGAGCTTAGTAAAATGTCTGCATCACTTTCTTTTTCTTGAAGATCATGTTTCACTCGATCTTTTTCATCAAACACTGACACAAATCCACTTACAATGGTGGAATTTTGATAGGTGACCTAAAACATAACATACTTACATACACTTAAATTATACATGATAATATATGAGTAAGTATATTTAATTGAAATTTTGATCATTAATATTATTAATATTGATTGGAATATGAAATGAAATTGTGAAATTTACCGTGCTTTGAAATTGAATTTATAAAATTTATCATAATTTATTACTTGTAATGGAAACAAATAAGTTTGGTAAAATATTATACACTGAAGTTTATTTAAGGTGTATGGTAAGGCGCGGCAGTGCCGCTCGCTCGCGACACTATTAAGTATTTTAGATAAACAAACATTTAGAATGTATTTCTGATATACTCGTACGTTTGTCTCGTGCGTTGAAAACAGTATTACAAAGTTTTATTATGGAAACTGACGTGGTATGATTATGATTATGATACGGGAATTACATTCGGCGTTCTTCGTCAAGGCGAGTGCGCGCGAGCGGCTGCGTCTCGCATAGCACCCGTGCACTCGCCCTGATGAAGACTGCCGAATGCGGTTGAAACTATAGTCGGAATAATCGACCAAATCGTACGTGAGTAATTCCCGTGTCATAATCATAAGTATTACAAAGTATTCAGAATAATTGTCATGTTGATATTCATAGTTTTTACTTAGAAAAACGTAACTACGTAAAAAATACGCGTTTACGTTTCTCTGAACACTCATTATCAACATGAAAATGATTCTGAATACTTTGTAATACTGTTTTCAACTCTTTGCCAGGGGTAAATATAATAAAAATACATTCTATATTTCTTATTAGTGGAGCTATTCCTACGCATGAGATGAGATGAGATTTTATCTTGATCACTCTCAAACCTATGACGTTTCAAACGAGAGCAATAAGGACGAAAAAAGGTGAGATGAAAATCTCAAATCTCCGAATAGGGCTTCTGTTAGTGTCGCTAGCGAGTGACACAGTTGCCGCGCCTTACCTCACATACACCTTAAGTACCTACCTCAAATTTGTTATTTCCTTTGAAGATCATAACCTGAAGCTTCACTGGCAGTTCAGGTGTGATGATGGCCTCCCCATGAAACTGTATAGTTTCAAATATAACGGGCAAGTCTCTGTAGTCAGTGTACCCGTTATACATGGCAAGAGTCTCCCAGATAAGAACTAAGAATGCGGATTCAGGTAACACACAGATACCTGGAAGCATTACAATTAAACTTAAGTAATCTAACTTAAAAATGTTAGTCATTGGCTTCAAAATTAAGAAAATATTTATAACTAGCTGCGCCCCGCGGTTTCACCCGCGGTTAAAAAGTATCCTATATGCTATTCTAGACTGTAATCTATCTCTGTGCCAAATTTCATCCAGATCTGTTCAGCCGTTCTTGCGTGAAAGAGTAACAAACATCCATACATCCATTCTTACAAAGTTTCGCCTTTATAATATTAGTAGGACTAGCTGTTACCCGCGACTTCGTTCGCGTGTAGTAAGAAAATTGTATCTAACAAGAATACATTAAAATGTACAAAACACCCAACACCGATTTTCATTAAACATAGCTAAGAATTCAACTAATTTATCTTTAAAAAAAATCAAAATCGGTTCATCCGTTCGGGAGCTACGATGCCACAGACAGACAAACACACACACACACACATAGACACGTCAAACTTCTAACACCCCGTCGTTTTCGCGTTGGGGGTTAAAAACATTTGTCGTGATAACTAATTGAAACGCCGTGAAACGTGAAAATGTCGTGATAACTACATAATTATTAAAAATATAATTATTAAATATTAAAAATAGAATAAAAAAATCATATTCCTAAATGTACTTAATGCGACGTTAAAGCGGAATTACACTAGATATGGTCCAAGTAACAACTACATAATTGTCAAATTCCATCAAGATCCGTTCAGCCGTTTAGCCGTGAAAAGCCTACAAACAGACAGACAGACAGAGTTACTAGCGACTTTATAATATTACTAAGGAAGTATGAATACTTACCATCTCTGATATGACCGTTAAAATATTTGTTATCATCGTCAAAGACAGACACCACACAATCTCTTACGAGCGTTAGAATCCGGTCTCTGCTAAAGTACTTGGCTTCAGGCCTGAGATAAAAAATATACACTTTAGAAAACAGAATTATTAAGGGTCCGGTGACCATTTTTGACTTGAAGTTAGTCAAAGTTAGTCAAAATTCAGTTAAAGTTAGTCAAAGTCATTGGCTAAGGTTTTCTATTGCAATTTCGTCTAGAAGAAGATGACGAGCGAAGAGAGCAAGTGAACATACTGACGGGCCTCTAATGTTATCTACAGTGACAAAGTGCAATTTCAATTTTTTTATGACTTTTTCACTTCTTTATTTTCTTTTTTATATTACCAAAAAAATTCCTTGTATAATGGAATAATTTTAAAGCCAATAATGTAGACAATCTCCCTATATAAAGGAAGTTTTGATTTGCTTTGTCTATTTATTAAATAAAGCAGTCAAAAGTAACCCCTTACAAATGCGGATATTTTTCATAGCTGTATTACTTCTTGAGCACATTAAAAAAAAAAACAAGAACATAAGGACGCAGACGTACATAACATAACATTACTAACTACTACTATTAACATAACATTAATAACATAGTTCATTAATGGTACATTGCAAATTTCATCATAATCTAACAAATGGTTTAAAAAAAAATTGACAAGCGCGTTTGTATGTAAAATTCAGAGCGTTGCAGTACTCGTAATACAAACAACATTGTAAAATTTTAGTTTGACCGTATCATTTTTATATTGCAAAATTAAATAAAAAATAGTAGAAAGATATTACCAATCTTCGCTATGTTCCCACTCAACGTTTTGAGACAAAAACGGTGTTCCAGTTGAAACTGGGAACTCAATCTTCGGATATAGAACTTCAATTTTTAGATTTACTCCTTCTACATGTAGTCTGAAAACACATTTCGTATATAGATAACGGATCGGGACAGTTTAGTCCGTTTGTTATCCTTGTCATTTCATCTAGATAATTATAATTATGATAGACCTGTCGCCACTGCTGCTGTATTAACAAGTAACATAAAACTCTGCTGCAAAATGTTGTATCCTACGTCACTTGCACTAACAAGACGATTCAAATGACACCTCACATGTCGAAATCCATCAAGCTATTTAGGCTGTAGAGCGTGCCAAATAAATCTCATACATACATACACTCGAAAAACATAAAAAAAGCTATGATAGATTCCCGGAGGAGGCCCGCCTCTCAAGCCAGAGGGAGCGGGTTCAAACCCAGCCGATGGCACGCACCAATTTGTTCATTGTGTGAACATATGTGCGTATTGTATGTCATCTGCTACATGACTGGAGCCCAGTGTATGATGACAGGCTCGCCCCCTATCACATTTGGAACTGAATATCGACCGGCGAAGAGTGGGTGTTGTACACCTCTGCCAGCCCCCTTGAGGGAAAGGCGTGACGATATGTTATGAAAAACATAACCATCCTTCTTGCGCGGTCAGTTAATAACGGATCAGGACGGTTTGGTTCCTGATATCCTTTTCATTTTATCTAGATAAATAAAATCTATGCTGGACCTGTCGCCATCGCTAGTATTAAAGAAGCCTCGAGTTGAAGCTAACATTGAAGTCTTGGAACTTGAACGTCTTTGAAATGAGTTATGTTACTTACTTTCCAAAAGCTTCCAAAAGAAACTTAACAGGGTCAGCAGTGCCTCGTCTAGTCAACGGAACATGGGCACAGTCCGGCAACGACCGTCTCAGGATTGCTTGCAGCAGTCCGTGAGGAGCGATCTCGATCACTAGTGCATCAGATGGGATCGATTTAGACGTTTCTTCGAACAGGACAGGGTTCTACCAGAAAAAAACAAGATCAAGTATTGTTTTATTCTTTTTATCTTTGTGTCGTAGGTTCACATGAAAGTAAACACCTACTCATTAAAAATGCTGAGAACAAGGCATTGAATCTTTTTAAATTCCATGTTTCCAATAGAAATCTTACCAATAAATTATTTGTGTGATATTCGGCTGAAGAGTATTTAGCAGAGGGATCCTCCCATTTGTCTTGCGGAACTGATGTCGAGACCCATTTCTTGCTGCGCTCTTTCGGGTTTTTGATTACTTCGGTCAGATACTTGAGAAGTTTAGGACCTGAAATATGAGGTTAGGTACATTCACATAGAAACAAACAAAAACTAGTGAAAATACGAGTAGCTATTTCATAAATGTTCGATCAAGCACAATGACAATGATGAAAATCTAAAGAATACGAAAACTAACTTACCAGCTTCGGCAATGTATCTCGAATGGTACGCTATATTTGAGCAAGCAACTTCCTTTGCAAACACGCGCTGACTCGTGAGCTCACTAACAAACTGCTTCATGACGTCTGCTGGTCCCGATATGGTCGAAGACTCGAAGCTGTTGTGGCATGCCACTTCAATTTCTGGCGGGCACAGTGGGAGGACCTGTTAGGTAAAAATCATTGAAATTCTAACTCGATGAAAGTGTTTTTCCAAACCAAAATCCTAACTAGTATTGTAAATGCAAAAGTGAGTTAGTTCGATAGCTTATTTGTTACGCTTTCACTCTTTAACTTCTTTACCGATTGTCATGAAATTTTTTTACACGTTCTCAGGGGTACAGGAAAGGACATATACTTTTTATAGTAAAAAAGTTAACGGTTGCTGTAGGGCAGCGGGGGAAACCGCGGGGCGAAACTAGTAATTTGTAAATAAAAAATATTTATATCTAATTTGAAGCGTTCGAAATGTTAGATGATCGAATAGGTTGTCCAAACTTACAGCTTTGTACCCGAGCCCGACTGCGGCCATGGAGCCCCGAATGAACGCAGTCTGCACAGAGACCAGGCCGCGGCTGTACGCCGCGAGGATCATCTCCTCGGCAGTGAAACAGCCGTCAGCGTAAGCGCATCCCAGTTCTCCCACACTGTGTCCTGAGATACACGTGAGAGACTAGTTGTATAGAAAGTCATATCAGACAGGTCGGTATGTCTATCTATGGAGAACTTACAGGTGTATCCGTCTAGTATACTTACGTATTCGAAATTTTCAGCAGTGAGGGAACAGGACAGAAGAAGATCAATATGTATTTAATGTATATTCAAGTCATTCTTAACACAAGTATGGGTACCTAATCAGAATCCAAAAATCCAATAGAGAAATTTCACGGATATTATTTCCTCTGGGCTCAGTTCCAACATGCATTTTTAGCTGTTATCGATAAATATAACAACGTTACACTGTCCTACAAAAGATATACCATTTTATGGGGCAGTGTAAGAAAATACCTATATACAACAAACTCACCTATGATATAGTCGGGTACAACGCCCACTTCTTTCAGGATATCAGTGAGGCCAATTTGAACCGCCGCGATGCCAACGAACGAATGCAAGATGTTATCGTAAACTGTTTTGTCTGGGTCGGTTAGGATTTTCACTATGTCGACTCCTTTAGGCTCTAAAACCTTGTGGCATCTGAAAATATGCATTTAGGGTCAACTAGAGTTAATGCGTCTGTGGCGTGTGTAGGCGCCACCTACATCTTTTTCTATCTTTAGTTGTAATTATCTGTCTTTAGATGCCTAATTTGTGAAAGGTTGGTCAGTAATTCTCGAAAGACGCAAATGCCCTCAGATGCATTCGCCCCAGTTGACCTTAAATATTTCATTTAATAATCGCTTTAAAAAAAACAATTTACCTACCTATTCCAACATTTAAATGTACCTCGGCTCGGTATTGAGGGCAAGTTTTAGAAATTTTAAATACACACATAAAATAAGTACAGCTTTGGCTTTGAATGTACAGTTTTCCTTTCAGGTAGTTTCCACTTACTTCTGTATAGCAGCAGCAAATATAGGTATTTTCATGAGCGCAGCCCCCATAGTGGGCCACTGCGAGCCCATGCCGCTGTACACGAACCAAACAGGGCGGATGTGCCCAGGGTAAAACTCGGAACTTTGGGATAAGCTTATTACTTCATTATTTTCATTAGTACCTGGAAATGTATTATTAAAATAAGCAATATATTTATCAATATTTGTATTTGTATGTCATCTGCTACATGACTGGAGCCCGGTGTATGGCGACAGGCTCGCCCCCTATCACATTTGGACTGAATATCGTCCGGCGAAGTGTGGGTGTTGTATTACACCTCTGCCAGCCCCCTCGGGGGAAAAGGCGTGACGATATGTTTAATATTTTTACCTGTTTATGAAGTAGTTTGATTAAAACATAAACCGAACATAAACATGAATAACAAATTACAAATTATAAATAGAACTCAAGTCATTATCCAAGGGAAAAGGAACCAAAAGGCTAGCAACGCTACCTCGTTGAATAGCAATGCTAATTCTCTGACCGAGGTAAGCACCAGCCCTTTGGCCGTTTGTTCTCTCTATCTGCCGCTTTGACAGCTCATCGAATAAGTAATTACCTCAGACTAGGGAAAGAACAATTTCTTATTCCTTTTTCAATACTTAGAAAAACGTTGTACTAAATAGTAATTTAGGTAACTTGCCTAGCAAACTATCGTTTCCAGCTTGACTCGAGTCAGAAATTTTAACCATGCTCGGGAGCTATAATATTATAACTGTTACAATTAAAGATATAACAATAGGCAAAAATTAATTTGATAATATATATTATATATAGTATACTTGACTATATTTGATATAGTCCAATAATGTTTAGAACTGTTATCATACTATTGTTTTAATTTTATCATCAGACGATTGCAAGATGAGCTGCGTTTTAGAGAAAAAGTAAACTGGTAAACCTTACCAAGTAGAGTGTAGCCTCTGCACATGTGTCCTGGTATATCGTATTTATGGATGTTGTGGATCAGTCCAATATGCTCAGGGTCGATCGGATTCTGTTTTAGGCTTTCCAGAATCTTGTTGACGCAATTTTCTTGTCTTCCAGATATAAGCACAAGGTGAGGAATGCTGCTCTTGTAGCGTGAGTTGTCCTACAACATTAAATTTCACACATCCATTTTAATTTTGCACAAAATTTTAGTAAATTAATATGTTGTTGTTAGTGGTAGGTACTTAGATACCTACTTCAATTGTTTCTTAGAACAATAGACGTAAGTACTGCTGGATGATGCTATTTTTATTTTACTTTTAAATTTACTGATTTAAATCATTAATCCTAAGTTTGTTTAAAATGAACGAATTCAAACGATAACTACACAGCTGCTAGTAGAACACAGCGGTTTGTCAAGGTATTTTCTACATGGACTTTGCTCTAGGCAATTTCTAGTTACATAATCTTCCGCCAAAATTAACTGTTGGTGAAAACCGCATGAAAATCCGTTGCGTGGTATAGAAGAAGTTAGCGGAAATACAGACAAAAAGACGCAGAAAGAACTTTCTCCAATACCATTTAGCGATAGAGAAGAGTATATAAAGATGGAGAAGATATAGAAAAGAAGAGAAGATCCCTAAAAATATAGTCAAGTGCTACCTTCTGTTTGTAAAATCCTTTGAGCAGAACATGGACATTAATTCCAGTATATGAGAAAGAATTAACTGCCGCAAACCCTCTGTCAAAGCTGGTGTTGTCTGTCAACACCTGGATCTTGTCTTGTAGGTTTGGTATATCGAGCGGGGTGTTGTAGTGGAGGTTTCCAGGCAACTTGCCATTGTGGTAGGCAAGACAAATCTAGAGAAACAAAAAGTTTTCTTGAATACGATAACTGTTCAATTTTCAACTTTACATCAATATGTAGACTACTAACATTGGTAGGTACTAGTTTAATTGTGACATGACGGAAACATTAGAACAAATGTTACCTTTGTAATGCCACAAACACCTGACGCAGGTTCGGTGGACCCCATGTTGGACTTAACACAGCCAATTTTGATAGGTTTCTTCTTAGCAAATACTTCTCCAATCGCTTTCAGCTCACTAATATCAGCCTCGGGTATAGCTGAAATCAGAAAGTACCTATCATTAGAAAAAACCTTGTGTAAGTAGTATAGTTCATGCTACATTAGGTAGGCATTTGGCATATTTAACTCCAAAGGTTGATCAAATTAAACTCTCACCTGCTCCACTTGCTTCAATGTACTCCACCTCATCAGGAGATACTCCAATTTCCGAGTAGAACGTCTCAAAAAACTGTTGCAGTTCTTTTGGTTCTCTGTAGGGTAATGATGGTTCCGAAGAACAGCTGAAGTTCACTTTGGCATGGTAGACTTCTGAGTAGATCCTAAATATAAACGGACGCTATTTGTGAGTAAGTTAGTTCAATAATTATACCTGAACAATAATTATTCCAAAAACTGATTCGGAAGAAGAATTTATTATTATATGTATGAAGTATAAATAATTATGCTAACCTTTTGGCATCCTTGGCTTTCTGCAGAAAAAGAACACCGATAGCGTCAGATCTCACGTAGCCATCGCCGTGCTTATCAAAGCACTTGGTCTTACCATCGAGGCACAGGAAACCAGCCCTGGTGAAAATTATTGCTTGACATCATAGCTAGGTAAATCCTATCCTACTAATATTATAAACGCGAAAGTTTGTATGTATGGATGGATGGATGGATGGATGGATGTTTGTTACTCTTTCACGCCAGAACGGCTGATCAGATCTGGATGAAATTTGGCACAGAGATAGATTATAGTCTAGAATAGCACATAGGATACTTTTTGACCGCGGGTGAAACCGCAGGGCGCAGCTAGTAAAAAATAAAAAATAAAAACCCGACACTGATATCCACAAACACCGATTTTCATCAAACATATCTAAGAACACTCCTGACTACTTCACCTCTCAAACAAAAAAAAAACAAAATCAAATCGGTTCATCCGTTCGCGAGCTACGATGCCATAGACACACACACACACACACACACAGAGAGAGAGAGAGAGAGAGATGCCAAACTTAACACCTACTCGTTTTTGCGTCGTGGGTTAAAAATACAGCTCTTAGAATCATTAGGCCCACGGACGATATTGAACTTCATAAGTTCAATATCGTCCGTGGGCCTAAGAGTTAGTTAAATTACATAGCACGTCGTCACGTCTTTCTCGCTAAAAGGACTGGCAGAGTTTTTTTTATTGTGTAAGACTCGCACTTACGTAATAGATGGTCGTATGTATTTCAATAATTAAGCAGTGGTGAACCGATGGTTACATTAGTGGTTATTTGTCACGACTTTTATTAACTACCTATAGTCAAATAGCAAAAGCAGGCTTAATTGTAAATGTATAAAAACTCCGACTACGATGTCTAGGAACACTTGTAACTTTTTACTGAGCTAGTAAAAAAGAGCTGATGAAACTTGTTGACTGAGTTGTTGAGTTGAGTTGCTGAGGAGTTGGGCATCTCGAAGACTTATTAATGTTGCAGTATCAGCTCGAGGTTGTTTAGTAAGAATTCTTATGACGCTTACTTTATAAACTTTTAAAGCAAAACTAACCTTTTAAAATTCAAAGAAACTTTAGGATGCATGCACAAACTGCATCCACCGACTATAGCAGCCTCGCTTTCTCCTGAACGGATGCTTCTGTAGGCATGTTCAAGGCATGCTGTGGAACTGGCGCATGCCTGGTCCAAGGCGTAGGATGGACCCTTACCGTCGATCCAGTACGATATGCGATTAGCGTACATGGCTTTGTTGCATCTACAAAACAAGATTATGCAGTTATTTGCTTTAACTCGGTCGGACATGGACGTTACGATTACGTAACTTAGTAGAGCTACTTCGGGGCATATACATATGTCCCAGCGCGCGCGGCGATAAACTGCAGATAGATGAACTTCTGGTGCTGATGCAACCACTTCGACTCGGTAGCGCGCCCTGACAAAATCAGTCTGTCTACCCTGCTAGAACTAAGGGTTTAAAGGTAAATAAATAATTTTGAAAATTGAGGTATTATGGGAGGGGGGGGGGGGGGGGGGGGGGAGTAAGAAATTAAGAAGTGTTCCTATTGGTGGGGTGGGTATTTTTCCTCGCTGCAAGTCGTCGCACCGCCCATTTTCCGGTGGAAAAGCAGTCTCACCCGGTAATGCCGAGCCCGTTGCGCTGTGTATCATTGTATATCACAGTCTTCTCAGATTCAGAGAAGCAGGATCCAATAAACACGCCTACTTTTTTACCGCTAAATTGGAGTGGATTAATACCTGGAAAAAGACACCGTGTTTAATTTATTTTGTAATGTAAATACACAAGTTAAATCTATTAACCAACACGTTATAAATTAGACCCTTCAACGTTTGTGAAAAACATTTTTTATACAAACCAGAATCATAGATCGCGCCGTACGCATGTTCCAGCAGTTTACGGCTCATAGGTTCCATACTGCAAGCCTGCTTGTAATGCACCCTGAAGAACTGGGCATCGAACTTGTCCATGCCGCTGATCTTTCCGACCTGCTTGGGCACTTCGGGATGGTTGAACGACCAGCGAGGGTTTTCAGCTGTTACCATATCGACCTGGACAAATAAGTTCCTCATAGGTCGTATAGGCTAAGTAGCTAGCCCTGATGTCTTTGGAGGACACTTGGAGTACATGACCTGACATTTGTTGTTATAGGGCAAACGAACTCGAGATCGATAGACTAATTAGGAGCGACCACCAGCTCCGTCTTGCCTGTGCAGTCTGGCAGTCATGAATGTACAAAAAGACCGTACAGTGGCCACACGCACGTAGGCTCATGCAAACTGGACTATGCATACGTCATAGTGTCAGTGAGAGCTCGTCACTGCTGGACAACAAAGGCTTTCCCAAGGATCTTTACATTCCTGCGCATACGAGGTCATCGATCTATCTTGTAGAGGGCTTCCCCAAGTCGCATCTTCCGGTTCATGGTTACCACTCACCGGAACTTATAGTAACGAAATAAATCAAATACCTTATTGTAAAGATTGTCCATAAACTCCGAAATACTATCTGACCTAGGGAAGATGCCCGACATTCCGGTGATGACTACCTCTTCACCAGGCGGCGGTCTTTTCAGAGGCTCGGTCTTTCCGGAAGCCATGGTCTCGGGTGCCGGAGTCACGGTCTTTTGTTTACAATGTAAAACGGTCAACTGCGTAATTTTGACGTAAAGTGTTTATTTAAAGTGTAAAACTGATCCCGGCCATCGTTTGCATAATTGATTCTAATGTTTCAGCCTAATTGTTTTAAAAAAATGTTCGCATGGTTCAGTGATCATTAGTATTTATTCCGTTGTTCTTTTTACACGCTTTTGTTTAACTTGCAATGTATGTTCGAGTGGAATCTTGCAATTCAATCTTGAAGCAGATATCTTAAACCGATTGAGCTGAAATTTTGTAAACACGTATTGTAATGTAATGGCTTTTCCCCCGAAGAGATAGGCAGAGGTGTGTTACAAAACCCTTCATTATTTTGTATTGGAAATATTTAGTAGTTGAATTCTAAGAAGAAGTAACGTTAAGATACATAAAAGACACCCTGTGTTCGACAGCTACACAACCTGCTAACAGATGCCAAACCGCAATTAACTGTGGCTTGACTCGATACTCTCATCCATACACCTCCTCCATTTGTGAACTGATTTGGAATACATATTTTGATTTGAAAGTAAGTAGGTACCATTGAAAACTGAAATCTCCAGCTGGACTGAAAAAACAATGCACGGGCCAAAAAAAAAATAGCCAACTGCTAGGTTCTAAATGAATAAAATGCATGACGCAACCCCTGTAAAAGACGTACCTGTCACGCACACTAGTGTAAAAAAGTTGGCCTGTTACTTTTCGTTCATAAACAGTATGGACTCTCTCTAGACATATAAGTAGTCATAGTTGGTACATGTACAATCATAAATGAGTCCCATTTTAACGAAAACCCAGTTCCGATGTTGGGTCGGGTCGGTTCTGAGCCGTTTTTTTATTAGGTGCGCTCCGCGGAGCGCTGATTAGCCCGAAGTTAAAAGTACCTGTAAAATTTATCCGTGTCGAAGTTCATTCAAATCCGTAGAAAACTTTTAACTCTGTAGACATAAAGAGGATAGTCTATCAAAACGTTTTAGAATACATTGTAAGTAACAGAACCCTTTGTAACAAAAGGCAAAATAATTAGTTTAATTTATGCTTATAAATTGTAAAAATTCTATAGACCTACTCACCTACATTACATAATAAATCGTACCAAAGTCTAAATCACGGCCAAGTAGATACCTTTACTATTTTCAACTAGGTAATACCTACTTGATGTAGGTATGTAATGATAGTTATCTTCCCGCGACATTACTTCCGTCTCAAATAGTCATAGCCTATGACTCAATTATTGCGAAGTGTTCCATAAATTTAGTGAAAGATTTTTGAAATCGGATTAGAAAAGATACTTTATGTAAGAATAACTTTTTCCCATTAAGGAATATTTGTTTTTGAGATTTAAGTAATTCGTACTATACTATCGATGGGCGTCACAGGTTTTGTGCATTTGCCAGTGTCAAGTTAATCTATTCTCTATTTCATAGTTTTGTCAGTAATGATGATGGGGTTATAATGACGATAATGAATCCCTCTACTTTCCCTATTTCAGTAAAGTGGTATGGTGTCTAGACCACGTGGTCTAGTACCATATTACTACTTATACCACCACGTCATACCACCGCGTCGTGGTATATAAGTAGATGATGACTCGCGTTACGTCATCATAAACACAATATGGCGACTAGCGTACCTACCATACGTACAGACATACATGGAACGCGCCTACAATACATACATACATACTGCTTATAGCAGGAGCACCCTAAAAAAAGCCACTTCGAGCAAATCTACTAGAAAATGCTGGAAAATTTTACCTCCTTCGATCGCATCGCTTTGAAATCATTCGCAAGCCGCTAGTGTGATGAAGCCCTTAAAAGACTGCGTATTTCCTACATTCAGAATAGCCAGTAGGTGTTACAAAGTATCATGATAATTAAACCTACTTCCAATTCAATACACTTCCACTACTTGCAGTGCGAGTAATGCGACCGACACAATATGTTGTCGTTGTTTTTGGTGTTGTTTGAGACGTTATAATTATAGACCACAATAGTTCGCTACCTCCTCAAAAAGTTAACCATTTCCCAGTTTGTCTACTCCTACAACGTCCTATTCCTATTTCCGTACTGACTATTCTATAGAGCATAGAGTAACTCTCTAATTAATGTACAAGACGTACGACGCCAAAGCATTTTAGAATGCAGAGGAAACTAAAAAAACATTTAAAAGTCGTTGAATGTCACAGTTTTGTCAAAGACAGGATGTACATCATGATTTCCGACTGTTTTCTTTAAATATTTTCTCACATTTTCTGATTTTCATCGTGTTTTATTAAGTTTCTGATATTTTGTTTTCAAACAGAAAAAAATGGTTATCACTCCGCCAACGCCGGTAAGTTTTTACACTACTTTATTTGTACTTTTACAGGTACTTACTTAAATATGAAATTCGCACCATAATTAGGTACATAGATTTTTTTAAACTAAAAATCCTAATTTGAGTAAACAATTACATATAAACTAAAGTGGAATGCATTTTGCGCAATTTTTAATTTTTCACAAGCTTTTTTTTTGGCTCGGGCACGGCATACTCTATCATTCAGTCTGTCACTTTTTTTTTGCTCCACCTTCCAGGGGAATTTGGCTTAGCACGTTTTATGCATTTGCTAGAGTCAAGTTAATATAGTATTTTAAAGATGATGGAGTGATAATGATAAGGTGATGATGACGATGATGAATCCCTCCCGTTTCCCAATTTCAGTAAAGTGATGGATGTTTTACTGAAACTCTAAATGGAGTTTTGTAGAGAACTCGAAGTGACGTTTTGCAATGTTTGTATCATTTGCCCACACTCGTGCACGTTAACGAACCGAAAAAGGTTAATAATCCACCATTATTACACTTCAGCACTCGAAGAATCACAAGATTTATAAAATAACACAAAATTACGACAACACCTTTTCGGTTCCCTCCAAAAACTCCAAGCCTGTTACTCGTACATACAATGTTCATGATTGGAACTTTTTACAATAAAGGGATCAAACAGCTATTATGGTCCCTGTTTACGAGGAACAAACTAGCTCTTTTCGAATAGATGTGATGAAAAGTTGACCTGTTTAAGTTACATATTTACATAATTTTCAGAGTTTTAGATCCAGCAGCGTGTCAAGTTCAATGATGTCAGTTCAAGTAAGTGAATGGTCTAGTAGCACTATTTAGTCTCTTACCTATCTACAGGGTAATTGCAATCCAGACCGTGTCCTTTAAAGGGAAGCTTCTACTCATTCAGGGTTTTGTTTCAGCTTTCCATTAGTTCAGCAAAAATGTTTATTATTCGAGTTACTTATTATATCCGTGGCACGTAGGAATAACTGAACAACTCGACTTGCATGATTTTTTTTTTTATTGGCTTAAACGCTTCCTTCGTATGCGCTTTACTATGTATAAAAAAATCAGCCCGAAATATACAATAGTTTTAGAGCAATCGCGTTTTGTACATCTCGACACCCTTGCATTTTATGGTGTTTTACTTGATAAAACGACTTGTCAAGTGTGTGTTTGCTTACTAATATTGACATCTTGAATTATCAACATCAACACATGTTCAAAATATTGAAGATCTCGACTTATACACCTAAGCCTTTTCTGCAAAAATTAATTTTAACTTGACAAATTGAGATGTCAAGCATAAGTTTGTGTATGAATAATTGTCATCTTGATTTATCAACTTACACTCACATCCAAAATACTGGATATCTCGACTTATACACATAGCCTGTTTCTGCCTCCATTGACAAATCGAGATGTCAAGTTATGGCAAGCCAAATATTTTTGTTTAAAAAGTGACATTATCACATGTTCACTTTTACCTTTGCCGTGGTGATTTAGTTTTCATCTGCAATAGCAAGATATCAAGTTGTTATCTACCCGAGCTGGATATTTTTTATGTACCTACTGGAGCCTAAACGCCAACAAATATGCCATGCAACAACGTGAAGTAAATATAAAAAATATATTATAATGCTGTACATTATTGGTGACTATTACTATCATTGGTGTACTATGTACCTACCTACATGCATACTTACACAAAAGATTCAAATCAATACAGGGTTGATTGATAGCGGGGTGCAAAGCCGTAAAGAGACGCTAACATAGATCATTTAGACCCTTTAGAGCCATGGTTGTCTAAGACGAAGTCTGACAATTTTTTAAATCTGTGTTTTAAGGTTTTTGGGGAAAACACCAATGATGGCCAATCAGAATAAGAAGTTCCTTTTTTTTCACTTTATTAAATTAAAATAATAGTCATAGCACCGCGAGAATCCAACTAGAAAAGAAAGGTAAACCATTTAGAGTAGGAAAGGGTGTCAGACATGGAGACCCTCTACCTCCAAAACTATTCTCAGCGGTTGTCGAAACAATCTTTAGGAGACTTAACTGGGAAAACCTCGGAATCACTGTCGACCGAGTCTCCCTAACACAATCGAGGTTCGCAGACGATATATATATAATGTTATTTGCTGAAACACCTAAAAACATATAGCAAATGATACTTGAACTAGCGGATGAAAGTGAGAAGAAAGGTTTAAAGTTGAACCCAGAGAAAACAAAGGTAAGGACAAATGGGAAGAAAACCACCATACATCTAGGAAATAACCAAATTGATTACACTGATGAATATATCTACCTGAGACAGCTAATAACACAAGAGGTCCCTATACGCAAAGAAGTTGACAGAAGAATAACAAATGGCTGAAAGAGATACTGGAGTCTGAGAGAAGCCATGGAAGATAAAACTCTTCACATTAATGTAAAGAAAAAACTTTTCAACACCTGCGTACTACCTGTTTTAATGTAAAATCAGAAGACTCAAATGGCAATGGGCAGGGCATATGATAAGAGGCCAAGAGAAATGGAGCAAAATTGTGACACGATGGTGCCCTAGGAAAAGGAAAAGGGGCAGATCACAGAAAAGGTGGGATGATGACATTAGACAGGTAGCAGGAATAACTTGGAATAGAGTGGCCCAAGATAGACAGGAATGAAAAAGGTTGGAGGAGATCTTTGCCGATTGGCAAACAGACCTACAAAAAATAATTAAGTATTAGAATAGATTAAGATTAGTTTAACTACCAAAATATACTTGTAAATCCACACTCATAGTTTTTAGTTCTTAATACTTTGTAAATAGATACTAAGTTGGTCTGAATAAAGGGTTTTATTATTATTTATTAGTATTATTATTGATCGAAGTAATGTGTAAGCAATCTAACAAAACATGTATTAAGCATGTGTGTCATCAGACATTTTTACAGATTTTTTACAGCCACTTAAGATTACGAAAATTTTCAAAGATTTTTTAAAACGGTTTTTTGAAGTCGTTTAAAAATAATAATTAGAAAAGCTTTTTTTTTAAGACCTTTTATAACTAGGTATTGATGTCTTGTAGTGTGTTTGATTAATATTTTCTTATTTGTAGAACTCAACGATTGCCAACTGTTGATTTATCGGGATAATAAGTCTAGCCTATGTGTTAATTTAGTGTATACTCTAAATAATTCATTTTAATTAGAAACAAATGCGTTTCCATTGTGTTTTTCCCATATGTTTAAAAAATAATTTTAATAAGTTAGTGAAAATAGATTTTAGATTATGTAAATAAGCGTATAATTCTAAAAAAATATATTTTAAATACTAAGACTTTTTTTACATTTTGCATTATATGCTGAAAAGTAAGATATATCTTGTAAAGTAGTAATAATTACTTGACAAACTATATCTGTTTGAAGTTGTCATTGGTTTACTAATGAGAAATAATGCTTTTTCCATTGAAATAACTAAGGTAACCGATAAAAATGATCCGTACCAAGATGGTGAATAACTGGATAAATGTCCTTAAGAGCCAAAACTTGGTCTACAAGTCGAGTTATCAACTTATTCAAGGCATTTCAGCTGTTTGACAAGTCTATTATTATGTAAACTATAAGTTGTTTCGTTAAATTCTTGAAACCATACGAAAGAGGGCCTCAAGTAACCCTCAAAATAACTTTGACATCATCGTTTAACTAACTTACCGACTAAACAGAAAATGTCAAACTTTAAAATGGCTGCCCTGAAAAATTGACGTTTTTGCGATGTTCAGTTATTCCTGCGTGCCACGAATATATTTTTGATATGTTTGTTATTAAATATTTTTACTGCCTCGGTGGCTCAGTTGGTAGTACAACTGCCTTCTAAGCCTGAGGGCGTGGATTAGATTCCCATCTAGGGCAAACATTTATGTGATGAACATTTGTGTTTGTTCTATGTCTGGGTGTTGATCTATGTATTTAGGTATGTATTTAGTATTATCAGTCTCTGGCCGCCATAGTACAAGCTTTGCTTAGTGTGGGGTCAGACGACAGTGTGTGCAAGAGCCCCGAATATTTATTTAATATTATTTATTTTTTGTGATGTATTTTGTATTAAATTTTTCACAAAATTGTTGAATAACTCAAAAACCAAAGTTTTTTGGTGAACTAATGGAATACTTTGATCGTAGCCCTGGATGAGTAGAAACACCTCTTGAAAGAAACGGTCTGGATTCCAATCAACCTTATCCAATATTCCTTTTAGCTCGTAGCTTGTAGCCGTTTTTGTAAACAAGAACGACAAACTTCTTTAGACAAATCAGCTAAAAGTAACCACTTACCATCCTGTGATCGAAGCAATCCTGCCTTGCAGTCTGCCGTGCAAGATACCGCTTCATGCAGGATGGTGACTTTGTCGCAGCGTGCATCGCGTGTGGAAACGACTTTGAGGATATACGTGAAAGATGCTAGGCAGGATGTTGAATGGTAAACTTTAAGAAAATAAAACAGCTATGAGCTTAAAGGAATAATATTTTTATTTCTTATTAATTAAATAACAAGAAAACAAACAGCAAAAAGTGAGAAACACAAGTCAACTTCATAACAAATCACGAACTAGACAACAAGTTAAAACAGCAGCAATATGTAAGCACTAAGCAGTATTATACTTTGGCAATTTATAAAAAAAAAAATCTTTTCTTATTTTAAAAATTATTTTTCTTATTTTATTATTAACCCTCTAATAAATAAATACTGAGATAATATTATTTTTAATTAATTAATGAGCTTGTAATAAAGCATTTGTTTTGAAAACTTAAGAAAGAATTATAATATAATTAAAAATAATATATTTATTTAATTAATATTCTTTCGAATTCAAATTATCCATTATCTATCTGATTTGCAATTTTGTTACAAGGGTAACACTTTTGTTTACTTTAATTCTAGCTAATTAAAATTCAGGGTTATAGATCAAGCTATAAAGAGAGGGAAAAAGGGAAAGCTACAACACTAATGCCGCGGCCACACATTGGTCATATTTACACCAATCTAGGTTTTGGGGCCAAGACACCAGCGTGAGTATCAGTTTTTGTACCCAAAGTTGATATTGAAGCCAATGTGTCACGCAGTAATAAGGTTCAAAATTGTCCATTTTAAATTGAAGCCAAGCTTGGCCCCAATGTTAATCCAATGTGAGTGGCATAAGGTGATTATCACACTGTTTCTATGACGTGCAGCGCCACGGTGCACGAGACTTCGATTTGTAATTAGTACCCTTCGATTAGATATACACATCCGATACGTATATCTGTTCGAAGGTTGTACCTACCTCAATTTGTTTCCACTCAACTCTTTAATAGCTAAACAGATTCTGATAAAATTTTGAACGCAGTTAGATAGATAGATAAACTTTTTATTGTTCACACCACAAATAACAAAACAACAAGAGAACAAATAAAACTTATTATATAGTGTAACAACTGGCGGCCTTATCACTAAAAGCGATCTCTTCCAGGCAACCTTAGGATGGAAAGGATACGACAAATGAGTATGGGACAGGGTGTGCAAAAGTTGTATGTTCTTTTGTAACTGTAAAGTACACAGTTACGTACGACACTAATGACCACTTGCACTAAATAAAGAATTGCCCAAGTCCTTGCTTAACTAGTTTAATCTACTCCTAGCTAGCTCCTACCTAATTTTTTTTACACGAACCATAAGCCATTCCTGATATGAGAATATAGACTTTATGCGCCCGTTGAGGGACTACTTTGCTGGAAATAGTTTAAAACAACAACAACTGCCTCGGTGGCTCAGTTGGCAGTGAATCTGCCTTCTGAGCGCGGGGGCGTGGGTTCGATTCCCACCTAAGGCGTTTGCCTTTGTGATGAACATTGGTGTTTGTTCTATGTCTGGGTGTTAATATCTATTTGAGTATGTATTTAATAATACCTAAGTATGTATATCAGTCTCTGGCAGCCATAGTACAAGCTTTGGTTAGTTTGGGGTCAGGCGACCGTGTGTGGAAGTGTCCCGATGTTATTATTGTTATTAGTTAAACAAGGACTTGTGCAATTCTTATATACAGGGTGACTGGTTTAACACTTTAGATATTCTAGGTTATCATAGTACTCATCATTATGAACAACTTTTATTATGGGACTAACCCAGAATTCGCGAAAAAAAATCAGGCTGTTCCATTCATTTGTCGAGTGTCTTTGACATTTTTCTATGGAACAGCTGATTTTTTTTTCGCGCATTCCGCGTTGGTCCCTTAATAAAAGTTGTTCATAATAATGAGTACTATGATAACCTAGAATATCTAAAGTGTTCAACCAGTCACCCTGTATAGTGCAAGTTTCCAAAAGACGAGTAACATATTTACCATTTAGGTCGTAGTGGCGATCGTCTCAGTTGTGTATTGTTTTGTTTGAGATGAAAATGTTTGTACCCATGGGTTTTAGTCTAGGCAACAATGACGTAATGTGATCGTATAGAGGTAAGTATTTTTAGATGCATTAATCGTGTTCCAGTGTGACAACCGGTTCCACGACGGCGTGACCCCAGCACCAGCAAAGAGAGAGTCTCTCGCGCGTTCATCACCGATGTCCTCGCCCCGGTCCCACGGAAAAGGATCTATTGACAGCATGAACACTAAACCAAGCAAGTACCAGACGATATCAAGAGACTCCGTCAAGGAATATGACTTTAACATTGACAGGACCGCTTATAGGAGGCTTGAGTAAGAATACAATTTCCTCAAACATGTGCGGATATTCGTTCATTATTAAAAGTACCTGGATGACCGAGCTTTGCTCGGTATTTTTTTTTTTAATTGTGTTTTTTGGAAAATAAACAATTGATTTTAGTCTAACCTCAAAGCAAACACTCATTGACTTCGTGTTACTTAACAACGCCATCTGCTGTTGTGTCGTTAAAGCAATTAGTTGCTCACAAAAAATAGTATTATTATTCGCCAATAGATGTCAGGAAGAGTCATATTTTTCAGTTGAGACTACTCAAACGCCTCCTTTTTGTTATTTTTCTTCCAAGTTTATGTTTAAGTTGGTTATGGATAAAACACGAATAAAATGACATTTTCTAAAAATGATTCCTAGCTAGATCGATTTATCGCCCCCGAAACCTCCTTTATACTAAATTGTATGAAAATCGTTGGAGCCGATTCCGAGATTCCAATTATATATATATATACAAGAATTGCTCATTTAAAGATATAAGATTACATAATCATCTACGTTTTCATATCCCGTAATCATCCACTGTTGAGCGTGCTCGTGCACCATCCTAGACCACGTGATAGCTTGTTTCATAAAACCTATTTCGACCTTAAGTTTCTTATGTCTTGATTCGTTTTGATTACGGAATAGTTTAAGTAAGTGTATATAACACTCTTATTTTTGTTAATAATATTTATATTCTAATGTTTTTGTTAATTTTTTCACACCCATGTCCCATACTCTTTTATAGGTATCCTCTCCATCCTAAGGTTGCCTGAAAGAGATCGCTCTTAGTGATAAGACCGCCAGTTGTTACACTACAGCTTAAGTTTTTTTTCTGTTCTTTTGTTTTGTAATTTCTGATGTGAACATTAAAGTGTTTATCTATCTATCTGCTAATAGAAGAACATTCGGCTACTGTAAACTGTTGAACAGCTTAATAACCTTACCAGTCTGAGAGGCGGTGTCATGTCGCTCGTCAAAGGCTGCCTGGGGTCTGGGTCACTGTGCATACACAACTCCTACATGCTCAGCGGCCTGTGGGCAGCCCTGCCTGTCAACGTGTTCATGGGGTTTCTCATTACGTACTCTGTTTATGTAAGTTACTTTGTGATTGCTATTATACAAGCAACATATGTTATGACATCCACGAGGATTCCCTAGTCGTAGTATATTTCTTAGTAGAGCCTAAGTGAATCGGTGTCTTTTAGGCAAGCGTGCTCGTCGAAGGCCGCATCAATGTTTACCTTCGATCAGATATACATATGTAGATGTCAATCGAATCTCATCGAATCTAATCGAAAATAAAGTCTCAATACGAAAAATGAGACCTTGAAAACTAGACTTAGATCAAGTGTAAGCCTTGTTTCACTGTCAGCCGCTCTGTGATCACGTCGGCTTCACGACGCCTAAATGTACTGCAAACACTTTAGCAAATGGCATCAACGTTATTGCAAGAATGATAACGCTTCGATTCAAAGGAAGTTAAATGTATTCGAACGCTAAATGTGGGAATGCGGTGCCTCTATATAGGCCTGATTTTTAATGAGACATGTCATCGATGCGTTTATCTGTTCGAAGATGTTTCCCATTAAGCGTGATGGCGGCCAAATGCAAGCCTATTTTAAAATTTAAAAAAAACTGTCAATGCTGTGTTTCAAAACTAAAATACGTTAATCCATGTTCAACTGCGGGTAATTTCGGGCAGGTCCGAAACCGATTAAAGTTGTACACACTCAATCATTCAGATCAACATTAACAGGCATAGCATTTGAACATAAGTCTTGAAACCCCCGTTGCCAACCCTTAGGTCCACTTGCAGAATTGCAGAAGACACGTAATTGAATTCTTAAACGCAGGTTTAAAATGTCATAAATATCACTCTTATATTGTGTTCTCTAATAACTCGGAGTTAGCTTCTAACTTTTATTGGCGCATAACGATTTTATCAGTTAACCTGTGATGAGCAGTTATGACTCCGAGTCGAAAAGTTAACTCGAGCTTTTGCAAGTGGCTCTTAACTTCGTTGTGCCTGTCGCCAGGTGTTAACAAGAGCGGCGCAGAAGATGCACGTCCGCCTGGAGGTGATCAGCTTGTCCTACCCAGAGCTCGCGGAGGCTGTACTCGAGTACGGCCCCTGGGAGATACTCAGGAATTATAGCAGAAGTTTTAGGTTGCTTGTTTTAACCTTTTTGACTGATTAAGAATTTGAAAAGACAACTAAAGATACACACATCAACACACATCAACAAATAATTGGTCTTCATCAATCTTTTTTTAATGACTATGTGTTGTTAGCCACTGAGGCCTCGGCAGCGTAGCGGGCATTAGGCAAGCGCAGATGGCGCAGGGCCTTACTCTTCATCAATCATCTTGACAACTGCTATTTTATAGGAAGGGTAGATAGGAATATCGTTGGTTAGTGCACCATAATTAAATTATCATGATCTGGTGTAACCATGATCAAATAATCACTCGTTGACAGCGTCGTCTGCTTCTGAACTTGGGGTATGGGTTCGATTCCCACCTAGGAAAAACATTCATGTGATGAACACTTGTGTTTGTTCTATGTCTGGGTGTTAATATATTAAGTACAAGCAGGGCCCCGCAGTTTCACCCGCGGTTAAAAAGCATCCTGTGCTATTCTAGACTAAAATCTATCTCTGCGCCAAATTTCATTCAGATCTGTTCAGCCGTTCTAGCGTGAAAGAGTAACAAACACGTTTATAATATTAGTAAGATGTATTTAAATATATTTAGTATATTATATCAGTCAGAGCAGCCATTGTATACAAGCTTTGCTTAGTTTGCGGTCAAATGACCGTGAGTGCAAAAATGATGAATAAATATTTATTATTTTATTTTTAATAAAATTTAATAACTTTAATGAGACTAAAGGTTTTTTTCTACCTTTTCGTTTTTATTTTAATAGTTATAATTTTTAGGACATTTTTCACACACGGTCACCTGACCCCAAACTAAGCAAAGCTTGTACTATGGCTGCCAGAGACTAATACACATACATGAACATTTTAAAATCCAAACTTAGATAAATGTTCAACACCCAGACATAGTACAAACACAAATGTTCATCACAAAAGTGTTTGCCCTAGATGGGAATCGAACCCACGCTTCCAGGAACGGTCAATACCAACTGAGCAACCGAGGCATTTTGTAGGAAAATATAAGCGTTTTCAGTCATTTCCAGTTTCACTGGTTTCTGGATATCATGTTTCAGGCACCTGGTGGAAGTTTTTATTTGCATCAACGGCCTGAGTGGCTGCTCCGTCTACTTATCGATAATCGCCCGACAACTAAAGCAACTTGTAGAAGGTAACAACTACCTACTTTTTTTTATTACTTAATAGGCATGCATAAACAAAAGAAATCATTAAAATCGATTTACAATTGGCGGAGTAATCGCGTAACAAACATAAAAAATACAGACGAATTGAGAACCTCCTCCTTTTTTGAAGTCGGTTAGAAAACGGCACGTAAATCGATACTATGTAAGTTTGAAATAAGTCTTTTAATTTTACGTCAAGTTCGAAAGAGACGGATGACGATGACGAGTACGATAGTCGAGTTTTTTTTTTGGATCATACACACATTTCGTCACGCCTTTCCTCCGCAGGGACTGGCAGAGATGTACAACACCCACACATCGACGGATGATTTTCAGTCCCAAATGTGATAGGGGGCGAGCTTGTCGCCATACACCGGGCTCCAGTTACGTAGTAGATGACATCATTTTTTTTTTATCTTGTCTAACAATTAAGGATGTATTTACCCGCGCGAATTAAAACAAAAGTCCTTATCTCAAGTCTAATTTTGCAATATGCAAACGTTAGAATGTGTAGTTGTATTTTTGTTTTCAACCGACTTCCAAAAAGGAGGAGGTTCTATGTTTGTCTGTATGTATTTTTTTATTGTGTTTGTTTATCGATATTTTCACCATTTGTGAATCGATTTTATTTATATTTATCCTACGCGATAATTCCGCCAAATATGAATCCCTTTTTATAATCATATTTATTTATTTTTTTAAATCAACAAAACGTCTAAAATTTGTTTTCAAAATACAATTGAGATACCGGAAAGTCTTTTTAAGCTTTCCTTTTTTTCTTGTTCATCCTCTGCTTCTTTGAAATTTTTATTTTTTCAGGAACAGAGGGTCTGACCTGGAGTACCGTGCGCGTCTACGTCGCTGCTCTGCTTATACCCTGCTTGATCATATGCGTGTTTACTAACGTCGAAGATCTCGCACCTTTTTCTATTGCTCTTGATTTATTTATCTGTAAGTTTCCTGATTAATCTGGATGAGTGCATGTTTGTGATTGTGGATAGGTAACCCCGTATAGGCTAACACCCATCTACCGCCAACAACTGTATAGTGTATAGATTTGGTAATTTTCTAACGACATGTTCCTCCCATGCGTAAGCCATATTAGCATGATATAAATAATCACTGTCTTCGACTCACATTTAGACTCGTCGGAAAGTCACGATTGTTCTTTATATTTATAAACTGGGGGACTAACTACACTTATTCAGATAACTTCAGCTTCCTGCGCGTATCTTAGCTTTAAGGCTGGAGCACACGAAATACAGGTGCAGTCCAGTCCGGTTTGCTAGGAGTCGAGGACCAGTATAGTATGGAATTCTATGAAAGACGTTGCACCGAAAGCAGTCCGTTACAGTAGCTGCGTGACACTGCGGACTGCTCGTTGAGAACGGCAACTGACAGCACGCACACGGAACGGACTGCAACCTCAGATCAACCTAGAGGAAAATTTTTGAACACTGCGTTATATCTCGCTGAAGCCACTTCTTTATTAAACTTGTGTGCGTGGTAATGTTGCCATGAAAAACATTTACAATCGCACGAAAACAAATATTAGTTCCCCAACTCTACGTTATCCATTTCCGTTCCAATATACAACCTTAGTAGATTTAATATTCTAAAACTGCACATATTTGTAAGAGTTTAATGCTACGGCTTTTTTCAAAATTGACTTGTAACTGCACAGGTTTTAAAAAGAACCTCATAATGTAGTTCTGGCCACACTTTTATAATGCACTAAGTATGTATATTTATATACACGAAATTATACCTTAAACAAATGTAAATAATGTCGTGGTAAGAATGACCAAGCGAGTAGCGTAGTTTTTTTTGCGTCAATATGTGCGTGTTGTGTACATATACGACAGTAGCGTAGTTTTTGGATGGTTTTTGGCTTCACCTTATTATTATTATTATTAAGCCTTTATTGCCGACATTATTTCAATTTCACTACAATGCTATTATTTATTCAATTCAATTTGGCTTCACCTAAATCATACTTAATCGCCATATTATTCTCTAGGTTGATTTGAGACTGCAACTGAATTTGGTTTGCTTGAGCTCATAGTCTATACGTACGCATCCATTCAGCGCTAGCGCTAGCACGCATCTTCATTCAAAGCAAAAAAAACACCAGTCTGTGTTTTTTTAAGGCTAAAGCTGAAAAGTGCTGAATTAGTGTGGTTAGTTCGTAATGGTGCTATGCGTATATTCTGTACACGCTCCGTATATAGTGCCAGATTAGCCAAGTAGCAGGAGGCAGCAAATGCTTTGGGCCACGCTCAAAAACAAGAACTAAAAAAGGGCCTACATCCAGCACTCATTCTCAAAGTAGATATAACACAACATGTCGTCACGTCTTTCTCTCGAATGGGCTGGCAGAGGTGTGATACAACACCCACACTTCGCCGGATGATATTCAGTCCTAAATGTAGCAGGACAGGGGGCGAGCCAGTTGCCATACACAGGGCTACAATCATGTAGGAGATGGCATACATACGCACATAATTATGTTCACACAATGACCAAATTGGTGCGTGCCGTCGGCAAAGTGGCATGTGGCACTAAATTCCCCTAAAAGGGAAAAAAAGCGCTGACTATTCTTAGCTTACATTGTGACCTCTCCATTTGGAGAGGAAACCAAAAAATCAAGGACCATGTTCACATTTGCTGTGCGCCCCGCCCTTACTTAATCCGGCACTGTCCTTAAGAGTCCGGCGACCTAACTAATTTCGACCTAGGCGATCTAGATTAACTTCGCATTGGCTCAAGGTATTCTATCGCCATTTCGTCTCGAAGAAGAAGTGAAAGAGAAGTGAAAGAACGAGTGAAGAGAGCGAGTAATGATACTAACGAGTCTCTAAACTTACCTACAGAGTAACAAAGTGCAATTTCATATTTTTTTTATGACTTTTGCACTACTGTAATCATTCTTAAGTAACTAAGAATTTCCCTTGTATTATGGATTCATTTAACAGCTAATGATGTAGACAACCTTCCTATGTAATGGAATTGTTGATTTGCTTTGTCTACATTGAACAAAACAGTCAAAAGTGACCCCTTAAAAATGCGGATATTTTTCATAGCTCTATTTTAGCTTGAAAACGTTTTTGAAAAAAACCAAGAACATAGGGGCGAAGATATTGTTAATTTAATTGTACATGCTAAATTGCATCATAATCTGACCAACGGTTTTCAAGAAATTTAAGTAGCGCGTTTGTATGGAAATTTCAGAACGTCGCGGCCCTCTTAAAGTAGTTAGTTTGTTATGATGCAGTGCTGATGTGCGTGTCGACGATGGTGTACGCGACGATGACGGCGCGCGTCAGCCCGCTGGCCATGCCCGTGTTCCGCTCGTGGAAGGGCCTGTTTCAGCTGATGGGCGTCTCCCTCTTTGCGATGAACAGCAGTTCACCCATGCTCGCTGTCGAGAGCGGCCTGCAGAACCCCAGGATATTCCCTTTGGTTTTAATTATAGGTGCTTGAAAAATTTGGATGCTAAATCATTAGTATTTCCGTCACTTGGGTTTAGCTGCCATCTCACCTGATATTGAGCAAGGCTACGGTGAGGCAGTACCCGATATCCTATATGCTGGTACACGGTGATGGCATCACTCGAGACTAGTGGATACCCAGTTCCCATTTCAAACTATGCAAGCACACAATCACTTTGCTTACAACTGAGAACTTTAAAAAAATGGGAACCGTCATCACCCGCGCCGTCACATAGCATATCATCAACTAGAGCTGACATCAAACTCCCAGCCTATCATATCAACCATAAACTTATGACAAACTAGTGGCCAAACGTTCCGTGAAAATAATCTCGGTGTTGTTAATCAGGCAGCTGAAGAGTTCTGTAATAGACATACCTATCTGGTCGAACCTCAAGGGTGATGACATGGTTTGGGAAAATATATTATAGAGAGACCATCGCCTAGGATAGGGGATCATAAACATCATCGTCATTCATTATCTACTCGCTGATGACTATGTCTTCTTTTTAACGCGCCATCCTTACTGTTCCTGCGCGAGTCAAATCCACTGCTTTTCTGATGATTGGAATAGAATAGGTTATGAAACAGTATCAAAATGCTAATAGTAAGCTTGTGGTTCAGGGATGTCGATAGTAATATCGGTACTTGCGATCATGGGGTCGTTTAGCTACTGGGGCTTCGGAGACAACTGCTTGGCGCCTGTCACTCTCAATTACCCTTGGGGACCGTGAGTATTCATATTTAGTCTATTTATAAATGCGAAAGTCACATGTAAAATTGGGCTTTTCATTTTAAGACTTGGTACCTGCATGAAGACACCTTGTTTACTATAAAATCGTTAAGCTGACGATATAAGTAATGCTTGTGTTACTCTATAAATCAACTAAAAATATATATTATTGACTGATGAAAACGAAGAAGCCAGAGTAAACAATAAATTGGCTAGGTACCTATTTAATAATATTTTAATACGACGATAGTTTGAGTGGGTACGAATCCACTGATTTTTGAGAAATGTTGAAGGCATACAAATTGATCAAAATTAGCGCACATAGTGTTATAAAAAGTTTAAGAGAACTGATTTACCATTTAACTTCATTTTATTTCAGGTACTCCATCCAGCTGAAAATGTTCTTAATAATTATAACCTATATTAACTTCGCTATAAGCTTCTGGTTGCCCTCTAGCCTGGTCTGGTATTATGCCTCTATAAACCACGACAACGACAAGCACTGGATCTGGCAGAAGGTGTACAGGACGCTTCTGGTCATCATGTGTAACATTGTATCTCTACTTTTGCCGAGCATTACCTCGTATCTTGGACTGGTGAGTTTGAGACTGGACTATGCCCGGCTTGTGGGTTTAAGACTGGACTACCGGACTAGGTTGGAGAGTTGGAGACTGGACTACCGACTTTGTCCGGTACCTAATTAAGATGTCCATTCGGAATGATCTTAAGTTAATTAATAATTGAGATATTGATCAAGTACTCGTAGTAGCAGTATCGAACATGATGCAAGTAACTAGGTCTACGCGAAAGGTCTGGCATACGACTCCTATTATAACAATCACCATTAACTATAAGTACATTACCATCCTGCAGATTTTAATATCCATTTTGAGAGGTACTTTTACCTAACAAAATAGAATTGTACAATTAATAATTTCTTGTACGTAACCATTTCAATCCAAGACGAGCTCGACAATGGCGTAATGCAGTATGTGAATGGTTTTTTTTTTCAGCTGGGTTCCTTTTTTGTGACGTTCTTATGCTTGATTTTCCCCCCTTTCATATCTCTATGCGTGGATTGGAGTGACCCTGGTCCGGGGAAGTACTACTGGCGCTTATGGAAAGCTATATTCTTCATGTTACTCGGAGTTTTTCTTTGCGGCATGGGTACCTGGTTTAATATCTGGGAGCTATATATATTACTTGTCGAATGAGTCCAATCGTGGAGTGATTTTGGCCTAATGGTTCCATTGATAATAGTGTCAAAGCTTGAAAACTTGATTATGTCGAACATTTTGTCATTGACACAAAAAAAATTTAGGCCTGTGGTAAAGATGCTGCGAATTTGTTTGATTGGCGCAAAAGCAAAAACTGACCGAAATATGTTTTCTTAAAATTCTATTTGCCAAAGAATTTGGTATTTACCTAATGTTTTCAATGCATTTATTTTTATACTACATTTGGGTTAATTTTACATTTTGTGTACTTATTGTAATTCTACATTTTTGTATATTAGGTAGGTAATACTTAACACAATAAAATGCTAAAATCTTAAGTTGTTGTTACATTTTAAAGATTTTATTATTTCAGTTATATCAGTTATGTCTTTGAATTTTTAGACATTGAATGAAGATACTAGAAAAAAGTGTGCTGAAACGTTTTTATTTTTTTCTGAAAAAACTTTTTTTTTTATGTACATTTATTTAACTAATGACGTCGGTCACAAATGTGGTTGGTCCACTAACTACTAAAATAACACTCTCAAAGTTTTAGTTCATAAAGTTTTAACAAGAAAAAAAATACATTTACATACATTGAACAAAATGTTACAGTGTTTGTGTGAATCATATGTCTTCGCTGGCGATGTGGTGCGCGTTAAGAGGCCGGCGGCTCTCTTCGTCGGAACCGTAGATCACCTCCTCGTCAGAGTCGTTGATCATAGAGAATGCGGGGTTGTCTTTGGTGATGCCGCTCTCTGTAAAAATTGTAGCAATTTAGCGCTCTAGCGATTCATTAAGTGCTGCGATGCAGTAACTCTTTAATAAACAGTGGATTTATGTAGTTATCTGCTACTTCGTGCCCGCAATCACGCAGCGCAATCTTCTTGCTTTGAAATTGCTCGCAAATCATTATTGTCAAAGCTCTTACTGCTCATAAGCTTTTACCAAAGACTGTACATTTAACAGAGTGAATTATGTCCGACTATCAGCGATGGCAGCTTAGTTGGGAGAAGGTTCGCCTCTAAAGCCAGAGGGAGCGGGTTCGAACCCAGCCGACGGCACGCACCAATTTCAGTGTGTGATCATATGTGTGTATTATTTGTCATCTGCTACATGACTGGAGCCCGGTGTATGGCGACAGGCTCGCCCCCTGTCACATTTGTGATTGAATATCGTCCGGCGAAGTGTGGGTGTTGTATTACACCTCTGCCAGCCCCCTCGGGGGAAAGGCGTGACGATTTGCTGTCCGACTATTGACGGAACGCGCCATTTTATAATTAACTAGCGACCCGCCCAAGGTACAAATAAAAAATAATTTTTATCACTAACCATGAATAGAGCCACCACCTGGCGAGAACAAGTAGGCTAATATGTACATCTTGAAGTTGAATAGTCCGTAGAGTGCCATGAAGGGGGCGGACGTGTCGTAGTGGACCCGCGGCTGCGACGCCCAGTGGTCCTGCAGCGCCGCGGGGCCCCAGCCCTGGACGGCCAGTATTGTTGTGATCGCTGTTACTGTCGCCACCACTATGGATAGGCAACGTAGTCTAATATCTGAAAATAGAATATGGGTAGTAGATTATGCACCGAGGGGACAAAAGGTGAAGTAGTTGTATTCTGTTGAACGCAAACGATACAACGATCTGCACCATTGATGGAGCAAGTCAATGGTGCATACCTAATCGGGACAAAGCAGTGTCTTACGTCGGGGGCGGCTTATTGAACCCTGAGCGTAACGAGGGACTCTAGACTTATTTAAAGTCCTGGGAGAAGCGAGGGGCTTAAGCCGCCCCAGACAAAGAAACTGTTGTATCCCAAAGGTACTCTACTTTTTTTACACCTTGTGCGAGGTGTAAAAAGTAGAGTACTCTGCTTTTGCTTAAAAATTGTTATCGTATAAACTATTTGCCTGCAAAATTGTATGTAGTTCAGATGAGCGGTACTCTAGTTATTGTCGGACAAATAAATGCCGATTTTAAAATAAATCGCAGTCACTCTACTTTTTTTACACCTTCTGCGAGGTGTTAAAAGTAGAGTACTCTGCTTTTGCTTAAAAATTGTTATCGTATAAACTATTTGCCTGCAAAATTGTATGTAGTTCAGATGAGCGGTACTCTAGTTATTGTCGGACAAATAAATGCCGATTTTAAAATAAATCGCAGTCGATCTCGAGACCTTGCTTATGCTCGGTCAACGATTGCTTAGAAAATATTTTATTTTTTTGCAATGGCATTTTTAAATCAAACTATTTAGATAAATATTCAATTCATTGCGCTCGGTGATGATACAGTCTTGAGCATAGATAAATAAAATCATTGTTTCATGATCGGCACACTAATATTTTAAAACCGAAAGTGTGGATGTGTGGATAGATTTTACCCGCCAGAACGGCTGAACGGATCTGGATGAAATTTGGCACAGAGATAGATTATAGTCTGGAATAGCTAACTTAACTAAATACTTTTAACTGCTGGTGACATTGCGAGGCGCGGCAAGTAGAGCATAAATAAACTTATTAAAATTTTTGATGGCGATTAAATTTTTAACTTACCAAAAAATGGCATATTTCTTAGATCACTATACGCTTTTATTATCAAAACTAATAAGTAGAGGAAATACAGCGTAATCGCAACGAAGAACATCGTCTTCACAACCTGCAAACAAAATAAACTATATTATAATCATTGTTTATTATAAAATTATCCTTCCTAATTATAAAATAACGTAATAAGTCAAATAAAGGCTAAGTTTATTTTGGTGTTCTTTTAGAAGTAGAGGTAAAGTTATGTACTTACCTACCTAATCGCTCGAATTGCTTTTGCGTAGGTAGTATAGGTAGTATCCAAGAGCAAAAAATCCGTCAAAATCTTTTTCATTACTAACGTATAGTACACAACAGATTTACAGCGTAATAATACTTTTTACTCATTGATTAAATTGAATTGAATAAATCAGTTCATTATGATTTCTTTGTTGGAATCTGATCCCGGGACCGGTAGTGACAAACCCTGAAAGCGAGCGAAGTCGTGGACAAATAGCTAGGGTTGGGTAAAAATCTGGTTTGGTAAAAATAAAGGGTTGGGTAAAAATCTGGTGCAGCTTACTGTGTAGTTAGGATTGGTGGTGTAGTTGAAGGTAGGGTCGACGTACGCGTAGTACTTCTGCCATATCGTGACCACCATAGCCGGGGACCAGGCCAGCCCCACAATGACCACCTTGATCAGGTAGAACGATAGGAAACTTCTTTCATTCTGGAATAAGAGAAGACCGGTTTTCAAATGATGGTAGGTATATAATCACACTAATCTAAAGTAATAATTTGAAATAATATTAGTGGCTTTGTTAGTTGTAGGTCTGTCTGTCTCCTTACAGGACGCATTCCGCAACCGATTCTCGTGAAATTTTGTGAGCAGGTTCGATAGTTTAACAGATTACTACAAAGTTTCAAGAGTGTCGGTAGAGAAATGCAACCTGAAAACGAAGACATGATCCGGAATTCGGACATACGTAAGCATTTTAGTCAAAGCTTTAGACGGTTCGCTCACTGACGCTCGCTCATGTCAACAAAAAGGAAAGATTTATTTCTTTACTCAAATTATTTTGACAACCTTGTTATTATATATTATTATTATTATTTAGGTTAGGTACTTGCATTTTTGAGTAAAGCATTATACAAGCCTTGGCCCACTATGACTGCTTCGCTGGTCACGCTATGATTGCCTCGAGCTAGCCTAGCTACGCTCTAGACCTTCCAGCTTGGCCATCATTGCATCCCTTGCCGTCCTCGCTGTAAAAGCCTCGACCTACGGCCTCGGCCTTTATCTCAGCTCGTCCATCTAGTGCTGCACGCTAACCGTGCTGTGTCAGCCTGGAGCTGCGCTACGCTGCGCTCTTAGCCATCATCAGCGCGACCAGCAATATAGTCATTATAGACCGCGGCAGTAATGTACTATTGTATGTTTGGAACGAATAAACAAAACACTACTGGTCCGATTTCAAAAATTATTTCACCATTTGGAAGCTAGATTATTCCTGAGTGACCCAGTTCCTGGCTGTAAAACCGGCCGAGGGTAAAACAGCTCGCCACTTCAAAGAGGAAAGATGTTTATTTTGGAATGCTTGGAATGAATAAACTTAAAATCTACTGCACCCTCACCATGAGTTTTCGTTTTCGTTCGGCTCCATACATTTCAATAAAGCGCCCCTGGCGGAAGCGTTAAGGGACTAGGCTAAATGTATGGAGCACAACAAAAACGAATAAAGTTTATAAATTAAAGTCGGTGTAAGTCCCCTGATCCTTCAATCCCCATCGTCACTCCTGAAGGCCTGTGGCAGCCTGAAAAGGCTGCTGACCTTCTGGGAGCACCTGGAGGGCTATTCCTACACGTGATATGAGATGAGATTTTATCTTGGTCACTCTCACTCCTATGACGTTTCAAACGAGAGCAACAAGGACAAAAAAAGGTGAGATGAAAATCTCAAATCTCCGAATAGGGTCCTGGGCTGGTTGGAGTGAGAGGAAGGGAATAGAAGTAGACTTCACGCACAATGGCCGAATAAAGTGTCTTAGTGCTGAAAACGCCCCGCTAAACAAACAAACAAAGACCCCTGGTCCGATTTCAAAAACTCTTTCACCACTAAACACCTACATTAGACATATACTAGCTAGTAACATAGGCTATATTTCATACCAGTGCAGAGCAATTCGCTAGTATGTATTATAGTAGCTCTTTGAGCTGAAGACCTCGTTAGTTTTTTTTTTTGCATATTTTAAAATGGCTGAAACATGTTTTTTACGTTTTTAACTTATCTCTGCCATTTTTTGATTTCCAACACTAAATCGACAAATAGTTCTATGTATAAGTAAGTAAGTATAGTACCTACCTATACAGCGTTATAGGTACTCAACCAAAAACCTATTTAGGCTTCATTGTACTCATCAATATGAACAACTTTTACTATGGGTATGGGGCGAACTCCGAAATCACGAAAAAAAAAATCAGCTGTTCCATACATTTTGTCTCAGGTGATTGAACTTTTTGAATGGAACAGCTGTTTTTTTTGGCGATTACAGGATTGGCTTCATAGTAAAAGTTGTTCGTATTGATGAGTACAATGAACCCTTAAAAGGTTTTTGGTGAGTTACCTATAACCCTGTATTATTGAACCTATACAACGTGTTGTTTTGCATTCCCGCAGAATTTGTGGATGTAGGTATAAACCATTGGGCAAACTTGAAATCAAGAAAAAAACAGCTGTACATGTACCATACAAAAAGTTCGTTGATTGTCGACAAAATGTACAGAACAGTGGGGCTATTCCTACGCGTGAGATGAGATGAGATTTTATCTTGATCACTCTCTTACCTATGACTATTTAAACGAGAGCAACAAGGACGAAAAATGGTGAATCTCACTCTGTAAGAATAGCCCTCCAGCTTATAATATTTTAATAATTATTTTTTAAAGTATAGGTACCTACCTTTTACAAATGCTGCGTGAATGCAAAAAAAACGCGTTGTAGGTATATTAGTCACAAAATTCAATAGAATCGGTTGAGAAATGCAACCTATAGAGGAGAACAGCCGGATATTTGTCAAACATCCGGACTTAAGAAACATTTTTTGCCTAACCTGAAACGGAGACGCTTCGATCGCGCTTCACGCTCACTCGGCCAATAGATGCTAAAGTTTCAATAGTTGGATGTTTGTTACTTAATCGGGCTAAAACGGCTGTACAAATTTGGGTGAAGACACAGATTTAATTATAGTCTGGAATAGCACATAGGGTACCTTCTTACCACGAGGCGCAGTTAGTAATAAAACTAAGTATAAATTAATAATTTAAAAATAAACCCCGACACCGACTTCATCAACCATAGACTAATTCATCCTTCAAACAAAAAAAAAAACAAGCAAAAAAATTGGTTCACACGTACGCTACGATACCACAGGCAGACATACACAGACATACACGTCAAACTTATAACACCCCGTCGTTTTTACGAATTCGAAATAAAATAAATTGAAAAGAAACTAAGAAATATTCTGAAAAATTTGTAGTGTTTCTGCTCCAGAGTAAGGTATAGAAAATAATATACTTAATTATGACAATAATGACATTTCTTGAAGGTTTTTAGCCGACTTCTAAAAAGCAGGTTCTCAATTTGTCTGTATGTTTTTTTATTGAATGTATGTTACGCATTACTGCGCCGATTAAGAATCGATTCTAATGATCCTTTTTTCGTTTGGTAGATCATCAATTTTCACCTTGAAGGAAGGTGAAAATTGAGGGGAGGAGACCACGCGGCAGATCACCATTACGGTGGACTGATCAAATAAGGGCTGCACTTAACGGCTCCATAAACACGAGCACAAGAAAGGCTGCTATACGTGACGAATTGTGAAGCGAGCCTCCACCCTGACCGATGACCACGACCACTCTGACAAGAGTGTGAACGCCTAAGAAGAAGACCTTGAAGGTGGCCCCATATAAGTTTTATCGAAATCGATTTTAAGTTTTGTTTTTCATATTATTTATTTTGACTTGTGAAAAACCCCTTTATATTATAACTTCGTACGAAGATTAGGTATTACCTATTTATTTTGATGACAACTAACATCTATATACAATTATGATAAAGTTACACATGTGTGATAATTATACATAATGGAAAGGTAATAGTTAAAGCAATAAGAAAAACATTTAGGTAGATATTCCTAATTGTAATTGATTTATGGCATTATTGATATATTATTTAATAGTTAGTTAGTTATTAAGGTATTCTTCCGCTCGTTATTTATGTATAGTAATTAAATTTGTGGTCACGGGGGCTGATAATTAAGCTAGATTAATCCGTCTAACTTCACGTCATATTACTTACACACTTTGACTACTAGATAATACATTGTCAGCGTTCATGCATGCAAAATGTAACTATATCTTTTTTTTGTAATTATTTACATAAACAGTAATTTTTAAGATAGAAATAGTTTTGTACTTACCTACATTCACCATCATGATCATGGTCTAACATGTCCTAATTACCGGTATTTAAATATGTAGTAGGTACCTAAGTAGGTATTTGCAATGCAAAGTACTTGGTACAGATAATGATAGAAAACGATTATTGTACCTATTTGTAAGGTCCCTTCATGAGTGAGTGGTCGGTGCTATTTCGTTTCTCTACTGAATCTGTACTGACTGTAATAATATAATCTGTGCTGTGTAATATCCAATTCTGGCGTTTGGCTACGAAGAATACTAAACGATTTTATAAAAAAATCTGCAAAACAGTCCCTTTGCAAAAGTGTAGTAGGTAATAAGTGCAATTTTATTAAAATTTCGAAGCACAAAATTCGTGTTTTGGGACTATGAACTGTGGTGTTAGGTGTCCCTAGTTTTGGCCCGAAAGCCCCGGGATTCGAAACTTAACTAAATTAAAACAAATAGTCCTAAAACACCCGAGCCGTCCCAAGACCCAGCCTCTAAAACTGTGTCTCTCGGTAAATACGAGTAATTTGTACAGATTCGATGCAGAAATGAAAACGCGTCGACACGGTCAGGGAGGCGCCTAACTACGAGTATAACTAATGAATCTATCAATTAGATAGATTGATATTTAACCGAGCTAACTAAGCATAGAACCAAGTACTTTTTGTGAGCATATATCAGGGGAACACCGAGTGCAATCCTCAGTCTGGTGTTAGGTCACGGCCTCGCATCACTTCCACACTCGCATAAATAGGTGCAATAGGACCTATTGTAGAAAAATGAAGGTCGAATTCAAGATCATTATTTTGTTAGTCGTCGTTTGCTACGGGTGCGAGGGTGCAAATATTTTTTCGAGCATCATTCGGGCGCCAATCAACGCACATCTGTTACTGCACGATGTTCTGAACAAGGTTGTCGACGTGATACCTGAAGAGATTCCTGGGCTTAAAGAAGGCGCCAGACATTTTGTCAACCCTCATGGTGAGCACGGCCATTCAAAACGGTCAGTTCAGAACAGTAATAATCCACCACGACGAGACTTAGCCACCACGGTTGCCCGGGTACCCGGCGATATTCACAGAGGATTCCACGATGGTATCGGTGCCTTACTTAACGTAGTACCCAACGTTCCCGTACTATCTGATCTTGCTAAGGAATACAATGACCCAACTACTGCCACTGGAGGACATGCGCACGGTCATGGAAAACGATCAGTTCAGAACATTCACATTAACCCACCACGACAGGACATCTTTACCACTGTTTTCCGGATTCCAGGCGATATTCACAGAGCATTCCACGATGGTATCGGTGCCGTACTTAACGTACTTCCCAACGTTCCTGTAGTATCCGATCTTGCTAAGGAATACAATGACCCAACTACTGCCACTGGAGGACATGCTCACGGTCATGGAAAACGTTAACAATAATAACAGTTATCAATAATAATTAACATAGTACATACGACCGTTTTGTTTCGTAAATTTTCAATTAAAACGTAGTACCTACCTAACGAACAAATTTCTGTTGTTCGTGATTGTTGTTATCTTAAATTGTATAAATATTTATCTAAAATATTTTATTGTATCTAATGTTAATGAATGTTATATGCGGAAACGCAGAATACAATTTTAGCTTGAAATGGGTAAATTATTTACTATATCCATCAACGTTACTACTAAAACTGCTTCTTCTGGTAATTTCTTAAGACTCATTACCCTTTATAATTACGTATTTTCGTTATTAAGTTTTAGCGCCACGATACAAAATTATGTATGTATGTTTAACCACTGACACAACAAGAGGGATGTTAAAAATCTAATGTGTGGTTGTATCTGTGCGTCTGTCTAATGGCATAGTTAATGCCATTAGACAGACGCACGCACCCTCAACAATTGAACCTTTTTTTTCTGTTTTATAAATGATGTTATCGAGATAGTTCTTAGCTGCAATTTATAAAGATCTGTCCAGGCATATAAAGATCATCAGCTCATTCCCTACTTGACAAAAGGGTCTTGCCAACTTTCACAAGTCGGATTGATTTTAAATTTGGTAAACCTATTGTTACTTTGATGGTATTTCCAGGGCAGCTGATACTGTAGCATCAAGAAGTTTGCGGCATGCTTAACTCCTCAGGAACTTACAGCAGAAATAGCGTGTTTGGCGTTAGGTTACAGTTAAGAATAGTCTCAGTGAGTACGTGTCAGATATAATTATGATCAAGACCCCTTGGTGAAGATTCCTAAACGTTAGTATATCGTAGACAGTGTCGACGGCTGAAAATATACAAGTTTTTATTGTCTAAATAACAGACAAAGATCACACGAATAACGTCGCGTGCCTAGAAAATGGACATAAAATGATCAGCTATTACAAACGAGTAAGTCCTTCAAACAACCGTGCTTTGACTAATCGTCTATGATCACCGATTGTGAAGAGATGCTCTCATTAAACTATCGGAAACAAATCTGTCTCGGATAAGGATAATAGTGCAGTACCTGTCTCAGTCCGTGATATAAGGCGAGCCACGACAGCATCACGAAGGCGAGGAATATGTTCTGAAATATGGAGTCCACGAGAGGCGCGAAGCAGCTGCCTGAGACAAGGCGGAGCGGATATATTGGATCTGAAACGTAAATAAACATATTCGGGACATCGTCGTCTGTACCCAAACTAAGCAAAGCTACTATGGCTGACAGAGTCTCATATATTTACATAAGTGTAAATATATTTGTCTATCTAGACATTTATTTATTTATATCAATTTCACAAAATTTACAGTTTATAAAAACCAGAACGTTTTGAGTTAAGCTAGGTACATCACAAATAGGTACAACAAAAATCACAAATTCGATTGATAGCTAAAATGGCACATTACATTTTGAATGATATTATTTACATTAGAGTAAAACAAGTCTACGTCAGGCTGTTGAGCGATTAGGTCGTTAAGCAGAGTGAGTGCGTGGTGACATAGAACAAGCACAAATGTTCATCTCATAAATATTTGCCTTAGGTAGGTATTGAACCCACGCCCCCAAGCTCAGAAGGTAGATTCACTCACTACCAACAGAGCTATATACTGAGACAGTCAGATACTTTCATAACTGTTTCAATTTTTTACGACTAT
Source organism: Peribatodes rhomboidaria (assembly GCA_911728515.1). NCBI lineage: Eukaryota > Metazoa > Arthropoda > Insecta > Lepidoptera > Geometridae > Peribatodes > Peribatodes rhomboidaria. The sequence goes on from OU452175.1 coordinate 14,104,782, forward strand.
TTCTCATTCAAATTGTTGGATTCATGTAGAATTTAAAGTAGACGTAAAGTCGGAAAACTTATTACCATGTATGTAGGTATGTTTAGATATATTATAATATACCTGTCACTGACGCACAATGGCCCAATCAGGTGGCTAAGTGCGGAAAATGCCCCATCCAACAAACAATACCTGTAACTGAGGTAGAGACTAGAGGTGTTCATTGCCAAAGAAATCGTTGTTTTTTACGTACCGTTATAAAGTAAAAGCAGAGGTAACAAAATGGACAGCCACTTCTGCTCGATGGCCCAGTCGTGGGTTGCGAATTTCCTCAATGTATGCGCGAACCAAAACTGGGATATGAAACAAAGATATACATTTAGTGATTACCAACTATGCATAAGATACATATACGTACATATGTACATATTTATTGCACACCCGAAAAGTGTTATAACCTTCGGTATAACGTTTTAGATATTATTTTCTGTAAATCTATATTTTAATGAGTATAAATAAATCTTCTTAGATAAATAAATCGTTTTAGAAAAAGGCCAGGTCAAGAGTACCCGTAACCGACGAGCGTGTATGAAAAGACTCATGAAAGTGGAAGAAGCAAAAGATGTATGCCAGGATCGTAGCAAGTGGAGAGAAGTGGTCTCTGCCTACCCCTATGGGAAAGAGGCGTGATTATTATGTATGTATGTTTGTAAATAAATCAAGAAATAGTGTTCTTACGTATAAAATAAAATAAAATGCGACTCAAATCAACTCAAACCGTCCAAGGAACTTAAATCGGACAAGAGCAAGACACAAGACTTCATATATTTATATGTATAGGTACAGCTACAAACTTACAGCGATTCCAAAAGTAGTCAGTAAGAAGATGAACCGGAACCACGTCTCCATTTGCGTGAACGCAGGATTGTACGTTTTGAACTGAAAATGTTTAGAAATGTAGACAATTTCCAACAGTAAATAATGAGGCTTTAGATTAACTCCTGTCTTCACAAACATTACTGTGAGGAGACTAACGCACAGAACACAGAGTAATAAGAAAATGTATTGTAGCTTTCATGTCAATGTATTGAGAAATATCGTACTTAGTGAAAACGGGAGTTACCTAGTCAGTTAGTAGACGTATAGGTTTTTTAAAATTGTTCACCGTTGTCTTGTGACGTTAGGTTGACTGAATTCTATGCACGCATGAAATATGTCAGTATTTAAATACCAACTTGGGTAAACAAAAATTACTTCTTTTGTGTTGAGGGGTTGTTCTTCCGAACAAGGTGATAGAGTTTGATTTATAACTTTGACGTTCTTATGTGTATCTTCGATACTCAATTAAATGAAGGCATTTTGATTTGATTTAATGTGATTTCATTTAAGATATTTTTATGTAGTATGCATCAAATCAGAGCACACGGAGTTTTGACTATGTATTGTGTCACGATAAGTATTAGGAAAATTGAATTCCAGGCTCATATGCGACGAAAATCTAGTCACGAAGAGACTTCTTAGCCTTAAACATAGCCGTAAAGTGGCGTGTTTGGATATTTACTACAGGCTGCATTTCGGCGAGTGTGCGTTGGAACACGCATACCTACCACCCCTACTCAGTCGACATTCCACCAACTCATACTAAACGGTTTGCCTCCACCTTTCTAATACGAACCGCTAGGGAATGGAACATCTTGCCATCGTCTGTATTCCCGACTAACTACAACCTGGGTATCTTCAAGGCTAGAGTGAATAAGTACCTTCTAGGTCGTCGTGCTCCATCTAGGACCACAACCGTAACATCAGGCGAGTTGGTGGTAAAACGTCGACCTATTCGAGATAAAAAAAAAAAGATATTAAGTAGGTCGAAGATTATACTCACATAAAATACAATCTCTCTGATGAAGTATCTCTTGTGGAACTCTTTGAGGCCGTAGAAGCGTACGTTGAGGACGTAGTGCGTGTATTCCAGGGCTCCGAGGTGCAGCACCATCACCTCCTCGCACACCTGCTTCTTGCACTTCAGATGTAAGGTTCTGAAATTTAAAGGTGGAAACGATTATCGTTCAATATTTTGTATGATTCAAAATTACCATAATTCAAAGTTGCAGAATCTGTAACTGAAGTATAAAAGTACATATATTATGTATATCAATCTCTGGCCACCATAGTACAAGCTTTGCTTAGTTTGGGGTCAGACGACCGTGTGTTCAAGTGTCCCGAATATTATTATTATTATTTATTATCTATGTATATAGAAAACCCATTCAGTTTGATCGAAAGCACTCCTTGCTTTTCCTAGATAGAATCCATTCAAAAACCATTGCAAGGTGTTTTTTGCTAAACAAAGGGTTTTGAGATGAATGCAGTGAGCCTAAGTGCAAAGGTAAAAAGCATGTCAAAAATATTTTCGCTTACGAACCTGTTAGTGGCTTTGCTTTCAGGTACTAGGGTGACTGTAGTGTGGTCGCTGAGGACGCCTTCTACTGATAGACTTATTTGAAAACTCTTGTCGAATATCTCCTCTGAAAACAGACATAAAAGTAGAACCGGTCATCAAACTAGGCTTTTAGGTAGGTTAAAATTATTTAAACGTAAGTAAGTAAGTAGTGGAGGCGTGACTCTCTGTAATTTAACGAGATATTTGTATAAAGAGACAAACCAACGATATGTTCGGTCAGCAATCGGCTATAGCAGGGTAGTCTGCGGCGTGTTCGTAATAGCGATGTGTTTGGTCTGTTACGACAAATACATCTAGTGCTCTGTCTGGGAGACTTAGTTCTGCTGCTTATGCGGTTCGCAAGATTAGGCAACTGACGGATATAGCTACAGCTCGGATGGTTTACTTTGCTTACTTCCACGGCATAATGTCATATGGCATTTTGCTGTGGGGATCAGCTGCTGAAGTAGAGGCCATTTTTATTTTGCAAAAGCGAGCGGTCCGCGCTATCTACGGAATGGGTCCCCGTGAATCATTGAGAGATTTATTTAAAGAAATAAATATATTAACTTTACCTTCTTTGTATATCTTTGAAAATATTATGCACGTTCGCAAAAATCTACATAAATTTAAATTGAACAGTGACTATCACAATTATAACACTAGAAATAAGGATAGGATAGCTGTACCGAGATTTAGACTGACTAAGTCAAAAAAGTCATTTTTAGGCAACTGCGTTAGTTTTTACAATAAAATCCCGAAAAATATAACAGGGCTCACCGAGGGAAAATTCAAATCACATGTAAAAACTACATTAATGAAAAGAGGATATTATAAGGTTAAGAATTATTTAGAAGATAAAGATGTCTGGAGCCTTCCACTTCCGCCAAGTAGCCACTAGTATTTATAGATATTACCTAGTTGTAAGCCAAAATTTGTGAGACTGTAATTTATTCATTATTTGAAAAAATAATGCCCCTCAGTTTCTTGCCTGTTCTTCTGAGTAGAGGCTTTTTGTCCGAACAAGGCGGTCGAGTCAATTTAAATAACTTTGACGTTCATAAGTGTATCTTTGATACCTAAATTGAATAGAAACATTTTGACTTTGACTTTGGCAATGCTCTAGCTAGAGTCTACTAAACAAACCAGTGCGATCGTTTACCATCACGGGCCACGGCAGTATGCTATACGCACTATTTGGCTCAATCGCGGTGCAGTGGTGCTATTAGTTACAAGTACATGTATTAAAAAAAGTTTAAAAAAACCCGACACCGATTTTCGTCAACACTGACTTTCATCAAACATAGCTAAGAACACTCCCGACTAATTCACCTATCAAACAAAAAAAACACAATACCAAAATCGGTTCATCCATTCAGGAGCTAAGATGCCACAGCAGACACACACACTCTCTCACACACACTCTCTCACACACAGACACGTCAAACGTATAACACCCCGTCGTTTTGCGTGAGGGCTTAAAAATAGCCTACCATCGTTGTTGTTGGTGAGTATCTCAGCCAGCAGCCACAGCTGCTGCGCGCGGGTGCCGAGCGCGGGGCTGTGCAGGTGGAAGGGGCCGCGGTAGATGTCGCTCGCGTTGCCCAGGGCCGCGGCCGCTGATATAGAGGTCGTCTTGGTCGGGGACGGGCCTGGCAACAACAGGAACGCAGTGCGTAGATCATTGACACATGACTCATGTAGTATTTATGGTCTGGTCGCTATCGATTTTTTAAAGTTGGAAAACTGGATCGATGATAGGTGATGTACAGTAAGCTTAGTATGAGTTTTGATAGTTAACGTAACTTTTTTGTTTTTGTCTGGCTCCGTACATTTGACTAAAATGCTTAACGTTTCCGCCAGAGGCGCTTTATTGAAATATGTGGAGCCAATCGAAAACGAAAAAGGTGTACGTAACTATCAAAAAGGTCTTGTCGAACTTAGAACAGATTGGCGCAAGACATAATAGGCAAATGGCATCGTGAGAGAGAGAGGTAAATTGCTGTACAGAGTTGTGGAATAAAGAATACCATAGATGATGATGATGAATTGAATAAGCTAGTGAACGTACCTGCTAATCCTATAAAAACACCCAAACCAAAGCAAGCGAAAAACGCGATAAAAACCATCACGAACTCGCCTTTGTGCATAGAGTATATCCTCATTTGGACAGACCTGAAACAATAATACACAAACAAATTATGTAGGTACATTTTTTTAGCTGTGTAACGATCCTATCGAAAATTCGGTCATAAACGGAAAAGGCCGGGATCCACATTTTTCGTGTAGCTTTATACGTACTTTTCTAATTAGTGACTTATGATCTGATTAAACTTTATGAGCTAAATAACTTCTAAAAACTGATTTTCGACCATATTATTTTCCGATATTGCTACTATATTACGTATGAAAATAAACGTACTTATATTACGTAGGAAAAACTATCAATATAGGAAAAAATATTTGAAAACAACACAGAAAACTACCAGAATTTTGGCTAAGTTTAAAACTTCTGCGTCGTTTGTAATTTAACTACCTACGTTTACAGGGTACTGATGAACGATTGCGATGGTCCTAAAGTCCCGACCATCCATACTTTGTACTCGTGTTTAATTTGCGACTCTGGCTTTGCCTAAATGAGTGTGATCTGTGTGTTAATATGCTAATGAAGCGCTGATACTCAATTTACAATAAAGAAGACTCTTTCGTTTCATTTGTGACCACGTTTATATCAATTCTTGTAGCAGATGTAACACGGAGTATTCTGTGGTCACAGCCTCACACAGGTGCATCGTAGAATGTAGTATAATTCTACATTCCATATATTATGTAGATAATGCTAAGCCACAGAAGACGTAGCAAAAATACAGCTTCAGTGAGTTTTTTGTGAACCATTAAACACTCAATTAATTGACATTATCTACTTAGCCGAGGTTGTAAAATACTGGAATTAGGAACTTACCTTTCGCAGCGGTCATGATGGTACGCAGGAGCGATGTATTTATTGAATTCGCTGAAGAGATCGCTGAACTGTGACAGCGTATTGCGAATTTTATAATTCCAACCACCAGACGGGAGGTGGTACGAATATCCTACGTTTGCAGTTTCCATTATGATCACTATTGAAAAAAAACTAACAGTTTTATGGAAAAGAACACACAAAACAGATATAAAACGTGGAGTATTGTTTGCCCTACATTCGAGCCATGTTTACAAGCGGAGTATTGATTTTTAGGGGCGCCATAGACACGCGCAGTAGAGGGCAAAGTGATGTGGCGCGAAAGATTGCAGCGTTCAATTTCTCATATCCATACATTTACAGGCAAATAATTTATTTTAACTAGTTTTTAATTATTATCTTTGTGGTTAATTATTGTTTTTGTGTTAACACAGGTATATTAAATTGTCTTTGTTGTGTAGGTTACCTTTAAGTTGATTTATCTTTGCTCTATGTTACTTTGTATTCCTTATTGTACCTTTTATTTAGTAATGCTTCGTTACTTATTACTAAATAATAAGTTCCGTTTATACATTACTCGTCTAAGATTTCGTTACAAAATCACCGATACTGACATCTTGACAGACAGACATACACACTGCACACATATGCACAGTCACAGGCACAGTCTCGGCACAGCATTTGAACAGGTGGTTCCTTTGGACATTTTGATGGTGTAGTTACACCGGCACAGCACCACCAAGGGAGTTTCGCTTTGACATGTGTGTGGTTGCTAGACGAGTGCATTAAGAAGAAGCGCGACCTCATGCTACAAAGGTACTTGACCGCGATTTAAACTTTTAACTGTAAAACAGTTCTGTTTAAATATGTATAGTGTATACGATTAAGTATTCGGATTGAACTTGGTTGTTGTACTATTTATAAGTAATTAGTCAATTTATTGTCTTAAAGGGTTCTGTTACTAAAAACGTTTTGATTTATTTATTTATTATTAATTAAAACGGCACATTCCAATTACATTAATTAATTACTTATTACACATTACAAATTTTAAATCAAACATTATAAAATTACAAAAAAAAATGAAATTACAATTAGCCAAAATAATAATAGTCAAACATAAACATAAGTCAAAACAAAAATAAAATATAAACAAAAATGTAATGAATATACCTATTGAATAATACCTATAATATATATTGTAATAATACCTATTGATAGACATTAATATTAAAAACGAAGCCAATATTCATTTGTTCGCTTTATTTGGAAGTATATTTATGTATGTTATTTTGTTCCTTCGTGACGTTCATACAGATGGACGAATTTGGATGAAATTTGTAATGGAAATATGGATCTTGTACATGTCAGTCCTACGGTATTATTCACAATCATTTGGAAACGTTTCAGATTGGATTCCACAAATTTCGAATCTCAGTCTACCTTTATAAATTTTGGAATAAGGTATCAAATATAAATCCGTTTATAATAAGTTCCGTTTTACGTTTCCATGTGATTGTGATTACCTATTCTGGATTGATATATGTATAACTACGAATCGAATCGAGCCATGCTATGGCTATATAACATGCTATGCCATGTTATTTGAATGCTTTGCCATGTAAGTACTTATTTGTAATTTATTTGTAATTATTTTTTTATAGTTTACTAGCTTCTGCCCGCGGCTTCGCCCGCGTGGCTTACAGGAAATGAATGACGTTTTTATCTTCAGAAATAAATATTATAAGCGGTCACACTCGCTCTCAATTAAATACACTAACTGACAATATCCCAAACAGAGCAATAAGGACGAAGTTATTTAGTTACTAAACTATCTCTGGAATGAGATTAGTAGTAGTAGTAAGGTATCAACAGAACTTAAAGCTTGTGTAAAAAGATAAAATTAGGAGACAACCAAATGTAGATAGATAATTGATAATCAATATTGTTTACTACTACTTTCAAATCTACTTCAGTATTTTTTTGTAACCCATTTTTTTTTTAGAAACACCATGCTGCTCCGTGAGCTTACTCTGGAGCAGGCCACGTTTAACTAACCGTGTGAAAACATTTCAGTAAATTAAGAGTTTGGCTTGAGATTTATTTATGGTCATTGCAAAGCAGACTTTGAGGGGAAATACTCTTTTTAACTCGAAGGAGTAGTTCGGTGATTTTAATGATATTAGAGGAATCCTCAGCACAAACATAGAATCATTTGGAAACCTCACCAGTCAGTATGGTGGCAGACCTGTGGTTGAGACCTTTGAAGCAAAGGCAACCCGTATTGTAGGTTTTGTCTTCCTAGTACTAAATCAGCTTTTTTTATTGACTTCGTCTAATTTTACTAATATATACTTCTTCTAAGACCAGAAAGACACTAATTATAAATTTCATCTCTTGGTTACTTGATCTCTATTGACAGAAAATCTCTTCACTTGCCGTTTGTGATTACAAACGGCATTCTGAGAGGCTTGGACTTAATTCTTGTATTTTTCCCTTACTGATGAAGTAGTTTGAAATCTGATAGAATGTCAGCAATATAGTTCACACATTTTAAATGGAGGTTCATATGGAAAAAGCAATGATAGCCTAGTTGAAGAACGCTCGCTTCTCAGGGCAAAATAAGTGGGTTCAATCCCAGGCAACACCAATTTAGTCATTGATTAAACATAATATGTCCGTATTTAATGTCATCTGCTACATGACTGGAGCCCGGTGTATGGCGACAGGCTCGCCATTTATTACACTTCGGGCTGAATATCATCCGACGTAGTGAGGGTGTTGTAATACTCCTCTTAGGGGGAAAGGTGTGACGATATGTTATGTTATTTACATAAGGCTGCTTCCTGTAAAATAGAATCCCAATATTTGTCGTCCAACAGCAAGCCACGTGTCATGAAAGCTAATTGAAAGTTTGAATGAAATACGCCGTTGACAGGCAAATCGTCGTAGGATGATACTCGTAGGTCCCTAATCTTGTGCCAAAGTGAGAGAAGATGGTACTTAACACTCGGTTTCCCCTTCTTCTATTTTTTTTTGCCATGCCAAAGCACGAAAGGTCTTCGGAATATAAAATAGTTTTAGGAAAATCCTCTGTGTTACATAATTAAAATAATCACGCCAAAGTAGCAAGAACTCGGTCGTAACACTCTCATCACGGAACCGTAAAATGATTAAAAACACCGATACTTGAAAAAATACAGATACCTAGAGAATCTAGATGTTGACCTCGAAACTTTGAAAAACCTCGAAGTGAAAAATGTAGACCAAAAACATTTTAGAAGACTAAATTTAAAAAAAAAAAACAATTAATACTATATTGCAAGGGTTTCTTTTTGCAATCCCTCTGTCAGACCCCAACTACCTACAATACCTACGTACCCTTTTTTATACACATTGTACCTACTATACGTAGTCACTACCGTTCTCTAGATCTGTACCAAATTTCCAGTCGCTAGCTATTATAATTTCTAAGATCTTCAGCTCACAGACATACAGAAAGACATACTCCTTACACCATTTTAGTACGGAACCCAAAGAATAATAACAGCGTCGTTTGTAGTGGGTTAATAACTTTCTCAGCAAAGTTTTCAGAGTTAAAAGAAGCGCTATTAGACTCTGTTGGTGGATGATGATGATGATGGTTTTGGAAAAACTGTGATACACGTGTCTCATGATTTTAATTGAAGAGTATTTGTACCAATTTAGGAGTCGATCGATCCAGAGAATAAAAAGTTTCATACAAATTTGAACCCCCCATTTCCCCCCTTTAGGGGTGGAATTTCGAAAAACCCTTTCTTAGTGGATGCCTACACTGTACAAAGAACATATCCTCCAAATTTCATATTTCTAGGACCAGCGGTTTAGGCTGTGCGTTGATATATCAGTCAGTCAGTCAGTCAGGACTTTGAATTTTATATATATAGATTTTATATGATTTTTGTCTGCCACTAATTTTGTATTTGCACGTTTTGGAGTATGGTCCAGTCCTGTTTTTTTTTCCTATTTACTACTTTGTTTATGACTGTACTTTGTTTTGTGTTTAAATAAATAAAATAAAATTTGATTGTAGTTTTCGACATAATAAACGCATTCCAAATTTAAATGCAGAAAATAAAATAAACGAAGGAATTTGTATTGTAACAATATTTATGACCTAGTTAAATTCAGGCCAATATGTACTGGCCAGTGCGATTATTTTTAGATTCAAATTTTAGAACCTCTTTCCACGCTAGCGGATAAAATGCACTTTTGCACTCAGATTTCGAATAATAAACAGAATGATTCCGATCTTGTGAGGTGAAATAAAAACCTTATCTTATTCTTATCTAGCTCATTGCAGTTCTGTCATTAAATGCGACTCCGGGCGGGCTTTCGCCAGAAGGTCTGCAGTCGCCAGTTGAGTGTTGCTGTGCCATATTTGGGATAATTGGAACAGACGCCAAACATAAGAATATTTGTTTAGTAAAAAGCGCGGGGCTAGGGCAAGCGAGATGCGCGAGCGGCTCCTGCGCCTGCGTAGTCAAAGAGGCTGGCGCCGACGGGACCTGCAGAGAATACCTTCCTAGCCTACCTACTTAACGAAAGAATAGGATCGCACTTTGAAATCATTTATCAATTCCGCGCATTTAGTGTGATTTGATTTTTGATATTTTTCAATCGATTTTTTTTAACAAAATTTAGGCATGTACCTACTAGGTTTTTACTCCGTGTACTTAATATACTCTCTTTTTTAGAGACGGAAAAAGGAAACCAAGCGGGATTCGTATCATATAAATAGGGAGGTATAAAACCACTAAAACGTGCGGAACCATACGGAAATTATGTCTGAAATAACAAAGCTAAAACATTGTAATGAATTATGCAAATGATACGCGGGGTCAAGCAGGGTATTGACTGTTTTGGATCATTTTTTTAGGCTATAAATAAAGACTTTACAATAAAACAACACAGTTGAACGTTTTATCTCGTAAACATTAGACAATGACTCCAACACCTCAAGAGACCATGGCTTCCGCAAAGACTGAGCCTCTAAGAAGACCGCACGCCCCTCCTGGTGAAGAAGTAGTCATCAGTGGAATGTCGGGTATCTTCCCTAGTTCAGATAGCATTCCGGAGTTTATGGATAATCTTTACAACAAGGTATTTATTTTACTTCGTTGTTATAAATACCGTCGACTGGTAACCAGTAACCACGAACCGGAAGATGCAAAGTGGGGAATCCCTCTACATTGTAGGGCGATCTCCTACTCTACATCTTCCGGGCCTACGTCGTCATGGGAAGTTGCTGGATGCGAGCAGCGTGAGATCAGCCATCGTGAAGATTTCTAAGAAGGCCTTTGTCTAGAAGTGGATGTTTTACGTACATAGGTATTAAGAGTCTGGCGACCTAATTAACTTCGACCTAGGCGACCTAGACTAACTTCGCATTGGCTTAAGGTATTCTATAGCCATTTCGCCTAGAAGAAGCAGACGAGCGAAGAGAGCGAGTAATGATACTGACGAGCCTCTAAACTTACGTACAGAGTGACAAAGTTCAATTTCAATTTTTTTTATGACTTCTGCATTTCTGTAATAATTCTTAAGTAACTAAGAATTTCCCTTGTATTATGGATTCATTTAACAGCTAATGATGTAGACAACCTCCCTATGTAATAGAATTTATGATTTGCTTTGTCTATCTATTGAATAAATCAGTCAAAAGTGACGCCTTAAAAATGCGGATATTTTTCATTACCTCTATTTTCGCTTGAGAACGTTTTTTTAAAAAAACCAAGAACATAGGGGCGGAGATATTGTTAATTTAATTGTACATGCTAAATTTCATCATAATCTGACAAATGGTTTTCAAGAAATTTGAGTAGCGCGTGTGTATGAAAATTTCAGAGAGTCGCGGCCCTCTTAACTTGTACCACTTACGCTCCAATCCAACGCTCTCTAGCCAAAATAATTTTCGTTCGTCCTATAACAACAGCCTTCAAGCCATTCAAAGCCTACAAGCGGCCTAAAAACTCTAGCACTCGGGCTTCTCGGTCTACACAAAATAATTTATTTTTTTAGTTAGTAAAACATGAAGACATCATGTTGACGAACGAGAGCCAGTTATGAAAATAAGGAAAAACTATGTACATAAATACGAATGATAACGTTTTACATAACATCTCGTCATAAATAACATAACGTCACGCCTTTCCCCCGACGGGACTGGCAGAGGTGTAATACAACACCCACATTCCGCCGGACGATATTCAGTCCCAAATGTGACAGGGGGCGAGCCTGTCGCCATATACCGGGCTCCAGTCATGTAGCAGATACAACGTTTTACTTAGATACATATTCTTCCAGGTCGACATGGTAACAGCTGAAAACCCTCGTTGGTCGTTCAACCACCCCGAAGTGCCCCAGCAGCTCGGAAAAGTCAAAGGCACGGGCAAGTTCGATGCCCAGTTCTTCAGGGTGCATTACAAGCAGGCTTGCACTATGGAACCTATGAGTCGCAAACTGCTTGAACATGCATACGGCGCGATCTATGATTCTGGTTAGTATATTATTTCAAATGAATCTCTACATAGTATAAAACAAAGTCGCTTTCCACGTCTGTCTGTCTCTCTGTCTGTATATCCGCTAACTCCTGCAACGGATTTTGAACCTTCCGTAATAAAATATCTTATTGATGGCGAAAACCACATCAAAATCCGTTGCAGGGACCCTATTCGGAGATTTGAGATTTTCATCTCACTTTTTTTCATCCTTGTTGCTCTCGTTTGAAACGTCATAGGTGTGAGAGAGACCAAGATAAAATATCATCTCATCTCACGTGCAGGAATAGCCCCACAGGAGTTAGCCGGCTCGCTAGTAACTTAATAAAATAAGTTTCGTTGATTTTTATACTCAAATAGAGTCGTTAGTTAACTTTGTCAAGTGTCACGTTCTCTATATAGTTGGAGGTAAAGATCGCCATATAAATGAGAACTATGACAAACATTATAAGCTTACAACATAAAAACATTATAAGCCCAAAAGAAATGTTTAAGATCAGTATGTAAATTAAAAATCAGAGACTCTTGCAAGCCACACTTTAAAGATTTAAAAATATTGACTATTCCCTGTTTGTATGTTTTTGAGATGGCATTATTTATACGGAAAAATTTACAAATGTTCTCACGTCTGTCGTCCACACGTCATCAGAATAAAATCAGCATGCCTCGTCACGGTACTGCATTCTTTGATAAAAGTGTGTTGGGTATGGGCCCGAAAATGTATAATCATTTGCCTAAATCTGTGCTTGAATCGGAGAGCGTTGCTTCATTTAAAGTAAAATTATTTAATGTTTTGATAGAGAAAGGTTATTATAAGGTCGACGAATTTTTTAATGACAAATTTAATATTTAACAAATAATTTCAGTAGCTGACATTGTATAATTTTGACAAATTTAAATATTGTATGTCTGCTATGGACGAAGCTGTTGATACTGTAATTATATTATTTTAAGATCTTTGTAACACAGTTAAACAATAAACGATTCTGATTCTGATTATAATTATTTATTTATGTTCGGAAAACATACAGTGTTATACATGTACAGTTACTGTAATAGTAAATTAACATATACTATACACTGAGAAAAATGGCTTTCGTAATTCCGGACAGTTTTAAAGGAATTTACGGACTTTTATCCGTATTCCCAACAAAAAGGTACCAAGAGTTCTTAATAGTGTTTTGTGCGTAATTCACCAAAAAATATCGTGAATAGTCGTCACCAATAAATATCAAGAAACATCACGACGTTATTATGTGCTTTAAACTTAGGTTTTATCGTTTCGCGTCATGACATTTTGTCATGACAAACACTCTGAAAACTTAGAACTTCGATGACGAGAAATTATGATCGGAATGATAAATATTGTAGAAAACTGATACAGTACAATTATTTAAATGATGAGTCTTAGTGAACATCATGATAATTTATCGGACTTTCCTAATAATTGTAAGGAAAACCATTGAATGTTTTTCGTAATATCATGACAATTTTTTGAGCTTCCTTGAATTTTATCATTATGAACTAATAAGATTTAATTACCTATTCTAATGGTTTATTGGTATTGGAAGGATAAATGCGACCTGAATAGTAAAATAAAAGTACCGTCATGACAAAGCTGTATGTTTTTTACATATTATCGGTATTTTACTGTCAGCATCTAAGTAAATAATATTTCTGATAGCAGGCTGTTTTAACTGACAAGATCACTAGAAATTCCTGATCTATAGGGTTGTGGGTCTCTGAGGGTGGTATAAATGACTTCAACACATAATTCAAAAGGGTATAGTATTTTATTTAACAAAGTTACAGATGGAAAACATGAAACAGTTTTAGCCATAACAATTAAAATACTTGCGCGAGCGCCTTAGCCCACGTTACATCCTCCCCCTCTAACCTAGACAAAGCGCCCTCGCGACTAAAGAGCTTAAGTCTTCGTTGTTTATGCTTCTCATGGAGCGGTACGAGTGGTACTCCCTATTCCTACGAATTGGTCAACTGGAAGAGATGATAACGACCTAAAATCTCACTGGTACGTACGTGGTTGCACTCACGGCTTCCCTAATTCGGTACGGTCCATCTCTCAGTAATTTGGGTGTTTGTCTGCAGGTCGGATCGCTACTGCCTTGTGTTTTTAAAAGTATTATCGCCACAGTAGAATATCGGAGCTGGGCAACGAGCTCCGTTGGCGTAACGCTTTTGATCAGCTTGAGCCTTTTCACGTACTTTACTCGCACCTATTAGCACAGTCGACATCTTCACCAGGTAAGGGATAGGGCAGCGTCATCACTTTCTTTGATTTCGTGAGTATTCTTGTACGCGTCGGCTGGCGCGCATATTTCGCTCCCGAATGTAAGGTACAAGGATGTCTTTCCTGTGTTGTTGTCACTGCGGAGTTCACACGAAGCGAATAGCCGGGACGTTAGAATACCATGCGTTGTAATAATTGTGATCTGCGGCTTCAAGTCTCTGTTCTTATTTTCCACCAGATTTACCTGAGGATAGTACACCGGCGAGAGACACTGGGTAATGCCGAATGTGTGGAACATACTGTTTCATTATTTCGCTGATAAACTGAACTCCGTTGTCTCTTAAAATTCGCCTGGGTATTCCGTATCTTAGGATCAGGAATTCAAAGATAGACTCGCCCATCTGCGTCATTATCCCATCAGAATAAGTAAACACGTCATGCGTCTGCCTCTTCTCTCTAGCGCGTTTTCTCGAATTTGAATGTTGGGTTAACAAAAATGGACTCGCCCAAGTGTTTTGCAAATTCTTATTAACACTGTTTGTATTAAGTTCCCACATAAATGCACAATCGGAACGGGTTCACAAAGTCTATGTTCACGATAGGGATATAGCACATTAAGTCACTTTAGTGTATTGATTCACGTTTTTAGCGTTTTTCACTTTCGATCGCGCCCGCGAGTGTGCCCCGTCACTATAAGATGAGTTGGTTGCGGGTCTCTGAGGGTGTTATAAATGAGTTCAACACACGATTCAAAACGGTAATGCACTGTAACTAACCAAAATTACAGATAGAAAACGTGAAACAGTCTTTAAACCATAATTATTTATCAAAATAATTGCGCTAGCGCCTTTTGACCGGCGGAATCAGAAGTCTGTCGAGCACTGGTAAAGGCTGCGTTATATTTTTTGATTTTCATAACAAAAAGTAATTTTTAAACCGATCTAATAAAATTAGGTACATCATGATAAGGTAATGACCAAACCCAATAGATGTTTGTGAATTCTTGACGAAGCATCAATAGATCATGATATTTTCTAAATAATAAATGAGCACCTTGTGCGTCGTAGGTACCTACCATTTTTTTGTCATGCAGTCATGATATTATTTTATTCCGCTTACGGACTATTCCAAGTTACACACCTCTCAATTGTCGTGCCTAAATCTGTATCAGGATAAACTCTCAAATCGTCGTGAACTTCACCATAAAACCTTAGGCTAGTACCAGGAATTTAGAATTACGTAATTTAATATTTTAATGATGAAGCGTAATGAAAACCAATGATTAAAATCCCTGCAACTTATAATAATGTAATGTTAGTTTAATCCGACTGAACTATAATTTACTATGCACATGATAATGTTGAAGGAGCCAGGATTAAATGATGTTATTCATGTTACTTTTTTATGAAGGACGGAAACCATTTTTCTCCGTGTATTATTATATTACTTACTAATTTACATTTCATTTATAAAGAAAAAAAAGTGTGGTGGTGGTTCAAGGGTTCGAATTTCTACAGCGAAACTCGAAGCTAGTATATCCAGCTTTGAGGTTCGAACAACATTCGAACCTTTTTCTTACAGATCCTATCAACGATACTTGATTATATAATATTATCGTCAGATAAACAAATGCCGGATGTCCTAGTAGACTCGGAGATATCTTGTAGCTATATTAAATACTCTTTGATTTCTTTCGCTCGGTCCTTAAGGTACCAGGATTTAAATTGCTCCCAATTTCATTATTAGAGTACATTTATGAGATACATACGAGTATAAGTAAGCCTTTAAAAAATATTATAAATGACTTTTTTTTAGGTATCAATCCGCTTCAACTTCGCGGTAAAAAGGTGAGCGTGTTTATCGGTTCCTGCTTTTCTGAATCTGAGAAGAATGCTATCTACGGCAATGTGCAGCGCAACGGGTTTGGTGTTAGCGGGTAAGTACAACTCGAATAGAAACGAGCAACACTACATAGTTTTACTTACTGTTTTTTCTTATCTATAAAGAATTATCTACAAGGTAGGCGGTTGAGCCTCCGCTCATCTGCTCAGGTCAAAAAGATACGAGTTCGCTGTCAGCCTCTTCAATACAAGTACTTTACCTTCATTTTTTTTTCTTTATTACTAAACTGACTATAAGGTAATAACTAGTTACTTTCTACCTCAGATGCAACAAAGCTATGTACGCTAATCGAATTTCCTACTGGATCGACGGAAAGAGTCCGTCCTACAACGTGGACCAGGCCTGTGCTAGTTCCACAGCATGCATCGAACAAGCCTACAGAAGCATCCGTTCCGGAGAGTGCGAGGCTGCCATAGTCGGTGGATGTAATTTGTGCATGCATCCGAAGGTTTCTTTGAATTTCAGGAGGTTAGTTCTGGAAGATCTGTATTCTTTGTTCATAGGCCACATAAGTACACTAAAGCTACCGTATGTTTTTGAAACTGACCACTTCTATCCCAATCCCAACTATATTTCTAATATAATATAACAGAACATTACATAATTATTGTTATCGTCACGCCTAACAAATATTATAGAGTAGATGTGTAGAGTAATTTCTACGATTTTTGTTTATTGGCATTGTCGTCGTGTGTCCTGAGCTTGTTTTATTTAACCCTTAGCAATTATTAGCTGTTTGGTTCGATTTATTTTTTATTGTTAAAAATTTGATATCTTTTACAAATATTATCCACCAGGGCTGGTTTCCTGTGCCTCGATGGAAAAACTAGATGCTTTGATAAGCAAGGCAATGGCTACGTGCGATCTGATGCCATCGGTGTTATTTTTCTGCAGAAAGCAAGGGATGCCAAAAGGTAAGAAAACCGGTAAAACAATTTTTTGAATAGATATACCTATAATGTAGGCAGAAATTCAATCAAGAGTTTAATTTGACTAGACATAATCTCAAAGTACGTGGTCTGTTCAAAGCGAACGCAGCGCATCAAGGCAACACAAATACACTACAAAAACTTTGTATTGACACCAAATACAAAATAAATCTAAACTAAACACTCAAAAATATAGACGCAATGGGTGGTCTTATCGCTTAAGAGCGATCTCTTCCAGACAACCTTTGGATGGAATAAAAGCATTACGATTAAGCATGGACGGTAGTGTGTGCTAAAGAAAAAAAATGATTAAATGTACTTACAAATTTAAGAATTATAATAAACTTGCATGATATTTTTAAATACATACTTAAATAGATATTTAATGAACAGGTATATTCATTTATTTATTGATTTAGGTACTTGTGTGTGTTTATGACTGGGTAGTTGATTTGTATATTAAGTAATTATTTATATTGAATTGAGTGAGTGAGTTAACGTTGTGAGAAATTAAATTTTGGTGTGGTTTCCCAACTCCTAACGTTCGAAGGAATTTTCAAACTTTCGCTGGATCTATATTTACTACTGAATCATGGATATGGCGGCGCTGAGTATCTCGACATACTCTATTGCAGCGATTCCGTGCTTTCATATACCTTTTTTGTTATATTCTGTAGGGCTGCATTTTAAGCGAGCCTTAGAAACAGCTTTTTTACGCATGAGGTTTTTAATGTTATACGTATCATGACATAACATGTGATAGTGAACATCATTTACAGCTTATCTAAATGTGTTGTGTAAATACAAACTGACCATACGAGCACAAGCAAAAGGAAGCACCGGGCAGAGGGTCGGATGCGGAAGAAATCGCTGATAGGTTGCCCCGATCCCCAAAATTAATTGATGTCACAAAATATGATGCGGGCATTGACCGGATTTTACCGAACCGCCGGACGTAGGACGCATCTAGTGTGACAAATCCTTAATCATTGATTATCACTGTTCATGGTGAATTTTTTGACATTTTGAAACATGTGAAATTATATATTTCTTGGAGTTCGAATAAATAATATCCGTTTTTATTTAGAATCTACTCAGAAGTATACCACGCTAAAGCCAACTTCAGCTGTGCTTCGGAACCATTATTACCCTACAGGAATCCGAAAGAACTTCAACAGTTTTTTGAGACTTTCTACTCGGAAATTGGAATTTCTCCTGATGAGGTGGAGTACATTGAAGCAAATGGTGCAGGTGAGAGTTAATTTTTTTGTCAATCTTTGGGGTTAAATATGGCAAATACCGTCTACACAGTATTAGCTAATTGGTCTTACCTTTGGTAGTTTCTAAAAATAGGCATTTTCTGGTTTTAGCGATACCCGAGGTTGACATTAGTGAGCTGAAAGCGATCGGAGAAGTCTTTGCTAAGAAGAACCCTATCAAAATTGGCTGTGTTAAGTCCAACATGGGGTCTAGCGAACCGGCGTCAGGTCTTTGTGGCATTGCAAAGGTAAGTTTGTATGTACGAGTAACTATTATACCATAGTTATGCGCATAAGTATAATGTCAGTAACTAGATAAGTTTGCTACTAAATAAAGACGCGAAAGAGTGAAGTGGTTTATGTCCTGCATTAAGGTGCATCAGCCCCGGGGATAAACATCATTAGTTCCTCAATAAAGTAATCTATTCCTGAGAATCATGAAATTTCTTCTTTTATACAGATACTTTTTATGAACCCTTAGCGAAAATAAAACATTACCATCATCTACAAAAGAATACTTTTTTCGTTTCACCAGCTTTGTCTTGCTTACCACAATGGAAAGCTGCCTGGAAACCTCCACTACAATACTCCGCTCGATATACCAAACCTCCAAGACAAGATCCAGGTGTTGACAGAGAACACCAGCTTTGACAGAGGGTTTGCAGCGCTCAACTCCTTCTCATATGGTGGGACTAACATACATGTTCTGCTAAAAGGATTTTACAAGCAGAAGGTGCGATACCTAGTATATACTATACGTAGTTTACTTTTAGCGATGGATCTTGGTACCTATTGAATTAAGCTGCCTTGTGCGAGATCCATTCATCATTATCAAACCTGTGTAGATCATGATCATTTATTTCAAAAAAATATAATAATCTTTAGAAATCAGTCATTGTTATACCTAGTTAAAAACAGCGTTTTGAAACATTTCCCACATCAACGTGCATTAAATTTTAATAAACACTTATTTAAACATTTTGTATTCGATAAATATGTTATAAATAGAAAACACAAATCAACCAACAAACTTACTAAAGAGTGGTACTTCAATTATTATTATTTTTTGTAGGATAATTCACGATACAAAAGCAGCATTCCTTACCTTGTGCTTATAACTGGAAGGCAAGAAAATTGCGTCAACAAGATTCTAAAAAGTCTAAAACAGAATCCGATCGACCCTGAGCATATTGGACTGATCCACAACATCCATAAATACGATATACCTGGACACATGTGCAGAGGCTACACTCTACTTGGTAAGGTTTACTGGTTCATTCCTCCTATTTATATTACGGGCTCATAGTCTGAAGTTAATACAATAGTAAGATTTTATTTTGGAGTTTTTTTTTAATGCCTTTGGTCGATGGAATCAATTGTGCTAAATTCTTTTAAATGTGACAGTAACAAAGCAAGGCACAATCAGGCACTTGATGATTGATTTTTGACTCGTGTCCCAACGAAAAGCTACAAGCGCTAGTTTTTTTTTTTTCTACGCGACTTTTCCACGATTTTCCTTTCAGATTGTCGAGAACAAGGAATGCCATCTATTCATTTACAAATTTCTGTTACAGATACTAACGACAAGAATGAAGTTATAAGCTTATGCCAAAGCTCCGAGTTCAACCCTGGACACACTCGCCCTGTTTGGTTCGTGTACAGCGGCATGGGCTCACAGTGGCCGACTATGGGGGCTGCGCTCATGAAAGTACCTATATTTGCTGCTGCTATACAGAAGTAAGTGGAATCAACGCTAAAGAAGATCAGTTCATTCTAAACCAAATACCTTATTTTAAGGTTGAGCTCGTATCACGAAACATTTTAGACCTAATTAAAAAATGGAAATTTGTAAATTGTTCGTTTAAATATTGAAATGTATATTTTCAGATGTCACAAGGTTTTAGAGCCCAAAGGAGTGGACATTGTGAAAATCTTAACCGACCCAGACAAAACTGTTTACGATAACATCTTGCATTCGTTTGTTGGCATCGCGGCGGTTCAGATTGGCCTAACTGATATTCTGAAAGAGATGGGCGTTGTACCCGATCATATCATAGGTGAGTTGGTTGCATTTATTTCCTTACACTGTGTTAAATAAGTACGAGTATATCTATATAACATGAAATACATTTTGATATTTTTTGCAACTACGTAATAAGTAGGTATAACCAGTGTCCATAAATAGTATGATTTGACTTTCTATACAATTCGTTTCTCACTTATCTATCTCAGGACACAGTGTAGGAGAACTGGGATGCGCTTACGCTGACGGATGTTTCACTGCCGAGGAGATGATCCTCGCAGCGTACAGCCGCGGCCTGGTCTCTGTGCAGACTCCGTTCATTCGGGGCTCCATGGCCGCAGTCGGCCTCGGGTACAAAGCTGTAAGCAAAATATTTGATATTCTAATTTAATTAATTATTTTACTTATTCTAAACAACTATTGGTTAAAAAGAATTTTATTTAAAAAGACACTTTCATTGAGTTATAATTATAACAATTTTTGACTCTATAGATCCTTCCAATGTGCCCACCGGAAATCGAAGTGGCATGCCACAACAGCTCCGAGTCTTCGACCATATCGGGACCAGCAGACGTCATGAAGCAGTTCGTTAGTGAGCTCACGAGTCAGCGCGTGTTTGCAAAGGAAGTTCCTTGCTCAAATATAGCGTACCATTCGAGATACATTGCTGAAGCTGGTAAGTTATATTTGGTACTTATTTATTTTCTTCATTGTCAAACTCATATTTTTATTATAGTCTTAATGGTTTCGATGTGAGCGTACCTAATTTTTTATTTCAGGTCCTAAACTTCTCAAGTATCTGAACGAAGTCATCACAAACCCGAAAGAGCGCAGCAAGAAATGGGTATCGACATCAGTCCCGGAAGACAAATGGGAGGATCCCTCTGCTAAATTCTCTTCAGCCGAATATCACACAAATAATTTATTGGTAAGATTTCTATTGGAAACTTGGAATTTAAAAAGATTCAATGCCTTGTTCTCGGCAGTTTTAATGGGTAGGTGTTTACTTTCATGTGAACCTAAAGCTACGACACAAATATAAAAATAATAAAACAATACTTGATCTTGTTTTTTTTTCTGGTAGAACCCTGTCCTGTTCGAAGAAACGTCTAAATCGATCCCATCTGATGCACTAGTGATCGAGATCGCTCCTCACGGACTGCTGCAAGCAATCCTGAGACGTTCGTTGCCGGACTGTGCCCATGTTCCGTTGACTAGACGAGGCACTGCTGAGCCTGTTAAGTTTCTTTTGGAAGCTTTTGGAAAGTAAGTAACATAACTCAATTCAATTCAAAGACGTTCAAGAGTTCCAAGACTTCAATGTTAGCTTCAACTCGAGGCTTCTCTAGTACTAGCGATGGCGACAGGCCCTGCATAAATTATGGTTTTCTAGATAAAATGAGAAGGATACCAAACGGAACCAAACCGTTCTAATCTATATTTAATTTGTGGTATGTGTTTTCAGACTACATGTAGAAGGAATAAATCTAAAAATTGAAGTTCTTTATCCGAAGATCGAGTTCCCAGTTTCAACTGGAACACCGTTTTTGTCTCAAAACGTTGAGTGGGAGCATGGTGAAGATTGGTAATGTTTTCTTTTTCGATTCATTTTGATAAAATAAAATATAATGTAATTTATTAAATGTATGAAATTTTTATAACTTTGTTCGTATTAACTTCTCCATGTCTTCTACAGTGTACCTACTTATGTTTTTTTTTTATCACAGGCCTGAAGCCAAGTACTTTGGTAGAGACAGGATTGTAACGCTCGTAAGAGACTGTGTGGTGTCTGTCTATGACGAAGATAACAAAGACATTAAAGATCATATCAGAGATGGTAAGAATTGTATTTATTATTGTTTTATTTTTCATTGTGAACTTTCATTACCTACTCATGGTAACTTTTGCTTAACATTGTACTACATTTAAGTGTAATGTTTATAGGACACTGCATATTCCCTGAATCCGCATTCTTAGTCCTCGTCTGGGAGACTCTTGCCATGTATAACGGGTTCACTGACTACAGAGACTTGCCCGTTGTATTTGAAAATGTACAGTTCCACGGGGAGGCTATTGTCACGCCTCAACTGCCAGTGAAGCTTGAGGTTATGATTTTCAAAGGAAATAACAAATTTGAGGTAAAGTAACTATTTTTCTCCCAAAACTTCAATGTTATACCAGTTGATTTGTTACCGTTTCGAGAATAATATAGTGTATTGTGTAAGTGAAAAAGAAGCCATTAAACGAGAATATTTAGTAGATAGTGTAGGGTGCGGGTAGGCTGGTTTTTTTTCGAGAATTGAATTTTTAGACGCGTTTATCCCACCTGTTGAAACACAAATTCAGTGAATTCAAAATAAAAAAATTAAAATTAATTAATTTCAGGCAAGACACCCATAATAATAGCACACATTGTTTAAATTATAATACATTCCATTCGATTAAGTATAATTGTAGGTAAGTATAATAATGATCATGAATGTGTATGTATGTACAAATATACAAATGATAAGTTTATACAATGCTATTACGTTACGTTTTAGATTACCTATGAAAATTTCACCATTGTAAGTGGATTTGTCTCAGTGTTTGACGAAAAAGAACGAGTGAAGCGCAATCTTCAAGAAAAAGAAAGTAATACAGACGTTTTACTAAGCTCAAAAGATATCTACACAATCATGCGTTTGAGAGGATATGGTTATAAGTGAGTACATCAATTTTTCATTCATTTATTCATTTACATATTTATTTATCATTGAAAGGAAAACAAACAGCCGTAGATAATACTAAATATTAATTACCATTACCACAAAACTATTCTCGCCAATGAGCCTGATATCATGGTCCTCGCCATATCACTGTCCAGTAATCATGTCGGTGATTACTAGACAGACTAATACCTATAACATTAATATAATATTATAAAACCAATAGGCAAAAAGATTCTCAAATTTATTTTAAAACACATAACTTTTCCAGGAACGAATTTCAATCTATCCACTCATCGACATCAAACCGTGATAAAGCCAACGTCAGATGGACGGGCAACTGGGTCACGTTCCTCGACTCTCTACTGCAGCTGAACGCTTTTTCCAAGGATTATAATGGAGTATCCGTGCCTTCACATATAAAAAAACTCACGATTGATGCTAAAAATCATAAGAAAGAAGAGTTGATATTGACTAATAATACACCTTGTATGAATGTGGACCTGTACAATGCACATCAACTTACCAGGTAAGTTAACTATAACAATACCACAAATTAAGAATATCCATAAACATTTATTAATATTTTATAATTTATTTTTAGATGTGGAGGAGTGGAAATAGATGGATTAGTTTTCAAAGACAAACCAATCGTTGAACAGCAGCCGGATGTTTTGCTGACACAAGTATTTATGCCCCATTTATTAACAGGAATTGTATCGGTAAGTAAATTTAAGTTTTTTGGAAAAATCAGTACAAAAGAAAAAAAACACAATCTATTGTACCTACTGTCCTAAATACTATTTATAAATGTATGCTCAAATCCGTTTACAGATGAAAACAGCCCTACAAGTAAATTTACAAATAATACAAGAAAATATTGATACGACACGACACGATGGCGTCCAGATTATTAATCTCATTTCCTCAAATGATAGTGAAGTTTCAAAAACAATAACAGAAGTAGCAGCGGGGATAATTTTCAAAAACTTTACTATGGAGTCAAGCAATGATAAGAATGTTCTGACGGCTGGAAACTCTGATGTAGTTGTCATTGATAACTTGCTGGCTGATGAAAAGGTAAATACCTGTAAAATTAGTTAAATAATAATCTAAAGACCTGGCCCGTTTTCTCACGGTACTTATAAATAATCCGTAAGCAGATATCTAATTGATAGTAAAAACCGCATCAAAATACGTTGCGTGTCTTAGCGAATACAGACGCGGAAAGCGACTTTGTTGGGTATAATACTATGTAGATAATATGGATAGAAGAGCAAAATTGTAAGCATAATAAGTAATCAAAATTAATTATAATAATTAAGTAATTGGTCAAAATAGAAGTTAGCACATTTAAAGCCCCCTGGTGAAAAGACCTACAAGCCAACTAATTTCATTGCTTATTTACATATTTTGATTTCAGAAAATGAACGAAATCTACAAGGTTCTACCAAAAAACTCGTTTATTATAGCTTTTGAAAAAGACACTACTATAATAAACTCCCGGTATAAACTGTATAATGTCATCACAGCAATGGATGTTCCAAAACAGAAACTCCTGTTACTTAGAAAGGTCGATGAAACCGCAGATGAGAGTATAACGTACATGCCAATAGTGCATGATTCTAAGTTTTCGTGGATTTCGCAGTTGCAAACGGAGTTACAGAAATCGAGAACAATTGTACTGGTATCTGAGAGACAACATTATAGCGATTTATCAGGTAAATATAGCATCTTTATAAAATCAATAAAAAATAATATGTAGATGTATTGATCAATGTACTTAGTAGTAGGTCATTAATTTGAAATTTTGTCTTTTTAGGATTGGTAAAAAACTTGAAGCAAGAGTATGGTAACAAGATAGGACTCGTGATTGTTGATGATTTCCTAGTACCAGCTTTCAGTCCTGAGAAAGACATATTTAAAGAACAACTCGAGAAAAAGTTATCTTTTAACGTTTACAAAAAGGTAGAAATTTGTTACAAGCTGCGATGGATGCTGAATGACTGAAATACAGTTTATTACACTTTGCAAACATGAATAAAATACAGTGCACAATGCTCACAGAAACACCAAAACATACAATAGTTTATGCGCTGGTACCTATTTTAGGAAACTGACACGGTACAGTTGATCACGAACACTATTAACCTGACGTGGATGTGGTACAAATAAGTGTACGTCGTCTTGGTTACCATCGCCCTTATCCTAAACGGTTGCGCTATGTGTGAACTTAAAAAAAACTGCAATCGAAATGAAACGAGAATAACAATGACCCCCCCCCCCCTCATCCTCGCCGTTACTAAAGTCTACGTTAAAAAAAATGATCATTCAATCTCATATCAACACTGCCCAGCTCTTTTATAGGCACTGTGAATACAGGGAGTATCCGAATATTCGGAGATTTGAGATTCTCATCTCACCATTTTCCGTCCTTGTTGCTCTAGTTTGAAACGTCATAGGTGTGAGAGTGACCAAGATAAAATCTCATCTCATCTCACGCGCAGGAATAGCCCCCCATATCATTAGACAACGTTTGTTTATCAGGTGATTGAAGCTTTTCTTGCAGCTGTTTTAATGCCGCTTCAAAATTTGATTTCTAGGGCCAATGGGGAGGTTATTATTACGTGTCAAGTGAACCAAGCAACCAAGGAAATGTTTGTCTGATCAGCACAGCGCCAAGTTTGGATGCTTTATCGTGGATCGAGACGCCTACGTTGCCTGAAACCAATAACCTCGTACAAGTTAGTAATAACTGCTGTTAAATTAGGCTTTAATTTACTATCTTCTCTTATCATTCCGTCAATATTTTCTGGTTGCAAGTAAGTAATACTTGCAACTAAATAATCTTGACAAACTGGTTGTAGTAGAGAATATATAGGGCAAGAGATCGCAAGGTCGGTCATCTACCCGATGGTCCAATCACATAAAGGCGATCACAGGACTCTCCGTAACTACAACCTTGAGACAAGCGGAAGACAGAGTGTGGCAATGACACCAGAAATCGAATCATTATATTCTGCTAACAGATGCTAACGAAGCTTCATGTTATGAGTAAGTTAGATAAGTGTCTTTGAATTTCAGGTTTACTACGCGGGAGCGTCAATTAGAGATGCAAATATTGCCGTAGGAAGAAGCCGTCCGATTAACAACAATAACTATCATGCATTTGGAATGGATTTCAGTGGTATTAATAAAAGGTATACACAGTCATACACAAACTATATTTTGTTTATTTATATCCAGCGAGCGGGTTCGATCCCAGCCAAAGGTGCGAACCAATTTGTTTATTGTGTGAACATAAGTACTTATCCGCTTGCTTGCCCATGGGGTGTCCGCGCGCAACGCGCCTTTGCCCGGGCCCTCAGCGCGTGCCTATCTCAAAATTAAATGTCCCACGAAAAAAACGTGACGACCCCACTTTGCCCCGCCATTTTTTGCGCAGTCAGCGCGCGGGTCGGGTTTCACAAAATCGTTTCTTGTGACTCAATTTGTTTAAAAAAGTGTCAAGTGTTTTATATATTTATGTTCACTATGAAACGACCTAAACAATGTTATCTTTTGTTTATCAAATTACGACTTTGGTGCAGAGTTATGCTGTGCTGAACTTAGAAGTAGGGCGTTTTGAAGCTCGTCTTGAATTCAAAAGTTCATACCTCAAAAATAAAAGCGATGACATATGGTTTTTATTCTTTGATTATGTTGTCAATATAATAAATAATAGAATAAGAAAAAAAAATGATCACTTGTTCATAGATATTTATTTTTTAAATGGCCTTTGTTTCCATACCAATATCTGGCGCCGCGCGGCGTAATTTATCTTAACTTAACAAGGCTATTAAATGCACAAATATCACTTTTAGGAAAAAAAATAACTAACACTAAATAAGTAGTCTTATATTCTTCGAAAACAAATAAAAATCATGCGGATAGCATTTACCACATTTGAGAAATATGCATATTTCTAAAACAGTTCTCATACACTCAGTAAAATCACTCAGATTATCAGTTTTGTTTGTTATATAAGTACACTTATGGATATAGAAAAATTAAATCAAAATACAAAAAGAACTCTTTATCCCCATTCCAAAAAGGTATAACACTTGTACAATGTCATAAGATCTAACACCGGATTATCTCCGAATCTTCAATTTCTTATCTGCACAGTCCTCACCGAATCGAGTATGATTCGGACTGAAGTGAAGCGGAATGTTTTTATTTTTTGTCTTGACCTTTGCTCTCTCATTGGATGCTCGACTGGTTGTGTGGACGGTAAATTTCACGAAGAAACGGGACAAATAATACAAATTAGGCCCTGGAGCGATAAAGACGGGTAGAAACCGATTTTTTGACGGCGGGAGCGATGTTAACCACAGGTTGACATGGGCATAGCTGAGTGAAATGCAATGTCAACTACCAGTTGACACGGGCAAAGCTGACTTCAAGGTTATGTTAACTACTACTTGACATGGACATTTCTAAATTCTCGATTTGTTAACTACTAGTTGACACGGGCAAGCAAGCGGTTAGGTGCATATTTAATGTCATGTGCTTTATAACTGGGATCCGGTGTCCGGCGAAATGTGGGTGTTGTAATACACCTCAGCCAGCCCCTTCGGGAATAAGGCGTGACGATTTGTTATATTACGTACAAGGTATATTTACGATTTTTCTTTTGTAAATAATTAAGAGTGATCTATCTTATTTGTACCAGGGGAGAGAAAGTGATGGGGGTTGTGTCGGGAGGCGCGCTCGGCACCAACGTGGCGGCCGACCCAGACCTGCTCTGGCCTGTGCCGGAGCACTGGACACTCGAGGACGCGGCTACCGTCCCGCTGGCATACGTCCATGCTTACTACTGCTTGGTAATATTTTAACCATCTGGATAAGTATAATACTGACCATAAAAAATACCCAGGTCTCCCAATCCCTACAGAGGTGCATGCATATAATTATCAATTATTGGTTGGACGCTTCCACAGACGGCCATTAAAATACTGGTTCATAAACATTTAATTAGGGGTAACCGGGGTAATTGCGTTATATTTTTTTACACTCAGTTTTGTCGATGAGCTTTTGCGGATCTAAGCAATACTTTTACATGATGATGTGTCCATTATGATAAAAAATCATCGATTTTGTAATCTTTGGCGCTTATTTTACAATCGTTCAACATTTGAAACAATGATTATAATTTTTTTTCGAGTGGTGTATTTTCCAACACATTGACCCCACCTGGGGTAATTACGTTCATATTTTAAATGTTTAAATTTTTTTAATTATGATCGTCTGACAAGGTTCTATGTAAGAGTATATGAGTTTATTTTCCGGGTTTTGGCTCCACACATTTGCATTTAACATGTTTGTATTTAACCAGTATCAAGTAGGTCGGTAAATATTTTATAGAAAATTTAAAAGTCTGCTACTAATAGACAAACATTCACGAACATTTAGCAACAACAATAGTATTACATAGGTACATAGACATACTTATTACCTACGGATCGAATTAATAACCTCCTTTTTTTAATTAAGTAGTATAAAAATGAAATGTTTGTGATATCTGAATTTTGAAGAAATGCGTCACATAGATGTAATTACCCCAAACGAAACAACAAAACCTCATAATTTTAAACTATTTTGTTAAAAAAAAAAACTTTATTCCCAGAGCAGATATTTACGTCTACGTACGTAAGTTCAAAATTTTAAATTTTAAGTTTAAGTTTTAAGTACATACTCATTCATAGGAAAAGCTTTGAACTCTAAGAACACTTGAAATAAAACCAAATGCTTAGGCACACGCACTCGGATACGCCACTCACAAATATGTATATTTATATTTTTTAATGGCTTGCCCCTTTTGCATTGTATGGCGCCACATACATATTTTTTCTATCTTTAGTTACAATAATCTGTACTAGATGGCGTTAGTTGTCTAATTTGTGAAGAGTTTGTCAGTAATTCTCGAGAGACGCAATTGCCCTACAGACGCAATTTTACCAGTTGACCCTACATTTTTATGCCTTGGTAATTTTAACATTATTTAGTTTTTTTTTAAATAATTAAGTATTTTTGTTAATTATTTTATTTATTACTATTATTATATTACTATTACTTCTATTATATTATATTTATATTATTACTTAGATAATTTTGTATCTGTTAATTAAACTCCTTTTTTTGTCTGTAAAAACAAGAGCAATTCTTTCTTTCACAGACGGCTAAATCTGGTCTGATAAAAGAAGCGAAAGTTCTTATCAATGACGGTGCAGGAGCATTCAGCCAGGCTGTCATAAGTATCTGCCTGTCTTTGAACTGCGAGGTGTACGTCGCCGGATGTGACGCTAAAGAAAAGGAATTCTTGCTAACGATGTTCCCAGATTTGCCAGGTTTGTAAAATAATAAAACTAGCTGCGCCCCGCGTTTTCACCCGCGGTCCCACAGGAACGGTTAATTTTTTTGGGACAAAAAGTATCCTATTTCCTTTTCTGTACCCTAGACAACGGATATACTAAATTTCAAGACGATCTGTTGAGTAGTTAAGACGTGAAAGCGTTACAAACAAACAAACAAAGTCACTTTCACATTTATAATATTAGTTAGGATATCGTATCGTATAATAACCTAATACTTTAATATTAATTTGTTGGGTAAGTTACAAATTATATGAATGTCTAAACTTCTTTTGAATAAAAATAATAAAATATAAATGATTCCAGTAGGGCAAAAAGCGACGTTGGTTTATGATAAATTATTAATTTTATCTTTAATGTATTTTTAGCTGAAAATATTAGTTTCGTGCCACTGATAGCCGATGACCTCTCTGCTTATGCACCATTAAAAGGCAAACGATGTGAGATCATCATTAACTGTCTCAGTGGATCTATGAGGAAGGTAAACAAGCAACATATTTAAAAAAAACAGCGTGTTAAGAGTCCCGCGACGCTCTGAAATTTCCATACAAACGCGCTTCTCAATTTTTTTGAAAACCTTTGTCAGATTATCATGAAATTTAGCATGTACCTACAATTAAATTAACAATATCTCCGCCCCTATGTCCTTGGTTTTTTTTAAACGTTTTTAAACGAAATTAGAGCCATGAAAAATATCCGCATTTGTAAGGGGTCACTTTTGACTGGTTTATTCAATAGATAGACTAAGCAAATCAAAAATCCCTTTACATAGGGAGATTGTCTACATCATTCGCTTTTAAATGAATCCGTAATACAAGGGACATTTTTAGTTATTTGAGAATGATTAGATTAGATTAGTGCAAAAGACATAAAAAAATACGGTCACGGCACGGTCGCCGTGCCGTGTAATGTAGAAATGTGTGAGCTACATAGACAGTTTTCACACGTGACCGTGTGTCGCCCGTGCTTACATCCACTTTACACACGGTTTTGAAGCGGTTTTTTTAATGGCTTTTGCACTAATCTAATCATTCTCAAATAACTAAAAATGTACATACACGGCACGGCGACCGTGCCGTGACCATGTTCTTGTAAAAAGGCACTTAAGCGCCGCAGCTGTTTTGCTCGCTCTTGACACTATTTATTAGATATAAAATTATGATTAATTAATGTATTTATGATAAATCTGCCATCATCGATGCATTAAAAACAGTATTAGAAAGTATTCAGAATAATTTTCATGTTAACATTTATAGTTTGTCATCATTCTCTAAGTTGTGCGGGTACCCACTATTAATGCACAAGCATACATACGTATGTATGCATGCATGCATACAAAAAAAACAGTCGAATTGAGGACCTTCTTCCTTTTTGAGGTCGGTCAAAAATCTATCCTAGACGTAGTGCTGTAAACGTGTATGATGTGACCTGAATTAACTTACAAGACACCTAATACTCGTAGTGTAATGGTGTCAGCGCCGTCCCTCAACGGTGAAATTAAATTTTTGCATCTTTTCAGGCTGCATTGAAATGCGTTGGCTGTTGTGGACTCTTCCTCGATACTTGTGACTATGATATGATCGAAAACGAACACTTTGAAATGAATTACTTAATGCAAGAAAAAGTCTACAAGGGCGTCAATTTGAACAGCATTTTTATGCCAGAGTATGCAATGGAAAAGAGGGTTCGTTACGCTTGTACCTTGGCAATCGGTAGCCAGCAGCAGTCTTATTGTCTAACTCGTTGGAAATCAAAATCAACATTTTGAAATATTTAGATTGTTGGCAAGGGTCTTAAGCCTCCTTTTTGCTTCGCTGTAGTCGGGTAAAAACGAAACCGATTCCTAACAGACCGCTCCTGCAGGCCTAGTATGCGCGATGCGACAACGGTATGTCGACTCTTGTTATCGAGACAGACGTATGTTTACACACAGTCTTGTCACGTTCTCGCACGACAGGTGACGAGAAGAATTTTGTCGCGCGCATGCTAAAAAAACACCCTCTCTCAATTTTATTAATCAAATAATTGTCGGTTTTGCCGAAAAATTAACTTTGTACACATTCCTTTCATTAGTCATTTCACTAAGTGCTTTTTTTTATGTGACAATTACATACAACCAAGTACAAAATAAGGATGTAAATTATCTTTTATTACATGGTCTGTTATCTTTTATAGCAAATCCAGCTAAGGATAGCAGAAGGTATAGCCAAAGGTGTCGTCCGACCGCTCAGCAGAGTGGTGTACACTCCAGATAACGTGACCAAAGCCTTCAGACTCCTGTCCGCCTATAGAAATAGAGGCAAAGTCCTCATCGGTATGAAGACTCCGGGCTCTATGTATAAAACAATGAATATCACCACAAGGTATGTCAAAGTAAATAAAGTGTTATTAATCAAACCCACATTTCAGCAATAAATAAAACATATATTACTTACTTATTGAAATCTGGGCGGGCAGAGGAAGTAACTTGGCGTTGTATTACAGAATGTCGTACAGCCCCGCAGCATGCTACATAGTGGTGAGCGACGCGAGCGAGCTGAGCGTGGAGCTGGCGGGGCGGCTCGTGCGGGGCGGCGCGAGGAACTTGCTCCTGCACACGAGCCCTGCCCGCCTCGACGGGTACTGCCGGACTACGTTCTTGTAAGTTAACTATCTATATAACACAGCATGCTACATAGTGGTGAGCGACGCGAGCGAGCTGAGCGTGGAGCTGGCGGGGCGGCTCGTGCGGGGCGGCGCGAGGAACTTGCTCCTGCACACGAGCCCTGCCCGCCTCGACGGGTACTGCCGGACTACGTTCTTGTAAGTTAACTATCTATATAACACAGCATGCTACATAATGGTGAGCGACGCGAGCGAGCTGAGCGTGGAGCTGGCGGGGCGGCTCGTGCGGGGCGGCGCGAGGAACTTGCTCCTGCACACGAGCCCTGCCCGCCTCGACGGGTACTGCCGGACTACGTTCTTGTAAGTTAACTATCTATATAACACAGCATGCTACATAGTGGTGAGCGACGCGAGCGAGCTGAGCGTGGAGCTGGCGGGGCGGCTCGTGCGGGGCGGCGCGAGGAACTTGCTCCTGCACACGAGCCCTGCCCGCCTCGACGGGTACTGCCGGACTACGTTCTTGTAAGTTAACTATCTATATAACACAGCATGCTACATAGTGGTGAGCGACGCGAGCGAGCTGAGCGTGGAGCTGGCGGGGCGGCGCGAGGAACTTACTCCTGCAAACGAGCCCTGCCCGCCTCGAAGGGTATTACCGAACTACGTTCTCGTAAGTTTATAGAGTGTATTGTAGTTTTCTCAATCTCACTTTGCAATCATAATATTATAACTATGTCAATAGCCTTATCTATAGATACATTCTACTTAAAAAACTAATTGGAATGTTAAACACTACCGTCACTATTTGAAACTAAGATGGACTAGATAGGTATTTCTACATCTTATGAAATCTATTATATTTACAGATCGTGGAAGAAACTAGGCATCTCAGTAAAAATTTCTACAGAAAATCTCCAAACAGAAGAAGGTTGCATAAACTTGTTCAAAGTGGGGGCTAAATTAGGTTCTATTCGAGGAATTTTCATAGTTCACAAGGG
This sequence comes from Peribatodes rhomboidaria, assembly GCA_911728515.1. Classification (NCBI taxonomy): domain Eukaryota; kingdom Metazoa; phylum Arthropoda; class Insecta; order Lepidoptera; family Geometridae; genus Peribatodes; species Peribatodes rhomboidaria. The sequence continues at coordinate 14,137,786 of OU452175.1, forward strand.
TGATAACAGTTCCACACTAGACGTCGTCGGCGAAGAACTAACTAACACGGTCAGCATCGTCGCCAACTTGGACTCGATGTCTAGAAACCTTTGCAGTGAGCTAAAGTAAGTACTTATAACCACACTGTTGACTGTACATACTATGTTGTTTTATTACCATGACTTTTCTTCAAAACATACCTGGTACTTACTTGCTTTTATTTTTCGTTAACTTCTCTATTTATACATATTTACAAATTCCAGTCAGTTCGTCGTACTAAACCACTCGAGTTGTGAGGTGTCCAACGAATACGTATCATCAGTCATTGACAACATTTGTCGAGCAAGGAATGAAGTCTGCTTACCAGCTTTGGTCCTTCGAGCTGGCCAAATAAAAGAGGTAATTTGAGTATATCTTAAGTATATGTACATTGGTACTTTTTTTTGTTCAAAAAAATACACTACAAGAACTGCGGGGACTTTTGTTAACTGGTATCTTAATTATTATTATATAAGGGGAATACAGGTAGAAGGGGGTTAGTAATCTAATGTTAGGTTAAAGGTTATCACTTATTGCTACATTGTAAGTATACCACAAGCAGAACAGCGACCCGCAAGCAGCATCCGATCACGAGTATGACGCATGTGCCAGCCACCGCTCTCCCCAACCATATTTGAGGAAAGAGATTGACCCGACACACGACGCCGCCGCAAGAAAGTGCCTTCGATAGCGAACATGAGTGCTCGAGATGTTCCCACAATTTTTATTTAAAACGCGAAACTATTACAATTATTATTGTCGTCACATCATGGCCTCCTCTCGTCCCAGAGCTTCTGGCCATCTGATGGCCATCTGCAGGTTGTATTCCTTGATGGTCTTCGGTAACGCAGCCGATGCTCGCTATATAAACTGGCTGATGGCATCGTCTTCGATGTCATGGGCATAGTAGGTGAAGGTCCCGGTGTGCCTTGATATTGCGACGACTGTGTGCGACACGCTCTCATGCAGCTTCATTTTGGGCTTGGTCTTTATGGCAATAACCGACACGTACGTAAGCTCCGTGGATGGTTAGGATGCATGACCCCCATACCCTTGACTTTTGAGGGTTTCCTTTTCTTCCTGCGTGAGTGTGAATAAGTCATTGCTTTCTCCTGAACGGATTATTAGGGTAAAATTGCAAACAAAATTTCAACATTCGACTCATATCATTTCAATCATACCATTTGAGGAGCGCTAGGTGGGGCTAAATTACCTGCCGTTATTCTAATTTTTTTACTGCAAAAAAAATATTTCAGCTGGATGAGAGTCCATTTATGTACCCCACGCTCCAGCCTCAGCCTCTGTCAGCCGTGCTCAGCGCCCTGGAGACCAGCATCCAACAGAAGCACACGCACGCCATCACTTACAACCTGAAGAAAAACGATGCCTCAGATTTTCTTCAAAGTGTCTCTAGGATCATAGGTAACTCATATAAACCTTAAATTGTTGCCATATCTCTAATAATTTACCTTATTGCTCGCAACTGCAACTTTGCAACCCCTATTTTATTAATGGTTTGCTTTGCCTAATTTTGCTCAAATTTAAAAAGACCTTAAAATTATGCATGAAGTACTTGCAAACAAAATTTTGTAAAAATTGTATTTTGTTGAACCGTACAAAAATGTGGGGCTGTGAAATATGTTTGATCAATGGCACTGCAGAATACTGACAGTGTACGTCTCTCTCTCTCTCTTTTCTTTACTTTCTACGAATAAAAACAATCAGAATAATCCTAACTTCCTAATAGACAATAGACAAATATTTATTTGTAGCAAAAACATACAAAAACAAATACAAATTACACAGTTATAAAAAAAGAACAAACAGTTATGTATAATATGCAAATGTGAGCTTAACTTCGACGTTCATAATGCTGGGGCTACACTAGCGCGATAATTCGTGTCGCGTTTTAACGCTAAAATCATCGTTATCAGTTATCGGCGATGTTCTTATCTACATTAGCGGTCAACTCGTCGCCTTTCTGCGGAGTTGACGTGGGCGATAATTCGCCCGATACATCGTCGAGTGACGACCTAACCGGCTGCAGTTATCGCCGAGGGCCGCTAATGTAGTCGTAGCATAAGTACATATATCTACGATACCCAATAAAATTGAATAAAGACATTTGATTTGATTTGATAAAATATTATTTATATTTCAGGTGTACAAAACATACAGGCACTAGACGAGAATCTGACATTGAAAGATTTGCTCCTCAACGAAGTCTGTTTGGACGAAATTGACAGAGCAATTAGAACTGCTTACAAAATGAGCTATTCTACTGAGAAATTGTCGCGTATGACCATTGCAAAGTGAGTTTTTTACCGAATTTCCTTTTCTAATCCTCGTCTCTTTTAAATTCGCTTCTATGATACTGCTTCTTACGAGTCATAACATTCACCTAAGTAAATAGGTACTGAAGTAAACAACTACGAGTAAGTAGTTACATGTACATGTAGAATAGTAGGGTCAACTGGGGCAAATGCGTCTGTGGGGCAATTGCATCTTTCTAGAATTACTGACAAACCCTTTACAAATTAGGCAACTAACGCCATCTTGTACAGATTATTGCAACTAATGATTTTAAGACATGTAGGTGGCGCCTAACTTGTGAAGGGTTGGTCAGTAATTCTCGAAAGACGCAATTGCCCCACAGACGCGTTTGCCCCAGTTGACTCTATATTACTCCATACTACTCTATACTACTCTCTACTCTTCTACATATACCTCAGAATACAGATATTCTCTTTCTGTATTCTGACACCTATACCTACCCTAATAAGCTTGCCTAGCTAAGACTTGACAAAAATTAACATTTTTCAGGTTGAAAGCCCTAGGAAGCAAGTTTACGAAGACAACAAACAGCGAGACGAACGGTTTGGATGCATTCTTCACTTATATAAACCCAGATGAGTGGTCGTCGGGGGAGCCTGTCGTCACTATGGCTACCTCGTACAGTAATATTGAGGTACTATACTATTCTTAACATTAACTATTTCAAGCTAGCAAAGACGGAAAAATAGTGTAGGTACTTGATAAATCAGAAACCAGAATTTATTGATAACTCCTATAGTTACACGTCACAGTTGAATATTAAAAAAAAAAAAACAATTAACGTCAGAACAATAAACATGTCATAAACATACATATCGTCACGCCTTTCCCCTGAGGGGGCTGGCAGAGGTGTAATACAACACTCACATTTCGCCGGACGATATTCAGTCCCAAATGTGACTGGGGGCGAGCCTGTCGCCATACACCGGGCTCCAGTCATGTAGCAGATGACATACAATACGCACATACTCATAAGTTCAAACAATGAACAAATTGGTGAGTGCCGTCGGCTGGGTTCGAACCCACTCCCTCTGGCTTGAGAGGCAGACCTTCTCCCAACTAGACTGCCATCGAATATGAGAATATGAGAACAATAATAATTGGTAATTATGTCAAATATAAAAAAAAAACATTAATGTCATTAAACAGTTAAGTATAGTAAAAAATATATTATGGATAGCTATTATTAAACAAAATAATAATACCTAGTTAAAATATCTCTTATTTTAAAATAAGTTTCAATGTCATAAAACAAATTTTCTAGTGACCAAGCTCTCAGCTTGGTTTTGAAGCACGCGGTAGAAGGCGCATCCCGAACGGAAGTTGGTATACGGTTATAGACAGCCGACCCTAAAATATACACTGACCTCTTCGATTTCAAGAGACGATGTGAGGGGGTCACCAGTTGGTCCTTCTTTTTATTACTACGCAAATTGAACGTACTATGGACGCCCCTATGTTGAAAAATATCTAGGTTTACATGAGTAAACAGGGCTACCTGGTAAACGAGCTCTCACGACAGAGGTAATATCTGTGAAGCTCCCGAAACAGCTCCACGCATGAGACGTCGTCCTTAACCCCGCTTATACGTGCCATACGTGCCGCACGTACCTATGGCTCGCTTCTGCATGACAAATGCCCTATTACGATCGGCAGCACGGCCCCATACCTCTAATCCGTACGAAACGTACGGACGGTAAGCGTACGGACAGTCGCGAAGTAGCAGGAGCACACGACGTTGCGGGTGGCGGTGCTAGTAACTAATAACCAAAGCTTTTGTTTCTGTAAAATATACTTAGTTATAGGTACTTTACCTACTTTTTTTATTTATTATTATAATATGAAATTGATTCCTGTGACGATCAAGGAAGTTAGTAGGTATATGTAGATAATTCGATGCTACTTTACGGTACTTCCTCTGTAAGCCTTTATTTTTGACCGAGGGAGAGTAAGCAAGCGAAGCGTTTATGCTTCAGCTTTAGCAAAACTGTTTTTGTATATTATCCGGCATTCATCCTTCATTTGTCATTTTGTCTGTCTGAATTCAGTCCGGCTGTCTTCCTCTACATGCAGGTTCGTTAATTAAACTTATATTTTTTTTCATATCCGCCATTTTGAAAAATTGCGAACGTTAACGGAAAAGAGAAAAATAAACTGTATAATTATTCAACCTGCACACAAAATTTCACGAGAATCGGTTGAGAAATACGACATGTAGAGAAGTACAGCCGGACAGACGCCGGCCGCAAGGTCTTTTCGAGCAATTTTTAATAAAACTCCATTATGGATAGACTGGACTTTTTAGCCTGTTATGCTCATCTCAGATAATAAAAAATTTAACTATAATTGTATGTGTAATGTGACTAAATGTAATTTTAATTGTATGGACTTATTTTGTTACCAATATGAATATGATATTTGAAATAAATGAATTTGAATTTGATACTATTTTGATATCAACGTTCCAGGATGAAGAGCAAATGGACTCCCGTGCGACGTACGTGCTGCTGGTGCCGGGGCTGGAGGGCGAGCACCGCGTGTTCGCGACGCTCAGCGAGCGGCTGCAGGCGCAGGCGCTCGCCTTGCAGCTCACGCCGGACATGCCCAGCGAGAGCATTCCGCAGATCGCTGCAAGCATCGCAAAGGTAACAAACAAACGAAACAAACGACTGCCTCGGTGGCTCAGTTGGTAGTGAACCTGCCTTCTGAGCTTCGGGGTGTGGGTTCGATTCCCACCTAGGGCAAAACATTTATGTGGTGAACATTTGTGTTTGTTCTATGGCTGGGTGTTCATATGTATTTAAGTATGTATTTTAAAATATCTAAGTATGTTTATCAGTCCCTGGCAGCCATAGTACAAGCTTTGCTTAGTTTGGGGTCAGGCGACCGTGTGTGGATGTGTCCCGAATTTATAAAAAAAAAAAAACACACAGCTCAACTAAAATATTTCATTAACTTTACAAATTATGCTTTTATTTACCTACTTATCGTAAACTTTACTATTGCAGTACATCGGGTTCCGTTTGGAGCTGAAGTCGAAGTTCTACTTACTCGGATATTCGTTTGGTGTCAACGTCGCTCTTGAACTAGCGAAAATATTTGAGAAACAAGGTAAGTTTTTATGCTCATTTTTGTTGTAATTTGTCTTGCTGGTGATTGCGATCACGACTTTGTATGCGATGTAGTAGCATGCAGTTCGTCTTTTGACCTCGAAAATATACCTAAGATCTCAAAAAAATAAAACAAGCCGAGATGATTTCTTTTTAAATGTAAGGATGAGACAAAATATATTAACTCAAGCTTTTTAAAAACAACAATTTAACTTGTGCGTAAAGGTTCTCTTATTGGAGCCATTCGGGATTACCTCGACTCGTTGTCAACGGGTGGTCCACGGGTGGACGCGGCGTTGTCCACCAAAGTACCTCGCGAGGTCAACGAGTGAACGTCGCGTGGCCCACGAATTTCCGAGTAGTCTGTCATACCAGCGATTGTCACTTGTCTGCGAGTGAGTCACTTGCGGGCGGCGTGTGCATGGTCACGGAGTGGGCCACTCGCCATCCGCGTGCTGACAGCTTACGCCTAGGCTATAAGGAGTTGATGTAGTTAGCGCATACCTACTCATAGATATTCATATAAAGAATACTAACCGCACGAGGAGAGGTGGTGCATGTGGGTCCCGGGTGGCTATAATGAGTGAGATAACCTTGGGTACTCTTTAATCGACCTTTAAAAAGAGCAGGTTTTACGTTTAAGTATCTTAAATTTTTATGTACGTCATGAACTCAACGTTCATGATTACTTTAGTCAATTGTGGACCGATATTAAACACTATTTTATTCCCAGGTCACGTGGGAGTGGTATACTGCCTAGACAGCAGCCCGGACGCGCTCCGAGCTCAGCTCGACGCACACCTCGGAGTCAAGACAGACTCCCAGCTCCAGGACGCCATCGTCACACACATGTACCGGCTCATGTGCGGACGACGCTCCACAGAGCTGGACCGGGAGCTCGCTACCACACACAGCTGGGACGACAAAGTTGAACTGTGCGTCAACAAGCTTCGAGGACTCGTGAAATACTCGCATGAATACAAACGATGCCTTCTAAACAGCTTGTATCGAAGAATTATCCTCGCGCGCGAATATAATCCAGACTTCAAACTTGAATCGGAGCTGGTTCTTATAAAAGGCACTCCTCATAAAAACATGGTTGAACTTGAAGATGATTTCGGTCTCTCCAAGTATACGACGAGGCCTGTCAAAATGTTCGATATTGAATCTGATCACACGTCGGCTCATCAAGACTGCAGGATACCGAACATCATAAATCAATTTCTGGAACCGAAATTAATCGAAGACTTCAAGAGTAGGAACCTCTGTTGGACATATTTTGCCGACGCTGCTAAGACTTGGTAAACAAATAAATAATTGACGTCTACACTAAGTTACTGTAAATCGGCCTTTATTAAATAAATTAGATGCTAAAGAATTTTCCGTATTTTATTAACAATTAATAGTGATAGACTGCCTTTCCACTAGAGCTTTGCCATGCAACTACGATGTGAGGATGTGTAATCTAAGCTACAAAACCATGTACTAAAATATGTAGCGGAGCAAGTAAGATGTTCAAGGAAGATGCGCAGCTTGAGCTATGCTATGCATCGACAGTAGGGAATCTCTGCACACAAAACCAGGTTCCAGTACGTAGTACATTAATTACTATTAGGAGCTGATCCAAACTTAAAACGTAACGCAACTTCATGAAATGGGGGGCCCGCCCACCGTGGGTTGACCGCAGGTTTGCTGCAGGGTTGACTACTAATTTACGTCCATCCTGGTCCACTTTGATTCCAGTAAATTAGCGCTGTACACAACCACACTGCACGCGTGTCGTGTCCACGCTAATGCAATGTGCGAGGATTTCAATGCACTGGAGTGGGCGAATATTCGTTTAGGCGGACAACGTCCTGTGTCCTAGAATAGACACGAGCAGTGAAGAGTGATGTGGCGCGAACGATTGCACTGTTCAATTTGTCATATCTATACTTTACAGGCACATAATCTAAATAAAACTAGTTTTTAATTATTGTTTTTGTGTCCATATTGTGCACAGGTACAAGCGTCCTTATCTTTATTTTATAAGTTATGTTTGAGTTGACATTATCTTTGTTCTAAGTTACTTTGTATTAGGTACATGTTGTACTAATTGTTTTCTAATATTTCCTTAGCTTGACTAGGATTTCGTAACAGATCACCGATGACGACGGGTAGCATAGCATCTGAGCCGGTGCGTTCCCTTGGGTATTCTGACGGTATTTAATGTTTAACTGGGTACACCGGCAAGGCACCACTGAGAAAGTTGTGTGGATACGTGGCATGTATTTGCGCTAGTCGTTCGTGGCATGTATTTGTTTTTTGGCAATGACTTTCATATTTATACATTCCTATTAATTACATTTACAGAATAATAAGTAAAAAAATAATAAAAACAATGTATTTAATTCGGACAACTAAAATCTACAGCTAACACTAAAAAATAAAATACAAAATTTAAAAAATCCAATCTTAAAATCGATATGGGTATTATGTTTGACACATTTTATGCTTACGAATTCAATCTTCATAAGGTAAGGTAAGGGTAAAGGTACTTGACTGTGAATTAGACTTTGATACTTTTAGCTATAAAAAAACTATCGTATTACATACATTAAGAATATAATTATGTTACAATCAAAACTCACAACCGGTCAAAACCACTTTTGACTACGTGCTAAAACAGTCAAAACCATTTTAACTAACTAACAACATCTGTCAAAGATATTGCTGCCTGGTTTTTGTAGTCAAAAGTGAGTTTTGCTTGATTTAAAGTTCTACCTAAGACAGTTGGTCAGAACTTCAAAAGCCATACAAGTAAAGGTTATTGAAATTACCAGAAAAATCATGAAATAAGTTTTCATGAAACTATTGCGTTTACATAAACGCAATAGTTTCCATTCCACGCGTCTTCCATAGTTCCATAGTTTTTTTTATGGGATAATTTGGTTAAAATCACTTTTATTATCTACCCAATATTTTTGCAGCTAAAATTAATTTTGGTCAGAGTTCTCAGGTCAAACTACTTTGAGGGCAAAAATCAGTAAAAAGGAGGTTTGACACAACTTTTGACTGAATTTTGCAGTATATAACAGTTTCGACCAGTTTTGAGTATTGATTGTAACTTAATATATACATTATATACCTAGACGGATAAGCTAGATACTTGTACTATTTATAAGTTAGTAAATTAAAACAAATGCCAGGAATTTGCTTCATATATAGGGTTCTATTAGAATGTTTAAAAACGTTTAGATGGACAATAACACCAATATTTTTTTTGTATAGGTATGACCGATTCTGCGTTCAACGTGTTGTCAGTGCTATGCTGTTTCATTCAGAATAGTTTCGATTCTTCTCGTACCAGTTTCCATACTTCATACTGATTCTTTGCACCATTCTCACTATGTTAGTGGGAGTCGAACACTATCGGCCTTACTCTCTAGAAGTCTAGATTTCTATTCCAGTTTTTTATGCCTTAGTTGACAAACAAGCTAGCAGCCCGCCTGATGGTAAGTGATCATCGTCAGGGTCAGACTGAGCTGGATGGGCCCGGGTGGCTCCCCACAAGCCAGGGGCCCGAAACGGTGTATAGCCCCCAACCTACCTGCCCTCTGGTTTGCGGCAAGCCCCGCAAGCCAATCCGAGGGGGGTCCGCGCCAGCTGGGGCCCGGCTGGCTAATGCCAACCCTGACTATATGGCCAGTCCAACCCTGATTACAGTTGATCAGGGTCCTATGAATACAACTAGTACTAGAGGCACCATTATTACATTTATAGTTATTTATGACCTAGGTCGCCAAAACTTAAGCAAACGATTATTTACTTTTATAGTTACCATCTAGATATTTATATACAGTTTCACAAGTAAATAATCGCCCAATTCAAATTCATGGTTCATGGTTTTAGGGACATACGTGTATTATGTCCCTAACGCCCTTTAAATGTATGTTCACCGAACTTTCGTTTAATCACCCCAATATTATGAACACCGGAGCTTGTTAATTTATTTGAATGTGTGTTTAGTTTGTAACTTCTTCGTGCTCAAACGGAAATATTTAGCTTATACACTGGATGGGAACATAGGCAATGAATCGCTGATTGGATTCCGTCCGTAAGTACCTATTTAATGTGTCCAAATAGCTCGAACGAAGTTTAAAATTGTAGAGGTCGCGCCATCCATTTAACCGACTTTCAAAAAGGGAAGGTTCTCAATTCGAATATGTGTGTTTTTTGTTTGTTTACGCGATGAATTGATTATGCGTCTAAAAAAACAATGCGCACACACACACACATTAAAAATTAGACTAAAAATTAAGAGCAATACAAATTAGGCAACAACGCCATCTTGTACAGATTATTTCAACTAAAGATAAAAAAAATATGGAGGTAGCGCCTAATTTTTGAAGAGTAATTCTCGGAAGACGCATTCCCTCACAGACGCATTTTCCCCAGTTAACCCTACTATTTTAAAGCGACTTTAAAGCAAGAAAACGGCAGTGTGTGAACTCTGGACAAGGTACATCCAGAGCCATATCATTTTTATGGCCATATATTATCGATGTCAAATCATTTTCAGTCCAAAATAAATTTTTGATTTTTGCAAGTTTTTATAGAACAATCAGCAATAAAATTTTAGCCACAACAACAAATTGCTAGACATATTTATGTAGAAATGTATGTAGGATTAAGTATGTGCTTAAATGTGCGGAACCAAGCGGTTATTTTGTTTAAAACAACTAGACTGAAACATTGTAATAAATTATGCAAATGGTCGCGATAGGCGGGCATTGACTAGGATCTGTTTTATTAATTATAAATAGAGACTTTACATTAAATAATCGCAGTTGATCGTTTTACTTTGTAAACATTAGACCATGACTCCGACACCTCAAGAGACCGAGCCTCTGAAAAGACCGCCGCCTGGTGAAGAAGTAGTCATCACCGGAATGTCGGGAATCTTCCCTAGTTCAGATAGCATTCCGGAGTTTATGGACAATCTTTTCAATAAGGTATTTAATTTACTTTGTTACTATAAATATCGTCGAGTGGTAACCACGAACCGGAAGGTTCCACCAGTTCCACCAGTGGACGTCTTCCAACTGAGACGATGATGATGATAACAATTCTGGCACCAATGCTAGCATGCTTCTCGGCCTATGTAAAGTGACTTACTTTTTTTAGTACATACATACAAATAGTCGCGCCTTTTTCCTGTATGGGTTGGCTGAGACCACTCCTTTCCACTTTCTACGATCCTAGCACACATCTTTGCTTTTTCTACTTCGATGAGTCCCTTCATACATGCTCGTCGGTAACGGGTACTCCTGACCTATCCTTTTTTCAAAACGTCTTAGATTGATTTGATCCTGATACGTTTTCCTAGGTTGCCCCTTACCGACTTGACCATTCACACTCACCTTGTAAATCTGTTTCGTCAATCTTCTTTCATCCATTCTTTCAATATGTCCATACTATCTACACTACCAGTACACTAAAACTACAGAAAACGGCTGCGTTCAGGGAGCAATGATCATCACACGCAAACTCAAATTCGACACCCCACGCTTAAGGATGGGCGGAATCGACATTGGCATGTCCAATGAAATCAAATTGCTTGACCTTTGCTTAATATCTGCAAGCTTAAGTTGGGTGACTGCTGCTCCGTCTACCAAAAGGAGCTTCTAGCACTGCTGAAAGCAACAAAGAGAGCGCTCAAAAGCAAAATACAGACCTGTAATGTATACTGTTACTCTCGCTCGGCGCTGGAGACTGTCCCGGACTCATTTTCTACCCATCCCCTTGCTGTTCAATTTAAGGAAAATGCTAAGTTACTCTAAGAACAGAACAAAATATTGAAATTATTTTGTATTAATGCTCATGCGAGGGATGGAGGGAAACGAGCGAACTGACGAGTTGGCCAATACTGCGGCATTAAATTTGAGAACTAAGCCAAAATAAAATACCTGCCAAGCGACAGATCCGCCAGGAAGCGCTTGACGAATGGAACTGACGCTACAAAGAGACCAAACAGGCGGCAGTCACTAGAATCTTTTTTCCATACGCCATTATTGGAGCATATAAATTCATAAAGAAATTAAAACTAGACCACTCGACGTACACGAAGATTCTCCACGTACTTACATCGATTTAAGTGCAAGGACAGTCCATCGTGCCCCTGCGACCCCATGGTGGAAGAAAGTGTTATACTCGTTATAACTGATTGCTCTAGGTAGGCTCAGGTTCGAGACCGAAAACTATCTAGATGTAAATATAAATATAGGAAATCTAAGTAAAATAATGGAAGATAAGCATATTAGAGATAAGTTTATAGAATACTAGCTGCGCCCCGCGGTTTCACCCGCGATTAAAAAGTATCCTATGTGCTATTCTAGACTATAATCTATCTCTATGCCAAATTTCATCCAGATCTGTTCAGCCGTTCTGGCGTGAAAGAGTAACAAACATCTATCCATGCATCCATCCATTCTTACAAACTTTCGCGTTTATAATATTAGTAGGATAGGATTGTAAAAACTAGTAATAAGCTGTATCAATAAAAATAAAACATAATAAAGAAGTACACTACCCACAATTGAATTTGTGATGTAAGTGCTCTGAATGTGTACGTATAAAAATATTTTTAAAACTTTTTAAATAACCATAAGTAGGAAATATGTACACGTATAGTAACATATATATTAGCCTTAAGAAAATAAATAGATTCCCTAAACGTTCCCTGACTCCCTGTTCCCTTAAACAGCTGGATAGTAGAAAGATACAGCATGAAGAATGAAAGTGCGAGAAGAAGCGAATGCAAGAACTGGTATGAATGAGAAACAGATACACATAGAGCCCTGTTAAACGGCATATAGTACCTCAGCCTTTAGCCTTAAGAAAATAAATAGATTCCCTAAACGTTCCCTGACTCCCTGTTCCCTTAAACAGCTGGATAGTAGAAAGATACAGCATGAAGAATGAAAGTGCGAGAAGAAGCGAATGCAAGAACTGGTATGAATGAGAAACAGATACACATAGAGCCCTGTTAAACGGCAAGATAGATTTATACTTTACTTTTACTATTACACTTCTACCACACCACAACGTTTTTTTTTATCATATCATTCTTCATCTTATCCATCAGAGTCACACCAATCATACTTTTCAGCCTTCTCATTTCCACTGCATTCACTTTACTTTCACTTTATTTCCTCTGCCAGACCCGACATTTACTTCCTTATTTAAGTGTAGGGTCCCGCACCCCCTTATGTTTAGCCAGACGTGCCCTTATAAAAATCTTAGTACTCATTTTTAGTTTTTAGAATTTTATAGAATTTTTAGTAGCTTCTAATAAAGGCTACGAGTTAACAAACGAGTCTGTGCTAATACAGAAAGCAAGCAAATCTTATGTTTTATGAGGCTATATTATCGTGTGTAGATAAGTTGCCATGGGCAGGCATATGCCTTTGTCTGCGACTGGGGGGACAAATTATGCTTTTAGTTTACAGAAATACACTAGCTAAAGATTTGTTAAAGCTATAGGCACTAGTTCTTAATTCTAGGTCGATATGGTGACACCTGAAACCCTTCGCTGGTCATTCAACCACCCCGAAGTACCCCAGCAGCTAGGAGAGATCAAAGGCATGGACAAGTTCGATGCCCAGTTCTTCAGGGTTCATTACAAGCAGGCTTTCAATATGGAACCAATGAGCCGTAAACTGCTGGAGCATGCGTACGGCGCGATCTATGATTCTGGTTTGTCCAATTTTTTTCACAAACGTTGACGTAGATCATGAACTAAGTATCGATTTTTAACATCAACATTCAGTTTAAACGTACATTAAAAATTAAAAAAGGTAAATATTGTTCCTTCTTCAGGTATGAATCCACTCCAACTTCGCGGTAAAAAAGTGGGCGTCTATATCGGATCCTGCTTCTCTGAATCTGAAAAGACTTTGGAATATGATGGTACAGAACGTCACGGGTTCGCCATTACCGGGTAAGGGGCAAGATTCATACACACGATACGACGTTGCATCGTGGCACTTAAAATTGCACTAAAACCATCCATGTTATGTCAGATGTAGATTAGTTTCGATACTAGTATAACAGAATCGAATCCTCAATAATTTTCTATCTGAAACTCATAAAGTTTAGTAAATTAATGGTAAAATCCTTATGTTCTCCTTTAATTATGTCCATGCGTCTATGGTATAACGTTATACATAAACTCCGCTCGTGCGTCCACTCAAGTTAAAACAAATAACTGCCTACTTTTATTTTTTAGAAGCAACAGAGCCATGTACGCTAATCGCATATCCTACTGGATTGACGGCAAGGGTCCCTCTTACACCTTGGACCAGGCCTGTTCCAGTTCCACAGCATGCCTGGAACAAGCCTACAGGAGTATCCGTTCAGGAGAGTGCGAGGCTGCTATAGTCGGTGCATGTAACTTGTGTATGCACCCGAAGATTTCTATGAATTTCAGAAGGTTGGTTCTGAAGAAACATAGTTATAGTCATAGTCTCAGATGAATCATAATCATATTCATGACCACTATTCTTTTTATATTTTCCATAAACAAGCTTATTGTAATTCTTTCTTTAACACTATAAGTTCTTGGTTAGAATGATTCCAAGGATTGTAAAGATAAAGATTGTTCATTTGCATACGACATGGTCAGCATTATGTTGTTTCTTTTTATCGATTAACGATAAAATATGATACATTTAAAAAATATTCACCAGGGCTGGTTTCCTGTGCCTTGATGGCAAGACCAGGTGCTTTGATAAGCACGGCGATGGCTACGTTAGATCTGACGCCATCAGTGTTATTTTTGTGCAGAAAGCCAAGGATGCTAAAAGGTTTGCATATTTATCTTTACTTTATATAATAATACTAGCTGCGCTCCGCGGTTTCACACGCGGTTAAAAAGTATCCTATCTCTCAAGTTGGATCGAACTGCGCATGGTGTGCGAATTTTATTATAATCGGTTAAGTGATTGTGACACGAACAAACATTGTGACACGAGATTTATATATATTAAGATATATACTTACATATTTTATTAGTGTTTATTTATATGGAATTTAAGTAAATATTATAAAATGTAGATTGAAAATTAATCAGTTGTTGCCTTTCAAATTCAACAAGAAAAATTAGTAATGTCTTAAATGCAAAATAATTATTTGCCGATAAGTTTTATAAGAGTGTGCATATTTTTAATTCTTGATTGTTTAATGAATAGAGCATCCGTCTTTATTTTGGATCTACTCAGAAGTTTACCACACTAAAGTGAACTTCAGTTCTGCTTCGGAGCCATCATTACCCCACAGACAACCGAAAGAACTGCAACAGTTTTTTGAGACGTTCTACTCGGAAATTGGAGTTTCTCCTGATGAGGTGGAGTACATTGAAGCAAATGGAGCAGGTGAGAGTGTAACAACCTTAGGCTTAAAACAAGGCAAACACCTACTATAGAAGGATTAAGTAAGTATTTAGTACTTATTTGTAGTACCTAATTTAATTCTAATGAAAGGTACTACTTTCTGATTGCAGCTATACCTGAGGCTGATATCAGTGAGCTGAAAGCGATTGGCGAAGTCTTCGCCAAGAAGAAACCTATCAAAGTTGGCTGTGTTAAGTCCAACATGGGGTCCACCGAACCAGCGTCAGGTGTTTGTGGCATTACAAAGGTAATATTTATTTCAATGTTTCCGTCACGTCACAATTAAACGAGTACCTAGCAATGTTAGTAGTCTACATATTGAAGTAGTAATACTAATAACGGTGTAAAGTTGAAAATTAAAACAGTAATCGTAAAAAACATTTTTTTTTTTTTTGTTTCTCTAGATTTGTCTTGCCTACCACAATGGCAAACTGCCTGGAAACCTCCACTACAACACTCCGCTCGATATACCAAACCTACAAGACAAGATCCAGGTGTTGACAGACAACACTAGTTTTGGTAGAGGGTTTGCCGCGCTTAATTCCTTTTCCTTTACCGGAACTAATGTTCATGTTTTGCTGAAAGGATTTTACAAACAGAAGGTAAAGCACACGTGGTTCTTGTTTAGTAATTTCATTTAAAAATAATTTGGAATCAGTAACTCCTAAAGTCAAATATAAAGGCTTCCAGCAGTCCTCACATCTATTTTTTTAAAGAAAATACTAACTAGATCTTTGCGTAAAGTACAGTGAATTTACAATAAATTTATCGAAATAAGTATAATTATTGTAGGACAATTCACGCTACAAGAGCAGCATTCCCTATCTTGTGCTTATAACTGGAAGACAAGAAAATTGCGTCAACAAGATCCTGGAAAGCCTGAAACAGAATCCGATCGACCCTGAGCATATTGGACTGATCCACAACATCCATAAATACGATATACCTGGACACATGTGCAGAGGTTACACTCTACTTGGTAAGATTCAGTGATATACTTTTTCCTAAAACGTTTAATACTCACCTTACAAAATTGTTCGATTTTTTATAAGTACCTGGATGATCGAGCTTCGCTCGGTATTTTTTTTTTTTTTATTGTGTTTTTTGGAAAATAAACAATTGATTTTAGTCTAACCTCAAAGCAAACACTCATTGACTTCGTGTTACTTAACAACGCCATCTGCTGTTGTGTCGTTAAAGCAATTAGTTGCTCACAAAAAATAGTATTATTATTCGCCTATAGATGTCAGGAAGAGTCATATTTTTCAGTTGAGACTACTCAAACGCCTCCTTTTGTTATTTTTCTTCCAAGTTTATGCGATAAAACACGAATAAAATGACATTTTCTAAAAATGATTCCTAGCTAGATCGATTTATCGCCCCCGAAACCCCATATATACTAAATTGTATGAAAATCGTTGGAGCCGATTCCGAGATTCCAATTAATAATAATAATAATAATAAGTTTTTATTTCGTGATCACAATCGTGTTGGTACCTAACATTTTTAAAAATAATACATTACTTGTTAAAGTAATAACTTTAATGTGAAAGTAATAACTTTAATGTTAAAGTAAGAACTTTAATAACTTTAACAGTGATCTTAAAGGTACTCACAATAGTGAGTACCTTTAAGATCACTGTACCCTGTACTAGGTCTCGTCAGAGCCTGTATTAGGTCCTTACGTATGAAATTGGCGTTTTCTACGGGAGGAATAAAAAGTCGATTTTTTTTGTAAAATATATTTAATTAATCAAAGTATGCACCGTTGTTATCTATGCACTTTTGCCATCTTATGGGTAGTTCATTGATCCCTTTACTATAAAAACCATGGGGGCGAGAATCAACAAACTCTTTGAAGGCGGTTTGGACTGCTGCATCGGAGTGGAATTTTTTTCCTTGTAAGAAGTTGTCTAAATTCCGGAAGAAATGGTAATCTGTTGGAGCAAGGTCCGGGGAGTACGGTGGATGTCGCAGACATTCCAATTGTAGCTCAGCTAACTTAGTGGTTGTTTGTTGTGCAGTGTGTGGTCTTGCGTTGTCGTGAAGCAGCAGTGGCCTAGAGCGATTGACCAATCTCGGTTGTTTAACAGCTAGTTCTTCCTTCATGGTTTGCAGTTGCTGACAATAGATATCTGCCGTAATCGTTTGGCCAGATTTAAGAAAGCTGTAGTGAACGACACCGGCGCTAGTCCACCAAACACTTACAAGTAACTTTTTCTGAGTCAATTTTCGTTTAGGGCAGGATTTGGCTGGGTCTCCAGGGTTCAGCCATTGCGATGAGTGCTTTCGATTATCGTACAATATCCACTTTTCATCACAAGTAATGATTCGATTTAAAATCCCTTCATTATTGTGTCGGTTGAGCAAAGTAACACAGCAGGCGACCCGTGTTTGCAAGTTCGATTCACTCAATTCATGAGGTACCCATCGTTCGAGTTTTTTTACTTTCCCGATTTGCTTCAAGTGGATTAATACAGTTTTGTCACGTACCCCGAAGCCTGCTGCTATCTCTGAAGTGCTTTGTGATGGATCCGCTTCCACAATAGCCTTTAATTCTTCGTTTTTCACTTTGATCTCCGGCCGTCCACGGGGATGGTTCTTAAGGTCGAAATTTCCAGAACGAAAACGTTGAAACCAAAAACGTACCATGCTGTCTTTAGCGACACCAGCGCCGTACACATCATTAATTCTTCGAGCTGTTTCTGCAGCACTGGTGCCACGGTAGAACTCGTACTCGTAAATATACCGATATTTCATGTTTTCCATTGCGCGGTAATAAGCGACGCCAAAGAAAAAATAATGAGGAAAATAACAAATGAATGACTGTATTCCAAAGAAAAAAAAACCAGCTAAATGAATTTATTAATTTGAATTTCGAATTCTTAACCAAAGAGGAGATATTTCAGATCAAATTGATCAGTACGACAAAACGCTGATTTCATACGTAAGGACCTAATATTACAAGGTACAGTTTTATATACAAGTTTTATGTACAAAATATGTGACTATGTTTGTATAAATGTAGGTTTGTTTATATATATTTAAACATTTCTAATTCTTAGCCTAATAATTAAACATTTTTGTATGCCTAGGTTTAATATTTATGTTTGATAGTAACATTAATCTATGTATGTTGTTGTGAGTGAATCAGTGTTTTTGTGGTTGTGTGTGGGGGTGTGTTAGTGTGTGTGCGTTCATGTGTATATGTGAGACAGCTCCACATAGCACCTAGAAAAAGCTAGGCTAGCGGAGATGGCCACGGCGTATGTAATGTAATGTGTTGTGATGTGTATGTGATGATGTAACCTGTTCAATTAACTATTTCTTTTTTTTGTAAAGTTGAAGACTATGATGTGACTTATTCCATTAATTTTTCTGTTTCGTCATAGTCCAGTGATAATAAATAAGTAACTGTTATTTGATTGCATTCAAATTTCGTGACATTTCCAATTTTTAGTTTTTTGTTTAATTTGTTGTATAGTACTGGCCCTAACTTATCTATACTCATGGCACCAAATTTGGTTCGTTTGGCTGAGGTTCTGAAAACCAAATGTTTTCTTCTTTTCTGTGATTGTTCTTGGGAACTTTCGGTAGTAACTAGCATGTGTTGTTTATTGATAATTGATTTGACAAATAGTTGTCGAACTGCAAGCACTGTACATTCTTTGTACAATTGTACAGTCGGGAAGCGTCTTGGTTTGAAGGTCATTACTTTTAATAGAGCTCTTTGGGTTATTTCTAGTCTTTCTAGATGTGTTTTGGCCGCTAAACCCCAAGAGGGAATGCAGTAGGGTATTGTCGACTGGGCAAGGGCATAATAGATTTTGACAAGGGAATCAAATCTCAGCACGTGTCGTAACTGCTTGAATGTAAATATAAGTTTTCTAATTCTACTTGAAAGTTGTTTAATGTGACCTGTCCAATTTAAGTGCTGATCCAATACAACTCCTACGTATTTTATTTCTGAGGCTTGAGTCAAATTGTCACACCTACACGTGCAGCTCATATCACAGGTGGATTTGTGTATTTTAAGATGTAGATGTGTTTTGGGTTGAGATGTTAATAGTAAATGTCATGTACTTGGTTTTTTTATATTTATAGAAAGTAGATTTATTCTTAGCCATCTTGACACCCACTCCAAACCTTTATTAATGACTTGTTGAATTTCTTTCCAAGTTTCACCATGAAATAATAGCACGGTGTCGTCTGCGTATGTTACTATTTTGCCTTGATGGAGCTGTAGGTCGCATAGCTGGTTAATGTATATTAGAAAAAGCGTCGGACCTAGTATACTCCCTTGTGGTACACCAAATTTCATGTCAGCTTGACAACTTAATTCATTGTCTACTCTCACTGTTTGTGTTCTACCTGTGAGGTAGCTCTGGAACCATTTTAGAGGGGTTCCTCTTATTCCGATTGCTTCAAGTTTAGCCAACAGAATGGAGACTGAGACTGTATCGAAAGCTTTTGCTAAATCAAGGAAGATGACTACACATTTATTTTTCTCGTCCAGTTTTTTTTTAATATGCTCGGTGACATTAAGTACTGCATCTTCGGCACATCTTCTTGATCTAAATCCAAATTGATTTCCAGAAAGTAAATTTTTGCTTTCCAGGTACTTCTTCAGTCTTGCGTTCATAAGTTTTTCCAGTACCTTAGAGAAGGTAGGAAGCAGCGAAATGGGTCGGTAGTTTGTAACACAGTCTTCTTCTCCACCCTTGTGAATTGGGCAGACTATGGACTTTTTAAATGCTGCTGGTACGACTCCAGTGTCGAAGCTAACTTGGCATATTTTGGTTAGTGGTTCCAGGACGAATGGCAGAATCATTTTTATTAATTTGGCGTTAACTTTATCCCATCCAGGTGCTGAACTGTTTTTAAGGTTTCTGACCATGTTGTAAATTTCTGTGTTATCTGTGGGTAAGAGACCGAAAGATGTCAAATGTTTAGCAGTGTTGTTGTGATGAGTTAAGGCCAAGTTTACTTCATTTTCATTTAGAGATTTCAGTGTATCATTAGCAAGGTCCGATCCCACATTTACAAAGTATTGGTTTACTTCGTTTAATGATTCATTTGGAGTCGATTTAATATTTAGTAAATTTTCTACTGGGTTTTCTTTTGCTGGAAA
This sequence comes from Peribatodes rhomboidaria, assembly GCA_911728515.1. Taxonomy (NCBI): domain Eukaryota; kingdom Metazoa; phylum Arthropoda; class Insecta; order Lepidoptera; family Geometridae; genus Peribatodes; species Peribatodes rhomboidaria. Next base: position 14,157,811 of record OU452175.1, read on the forward strand.
ATTACATATCTTTTTTATTGTTTCCCATGTCTTCTTACTATCTTTATTATATTTCATTAGCTCTGTTCTTTCATATGTCCTTTTTAGTTTTTTTAGTATCTTGTTACAAATGTTTCTATTGTGTGTATATTTAGCAATCGTTTCTTTATTATTAGGTTCCTGTTTACACTTCAAATGTAGTTTGTCTCTTCGTCTCATACTCTTTATTAGGCCTGGAGTAATCCATGGCTTGATATTAGTCTTCGCTCTAGGTACTTTTATTATATGTGTATGTTTCTGGATCGTTGTTGTAATCAGTTGCATAAAATTCTGAGTTGCATTATCTATATCCGAGAAGTCTAAGACATTGAACCAATCTATATTTGATATCTCATCTCGTACCATTTCATAGTCTATTTTAGTCGTTGTTCTAGCTACTTTTTTATTTTAATTATATATATATACAAGAATTGCTCATTTAAAGATATAAGATATAACAATAGTAAAATAAAAACTTCGTAACCGAGGCCTAACAGTTGACCAGTGTCAACCCTGTGCGTACTGTTATATCCCTTTACACCATTTCTCCACCTTGATTCTACCTCTTTCCCCTAGGCCGATCCTGTACCAGACACATAAAGTCAGGTTACATCTGCCGTATCCATTTCCCATTAAAATTCCTTGATGCTTCGACCACCTTCTTTCCTTAAATCTATTATTATTCCAGATTAAGCTGGTTAATCAGCAATTTTTTTCGAAGGTGATATTATTATATTTACCATTTTGCCTTCAAGCCCCTCAGTCACCTCTTATCCATCGCTGGAGCTAAGTCAAAACCCGGGAATCTAACTCAGGCTAGTCTAGACCCCAAACTAGGATCCTATCAGTTTTTAATTCAAGTTGTGTAATAAATCTGTATAAAAGTGTTTTAACCGTGTGAAAGTTGTGGAACCAACATTATAGGACTTAATATAAAATAACCGAACTTTCCGCCTTTTCATTTCAGAGACCCACAGAACTATAAACTTTTCGAAATGCTGTCCTAACAGTACGCAGCATTAGCATAGAAAAAATAATAATTTGTTTATTTTGAATATTTTCTGGGTTTTTAAATGATTAAGTAGGCACATTTGGCCACAACACACTTGACAGAAAGTGACGATACGGTCTAAGATGGAGCATGCTTGCCCATTAGGTGCCTATACACTCTTATTTTAAAGAGATCTAGGTTCTAACTACTACTGGGGAGCACCGAGGCAAGAAATTAGTTAACGATATACCTACGGATGGGATGTCTACCTCGATGACCTGTGGCGTAAATTAGACTATGATATCAGGTCTATGCACATTCTCCAAAAAATGGGCAGACAGGCTACAAGCCGTTTATGTAGAGGCGAGATTTTCAAACTGCACTTCGACCTGACTTTGATGGAAAGTTCAATTTACCGAACGAGATTTGAAAGTCGAAGTGCGGACTGTGGATTCCGTCCTTTGAAATTGTGCTCTATCTTTTTTACCAGCGCTTCGTCATTGATTTATTTTAATGGCCACTCAATGGTGTCAAATGCTCAAATCTGGTATTTTGCACAGGCGTCCCACAAGTTGTTGCAGTATTCTAAGCAGGACAACACCTGCGCTTGATAGGGGTTAAGCAATTGAGTGGGTACAAAAAACTGCCTATTCTGTTACAGATACTAACGAAAACAATGATGTTATGAGCTTAGCCCAAAGCTCCGAGTTCAACCCTGGGCACACCCGCCCTGTTTGGTTCGTGTACAGCGGCATGGGCTCGCAGTGGCCCACTATGGGGGCCGCGCTCATGAAAATACCTATATTTGCTGCTGCTATACAGAAGTAAGTGGAATCAGTAAGTCAAATCTACGTAGAAGAAAAAACTTTACGACCTAAACCTGTACTTATTTTACGTTTGTGCTTGTTTAAAAAAAATTAACTCATACTCGATGCATTTTAAAACTATCTAAAATGTGAGAGTTAAAAAAACTTTTTTTACGATTATTATTTATTACTTTCCATAAGTAAGTATTTATTCATGTATATTTTCAGGTGTCACCAGGTTTTAGAACCAAAAGGAGTAGATATTGTAAAAATTCTAACCGACCCAGACAAAACAACGTACGATAATATTTTGCATTCGTTCGTTGGCATCGCGGCGGTTCAGATTGGTCTTACTGATATCCTGAAAGAGATGGGCGTTGTACCCGACCATATCATAGGTGAGTTTGTAAGGTACTTACCTACTTATTTCTTTTCTGTGCACAAAGATGTCATAGATAGGTAAAAAATAAGCATGATAAGGCTTTATGTACCCTATAAGATATGAGTAATGAGTATCTAACATAACTTATCTCTCACGTGTATCCAGGACACAGTGTAGGAGAACTGGGATGCGCTTACGCTGACGGATGTTTCACTGCCGAGGAGATGATCCTCGCGGCATACAGCCGCGGCCTGGTCTCTGTGCAGACTCCGTTCATTCGGGGCTCCATGGCCGCAGTCGGGCTCGGGTACAAAGCTGTAAGTTTGAATAGGTGGATTTGTGGATGGATGTTAACATAATCATGTATTTTAGACATAAATTAATTATAATCTTTATTTCAGGCAACTAGGACCATATTATTAAGTACCTCACAGATTAGCATACATAATATTTTTAAACTATTTGTTAAGGGAATTAGCTCCCTATTACCCCTCTGGCCAGTACTCAGGTGAGTGTAGCGCTGCCTAGTACTTTGCTGGAACCCGGAGTAAGTAAGACTTGAAATTAGTCTTACGGATACTCGACTCCTGGTGCTGCATCTTCACCAGCGGCTCCTCTACTTCCCCTAGATTTGGCACAAACTCGTACACGTCGGCTCCTGAAGTAGTTGGGTCCACCCGCGACAAGTACAACAAAAATGTCGGCTCCACGGCTCGGCTTTGAGACTGAGTTCAGTCGAGATATCCCGTTTGTAGAGGTTACAACGACGTTGACAGCTTTTTCTCAGGTCTACTAGTGCGAAGCCGTCAATATCAGGTTTCCTCGTATCCGGGCGTCGCCTTTGTCTTCTTCGCACAGTTGGAGCAGGAGAGAGGCGAGAAGCCTGAGCGTTGCTTTTCTTCTGCGTCTTTGATGGTCTCGCTGGTGGAAGAGAAAGTACTTGTATCTTCACAGACTGCGATGACGTGGTCTTAGCTACTCGAGCTGCATAAGGCCATCGGAACGGCAACGAAATTGAGTCAGTCGCGCTCGAAGAAATGCTGACCGACGAAATTTCGTACTCTCAGCTGGAAGAAGGATGTCTTTCATAAACCGGGTGACGTCGACGTGGACCCACGTAACAAACAGCAGGCGCCTGAGATTACGAACTACGTATCTAAGCATTGACACGAAAAGTGTCCTGCAAGTTTCTTTTTTCCGCCATTTCGTCCTGGTGCCTTGTCATAAAGCGCGAGGAGCGCCCTCGGGAAGCACCTTCTTTGCCTCCAGGATGTCCGCCTCGGTGAAGCTGGACTTACAGATTTGCTCAAGACTGAGCTCATCCATCGCGGCCGAGATTTTTAACTAGTAGTTCTGTAAGCTGCAGACCTCGAGGTTTGCGCTTGGTATCTGCTACAGGTCGCATTATTGAACCTACTCACAAAATTTCAAGAATATAGGTTAAGAAATGCGACTTGTAGCGTAAGACAAAGATCCGGACAAAGTATCAGACAGAATTCGGACATACGAAAGCATTTTGGTCTAAGCTGAAGCAAAGATGCTTCGCTCGCTGACGCTCGCTCGATCGACTATGAACTATTTTTGTATGAAAAGATTTTGATTATAAAAAACACTATCATCTAAGTACAATCACTGTTTGCTCTGATACCGGGGCTTTAGAATACGGCATCGGTATCTTACAGTGGCATTCAGCCCTCCTTTTATTGAGAATCTACTACAAGAAGACCACTGGGCTCAGGGGTGGTACGAGTTAGAGCTTTAATGAGACGACAACATTGAATGTGATTTACTGTCGTATGCGTAGGCGTAACAGTGTATGTTACTGTCCCAAGAGGGGCTTATGAGGGCTCCGATGTGCTCCTCTGGAGATCCTCGAAGCAAATAAGCACCAAAACTGGCTACCTAAGGAATTCACTATATTTTTTGGCACTCAGGCTTCCCCATTGAGATTCTCCATTTTTTTACTCCGTAGGTCCTCCCACTGTGTCCGCCGGAAATTGAAGTGGCATGCCACAACAGCGCCGAATCTTCGACTATATCGGGGCCAGCAGACGTCATGAAGCAGTTTGTAAACGAGCTCACAAGTCGTAGTATCTTTGCAAAGGAAGTTCCTTGCTCAAATATAGCGTACCATTCGAGATACATTGCCGAAGCTGGTACGTTATTTTTGATATTCATCTTCATTAGTGTCATTGCGCTTCATCAAACATTTATGAAATATTTTATTTTATTTACAGTTTATGTATGAACATTTTATTCCAGGCCCTAGCCTTCTAAAGTATCTAACCGAAGTCATCAAAACCCCGAAAGAACGCAGCGAGAAATGGGTATCGACATCAGTCCCACAAAACAAATGGGACGATCCCTCTGCTAAATACTCTTCAGCTGAATATCATACAAATAATTTATTGGTAAGATTTCATGACCTGTTCATTCTTAGGCTTCTGTTTAGCTTCTTTTTTATACTAATACCCTAAGACATTCAACTTTGCGAAAATAGTAAAATATTAAGTTTTTTTAGAGCCCTGTCCTCTTCGAAGAAACGTCTAAATCGATCCCATCAGATGCTTTAGTGGTCGAGATCGCTCCTCACGGACTGCTGCAAGCAATCCTGAGACGTTCGTTGCCGGACTGTGCCCATGCTCCGTTGACTAGACGAGGCACTGCTGACCCTGTTAAGTTTCTTTTGGAAGCTTTTGGAAAGTAAGTAAAGTACCTGAACCCAAAACGTTTTTGCTTGCTGGCGCAGTGACTTAAATGAGTAATTTCTTTGAAATTCAATGAAGGCGACAGACATTTCTTATAATTAACAAAATATATACAAGACAAGGGAGCGGTGGGAGCCCTAAATCGAACCGTCCTAATCCTAACCCATATTAATTTTGTGAAATGGTGTGATTTCAGACTGCATGTAGAAGGAGTAAATCTAAAAATTGAAGTTCTTTATCCGAAGATCGAGTTCCCAGTTTCAACTGGAACACCGTTTTTGTCTCAAAACGTTGAGTGGGAACACAATGAAGAGTGGTAATTCTTCGCTTTTACCTTTTTAACCGACTTTAAACAAGTACGAGTATAAATTGAAAAATTAAAAAACCCGGACACCGATTTTTTTTTAAAACGGAGCTAAGAACACTCCCGACTAATTAATTCACCTTTCAAACAAAAAAAAAACTAAAGAAAAAACTACTAGAGCTACGATGCCACCGACATACACACACACACAAACAGACAGACACGTCAAAGTTATAGCACCCCGTCGGTTTTGAGTCGGGGGTTAAAAATAAAGAAATGGTAAAATTGAAACTCTAATTCTATTTCATGTGATAATCTATGTGGGCTTCTGAAAAAAAATTTTTTGGTGTTTTTATGATTGTATGTATGTGTGAAATGTGTGTGTATGTATATATGTTTGATGTCCACAAATTACTCCGAAATTATTGAAAGTTTCAATTAATTTAATTTACTATTTATTTTAATCTTTTTACTCCCTTTTTTATTTTGAAGTCAGGATTATCATAATTCCTTTTTGTTTCATAAGTAGTATTGATTTCTCTTTCATACAATCAAACATGATCAGCACATTTTTACTGTAATACGAGTATAGTAAAAATGTGCTGATCATGCTTTATTGTTTGCATATTATGTATATTTTCTACAGATTGTTTATTCATTTATCTCAGGCCTGAAGCCAAGTACTTTGGCAGACCCCGGATTGTATCGCTCGTAAGAGACTGTGTGGTGTCTGTCTATGACGATCATAACAAATACATCAAAGGTCATATCAGAGATGGTAAGTATCGACCGAGTGACCAACAGCCAGCGAAGCGACAGCTTCGGCAAAATAACGTCTGTCAGTTCATCCAGCGTCTGTCCGGCTCTACATATTTAATAGTATAAGGATCCCGCTTTAGAACGACCTTCACCGATATGCTTATTTGATTAAATGTATTTTATATTTAATTTAATATGTCAATAAATATATTGCATATGGGTTGTCTAGTAAATTTCAGTCCAGGATATGATTAATTAATAATAAAAAAAATACATTTCACCAGTTTGATTATTAGACAAATTCTATACCAATCAAAAGTCTGAAGCCCATAGAATATGCAAACGTTGGTATTAAATAAATTTATTATCTATCTTAATATATATAAATCTCGTGTCACAATGTTTGTCCTCAATGAACTCCTAAACCACTTAACCGATTATAATAAAATTCGCACACCATGTGCAGTTCGATCCAACTTGAGAGATAGGATAGTTTAAATATAATTATATATATATATATATATATATAAATAATAAACGCGAACGAAGTCGCGGGGTGACAGCTAGTATTATGTATATTTTCTTTCATTCTATCTACCCCACCAGGATTATTTCTCTTCTTTTCTTTTTATATGAATAATACTATCACCTCCCTCACTGTTGATGGCAAAATTGCCCCAAAACCCAAAGGGGCAGAAGCCACTAATTTAAAAAAAAAAAAAAATTAACTTTACCTTCTTTGTATATCTTTGAAAATACTATGTACGATCGCAAAAATCTGCATAAATTTAAATTGAACTGTGACTATCACAATAATAACACTAGAAATAATGATATGATAGTTGGATAGGATATTTTTTTAAATAAGTAAATATAAAAGATTTTTAAATATTTACTAAACATATCCTGCACTGAAATTTGTTAGACATAGACAACCCATATGCAATTTATTTATTGACATATTAAATTAAATATAAAATGCATTTCATCAAATAAGCATCTCGGTGAAGGTCGTTCTATAGCGGGATCTTAGACTATAGAATGATGTGTCCGAACAGCGTGTATTTACTAGGTACGAGTATACGCGCGTAATCAGTTTGCGGCGTATCGCTTATGCTGACGACCGGCTGATTCGCATTTTGTTTGTCCGCCGCTTGCTCGACATTGAGTTTGCCCAATGCGCTACTCAAAGTCAGCCAGCGGACAGTCAGCCGCTCACAGTTCGCTTGTTCAGGCCGAAACCTTACACTCCTAACTTTTACTTTACAAAATTAAGTTTTATTATGATTAAGTAAATTTAATTATAATGTTTGCAGGTAACTGTGTGTTCCCTGAAACCGCATTCTTAGTCCTTATCTGGGAGACTCTTGCCATGTATAACGGGTTTACAGACTACAGAGAATTGCCCGTTGTATTTGAAACTATACAGTTCCACGGGGAGGCCATTATCACGCCTGATCTACCAGTAAAGCTTGAAGTTATGATCTTCAAAGGCAATAACAAATTTGAGGTAAATAAGATTTTTGCCCTTACGAAACTGTCATCACAGGCTTTTTACGTCCTTCTGCACAGGGAGTCGGTATCCCTGCAACAGGACGTATATTGCTATCCTTTAACCAATTTACCTACCTTACCTATGTAACACCTTTTTTTTTCTTTTTTCCGTGGGGGAATGCATTTACACTTCCCCACTCCACCCCGGGGGAGGCGAAGCGGGGTATATCGGACTCGGTGCCAGAAGGGCCTAGCTGCTTCCCTCCTCTCCCTCGCCTCCCTGGCCAGGTCCGCCTCAGCCTATAGCCGAAGAACTTCGGACTTGGCGGCGTTAAGATCCTCGACCCCTCGAAGAAGACGACCTCGTCCCCGCCGGGACGAGGCTATTTAAGGCGAGGTCGCATCCTCGTCTACGGTAGGCCTGTCCTCCGCCTCTCGCTGGCGTTTCCACACCCTGTACCTTGCCCTGTACTCAGTACCCTGGTACTGAGAGGTCACTGCCGCTAAAATGGCGTCGGAGTCCTCTGATAGGTCCAGTGATTTGGATCCAGAAAGGTCTTCGTCGCTCGACATCCGCGCCTTGACCGAGCAAGCTCGTTCGCGTAGCTCGCGCCTAAGCGCCTCCTCCAACTCCTAGGAGCCATGCCCCCTGCTAACCTCTGCATCGGTGTTCATATTCTTGCTTTGGTCGTGGTTCTCAATCTAGTACTAGCACGGCGGGATTCCTCCTCTCGGAGACTTTAGGTTACGTTAGGTTACGCAGTTTCCATTTTGTTTTGGCTTAATTGGTGGGTAAAGCTCCCCAGTGGGGGTCCAGTGGCCAGCTTCCCGTTAACCATGTCCGAGGTGCGAGACGAAGCTGCGTTGCATTAAAGCCACGCAGCTCCAGACTCGCAATCCGGACACTCTCCTTGGCAACCCCCCAACCTTGAGACTTGGTTCGCCCTGTACGGAAACGCCCCACAGGCCCCCAACCTCACCCTCACACCAAAAGATGCGAAGGCCTCTGTGAAGCGTAGCTGCACAGAGCACTCCTCCTCGCTCGCCTATACAAGCCCTTCACTCAGCAGAGCTGAGCCCCTCACAACCGTCTTCTACGTTCGCTCCAGATACAAGCTCTGGGGCGCACGTTGAAGGCCACCTCGAGCCCGTCGGCAAGAGCCTCTGTAACGAGAGGCACAAGCGAGGGCTTCTGTAGGCTGCATCTACTCGCTACTCAGCATAAGGCTGAGACGCCGACCGAGTCCCGCATTCAAGGGTCCGTAATCAAGGGTGCCTAGGCTCGCACCGCCGCTTCCCGGACTGTCCAGGGCGTCGTCGGTCGAGCCTCCACCTCGAGTTCGTTTTAGCAGCGGCCGCCGCAACTGTTGCGACCGCTGGAACACAACATTAGAAATAAACTGTTTTGTTAAAATATTATGTTTTAGATCACCTATGAAAATTCCACAATTGTCAGTGGGTTTGTGTCAGTGCTTGATGAAAAAGACTGTGTTACCCGGAATCTTCCAGAGCATGAATCAAATTCAGAAGACGTTTTCCTAAACTCAAAAGATATCTACACAATCATGCGTCTGAGAGGATACAATTATAAGTAAGTTTACATTATAATCATTGGTTCTTTCATTGATAATAATCGTTACTATTCCGAAAGAACTATTGTCGCCAAGAAACATTGAGTATAATATCATGAATAAATAATTACGGAACCGATCGGAGTTAAAGAAAGAAAGAAAGAAACAATTTATTTGATCGCACAAAACACTACAACAACAAAAAACTAAATACATAATAAAACAGTAAGAGACAATAATAAAATAATCTAAATACTAAAAATAATAATTACTGAATTAAAAAAACTAAATGTGATTTTTTTCCAGGGACGAATTCCAATCTATCCACACCTCAACATCAAGTCGCGATAAAGCCAAAATCAAATGGACAAGCAATTGGATAACGTTCCTCGACTCACTATTACAGCTCAACGCTTTTTCCAAAGATTTCAATGGATTATCTGTGCCTTTACATATCAAAAAACTTACAATTAATGCTAAGAATCATAAAACAGAAGAGTTGGTGTTGGTTGATAATATACCTTGTCTGAATGTGGATCTTTACAATATGTATCAACTCACCAGGTTAGTTAACTGTAAAACTAGCTCAAATTAAGAATATCCATAAATAATCATTGAAATTTTAACTTAAACTTATTTTTAGATGTGGAGGAGTGGAAATAGATGGACTAATTTTCAAAGATAAACCAATCGTTGAACAGAAGCCGGATGTTTTGTTAACACAAGTATTTATGCCCCATTTTTCAACAGAAATTGTATCGGTTAGTATTTTTTACTTTTTTGGAAAAACCATTACGTACCCATGAGAGATTGCGCAAAGGGGAAACATCAAGAAAAGCTTCTCCCAAGCAATGAGTTAAATCGGGCTGCTAAAATATAAGGACTATTTTCATTTAGATTTATTTATTCAATGCATAGGTGCAAAGCATATATTATATCTATAGCTATTACTATTCACCATAATTCAAAAACAACAAGGTTTTAGAGTTCCAGAAGTTAACACCCGACTCGTCATCGCTATCATCTCTCTCGAGCTTATTGTACATTACTTGTTACAAATTCCGGTCTTTTGAAGTCACTGCGAGTTACCTACGTCACATTTTTTTTTGTCTCAGAACGCTGGAGGTATAACTGGCGGAGTACGTAATATACGTACTCCGCCATCAAGCTATTCATTCGTACAATTCTGCTTACAGATGAAAACAGCCCTTCAAGTAAATTTACAAATAATACAAGAAAATATTGATACGACACAACACGATGGCGTCCAGATTATTGATCTCATTTCCTCAAGTGATAGTGAAGTTTCTAAAACAATAAGAGAAGTAGCGGTGGGAATAATTTTCCAAAACATTACTATAGAGTCATGCAAAGATAACGATGTTCCGTCAGTGAGAAATTTTAATGTAGTTGTTATAAATAACTTACTGGATGATGAAAAGGTAATTAGAAAATTATAAATTAGGGAAATACCTACTTACTAAATAAAATTGTAAACATAATTAGACATAATTATTATATAAAGTAACTAATAAAGAAAATAGAAGTTAACGCATTCAACCCGCTGACGCTCGAATTGTAACGTCATTGATATTCAATATTTTTTTTTATTATTTCAGAAAATGAATAAATTTTACAATGCTCTACCAAAAAACACGTTTATTATAGCTATCGAAAAGAACACTACTATCATAAACCCCCGGTACAAACTGTATAATGTCATCACAGCAATGAATGTTCCAAAACAGAAACTCCTGTTACTTAGAAAGGTCGATGAAACCGCAGATGAGAATATAACGTACATGCCAATAGTGCATGATTCAAAGTTTTCGTGGATTTCGCAGTTGCAAACGGAGTTACAGAAATCTAGAACAATTGTTCTGATAACTGAGAGACAACACTATTGCGATTTATCAGGTAGCTATATTTTTTTAAATCAATAATATTTCTGATGTGTATTGATTAAATATGATTAATTTAATATACCTTAATTGGATTTTTGTTTTTTTTTAGGATTAGTAAAAAACTTGAAGCAGGAGTACGGTAACAAGTTAAGACTCGTGATTGTTGATGATTTCCTAGTACCAGCTTTCAGTCATGAAAAAGATATATTTAAAGAACAACTCAACAAAAAATTATCATTAAACATTTGCAAAAAGGTAAATAATTATACCGAGGTTACAAACCTGCAGTAAACGCTAAATTGCTTAATAACGATTAATTACACATTACATGCAAGAGTAAAACATGTAAGACACAGAAAGCAATGACTACGCACTGGTACCTGTTACATGTGTCCTCGATTCTGCTAAGCAATTGTTTTCAAAATTGTTAACAAACAAATGAATTGTTTGACACTTCTGGCATACAAATAGTTTCAATTAGAGGCAATTCATTAACAATTTAAAAACATGTAGTTAGTGGAATTGTTCGTGGTAATAGTTGACCACTAGTAAGTCACAGACGTTTTCATGCTTACTCCGAATAGAGCGACAGACCACCACGTATGTTTATCAGCCGATCAAGGCTTTGCTTCCAGCTGTAATAATACCGCTGTAAATAAAAACAAACCAAAACTTATTTCTAGGGTCAATGGGGAGGTTACTACTACATATCAAGTGAACCAAGCAAGCAAGGAAATGTTTGTCTGATCAGCACGGCGCCAAACTTAGATGCGTTATCGTGGATCGAGACGCCTGCGTTGCCAGAAAACAATGACCTTGTACAAGTAAGTAATAAATGACCGCAAACTATCTTCAATTTTCTATCATAAACATAATTATCATTATTATTTACGAGGAAAGCTATAATACGAAGAAAATCCTCCATGTGTTTTATATTGTTATTTTTATTGATCAAGCAAGCACGAAGCTGTGGCATGTCCGGTGGATGGGCTATTCACCTCCACAGGTAATTTCTCAACCGATTCTCCTGAATATGTTTGAGAAGGTTTGATAATTACTTACTTACTAACATGTTTTTTTTTTTTTTGTTTCGTCTTTTAATTTAAAAAAAGATTATATTTCAGCTATTTTAAAATGTACAAAGACAGACTCGCTTTTGGTCTTGGCTTACAGAGCCTTCCCAAATAGATTCTTCCTGTGACTCTATTATAGCTGAATAATCGCAAAAACGTAAAAATCATGCGTCATTCCAAAAAACACAAAAAAAAATGTTGTTTATGTTGTACAAAAAAATACTAAACTGTATTGACAAAAAATCTACAATCTTAATATAAATAAATTACGTGTCACGTTGTTTGTCCGCTATAGACTCCTAAACTACTTAACCGATTTCAATCAAATTTGCACACTGTGTGCAGTTCGATCTAACTTAACAGATAGGATAGCTCAAAACGCGAACGAAGTCGCGGGGTGACAGCTAGTATACTATAACTATGAAATGCAACCAGTAGAAGAAAACAGCCGCGGACATCCGCCGGACATACGAAAGCTCGTGAAAGCACTTTAGCCCAATAACGGAGACGCAATATTTATGCACAGTGAATTATTTTAATCTCGAAAACTAATTATAATAAAACACATCACATTTTTTAAAGGTTTATGTAAGTTATGTGCTTAAATACATTTTTAGGTTTCCTACGCCGGAGCATCAATAAGAGATGCGAATATTGCCGTAGGCCGAAGCAATCCAACTTGCAAAGTGTTTGGGATGGACTTTAGTGGAATCAATAAAAGGTATGAGTATATGCCAGTGTACTTACAAAGTGTTGTTTTGTATTCCCGCGCATCCCGAGATAAGGGGATTGAAAATGTAAAACCATAATATTTTAGAAGGTTTGATCTATCTTCTTTGTACCAGGGGAGAGAAAGTGATGGGGGTTGTATCGGGAGGCGCGCTCGGCACCAACGTGGCGGCCGACCCAGACCTGCTCTGGCCTGTGCCGGAGCACTGGACACTCGAGGACGCGGCTACCGTCCCGCTGGCATACGTCCATGCTTACTACTGCTTGGTAATATTTTAACTATTCGGACAATACCAGCTGAGCTAGCCTGGGCCGGAGGCAAGTTGTCTTTTCACCATTTTCATCCGCGCTTAGATGTAACAAAGCTATAACACTTTTATGTTTGTCTCTTATTCGCGCGATAAAAAACGGTGGAATACAATTGGTCCACGGTTCATGCTATACATGGTTATATGTAATTTACCAAAAAACTCTTAAGGGTTCATTGTACTCATCAATATGAACAACTTTTACTATGGGGCTAACTCTGAAATCCCGAAATAAAATCAGCTGTTCCATACTTTTTGTCTTAGGCCAATGAACTGTTTGTATGGAACAGCTGTTTTTTTTCCGCAATTTCAGGATTGATTTCACAGTAAAAGTTGTTCATATTGATGAGTACAATTAACCCTTAAGAGGTTTTTGGTGAGTTACCTATAACCCTGTATAGTCCTGCTGCGGGTATCTATCTCTATTTTATCAAAGTTTTTTTTATGATTAAATTTTTTTGTTATTTATTTGAGCCCATTCTTTATCTGTTGGTAATTTGAGGACAATTTTTGCAATATTAGCATTAATAAGTATTTTAAATAATTTGCTAGCAGGCATTTTTTTTTTTTGTTTCACAGTCGGTTAAAAGCAAAGTGACTAAAGAAACTAAAATTCTTATCAACGACGGTGCAGGGGCTTTCAGCCAGGCTGTCATAAGTATCTGCCTGGCTATGAAAAACGTTATCTACGTCGCCGGCTGTGACGCTAAACAAAAGGAATTCTTACTAAAGATGTTCCCAGATTTGCCAGGTAATATTATCATATAATAACCTTTTAAATTTTAATTATTGGCAACCAATATTAATGTCTATAGTGGTGGGTAGATCGCCATGATAAAACAAACAAGGGCTAGTTAGGGCTGCGTTCCGGCAGTTGACCCCGACTACGTCACTGTCGCAGTCGTCTCTCTCGAACGTGTTGTAAATTACTTATTCCGGTCTTGCTCATGCATTGATTGACGTAAGTGCGTGTCACCCACGAGACCCTTTTTTGTCTCTAAACGCTAATTATATCATAATCCATGAAACTTCGATTTAATAAGAGAGTGATGATAGCCTAGTCGCAGATGACTCGCCTCTCAAGCCAGAGGGAGGGGGTTCAGACCCAGCCGAAGGCACGCAATACATTTTGTTCATTGTTTGAACATATCTGCGTATTTGATGTCATCTGCTACATGACTGGAGCCCAGTGCCAAGTAATTATTAACGATTATCGATGTTATGAAACGATGATAGCCTATAGTTGGAGAAGGGTCACCTCTCAAGCCAAAAGGGAGTGGGTTCGAAACCAGCCAAAAGCACGCACTAATTTGTTCATTGTGTGAATATGTGTGAATTTAATGTCATCATCTGCTATATAACTGGAGCCCAGTGTATGTCGCCCCCTGTCACATTTGGGACTAAAGATCGTCCGGCGAAGTGTGGGTGTTGTACACCTCTGCCAGCCCCTTCGGGAGAAAGATGTGACTATATGTATGTATGTAAGTAACACGCGGTGCTATTTTATAATAATTTTTTAATGTTTTTTTAGCTGAAAACGTGGGTCTTGTACCTCTGATAGCCGATGACCTTACTGCTTATGTGCCATTTAACGGCAACCGATGTGGCGTTGTTATTAATTGTCTCAGTGGATATATGAGGAAGGTAAACGAACATATCATTTAAAATATTAATCTTTATGTTTCTAAAGTTATGTTAATAAAGTACATTTAAAGGAGTCCTACTTGTTAACTGGTAACTTTGTTTAAAGTTAGACTTTTGTTTAGTTCAACTTAGGTACTATAATATGGTCTGAGTACCAATTATCATTTCCAGTGACCGCATCGGTCACAGGGACACTAGGCCCCCGTATTCACATTAAGTAAAGCGGCCATTACACTATGCAATTTGCAGTATGCTAACTTAGCATGGCTAAGCCCGTTCAATAACTACTAATTCTACTAGGAAGGTGATAGAGATGCCACCTCTTCTGCTCAATGTTACATAATGATAAAGTAGATGAGTTCAAATTTAATACTTAAGCCATCTTGTCACCCCCACCCTGAAAGACGACGATGACATTGAACGGGAGCGAAGGGCGCTGTCGGTCAGAGAGTCAGAGCGAACATGGCGGTCCGGAGGTTTGCACGGCGTTCAAAGGAAATGAAATTAACTCTGTTTAGAGCTCATTACACTTTCTTTCCATGCCTGCAGCCTGTGGACTGACTATGCGCAAAGATCAAATAGCGCCTTACCTACGCGTCCAGTTTAATAACGCGTTCAGGATACTGGGTGCAGTGCTTCGGCAATATTCGCGTGCGCACATGTGGGTTGTTTCAACACCACAAAGTGCAAACGAACAACGTCACTTGTGCGGCGCATACGGGGGAGCCATAACAGCATGCTGGCCGCGTTAGCAAGTAGATTAGATTGCCCATACATTCACCATTGTAGCAGCCACAGATAGTCATTGGTAGCAGCCTACACATTGCACAATGTACGCAGTAGGATCTAGTAGGTATTTTTATGTTTTTTTTTTTTTTTTGCGTTTTAGGACTCAGAGACACTGGGACCTTTTTTGGCTTATTTAAAAAGTACATTAAGATTTTTTAAAGCTTTGCCAGACGTAGAGCTAATTATCTATGAATCTGAATTATCTGAAATCATGTTCAGAGGATGTAGGATAAAGGATGGAGGATTACACATCCCAGAAGATTCTATCCTTTTGATTTTATTGCGATGATTTTGAGGTTCAGCCGCTGACGCTGCGCGACCATGAACCCTATTGGGCGGCGATAAGATTCGCGGTCACGTAGCTTCGGCGGCTGGACCTAAAAATCACAGCAATAAGATGTCGTGGTATTAGTACGGGCCCTGTAATTACTTGCAAAAAATACGTTGTCGCCTCCTCATTTCGATGTGAGACTAAACTATTGCTGGCTAAACTATTTCAGGCTGCAATGACTTGCGTTGGCTGTGGTGGACTCTTCCTCGATACAAGTGACTACGATATGACCGGAAATGAACACTTTGAAATGCAGTACTTAACGCAAGGAAAACACTACATGGGCGTTAATTTGAACACCATAATATTCATGTCGCAGTATGCAAAGGAAAAGAGGGTACGTTGCTCTTGTACCATGGCAATCAGTTGTCTATTTTAGCTCATTGGTATTTATAGACAATCGATTAAATTGAAGCCGATTCGTATAAGCCGCGCTGGGCTGCCGTCCTTGGCAACCTTGCGTCATTTCCGCTTGCATAACATCTGGTACGCTGTAGAGGTGTCAGTGGCTAACAGCATTATTCGCTCACAAAACTTAGGAGCGTTAAGCGTAAGGGAAGCAAGGTAGCGCAATGCTTGTGGGTTTTGTCGAGCAATTGGCACGCATTCCCTTTCCTCGCTTTTTTGTATCTTATATCTTTAAATGAGCAATTCTTGTATATATATATATATATATATATATAATTGGAATCTCGGAATCGGCTCTAACGATTTTCATACTATTTAGTACAGGGGGTTTCGGGGGCGATAAATCGATCTAGCTAGGAATCATTTTTAGAAAATGTCATTTTAATCGTGTTTTATCGATAATCAACTTAAACATAAACTCTTCTCAACTGAAAAATATGACTCTTGCTGACATCTATTGGCGAATAATAATACTATTTTTTGTGAGCAACTAATTGCTTTAACAACACAACAGCAGATGGCGTTGTTAAGTAACACGAAGTCAATGAGTCTTTGCTTTGAGGTTAGACTAAAATCAAAGGTACTACATATAATATGAAAAAGTGAGTCTTTGTTCAATTTCTTTGTTTCTTTGTAACGCTTTCACGTCTGAACTACTCAACCGATCGTCTTAAAATTTTGCATACATGTTGTTTAGGGTACAGAAAAGGACATAGGGTACTTTTTATCCCGGAAAAATCAACGGTTCCTGTGGGACCGTGGGTGAAACCACGGGTCGCAGCTAGTGTTAATTAAATACAAAAAAGGATTAAAGACAGGTATTTTTTTTTTTTAAGACAGGTATTTATTGTTCTTATTCAGTCGTAATTAATTTGAATTTCTTATAGTTTTACATACAAGTTGTGTGGAAGTAAACTAATACATTTTATTTCCATCGTTCACGTGTTACATAATAATATTTACATTGAAAAGGTTTTAAGGTTTTAAAGGTACCTAATATACGGTTTGTTGTTTGTTATAGCAAATCCAACTAAGGATAGCAGAAGGTATAGCCAAAGGTATCGTCCGACCTCTCACCAGAGTGGTGTACACTCCAGATCACGTGACCAAAGCGTTCAGACTCCTGTCTTCCCATAAAAATAGAGGCAAAGTCCTCATCGGTATGAAGACACCGGGCTCTATGTATAAAACAATGGATTTCACCACAAGGTATGTCAAAGTAAAATAAAGTGTCATTAATCAAACCCAGATTTTAGAAATAAATAAAACATAATTTACTTATTGAAATCTGGGCGGGCAGAGGAAGTAACTTGGTGTTGTATTGCAGAATGTCGTACAGCCCCGCAGCATGCTACATAGTGGTGAGCGACGCGAGCGAGCTGAGCGTGGAGCTGGCGGGGCGGCTCGTGCGGGGCGGCGCGAGGAACTTGCTCCTGCACACGAGCCCTGCCCGCCTCGACGGGTACTGCCGGACTACGTTCTTGTAAGTTAACTATCTATATAACACAGCATGCTACATAGTGGTGAGCGACGCGAGCGAGCTGAGCGTGGAGCTGGCGGGGCGGCTCGTGCGGGGCGGCGCGAGGAACTTGCTCCTGCACACGAGCCCTGCCCGCCTCGACGGGTACTGCCGGACTACGTTCTTGTAAGTTAACTATCTATATAACACAGCATGCTACATAGTGGTGAGCGACGCGAGCGAGCTGAGCGTGGAGCTGGCGGAGCGGCTCGTGCGGGGCGGCGCGAGGAACTTGCTCCTGCACACGAGCCCTGCCCGCCTCGACGGGTACTGCCGGACTACGTTCTTGTAAGTTAACTATCTATATAACACAGCATGCTACATAGTGGTGAGCGACGCGAGCGAGCTGAGCGTGGAGCTGGCGGGGCGGCTCGTGCGGGGCGACGCGAGGAACTTGCTCCTGCACACGAGCCCTGCCCGCCTTGACGGGTACTGCCGGACTACGTTCTTGTAAGTTAACTATCTATATAACACAGCATGCTACATAGTGGTGAGCGACGCGAGCGAGCTGAGCGTGGAGCTGGCGGGGCGGCTCGTGCGGGGCGGCGCGAGGAACTTGCTCCTGCACACGAGCCCTGCCCGCCTCGACGGGTACTGCCGGACTACGTTCTTCTAAGTTAATTAGCCTTTCTTTATGTTGGAAGTTCATAAATAATACCTAATATGCTTATTGTTAATATTGTAATTTTACCAATAATTATCATGTAATCATCCAATTTTAGTGATGCCACTGAGGGGTAAGTTGACATATACACCTTCTATAAAACTCCAAAATGTCAAAATTAGAATATTTTTGGTACCTACTCATTTAGCTGCTCAAAAAATTCGTGACTATTGTAACAATTATTGTTAATTAATTAAATTAACAGTTATTGTTAACAATTTATTTATTTTATTTTATTTATTTTTATTTTATTCGGAAAACGTACAGTGTTACATAACAAGATTTTACTAATAAATTCAATTATTAGACACCATTTATCAGTTTTCGCCAATTCTCTATACATTGTTTAGAATATACTCGTACAATACTCTTTAGTTATTTTACAAGCACAAAAGTTCAGATGAGTAATAGCTTAATTATCATTAAATATTAATTTAACCCAGGTGTTTGTGTTTCTTGCACCTAGTTCTGTTTTTATAAATAATTAGTTAATTATCTAATCTAGTTATCTCCGAACAAAATGAAAAGTACCTGAATTTCCACATGATAATAACGGCCGTGGCAGGCGAAAACAGTTTCTAATAGAAAGTTTGTGGGAGTGCTGTGTATGATTGAGTGTGTGTGTGTGAAGGAGAGAGAGAGAGTGAGAAAGGTGTATCTACGAGTGTAAATGGGTGTTGTGTGCTTTGTGTGTGTGTATGTGTGGTTGCTTACAAATTTAATCGCGGATGGATAAGGTCTTCGGTTTCTTCACGGGACTGTTATAGAAGGCATTCTCTGAGCTTAGTCCTCTGTAGCTCTCTGTAGGCTTTGTCCTGTACAAAGCATTGTGCGGTTCTCTTACAAACGTTATTGAACACACATGGCAGGGAGAAAGTAGGACTACGTTTATGTAGCAGCGAATCGGCTCAAAGTAACGGTAATATATAAATTCTATAAGTAAAACATTTCGTTACACACAAGACAAGATAAATAACGTTTGACCGATCACTAGCACAATTCCCAATTTTGAAGTATTGTTTGCGATTTTGTAGGTAACTTTTAAATCACTCGAGTGCCACCTCTCTGACACCAAAGTAGTCCAGTTCCTCAGAAGCAGACAAACCGAGATCGAGTCGAATGCCTTTGCCAGATCGAGGAAAACTCCGATGCATCTATCCCCTCTATCGACGTAAGATGACACTAGATTGACAAGAAGGGATGTTGCGTCCTTGGTTGATCTGCCTCGTCGAAATCCAAACTGATTTTCGGAAATTAAGTTGCGATTCTCAATAAATTTTACTTGTTGACCAACTTTTCGAGTAATTTAGAGAAAATGCTGAGGAGCATAATAGGTCTATAGTTGTCAGGGGTGTTCCTTGAGCCACTTTTATGAACGGGGGAGACAGCAGCGACTTTTCAATATTCCGAAAAAATGCCTGTAGCTTAAGTTAAAAATAATTGTTAAAGGGACGATCAGCCATGTAATCCACGTGCCTTCTTCAAAAGTTTAACCGGAAAGCCGTCGGGCCCCAAAGCACCATTGTTTTGAAAACTATTAACCGCTTTGGCTACTTCGTGAGCATCGGTGGAAAACGAAACAGGGAGTGCGGACTATTTAATATAATTATATTATATTTAATGTTGCAACTTATAATTAACATTATTTACAGATCGTGGAAGAAACTCAACGTCTCGGTAAATATTTCTACAGAGGATCTCCTGACTGAAGAAGGTTGCGTTAACTTGTTCAAAGAGGGCTCTAAATTAGGTACTATCAAAGGAATATTCATAGTTCACAAGGAAGACAACAGTTCGGCGCTAGACGTCGTTGGCGAAGAATTAACGAACATGGTCAGCGTCGTTGCCAACCTGGACCTGACGTCGAGGAACCTTTGCAATGAGTTAGAGTAAGTACTCAATTAAAACCACAATGTTTACCTTACCCACTAAGTTTGTTTTATTACCATGACTTTTTTTTAAATACATTGTGTACATAATACATTTTCTATATTTTTTTCGAAACTTTTATTTAAGTATGATTTTTCAAATTCCAGTCAGTTCGTCGTACTAAACTATTCGAGTTGTGAGGTGTCCAACGAATACGTATCATCAGTCATTGACAACATCTGTCGAGCAAGGAATGAAGTCTGTTTACCAGCTTTGGTCCTTCGAGCCGGCCAAGTCGAAGAGGTAAGGATTTATGATTTAAATTCACAAGATTTTAGTCATCGACATGCGAAAAAGAAACAAGTAATATAATTTTTAAACCCTGCTTCTTGCGCAATCGGGTAAATATATTTTCTTTATATTCTATTTTAAGTATTAGAATGTCTTATATAAGTATGACATGTATGTTTATGTAAATATAATTTAAATAGTTTATGTAGGTATATAATTATATCACTCGATGTTTGTTTATATTATCAATCATTTGTTTATTTTTGTTAATTTTGCACACCCTGTCCTATACTCATATGTCGTATCCTCTCCATCCTAAGGTTGCCTGGAAGAGATCGCTTTTAGTGAAAAGGCGGCCAGTTGTTACACTGTAGAATAAGTATTATTATAATTATTATCTTGTTTTTTTTTGTTATTTGTGGCGTGAACAATAAAGGGTTTATCTATCCATCTATCTATCTTATATCTGTCTATCTATGGTAGCCTATAAAAATTTAAAGCTTATGTAGTCATTACATTTTTATAGGCAATTATATTGTGTGGACGTTATTATATTGTGTATGTTTAATACGGTACAGTAGTGGCAATTTCCAATTTGTAAAAAAGAGATTTTCCAGTTTAATAAAAGTAATGTCAAACATTTTATATAGTGATCACGAATCATACCTAGTATCATTTAAACAAGTGGCTCTGTGAGCTGAAGGCCTCGCGAAGAGATAAAAAAAAACTATAAAAAAATAAAAAAAAACTGGCTCAACACAACTAAAAAACTTCTTTATCATAACATTTATCGAATCTGCTCACAAAATTTCACGGCAATCGGTTGAGAAATGCGACCTGTAGAGGAAGATAGCCGGACATACCGAAGCTGGAGCAGAGGAGCAGAGGAGGTCAATTAACTTATTTACATGATATGAATAAGTCTCATTGGCCAAGTGTCAATTAACATTTATGGGGTAAGATCGTCAACAAAATTTTAACATTGCTCGAAGGCAATGCTGCATAACCATTTCTGAACTCTGATTGAGTAGAGTAGAACTTTCCTGATTTTGTGCGTTTTTTTTTTTCGTTTTTACTGCAAATTGTTTTTATTTTCAGCTGGATGAGACCCCATTTATGTACCCCACGCTCCAGCCTCAGCCTCTGTCAGCCGTGCTCAGCGCCCTGGAGACCAGCATCCAACAGAAGCACACGCACGCCATCACTTACAACCTAAAGAAAAACGACGCCTCAGATTTTCTTCAAAGCGTCTCTAGGATCATAGGTAACTTGCATGATACTTAGATGTTAGTAGTTATTAAGGAATTTACAATAACTACAGACTAAATATTCTATATATACCTACTAATTATATTTAACTAACTAGAATCTAGAATATTAGGCCCGAAACTGCAACTTTGCAGCCCCCATAGATAATCGTCATTACGGCAACGAATTTTGCTTAACTTCGAATAAAACTGAACTTTTAAAATTGTTTTGCATTTATAACAACTTTTTAATATCAACATCAAGTCTTTGTACCTCAACACCATTGTTAACTGTACAAACCTGTGTAGTCCAATTGCTTCCCTAAGATTGAGGAGAGCTTCGCTTCCATTAGCCAACAAAACTGTAACAGTTCTGGCACTCCACAGCCTTGTTGCCTACAGTTATAATATATTCCTTGGTAGCACAGCGGTGGAACGAAGGAAGAGCTCCGAAGGAACATGTTACAAATAGCTATGGGTGCACTGACAGACACGCGACACGCCCGCTTTCCTTTTCATATCTACTAAAAATAATCATAATATTTCAGGTGTCCAAAACATACATGCACTAGACGAGAATCTGTCATTGAAAGATTTGCTCCTCAGCGAAATCAGTTTGGATGAAATTGACAGAGCAATAAGAACTACTTACAAAATGAGCTATCCTACCGAGAAATTGGCGCGCATGACCCTTGCAAAGTAAGTTTGATAATGTCTTTCTTTTCATTTCCTCTCTTTTCTCTTTACATTCGCTTTTACAATGGTCTTGATAAAACGAAGTAAACTAAAGTTATTAATTACTTAGGTACCTACCTATATATGTAAATACTGAACCTGTATCTGCTAACTTTGCCTGGCTAAGCTAAACTCGTTATTTTTTTAGGTTGAAAACCCTAGAAAGCAGTTTTTCGAATGTAATGAGCAGTAAGGCGTGTGGATTGGACGCATTTTTCACTTACATCAATCAAGATGAATGCTCGTCGTCGGAGCCTATCGTCACTATGGCTACCTCGTATAGCAATTTTAAGGTGGCTTATTTTTCACTTTTTCAAGCTTGCACAAATATTTGACTAGGTCTACATACTTGACTGAACGTCTATGCTCCTAGTCCTCAGATAGTTGATTGAATCAGGCGTTACTTTGCGGAAGTTCATCTTCAAAACTGTTTCTTGAGTCAATTTCTAGTGTATATATATTTCCGCTCTAACGTCGCATTAAGTACGTCAAAGAATATTAATTTGTGAAATGCAATTCTTCGAGTACTTCTTCTTCTTCTTAGAAGTACTCGAAGAATTACATTTCACAAATTAATATTTTTTGACATAATACACTAGAAATTGGTTCAAGAAACAGCTCCTAGTCCTCGTCATTTGTCACAATGTCTTTAAATAAGTCTTTAATATTAATTGAAACGAGAAGAGTGACTAGGTATTTTGTTGTCGAATGCTCAAAATTCTAGGATGAAGACCAAATGGAGTCGAAAGCGACGTACGTGCTGCTAGTGCCTGGGCTCGAGGGCGACCAACGCGTGTTCGCGACGCTCAGCGAGCGGCTGAAGGCCCAGGCTCTCACCTTGCAGCTCACGCCGGACATGGCCAATGAAAGCATTCCGCAGATCGCTGCTCACATCGCAAAGGTATTCAAACTGTTTATGGTGCATTACGCGCAGACTTACAACTTGGAACGGCCCACCGGGTACAAGAAAGAGAGGTAGACCAATTGCCCGATGGGCAGATGACTTAGTTCAAGTTGCTGGCGACCAGTGGATGACTACAGCAAACAAACAGCGAGCGAAACAGCGAGACAGCTGGAAATCTCTAGAGGAGGCCTTCACCTTCGACTAACGAGGGGTTCTTGTTAAATTCGTTAAGATTTTATATATAGTTAGTAAGTTAAAATTAAGAAAACACTTTTTGTTGTATGTATGATGTATTTTATTTATTAACAAGAAATATACATAAGGCTTTTTTATTTTTATTTATTTATTATTGATTTATGGTGCATTATGGTAAATGTTTACATAACTCCACAAGTTTAAAAAAATATAGGTAAGTAACCTCATAATGGACCTTATTAGGGTATCGTTTTGAGTGGGATGGTTTTATCTTAAATAGGTAATTAAAATTTTATCTTTGAATTATTCTTCTAATGGATAAAATATAATACCCGACGAGATGACCCTTATACCTTGGTAGGTGGGGCAGCCATTAGTGCGGGATGCAACATGCGTAGACACAATGCTCCGAATCACTTCCTGCAACATCGGTTCAGGCCGGGGCGGGTTGCCGCTGCTCAAGCCGAAAACCTCAAAAGCGCAAGTTTGCACATCTTGACCGGGTGGACATGTTTGCTGCGTTTGAGATGGAGACGATGGGTCCATGGGGGGCGGCCGCTTTGAGGCTTTATTGGGACTTGACTAGGCGATTAGTGGAGATGTCGGGTGTGCAGAATAGGTACTGGCTCTTACTTTGCACAGAAGCTGAGCATTGCCATTCAACGTAGCAATGCCCCCAGCATTCTGGAGACCTTTTAGTTTAAGTTTTATTTAGTTATTTTAAGTTTTAGTCATCAAAATTTAAAATTTTCTTTAAAAAAAATTAAATCTACTATTTAACTTACACATTCTTGTAAGTACCAATATACGTTTTATTTGATTTTCAAAACTATTTTCTTAATTTATTTCTTTCAGTTCTGGTAGTTTATTGTATATTTTAAAATTTGACTGCCTCGGTGGCTCAGTCGGTAGTGAACCTGCTTTCTGATCTAGGGGGCGTGGGTTCGATTCCCACCTAGAGCAAACATTTATATGATGAATATTTGTGTTTGTTCTATGTCTGGGCGTTAATATCTATTTAAGTATGTATTTAAAAGTATATAAGTATATATATCAGTCCCTGGCCGCCATAGTACAAGCTTTGCTTAGTTTGGGGTCAGACGACCGTGTCTTCAAGTGTCCCGAATATTTATTTATTTATTTATTTATTATTTCCATTGAATTCAGGCCAGACCTACGAGTATTTAAATGCGATGTGATTTTATTTACCTACTTATCGTAACAATAAACTTTATTGTTCCAGTTCGTCGGATTCCGTTTGGAGCTGAAGTCGAAGTTCTACTTACTCGGGTATTCGTTCGGTGTCAACGTGGCTCTGGAACTGGCGAAAATATTTGAGAAAGAAGGTAAGTAATTTTATTTTGAAATACGTAGGTACCGTTACGTTGTAAGTACATATATTAACTTGTTGATACTTGGCAAGTGTTGCAATGACGTGCAGTTCGGCCTTTGGCCTCGCAAATGAAGTTTCAACTCAATGCGTTGATGGATGAGTAGGTATTTCCCGTACCTACGCAATATGAAACACAAACTCTTTTTTTTTAATGGATAATGCTGTTGGCCATTGAGGCCTCGAATCTACAGCAAACCGGGCGTTGGGCAAGCACAGATGGCGCAGTAAAACTATGGACGACTAGCGTAGGGCACTTCTGCGGTACCGAGCTAGGTTTGGACTCAGAGCTGTCGCCAGGAACAGCCAATCTCCCTGGCAACCCGGAACAGATTTTGCTCTTGGTTTGGAAGAGATTTTGCTATTTGGTTGAACTGGTTGACTATTTGGAAATAAATTAACCGATCTTCTGGGAGTCGTCGACCTCGCCGCCGCCGGCGAGACCGATTTTGATTGTGTGCCTTTGGTAACCAGCGCCTATCAACATTACTGAATTCTTCATGCCTGGGGTTGTCGGTTCGGTCGAGACTAGTGCAGCCGGTGTGATGACGGCGATGGGGTCATCCGAGTCTTCTAAGATGTTTCTGTGGCGTCTATAGAATAGGTAGTCTGAAAGTCCGCGGTTTGGATTTCAAGGGGGTTGGTGGATGTGGGGCTTTTTTGTAACAAACTAATTTGAGAGTGTACTTTTATATTCCCAGGTCACGTGGGGGTGATATACTGCTTAGACAGCAGCCCGGACGCGCTCCGAGCTCAGCTCGACGCGCACCTCGGAGTCATGACCGACTGTCAGCTGCAGGACGCCATCGTCACACACATGTACCGGCTCATGTGCGGACGTCGCTCCGCGGAGCTGGACCGGAAGCTCGCGACCACGCACAGCTGGGACGACAAAGTCGAGCTCTGCGTCAACAAGCTCCGAGGGCTCGTCAAATACTCGCATCAGTACAAGCGATGCCTTCTCAACAGCGCGTATAGAAGAATCACCCTCGCTCGAGAATATAATCCAGACTTCAAACTTGAATCCGAGCTGGTTCTCATAAAAGGCATCCCTCATAAAAACATGGCTGAACTTGAAGATGATTTCGGTCTCTCCAAGTATACGAGGAGGCCTGTCAAAGTGTTCGATATTGAGTCTGATCACGCTTCGGCTCATCAAGACAGCAGACTGCCAAATATTGTAAACCAATTTCTAGATTTAAAATTAATCGAAGAATTCAAGCATAGAAACCTCTGCTGGACATATTACGTGGAGACTAATAAAACTTTGTAAAGAATAACATCTTGTCACTAAGTTAATTTTAAACGGCTGTTCATGTATTTTTTTTTTCAATAAATATTAGGCTCCTTACTTTGGTATTTTATTAATAAGTATTTCTTTATGATTTTGATTATTCCAACTATAGTTTCAACTGCATTCGGCAGTCTTTATCGAGACGGGTGCGCGCGCGTGGCTGCGTCTCGCATAGCACTGCGGGCCGCCGCGTGGCGCGCACGTGATGACAGCTGCGAGGGTGCGAGGGTGGGGGCGCGTAGAGTCATGTGTTGCGCCGGGGCGCACTGGAGCTCTTCCTCACTACCATGGTTTAATAATATACTCCGCCAGGTATAGCACTCCGGTCACGTGGGCAACACGCAGTGATGTCAATCAATGCTTAAACAAGACCGAAATAAGTAATTTACTAATAGTTCGAAAGAGACGGATGACTAACGAGTGAAGTCATTACGTGTTTGCTCCCGGATTGCTAGACCTTGTTTTTTGGATCATGCTCACTACCATCTTCTTGTGTGTCGGGAATGTCCCAGCACACGGCGCCCACTACGTCACCACCAGTCTCATGGTCGCCACCGCGAACACCATGAAGACTCCAGGTCTCCAGGTCGGTGGCAGGGTCCATCCTGCACCTTTTAATTTTGCATTAAGCTATTTTTTATTTTTAAATTACACTCCACGGACTCCTGGGACCGTGACCTTTGTTAACATAAATCTTAATTATTAATTAAGTGGAATACAGGTGGAGGGGGGTTAGTTATAAGGTTAGGTTAAAGGTTATCAGATTTACTTTTTACATTGTGAGTAGGTACACCACGAGCAGACCAGTGACCCGCAAGCAGCACCCGATCACGAGTATGACGCATGTGCCAACCATCGCTCTCCTCAACCATATTTAAAGGAAGAGAACAACTATTGATGTTAACTAATAGAACAACATATTTTCAATAAAAGTTTGGTATTATTAGTTTTAATCCGCAACAAAACGTGGTCCATCTCTCCCGGAATTACCCTACATTTCTTATTTTAAATTTCCAACTTCTAACTATAGTCCTGCTAATACGTCAATAGAAAGTTAAGACGTTTGTAAGGTTCTTCGTACCTACTTCACTATACCTACTCTTTAAATATTATACAGCCAAATTATGTAATAGTAGATTATGCACCGAGGCAGTTAAGCAGTGTCTTACGTCACGGGCGGCTTATTGAACCCTGAGCGTAACGAGGGACTCTATATAGAGTTAACTCCCGAGCGCAGCGAGGAAGTTAAAATATAACGCCCGAGCGAAGCGAGGGAGTTGTGTAGAGTCCTGAGTGAAGCGAGGGGTTCAAGCTGCCCAAGGCGAATACTCTACTTTTCACATCTTCTGCGAGGCAATAAAAGAAACAGAAAATATGTTAAACATCAAACACAGTTTTTTTAATGTTAAGCTGTAAACCATATTTGGATTCCAGCCAAAGAAAGTCCAAAGTCACGACACCACCTTTTGGTGGTGACTTTGAACTTTCTTTTTAAACATAAATTATTTTCTAAAACTTGTGATTCTTCGAGTGTTAAGTGCAATGTTGGATTATTTACCTGTATCGGTTCGTTATCGTACACGAGTGTGGGCAAATGGTAAAAAGAAAAACATGAATTTTCGTGTTCACTACAAAACTCCATTTAATAGGGTAGTGATTTATAGTTGCAGTCACTTGGCCATTATTACAACTAAGAAATACGTAATTTACTAGACACTGGCAAATGCACACGTCGTGCGGCGCCAAAAATCAGAAGAGGAGGAAAAAAACAGCGTTATTTTGTTTTAAAATTTCATGCATTTACGTTCTTTTTTTTGTGGTGGCCAGTTCAATTTTCGAACAACTCGCCTCTTGGCTGAGTTTTTACTCAATTTTAACCTCTTTGCTCGACAACTCCCTTAGGAGTGTCATACAACATTATCTCCCTCGGGAGGCAATGCCTGGCTTTACGTTGAGTCTACATGATATGTAATTAGTCATTGTCGAGCAGGTGGTGTGAAAATCACATTTATTTACCTTTTCTTGTTCGTTTTAAACAAAGAACTTGGGTTCAATTGGACAAAAAGAAAAAAGACCATTCTTAAAATGAATATTATTGCAAAATAAACATAATTTGTGTGAAGATGTTAACACACCCTGATCAGGCGGTACGAAAGTCAATAAACTTTTGTCCCAATCCTCAAGTACGCTCGAATTTGCAGTAATAAGGCGAAATGCGACAAAGGTAATGAACTATTCCCTCAATCCGCCTGAACCGAACTATAATAATCAAATGAATCCTACTAATATTATAAACGCGAAAGTTTGTAAGAATAGATGGATGGATGGATTGACGGATAGATGTTTGTTACTCTTTCACGCCAGAACGGCTGAACAGATCTGGATGAAATTTGGCACAGAGATAGATTATAGTCTAGAATAGCATATAGGATATTTTTTAACCGCGGATAAAACGGCGGGGCGCAGCTAGTCAATAATAAAACAGATTCAGTAGTTTAATGTAGGTGTCATGTCTAGGCATTTGCTTTTAGATATAACTAACTCTTTTGCCCGCAGCTTCACTCGCGTTTCATAGGAAATTTCACTCAAGGATATTGTAGGTTTCATTTATTTCAGGAATTATTGAATTTTTTATTCGGACCAGTAGCTTTTGATTTTATTCGTTACAAACATACAAAGATACAAGTCTCTCTTCTTTATAATATTAGTGTAGATTTATGCTTGATCATTATTAAGTAAGTGGATAGTACATACTTTTGTTATTTCATTGGTTTAATTTCATGTTTAGAATTTAAGCAAGCCAATTAGAAAAGTGACATTCAGCGTCTCTTAGTTCTATGTCTTCAAATACAACGATTCGGGGCCCGTTTTTAATGCCCGTGCTCACCATGAGGGTTGACAAAATGTCTGGCGCCTTCTTTTACCCCAGGAATCTGTTCAGGTATAACATCGACAACCTTGTTCAGACCGTCGTGCAGTAACAGATGTGCGTCGACTGGCGCCCGAATGATGCTCGTAAGAAGGTTTGCACCTTCACACCCGTAGCAAACGACGACTAACAAAATAATTATCTCGATCTTCATTTTTCTAAGTTACTTGTCAGTATTTAAGGGCAGTTCTAGTGGTATTGATGTGAGGTCGCGACTGATCGGACAACTGAAGATTGCACAACGTGTTCCGTCTGATATAGGCTCACAAAAAGTACTCGAGTATACGTTATCTATTGTTAGATAGGCACTTAATGCGAAAAATCATTAACTTTAAATTTAAACGTTATTAAGTTATTATCGTATATGCACTTCGAACCTTAAAGTACCTACTAATAATAATTGTAGGTACTTACCAATCTGTTTTTTTATCTGAATACATAAATCGATTTATTTTATAGGTACTAAAACGAGCTTCAATTACTTACAAGATGAAAATAATTAAACGCCAATGTGACGTACTTAAATCGACATTTAATTCTTCAACAACTTACATTTTTTTTATTAAGTAAGTCAACTGGGGCAATGCGTCTGTGGGCCAACTGCGTCTTTCTAGAATTACTGACAAACCCTTCACAAATTAAGAAACTAACGCCATCTTGTACAGATTATTGCAACTATGGTTTTTAAAAAATTTAGGTGGCGCCTAATTTGTAATTTAATAGTAGTAAAGTAATTCTCGAAAGATGCCATTGCCCCACGACGTATTTGCCCCAGTTGACCCTATATTTTGATTCGTAAAATAAAAGTGAAAAAGAGGCAAGGCTATTTTCATCATAGACATCTTAAAACAATGTACGCAATGTAACGATTTGATTCAGCATTCTTGACCAACTACCCACGTGGCAGTCCCTGCTGTCTTCATTGTATCCCAGACACAGAACGGTCGAAGTATCTTCAAGGATTAGTGTGACTGATGTCTAAGTCGCCGTTATCTATCCACGGCCACACGTCGTTAACCATCAGGTGAGTACAGTAACTCACCTGATGGTTAACGTAGATCTATTCCCAGTAAAAAACAAAAAAATTAAAAACCCCCGACACCGATTTTTATTAACACCGATTTTCATCAAACAAAGCTAAAAACACTTACGACTAATTCACCTTTCAAACAAAAAACAAAAATAAAAATGGGATCACCTGTTCGGGAGCAACGATGCCACAGACAGACACAAACACACACATACATACACACACACAGACACGTCAAACTTGTCGTGTCTGTCGTTCGTTTTTGTGTCGGGGGTTAAAACAGTTTTAGCCGGATTTTAAGCACTGTCCGCACGCGCAGCGCCGGACGCCGAACCGGAAGATGCGCCACTCGTACGGCGTGTCGTAGTGCCGGTAGCGCCCGCCGTCACTCTCTGCCAAACACAACAATGTTCTCATGGTGTAATAGGTAATATACTCCGCCAGCTATGGCGTTCTGAGACAAAAAAAGGTAACGTGGGTGACACGCAGTGCACGCCACGATGCATTTTTGCGTAAGCAAGACCGAAATAAGTAATTTAAAACAAGTTCGAGAGAGACGATGATGATGACGAGTGACGTAGTCGGGTGTCAACTCCCGGGACGCTAGACCTTGTTTTTTTTCACTCCAGGCTCTAGATTCTACAAAACGGTTGTTTTTAAATTGTTATTGAATTGGCTCAAATTGACACGTTTTGTGTACCAGAAGCGTCAAAGTAGACAACATCAGAACCATTGGTTCATGGTTGGTGAAATCGGGGCCCAAGTAGGTAACTACAATATTAATCTTCGCTCCACAGTTGGATACTGTTCACTGGTTGGATACTTTAAACATTGAAAGACTAAAAAAATAAACTACTTACCTTACCTACTTAGTTACAATAACGTAAATAAACATTAGGTAAACTAAAAAGAAAATCTTTGTAAGTCCTTAAATACTTATAGGATTGTATTTTTGTAAATGAAATGGATAGATAAGACTTAAGTAGACGATAGAAGGAAGGCATATACGTTACCTTCAAAAGCCGCAGCTGGCAGTGGTAGTTGTGGCCTTTGAGCGCCACTTGACGGAGCTCCTGAAAAATGAAGAGTCTATTCATAACATTCATTTATTAACTAGTAAATAATTGCGAAATTGGTTTCAGTGTCGCGGCGCACCACAACCGGTGTCTATGTGGTTGTCAGCGAATTTGCACGATGCGCTGTTATGTATGATGCGCGATTAATGGCTACAACCACGGCTACAACGAACGCATTTCTACCTACAATTCTAAAACAATGCAATTTGCATTTAATCAAGATCCAATTTTAAATTTAGCAGACTACCATTCTTGTTAAGAATTGTGATTGTATTGTAATTGCATTGTTTATGAATAGTTTTTCTTAACAAAATGGTAGAACCGAGGCCCAGCTATACGAGCAATTGTATCCGGTCTTAATTGAGGATTTAATTGACTGCAGCACCCATACCTATTCTTAATTATTCGGAAACGTTTCCACATGGATTCCATGAATTTTAAACTCAAATTCTTCGAATCTCAGTCCGCATTTATAAGTTTTCAAACGTGATTCACATTAAAAAACGTTTTACAATAGTAGATTATGCACCGAGGGAGTTAAGCAATGTCTTACGTCACGGGCGGCTATTGAACCCTGAGCGTAACGAGGGACGCTAGAGTTAACTCCCGAGCGGAGCGAGGGAGACATAATAAAACTTTTTTTGGAGTTTTGGCTGGAAACCAAAAAGGCATTGTGACTTTGTAGTTACCTATATTATTTTCTAATACTTGTTATTTTTCGAGTTTTAAAGTGCAATAATGTTGGATTAATAACTTTTATCGGTTCGTTAACGTACACGAGTGTGGGCAAATGGTACAAACCAGTTCGATTTTCGAATAACTCGTCCCTTTGGTGAGTTTTTACTCAATTTTAACCTCTTTGCTCGAAAACTCCCTTGAGAGTTTCATACAACATTACCTCCCTTGGGAGGCAATGCCTTGCTTCACGCTGAATCTACGTGATATGTAATTGGTCATTGTCGAGCAGGTGGTGTGAAAATACTTTTGAGTACTTTTACCAAAATATTGATGTAACGGAAAATTTCGTATCAAACCAGGTTTTTTTTTACTTAATGAGCACACACGTTTGACCGCCAACCTGCGAAGTTATGAAATCGTTCGGCTGGACTACTACTGGTTCGACTATATAATCCTATTCCACTAATATTACAAACTTGAAAGTAGCTCTGTTTGTCTGTTTGTAGGCTTATTTACGGCTAAACGGCTGAACGGATCTTTATGAAATTTGGCACAGAGATAGATTATAATAATAATAATAATAATAATCATTTATTTCAGACCATGTCCATATTTAAAATTCATTCACACATCTACAATTAAATTCAAATTAAATGCTATTAAAATGAAAAATTAAAGTTAAAAAAAAATAAATATAAATATTTTGATTTGGTACATGTCAATCTTAGATGTCAAACAATAAAAAATATGTCACGAATATAAAGTAAAATAAAAATTGAAAAATTAAATTGAATTAAATGTCAAAATTACTTATTAATGTGAAAATGTCAGATCTAATTATTTATGATTAACATGCAACCCAACCGCATGATGTAAGAAAGGACAGTCAGCTCGCCCTGCAACAACGCGCAGGATACTGTTGGTGCTGCCCCGGACACGGCTCAGCATGGAGGCTGCCCGCTTGCGCATGATGGCATGAAAGCCATCCACCCGGGCGTCGGCGAACATGCCCGACGCACTGCAGCGCCAAGGCAGCCCCAGCAGCATCCTGAACGCGTTGTTGTACTGCACGCGGAGAGCGTTGACTGTTTTCTGCGAGTAGCTGACCCACAGACTGCACGTATAAAAAGACTGGCAATATGCTTTGAAAAGCGATATTTTTACCTCCGTCGTGCACCGCGCAAATCTGCGAGCCAGCATATTGCTTCTAACTGCCAACGCCCTGCGCTCCCTCTCAATATCTTCGGCATCTGTGAGATCCTCTGTAATCCAGTGACCCAGGTACTTAAAGTGTGAGACTCTGGCCAAAGGGACGCCGTTCAGGAATAGAGGAGGCACAATATTAGTCTTAAAGCCCTTTGACTGAAACACAAGAAACTCACTCTTCTTAACATTGTACCTGAGCCCATGAGACCCAGCATATTTCTCACAGATACCGAGGAGCTTCCTGATAGCACTTATCGAGGGTCCAAGCAGCACCATGTCGGCAGCGTAACTGATGTTGTTAATAAATGTCCCATCAATGGAACACCCGACCCCGGCGCCACTTAGCTCCTCGACAAGCCCATTCACATATAGGTTGAAAATGCGCGGAGAACTCAACCCCCCTTGCCTCACACCGCACCTCAACCCATAAGCATCAGAGAGCTCACCTGCCCACCGTACAACATTCATCTGGTTGTCGTACCAATAATTAAAAAAATTTATGACCTCATCTGGAAGACTTGTCTCTGACCTCATCTTCCTCCACAGGACGTCGTACGACACCAAATCGAAGGCCTTATAGCCTTATAGCCTATAGAAAAGCACATAGGATATTTTTAACAGCGGGTGAAACCACGGGGCGCAGCTAGTATGATATATTACTGATATAATTTTTGAATACGTATAAAAAGCGATGGCACCCTAGTTGGGAGAAGGCCCGCCTCTCAAGCCAGAGGGAGCGGGTTCGAACCCAGCCGACGGCACGCACCAATTTATTCATTGTGCGAACATATGTGCGTATTGTATGTCATCTGCTACATGACTGGAGCCCGGTGTATGGCGACAGACTCGCCCCCTGTCACATTTGGGAATGAATATCGTCTGGCGAAGTGTGGGTGTTGTATTACACCTCTGCCAGCCCCTTCGGGGGAAAGGCGTGACGATATGTTATGTTATAAATATTTATCATACTAATACTATAAGCGCGCTAGAAATTTGGCACAGAGATAGATTATAGTCTAGAATAGCACATAGTATTCTTTTTAACCGCGGGTGAAACCACGGGGCCAGCTAGCATGATATATTACTGATATAATTTCTGAATATAAATATTAGGGCTGTTGCTCGGTGTAAATGTAGCCCATACCTAAAGCGCAGTAAGGTAGCTCCGGTATGACTTCGTAGTGGTTCTCCTCGCTGGCGCTCGACGAACGAGCCGAGGACGCGTGTTGTTCAGTGCAGTCGCTTTTTGAGCCGGAAGTGGCTCCGCGCGCGCACCACCGCCGCCGCCACACAACACTGACTGATAACACAGAGTAAATATAAGTCAAGCTGAAAGGTGAAACTTCACTCTTCCGATCAAAAAATCATAGAATCATCAACGTCTACCGCCGCCCTTATACATACGTTGTACGCATGTATAAGGCCGCCTTTGTACTGCCGAGTAAATATAGAATAGAATAGAAAATACTTTTAGAATAGAATATACTTTAATTGCAAAGTAATTTATATTTTATTTTATATTTAGAATGATAATTAAAGGTTTTTTTCTTTAGGTTTCTTTTATTTTGTATTTTGGTGTGCAATAAAGATGTATTATATTGTACAGATATTATATTGTATTGTATACATAATACAAACCTATCTAAAATATTAACTAGAAAATCTCAAAAGCTGAAATACGTGAATTTTTCTCAAGTTAACTAGATACATACCTACATTTCTAAGTATTGTCATTAAGTGCTGGAGACGGTCTGAGGTTGGAGACTACGTGCTTATGAGAAGAAATACGTAAGATAAAATAATTTTATTGTGGCAACCTTTAGATGAAGATCCTTTTTTGTATAAAAAAAGAAAGATAGAAAATACATACTGGCTATAACCACGCCGACAAACACTCCGAGCGCCGCCGCCGCTACCACTCCTGGCACCCACGACACACTCCTTGCAACTGAAAGACGGCACAAAAATGCTTCATCATAATACTTCTAAAGTAAGTTTGTAAAACCGAGTAGCTTTCCGGGGATCTCTAATGTTACGGCCACGCTAGCGGGAAACTACAATACCCCCACATCGCGTAAATTATTCCGTTAATTACTGCGTTAATTTTAAGTTTAACAAAAAACACTCTGGTTTGGTCTGGGAGGCTTCGGTCGTGGCTAGTTACCACCCACCGGACCAAGCCATGCCGTGAAATGATCTAGTCGTGTTTCGGGATGTAGTCCGGTGTAACCGTTCCGAAGACGGGTCTGAGCAGTAGCGCACTTGTAGAGCCTTACTCAACTACCGTCTTTGTACTTCTTCACTCTGCAAAACTTCAAGGCTAGAGTGAATAAGTACCTTTTAGGTCGTCGTGCTCCATCTTAGACCACAACGTCGCTTAACATCAGGCCAGTTGGTGGTCAAACGCCGACCTATTCTACATTAAAAAAAAAGTCTGATCTGTCTAAATTTTTCGTTTTTTTATAGGACACTCACCATTGCACTCAGAGACGTTAATGTTCCCTCGGTAAAGATTTCGGAATGAAACGTAGTCCTTATAAATAGTTTATGTTAAGCACTATCCATTTGCAGTATGCTAGCTAAGGGTGGCTAAGCCCGTGCAATAGAAAAAAACTAGATTGCTAATTGTATAACAGCCATTACACTATCCAATTTTAGCACGCGAACTCACCTAGCGTATTGCAAATTAGAATGCTATGACCGCCTTAATAATTATCATCTCTGAGCGCTGCGGTTAGTCTTTTAGTTGTGTTGGAATCAAATTAAATGATTAATTGGCTTCTTTATTGTTTCTCAAAAGGTTATACCTACCTCCAGTCCTACCTACCTACAGTCATTCATACCTTCATCGGTAACGTTTGTCGTCGTCAACGTCAATGGCGACGGAGACTTATCCCGGCGGTACAGCCACAAGTGAACCATGCGCTCCGGGACTGACGAGTCGTTGTTTTTTCTACGCAAGCATTTTATTAGAGTCCACTTGAGGCCATCCTTCATACGAAATGACTTTGGTGACGACTGCTCAGACACTTCCAACTCCGAAGCTAAAAAATTAAAATACACGTAGGTACGAGTAAGTATTTAAAATTACTACATTTTTACTTATCTTAATTACTTTAACTATAGTTTTTACAAGTAGTTCTTATAACGAAATAAAGCACAGATTAAATAATAGTAAGTACAAGTTTTAAGGACACATAAAAATACATATATCTTTTTAAATACATACTTAAATACATATTAACACCTAGACATGGAACAAACGCAAATGTTCACCACATAAATATTTGCCCTAGATGGTATCAACCCACGCCCTCAAGCTCAGAAGGCAGGTTCACTACCAACTGAGTCACCGAGGCTGTCAAATGATGCTTCAATGAAGTTATTGGTGGGTCAGTATTCCGCCTCGTTCAGGCGACACGCCGACACTCGCTACATGCAAGCCACGCGCGTCAGCACGCATTAACTCGCTTTGAAACTTGTTGCATATAATTTGAGTCTTATGACCTATCAACCATTGTTAAATTGCATTCATCAAAGTCCGCCTCCGCGTCACACGCCTCACACACGCGTGGTGTGCGCTGTCTTTGCGCGTGGCAAGCGTGTGCGGGCCCTGTTCATGGTCGGCGCGGGTCATCTGAACACGCCATTACTTTTCATACTAGTAAGAACAAAATGCAATAAAAAAGTTGTTCGTAGGCAAGTGGAGCAAAGTATTTTTTTATGATTAAATGGGTCCACGTTTGACCACAAACAACACACCTGATGGAAAGTGACGATGCAGTCTAAAATGGAGCACGCTTGCCCATGAGGTGCCTATTCACTTTCGTCTTGACGAGACCCACAATAATGAAGGGATTTTAAATCGAATCATTACTTGTGATGAAAAGTGGATATTGTACGATAATCGAAAGCGCTCATCGCAATGGCTGAACCCTGGAGACCCAGCCAAATCCTGCCCTAAACGAAAATTGACTCAGAAAAAGTTACTTGTAAGTGTTTGGTGGACTAGCGCCGGTGTCGTTCACTACAGCTTTCTTAAATCTGGCCAAACGATTACGGCAGATATCTATTGTCAGCAACTGCAAACCATGAAGGAAGAACTAGCTGTTAAACAACCGAGATTGGTCAATCGCTCTAGGCCACTGCTGCTTCACGACAACGCAAGACCACACACTGCACAACAAACAACCACTAAGTTAGCTGAGCTACAATTGGAATGTCTGCGACATCCACCGTACTCCCCGGACCTTGCTCCAACAGATTACCATTTCTTCCGGAATTTGGACAACTTCTTACAAGGAAAAAAATTCCACTCCGATGCAGCAGTCCAAACCGCCTTCAAAGAGTTTGTTGATTCTCGCCCCCATGGTTTTTATAGTAAAGGGATCAATGAACTACCCATAAGATGGCAAAAGTGCATAGATAACAACGGTGCATACTTTGATTAATTAAATATATTTTACAAAAAAAAATCGACTTTTTATTCCTCCCGTAGAAAACGCCAATTTCATACGTAAGGACCTAATATTTATTGCTGGGGAACACCGAGGCAGGAAGTGCGTTCCATTCCTTGGCAGTTCTTATCAGGAAAGAGTTTATTTAGGAAGTAAAAGTGGGCTTACGGATGAATATCCACATTGCAGTGATGTCGCCCCCATCGGGGTTGCAGGTGAGGTAGTGAGAGCCGTTGCCTGTGTAGGACATGTCGTTGTCGTACGTTATGTATGTGATGTTGGTGTCTTTATACAGGAGCATCACGTTCGCCATTGAGAGCCCGCCGATATATGGTGCTGGCACACAAAAAATTAAGAAAATAAAATAAAATGACGACCCATAATCTCCAGTGTTGATTTTACGTTGCATAGGCTATGAAACGTGAGCAAAGCCGCAGGCAGAAGCTAGTACAAATCCTACTATCCTACTAATATTATAAACGCGAAAGTTTGTAAGAATAGATGGATGGATGAATGTTTGTTACTCTTTCACGCCAAAACGGCTGAACAGATCTGGATGAAATTTGGCATAAAGATAGATTATTGTCTAGAATAGCAGATAGGATACTTTTTAACCGCGGGTGAAACCGCTTGGCGCAGCTAGTATACAATAAATAAATCGTAAAAAGCAAAAATGATATCGTATGTTGTTATACTGTTTTGTGAAATAAAAACTATTACGAATATACAAGAATCGCGATGTATTCGATAATATAACCATTTAAAACTAGTGGTTCTGTGAGTTAGAGACCTCGCGGCCGACATCTGTTCTTCTTACAAGTCGCATTTCTCAGCCGATTTACGAAAGTTTGTGGACAGGTTCGATAATTATGCAGATATTTTTGTCCAGTCAGTTTTTGGAAATTCTTCAAAATGGCGGAGATGAAGACAGAGACCTGTAGAGGAAGACAAAGATCCAGACACAGAGAATCCGGACCTACAAAAGCATCTTTGTCCAAGCTGAAGCATAAAGCTATGAATTAATTTTTAGATGTGACCAAATTCACATGCTGAATAACGGCAAAATAGGAGAACATAATTTAAATAACTAAGACCATTGTAATACTCTATTTTTAGTGAATAAATTTCTATTTCATATCATTTCATTTGCAACACGTAGGTACCTACCTAAAGGCAGCGGCTGCCTTTTGCCTTTTGCGTGCGGCGCGTCTAGAGTCTGTTCACTATAACTAGTCCCTGAAGGGCTATTCCTACGCGTGAGATGAGATGAGATTTTATCTTGGTCACTCTCACACCTATGACGTTTCAAAAGAGAGCAACAAGGACGAAAAAAGGTGAGATGAAAATCTCAAAATAGGGCTCCTGCGCCACATATTTTTCCTTTTCTCTTTCCTCTCGCTCTGACCGCAAGTGATGTCAACTGACATACAGAGAAAATATTTTTAAAGGACAAGCACAGAATACGTCCTATTACATGAGGACAATTAGTTATAGTGCACGGACCCTAGATGGGCGTTCACCTTTAGGCACCTCATTTTTGTTAGTTATTAGTTGCGCCTAACTTACTCGCGAGTGAGTAGAGTGCCTACTATAGTGCCTATTACATAAGGACAAGTTATAGTGCACGGACCCTAGATGGGCGTTCACCTTTAGGCATCTCATTATTGTTAGGTAGTTATTAGTTGCGCCTAACTTACTCGCGAGTGAGTAGAGTGTCTACTATAGTGCCTATTACATGACGACAAGTTATAGTGCACGGACCCTAGATGGGCGTTCACCTTTAGGCACCTCATTTTTGTTAGTTATTAGTTGCGCCTAACTTATTCGCGAGTGAGTAGAGTGCCTACTATAGTGCCTATTACATGAGGACAAGTTATAGTGCACGGGCCCTAGATGGGCGTTCACCTTTAGGCACCTCATTTTTGTTAGTTATTAGTTGCGCCTAACTTACTCGCGAGTGAGTAGAGTGCCTACTATAGTGTCTATTACATGAGGACAAGTTATAGTGCACGGACCCTAGATGGGCGTTCACCTTTAGGCACCTCATTTTTGTTAGTTATTAGTTGCGCCTAACTTACTCGCGAGTGAGTAGAGTGCCTACTATAGTGTCTATTACATGAGGACAAGTTATAGTGCACGGACCCTAGATGGGCGTTTACCTTTAGGCACCTCATTTTTGTTAGTTATTAGTTGCGCCTAACTTACACGCGAGTGAGTAGAGTGCCTACTATAGTGTCTATTACATGAGGACAAGTTATAGTGCACGGACCCTAGATGGGCGTTCACCTTTAGGCACCTCATTTTTGTTAGTTATTAGTTGCGCCTAACTTACTCGCGAGTGGGTAGAGTACCTACTATAGTGTCTATTACACGAGGACAAGTTATAGTACACGGACCCTAGATGGGCGTTCACCTTTAGGCATCTCATTACTGTTAGGTAGTTATTAGTTGCGCCTAACTTACTCGCGAGTGAGTAGAGTGCCTACTATAGTGTCTATTACATGAGGACAAGTTATAGTGCACGGACGCTAGATGGACGTTCACCTTTAGGCACCTCATTTTTGTTAGTTATTTGTTGCGCCTAACTTACTCGCGAGTGAGTAGAGTGCCTACTATAGTGTCTATTACATGAGGACAAGTTATAGTGCACGGACCCTAGATGGCCGTTCACCTTTAGGCATCTCATTACTGTTAGGTAGTTATTAGTTGCGCCTAACTTACTCGCGAGTGAGTAGAGTGCCTACTATAGTGTCTATTACATGAGGACAAGTTATAGTACACGGACGCTAGATGGACGTTCACCTTTAGGCACCGCATTTTTGTTAGTTATTTGTTGCGCCTAACTTACTCGCGAGTGAGTAGAGTGCCTACTATAGTGTCTATTACATGAGGACAAGTTATAGTGCACGGACCCTAGATGGGCGTTTACCTTTAGGCACCTCATTTTTGTTAGTTATTAGTTGCGCCTAACTTACTCGCGAGTGAGTAGAGTGCCTACTATAGTGTCTATTACATGAGGACAAGTTATAGTGCACGGACCCTAGATGGGCGTTCACCTTTAGGCACCTCATTTTTGTTAGTTATTAGTTGCGCCTAACTTACTCGCGAGTGGGTAGAGTACCTACTATAGTGTCTATTACACGAGGACAAGTTATAGTGCACGGACCCTAGATGGGCGTTCACCTTTAGGCATCTCATTACTGTTAGGTAGTTATTAGTTGCGCCTAACTTACTCGCGAGTGAGTAGAGTGCCTACTATAGTGTCTATTACATGAGGACAAGTTATAGTGCACGGACGCTAGATGGACGTTCACCTTTAGGCACCTCATTTTTTTAGTTATTTGTTGCGCCTAACTTACTCGCGAGTGAGTAGAGTGCCTACTATAGTGTCTATTACATGAGGACAAGTTATAGTGCACGGACCCTAGATGGGCGTTTACCTTTAGGCACCTCATTTTTGTTAGTTATTAGTTGCGCCTAACTTACTCGCGAGTGAGTAGAGTGCCTACTATAGTGTCTATTACATGAGGACAAGTTATAGTGCACGGACCCTAGATGGGCGTTCACCTTTAGGCACCTCATTTTTGTTAGTTATTAGTTGCGCCTAACTTATTCGCGAGTGAGTAGAGTGAGTAAGCCTACTCACCAATCTCGTAGTAGATGAATCTGATCTGAAGCATCAGCCGGCCGTTCAGGTCGGAGTCGGTGCGCCGCAAGTCACATGTAATGCTTGTACCCGACTGGTGCATCATCAAACTTGTATTTACAAGATGCACGCCTATCGAAGAGGACATTTTTTTGGTGGCAATCACATCTAAAACATAAAATGCTGATAAAAAATCTAAATAAT
Source organism: Peribatodes rhomboidaria (assembly GCA_911728515.1). Lineage (NCBI taxonomy): Eukaryota > Metazoa > Arthropoda > Insecta > Lepidoptera > Geometridae > Peribatodes > Peribatodes rhomboidaria. The sequence continues at coordinate 14,199,364 of OU452175.1, forward strand.
TTTCTTGCTTACTTAAAATATTTAAATAGAAAAGTCTAGGGCCTTCAACCTGTTTTTAATAAAAAGGGCCAACTGGGGCAAATGCGTCTGTGGGGCAATCGAGACTTTTACTCTTTTCTTTCGAGAATTACTGACAAACCCTTCCCAAATTAAGCAACTACTTGTACTGATTATAGCAACTAAAGATAAAAAAAGATGTAGGTGGCGCTTAATTTGGAAGGGTTTGTCAGTAATTCTAGAAAGACGCAATTGCCCCACAGACGCATTTGCCTCAGTTAACCCTACGTACATCAACGTATTTTTGCATTTTTGAATAGTGAATCTTTAACAAGTTTTTAAGAAGTTCTTAAGCCTTTTTACCCGACTGCGCAAGAATGAGAGTTGTGTTTTTAGAGTGTATCTATGTATGTAAGTAGGTATGTACATATGTATGTATAAGGTTCCTTTGGCACGCCCTACAGCCTAAAAAGCTTCATGGATTTCGATATGTGAGGTATCATTTAAATCGTCTTGATAGTGGAAATGACATATGGTACAACATTTTGCAACCGGATTTTTCGTTTTTTTTTTTTAATAATGTTACTTCTTTTAATAACTAATTATTATACTTACTTCCAATTAAAAACCTAGGCGATGGATTATATACGTGAGTATACTCACTACTTAGTTTTACTCACGGTCCAGCCAAGGGCCAGGGGGGGATTCTCCAGCGACGTCACATCGCACGTAACCGTACTCGAGTGCGTCTCTCACGAGGCGCACTGTCATGCGCTCCTCCCATAGGTAGCGGTACTCGAAGCACTGCAGGAGGCGGCCAGAACCGCAGTCGGCGCGCTGAGGCAGGAGCAACCCATTAACCTCAAAGCCTACAAACCAAAGTAGACATCACTTTTACCCAGAACATGAGATTTATTAAGCTTGATTAATCTTTAACAAAGATTTCATCAATCGATACACGTACATATAGTACTAGCTGCGTCCCACGGTTTCACCCGCGGTTAAAAAGTATCCTATGTGCTATTCAAGACTATAATCTATCTCTGAGCCAAATTTCATCCAGATCAGTTGAGCCGTTCTGGCGTGAAAGAGTAACAAACATCCATCCATCCATCCATCCATTCTTACAAACTTTCGAGTTTGTAATATTAGTAGGATATATGTAGGTATTCGTATACACTGAGAAAAAAGACCTTCCGAAATACAGAAGGAATTACCGTCCCTTTTGACTCAGTGGGAAATTTACCTTTCAACTTGGAAGGATTCAATTGTAAATTATTACCGTCCAAACATTTCCTTCTAAACGATGTCCTTCCAAGTCTACCTTCTATTTTGGTGGGTTATACGTACCTTCCGAATTTTGGTCGGAAATTCCTACTGAGTCAAAATGGAAGGAAATTTTTGGAAGGTAAATAAGGGACGGTAAATTTTGAAAGGAAATAGAGCTTTGTTTCCTTCTATTATGTTTACCTTCCATTTTTTCCCACTGAATCAAGACAGAAGGTAATATGAAAGGAAGGTTAATTTCCTTTTAAATTTGGACGACATATTCGGTAGGTAAACATAAATGACCTTCCAAATCTAGAAGGTAAAGGTATAATATTACCTACCTAAGACGAAGGAAAATGAAGCTAGCTTTTGTATTTTCCCCCTATTTCAGAAGGTAATTACGGAAGGTAACTTTTTATCCTACCTACGACGAAGGAAAGAGCGGTGGGTATTTTAGCATTATCCTTCCAATTTAGAAGTAATTACCTTATCGAATCTCAGTAATCCTCCCAATCTAGAAGATAAATACCGAAGGAAATGGGATATAATAGGAAGGTAATTTCAATAGTTTCCTTCTAATTTATGAACTACCTACCTACAAGGAAGGAAAGAGCGGTGGGTAAAACTGCATTATCCTTCCAATTTAGAAGTGTTTACCTTCTGCGAATCAGTGGTTCCCTGATTCGATATTAACCTTTTAAATTAGGGGGTTCACTGAGATTCTCAGGAGATACCACAACTAAATTGGAAGTAGAATAATGCTCATATAGCCACCGCCTTTCCTCCATCGTAGTTAAGTAATTCATAAATTGGGAGGAAAATTTTTGAATTGCCTTCGTGTAATATCTTCCAATTGCCCAATTATCTTCAGTATTTACCTTCTATTTATGTAGTATTATGGACCGAGGAATATGAAGGAAGTACACTTCTGAAATGGAAAAAAAAATGCAGTAAGTACCTACTAAAGGGATTTTTTAAAATGAATTATTTACAAAAACAAACAAATAATAATAAAAAAGTTTATTTGAATTTTTAAACTTACTTTTACTGACACGATGAACAAATATCAACTTAATTATTTTCTAAAAACAGACCATCAAAAAACAACAGGGTTTTACGAAACTATGATGAAATGACCGACCATGCTAACGACGCGACGTTTCAAAGTTTATCAAAGTTATCCCTTCGGTTGACGCCAGCGCCAGACTGCTTGGTCTAATAATATCTATAGACGCGAAAACCTCGATCGGTCCAACGATATTAATTAACAGCACAGCACCTCCGACTAGGGAACACAGCACCGATACTTCGAATGAACACTATCACACGAGAGGTTAACATAACACAAACACTCAATTGCCGCTAACTTGCTCTCACGCAGAGAACGAGAACGCGCCACTCGTCACTGGGCCGCGCTTGGGCTGACCGACCACTGTCCACTGACATGACCACTTCTACGCACGCACGCCGGCTGCCCGCTCCGACCAGTGTTGCCAATGCGTTTTTAAAACAATTGTACATACATATTTTTAAGGAAAGATAATCACGGATGACGAGCCGTGACGTACTTGAAAGTTTTAGTTATTTAAATATAAATTTACTTAAAGGCATTACAGTAGGTAAATAGCATTATTTATATAATTTATTCATAAAACACTTGTGTCGTATCAAAAAGGTCTTGTTGCTAGTCTTATGAAAAAATTAGATGGCAATTGCAAAACAATACCAAAATGGAAAAATGGTTTAAGAACATAAGTAAGTAGGTACATAAAACAACAAAAATTTAATATTTAAGTTAAAGTAAGTATGCATTTTCACCAAAAATTAGGCGCAAAACTTATATTTTGCATCAATATCATTTAATGATAAATGACGCTAACGACCTAAACCATAGAATAAAAGTACAATCAAAACTAATTACCTTTTAACCTATGGTACAATACAGATCTAGGGTCTATTTTTTACCATCTATAGAGATGGATATTTGTATTCCTTACATAGGAAAATAATCTAACGTGGCTTCCGTAGCCTGTCGTCATGTCGTGGCTATGCATAGTGTTTTAATTTACCGTCCATAAAAAATACTTTTTTTGTTTGTCAACAGTTAAATAGGTAAGTAGGTACTTATCAAAACGATTTGTTAAGTAGGAACTTAAATAGTTGATGAAACCTACTTGGTCACAAATAATCTATTTATCGTTTTTGTTTGAATTCTAATATGGATCGTCAAAGTGAAAGAATACGTATCGTATTGAAAAAAGTCAGTGAACTACAAGAAATGTGTCTGACAAGCTGGCAACACTTCAATGCAAGCAAAATCACAGAAGAATTTGGAAGGAAAGTTCAGAAGGGTTTTTTTTCTATCTAGTTTAGAAGAACAGCTTCGACGGAGTGTCGACTTGTTTTTAACGGTTTTTGAAAGTTAACTGACCGACTGTATTGAAAGAATGTTATCATATAATTTAGAATTTATTTTGAATTTTGTTACCTTTGTTATTCCTTCGAAATATGATACATCTAATTTGGATGATAATTCCTGCCAGCAAGCCTGTCTAATCCTTTCGTTTCTGATGGAACAGTAAAGTCACTTTATTTCCCACTAGTTGAGAGGGTAAATATCCTTCAATATCGGGGGGTTAGCTGCGTTTTCCTTCCGAAACTTTTCCTACCTAAGAGTTCTAACAAATTCAGAACGACATTTACATCTGATTTGGAAGGATGTTACTGGTGCTGTTCCCTCTAAATGCGAGACATCTAATTTGGATGGTAATTCCTTCCAGCGAGCCTTTCTAATCCATTAGTTTCTGATGGAAAAGTAGTGCCCCTTTATTTCCTTCTAGCTAAGAGGGTACATATCCTTCAATTTCGGAAGGTAAATATGCGTTTTCCTTCTGACACTGTTCCTACCGAAAAATTATAATTGATTTAGAAGGATATTATCATCTACTTTAGGAGGATGTTTCTTTTGTTATTCCCTCCATATATGATACATCTAATTTGGATGAGAATTCCTGCCAGCAAGCCTGTCTAATCCTTTCGTTTCTGATGGAACAATAAAGTCACTTTATTTCCCACTAGTTGAGACGGTCAATATCCTTCAATATCGGAGGGTTAGCTGCGTTTTCCTTCCGACACTTTTCCTTCCTAAGAGTTCCAACAAATTTGGACGGACATTAACATCTAATTTGGAAGGATATTCCTTGCGCTGTTCCCTTCAAATGTGAGACATCTAATTTGGATGGTAATTCCTTCCAGCGAGCCTTTCTAATCCATTCGTTTCTGATGGAAAAGTAGAGCCCCTTTTTGTCCCACTAGTTAAGAGGGTAAATATCCTTCAAAATGGGGAGGTTAGCTACGTTTTCCTTCCGACATCTTAAGATTTTAATTAGGAAGGACAGTAACATCTAATTTGGAAGGTAATTCCTTCTTAGCCATCTGGCTAATCCTTTTATTTTCGGTGGAATAGTGGTGGGTATTTTCCCATCAAATATTTCCCACCATTTTAGAAGGATAAATTTGGGAGGAATTATTACAATCCATCCTTATTTGGTAGGAATATTTCGCTGGAAGGAATTTCCTTCTTGGTTCATTCCTTCCGGCAAATTTCCTTCCCTTAAGTTCTTCCATATTAGAAGGATAAAATTCATTACCTTCTAAATTTCGGTAGGAATTTTGCAGTTTTCCGATTCGGATGGTAATCGGTGGAAGGAAAAGGCCCAATTATGGAAGGAATCGGTTTTAGAAGGTAAAATTCGGAATGTTTACAAGGATTTTTTTCTCAGTGTAGTTATGTTTTATTACTTGTACTTGCATACTTATCTACTAAAATCCTAATTACCTAGGTTGTTGGTACCAACGTATTGTTTCCATCTAAGTACATAGGAACGTTACGTAAATTCTGTGACGTACCTAAGTAAAACTTAGTTTTATGGGAAAACGACCTTCTTTACCTTCCTTGTAGAGTACATTTCGCAGAAGTAAACGCAGTTGTATAATTTGTTTAAATTTTGAGTCATCCTTTAAAGTACATGTGAGGAAGGTGTCATTGTTAGCCACCGTCAGCTTTAAGTACATGTCCACAGAGTGTTGAGACTGGAATAAGGTTGAAACTGCTTTCGATTCTGAAACATTAGTCGTAATATTAGATAGTAGCTACTCCCGCGTTGTTACCGGTAAAAAGTAGCCTTTTTGTTAATCCAGGACATAAACTATCTCCCTCCGGGGTTGGCCTGGGTAGCCACAGTGAATCAAGAAGAACTCCGGACGGGCTTTACCTACATATAAACCGACGTTAGAGCGGCCAAATAGGGGTAGGTGGCGGTTCTGAGTGCTTAGTGTGAGTTTTTCTTACTTTTCGATCGCGTAAAAGTAACTCCAATTTGTATGAAAATTAAAAAGCGCCACCTAGTGGGAGTAATGAGAAACCGCAATCGTGAGTGCGAGTTTTTTGTTTACTGCCAACATTTGACATTTACTTTTTCTCGGTGAATTTACGCGAATCGAGTGACAAGCTCGATTGGCACTCACATTCGCTCGTTTTCGATTGTCGATCCGTGTGACGTAAACTCGTTTACGCTGTAGTAAAGTTATTCGATTTACTTTGAGCAACTCACACTAAGCACTCAGTATAGACGGCACCGCAACTGAGGCGGGTTGTGTCGTTGTCGTTGTTTGGACGACAGCGCAGCTTAGGGAATGAGGCCGCAGCGGGATAGGAGTGCCGGTCACGGTGCACCGCTCTCCCTACCTTCCGCAGTCTTAGCGAGGTCGCCATTATTTGATGGTGGACACGGACGGTCCCTCACCATGTCGACCGTGTCCGCAGGAGAAGAAGAATGTCGGTATGACGAGCCTCCGCTCTCCCTATCCTCTGCTACCGAAGTGGCAGGCAGCGAGGCCACTTATTATGACCCAATGCACGGGGACCATGGGCGTCCAGATACGGGTGCTGTCTGGCGCCTACTCACTGAGTTGTTGGTGGAGATAGTTGATGACAATGTGTGTTGTATCCCGACGTTTCGTCATCAAAAGAAGGAGCTCAAGTTCGAGAATAGCAAGGAGTCCGAAAGGTGCCTGTGAAAAGCCTGTGCCTAGTGTGCGATAGCGGTCCCATAGCACCGACATTAAGCGCCGAGGTGGAACTCCCTAGGGTTTTTAGTGGGTAGGACGCCAGAGGCGGGATTCCACTGGCGTCCACATAACTACCCTGCCCGTTCCCAGGCCGGTGGTGGTATTCATAAAGGACTGTCAAATTTTTCCTAGGTAACAAAAAAAAACATTTGAGCGTCAAGAATTTTTAAATATAAATAAAAATAACGCAAACGCAACACGTAACAAACAAACACAGTCTTTCCTATTTTTCATATAAGTAGGAAAGCAGTAGGATTAGAGTTTTAGTGTTAAGTAAGGTACCGTCAGAGAAGTATGATAGCTGCACGGTGCCGGGCCCCAGCGGCGGGCGCCTGCAAGTGAAGTTCATCGGCATTCCATCGTAGTAGTGGAATTCCTGCAGCCGGTCCCTGTGCACCGCGTAGTTCGCTCTCAACACGCCTCCGAGGAACACTGAGCCTGTTACCAGGAATCATTTTGTACTTGGTTACGTAAGTTGCATTAAACTGGTATAAATGTACCTATCTGATCGATGAGAAATTAGAATTACCTACCAACCAGCTATGTTTAAGCTTGAAACTACCTACTTATCATTATGACCAATTTTAACTACGGTGACAACCCTGGAATCAAGAAAAAAGGATTAGCTGTTCCTTATAATTTTTCAACGACAAACGAATTTTTTTGTATTGAACAGCTGTTTTATTTTCGTAACTTCAGGGTTGGCCTTATTATTCCTTAAAGTAGGTCATTATTATGAGTACGATGAAAACCTAGAATATGTCTGTCGTAGAAACACCCTTTATAGATGAGGCGATGACAGCCCAGTTGGAAGAAGGCTCGCCTCCTAAGCTAGATCCCAGCCCAAGGCATTCCAGCCATTTGAATCTTTGTGAACATAATTAGCTAGGGACAACTGGGGCAAATTCGTCTGTCGGGCAGTTACGTCTTTCGAGAACTACTGACAATGACACAAATTAGGTAAGTAACTAGCGCCATATTCTACAGATTATTGCAACTATAGGTAAAAAAAGACTTACTTAGGTGGCGCCTAATTTGTTATAAGGGTATGTCAGTAACACTCGAAAGACGCAATTGCCCCAGTTGACCCTATAGCGTATTTAATGTTTCTGATAGATAACGTGAGCCCGGTGTATGGCGACAAGCTCGCCCTCTGTCACATTTGGGACTGAATATCGTACGGCGTAGTAATAAGAATAATATAAAATGGGTGTGTGTGTGTGTGTGTGTGTTGTAATAGTGTGGGTGTTGTAATACACCTGCCTACTCCTTCGAGGGAAAAGGCGTAACGACATAAAGATATTTAACTAGATGACGCTTTTCATAAAGTAAGCGCCCCTCGGTCGCATCCGGTCCCCGGCCGCAGGTAAGCATTGACTAGTTTTTTGAGCTGATATTTCGTATTTACCTAGGTCGTGCCAGAGGGTTTTGAGTACTTAAATAAAATTGTATTAGTGCCTAATATTACTAGGTGCGCCCGCGGTTTAATCCGCTGTCCCACATCTATCGTATTTTTTTTGGGATAATAAATGGCTAAATCCAGGCTTTAGGCCATCTCCATACAAATTTAATCAAATCTGTTCATCTGTTTCAGCGTGAAGTAGCAGACTAACACATACAACCTCACAAACTTTCAAAGTTCAAAGTCAAAGTCAAAATGTTTTTATTCAATTTAGGTATCAAAGATACACATTTGAACGTCAAAGTTATTCAAAATAGACTCGACCGCCTCGTTCGGATAAAGAGCCTCTACTCAGAAGAACAGGCAAAAAACTGAGGGGCATTATTTTTTCAAATTATTATTATTATTATAGTTATTTATGATCTTGTAAAAAAAAATTGCCTGTCACATAGCTATTGCTACTATTGTTTTATTATTTGTCAAATACTTACTTATTTTTATATTGTTATATATTTAATTTTTGCCTTGCCTGTGACGTGTGTGACGTCACTCGCCGGTTCCAACGGAAGATCAGCGCTGGTTAACCACCATTAGCCAGCATTATGCTGAGTTGGAGCCGGTTTGTGGCAGGAAACCTGTTTTTTCTTTTCTGTCTTTATTTTTTGTTATGTATTTATTTTTTCTCCTATGTTTCCTGTTGCAAATAAATTATATTCTATTCTATTCTAAATAATAAATAAATTACAGTCTCACAAATTTTGGCTTACAACTAGGTAATATATATAAATACTAGTGGCTACTTGGCGGAAGTGGAAGGCTCCAGACATCTTTATCTTCTAAATAATTCTAACCTTATAATACCCTCTTTTCGAATCTATGATGACAGGACTAGTTTCCCAGTTATCATTTTTACTTTCGAGTGAACGTCTCAACCTATCTTGCAGTTTAGCTGTGGTAATAAATAGTAGGGTAGCGTTAAATTCCCGGCGCAGCGTTCCGTGGCGACATTCTATCATGGAAGCATAACTGGAAAATATTGGTCAGTGGTGGATTTGCCAGCAGCAGGGCCGTCTCGAGACAAATTGTCTTTTCACCGTTTTTATCCGCGCTTAGGTTAGGTACATGAGACAAAGGTAGAATATAGATATATTTGTCTCTTTCTTGCGGGATAAAAAACGGTGGAAAGGCAATTTTATCTCCGGCCCGTATGTTAGCCCTGCATGCCATGTAGGGGGCTAGGGGCGGCAAACCTCACAATTACAATATATATTTATTTTATCAGTTAATGCAGGGTGCCAATCTTTTAGATATACCTTTTTTTTATTACTTAATAGGCTTGCGTTTGGCCGCCAACATGCCTGATGATAAGCAGTGATGCGGCCTACGATGGAGCACGCTTGCCTAGAAGAAACCGATTCACTCGAGACTTGAAGACACCCAGATTATAAGTGATACCTATCACGAAGCACGGAGGGGATACCAGAAGAAGCAAGTAATCTTGCAATGTTTTTACTGTCTAGCCTACTGTCGGCAAATAATCCGCCAGTGTGGGTGGCCAATTTTGTAGACGCGCGGCGCGAGCGTCACGGCAGCCCACCACCACGCCGCCTACGCTGTTAAATCTGCCGCCGAACGTCATGTTACGACACAGTAAAAAAACACGACTGATGAGGTGGCAGTGAGATATTGGAACTGATAACCAACCTTCGGCGTTAGTTGGGCCGCACCTGGCACACAATAGAAGCAGCACCGCTACCACACGCCTCGCGGAGCCATCCATGCCGCACAAGATTACTCAGCTAGGTACACCACGCACGTACAACGCACACTCGACGCCCGTTCCACGCGACACGCCGCTTACACGCCACACGTAGCATACAGCATGCCGACACCGCGCAACGACGTATATTGAACTCAACATCTTCAGAATTCTAACTAGGCTAATAACTTTCTGGTTTTCCTGATCTTGTTATGCACATTATGCGAGTCATGAACTCATGATATTGTTAGGGTGACTAAGCTATAATATTGTATAGGAGTTTTCCTGTTTATATTTTCTTTTTGTATTGTATTAAATTGTATCCACTATTCACAGTTTGATACAAAATTAACTGTTTGATACATTTTCAGCTGAACCGATTTTGATGTAATTAGCAGTGTTTGCATCCCGAGAACAATCGACTTTTTGACGATTTTTTTACCTTCTCCCTAATATCGGGATGTCGTTAATCGTTAATGTGGGAATAATAGCCACATTAACGGGAAACGCCAATAATTATGGCGATGACGGACATTAAACGTTAGTGTTCCTACGACTTATTGAGCTAATTTTACAACGGCAGTCATATTGCCATTTGACGTTAAAGTACATTGGCATACACCATTCAAGTGTGCCAACAATTTAGGGATTTATTTTTAACGTCTCTTGTTAGTGTGGCCGTAACTTAAGTGACATTCTAAACTAAACGCTAAGACCCCCTAAGAAACCCCTGACCAAAGAGAATACAATAGCCTACGACGCAGATCATACGCAGACGCAGACATAGCGCGGTAAAGGGACACCATAGGTAAGGCGTCGAAGGGAAGCGAGGTAGGAGCGCGCGGCAGCCTTTTCCTTGCTCCCTTTTGACGCCTTACCCCACTCACATATACCGGAGTACAATAGATGGACTCACTTGTTCTACTTGCAATAGACAATTCTTTTCTAGCTAACTATTATCTTAATTTTCGTATGTATTTAGTACTAGCTGGGACTATGTTCGCTTTAAAAAAAAACAAAAACCTTCCTTGTGATGCACTGTAACTAATTATCAAATTTCATCAAGTTCCATTCAGCCATTTAGCCGTGAAAACAGACAGACGGAAGGAGTTACTTTCTACCACTTCCCGGTGTCCAATTGAGGTATAATATGGTATACCTACATAACTTCAAAGACAATGCAATAATATGGTACCCAGGAGCTGGTGTGATGATGAAGTTGGAAGGTGGCCATGGGAAATTGCAAAAGTTTGTATTAAAAATTGTTTTTAAATTAAATCTCATTTAAATTGGTGTTTGTATTTTGATAATATGTAAATTTTTGTAAATAGAAGTTATTCTCATACATATCACTTAACTTAAAGCTGCATTTATAAGTAAGGCCCAACATAGTTACTGTTACTCAAATTTTTTCTCTATTATACAGGGTAATCAGAATAGGATGTACTAAGCCAGAAAGGGGTCATAGTACTCATTATAATAAATAACTTTTTCTATGGAATAGGCTGACAACCAGCTCTGCATGGACCTCGTCTACGCAGTGCTACTACTCCATTGCCAAAACAATTTTATTATTATACTTAGTTTAGGTGTAATGTTATAAGTACTTCAACTTTTTTTAAAGTTTTGTATAGTTTTGGAAATAAAGACATTTTTTTTTGAATGGAGCCAACCCAAAATCGTAAATAAAGCGCTGATCCATATAAAGTTAGTTGATTGTCGACAAAATGTATGGCGCAGCTCCTTTTTTTTCGAATTTAGTGTTGGCCCCATTGTAAGAGTTGATGAGCACAATGACTCCGTTTTGCCTTTGTATACCCTTTCCTGATAACCCTGTAGATACAGACTTTGGCAGTAAATCTTGATGTGTACTGAGGTTACAAACCCCAAGTCACCTAATATTACATACAATATGTGATTACATAAGTACAATAACTATAGGCTGACTACATAACTCAGAGAATGTCTGACGTAGGTATGCGGTCAGCCTATAGTTGTAACGGCATCTAGTACAGGAATAATGAAACATATCCTGAACATTAATCTTTTAATTGAGATGTAAGAATAAATAATAGTAATTAATGTACCCTAAATAAGTTTAAATACATGAAGTCATTCTAAGGATATAGTCTGTAAGGTGTTGAGTGTGTGTGCGATGAGTATGACTGGGTGCGGGTGCAGCACGGCGGGCAGCGCCTGGTCGCGCGCGCCGCAGGGCTCAGCCGGCAGCGCGCGCGGCGCCGCGGCCGCCGTCCGGCGCAGCACAGCCCCGCCACGCACCACGCACGCCACCCCCGCACGAGGATCACAGTTCTCGTTCGCACTCCCCTCGTCGTCCGAACACAGGTCGATCACTTCACACTCACTATCCACTCGCTTCAACGGGTCCACATGCTTCACATCCGCATCGCTTTGCTCGCAGTCCACTCCGTCAACAAACACAATGTCTTTCTCCGCCATCAGTTGCTCTTTTCTCTCGCCTTCCTTTCTACAATTCTCTATGTATTGTTCTATGCTCTCTTTGGACATTCTGTCAACGTGCACGGAGATTGGTCTACATTTCATTAATAGCAGTTGGCCATTCACATTCAATATTTTCTTCTTTCTCTGGTCTGGAAATGTGTATTTGCGGTGCCAGTAATCAATGGGTCTTCTAAATCTCACCGGAAATTGGTGGTTTCTATTTTTATTAACTAAAACTTTACTAGGAGCAGGGTTTGTGCAGCAGTACCTCTCTACTCTCTCTCGTGAGTATGTGGTGTCCCTCTGCACATTATTTTTTATATTTTTCAAGTATGCTAGAGAAGAAAATGGATATGGCGGGCCCCTGTCAATGTTGGCTGCACTTCTTACAATTTTAGATTTAGAATCACCATTGGTGTTAACATTAACAGAGTCAGTCTTGTCCACTCCGACCGGGAGCAACTTGAGAGCAGACAGGAATTCAGGCAACTTTACCATACAAGAGCTTGATGGGATATCTTCATTGTTACAGAGTCTCTCGTGCACTTTCAGTAAGTGCAAGTTGTCAAAGTGGCTGTCACAGTTATCACATAAATAAATATCTGATTTGATCTGAGGTTCGTCGTCGTCGTCGTCGTCCAGGAGTATGGGATTAGCGTCATAGTATAGGTTCTCGTTTCTGAAGGTGACGAGCAACTTGCCATTGCGCTTGTCGTAGAGCGAGGTGGTGTGGTCGCGGTTGTCGACGTAACGTAGCTTGTGGCGCGGGTAGCGCGACAGTTGCGCTGAAAACACTAGGAGGAAGGTGCTCTTGTGGAAGTCGTAGCACTTGCGCACCACTGTCTTGAGCTTCTCCTCCCAGTCTTTGGGCAGCTCGGCTGTTGGCGGTGGTGTAAACGGGTGCGAGAACGGCACGTCCTGCGGCCACCAGGGCGGCTGCAGGATCGCACTCGCAGTGTCGTGCCCCCAGGAACAAGTCACCATGAAAGTTATGAACTTCTCCAGCTCGGCGGCGGTGAAGCTGGTCAGCCCCACCGGGTGCCCGTTGGCGAACAGCAGCGGCAGGATGGCGATCATGGTTCCCGCTTGCGATCACGGTCATCGCAACCGAAGGATGAACAACGCTTGTGATCGGGCTCCGCACAGCCATTCTATAACGGTTAACGCATTGATACCCATTTCACCAGCCTGGCGAGAATGAGACACTGTTAGATCACATAAACTTTTTAGCTTGGTATTGTTTGTAACAAAGCTATGAAAAACAAAAGATTAGAAAATTGAATGAAAAATTATAAAAACGCAATTGAAGTGAGAGCGCGAGCGTACGTTGAAAAGAGAAGGATCGTCGTAAATCCACAGAGCCACAGACTCCACCAAACCAAACCAGTCCACAAAAGATTGTTCATTCATTCACTGTTCACTACAGTACAGATCTAAGAAAAACAAGTGAACAAAAGGCCTATCGGCCTATCGGAGTGGAGCAGTGCTGCCATATTCAACCCAGAACCTCAGATCAACCTAGAGGAAAAGATGGAACACTGCGTTATATCTCGCTGAAGCCACTTCTTTATCTTGTGTATGTGGTAATGTTGCCATGAAAAACATAATTGCACGCAAACTAATATGAATTCCCAGTCTACGTTAGACATTTCTGTTCATATACCGCCTTAGTAGATTTAAAACTGCACATATTTGTAATAGATTAATGTTGCGGCTTTTTCAAAATTGACTTGTAAACAAACTGCACAGTTTTTAAAAAGAGCCTCAAAATGTAGTCCTGGCCACACTTTTATAAAGCACTAAGTATATTTATGTACACAAAATTATATCATAAACCAATGCACATAATGTCGAGGTAAGAATGACCAAGCGAGTAGCGTAGTTTTGTTTACGTCATGTGTGCGTGTTGTGTACATATACGGCAGTAGCGTAGTTTTTGGATGGTTTTTGGCTTCACTTAAATCATACGCCGTGCGCCATCTTATTCTCTAGGTTGATCTGAGCTCAGAACATACTCAAAAAGACGCTCTATGAGGTTTTTAAACGACTTAAGGAGGAGTTTATCAATTTGGTTGTATGATTTATTGAAATATTTTTTATTACCTGCTACCCTTGCAGGTCTCTTGTACTTGTTTGTAGTGTAATTGTATTACATCTGCCGTGACGTTATCAATCACTAATTTATAAATAACAGCCTTTGAGGAATTATATGTTCAGATGGACTGAAAAAACATAGCACGCGTCGAAAAAATAACAGCCAACTGCTAGGTTTTAAATGAACAAAATGTATGACGCAACCTTAATAAAAGACGTACCTTTCACGCACATTAGTAAACGCTCAAAAGTTTTTTTAAATATAATTAGTGGCTGCAATTAGTGGGGCAATTTTGCCATCAACAGTGAGGGAGGTGATAGTATTTGATATAAAAAGATATTAAGAGAAAATAATTCTGGTAGGGTAGATGATACTATAGAAGAATTGAAAGGAAAAAGAAAGAAAAAACTATAGACGGATGTCTTTAGTTGACGGATTGTGGACTGAATGAAATAAGCTAATAAAAAAATGATTTTCTTGTTTGGGAATGAGGGTAGAGAAGAAATGTGTAATGGAAGCGGAACTTTACACTTAGTGATGGTAGAATTAAGGGATGATTTACTACGAAGAGGGCAGCTAAAAATATATGATTTACCGAACCAATATCCAAACCACAAGAGCAATTAGGAGAGTCTGCAATTTTGAGTTTAAATAATTGAACAGGACTACAAACATGACCTAGTCTTAAACGAATTAATACTGATGTAACAAATTTAGGAAAATAACGAAAATTAAAAAACCACGGCCGAGAGACAAAAAATGGCTGAATAGATGAATATTTATACACTTGCCAAGCTCTCTCTCTCTAGACATTTAAATACTCATAGCTTACAGCATTCTTCAATTATACTAGACACATCTTTGCATTAACACACCAAATAAAGCTTGCCAGCAGGGGGGCTATTCCTGCGTGTGAGATGAGATGAGATTTTATCTTGGTCACTCTCACACCTATGACGTTTCAAACTAGAGCAACAAGGACGCAAAATGCTGAGATGAGAATCTCAAATCTCCGAATAGGGTCCCTGTCCTCTGACGAATACAAGACTTATGGCGTTCAAGTCAAGCCTTAGTCCATCCTTGCCTCCTCGTCAAGAACGCACGCCTTTGCCTTAACGAAGACGCGGCGAACCATGTAAGCGAAACTCCGGCAAATAAAACTTTGCCGGATCCGGAAAAAAACAGAATAATAAAAATGTCAAAGTCAAATTCTTTTCCAATGCATGTTGTCAAAAGTCATTCTGTCAGGCAGGACAGTTCTTCGCTTCAAGTTTCAAGCAAGGTTCTATGCACTTAAACTGAACATTTGTTTTAATTTTATTTATTTTATTGACGAAACGACAAAGAACCGAAAAAACGTCTATTCAAGGAGAATTAAATATTTTCAAGTGGATCAAACTAGTAAAGTTATAATCTAAATCAAAATGTGTTCGTGAAAGAACAAAAAAGAAAAATGGTAAAAGTATGAGCTAGGAAATAAAAATATCTCCGAAGTAATAAAATTGATAGACTCTTACAAGGACTAAACTTAAAACTGTTTTCCTCAGGAAATTAATGGTGCCAACAATTCATCTGGTTCTCCATCTAGAAGCCTTTCAAATGAAATTGACTATGAGTAAGTATGAACTTACTTATTAAGTATATTCATTGTTTTCAAAATAATTTGGATACCTAACCTAATTGACCTTTAGAAAAAACAGGTTATTTTACTACCGGTGTCGGTTCTCAGCATAAAAGTAAATTATCAGCTTAATGTAGAAAAGGTAAAGTTTTATTTTTTTTCTAAAACAAAAATGTCTCGCAGTTATGCTGGCTACAATTCTACAACAAAGCATCTACTTCAAGTCTCAATCTTTTTGTGTGTGGCCATTCATCATTATTGTTATATTTATTAAATTTAAGTAGGTATGCCATTACAGAGATTGGTTACTGACACATACAGATATAAATTATTCTCTCACTAACTGTGAAAATCATCTACTTACTTATTTAAAATTTATTTGAGATTTGGATAATTTTTTTCTACAATATGTGTATTGATATGGTAGGGAGGTAAAAACATTTTTGAAAAATCTGCAAGAAAAGTTAAACCAAGTTGTATGTAATTTGCTGTAAAGATGACTCCTCGCACCCAATCTTTATATTCAGACTACACTTACACTTAGACTTACAGGTTAAACTAAATTCAGGCAAGTCAGGTGTCTAGCAAAATAATATATGGGAAAATAAAATTATTTTGAAATGTACATTATTCTTTTATTAGTCTTGAACGGGAGTTATGGCTGTCTTGCTCACTCAATTCAGCATTTGTAATAATAAAAAATGATCAGGTGAGTGACTCATTATTGATCAGTTATTTTAAAATACATTTTAGTTTTCATACCTTTTTGTTAGATGGAAAAAAAGATCATCTAATTTTTAAAATATTAGATATTTTTTATCTCTGTCAAAGAGATAGGTATGAAAACTAAAATTACTTTAAAATAACCACTATATTATTAGCTAAGCAGTGTTATCCTATAACTATTTTCAATTTCTCACCCAATCATTTTTTTAAAAAAACAACTAACAACTATAAAAACACTGAGCAAGAAAATAATAACTCCTGCTCAACACTCATAAAGATATGAAATATAAATAAACAAGTAAAACTTGCACAATAGCTAAGGTTTTTGGAGAGTATTTTTAATTAACCAAGTGAAATGGTGTTCAGCTTGGAACAGCCAGTGTGGAATCTGGAGCAGCTGAGGCAAGCAGCCACAGAGCAGCGGCTGCCACGACCGCGCAGCCTCGCCTGGGCTGTTCTGCTCGAGGTGGTGCCCCCACCTAATGCAGATGTTATATCTACGTAAGTATAACACTAAACAGGTGATTGCTATACAATCTATCTATCTTTTACATTCATAAAAATCAATGTGCATGTATAGGTATATGTGGACTCAAAAGGGGCATGAGCAATTTTGATAAAATGTTAGGAAATCATCACACTAAATGCAAAAGTTTTGATGGATGTATGAATGTTTGTTGCTTGCTTGCTCAGATAGTCCTCAGATAAGTCAGAGTTATTGTATATTAGCCTTAAATCTATCTTATGAACAAATCTATAATTACTCATAGGGAGAACTTGACAGGTTATATTAATTGGCAAGATAACGCTGAAACAGTTTGTAATGCTCTTTTTGTTTTTCAGTTTAAAATCAAGCAGAAATTTCTACAATGAGTTGAAAAAGAAACTGAGCATGGACCCTCGTGGTGCGATCGGGGATGATCCACTTTCACAGAACGATGAGGTAATGTACTTCTTACATATTGTATATTATATTATTTCAGCTGAATCAGCTTTAGTCCAAAACTCCATTTTTATGTGGAGATGCATACACATTCGTTTAGCATTTCAGTCCTGAATGGATACATACGCATTTACAATTAAATAAATTTACAATATGACAATACACAATAAAATTTGAAGCCGAAACCAGACTATTGCCTCGAACGACCTAGGTAGCGCTCCTACAAAACAATACAATACCTACATCTTTATTGCACACCAAAATACAAAGCAAAACTAACATAAAGAAAATATTAAAAATAAAATATCATTTGGCAGTAAGCGAATAAAATAAGTAAAGCGATTTCTTCCAGGCAACCTTTGGATGGACAGGACAACAGTAAACAAATGAAATAGTAAAAAATATCTAAACATATACCTTTAGGTACCTACATATAATACATACATTAAAATATAATTAATATATTATCCTATTGGTTTTTAAAAGCTTTTTGACCAATAGGAACGGCGTATCGGCGCTTTCACGGGCATTCGCGGCAAGTCTGTTTCGGCTTTACATGTAGCTAATTTGCGCGAGAGCAGGATACTGAACGCTGATTGGTCTTGTTAAGCCATTTCACTGCTATTGGAAGCGGGTTCATTTAAAAGACAGGTTTGTGCTAATTTGTTGTCTAATTCTGAATCACATAACCAAGCCAGTACAAAGTCAAATGATTACGACAACTTCATACGCATCCCATGCAAATTTTCGCATTTGAGATAGTATCCGTTTAAGAGTCCGGCGACCACTTTAGACTAACTTCGCATTGGCTTAAGGTATTCTATAGCCATTTCGTCTAGAAGAAGAAGACGAGCGAAGAGAGCGAGTAATGATACTGACGAGCCTCTAAAGTTACCTGCAGAGTGACAAAGTGCAATTTTTTTTTTTGCACTTCCGTAATTATTCTTAAATAACTGAGAATTTCCCTTGTATTATGGATTCATTTAACAGCCTAATGATGTAGACAACCTCCCTATGTAACGGAATTTTTGATTTGCTTTGTCTACCCATTGAATAAATCAGTCAAAAGTGACCCCTTAAAAATGGCTATATTTTTCATAGCTCTATTTTCGCTTGGGAACGTTTTAAAAAAAAACCAAGAACATAGGGGCGGAGATAGTTTAATTGTACATGCTAAATTTCATCATAATCTGACAAATGGTTTTCAAGAAATTTGAGTAGCGCGTTTGTATGGAAATTTCAGAACGTCGCGGCCCTCTTAATTGTACATGCTTTTTCATCATAATCTGACAATTGGTTTTCAAGAAATTTGAGTAGCGCGTTTGCATGGAAATTTCATAGCGTCGCGGCCCTCTTAATTACAGTCTGTCGATTGTTTTGCATTGCGGTGCTCTGTAGCGGCAATCGACACAATCGTCGATTGCCTGTTACCGACACGAAAAACCACTAGGAATATTGGGAGCTGGAGTTGCGCCGTATTGTTTTTTAGATTTGTTAACCGACAAAAAAACGGAGGAGGTTCTCAAGTCGACGCGTGTATAAATATATTTTATTTATATTGTTTATGTCTATTATGTATGTATCGTCTGTTCTAGACTATAATCTATCTCTGTGCCAAATTTCATCCAGATCTGTTCAGCCGCTCTGGCGTGAAAGAGTAACAAATATCCATCCATCCATCCATCCATCCACCCATCCATTTTTACAAACTTTCGTGTTTATAATATTGGTAGGAGGATAGAAAGTAACTCTGTCTGTTTGTAGGCTTTTCACGGCTAAACGGCTGAACGGAAATTGATGAAATTTAATCATTATTAACATTACATTTTCTTGAGGAATGTTCTTAGATACTATTTTCTGAATAAACGCGAATGAAGTCGCGAATAACAGCTAGTATAACAATAAAATATTCAGTTGTGTCTAATATCCGGTAGGACACAAAAGTGTACATTATTATTCATTATTGTGTGTTATTCATTTGTGCAGCGCTTAATTTGATGGATGATCTTCAGTTATCTACTCGTCTACACTACTACCGCCTTAGCATTAATAAACGTTGAATAGCCTCGGAATAGCTACACAGTATTTTGTCTTTTTCGATCGAGTTTAAAAGAAAGAAAAGGACAAAGCACTGTATATCTATTCCGAGGTTAAACAACGTTTATTGCTTAGGGGGCTAATATTTCAAAGAGGAAAGATTAGTATTTTTGTATGTTTAAAAACTACAGGCAGGGGCCCTATTCGGAGATTTGAGATTTTCATCTCACCTTTTTTCGTCCTTGTTGCTCTCGTTTGAAACGTCATAGGTGTGTGAACGACCAAGATAAAATCTCATCTCATTTCGCGCGTAGGAGCCCTTCAAGGGGCTTATCCGGAGATTTGAGATTTGCATCTCACCTTTTTTCGTCCTTGTTGCTCTCGTTTAGAACGTCATAGGTGTGAGAGTGACCAAGTTAAAATCTCATCTCATCTCACGCGTAGGAAAACCCCTCCAGGGGTACTATTCCTACGCATGAGATGAGATGAGATTTTAACTTGGTCACTCTCACACCTATGACTATTCAAACGAGAGCAACAAGGACGAAAAATGGTGAATAAATAATAGCCCTCCTGATCCGATTCCAATAATTCTTTCACCTTTAAAAAGCTATACATTATCCCTTAGTGACATAGGCTATGAAACGCAAGCGAAGCCGTATATACACTCATACTACACTCAATCTACACTCATACATCAGTGAACAAGCTGTAACGATAACCCAAATATACCCAATCTATATCTTTGACTTATCCTTAAAAACCGAGAGCAGGCCTGGCGATAAAAATTCTTGAGGACATGCTAGTCGCTATGTTAGGCGTGTCGCTGGCTATGAATGTGTTAAGCGGGTTTTAATGAAATTTAGTATGTATAGTTATTTTAAAATAATGTTTTTGTATTCTTTTAGCAAATAATTATAACGTGTTTTTCCACAAATAAATTATTTGAATATTAGATAACAAAAAGAGGAACTAAAGAAAATTTATCTTATCTTTTAATCTGAGTAAGTATTTATTATTATAACACAGGTTTTTTTTTTTTTTTTTTTTTATGTAGAATAGGTCGGCGTTTGACCACCAACTCACCTGATGGTAAGCGACGTTGTGGTCTAAGATGGAGCACGATGACCTATAAGGTACATATTCACTCTAGCCTTGAAGTTTACTAGAGTGAAGAAGTACAAAGACGGCAGTTGAGTGAGGCGCTACAAGTGCGCTACTGCTCAGACCCGTCTTCGGAACGGTTACACCGGACTACATCCCGAAACACGACTAGGTCATTTCACGGCATGGCTTGGTCCGATGGGTGGTAACTAGCCACCGAAGCCTTCCACCAGAGTTTGCTACCCGGTTAGCACTACCCGGGGACCACGTGTAGGGAATCAAAATAGAGTACACTCCTACGGACGTGGGTAGCTCAGCCCCCAGGATATGTAGGCGCCATCGCTTAAAACTACTAGAAAATAGTGATGGCAGCGAATGTGTTATTAAATGTAAATCCGTTATTAGCTGTAAGTTTATTTCATGTATTATTGAGAGCTGTCGACTTTGTTCAAATAAATAAAATAAAAATTTATCAGGGATCTTAGTGGGGACAAAACACAAAATTTTACATTATTAACACTACATTTAAAGGTCATCGCTCCAATGTTGTTTTAAATTAAATTTATTCATTAAACTAGAATCTTTATATCATAATGTTGTGTTGTGGTATAAAGTCTCACGGGTATGTTGATTTGCTTAGAATAACTACCTATGTAAAAATAGAAGGCAGGTTTCCAAAAAAAGCCTTCTCAAAATGCAAGCCACAAATACGCTACATCAGGACCAAAACACAAGGTCTGGCATTCCCGCAGCAAACCGTAAGACGTCACTCGTTATCGTCATTCGTCTTTTTCGTACTATTTGTAAATGACTTATTTCGGGCATCGATGACGTCACTACGTGTTGCCCACGTGACCGGAATGCGGCCTGGCGGAGTATATTATTATACCTTGTCCTACATGCGCTGTGTTTACTTGCTTTATCACGCACACAAACGGAAACAAAGTGGATAGTTAAAAAGGTTTACCCCTAAAAGTTGGATAATTGGTCGATTGGTAAAATCTGTTCCATAGATTGATTCAAAAGTAAGTATACGTAGCGTCGTACGGTGCCGTTTCTGGAATCAATTGAACGGCTTACATTTCGCGAGTATACTTGGTTTCTTTAAGTGTTCTGAGCTCAGATCAACCTAGAGAATAAGATTCGAAAACCATCAAAAACTACGCTACTGTTGTATATGTACACAACACGCACACATGGACGCAAAAAACTACGCTACTCGCTTGGTCATTCTTACCTCGACATTATGTGCATTGGTTTATGGTATAATTTCGTGTATATAAATATACATAGTGCATTATAAAAGTGTGGCCAGGACTACATTTTTAGGTTCTTTTTAAAAACTGTGCAGTTTTTTTGCAAGTCAATTTTGAAAAAGCTGTAACATTAAACTCGTACAAATACATATATGTGCAGTTTTAAAATAATAAATCTACCAGAGTTTGTATGTTGGAACGGAAATGGCTGACGTAGAGTTTAGGAATTAATATTAGTTTTCGTGTAATGCTTTAAAATAATCACCCCAATCCTACGGTGGGCAACGTGCCAATAGGATGTATGGCTGAAGGGTACCCAGTCTATAGCGCCAACCTCGATGGACCTGGCAAACATCGTTGATTTTCGCCTTCTCACGGGAATGGGCGTCACCCTGTGAGCGACATTTTAGATCGACACTACTCGTGGGAACCAAATGAAGGAACCTAAAGAACAAACACACCCCCAAAACCAAGAAAAAATACTTGTTCAACAAGTATTCCACCCAGCACTCTTTAACCGGCCTCGATCCTCTTCTCTCAGTAATATTTCATCTGGAAAGAACAGGATGGAAACAGAACACGACCCTCAGGGTCTAACACCCGACTCAGACATAGATAGGGCTCCAAGCACGAGCCAAGACACTACGAATTTACCTCCACCATGGCAAAGAGTACCGACCTTAAGAGGTACCAAAAGGAGGAAAGCATCCTCTCCGTCACCTGAAAAAATAGATGTCACAAACATGTTCAGTGGACTTCCAACTGACCAAACCGAAGAAGACTGTGAACTTTCTAAAAAAACCCCTAAACCACCGCCAATAATTCTCTATGGTATAGAAGATGTTAATAAACTCACGGAAGTCCTAGAAAGCCTTGTGAACAAAACTGATTTTACCTACAAAGTCGTTAGCCAAAACCAACTCCGGATCAGTTGCACTACTGTAGAGACATACAAAAATGTTATAGATACTGTTAGAGGAAAAGGCCTAATAGGTCATACATTTAACAGGAAAGACCAACGAAATTATAGAATTGTGATAAGAAATCTACATCATACAACACCAATCAGTATAATAAAAGAAACACTGGAAGGTACAGGCAACACTGTTGTTGGTAAAATTATAAATGTTAATTATGGACCTGAAAAGAAACCAACCTCCACATTTTTCGCCAATTTAGCCCAAGGCCCGAATAATGCTGCAGTTAAAAACCTAAAATACATATATCATCAATCAGTTATTGTAGAAGATCCACGGAAACGCAAATCAGTAGTCCAATGTCAAAGATGCCAGCAATACGGTCACACCAAAAACTATTGCATGAGGCCATATCGCTGTGTGAAATGTGCACAACCCCACAAAACTGCAGATTGTCCCAAAACCGATCGTAACACCCCAGCTAAATGTGCTCTATGTCTTGGTGCTCATCCAGCAAATTATAAAGGCTGCGAAGTTTATAAAGAAATACTGGCTAGAAAATCAAATAAGCAGATAAACCCTAAACAAAGACGAAACTCTAAAACAGATGTTACTCCGACTACTCAGCTCCCACCACAGACCAGCAATGAAAGGTCTAGACCGAATGTGAACACCGATACCAACAAACGACAGAGATATGCTGATATCTTGAAAGCTAACAAAAATTATGCAAATGAAGACAAGCAAAACTCGAATAACACAATCGAAGAGATATTCGCTATACAAACCGAAAAAATGGATGTAATCCTTCAACAAATGAGTACACTAATCAGTCTCATAACAACCCTAGTCTCTAAAATGACAAAATGACTTCCCTCAAGATAGCAACCTGGAACTTGGATGGGCTATCACCAAACAAAGATGATGTTGAAATCCTGTTGCACACGCATAGCATCGATATACTATTAGTATCTGAAACACACTTTACGGCAAACAGTAGTGTTAAGATAAGAAACTATGAAATCTACGCCACAAATCACCCAGATGGAACTGCGCATGCAGGAGCGGCAATAATAGTGAGATCGAATATTAAACACAGTGAGCAGCCTCAGTTTAAGAAACCTCACATACAAGCAGCCACTATTGCAATAGAAGATCGAATTGGAACATTCAATATTTCCGCTGTTTACTGCCCTCCGAAACACAAAATAGTAGTGGAGCAATACGACGAGCTATTCAACACCCTTGGCTTACGCTTTATAATTGGAGGAGATTGGAATGCTAAGAACCTCCACTGGGGTTCCAGACTAACTAACACCAGAGGTAGACAACTTAAGAAAAGTCTAGACAAGAATAACCTTACTCCAATCTCCACAGCAGAGCCCACTAATTGGCCTAGCGATCCAAACAGGCTACCAGATGTTATAGATTTCTTTATCGTGAAGGGTCTATCAATACCCTTCTTTAACGTTAAAACATGCCTGGAGGCGAACTCTAACCATGTACCTGTAATACTAACAATTGGAACAACAGTAGTTAACACTAGAAGACCCACAAAACTATATAGTAAACGTACAGACTGGTCCTCCTTTCAGGAGCTGTTACACCAAAGGCTAGACCTACGAATAGCTCTAAAAACAGAATCAGACATTGATAAAGCTGCCAAAATAATAACCACAACCATTCAGGAATGTTGTTGGCAGTGCACGCCGGCAGATACCGAACGCCCACCGCAATGCAAAGTTTACTCAGAAAGCATTCGACTGAAAATTCGGGACAAACGGAGACTACGACGAGTGTGGCATACCAGTAGACATCCAAGCGATAAAACTGCCTTCAACAGAGCTGCTAAAGAATTGAAGACCCTAATAACGGAAGCCAATGATATAGCCCTACAAACCTACCTGGAGGGGCTCACAGCAACAAAAGCGACTAATTACTCACTTTGGAGAGCATGCAAAAATTTCGATCGACCATTACACCACAAACCACCACTGCGAACACAAGATGGAGAATGGGCTAGAACCGGACAGAGTAAGGCGGAAGTATTTGCGAAACATCTGAGCCAAGTCTTTATACCAAATAACGCTGTATCTGCAGACGAATCGGATATTGAGTCAGTCCTCAACCAAGACTTCCAGCTAGACCCTCCGCTAAGACTAGTGACGCCCAGTGAAATCGTTAGAAATGTTAAATCTATGGATAACAACAAGGCACCAGGATTTGACCTCATCGACAAAAAAGTTGTTGAAAATCTACCACGCAAAGCTATAGTGTACCTGACGATGCTCTTTAACGCTATCATGAGGGTTGGATACTTCCCCGATCTATGGAAAGTTTCCCTGGTAATAATGATCCATAAGCCTGGTAAACCTCCGCATGAAGTAACTTCTTATAGACCGATAAGCTTGCTGCCAATTATGTCCAAACTCTTTGAGAAGTGTCTACTATATAGACTTAGCGGTGCCTTAAGGGAAAAATCCATTGTCCCTGATAATCAGTTTGGCTTTCGGAAAAAACACTCCACCATAGAACAGGTCCACAGAGTATGCAGAACAATTAGAAAGTCATTCGAGATGAAAGAATACTGCTCATCGGCTTTTCTCGACATACAGCAAGCTTTCGACCGAGTATGGCATAAAGGGCATCAGGGTTTCACGAAATAACTGCAGGAGTGCCACAGGGTTCTGTACTTGGACCTGTCTTGTACACGTTGTTCACATCTGATTTACCACAACGCTCAGATGTTACAATCGCCACCTTCGCCGACGATACTGCTCTCCTGGCCTCAAATAAATGCCCAGTTAAAGCATCCTGGATGCTACAGAACAGCCTTAATGAAATGGAGAAATGGCTAGCTAAATGGAGAATTGCTGTTAGTGTAACCAAATCAGTACACATTACATTCACACTCCGCAAGGAAGACTGTGCACCTGTCACCTTAAACGGCGTGCAACTCCCACATCAAGACACCGTAAAGTACCTTGGCATGCACTTGGATCGGAGACTAACCTGGCACAAACATGTAAAAACAAAAAGAGATGAGATTAATCTAAAGTACAAATGTCTTCATTGGCTTATGGGAAGAAATTCAAAACTGGCTACGGACAATAAGATTCTTGTCTACAAAACCATGCTAAAGCCAATCTGGACCTATGGCATACAACTATGGGGCGCTGCAAGTACCACCAATCTTATGATTATCCAAAGGGTGCAGAACAATATACTGAGACAGACATCAAATGCACCATGGTTTCTCAAAACAACAGAGCTTCACGAAATCCTCGATATGCCAACAGTTAAAGAAGAAGTCGCTTCTTATGGCCAAGATTATAAAACAAGACTGCTAAAGCATCCAAATCAACTTGCGGGGCAATTAACATTCCCAGAAATTACTCGTCGGCTAAAAAAGAGACGAGACATCTTTGACCAGGATAGCCAGCATACAGACTGACTACAAAATTAAAAGGGCTGTACTCCACTGGGAGTAGCTCCCTACTCATAAACCACCACCATCACATCTGCTTATAGCCAGAAGGGCTGATCGCAAGATTAAAACTTAAAAAAAAAAAAGTTTTCGTGCAATTGTAAATGTTTTTCATGGCAACATTACCACGCACAAAAGTTTAAAAAGAAGAGGCTTCAGCGAGATATAACGCAGTGTTCCATCTTTTCCTCTAGGTTGATCTGAGGTTCTCAGGTGATTTTGTTTCCAAGCTCGGGCCCCAATGCTCCACACACAAGGGAATTTTCTTCAATGACCAATGTTCTTGCAATTTGTCATTACGTCTACAGTACTGATAACTGTATAAAAACATTTTAATGACAAACAAAACTACGAACTGACCGATAACGCAGTTATCGTATATTGACTCACGAAACCAATCGAAACAGTTTGGAGATGATCCAGCTAATTTGGTCAACAGGCTTATGCGCGTCGCCACCCCGCGACAACACCTTGTCGGCACCTTTATTCGTGTGTGAGGCTATTTTTGCCCGATTGCGCAAGAAGGAGGTGTATGTTTTTGAGTGGATGTATGTATGTGAGTATGTATGTAAAAGGTTTCTTTGGCACGCCCTACAGCCTTAACAACTTGATACATTTTGACATGTGAAGTGTCATTTGAATCTTCTTGATAGTGGAAGTGACATAGAGTATAATAATTTGCAGCCGAGTTTTTTTGTTTTAATAACGTTACATTTTATGAAAACCTTTTTGTCTCGTTTTTGCACGATACAACGTTTTGACACGTTTGGTTGATGGTCTGTTTTAGTGCTTCATGGAAAAACCATCAGAAGTCAAAGAATGCGCGTTAACTTTTTCTGTAGCAGCTAGCTATCAGCTGCTGTTCCGAAAGATCAATAATAGTCGATTATTGACTCTTTCGGAACAGTACCGCTCGTATATAACGCTAGCGTACGTCGCGCGCGCCCGCGGGGTACGTCCTCCGCCAGCTCCTACGTTACGCGACGCTCTGAATTTTCCATACAAACGCGCTTGTCAAATTACTTGGAAACCATTTGTCAGATTATGATGAAATTTTGCCTGTACAATTAAATGAACTAGGTATATCTTCGCCCCTATGTTCATGTTTTTTTTTTAAATGTCCTCAAAAGGAAATAGAGCTATAAAAATGACGGCATTTGCAAGGGATCACTTTTGACTGGTTTATTTAATAGATAGACAAAGCAAATCAAAATCCCTTTATATTGAGAGATTGTCTACATCATTAGCTTTGAAATAAATCCATAATACACAGAAAATTTTCATATATTAATTTGATATATGATAATTTGATTAGAAAAATGAAAAGTAAAAAAAAATATTGAAATTGCACTTTGTTACTCTGTAGATAACTTTAGAGGCTCGTCAGTATCTTTACTTGCTCTCTTCGCTCGTCATCTTCTTCTAGACGAAATGGCAATAGAAAACCTTTAGCCAATACGAAGTTAGTCTCAAGTGGTCGCCGGACACTTTTCGTTGTTAAAACTGTTTTCAATACATGAGCAGCGTTTTTTCAGCAGTTGAAGTGCTAAAACACACCGAATCCAGTAGCAGTCCGTTCCGTATGCGCGCTGTCAGTTTTTAGTTGTCAACGAGCAGTCCGTGCGTCACGCAGCTACTCTAACGGACTGGAAACGGACTGCTTTCGGTGTGACGTCTTTCATAGAGTTTACTGGTCTTCGCCAACAGAACCGGAATGCACACGAACTGCAACTAGCATTTGGTGTGCTCAAGCCTTTAGTGTACGCCTTAACAAGTGGCTACACAGAGATCTCACCCTTTAAGTAGGGGGCCACAGGGTGGGCTTAAATTAAAAAAAAATACTATCCACAACAATCTAAAATGAATGCTTTTCTATTACTTTTGTTTACTCACGTATGTATACTAATAAACCTTACCTTCAGCTATGTCAAGATCCACAAACCAAAATCCTGGTTTCCGCCACTGTTCCCCTTTCCTAACAGGCAGCATGTTGTTTCAGAGCGTCTGGCGACAACACTTCTGTGACAATGAGCTGAAGAGTCTTATCCTCCAGGACGTTGTGAGGACCTTTCCTGATGAGCTTTACTTTAGGGATCAGGACGTACAGGATCTTATGGTAAGCATACGTATTATTTACCATTGCCACGACATTTGTTGAAATTTTTTGAATTATGTAACAGGTATTGCATTATTTTTTTAAATAAAAATCAAAATGTATTGAAACTTGCAACAGTGTACGTATGAAAGTACTCAGAATAATTGTACTAATGATCTGTCTTCAGTGTTACACGATTATATGTATGCAACGTAGTCAAACCGGAAGGTCATTGGGCTCATTATACCAAACAACTAAGAATTATTAAACGTTTGCTTTCAATTTGAATTAATGAAAAAAAGGAGTTGGTCCAAACGTTTTATCGGTCATCGGTGTGTATGTCACTTATAAAGGTACCGCTTACGTAAGTCCTCGCATATGTGGTTCAGGGGCGTGGACGTAAGGAGTTAAAGGAGATCGAAACAGAAGCGCGCGGCAGGCCCCAGCTCCCAACTCCTACCTCCCTTCCTTTTGAGGCCTTAACCCCGTGCTACTGTACCGCACGGGCGAGGTCTAATTGAAGTGGTACCAATAGTCGTCTTGTACCATAAAGTACCCTGTACGGTTTACCAAGTAACTATCATCCAATCTGTGGTATGGTGCTACACCCGTGTACTGTGCTGTGCAGGTGCGCGTGCTGTTCTTCTGGTCTCGCTCGCACTCGCAGGTGGGCTACCGGCAAGGCATGCACGAGATCCTCGCGCCGCTGCTGCTCGAGCTCTTCCTTGACAGAGAGCTCGCGCCGGACGGACTCAGGTCTGGACTGTCTGTGGGAGGGGGATGGTAACAAGTGTCAGTCCTGACACTTGTTACCATCCCCCTCCCACAAACACATTAATTTTTTTTAAAAATAAAATTGCTTAACCCGTGAACAGTCATGACTGTTCACGGAAGCGAGTGAGATGCCATGATTAGCGCCGCTTCATCACATTTGTTATTTCAATGAAACAGGTCATATTTCGAAAGCTCTCGAGTCTCGACGTGCCAACTGAAAAAAAGAGAAGCAAAAAAAACGGCGACACTGACCGAGCTGTACCAACGAAAACCAAAACGTAATCTACTGCAAAATCTCTGGTATACCTTAAATTTTACGGCTGGCCATGCTTTGGTAGTGTTTTTACTAAAACCAACGCTAGAGAAGAGGCGTATAGAGAGCAAAATCTCTGATAAAACAGATTTTACCGCTGAGCGTAAGCGCGTTTTTTCCTGATTTGATTAGAATTCCTAATAAAACCGGTCCTATGTGTACGATATTGTAGCCAGTAAATGCTAGTAGTTCTTTGTGAAAGGATTCGAAACGATAAGTCTAGACCGAGATATTCAAGTATTATGTTCAAGGTCCAATTTTTTTTTTGTTTATTTTAAACTTTACTTACTAGCTGCGCCCGCGCCGCGATATGATTCGCGGTTAAAAAGTAGCCTATGTGTTAATCTAGGGTATAAGCTAACTCCATACCAAATTTCATCAAAATCCGTCCATCCGTTTGAGTGTGAAGAAGTAACAAACACACACACATACACACTTACAAATTTTCGCTTTTATAATATTACTAGCTGCGCCCCGCGGTTTCACCCACGGTTAAAAAGTATCCTATGTAGGTACTGTTCTAGACTATAATCTATCTCTGTGCTAAATTTCATTCAGATCTGTTTAGCCGTTCTGGCGTGAAAGAGTAACAAACAACCATTAATCCATCCATCCATCCATTCTTACAAACTTTCGCTTTTATAATATTAGTAGGATTAGTGTCATAAATGTGAAAGTGAATTTGTTCGATTGCTTGTTTGTTTATTACACTTTCACGCTTTATCTACTCAATCGATCATCATGAAGTTTTGCATACACGTTGTCTGAGATACAGAAAAGGACATTAGGTAACTTTCATCCAAAAAAAAACGGTTCCTGTGAGACCGCGGGCGAAACCGCAGTGCGCAGCTAGTCACTTATAAATTCTACGCAATATTTTAAGACGATTGAAAAACATTCTCTAGAGTTATTTTTAGTTAATCTATTGGTGATATTGCGACGGAATGAATTGTACTAAGATTTTTTTTTGCAATCGCAGTTGTGCTAGGCTTGCTCCTGGCTAGGCTTTTGTAGCTATCAAAGTCATACTGCAGAGGTAGTATGACTTTGATAGCTAAAAAACGTAGTACCTACGTCGGCGATACATGAAAAACCCAGCTTTCATTTACGTACGACAGGCGCGCTGTTTTTCTATCGTATGCGTTCAAGCGTACATACTACGCATTTTTTATAAGAATAATAAAAATAAAGTCATACTACAGAGGTAGTATGACTTTGATAGCTAAAAAACGTAGTACCTACGTCGGCGATACATCAAAAACCCAGTTTTCATTTACGTCCGACAGGCGCGCTATTTTTCTATCGTATGCGTACAAGCGTACTACGCATTTTTTATAAGAATAATAAGAATAAAGTCATACTACAGAGGTAGTTATGACTTTGATAGCTAAAAAACGTAGTACCTATACGTCGGCGATACATCAAAAACCCAGCTTTCATTTACGTACGACAAGTGCGCTGTTTTTCTATCGTATGCGTACAAGCGTACATACATACTACGCATTTTTATAAGAATAAAAATAATTTATTGACAAACCATAAAATATAATTTGTTGAAAATGTAGCCTTATATTTTTTTTTTCTATTCAAGCATTACGCCAAAACTAAAAATTAATGTTGACCTTCTTCTTTTTCAGTGATACGCTGAAATATATTCTAAGCGAAGAGCACTTGGAACATGACAGCTAGTAAGTTATTTTTTACCTACTTCTCGACTTTATCATCTCTTCAGTTTCGTTTCTGTCGCACTGTAGCGGGAAACACCGCGGGACCAAACCATTTATGTAGTGTAGAAAATCCTTGTATGTCGAACCAAATATCCAAAGACAGATTGTTGAGTTGAGCAGGATACAAAAAGTTGTTTAGCATGTTTACAAGTGAAAACTTCTTTTCCTTTATCTTAATATTACTCGTCTATCCACTGTATCAAATAGCAGCCGTCTATTTTCCCTGTACAACAGAATAAAATAAAGTGTACGTAGGAGCCTTAAGTGATGCTGATGATAAGTGATGTTGATCTACAGTTGAGCATGCTTGCGTTAGAAGAATAGATTTACTGACGACTTCAAAACCTAGGATTAGAATAAGAATAGATTTACTGACGACTTCAAAACCGAGGATTAGAATAAGAATAGATTTACTGACGACTTCAAAACCGAGGATTAGAATAAGAATAGATTTACTGACGACTTCAAAACCGAGGATTAGAGTAAGAATAGATTTACTGACGACTTCAAAACCGAGGATTAGAATAAGAATAGATTTACTGACGACTTCAAAACCGAGGATTAGAATAAATTTTCGACCGGATAAATGCTTTTTTATGTTTGTTCGCGGATATCTTCGTCGTTTATGAACCGATTTTGGTGATTCTTTTTTTGTTTGGTAGATCATTCTTTATAGGTGGTCCCATACACATTTTATCGAAATCGGTCAAGCAGTTTTTTAAATATCAACAAAAGTTTGAAACTTGTTTACGTGGATGACGAATTACAGGATGGGATGTCGGTTTTTTTAGATTTGTTTTTTTTTTCTCTCAATCAGTTAAGTGACCCCAAACGAAATTTCTAATAATCTTAGAAACTTGTTTTCGGTCAAACCGGTCTTGTTCAACGCAATCAACCGGTCAATTCGAATTTCTGTGCTATAAATGGAGCGAATTATAATTATTTTTATTTGTATGCATATGTCGCAGTCGAATTGTAGAGTTTTCGTGTAATCTTTGGTCCGGCTAAAAATAATGCTCTGTTTTGTTAAATGGCTAGCCGTTATGTAACATTTTAATTCAAACACATACGTGCCATGTTGTTCAGCTTAACGTCAAATTTAGTTCCATAGTTTCTAAAGCTTGGTAGAAAGCCGTTCTTTCTTTACCCAGTGTACAAAAGTAAATTTCTACTAATATTATAAATATAATGATGACTGCCTCGGTGGCTCAGTTGGTAGTGAACCTGCCTTCTGAGCTTGGGGGCGTGGGTTCGATTCCCACCTAGGGCAAACATTTA
Source organism: Peribatodes rhomboidaria (assembly GCA_911728515.1). Taxonomy (NCBI): domain Eukaryota; kingdom Metazoa; phylum Arthropoda; class Insecta; order Lepidoptera; family Geometridae; genus Peribatodes; species Peribatodes rhomboidaria. Next base: position 14,231,757 of record OU452175.1, read on the forward strand.
TGTGATTAACATTTGTGTTCTATGTCTGGGTGTTAATATCTATTTAAGTATGTATTTTAAAATATCTAAGTATGTAAATCAGTCCCTGGCAGCCATAGCACAAGCTTTGCTTAGTTTGGGGTCAGGTGACCGTGTGTGCAAGTGTCCCGAATTTATTTATTTATTTAAAATGTAGTAAAAAGACGTTATTATTCCAAAGTACTTACATTTTCTTACATTTGTGAAATAAAGGTTTACAACCCACGGTGGAGGGGTCAATGAACTTTATTCTCAATCCACAATAAGCCTTAGGAATCGATTCATCTGGCACGCATTATAATGTTAATATGTACCCCCATACTAATAAACGCTAAAAAATGTTACTTTAACCAATATCTAGTGTATTTCTACTTGAACACTTTAATTAACATTTTACAACAACAACAACAACAACTCTTTATTAAAAACATAAAATAATTACAATAGTACTTAAATAAGGCTTAACTAAGTTTTTAATGGGCGGCCTTATCGCTCAAAGCGATCTCTTCCAGGCAACCTGAATGGACAGGAACATTTATATAATAGTAATCTAATAGAACATTTATTTTAATACTTTAGTTAAAGTGGAAATACACTAGCTATTGGCTAAAGTAACAGTTTTAAAGATGAACTTCCGCAAAGTAACGCCTAATTCAATCAACTAGTAAACGTTGTACAACCTCGTATAACTAGTGTTTTGTCTTTTTCGAAATAGTTCAAAAATTAAAAGAAATGAGAAAACAGCTTATAACTATTCCAAAGTTATAACAGCGTTTATTAGTAATCAGAAATCAAAAGTTTAAACATGTCAGAACAGTAATTATATATATGTCAAATGAAGTAAATAATTAATGTCAACAAAATAAATTGCGTAGGTACCTATTTTTATTAATAATATAACTATCATTATATAAAATAATAATAAATTAAAAGTCTCTTATTTTAAAATAAGATTGAAGGTCATAAAACAGATTATCTAGTAACCAAACTCTGAGCTTGGTTTTGAAGCACGCCGTAGATTGTGCATCCCGAACGGTAGCTGGTATACGGTTATAGATTGCGGGCCCTAAAATGCAGGGTTATGTAGAATACAGGCTGGTAACTCACCAAAAACCTCTTAACGGTTCATTGTACTCATTAATATGAACAGCCTTTACTGTAGGGCTAACGCTGAATCGTGAAAAAAAATCAGCTGTTCCATACATTTTGTCTCACGCCAATGAACTTTTTGCATGGAAGAGCTGGTTTTTTTTTTGCGATTTCAGGAATGGCTTCATAGTAAAAGTTGTTTATATTGGTGAGCACAATGTATTTTTAAGAGGTTTTTTGGTGAGTTACCTATAACCCTGTAAATACTGACCTCTTCGACTTGACGAAACGGTGTAATGGGGGTAAATGCTAATTTTGTTGTTTAACACAGTTTAACACTCAGTTTGTATTGCACGGATGTTTCAGTATGCTGTTCGCGACCGTCATTCGAGGGTTGGAAAAGTTTTACATAACTGGAGACATGATAGTGCCCAGCTCAAACGGCAGGAGACTTTCTAGGGCAAGTTAAATACATATTATACAAAATAAAATAAAAACCATAATTTTCGAGAAAGAGTGATGATAGCCTAGTTGGAGAAAGCTTGTCAAGCCAGAAGGAGCGGGTTCAATCCCAGCCGGAAGGCAAGCACCAATTTGTGTGAACATAATGTGCTCATTTAATGTTATCTGCTACATGACTGGAGCCCAGTGTATGGCGACAGGCTCGCTCCCTGTCACATTTGGGACTGAATATGGTCTGGCTTAGTGTAGGTTGTAATACACCTCTTCCAGCCCCTTCGAGTGAAAGGCGTGACGATATGTTATGCTATGTTCATAATTTTCTATCTAATCTTACGAAGTTAGTGATAATCAACCAGTTGAATGTTTTAGTTCGAAGGAAATGAAATTAAAAGTCGCTCTTCATGATTTCCTATAGTCAGACCTCTTAGACCGCATGCGGTCCGCGCACCCACGCAAAATAACTAGTTCAAGTAACACTGCTTGTGATAAATACAAATCTTTATTTTTTTTTAAATGAAAAGAAACCCAAGCCTACTAACTGATATTATAAATGCAAAAGTGAGTTTGTTTGATTGTTACGCTTTCACGCCGTAACTACTAAACCGATCATCATGTAATTTTGCATACACGTCCAGGGTACAGTAAAGGACATATTTCCCACTTGCACTAAAGATAAGAATTGCCTAAGTCCTTGCATAACTAGTTCAAAACCTTTAGTTATTCCCTAAGAGGCTCTTAACTTTATGTGTCCTTGTAAAGTAATATTTCGCTAGGAGTTGCTTAAAATAGTTAAGGAAGGACTTGGGCAATTCTTATATTCAGTACAAAGGGCTATTAGAGTCATTTTTCACTTAGAGGCGGGTCACACCGCTAGGCGGAACTTAAATAAATTTAAATGAACGATAAATGATTTCAGAATCCAAACGAAGTACTCCGATATTTGGACAGAGTGAAAGAAGACTACCTCGTGCCGCTAGACCCTGAGCTCGCGGCGCACCTCACGAATTCTAACATATCCATGGAGCTGTTTGGAATGTGAGAACTTACAAAATTTATTTTATTTTATTGGATGACCAAACAGCCTGGTTAGACGTAAAAACATACAAAAATATTAACAGATAGGCCAAATACAGGTCACCACTTATAAAAACAAGAATAGTGCTAGCGCGCAAAGGAAACATAACAATTATACTGGAAGATCAGAGAAAAAATAATAATATAATAATCTAATAATAAGCTAATAATCCTATTATTAGCTTTAAGGGTTCTTTCGGAGTCCTGAAATGTCCATACGAACGTGCTTTTCTAATTTCTTTAAAAGTTTTCATCAGATTGTGATTAGGCATGTGCAATATTTTTTTTTTTTATAATAATTTTTTATATCAATTTTTTTAATAATAATTGAAGGAGCTATATCTCCTACCCCTTTTTTTATACACCCTCAAAAGAAAATAGAGTTATAAAAACGTTTCGCATTTGTAAGCGGCCACTTCGGACTGATTTATTTAATAGGTAGACGAAGTAAATCAAAAATATTTTCCTGAAGAGTCCGGCGACCTAACTAACTTCAATCTATGCGACCTAGACTAACTTCGCATTGGCTTAAGGTATGCTATAGCCATTTCGTCTAGAAGAAGAAGACGAGCGAAGAGAGCGAGTAATTATACTGACGAGCCTCTAAAGTTACCTACAGAGTGACTATGTGCAATTTCAATTTTTTTATGACTTTTGCACTTCTGTAATAATTCTTTAATAACTAAGAATTTCCCTTGTATTATGGATTCATTTAACAGCTAATGATGTAGACAACCTCCCTATTGGAATTTTTGATTTGCTTTGTCTACCTATTGAATAAATCAGTCAAAAGTGACCCCTTAAAATGTGGATACTTTTCATAGCTCTATTTTAGCGTGAGAACGTTTTTATAAAAAAAAAAAAACCCAAGAACATAGGGGCATAGATATTGTTAATTTAATTGTACATGCTAAATTTCATCATAATCTGACAAATGGTTTTCAAGAAATTTAAGAGGTTAAGATACGCCAATGACATTTGCCATTCGGCGCTCAGCTGGTTTTAGCGCCTCTAGTGATCAACGCTCGAAGCTTTTGAACATTGAGCTAGCATTTCTCAAAGACTAAACAAATTCAGACGAAACACCGTGAAAAAAATATGTTTGCCTAAAAATGAATGCCCTCTGTGATGTTATGCTTTATTGTAATGTTTTGTGACTAAATTATTTGAAGCCAACGGCGTTTTAAAGACTTGAGCCTTTTAAGCAGCATGAGCGCGGTAGTTTTATTATAAGTATAGGTAGATTAAGTATGTACTCACAAATATCCCGCATCTAAAGGTTTTGATTCCCTTTGGTCGTGCGTGTAAAATCTAAAAAAACAATCGTAGACCACGGACTCTCTGAAGTGTGAGATATCTTGGTTCATCGGATCTTGGTCCCTCTCACTTTTATGATTTTTCAAACGAGAGAGACATTGACCAAAACATATCTCGTGCGTAGGAATAGGGGGAATAATACATATAATATCGTAAGAATAGCTCTGGAGGGCTATTCTTGACGCGTGAGATGTTTCTTGGTCACTCTCACTATGACTTTTAAAACGAGAGAGACATTGATCAGAAAATATTTTTAGCAAGAATAGGGCTCCTGATGGGCATTCTAAGAACTCCGGTACCAGGGATAAATCATTCAACCTATCTTAAACCAATGCTTACAACATTTCAAAAATCTCATAACAAAAAAAATATTGACTAGGACTAGCAGAGCTGTTCAATCGACGGCCCGCTTTAAAAATGTATTCTACGAGTTGATAGTACTAATCTGTTTTATATAATTAGTAGGTAGTATAAAAATGACTAAAATTGTTGAAAATATAGTGGACCCAGAACTTACAACCTCATTATTTTCTCGATAGTTTCTTGCCTGATTTTGCTGAAATGTTCCTACTTGAAGTTAAAAACGCGTTTGTGTTTAATTTCTTTTTCATCACTCTCGCTCGTAAAAAGGACTTTATTACATCAGTTTTAGCTCATAATCCGAGCTATTAAGCACGTGTGCTGTTACTTTACCATTATCGCACTAGTAACTAAACTCACAGACATATAATACAGTAGCAGACGAAACATTAGGTATTTATCAGCGTGGTATGAAAACACACATAGACATGTAGCTTAGAAGGGGCCGCATTAAGGATGTTCGTTGTTCCTTGTTTGTAATCCAGATTATAAGACTGGTGATCTGTGAAGATTTTATGTTCTCCAAGTAAGCATAGGTCTAATAATTGCCCACTGGTTTTTAGGCGGTTATAGGTTTAAATAACACCTATCAAGTTATAGGTAACGTAGAAATTAAATTTAAAGTACACATACAACACTCGTTTATTTGTTTTGGAATAATACAATTGTATTATCTTAAGTCATAATTAGACAAAACTGTTATACCTACATAAAAGGGGAGTGACTAAATACTTTTATATATGGTTACTTACTTCCTTCTGCAGCTATAGGCAATTCAAACAAAGTAGGGATTGTTCCAGGACGGAATCTTGTACGAAAATTACTGAAATCAAGCCAGTGCTTTGAGTACAGTACACTAGCCAAGCTAAGTTGTCAATCCTGGATCTTCATGTTTTTTTTTTATTCAGGCATTCCACTACTTTTATTCGTTGAATATCTGGAACAAAGGTTATACTCGTATGTGACTCAGTCAATATCTTTCAATTAGACATCTTTCAACCTATATTTACTTTATCCAAGGTAAAGGTTTGACACTAAGCAAGCAAGTTCGTATAACCCGAGTGGCAAGTCCTGATGTCAGAGTTTCTAGGCCGCCCAGTGGCCTCTGGCATGGCTGATACTGACCAATGGACAAAGGAAAAGTTAAGCAATCCTTTAATTTATTCGTTATTCGTCATTCGTTCGTTATTCGTCTATGTTATCAACTTTATTCCTATAGATTCACAATCCGCTCCCTGTTTTTGTAAATGGTACTTGAGCTGTCAAATTTTGTCCCACCCCCATTAATTTTACTTATTACGCTCTTATTACTCTAATTCAAATAAAAAAACACTAACAAATAGCATCTAAGATAGATTATCCGCGAAAGAAACCCTTTGGTTTGAACATATATTTAAATTTCTTGGAGAAAACGAATAGAATTCTAAGAGCAAAAATGCAACCATCAAACTCACCGATAGAAAGAAAATCCAATGGATGATTTGCTGTATGAAGCACTTTCACATCGGTATGCACTGCACTCTACCATGTTCACCGATTTTCTTGCAATAAAATCATCAAAAAAGCTATATTTTGTTACTAAAATAAATGTCATCAAACCAACCAAACTTTCACGTGCTGTTGTCATGACAACCATACTAAGATATACATGGCGGCATGGCTACGGATGGTCTCTTGTGTATGTGTGAGATCATGTTGCAATAGGTAAGTGAAAGAGATACCATTACTGAATTGTTACTGAGGAATGAAAAGGATAAACTGATTATCTATATGTATAATAATAACTAGCAATTTATGTTTCGTCTGCTACTGTATTATATGTCTGTGACTAAACTAGACTTTTTTTAAAATAAATCAACAAGAGTTTTTTTTTACTTTTCTTAAATTCTTGATTTAAAGTATCATAACTACGTAATAACAGTAAATAAACATCTTTATCAAAATATTGACAATTAATTAGGTATGATAATTTAAACAAAGTATTCGCTTTATTATTTTGCCTAGGAAAATTTTTATAGGTGGAAAAGCAGCAAAATGCGCATACATTTTCAGAAAAATGTATTGACTAATGCAAGTCTGTGTTTTTTCCCCTCGCATGTGTGATGAAAAACGTCACATGAAACGCGTGTGCGTTAATAATTACACTATTGGCTCCATTAGTGGGCTCGCATACGGCTCGCGCTATAATACCTCCTCGAGTGAATGACAAATACAAGAAACTAACGGAACGAGCTTTATTTTATCTACTCGTACGAAATCGTGAGCAACAGCTAGTAGTTAATATAGAAAAAAAATCCTCTATAGCTGGACTAAAAGGGGTCTTAGATTGGATATTGAAAAACCTTTTGTAGCTGAAATACATGTATAGTGCTTAGATTTTAGCAAACACCAAAAAAATTATCAAAATAAACCGAGATTCAAAAAATATCAATAAATCAAATGCTTTGAAGGCAGTAATCGCTCAGATTAACACATCCTTAATCTAACACATGAAACTCAAATGTTGGTTTTATAGATGAAACATAAATTCGAGCGAAGCTTGTAGTTGGGAGTTTCCAAGCAAAGAGGTTAACATTGAATGAAAACTCAGAATAAGCACTGTAAGAAGAGTTTATTTGAAAATTGAACTAGCTACCAAGAAAAAAATACGAGCACGTGCTCCACGAGCTGCACGAAATTTAAAATAAATTCGCTTCTAGGATAAAGCAGTGTTTTTGTCTTGGGCGGCTTGAACCCCTCGCTGCCCTCAGGACTCATCTTCCCTTGCTGCATTCGGGAGTTAACTCTAGATTCCCTCGTTACGCTCAGGATACAATAAGACGCCCGCGACGTAAGGCACTGCTTTGTGCCCTCGGTACATAATCTACTATTGTTACTCTTTATTCACAAAACGGTGAATTTAGAAGCAAGACCTGTTTGCTTTTCTCCAATCAAGTCTCCTATCGATTGTTTGTCGCAACCAAATCTATTGTGTCTTGATATTTCCTTCAATTTTACGAAGAAGAAGCTAATGTTATAATACGCCAATAACTTTTGTCTTTCTGTTCTTGTTCTGCTTCTTCTTCGACGATGAGATTCGGCAATGAAGACTGATATTGTTGTTCCTAAAAACAATATTAAATGATAATTAATTTGCAATCATACCAAGTCCGGACGCTATCATCAATATCAATAATTTATTTATGTACATTGTGTACACAAAAAAATAAAAAAAGATTACCAGTTTATTCGAAGGTGAAAAAGTCCCTGTTCCTCGGATGCTCTGATACCCTTCGGCTGATTTTGAACTAGGCATCTGTAGATAAAAATATAGGATAAGTTTTTACTATTTTTATTAACTGAAACGGAAGTTCTTCACTCGCGCTTCGCGCTCGCTGAGTGAATGGTTGTACTGGCGTCACGCATGCCCATAGCAGTTCAGCGCCACTCTGATTACAAGTAGTGGCTCTATGAGCAACGTCTCACAAATTACATATATCCGCTATTTTAAATAAAACCTAAATTTACAAAATTTCACAAATATCGGTTGAAAAATGCGATCTGTAGAGGAAAACAATCGGACATCCGTGCAATCAGACGCTGGACGCCGGACATACGACAACTTCAGCAATAGCATTTTCATTTGGCATAGCTCTGACTATGCACTGTGCTTGTCACCCTAATAATATAAGATGTTAAATGTCTTTTAACTCACCTTAGTTCAGTACTCGCATTTGTTGTTGGCTGAACGCTTGTGTTTAAATTTTGATAATTTCGTTGATCTCTGTTTCTGAAAAAATGAAATAGAGCAATTTAAAGATATTAATTACACAATATTCATATTACTCAAAGCGTCTCGTTTGTCTCTTTCCATGATACCATAAAATAAAAAACAATTACCAATCTATAATCCCAGTTTAAAATATATTATTATTCTAGTCTTCATGCAATAGACTAAATTAAAATAACTATTAAGACTAGATGCAGGTTGGTATCAGCTACCAAAGAAATCGTTGTATATAATAAATATAAATAAATAACAATACATACGATAGTGACTCTGTGAGCTGGTGATCTCGTCAAAAAGGTTTTTTGGAAATTTTCCAATTATGCGGAGATATATCTTTTTTAAAATCACATCTCTGCCATTTTGAAAAATTTCCAATAACTGCCTAGACAAGAAAATTCTTTTTAAATATCGGACTTACTCACAAAGTTTCAAGAGAATAGGTTAAGAAATGCGACCTGTAGATTAAGACAGGTCTGGACAGAGATCCGGACAGAAATCCAGACGGAATTCGGATATACGAAAGCATTTTCGTCGAATCTGAAGCATAAACGCTTCGCTCGCTAACGATCTCTCGCTCGGTAATTGTTGTAAGAAAATGTAATAACTTTTCTATCGAATTCAATGGCCATGACTCGGAACACTACTTTCTGAATGCAAATGCTTGACTTTTTGTATTAAATACTATTTTTTACTAAAAAATACTTTATTTTGATCAAAGTGACTGATCAGAGTGTTAGTAAGCATATTCTTTCAAATAAAAAATAAATGACGAAGTTATGCTGCAACAAATATTTAGTGAAATTTATACAATGTAATTGAGTGCGTCCTAATTTTTGAAGTCGGTTAACAAATCAGGATAAGTTAGAAAAATATGCTCACTACACTACTAAAAATAATAATGTATTGTGGACCGTGGTTGGTCAGCTATCACATAAAAATGTGATTGTTTCTAGTTTAGGTAGGTTAGTTTAGGAAATGTGCTATACCAAAAACAAAAATTAGTATTAGTCATTTACACCGTTCGCACGCAACGACCGCTTTCCGATATTGACATCGTAAGTACACATAATAATTATCATTATTATATTTTTACCCGATTGTTCAAGAAGGATTATTTATTATTATTAACTATAGAATACTCCCCATTTCTATGTTATTAACTAGGTGTTGGGGCATCAGCAAGTATGCCACAGCTTCAATTTGAAATGGCTTAGATATATTGACCTTAGTATAATTTTTGTGAATAATTGAATCAAATGAAATCACGAGAAAAAAAACAGCTGTTTCATACAAAAAGCTCATCGATCGTCGACAAAATGTAAGCAGATGCTTTTTTCCCCGATTTAATTTACAAATAAAAAAAGTTTAAAAAGTAATCGTTGTTTATAATGAAGAGTACAATGACCCCCGTTTGGCTTAGTACACCCTATACCGATAACCCTGTGCAATGTACAAATATGACACATATAGGTACATTTGTACATAACAAAACAAAAACACAGTTCTGACAAGTCTTGCACTTGGATAATTATCATGAGCAACATGTACAATGGGGCCCGTGCCGTGGCGTGATGATTGTAGTACAGCACGACGCTGCGCGACCGCGGCTCGTATCACAGCAAAATAAGGTTCATGGTCGCACAGCGTCGGCGGGTAAATCCAACAATCATCGCAATAAGGTGTAATGGACGGTGAAGCCCTGAGAGTTAACATAGGTCGGAGGACACGTCTGTCGTTTTCTATTATTTTTATTAGGAAAACAAACGTCAGACCGAATCATATGCCACTAAAAACTCAGACACTAGGGTTAGTCACTTCAGTCTACACAATAAGAACAAACGGGTAAAAATATTTATGTGGTAATTAAATATTAATAGGTAGGTAGGTACTTACCACTTAGCTAGTTGGAGTCCAATTTTTTTCTTACGTCTAGCTGCCTTGGTGACATCTCCCATTTTCATCGGATCAACCTTCTGTACCCTCTACTCACAACGCGATCAATTATTGTCCAAATAATTTCACTAGTAGTAAAGTCACTAAAAACTTATCAAATGTCTTGAAAAAGTACTTTTTTTTATTGTCTCTGGATAAATAAGCACTGTTTAATTGATGATTTACGTACAAATAGAAAAAAAATGCGAAAATATTTTTCGGCAAGGCGAGTACGTCCCTCCTTCGTGAGGCGCTAGCGCCGACTGGCCCGTCCCCCGCAAAGGAGCTCGCGGGTGTCAGTGGTCACGTGATCTGACGAAATACTTCAAAATAACACAAAATATTACTAAACTATCTCAATTTTAGCTCTAAAAATATGGTAAAAGGACGATCAATCATATTTTTAATTTCCTATCCGAAGGTGTAAAAATATATAGTAACGTAATCTCCGTAAGCACGGTATTGCACGCCATGAGAACGAAAACAACGTTCATTTAATATTTTTTTACTCGCAATCTAGTAAGTAATATAATATTTTAATCAGACTAATTAATAGGTAACAGAATGATCTTATTGGTGATATTTTTTTCATATCGGTAGGGTCCGTAGCTTCTTCACAATTACGAGTTGAATAGACGCGTTTGGCGAATATTCAAGGCTTAAGTAGCGCGTTTGTATGGAAATTTCAGAGCGTCGCGAATTTGCCTACGTCATTTGCTTCTGAATCACACTAATATTATAAATGAGAAAAAGTTTGAACGAATGCATGAATGGATGTTTGTTACTTATCACGCCAGGATGGCTAAACGGATTTGATAAAATTAGGCACAGAGATAGACTACAGTCAGGAGTAGCACATAGGGTACTTTTTAACCGCGGGTAAAACCACAGGGCGTTGCTAGTTAGTTCATAATACAAGGAGAGTTCTTAGTTATTTAAGAATAATTAGACAAGTGCGAAAGTCATAATTTTTTTTTTGAAAAATTGCAATTTTGGCACTTATGTAGGTAACTTCAGAGGCTAATTTGCTTTCATCGTTATACAAGGAAAATTCTTAATCATAGCGCAGTAATTAAACTAGTGCAAAAGTCATAAAAAACTGTTGAAATTGCAATTTTGGCACTCTGGATATACTATAGAGCAATGATTCCCAAAGTGGCCTAAATAGACCCTCAGAGGTCGACGACAACCTGCAAGGGGTCCATGAATTTCCAAAAATGCAATATTAGCTAAGCCAGAATCTGTCCAGAACCGAAAAACATCAACAAGTGACATATCTCAAACCTATGGTACAAAATAATTTGGGGACCACTGCTTTAGAGGCTCATCATTGTACAAGGAAAATTCTTAGTCATTTAAGAATAATTAGACAAGTGCGAAAGTCATAGCGTGAGAAAGTGTAGCGTCTCACTCAACTGCCGTCTTTGTACTTCTTCACTCTACAAAACTTCAAGGTTAGAGTGAATAAGTACCTTATAGGTCGTCGTGCTTCATCTTAGACCACAACGTCGCTTAACATCAGGCGAGTTGGTGGTCTAACGGCGACCTATTCTACATAAAAAAAAAGTCATAAAAATGGTAATAATAATAATGGTAATTTTGCCACTCTGCAGACAACTTTAGAGGCTCTTCAGTATCTTGTCGCTAGTCTACTTCTAGATGAAATGGCAATAGAAAACCTTTAGCCAATGCGAAGTTAGTCAAAAGTGTACGCAGAACATTTAATTCAAACTGAGTTTAATTTTTTTAACTGACCTTAATAAAGGAGTAGGTTCTCATTTCGATTGTATGTTATTTTTTTTTTGTATGTATGTTACGCGATTACCCGCCAATTGTGAATAGATTTTAATGATTCTTTTTTTGTTTAGCAGCTCATACTTTAGAGGTCCCATATAAATTTTATCGAAATCGATCAAGCAGTTTTTAAAATATCAACAAAAGTCTAAAAAATTTTTACATGTATGACAGGAAATTGGCTTTTCAAGCTTTGCTTTGTTTTTTATTATGTAACTGGGAAGTAAAACGCACGTTTTAAATGAGCCTGTTTTTAACTGACTTCTTTTTAACAAGGAGCAGGTTGTCAATTCAACTGTATGTTTTTTTTTGTATGGATGTTACGCGATTCAATATCGAAACGCTATAATAACGGTGTTTTATAGTATGACATATCGGTCAATGTCCTTGGTTGATCCACTCCATACTAAGATTGCCTGAAAGCACAGACCTAAGATTTTTTTTGCTTCTCAAAAGACCAACGAAGCGTGGGACAGAGAAGTCTCCATCGAAATGTAAACTCCACAAGAGAGAAAGAGGTCGCCTACAAATAAAATGTTAGTCAATAATTCTTTTGTCATTAATGACAGCGCGCCACCTGGGAACACGCGAAAATTCCTATGATTTATATTTTTACTAAAATAATTATAAATAGACTCAAAAGAGAGCAATTGTAACTAAAAGCAGTTATGTCATCTTATGAGTTTAGCAATTGTGATGTGAATCCAAGATGTAACCCACAAAATTCGTCGTTTCATGGGTAAATATGAAAATTCCATTGTGATGTTTTTGTCTAAATTTTGTCTAAAACATAACATAAATTGGTTCCAAAAACCGATTTACCAGCGGTATGTTGTTGTCGTTTCTTCGTAACATCTATATTTCCTAGATGAAAGCAGAATTGGTGATGAAATTCAGCATTAAAATATTAGTTAGTTTACGCTCGATTTTCACTAGAGATGGATAAAAAGATGACGTCATTATTATCGATAGTTTTTATCAAAGTTCATTAGGTAGGCGATGGGTGCAATACATAAACAAAGCATACATTTTTGAATCAATGCCATCAAAAGTAAATTGACATTCTTCCGAGTTTGTACTGAATGATGAGGCGTAAAACATTTTTTGTATTAAATATAAGTATGTACCTTCAATTTCTGATCATCATTTTTAATTCAATTTACACATTTAGGGTGTCTTACATCCAAGTCTAATTTAATTAAATTTAATTAAATTAAACAATATATTTGTAAATTATAAATAAATGTACAAAACCAATGAGATAAGTATTTTTACTTATCCTAATCCGTATACGAGTAAATTTGGTCAAGGGTCACAATTCGAAGCGAATTACTAGGATAGTTTTATGTTGATCTTATTATTTACTTTTCTTATGTTAATTTAGATACATGGTGACACTGATATCTAACTCTTCCGCCTAGCTTAACACCCGTTTAGTGATTAATATTCATTCTAGCTCAGCAGCGGTGTTATACTTGGAACAAAAAACAACTCAATTGGTATGCGAAAGATTATATTTATCGACAAGCACCCGGAGGACCATTTTTGGTCAATCGATAAATTAATAAGTACTTTTCACAACACTAATTTACTCACGCATGCGCAAATGTTTTTTTGTATCACTATCGAATTGTCACTGTCGATCTTTTACATCCTAGATCTGTGCCTGAAAGAGATCACTTTTAGCTATAAAGCTTTTTATTGTACTAGTTTTGTGGATTTTATATCTGGTGTGATTCAAAGTCAAAGTCAAAATGTTTTTATTCAATTTGGGTATCAAAGATACACTTATGAACTTCAAGTTTTATAATAGACTAGACCGCCTTGTTCGGAAAAAGAGCCACTACTCAGAAGAACAGGCAATTGTAATCTAAAACATATCTGCGGACCCTACTAAATTAAATTCAAGATGTTTAAAAATGTGACAAAAAATGTATGCCAGAGGAATCACAAAAACAACACGTTTCGAAGAAATGCCCTAGAGGTTACTATATTTATATACTAGACAAGTTTTAGGGTGAGATCAACATTTATCTGGGGGACATCAGATCAGTAACTAATTTTACAAATGTGAATCCGTTGCATTCTCCGTACGGAGAACCATATAATTAACAACCTCATAATTGTCAACTCAGGTTCCTTTTCCAAAGCAGAAGTTTCAAAATCCCTAGAACACATAGACGTAAACAAAGGTCGTGGACCAGACACAATACCCTCTTTATTTCTTAACAAATCCTGTGCTTGTCAGCTGGCGGAAGCGCTGCAAATCATTTTTAACAATCACTCAGAAACGATGTACTTCCAACAATGTGGAATACTGTGTACATCACACCAATTCATAAAGCAGGCGGTCGTTGGGATATAGCCAACTAACTACAGGACTCTCTTTCCTGTCAGCAGTAGGGGAATTATTTGAGTCGATGGTCCAGAAAGTACTAGGTATATTTCCATTTCAAATATCTATTTTATTGCCACCAGCACGGGTTCTTGCCCGTATGGTTCACAGTATCTTACCTATTTGGATACGTGAATGACATGATGGCACTATTGAGAAGACTGGTGAAATTAGTGCACAAACACCGATTTCTCCAAAGCATTTGATATCAATTGTCGACCACAAAACTTTAGTACTAAACATTGGAAATGTTGGTATTTTGGGATCTTTGCTTCAATGGTGCGAATCTTACTTAAATAATCGTTCGCAGCTAGTGATTCGTAATGGTTTATGTGTCAATCAGTAAAATTCCTTCAGGCGTACCACAGGGTTATTTTATCTAATTTTCATAAATTTGGCACTTTAAAGGATGTGTGCAGCAAATCATGTTTTTATTTATTATTATTTGTATACTTAGGGCTGTGCCAGCCAGTTTGCAAATCAAATTTTTAAAATGTGCGTAGTGAATGTAAGTATTTGTACGAGTGGCGATGTTGATAAGATATGATAATTTATTTCTGGCTACATTGAATACACATTACAATCATTTTTAAAAAAATTACAAATAAAAAGGAAATTTTAATTAGGGTCACTAGCCACCGCGGTAGGATACCCTGAGTGGCGGTAGCTAGTAAACTTCCTGGGAACATTTTTTTTTTTTTTTTATCAATTAGGTACATTATTTTACAGATTTACGTTAATTTACATATACAATTTTATAATTTTGGATTAATTAATTAAATTTGCTGATGGTGGATTAGTAATTAAGAAATAAGCATATTTCAATCATTTTCCATAAAATGACATTCACAAAAACCAACCAATAAAAATAACAATTATTACTACAATTTAAAATTTAGATTAAAAATCCGTCGTTCAACCGACTGAGGTGACGACAGTAGTTGTCTCTATGTGTGTGAGAGTGTGTGTTGAGCTGAATGTGTGCGGTGTTGTGTGTTTGTGTGGGTATTCATCTTGTGTGTGTGTCTATTCTATTATTCTTATAAAATCTTCTGTTTCCTTATAGTTACGGCCTGTTAGATAATTAATAACTTTCTTCTTACAGTTATGTCTGTTGTCATGCATTATTTCTAGTTCTCTATTTATTTTGTTATATATGTAGGTACCTCTGAATATGTAGCTTCTGTGTCCTAATTGAGTATTCACTCTGGGCAGACGCCAGAGGGGTTTCCGTCGCATCACTGGTCTATCTGGTCTCACTTGAGTATTTATTGCTGTTCTATGAAATCTCAGTGTTGTGGACAAAATATACAATTGTCTGACTGTCAGATGTTTTGTCTCGCGATATAGCAATTCAGTTGGATATCTGAATTTTTTATTATAGGCTACTTTTAAAACAGCCCTTTGAGCACGTTCCAGTCTTAGTAATAAGGATGTACCGGAAGAGCCCCACGATACAACACAATAGTTCAGCACCGATTGGCAGAGTGAAATGTAGACCATATTTATTGTTTTTAAACTGGCTACGGACCTTAGTTTTTTAAAGACAAAAAGTAGCTTCCTGAGTCGTCCACTTAGAGCTTGAATTTGTTTCGTCCACGAGAGAAGTTCATCTATGTAAATGCCTAGGTACTTAACGTATTTAACTTGACCTAGTGTGGGACATGAGCATTCATTTGTGTTTGAGCATGAGTGAAGTCTAATACAGATTCTTTCTTTAGGGGCACTCCTAATAGAAACTCTAAATGTGATAATTTTGGTTTTGTCTGCATTCAAGGTTAGGAGATTGTGCTTTAGCCAGTGTGTAACTTTCCTGAGGCCACCATTTGCCTTTGAACAAACGTCCCCCCAGTCATTACCATCAAAAATGATAGCTGTATCATCCGCAAATGCAAACAGTCTTGCATTACACAGATCAATGCTACAGAAATCATTTAAATAAATTAGGAAGAGCGTTGGACCTAGTACGCTTCCCTGTGGAACACCAAATGCTATGTCCATGAGATCACTAGTTTGATCAGTGACTTTGACTTTTTGCTTCCTTCCAGTGAGGTATGATTTAAACCATTCTAGAGCTGTACCACGGACACCAATGCTTTCTAGCTTCTTTATTAGGATCTTTCTAGAAATCGTATCGAAAGCCTTAGCTAGGTCAAGGAAGACACCAATTGTACGACGACCAGAGTCGAGGTTCTTCGATACGTGGTCTACTAGTGCGACAACAGCGTCCTCCGTTGACCTACCAGGTCTAAAGCCGAATTGGTTCTGTGATAGAATGTTATGGGATTCAACGTATGAAATTAATGTTTTATTAACCACTTTCTCTAATATTTTAGCTATAGAGCTTAGTAATGATATTGGCCTGTAGTTAGCTATCTGTTCTGCGTCTCCTGATTTAAAAATGGGGCACACGGTAGCATATTTGAGTTCGTTCGGCACTATACCGTTTATTATACTCAGATTGCAGATGTGGGCTAGAGGAGCCGATAAGATGTGTTTGCCAAGCTTTAGTAAGTAGTTATTGACACCATCTTCACCCGGTGCTGATTTAGTTTTAGATCAGTAATAATTTTATTAATTTCGAATACATTTGTCGGTACAAGAAATAGTGAGGTGGACGGCGAGTTTGAAAGATTGACCCGATTTGAAAGTTCAGCTTCAGTAAGATTAAGGTCTTTGAGTATGTTACTGGCTAAGCAATCGCCAACAGTTGCAAAATACGTGTTTGCTACGTTTAGTGCCTCTTTTGGGGTAGGTGCAGCATTTAGAAGGTTAGTCTGAGTTGTTTTCACCGCTTTAAGATTACATATGTCTTTAATTCCATCCCAAAGTCGTTTACTATCACCGTTACTATCCTCAATTAGCCTGCAGTCATGTTGTTTTTTTAGGTTTTGAAGGATATTATTGCAGGTATTCCTGTATCTCTTGTATTTGTTCGCTAAATCAGCACTATTTGGGTTCTTTTTAGCTAATCTCTGTAAGTAATCTCTCTTTCTAATGCATTTCAAAAGACCTTGGGTTATCCATCTCTTTCTAATGTGCTTGGAATTTGATACTACTGATATGGATTTATTTGCTTCAATAGCTGTGTTGATATAACTGGTAAAAGCTTTGATTGCGGTGCTGACGTCACTGATAGTGTAGAATTCTGACCAGTTAATGAGCTCGAGATCAGTTATTACAGAGTGGTAGTCTACCTTGGTTGCGGTTCTTTTAGTTTTTACAGGTAACTCAGCCTTCCCTACAATTTTTAAAAGTACTGATTCATGATCGCTAATATCAGAATGACAGACGACAGCTGAAGATGGGAAATGTGATTTGATGAAGGCGTGGTCCAAGCAACTACCTTGCCTAGTGGGGAGTTGATGTGCGGGTATGAGGCCGTAACTCGTCAGTAGTTCCAGGTAGTCATCAGCACGCGCATCCATGGAGTCTGTTCTTATGTCTATATTCATATCCCCTACAATAGCAACCGTTTTACCTCGCAGCGTACTTATGACAGAATCAAGCGAGTCCTTGAACTCTTTAACGTTATATTTAGACGGTGATCTGTAAATTGCTACTATCGTGTAACATTTTGCTATGTCTAATACCAGACAATTTGCATCTTTAAATGACGGTTCTGTCATGCTCACTTCGAGGCCTAGTCTTGTGTATATCACAATTCCATCATTCTGGTTAAATGATTTTTTGGTAAAATTGCAGTTGTAATTTTCTATAGCCATACCGAGAAAAGAGTCATCCGTCCAGCATTCCGTTAGTACAATTATAGACGGAAGAAAATTTAATCTAGATAGAAAAACCAGTAGGTAGTTAAAATTGGCCCGTATACTGCGTATATTTTGCAAAAGAATTGTGAATTCCTGCTTTTCGCCTCTTAAGTCAAGGTGCATTTCACACATTTCTGGAATTAAGCTATAAGTAGTGCTCATTATTTCTAAACTGTCAATTTCATTTATTAATTGATCACCATGTTTTAACGTGTTTGTGGTCCTGCAGTCGGTGGCTGCGGCTGTTGTTCGGGCGCGAGTTCCCGCGCTCGGAGCTGGCGGCGCTGTGGGGGTTCGCGTTCGCGAGCGGACCGACGCTGCCCGAGCTCAACCTGCTGGTCGCCGCGCTGCTGCTCGCCGCGCGCCGGCAGCGTGAGTCTCCACCATGTAACTAGTAGTAACGTTCGCGAGCGGACCGACGCTGCCCGAGCTCAACCTGCTGGTCGCCGCGCTGCTGCTCGCCGCGCGCCGGCAGCGTGAGTCTCCACCATGTAACTAGTAGTAACGTTCGCGAGCGGACCGACGCTGCCCGAGCTCAACCTGCTGGTCGCCGCGCTGCTGCTCGCCGCGCGCCGGCAGCGTGAGTCTCCACCATGTAACTAGTAGTAACGTTCGCGAGCGGACCGACGCTGCCCGAGCTCAACCTGCTGGTCGCCGCGCTGCTGCTCGCCGCGCGCCGGCAGCGTGAGTCTCCACCATGTAACTAGTAGTAACGTTCGCGAGCGGACCGACGCTGCCCGAGCTCAACCTGCTGGTCGCCGCGCTGCTGCTCGCCGCGCGCCGGCAGCGTGAGTCTCCACCATGTAACTAGTAGTAACGTTCGCGAGCGGACCGACGCTGCCCGAGCTCAACCTGCTGGTCGCCGCGCTGCTGCTCGCCGCGCGCCGGCAGCGTGAGTCTCCACCATGTAACTAGTAGTAACGTTCGCGAGCGGACCGACGCTGCCCGAGCTCAACCTGCTGGTCGCCGCGCTGCTGCTCGCCGCGCGCCGGCAGCGTGAGTCTCCACCATGTAACTAGTAGTAACGTTCGCGAGCGGACCGACGCTGCCCGAGCTCAACCTGCTGGTCGCCTTCACGCCATATGGATTGAGATAAAAATTCTTTGTCCTTTGTGAATATCGCGTTATTTTAGCCAATTTGGAGACTTGTGAATTGAAACCAAATTACATTGACCCTTCGGCCGTCTGATCAGAGACTAAGCATCATTAAGAAAAATATTTCTTTCTCAAACTCTGCAAATCTATCTCTACAACCCAAATTTGGCTCACGTTTAAACTTACACATTCTATAACAACCACTTCCCTGCAATATTTTATGAAAATCGTATGAACGGTAAGTACTTAAATTATTATCTTTAGAAAATATAATAACAAATATTATACATACAAAAGCCTGGTTTGCCAGTTAACCAAAACCTGTCTAGTTGACTACAACCTAGCCTTGTCTGATACCAACGTGATTTTGACAAAAGTTGGACAAAATAAAGAAAACAACGAATTTAATTTAGGTAACCCTGTAACCTGTCCGTGTAACCTTGTTCGGCAAATACATATAATCTTGAAAATAACGTCATGTGCACAACAGACAATTTTAGGAACTTTCAGTTTCACTTTAGTTGTAAATAATTAGATAAACTTTAAAAAGTCCGACGAAGTGTGGATGAACAATACAACCCCTTCGAGGGAAAAGGCGTGATAATATGATTTATGATATCAAAAAACGAAGGTAAGTTTCAAAAATATTTTATTTATTTCATGTGTTACATATTTCATAGCTAGGTAATGCCCTTCGGCTTATAACTCTTTAAAACGACAGATTTTAAACTTCTTAATAGGATCAACTCTGTTAATGCATAAATTGTATTATAAGTGTGTTTTCTTACATTGAACGGCTTAAAACAAAATTCGGTTAGGGAGCTTGCATAAACAAATAGCCGAAATTCCATTCTAGAAAAAAATGGTTACTACAGTTTATTGCGTAAAACTACCGAGGCTTATACGGGATACATGGAAACTCTTCGCACGCTACGAGCGGCGCGCATCATTTCCTCCCCGCTATCGAGACTTTTCGATAACCCCTCCAAAACCTCGAACACAGCTGCTAATGCTGGCTCTTCATCTTCCGTGATCTCTACTCCGTCCCAGGCGTCATTGATAGTGGCCTCCTTTATCTTGTCAATAACGGATAAAAGAGCCGCTTGATCGCGCTCCTCGTCTTGGAGAATTTCTGGATCCAGTTCGATGGCGAGCACCGCGGTTCTCAGCAGTTCTAAAACGGCTACGAACGCTTCTTTCTCTTCTGGAGTTAAGGACTCCTCGGGGGCCGGCGCGGGAGCCGCGCACGCAGCCGCGAACAAAGCAAACAATATCTGAAATACATCATGACTAATGTTAGAAATACATAGGTCTAAAGCTGTCTCTGTTATTTTGACGAGTAAATAGCGTGCAAAATAAGGGTAAATGAGGGTATTTTGACGTATAAAAAATTGACAATGACAGATACGTACACAGATACGTACTCGTACGTATCTGTGTCACGTAGTAGTACATAAAATGATAATTAAAGACATGACTACAACATTGAATTACGAGCTAACGGCTCTGAGTTTGTCATATCGGTATAAATTATTTTTGGCGGTCTTTATAATGTATATGGCGATCCAGTTACAGTTTCGTACTACCACTACTATTACAAGAATAATTGACTAAATTTTAAACCAAGCAAATGTTACATTTTATTAGTAATATGTAAGTTTAAAGTTACGATATAAATAACATATAATATTTGTATGTACTGACCACAATCTTCATGTTGTCGCGCTGTAGAGTGCTAGTGACGAATCTCATCGTCGCGCGGCTTATAAGAAGCCTAGAGTGACCGCAGCCACGATAGCCCTATAATTGATGTCGTTAATATGTCATCAATACATCATAGAAAGATTTGTTTTAAATCTATTTTAACACATTAACTGCGACGTTGTTGTTTGAGTGTGGTCACTAATACTGAAATAAATGTACAAAACTATAATCAAAAAACTGGTTTTACGCGCCTCGCGTGTGCAGTCGCACTGTCGTTGCGCTAGAAAAAACACAATGTACTTATGTGTTTTCAGTAGTTAAAGTGTTAAAGATTATCGTTGAGGTTTACGGGCTTGACGCTTATGTTTTAGTAATGCACAAGTACCTGCATTATGCAGGTTACTGGAAAATTTCAAAAGACGAGACTCTCAGGTACGAAAAAGTTCTTTTGTTTACTAGGTGTCGGAATATTTTAAAATATTAGTTAGGTTAGGTCAATAATCAATTCGGTCTGGATCGTTAAATTCGTACCGTGGCATTGATTGAAGAATCTTCGTTCGCTTTTACGGGGGATATAAGGTATCGGTCTCAAGGTAGGAGTCTCGGCAAGGAGGGTTGCCGGGTCTGGGTGCTAGGCAAACACTGCCCTCAGAGAAATTGGAGGGTGTGTGAGTGTTCCCAGCCCGGCGCGAACTGGGCGGCGTCTAGAGGCTCACGTCCGATGGATCAGACTGACCGCATCTCGGCTTTATGTTGTCTGTTTCCTCGCGGGCTTTCTTATAGTCTGCTGAAAGATGCGCTGCTAGCCGCTACCTGCAGCATGGCCAGTCCGCACAAGGCCCCTGTCTGACGGTATATTTTATTTTTTCTTTTTCTTTGACCTGCTCGCTCGGAGGGGCTGATGAGAACCTTTGGGTTAGTGGGCTTTGGGCCGCGGACGAGAGGTGTGGTCTCCCTTGCTTAAGGCACAGTTTGTTTGAGTGCGCCAAGATGGCCAAGGGCTCAAGGCATAGCGGCTCAGGGAACTAAATTAGTGGCCTCGAGGCAGCAGGTGGGACGGTGCCTCGGCCTCTTGTCGGTTCTCTGTTTTTGTCAATGTGACATGTTGAACATAACCCTATTACTATTGCTAATCAGAATGTGTAATAGGGAGTATTCTGTGATCAGTAGTTAGAATTTGTTGATAACTCTGTTGTGTCTAAGATATGCCTTAACTGCACTCTGATCTAATTTGTGAACCAAGAATCCGATAGATTGACCCGATTGACCTGGTCTCGGTTAGCGCATGACCCGAGAGAGAGAAATAGCGATCGAAGGATGTACTTAACAGTAGGATAAAGAAGATTATCAACGATGACGAACTAGTTCATCAATCCATCTAATTTCCTGTTACGTCTGACCTCAGTGTTGTGTGTAATACAAAACTGGGGAAAAAAAACCACAAAGAAGTTATTTATTTCTTCCTATTTTTTTTTTGACACTTGAACATAGTTTCGTCTGACCCCAAACTAAGCAAAGCTTGTACTATGGCGGCCAGAGGCTGATATACATACTTATATACTTTTAAATATATACTTAAATAGATATTCACACCCAGACATAGAACAAACACAAATATTCATCACATGAATGTTTGCCCTAGGTATGGGAATCGAACCCACGCCCCCTAGCTCAGAAGGCAGGTTAACTACCGACTGAGCCACCGAGGCAGTCAAAAAGTCTTTTTTTCGTTCTCTTAACAATAGTTTTAGGTAACCTTGTACAGAGCTTGGGAAATAACGGGAAACGTTTTGAACTCTTGTTGTAAGTAAATAAGTATGCTAGTTTCAAAATATTGTATTTATACAGTTCTAGCTGCGGCAAGGGTTTTTCCCGCGGTCAAAAAGTAGCTTAGGTGTTAATCCAAGTCATAAGCTATATCCGTTCTGAATTGTGAGTGGAAAATGACATAAAAAAAAAAAACAAATCTGTCAATCCGTTTGAGCGTGAAGAAATAAAAACAGACGAACAAACTCACTTTCGCTTTTCTCTTTCCTCGCGATATTATTGCTACTGATTATAAAATTTCATCAATATTCGTTAAGCCGTGAAAAGTCTACAAACAGACAGAGTTACTTTCGATTTTATAATATTACTAGCTGCGCCCCGCGGTTTCACCCGTGCTTAAAAAGTATCCTATGTGCTATTCTAGACTATAATCTATCTCTGTGCCAAATTTCATCCAAATCTGTTCAGCCGTCCTGGCGTGAAAGAGTAACAAACAAACATCCATCCATCCAATCTTACACACTTTCGCGTTTATAATATTAGTAGGATTAGTAAATTAGTATGGATAGTTAGGATAGGAAGTAGGGTGTACACTACACATACATATACAGGGTGATTGGAATCCAGACCGTACCCTTTCAAGAGCTATGCTACTCATCCTGGGGTATGTTTAAAGCGTTACATTGTTAACAAACATTTCTAGTTTTCGAGTTGTTTCATATTTGGTGATATATTTTGTATTCAATTATTAACAAAACTGTTAAATAACTAACCATTTTTACTGAATTAATGTAATGCTTTAAAGGTAGCCCACGATGAGTAGAAATACCCCTTGAACGGGTTCGGTCTGGATTTCAATCATATCAACCTGTATAGTATAATTCACAAGAAAGGCATGGCAAAAGCCTACATTTCTAAATATCTGGCATCAGAGGCAGCTACTAAGCCTACATAAACTTAGTATTGTTTTGGATATAACAGTATCAAATTGACAATCAATTTAAAACGGATTGAGCGGCAACAACTGATAAACTCACCTAGGTGAGTCTACTTCCCAAATTTGGTAGAGGTCGATTCACCCCTTCGATATACACAGTTTATTCTTGCAATTCCACGACATCGCTTTGCATTCGACTGTTTAGATATGCAAGTATGTAGTATATAATATGTTACGGCTAAAGGTGGGTGTGAACATAAACTTAACATTAGCCGGCTAAACTTAAGTGTAACTGCAGGCTAAACTTAAGTGTAACTAACCCTTGGCTAAAAATGTAGAAGGAAATGAAAAAGGAATCAATGTAATAATGTTTACTATTTTGACACGAAAACTTTCAAAAAAAATAATCAGCCTCATTACACATACTTCTAAGTATCTATGTAGGTATTCAAAATTACAATTATTACAATTACAACATATTAATTACTTAAAACAATATCTACCTATTCATTAAAATAAAATAATGAGGAACCATTTGTTCATAACAAATAAATAATAAATAAATTCGAGACACTTGCACACACGGTACCCTGACCCCAAACTAAGCAAAGCTTGTACTATGGCTGCCAGAGACTGATATACATACTTAGATATTTTTAAATACATACCTAAATAGATAATAACACCCAGACATAGAACAAACAGAAATGTTCATCACATGAATGTTTGCCCTAGGTGGGAATCGAACCCACGCCCCCAAGCTCAGAAGGCAGGTTCACTACCAACTGAGCTACCGAGGCAGTCAACAGGAGCATAAATACGCAAAATTATTACATTCAAGTTACATTACAGTCATGGCAACCAGACAACAACTAGTTGATGTTCGAATACATTTTTAGCCGTTTCGTTTCGGTTAATATGCACATTAGCCGGCTAAAGATGGAATATCACGACACAAATTAACATGATATCGAACGTTAGCTGCTTCTCGAAGATAAACCTAAGTTTAGCCGACTCTAGCCATAACATATACAAATTATAGATTGTAGGTAATGTATATGAGTGTTTTTGATCCCTTTAATGACTGAATGGGTTTGAGTGAAACTCTGTAAGTTAGCTTAACTTTTATTCCAGAAAAAAAAAGTTACTGCAGGATAACGAGTAAACTATCGGGCGCTGCTAGTGATTATTTATTATAGGATCAATAATAATAAGCTACAGGAGCTTTTCGCAGGCTTCGAGCGGCGCGCGTCATGTCCTCCCCGCTATCGTTCGATAGTTCCTCCAAAATCGCGAGCACAACTTCCAACGCTGCGTTTTCATCCTCGTCAATGATTATTCCGTCCCAATCGTCATTCGCAGTGGCCGCCTTTAGCTTTTCAATGACGGATAAAATAGCCGCTCGCTCGCGCTCCTCGTCCTGGAGATTTTCTGAATCCAATTCGGTGGAAAGTATCCCGTCTCTCATCAGGTCTAAAATGACTAGGAACGCTTCTCTCTCTTCGGAACCGAAGGATTCCTCGGAGGACGGCGCGGGAGCCGCGCACGCAGCCGCCAACAAAGCAAACAATATCTGAAATACATCATTACTAATATTATGAACGCATAAGTTTAAAACTGAATAATCTGAATGAGTATATACATGGTTATTTGTAACTTACCAGAAACCTCTTAAGGGTTCATTGTACTCATCAATATGAACAACTTTTACTATGGGGCGAACTCCGAAATCGCGAAAAAAAAAATCAGCTGTTCCATACATTTTGTCAAAGGTGATTGAACTCTTTGTATGGAACAGCTGTTTTTTTTTTCGTGTTTACAGGATTGGCTTCATAGTAAAAGTAGTTCGTACTGATGAGTACAATGAACCCTTAAGAGGTTTTTGATTAGGTACAAATAACCCTGTATAAGGAAAAAAGAAAAAGAAAATCACAATTAAGACAGCGGGGCACAGTTGGAAATAAAATGAAAATTAAGGACATGATAACAATACTGAGTTACAAATTGAGGGGGCGTCTAAGTTTATTAAACTCATATCATTGGCGTCATCATTTATGTAAATGGTTATGTACCCTGTCCCAATTTCATACTACTAGAATCATTTGAGTAATATATTTTTTTTAATAAGCAAATGTTACAAAGTTACTGACAACTGCAATAGTATCTGTTGGAAATACTGACCACGATCTTCATGTTGTCGCGCTGTAGAGTGTTTGATGTGATGTGATGAATCTCGTCGTAGCGCGGCTTATAAGGAGCCTCGAGCGACCGCAGCGACATCACATGTTAATTGATGTCGTTAATTTACCACATAGAGAGATTTACATTCAAATCAATTTAAAGCGTTTTTATTTAGGCTCACGGGCTAGGCATTTAGGTTATAGTTTAATCCACGAGTCCATGTCTATGCAGTTTAATGGAAACATTTCAAATGACAAAAGTCAACCATGAAAACATGTTTTTAATGACAGGCTTTTAAACTTGAAAATATGTTTTTTTTTAAATATCTTTCCAATTCCAATAAATTTAAAAATATTAGTTCATGGCCAATGACCAATTAGGTCTGAGTCGTGAAACCACAGAATAAATAAAATAATACTTATAACTCTATGTATTTCGTAACTGTTGTTAAAAACTTAATTTGTCAGATACACAGATGAATGAACAAATCTTGAACGGCATTTTAATTTGTCAGTGACTATATTTAATAGGTTCTAATACTATTTTGCGTCGATAATATGTTGATATCTTCTTTCAACAATCGCATATTAATGACAGCGATTAGGCTATCGTATCGATGTGGTCGGTTTGATTCTTCATAATGTGTCATACGAAGAGACGGGCCTCACTCCGCGGCCTAACAACATGAGGCTCCTGGTCAGTATGTGTTCGGGGATATATGTATATGATACAGATCACCACACGTACAGTGTGTAGCAGCTAGCTGAAATTCTAGGCGGTTTCATTTCTGATACGCGAGCGTGCACCCACGCTAGAGTTAGCGCATGCCGTGCTCTCAAATCAAACCCTTGGTTTAATATTGAAATATAATCAAGTCATTGATTTTGTTTACAACTAGTCGACTCCCGCGGTTTCTTTCGCGTTTGTCTACTTTTTCCGTGTCATGTCCTACGTCCTCTAAATCCAAACTGTGTATGTTCCTGTAGTTCATGAAAATCGACATATCGTCACGCCTTTCCCCCGAGGGGGCTGGCAGAGGTGTAATACAACACCCACATTTCGCCGGACGATATTGCGTCCCAAATGTGACAAGGGGCGAGCCTATCGCCATACACCGGGGTCCGGTCATGTAGCAGATGACATACAATACGCACATATGTTGACACAATGAACAAATTGGTGCGTGCCGTCGGCTGGGTTCGAACCCGCTGCCTCTGGCTTGAGAGGCGGACCTTCTCACAACTAGGCTGCCATCGCTTTTTCAAAATCAAAATCGAACACAGTAGTGAAAAGGTAACAAATAGTTAACCTAGAACTTTGAGGCTTTCGTAATGTTAGTGTGATGACGTATTTCAAATATTGTTTGCATTATTTGCGCTTGCATGCGTGCAACCAAAACTGGGGTCTGAATGGTTCTCATTGGAGCCAGCCGAAAGAGAAGCGTTCGTAACCGTATTAGATCTACTTAGGAAAGCAACGCTCGCCACCGAGCTCGACTCGGCTCTTCTCGAAAGCCAGGAACGAAACCAAGCAGCCTTTATATGCGTCATAGACAAGGTAAAAGCGGCCGCTGACGACGGCGGCTGGGACCGACTAGACCTTGAGAAAGACGAAGAGGCAGCTTTCCTTGCACTGGTAGAGATAATCCTTACTAATTATAAAATCGAAAGTACTCTGTCTGTCTGTAGGCTTTTCACGGCTGAACGTATCTTGATTAAATTTAATAAATAGTTGCAGTATTTCACAAAGAAGGTTTTTGTATATTTTTTTCTGAATCTAAAAATCTTTTTGACATGAAATTTTGTAAATTAATAAAAAATAACGCGCCGCTTACCAAATGCGTCAGACAACATCACAGAATGGGTACGTAGTTGGTTAAAACTCTGCTCAAAACCAGCCAGTATTTTTTTTTATGTTGGACTCTGATCTTTTTGGTAAACGATAATTCTACTATAAACGCGAAAGTTTGTAAGAATGGATGGATGGATGGATGGATGTTTGTTAGTCTTTCACGCCAGAACGGCTGAGCAGATCTGGATGAAATTTGGCACAGAGATAGAATCTAGAATGGCACATAGGATACTTTTTAACCGCGGGTGAAAGCGCAGCTAGTTATTCATAATTTGATAATTAGTTACAGTAAATCACGTGGAGGGTTTTTTTTTTTTTTTATTTAAAAATTACACTCCACGGACTCCGGGGACCGTGACTTTTGTTAACATAAATCTTAAATTATTATTCAAGGGAATACAGGTAGAGGGGGGTTAGTGATTAAGTCTTAATCTAAGGTTAGGTTAAAGGTTTTCAGATTTACTTATTGCATTGTGAGTACACCACGAGCAGACCAGCGACCCGCAAGCAGCACCCGATCACGAGTATGACGCATGTGCCAGCCATCGCTCTCCTCCATATTTGAGGGAAGAGAACGACCCGACACACGACGCCGCCGCAAGAAGGTGCCCTCGATAGTGAGCATGAATGCATGAAGCATGCTCGAGATGGACCCACAATTTATATGAAACGCGAAATTATTACAATTTTATTAAATGCGAATGCGAAATTATTACGAGGAGGGTTTATGAATACTATTTTCTGAATAAACGCGAACGAAGTTGCGGGCAACAGTTAGTAGGGGATATAGAGGCAGCCTTCGAAGCCGATGGAAACGACGCGCTCTGTGCGAAGAGTGCTCTCGCCGATCAGTGTATTAGTAATATCAATTGTATGTGCCATGTGAGGACGCACAATCAGTAGCCTCCCAGTAACAGCAATTGGTCGCCGTAGCTGAAATCGGCTTGGACTGCATCAATATCGATTGTCCTTTGATCGATTACCTACTTAAACAAAAGTTGTGTTACTATCTGAATAACTTCGTTTAAATTTGATTGTTCACTTGGTGTTGTTGAATATTAAATAGTCAACACAATAGGTAGAATATACCTACACACGAAATAAATGCAAATTTTTATAGGTACTCCAATACTTGTTTATAAATCAGAGTCAACTAAGGGTATTTTAATTGGTAAGAGTATTTGTCCAAAAAAGGCTTAACTTGACACCAACACCATCTAGTCAACACAAGTTGGCAAAGATGGTACATCAAGAAGAAAATAGAAGCCAGTGGGACAAAATGTAGATGATATAATAATGATTAATGATACAACCATTTTATATTCAAAATTATTTTTATTTTATTCTATTGGTGTCGATTTTTCGTACCATTATCTCTAAATCAATCTGTTACGTATAAAATTACGTCCCTTTATTATACCTAGAGAAGAATAAGCAACAATTCTTGAGCTGTCAAATTTAGTTAATCTTATATCTTTAAATGAGCAATTCTTGTATATATATATATATAATTGGAATCTCGGAATCGGCTCCAACGATTTTCATACAATTTAGTATATAGGGGGTTTCGGGGGCGATAAATCGATCTAGCTAGGAATCATTTTTAGAAAATGTCATTTTATTCGTGTTTTATCGATAATCAACTTAAACATAAACTTGGAAGAAAAATAACAAAAAGGAGGCGTTTGAGTAGTCTCAACTGAAAAATATGACTCTTGCTGACATCTATTGGCGAATAATAATACTACTATTTTTTGTGAGCAACTAATTGCTTTAACGACACAACAGCAGATGGCGTTGTTAAGTAACACGAAGTCAATGAGTGTTTGCTTTGAGGTTAGACTAAAATCAAAGGCACTACATATAATATGGAAAAGTGAGTCTTTATTCATTTTCTTTGTTTCTTTGTAACGCTTTCACGACTGAACTACTCAACCGATCGTCTTAAAATTTTGCATACATGTTGTTTAGGGTACAGAAAAGGACATAGGGTACTTTTTATCCCGAAAAATCAACGGTTCCTGTGGGACCGTGGGTGAAACCACGGGTCGCAGCTAGTGTTTAATTATACAACATGGACACCATAATACTCGTTTACAAAATGTAAATAAAAAAAATTGGTTGCCTGTAAAGTCGGTATACGGGCGAAAGTTTTACGTGACAACGACTTTTTATGTCTGTCTCTCTCGCTCTTAGGCGGGCTAACTATGCCCGAGTGGAAGGGACGCGTGCCTCTCACTCGCTCTCATTGTGAGCGCATAACGTGAGCGGAGCGTAACGCAGTTTCTTGAAGTGTCACCCGGCAAACCAATTTATAAGACGTTGTCACGTCAACAATCTCTAGTTTCTGTATTTTTGTTTATTTTATCTTATACCTTTAAATGAGCAATTCTTGTATATATATATATATATATATATATATATATAATTGGAATCTCGGAATCGGCTCCAACGATTTTCATACAAATTAGTATATAGGGGGTTTCGGGGGCGATAAATCGATCTAGCTAGGAATCATTTTTAGAAAATATCATTTTATTCGTGTTTTATCGATAATCAATCTCAACTGAAAAATATGACTCTTCCTGACATCTATTGGCGAATAATAATACTACTATTTTTTGTGAGCAACTAATTGCTTTAACGACACAACAGCAGATGGCGTTGTAAAGTAACACGAAGTCAATGAGTGTTTGCTTTGAGGTTAGACTAAAATCAATTGTTTATTATCCAAAAAACACAATTAAAAAATAAAAAAAATACCGAGCAAAGCTCGGCCATCCAGGTACTTTATGTTTTAAAAGCGCATCATCTCGTTTTTCTTAAGTCCTAAAATTAACTTTCAAATGAGTCCTCGAAACTCCGGATCTCCTTAAGGACATTAAGTACGTCTTCAAAAGCTTTCTTATCATGTTCTGGCACGTTTACTTGCTCCCAGTCTCCGCCAGTGATGAGGGTAATTTTTCTCACCAAATCCACTGCAGCTACAAATTCTTCTTTATCGCGAGCTTCACCTTCGATAAAGCTCTCTATGTCCCTGATTAACGATAATACGGCTAGATACGAGTCTTTGTCGCGTCCCTGGATGTCGAGTTGTTCCATCACGGCGCCGGTGGCGAGCACCCAGCTCTTGAGGTGGTCTAGTATGTCCAAGAACTCGTCCGCGTCGAGTTCTTCATTCTCGACTTGCCAGTCGTCTTCGCTATCATAGACTATGTTTCTTAATAAGTCTATTGCAGCAAGAAACGCCTCTATGTCGCGTACGTCGCTGTCGGGGTGTTTCCAGTCGGCATCGTCGCTCGGTCCGAGCGCTATCTTCTTTATTTGATCTAATAGAGTTACGAACTCCTCTACTTCACGCGCTTTGCTGTCGAGCTGTTCTCTTGTGAGGCGCACATGCTCAAACGCCGGCAGCGCACACGCAGCTGCCAAACACGTGAACAATATCTGAAATGGATTGTACATAACGTTTACTACTGAAACAAAATTAACTACATGAAATACAAAACATTTTAATATGTGAGCCAATAGCTAGTAGGTATTTAAATTTCGAATTAGTTCGTTTTAAACCGCAAACCAACCGTTGATAAGTGTGGATGTCAAAGCATAAATATAGATGCTTGACTGTAGTATGCATATAAAATGAATGAAAGGTGTTGTATAGTGTAGGTTAGTTAGGTACTGACCAAGATCCTCATAGTGCGATGGTGACCAAGGCGAGTGATGTGTGTCTTTGAGATAGCTCAACTTATAAGAAAACTCGACCCGACCGCACTCCGATAGCCTAATTGAGGTCATTAACGCTAATTTTAATTTTGGATTACAAGTAATCTTACGAGAATCAACTCGAGTGTCAATCATTTGTTTGGTTAATTTATTACTCCTAGCGGATATACAGGATTACTGGTAATTCGACCTATTATCATAACAAATTTTTACCCTAATAGCCCCTATCCAAAATTAACGATTTCTGAGAAAAAAATAAACTTTTTTTTTTATTTAATCGAGGTAAGGTAAGTACTTCTCTAAAAGACTTTCTAACGTACTTTAGTAATCATTAGTTAAGTTTTTAATTTAATGTTACATTAGTTGTAGTATTCATGATAAAATCTCTGTAATTTTTGAACTAATTTTAAGTTTTAATACCTCATTAGTAAGCTGAAAGTATGCAGTCGTTTTTTAAATAATCTGCACGCCAAGTGTGTTAACATTTTTTTTTTGGTCAAACAAAAAAACCAATTAGTCAAAATTATAATTTTTTTTCGATGTTTCCGCTTCCGATCTGATGAGAACACCTAGTAGGTACTAGTTTTTTATTTAAATGATTGCCTGATGTCTCTGCTATGTATAAATAAAGAAACCATTGTTCAAATATATCAATTTAAAAAAAATTAAGCAGTCTCACCTCGATTAATTGACAAAAATCTTTAGTTAATTTTTTCTTAGAAATAGTTGATTTCTGAAAAAAAAAAGTTTTTCTCGGGGTTAAATAAATTTGTTTCGACCCCTATAACCCACAAACAGGAATAGGTTGAATTACCAGTAACCCTGTATACAGGTATACTTAATCATATTTTGAGTGTGCTCGGCATTATCCGCATTAAAATAAAATATAAGTACAACAGACTAAATAAAATTATGTTAGATAATGTCAATGTAAGGTTTCCATTGTTGTTTTTAGTGTGCAATAAAGTCATATTGTGTTGTAACAGAATAAATATCGGAACCTTTTCGTGTCTTACTCAAACGTCTCTTGATGATTTTATTTATTATTTATTCATCAGAGTAAACGGCTACTCAATTTGAAAGCGATAAGTTTTAATTGCTTAGTCAATCGTAGGAACTAGATTACACCCCTAAATAGTATGTAGAGCCTTTATGATGTGTTTTTCTTAAATCATATGCATGTTCTTGATGATAAAATATTAATCATATAGCGATAAGGATATCGGATGGATGCGGTCAACTCGAGTCTTTATAAGTAGTGCTCCGACGTAGCGATTATCACTCGTATTTGTGACGCACCAAGATGAGAGTCCTGGTCAGTATTGTTACTTGTTCCTTAAACACTTAAGTATTCACCATTAGATGTACAAAAGTTTTATATACTTAACTATATAGGAAAAAACTATAATTGAGGAGATACCACTTTGTGGAACTATTTGCTAGTATACGGGTTGTGCTCCGTTTAATAGCGAAACCCGAAATCGGTAGGTGTGTGAACTGTGAACGTACCATAGTTTGTTGTTTTTTTTACTTTTTACTTTTTTACTTAATATCTAATTCCAAATTTAGCAATACAATTGCTAAATTTGGAATTAGATATTAAGCAAGGAATTATTAGGAACACTATGCGTTATTAAAAATTACTTTAAAAATTATATATTTTCCAAATATTTTGTGCAATAAATATTTGTTCTATACTTTTTATAATTGTTTCTATTATTTTTTTTTATAAATTGATATGGTACAGCTCTATGTTACAGACCTTTACTTAGGGTTTTATGTAGGTTTTTCTACTATTTATGTTTGTATCTAGTTTATTTCCATTCTTATTATTTCGATATTTATGTAACACTTTCTTTCAATTTATTTATCTTACTTATTAGTGAAAACTATCTAGGCTTATTTGTTTTATTTCATTGTGTACTTTGTTTATTGTTAACAGCTGTTTGTTTTCCTATCAATAAATAAATAAATATTTTTAATCTACACAAGCTGTGTTAGTTAATTGTTAGCTTTTGGGCTGCGTATAAAAATATAATATGTCATGTCTGTAATGTTGATTTTAGTGCTATAATGATGGAAGTATATTTATTCCAGATATTATTTGGGTTGTTGGCGGGCGCATGCGCGGCTCCGAGAGAGCTACGCGCGGTATCCGAGCCTCTTACTTTGGAACAGATCCAAGATCTTTCAGCCGAATCACTGGTAGTTATATCAGTATTCGATATACTAAAAAAAATAGCGCTCATTCCCGCTGCCAGCAGCGGCTTGGATGAAACCACCGCCAAGGCACGCCATATAGAAGCCTACCTAGCCGCGGTAGAGCTATTGGAAGGCATAGCTGTTTTCAACGGCGGCGACGGCGAAGGTGATGACGAAGAAGACGTATACAGCGTCTCGACCTTTCTAGAAACATTGGATGTCATAAAAAGCTATGTACTCGACCCCAAAATCGACTTCAAACAATTAGAAGTTCCGAGAGACGACCCTGAAAAGTGGAGGCGTTATATGGCCGTTCTATATTTGATCGAAAATGTGAGGACTGAAATCTACAGCAAGGTGGGCGGCAATGAAGAGTTTGTAAACGCATTGGATGCAGTAAGGGACGTTGCGGCGTCTGGCGGCGACTGGGAACAATTCGCCGCTCAGCAAGACGACAGAGAAACGTTCTCAGTCATATCTGATTTAGTAAAAGACATACTGATTGATATCAACGGCGATGAGCCTATTTACCTGTGGTCCGTGGCTTTACTGTCTCTGGAGGCACACTCGTCTGCTGAAATACCTTAAATAACTGAGCAGAGCCTGTACAATGACGTCATTAAATAAGTACTTGTCTGTTATTTCTAGTACAAAATCCACAAAAAGTATGCTGGAGGCGGCTTGATATGCCAGCTTTCATAGAGAAATGTTCGAACCCTTTTGTATATAATTTTATAGGCTCATTTTTATTGGTTGCAAGAGATTTTCTGTTCACGTATGCCATAAGGCCTGCTGAGTCCGTTTTCATTAGTCGATGAAGCCAGCATGTGGGTTGCAATAGATTTTCTGTTTGCGCAATTCTCGATATCTTGCCACGAGTTAAAAAAACCGTAACGTCATTATTAAATCACTGATTAAAATAAAGTTGTTTGAAATTCATTGTGTTTTTATTGTGTTTATAATAGACATGAATGCCTTAGGATGTAATCCATTCGTTTATAAGAAAGCTATACATTTATAGGGTGTCCCCCTTGATAATTTATTTATTTATTTATATTAAGGAAAATCAACAGCTGAAATATCTTACTAATAACTTATAGCATCAGAGAGCTAATTATAGATTTTCACGATTAGTGACAGCCTTAGCAACTATGGTTAAACTTTAATGTGAACGCACGGTAACACAAAGTTCTAACAAAAACAGAATAACAAACGCAAAAACACAAAAACAAATTAAAAAGCTAAGTAATTATTAATTACACAGTAGCAGCACCTGCAAAGTAGGATCTGCTCAGCCGCTGCTTGGCCGAATTAACGCTCGTACCGAAAAGGTCGAAGTCACTTAACTTGCACAATTTATTGAATTGGTCGCCAGCTCGCCAAAGAAATGAGTTCCGCCTGTACCTTGTTCCAACGACGGGAGTAGAAATGGGGGGGTTAAATCGAGTGAATCTAGGGGGAACGCGGATGGGAATTTTACTGAGTAGTTCTGGGCAATCAATCGAGTTAGAGGTTATTTTAAGTAAAAATGTTAGGTCGGCGATATAGCGTCTTTTTGATAGGGGGAGGAAATGAAATCTTTTGCAATGATCATCGTAGTCGCGTGTCTTAAAAGGAATTTTGGAACGGAAGCAAAGGTACCTAATGAATTTGAGTTGGATTCTCTCGATTCTATCTATATATACCGCATATTGAGGATTCCACACCTGAGATGCATATTCAAGGATACTCCGGACAAATGTGCAATAGAGTATTTTAAAAGTCTTAATCCGATTAAAACCAGCCGAACTTCTCATGACGAAACCTAGTGCTCTTGAAGCCTTGGAGACGATATTATCGATATGCTTATCAAATAACAATTTTGCGTCATGCAACACTCCGAGGTCCCTGACAACGTCACACTTTGTCAATAACACTTGTTTAAGCAAATACGAAGACTGAATTATACTAATTTTACGGGTGAAAGTGGTCACAGTACATTTAGATGGGTTGAGGTCTAGCTTATTAATTTTGCAGTAACTATCCAACCTGGAGAGGTCAGCCTGTAGTTTAGAGACATCATCCAATGATTTGATGACCTTAAATATTTTCATATCGTCAGCGAAACATAACAATTGGCTATTAAGAAAGCATTGGGAAATATCATTGACGAAGATTAAAAAGAGGAGGGGACCTAGCAGTGATCCCTGGGGAACGCCACTGGGGACGGAGACCCAACTAGATATGTAGTTGTTTATAACAATGGCTTGAGAACGGTTTTTTATATAGGACGAGAACCACCTAAGCAGGTCGCCCCTTATACCAGCAAGTTGAAGCTTGGACAAAAGCAGCCGGTGATCGATTCTGTCAAACGCTTTGCTATAGTCTGTGTAGACTACA
This sequence comes from Peribatodes rhomboidaria, assembly GCA_911728515.1. Classification (NCBI taxonomy): domain Eukaryota; kingdom Metazoa; phylum Arthropoda; class Insecta; order Lepidoptera; family Geometridae; genus Peribatodes; species Peribatodes rhomboidaria. The sequence goes on from OU452175.1 coordinate 14,267,579, forward strand.
TCTACCTGGGAGCCGTTGTCCATGGCTTCAGTGAGAAAGTCATTAAAGAGAACGAGATTGGAGGTAGTTGAACGTCCTTTAAGAAAACCGTGCTGGGAGAGGCTAAAGGAGTGATGTAACGCTGCATAGATTTGGTTATATATAATTTTCTCAAATAATTTTGCAATAATGCACAGTTTAGATATTGGCCTGTAATTACCCACTTCGGTTTTCGAACCTTTTTTATGAATTGGTGAGACAAATGCTGACTTCCAGATTTGAGGGACTATGCCATCAGATATTGATTTGGAAAAAAGTAGTGAAATTGGCACGCAGATGGACTCGGAGCAACCAGTAAGAAATACTGGACTGACATCATCTGGTCCCGCTGACTTAGATGCGTCTAAGCCTGATAGCAGCTTCGAGACTTCAGATTCACGAATAACAATACTATTGATATCATAGGCACAATCAGATTCGTGTGAAATTGGTGGATCGTCGCACTCTTCACCAGCCAGGAAGGTCGAATAGAAATACTCGGAGAACATTTCGCATATAGATTCGCCGGTTGTTGCCGTGGAGCCTTTGTACGTGACACAAGTAGGAATACCACTCGAGTTTTGAGAGCGACTTTTAATGTACGACCAAAACTGTTTTGGGTGTTTTTCAATACCATTTTCAACAAGTGTCATAAAATTTTGATAACATTGGTTCTCTAGTAATTGAGCTCTTTTACGTAGCAGCGTAAAGGTGTCAAAGTCCGATTTCATGCCATAGTTTTTATATTTCCTAAAAAACTTATACTTTTCTTTAATAACTTTAATGAGCGCTGGAGTAAACCACTTAGGGTAGGAATTATTTCGAACCAATTTCCTAGGAATAAACTCCATTTTGAGCTCATTAATAAACGAATAGAAAAAATTCACGGATCCCTCGAGAGACCTTGATGAAAATTCACTTATCCAATTTATCTCTGATATTCTTAAATTTATTGATCTATAGTTCCCTTTATTGTATAAATACTTAAAAAATGACTTGGATTCCAAAAGTTCAAGTTGCGCAAAATTAACATCAATCAAGATAGCTTTATGATTAGGGTCCAATGGCACCAAGGGGTCAAAGTTTTCAGTTACAACTAATTCATCATTCGACCAGACTAAATCTAGAAATCTACCAAAGTTGTTGCATATGCCATTGTATTGATGAAAATCGTGGGTGTTCATATCGTCGATTAACAAAGTTTCTAATGTACTTGAGTACGTAGGCAAAAAATGCAAGCCGGAGCTTGGTGACCAACTAATGTTCGTAAGGTTGAAATCACCTATTATAATAAATTTGTCCGTGGGATACGTGATCAACAAGTCATTTAATTTAGATAAATAATTTTCAAGCTGTTGGTTAAATGAGAATCCTAGGTTTTGATTGCAAAGGTATAGGCAACTTACATGTATATTCATGAAAGACTTATTTTTTAACCTAATGCCGATAGTGACCCATATATCTTCAGCGCTAGACTGGAATGTACTCTGCGAAATAGCATGCAAATCTTTGCGCACCGCTATCAGAACACCACCGCCATATTTTTGTTTAGTGAGGTTATAATCGCGATCACGACGCCACACAACATACCTATTGTCGAACAACTCGGACGTTGATATTCCCTCCGGCAGCCAAGATTCCGTTAACAATATAATATCGTATGCACATAAACATAGATTGCGATAGAAAATAGATGTTTTGGTACGAAGTCCTCTGACATTTTGATAATAAATATTTAACTTGCCTATGGTTGTACTATCCATTATCTACTGAACATAGAAATACTCTAGAAATATTATAAGACAGCACTGATATGTGACATACAAAACAAACCATAACTGAGAAAATTATGATCTCAAAACGATATTTGTTAGGACAAAGCAGGCTAATACAAACACGGGCGAGCTTAGCGTTTATGCATTCTAAGTGAGTTCGAGCAAAATAAGTGATCGTGCCCGGTAGCAGGGCGCGCGACCGACTGGCGTTAGAACAATAGCTAGAGATAAGGCGAGCGGCAGCGGTTGAACCAGGGGTTACAAACAATTTCAAGGTGCTGTTAATTAGTAATAGATATAAATGAGGTAAACTTAACCAATTGATAATTAAATAATTTAAGTATTCATAGCAATGATGGCAACATATTAGGTAAGCCTGTTTAAATCACTTTCTTGGGATATTACGAACACAGGAGAAGTGTCATTTTTTCGAGCATGGATTTTTCCAAACTTCACCCACACGTAATTAAAGCCTTTCTCCTTGGCCAGGGACTTGGCCTTATTAAGAAGGATCTTACTTTCCACATTAAGGTGATCATTTATGTAGACGCGTCGGACCGAGTCACGATACCCGATATCAGAGGCCGCAAGGTCTTTACGTGATCTCGCCGCTGCTACGAACTCTTCCTTTGTGTAGCGGTTGGTGAAGCTCACCACGATGGCTTTTTCTTTAGATCCGTGAAGGGGAACTCTGTATAGGTAGTTAATTTGAGCTTTTGGCACACTGCAGCTGATTTCTTTCCCTATAGCGTCGACAATAGAGAATAGGTTTTCATCCTTTTTTAGAGGGACTCCTTTAATCTCAATATTATTAAGCCGTGAGCGTTGGTCAGCGACAGACACCTCCGCCTTCAGGTTAGACATATCCTTCTCAAAACTGATGATGCTCGCCTGCATTTTATCAATTTCGGGAAGTCTCTTCTCCACCTCAGTGATCCTAGTGGCGAAGCTGTCCAGGCGAGTACTTAAAAACTCGCAGCATGACTTGAGATCCTGTAGTTCGGTTTTGATCGTCTTCACATCCTCTAAAAGTGTCGGCAAAGCACCCAGCTGGCTTTTTATAGCTCGAATCTCTCTGAGGACTTCAGCAAGTGACGTACTTGGCGCAGGCGTCGGGAGAGGAGACCCAGCCTTACAGGACGAACACTTCCAGGCTGCTTTTCTTTCCGGTCCCATTTTCCTCCACGTGGACTCAGCAACTTGGGCACACCCGAAATCGAGATGCTTGTTGCAAGCACAACACTGTACACCGTCGTGGAAGCGGGACCCACACGCTGCGCAATTCATTTTTAAGGTTTACGATATATGAGAAACAGGTATCGAGACAATACGTGTACCCCGTGCGAGCGCTCATGTAGTACTGATATAATAAACCTTATATGGCCTCGGAATTACAGTCTTGTGTCTGTTTCGATCGAATTAAAAAAAAAAAACAAAGGAAAGAAAAAGACAAAACATTGTTACTATTCTGATGCTATACAATTTTTATTACTAAGGGACATAGGTTGTATCTTTAAATGACGGACATAAAGGAGGGATATCCCCCATCTTTCTCTGTCGCTATCCGTCTCTATCGCTATCCCTATCTCTTCCTATCGCCATGTTGCCCAACGTTGCTCAACTGGTGTGCATGAAAAATTTTACAATACTTTGCTAAATTTAAAAAAAAATCGAGTACAAAATTGTTCACGTGACTATTTATTTTGTATGGAGGGTCGATTTTTAAATAAAGTCATATTTGACATCTTATTACAATGACAATTGTGATGTTTAGTTCAGCCGCCGATACTGCGCGACCATGAACCTTATTATACGGCAATACGTTTCGCAACCGCGAAGCGTCAGCGGCTGAACCTAAAAATCGCAAAAAGATGTGTCGGTACGAGCCCTGGTATAAAAAAAGGCTACGATATAACGTGGAGGATGTTTCCAGTGCTGGATCCCGACCCGGGTGTTGTGCTGGCAGCGCTGATGCGTCCGAGCGTGGCGCCGGTCAGCCACGTGCTGGCGCTGGCGCTGCACCTGCGCAGCCCGCTGCAGCACGCGCGCCCGCCCACGCCCGCGGCGCTGATCGCACACAGGTACACACCGCGCTCCTCGCCACACTCTCAACACTGTACCTCCAGCACCGGCGCTGCACCTGCGCAGCCCGTTACAACACGCGCTGATCGCTACACTTACTACTGAGTTGTGTATTGTCGCAGGTCCATGGAGTCGCCGGAGATGGAGCAGCAGGGGTCGGAGAGCCCGGGCACGTTCGACTCGGGCTCGGAGGGCGTGGCCGAGGGCGCGGACGTGGCGCGCGAGCTGGCGGCGCTCGGCGTCCTGCGCGCGCGCCTCCCGCCCGCCGCCGCCGCGCTGGCCGCCGCCCTGCCCGCGCCGCCGCCTCGTGCGCTCGCGCCGCTCAACCAGATCCTGCAGGTACCCACACCGCCTCCCGCCCGCCGCCGCCGCCCTGCCCGCGCCGCCGCCTCGTGCGCTCGCGCCGCTCAACCAGATCCGGCAGGTACCCACACCGCCTCCCGCCCGCCGCCGCCGCCCTGCCCGCGCCGCCGCCTCGTGCGCTCGCGCCGCTCAACCAGATCCTGCAGGTACCCACACCGCCTCCCGCCCGCCGCCGCCGCCCTGCCCGCGCCGCCGCCTCGTGCGCTCGCGCCGCTCAACCAGATCCTGCAGGTACCCACACCGCCTCCCGCCCGCCGCCGCCGCGCTGGCCGCCGCCCTGCCCGCGCCGCCGCCTCGTGCGCTCGCGCCGCTCAACCAGATCCTGCAGGTACCCACACCGCCTCCCGCCCGCCGCCGCCGCCCTGCCCGCGCCGCCGCCTCGTGCGCTCGCGCCGCTCAACCAGATCCTGCAGGTACCCACACCGCCTCCCGCCCGCCGCCGCCGCCCTGCCCGCGCCGCCGCCGCGTGCGCTCGCGCCGCTCAACCAGATCCTGCAGGTACCCACACCGCCTCCCGCCCGCCGCCGCCGCGCTGGCCGCCGCCCTGCCCGCGCCGCCGCCTCGTGCGCTCGCGCCGCTCAACCAGATCCTGCAGGTACCCACACCGCCTCCCGCCCGCCGCCGCCGCCCTGCCCGCGCCGCCGCCTCGTGCGCTCGCGCCGCTCAACCAGATCCTGCAGGTACCCACACCGCCTCCCGCCCGCCGCCGCCGCGCTGGCCGCCGCCCTGCCCGCGCCGCCGCCTCGTGCGCTCGCGCCGCTCAACCAGATCCTGCAGGTACCCACACCGCCTCCCGCCCGCCGCCGCCGCCCTGCCCGCGCCGCCGCCTCGTGCGCTCGCGCCGCTCAACCAGATCCTGCAGGTACCCACACCGCCTCCCGCCCGCCGCCGCCGCGCTGGCCGCCGCCCTGCCCGCGCCGCCGCCTCGTGCGCTCGCGCCGCTCAACCAGATCCTGCAGGTACCCACACCGCCTCCCGCCCGCCGCCGCCGCCCTGCCCGCGCCGCCGCCTCGTGCGCTCGCGCCGCTCAACCAGATCCTGCAGGTACCCACACCGCCTCCCGCCCGCCGCCGCCGCCCTGCCCGCGCCGCCGCCTCGTGCGCTCGCGCCGCTCAACCAGATCCTGCAGGTACCCACACCGCCTCCCGCCCGCCGCCGCCGCGCTGGCCGCCGCCCTGCCCGCGCCGCCGCCTCGTGCGCTCGCGCCGCTCAACCAGATCCTGCAGGTACCCACACCGCCTCCCGCCCGCCGCCGCCGCCCTGCCCGCGCCGCCGCCTCGTGCGCTCGCGCCGCTCAACCAGATCCTGCAGGTACCCACACCGCCTCCCGCCCGCCGCCGCCGCCCTGCCCGCGCCGCCGCCTCGTGCGCTCGCGCCGCTCAACCAGATCCTGCAGGTACCCACACCGCCTCCCGCCCGCCGCCGCCGCGCTGGCCGCCGCCCTGCCCGCGCCGCCGCCTCGTGCGCTCGCGCCGCTCAACCAGATCCTGCAGGTACCCACACCGCCTCCCGCCCGCCGCCGCCGCCCTGCCCGCGCCGCCGCCTCGTGCGCTCGCGCCGCTCAACCAGATCCTGCAGGTACCCACACCGCCTCCCGCCCGCCGCCGCCGCGCTGGCCGCCGCCCTGCCCGCGCCGCCGCCTCGTGCGCTCGCGCCGCTCAACCAGATCCTGCAGGTACCCACACCGCCTCCCGCCCGCCGCCGCCGCCCTGCCCGCGCCGCCGCCTCGTGCGCTCGCGCCGCTCAACCAGATCCTGCAGGTACCCACACCGCCTCCCGCCCGCCGCCGCCGCGCTGGCCGCCGCCCTGCCCGCGCCGCCGCCTCGTGCGCTCGCGCCGCTCAACCAGATCCTGCAGGTACCCACACCGCCTCCCGCCCGCCGCCGCCGCCCTGCCCGCGCCGCCGCCTCGTGCGCTCGCGCCGCTCAACCAGATCCTGCAGGTACCCACACCGCCTCCCGCCCGCCGCCGCCGCGCTGGCCGCCGCCCTGCCCGCGCCGCCGCCTCGTGCGCTCGCGCCGCTCAACCAGATCCTGCAGGTACCCACACCGCCTCCCGCCCGCCGCCGCCGCCCTGCCCGCGCCGCCGCCTCGTGCGCTCGCGCCGCTCAACCAGATCCTGCAGGTACCCACACCGCCTCCCGCCCGCCGCCGCCGCGCTGGCCGCCGCCCTGCCCGCGCCGCCGCCTCGTGCGCTCGCGCCGCTCAACCAGATCCTGCAGGTACCCACACCGCCTCCCGCCCGCCGCCGCCGCGCTGGCCGCCGCCCTGCCCGCGCCGCCGCCTCGTGCGCTCGCGCCGCTCAACCAGATCCTGCAGGTACCCACACCGCCTCCCGCCCGCCGCCGCCGCCCTGCCCGCGCCGCCGCCTCGTGCGCTCGCGCCGCTCAACCAGATCCTGCAGGTACCCACACCGCCTCCCGCCCGCCGCCGCCGCGCTGGCCGCCGCCCTGCCCGCGCCGCCGCCTCGTGCGCTCGCGCCGCTCAACCAGATCCTGCAGGTACCCACACCGCCTCCCGCCCGCCGCCGCCGCGCTGGCCGCCGCCCTGCCCGCGCCGCCGCCTCGTGCGCTCGCGCCGCTCAACCAGATCCTGCAGGTACCCACACCGCCTCCCGCCCGCCGCCGCCGCGCTGGCCGCCGCCCTGCCCGCGCCGCCGCCTCGTGCGCTCGCGCCGCTCAACCAGATCCTGCAGGTACCCACACCGCCTCCCGCCCGCCGCCGCCGCGCTGGCCGCCGCCCTGCCCGCGCCGCCGCCTCGTGCGCTCGCGCCGCTCAACCAGATCCTGCAGGTACCCACACCGCCTCCCGCCCGCCGCCGCCGCACTGGCCGCCGCCCTGCCCGCGCCGCCGCCTCGTGCGCTCGCGCCGCTCAACCAGATCCTGCAGGTACCCACACCGCCTCCCGCCCGCCGCCGCCGCGCTGGCCGCCGCCCTGCCCGCGCCGCCGCCTCGTGCGCTCGCGCCGCTCAACCAGATCCTGCAGGTACCCACACCGCCTCCCGCCCGCCGCCGCCGCCCTGCCCGCGCCGCCGCCTCGTGCGCTCGCGCCGCTCAACCAGATCCTGCAGGTACCCACACCGCCTCCCGCCCGCCGCCGCGCACCCGACTTTGTCAGCATAATCTGTGCGGTAACAAGCTTCTTACGAGTGGTCTGCTAGTCAGTCGAACCCGTCATTGTATACCGAATTCAGCCTAAGCGAATTACCAAAAAAATGCGAAAAAACACAAGGTCGAAGAGGGGACCACCACCGGTCAAACTGAGCACACACCTGTTCCTGCAAAGTAAAGATACGAGCAGACTCATCCCGACACGATCAACCTGTCTACCCACAAAGCCCATCTCCTATTCCAGCTGGCGGCGCTGCTGCAGTGCCGCAACCACGCGCTCATCGACGTGGAGACGGCGCTGGAGGCGGCGGAGGGCGGCGCGGGCGCGGGGGCGGGCGCGGGCGCGGCGGAGCGCGTGGGGCGGCGCCAGCTGGTGCCGGTGTCGCTGGCGCGCCGCAAGCCCGCGCACAAGCCCATGAAGCAGCTCAGCAAGGTGAAGGAGGTCCCGCTCAAGCTGTTCCACCAGGTGGAGTGCGGCGCGCCCGGCGACCTGCCCTGCCTCGACCCGCTGCGGCTCAGGACTGACTGACTCCTGGCGCTCGACTCTAAATAGAGGAAATGTGTTCGTTGGTGACTTTCTCAATTGGCCGGTTGGACTTTTGCGCGGCGACCAGGATGCAACTTTTTGCTTCGAAGTAGCGGACAATACTTTTTTGGTGCGAATATCGACGATTCCTGTAGGATTGGACGTGTAGGTAAAACCGCGGGGTAGGTAGGGTAGGATGGATTGAGCTATAATGCACTGCCTACTAGATGAGACACCGCCCTACATTGCAATGTTTGCTATTAAGGCTCCTGTCCCATTCAGTCGGTCGTAGTCACCTGATGTGCTCAAATAAGTTTGTACAGTACTCGGCGATATAAGTCAAAGTCAAAATGTTTTTATTCAATTTAGGTATCAAAGATACACTTATGAACGTCAAAGTTATTTAAATTGACTCGACCGCCTTGTTCGGATAACCCTCTACTCAGAAGAACAGGCAAGAAACTGAGGGGCATTATTTTTTCAAATAATAAATAAATTACAGTCTCACAAATTTTGGCTTACAACTAGGTAATATCTATATACTAGTGACTACTTGACGGAAGTGGAAGGCTCCAGACATCTTTATCTTCTAAATAATTCTTAACCTTACAATATCCTCTTTTCATTAATATATATTGCACATCGACCTTTGGAAAGAGACTTCACCTTCGTAGAGCGTTATCTCTGTCGCACACTAAACGAAACTGCCGTACGAAAGAGATAACGCTCTACGAAGCCGAGTCTCTTTCCAGAAGTCGATGTGCAATATTTATCGCTGGGCACTGTATTTTCTGGCGAGTAATCTAGCGAAGTGTGTCTCAGTGGCCACAACTGAAAGGAAAATGAAAGTGTGGTGTCTCTTCTAGAAGATAAAACATAATAGCTAAATAGTTTTATAGTTTTCATTGACGTGCCGAAATTAGCTCATAAGAACAAGACTACTTTAAGAAATCATGCAATTTTGTTGCTGCACGTATGCTTATTAATTATTATCTCTCGTACAAAAGCAATTTTTAATTTTAATATACTTAATCAGTGCCATGTTGCCGGCGAAGCTTAGGTGTGTGACGTCATCGATGACGTTTTTAGAAGATTATAATGTTTTTTTCATGGATAATCAAACCATATAGGTCAAACTCGCGCCGATTTACCTGTTTTTTTCACTAAAAATATTTTAAAAGTAGCCCTTGTTCACTCACGTGTGTAATAAAATACCAAAGTGAACATAGGACACCAATTAAGTGGAAACATTGCACCTGGGTGATCACCCACACAAATTGTAAAGTGTTTGTAAATTCACTATAAAAACCACGTATTGCACCCAGGTCATATCACCCAGGTGAACAAGGTCGAATAATTTTTTTGGCCTCCCCATTTACGTCCTGTAAGAAAACCTGAGAAAGACGTCAAATTTGCCCATTGCCAAGCCATGCTCATTCATTCAATATCCATGCCTTATCCGATGCAAAAGACGTCACAAGCGACACGAGAACGCCTTCGAATTTTTGTTGCGTTACGTAAAAAACGCTTCGCATCAGGGTTAATAATATACAGTCAATATTTGTGTGATTATTAGTTAGACATTGTCCCTCTTGCTAATAAACGTTGTATAGCCTCAGAATAGTTACACAGTGTTTGTCTTTTTCTTTCATTTAAGAGTCTGGCGACCACTTTAGACTAACTTCGCATTGGCTTAAGGTTTTCCATAACCATTTCGTCTAGAAGAAGATGACAAGCGAAGAGAGCAAGTAAAGATACTGACGAGCTTTTAAAGTTACCTACAGAGTGACTAAGTGGAATTTAATTTTTATTTATGACTTTTGCACTTCTCTAATCATTCGTAAATAACTAACAATGTCCTGTCCTTGTATTATGGATTAATTTAAAAGCTAATGATGTAGACAACCGCCCTATGTAAAGGGATTTTTAATTTGCTCTGTCTATCTATTGAATAAATCAGTCAAAAATTACCCCTTAAAAATGCGGACATTTTTCATAGCTCTATTTTCGCTTGAGAACGTTTTTTAAAAAAACCAAGAACATAGGGGCTGAGATATTGTTAATTTAATTGTACATGCTAAATTTCATCATAATCTGACGAATAGTTTTCAAGAATTTTGAGAAGCGCGTTTGTATGGAAATTTTAGAGAGTCGCGGGACTCTTAATTTTTTAACACAATCGGAAAAGACAACTAATTGTACAATTATTCCGAAGCTATACAACGTTTATTGGTATAGGGGTTTGTTTGTAAGTACTGTTGTATGATAAAAAAGCGATGATAGCCTAGTTGGAAGAAGGCTCACCTCTCAACTCAGAGGTTGCGGGTTCGAATCCATCCGACACGGCACGCACCAATTTGCTCATTTGTGAACATATGTGCGTATTTAATGTCATCTGCTACATAACTGTAGCCCGTTGTATGGCGACAGGATCGCCCCCTTTCACATTTGGGACTGAGCATCGTCTGACGAAGTATGGGTGCTGTAATACACCTGCCATCCCCTTCGAGGGAAAGGTGTGCGATATGTTATGTTATATTGTTGTATGATGGTGTGATGATGTACAGGTGTAGTTAGTGAAATTGATTTTATCTAGTTTACGTAATCATGTATTATATAGTAAGAACAAAAGTAGCCATTAAGATATAAATCTTATACAATAAACATAATTAATAAATTGTATGTATTAAATTTAATTTAGAAAAACAACAAATTATTTAGGTTGTTGGTTTGCTCTAAGTCTATTTTCAGGTGACTTTTACTGATAAATTTTATACTTCCACAACTCATTTTGGGAAAACCCGTACACAAAAGATACCACAATTCTATAATGTGCTATGCTATCACTATGTCTTACTACGCCCTAATGCATTAGGGCGTAGTAAGACATAGTGAAGCCATCAAAGAAAAAATATTTTTGGATTTTCGGAAATAAAATCAAGTCTTCATATAGAGTTGTTTCTTTGAAGGGTAGGACAATAGATAATAAGTATTATTACACCCGAAACCAGCACCTTGTCTAAATAGATATCACTATTGTTTAGACTTTAGTTACTATTATTGTATTTGTATGATATTTATATTACTTTATGGTCTGTTTATACTCTGTCTGCGTATTTTATTCTTCCCATCGCGCGTGGCACTCTCGACTACCTCAGTAATACAATATTTTTATACTACTAAAGTGGTCAGTGCTATCAAGCAAAGATAAGTACATACAGAAGAACGCCGATTATCCGAATAGAGCCCGGTCCTAATAATTCGGAATTTTTAAAAAATCGGATAATCGGACATGGTACGAGTAATAAAGAAAAACGAATTGTCACACATAGAATAATTTTTATTAAGTTTAACAAATACAGTTCTACAATAACGCTCACTTGAACATCTCGATCAGAGTAAGTTGCTACCATATCAGTGGCCCTATTCGGAGATCTGAGATTTTCATCTCACCTTTTTTCGTTTTTGTTGCTCTAGTTTGAAACGTCATAGGTGTGAGAGTGACCGAGATAAAATCTCATCTCATCTCACGCGTAGGAATAGCCCTCCAGGCCTTAACAAAAACACAAAGTACATATAAAATTCACACATATAAGTGTCTTGCCTCTAGCTTTCAACCATAACAGTTGAAACATCTGGACTCCAACGAGTACCAACTTGTTACAACAAAGCAAAAATTAGTTGGTTTTATTTTTTATATTACGCTTAGGACCCACTCGGATAATTGGCGATTCGGTTAATCGATGTTCGGATAATCGGCGTTCTACTGTATTCCGATATAAGTCCCACTTTACACTTAATGCTAACATAGCTACAGCACAAGACATTTTTTAGCACAATTGAGATTAAAATAAAATAAAAATGTAAAGAACAAATAAATCCAGTAATTCCGTCATTGGCTTCAGCGTGACGCCGCGCAAATAAAAAAAATGTACAAAATGAACAAATATGCACTTATATAAATATACACAGACATTAATAGGCCATTAAAATAGCAGTTTTTTTTTGTCAACGTCACACAAAATTTCCGATTCAATTTTGTTTTTATATGGTGTTAGGGTCACTTACTGAGCATAAAATCACGAAATGCTTACAGATCCAGGTGGAGCTTCAAGCGCCATGTTGAAAAAAAGCTTTTGGCCGATAACTCAGAAACGATGTCCTTTAGAGCAAAAGTTATTGAGACCATTATTGAAGAGAATAAAATTAAGCATCTTTTACCACCTGTATACTTTTTTGTAAAACTTCCAGTTTACGATTGATGGCCCATTTAATGTACCGGTTTTTCTATCTCGGTTTCTATCTAAAACCGGTTCATTAAAAAAATCGGAAAAGTTCGAGGTTGAATTCTATTTTTACTGACCTATAAGAAATTTTCTTTGAGTTACCGCGGCGACAGAGAAGCCAATGACGGAATTGAGTCTGTTATACACGAGCATCCACAAATTAACAAATAATCAATTGAATAAACGTTCAATAAGCTAATCTTTTCTCATGTCATGCAATATGTTCGTGCGAACACTGATTAAGAATAAGATACTCAATAGTGATAGTTTGTTAATCGCGAGTCCGTACGAACAATGCGAAGCGATCTTCGTTGGGACGTGCGAGCGAATATATTGATCAATATATAATTAAACATTAAGATGTTATTTAACGAATTGGAATATGTATCATATGATACACACATTGTAGAAGGTACAATTTTCTTCCCTTTTGTATAGAAAAATAACTTTGATCTATTTTTATATGCATTGCTCTAAAAATTGAAGAAGCCCCTTTTGTTTTATGTCTATGACCCTTGTTAATTGTCATAGAAATTAACAACGATAACTACCTATACCTATAGTTATTTTTTTGTGATAAAAATGCTTTGGAAATGAGTGTCCTTTGCATTTATTTTTAAGAAATAAAATAATTTTATAAACTTGCTGGCTTATTATTCGTGAAGCTTGGACATATCCTACTAATATTATAAACGCGAAAGTTTGTATGTATGTATGGATGGATGGATGGATGTTAGCCTTCACGCCAGAACGGCTGAACAGATCTGGATGAAATTTGGCACAGAGATAGATTATAGTCTAGAATAGTACATAGGATACTTTTTGACCGCGGGTTAAACCGCAGGGCGCAGCTAGTGCCAACTATTTCAATCATACTATGTATGTGCAATCATGCATATTATTATTGTTTCAGCCTTAAAAAAAAATAAGTTTCCTACTGCTGGGCAAAGGCCTCCCTTCCAGACTATCTTCGATTTGGACTCTGACAAAGGGTGCGTGACGAGCTAAACTCGCACGACAAAGACCAAATTGTCCTTATACCATCATCTAAAATATCATCATCATTCATAAGTATATATTTGGCGAACTTTAAGGGACCCGACTGCGGCGAAGCCAAAAAAGTAGAGTTATAATATGTTTGGCCTATATTTGCAAAAGTACAAGCAACTACCTACATAATTGTGTATGTCTATTTATATTTTGTGTTCCCTCGTCACTTCTAAACGCCTGAGCCGAATTTGTAGAATGATATGATATGATTGCGCATGCGACTGGGTTCGTTTAAAAATATGTTTATTATTTGTCAATGCTTAGATAGATGATCAGAGCCACAAATCGAAAGAAAAAAAAAGTGATGTGACAAGACAGCTGATACTGTCAGTTCTGATTTATTTGTCTGTCAGTCTGACAGCTAATGACAGTGGATTTTCATGTTTTTCTTTGTAATTTACGATTATCCGTGGATTTTCAACTTTACATTGTTAGAATAATTCTTTTTCCGCAAATTTTAATGTATCAACAATTAAACCTAACTCGATAAAGCTCCTCAGAAGTTGCTCTGCTGATTTTATTTGTCAGTGTATTGCATTACAATGGCAGAAGCAAACGAAAACAGTGATAAACCGCTCGATATCAATGGAAATAATTTTAACCCGGATAAGTATCTTGACTGCATTCTTAAACATGCTACACTCAAGCAGATCATGGACAAAGAAGCTGAAATCGTCACTCAAAGCCAGTTCCTCCAATCTGAAATGCAGACTTTGGTTTACGAGAATTACAACAAGTTCATATCAGCCACCGAAACTGTACGCAAAATGAGGACAGATTTCAAAATTATGCAGGAGGAAATGAACAAACTCAGTGAAAACATGAACAAAATAACCACGTTCAGTGCGCAGATATCGGAATCTTTAAAAGAAAGCGGCAATAACGTGAGTCGCCTATGTGGCACGAGACAACTCCTCGACAAGCTTCAATTTCTATTTCTACTGCCTTCACAATTAAACAAAGCTATTTCTGCAGGGCGATACGCCGACGCCGTCCACGATTATACACACGCGCAGAGAGTATTACAAAAGTATGGCAATCAACCTTCATTCCAAAGTATTCAAACTGAATGCCTAGAAATAATTTATACTTTGAAGAAAACATTAAGAGATAGATTGTTAAACCCTGAAACATCTGCTTCTGAACTAGCAGAAAGTGTTGGGCTTCTGAGACAATTACAGGAAACAGATTCATCTCTCCATGATATATTTTTAAGCTGTGCTGAAAACCGCCTCGACCAACACTTGCAGGCTTTAAGTGCAACAGTAGAGACCATGGACATCCTAGAATGGGTGGAAAAGTGTAACAGCACACTTCTAGCAGACCTTGGGATCCTGATATCTTGCTATCATGACATGTTCCAGGAGACAGAAAACACAGAATTTGGTGACAAGATCTTAATACAAGTATTCCATCTTTTTGAAGAAGTCATGAAAAGGCCAGAAAATATTGGAACTGAAATTTTGATCAGAGGATTAGATAAGTTCTTTAGGAAGCTACAGGCTATGACCGAGATAATATCTAGTGATTCAATGTCCAATAGAGCTGTGGATGTTGTGATACAATGCATTGATCACAAGGCCACCATGCAGTACCAATCCATACAGACTCAGTTCAAAGACAATCTCACAAGAGTAAGACAGACATTAGCCAGCAAAGGCACAGAGCAGGCTGATCTGAAAGACATTCTCAACTCCTTACAGGTGTATCTCATGCAAAAAGTTCAAGCATCTCTTCTGGACTTGATGGCCTTTCTACAAAACAATCTGTCATTCGGTCTGAAGCCTTGGTGCGGTAAAGCGGTAGCAGATATGTGCTGGAAAGTGATCTCGGAGACAATGGTAAACCTCTCAGATATGGTAAAAAATATGGCCTGTGTTCAGACCGCTAACAACAACATTCCATTTGAATTACTTCTTATTCTCGCTAAGCTCTGCTTAGAAATGCAAGAGAATGGAGTCACTACATTGCATAACCACTTAATAAAGCTGTTGGAGGAGGCTGCTCCAGGGCTATCCATAGACAGTAAAGACACTAACAGTGTTATGGTACACTTGTCGACTGCTGCTCAGTCGGCATTGGACTCGGAGGTAGTTTTTATTGGACAAACAGCCGCGCAGATGTTGCGCGTGTCGGTGCTCGCGCGCGACTGGCTCCGTGCGCCGGAGCCGCGCGGCCCGCGCGCCGTGTGCCGACGCGTCGTGGAAACGCTAGCAAGCGCCGATAGCGCCGCGGCTCAACTCTTCCCGACGAGCATGAAGCCTTCCAGCGACTCTAGTCGGAGAACTATTTGGTCGCGAGCGCCGTCCTCCTTCACTTCACCTCTTAATCGTATATTCTCGGAGCGTATCGAAGTGTTTAGTCCCGCGGGCGCGGACAGGGCAGCGCTATCCAACGGCGCACTGAAAGTAGCTCTGAAAGCGCTGGTAGAATGCGTGAGACTGCGTACGTTTGGGAGGCACGGGCTGCAACAGCTGCAAGTGGACGTACACTTTCTGCAGCAGAGGCTATCTTGTATGGGTAATGACGAGAGGCTGCTGAATGCATTGCTGGAGGATGCGCTGGCGTCCGCACAGCTTAGATGCGTGGATCCGCAGCTGATGGAGCCTAGCATTGTAGATATTATTTGTGAAAGAGGATAGAAAAATATACTTTTAGTTAGATTTAGGTACAACATTACACCATATTAACTATGTATTATTATTTTTATGTAAGTAGAAAATTGCGAATAAAATCCGTAATTTCTTTAATTTTTTTTGTCATTGCTGTCTACCTATCTACCTATCTACTTTCATAAGACCAAAACTATAAAATTAATAAGTAAGTATAAAAAAACGAAATTATGCTGATCTACAGTAATTGCTTATTTAAAGAAACTGTTTTTAGTACACAGAACAAATAATAAATAGCACACTACATAATAGACAAATTATTACGTATAGAATCTGAATTAATTTTATACATTCTTTGCCCTGACTACCTATGTACCGGCACAGAATAAATAATTGTCTGTACCGGCTGTAAAACGACACGCCAAAATTTTCTCACATATCATCATGCCTTTCTACCGAGGGGACTGGCAGAGGTGTAGGGTCATTACGCTGGATCGCGGCCCTGCGTTGTTTCGTGGCCTTTTAGAGGTCCAACCGTATAAATATTGCAATAATAAGAATTCTATCTCACTCTTGCCAACATGTTGTGGCACTTTAAACAGTTGGATAGTTGCAGAAGGTAATGCCCATTCAAATAAGTCTGTTAGCCTAATCTATGTACCGGAAATAAATCATCCATTTTGCCGGCCGCGCTGTCAGCGCACATACGTACGCAAACCTGCACAAAAAATAGCGAACAGGTCCCGCTTCAAACTCAAGTATTTTAAATTTACGACTACTTAGTTACTAGTGTGATTGTTTTTGAGTGATCATAGTTGTTTGTTTTACGTAATTTTGCATTTAATTTGAGAGTAAATTACTTTAATATCAGTTTAATTTGGTGGCCGCCAACCAACACAATCATTTTTGAGTAAAGTTGGTATACGGCCGGGTGGCCGCGGCACTAGCTCACTGAATGAAATAAGTTTGCTTTCTTTCCAATTATTAATGTAAATAAAGCTTCGCTTTGTGCAATTGTTTTTTATTATCGGGGTTGGTTTAAATGATATGTTTAGTTTACGGCCGCCAAAATATAATTATATCCATTTATAGCTTTAATGTGGCTGCAAACTAACACATGCTAACAAAACAAATCTGGTTCGCGGCCGTCCGAAAATTATATGAAAAATAGACGGCCGATATCTGATGATTTGAAAATAGAGGTGTCAGTTTACGGCCACTTCTTTTACATGTTTGTGACGCGTTGTGTAAAGACAAGAATGAAGAGAAAGAAAAAGCTAAAGAAGCAAGAAAGCAAGCCTTGAAACGTAAGCGAGAGGAAGCTAAGAAAAAAAAGGAATACACAAAGCCAAGAAACTTAGAAAAGAAAAACTTTTAGAGCCTAAAGAGTTAACATCATAACAAAATACTAAACAAAATTGTGGCCAATGCGCAAATATCTTAAACAGTGACACTGAAGATGATGAAAACATAAATGTTGGCTGTGATTTTTGTACTAAATGATTTCATTTGAAGTGTACTGAATTTATAGGACTGACTTATGATGATGTTAAAAATAAACCGCTCAAGTGTTACTTGTCCATTATTGATAAAGAATAGTTTTTTTTTTTATACTTAACTCGTTGTTTCAGTTGATAATTTTGATCTCGTACCAACTAGGTAGGTACTTACTCAATTAAAGACTGTATAGACTTTAAATATTTTTGATAAGTACAAAATACATTATTACAGGACAGCTATAGAAATTGTTATAGAGTTTTGGCAGGAAATCGAGTGAATGGGGCCTTGCCTAGCTTTATGCACAGAGAGAATGTTTCTGAAAGAGCACGCCTGGCTGTACATAGAGAGGTACATAGAGAGTGGTCCCCACTCTTATGTTTGGAAGTAAATGTAGGGTCTGGCAGAAGAAGCATGAAAGTAATGAATGCTGTAGAAATGAGAAGTTTGAGAAGTATGGCTGGAGTGATCCTGATGGATAAAATGAGAAACAACGACATTAAAAAACGTTGTGGTGTGGTAGAGGATGTAGTGGTAAAGATTAAGAAAGGGATGCTGGATGATGGACACATTGAGAGAATGAATGAAAGGAGATTGACGAATCAGGTTTACATGGCGAGTGTGGATGGGCAGGGCAAGTCGGTCAGGGTCGATCTACGTACGGCGCACGTATCTCGACCAAATTGAAGACGCTTAGAGAAAGGCCAGGTCAAGAGTACCCGTAACCGACAAGCGTGTATGAAAAGATTCATGAAAGTGGAAGAAGCAAAAGATGTGTTCCAGGATCGTAGCAAGTGGAGAGAAGTGTTCTCTGCCTACCCCTATGAGAAAGAGGCGTAATTATATGTATGTATAGAAATTGTTGAAGACTAATTACCAATAGTTACTTTTAAGATGTTAATATTTAAAAATCTTGACTATTTAAAATACTAGTCTAATACGCTTAAATTATGGAGTATTACTCAAGTTATAATAAGAACAAAATGTTAATATTAACCAAACTTAATTTGTTGCATTACAAATTGATTTTAAAATGCATTGTTTTCTTTAATTATTTGTAGAGATAGCTATGTAATGTGTTTAATAACGAAAGAAGAATAAATGCAGTATTGATGAAAGAAAGTATAGTATGTCAGAAGTCTAGAAGAAGAATAAATGCATTTGTTAGAGGTTTTCGAGTAAGGGAAGAAAGGAAAGAAAGAACAGGGGGAAGAATTGTTGCAGAAATTAAAGATGAAGGTTAGAAGGGAGGAGAAGGAAAATGCTGTAGCTTAGGATACCTGAATGTGGAAATAAGAGATGGTAGAATAGTGAAGGTAACGTTAGGTTAGACCACAAGAAAGGGATGAATATTGAAGAGAATGTACTTTTTAAGAGTAAAGGCGTTCGAGTGACAATTGCGATCATATGCCAAATGATGTGGGAATTTATGATAGGCCCATTATATGGTAAAAAGTGTACGAAATAGTAAAAAACTGTAGAAATTCGTAAGTCAATATTGTACGTAAAACTGGCGGCCGCGAACTAACTCTAGGGTGGCCGCGAACCGAAAAAAATGGCCGCCAACTGGCATTTTGAGTAAGTTTCAAGTAATTATTTATTTTAAAAAAATCTGTTACAATATTCCTCCAAGACTTGTTTCGAAAATTTACTTGATGATATCTGCTACGCCTACAAAAATAATCTGAACCAGAATTATGGACATTTCATACTAATTTCAAGGATCAAAGTTAGGAACTCGACTAAAAGGCCGCCAACCGGCGCAACGACCCTACAACACCCACACTTCGTCGGACGATATTCAGTCCTAATGTAACAGGGGGCGAGCCTGTCGCTAAACACCTGGTCAGTACGACTGCATGAAAAAAAAAACATGATTTTCCTCACTGTAGGGAGGTGAAAAGTATGTTTCGCTCGGCAGCAAAGTTATTCGGCATAAAGTTTTTCAATAAAAAAGGTTATTCGAAAGGTACTACCCTCACTACGTTTAGGTTTCTATATTTAAGCCACTCGCTTCGCTCGTGGTTCAATCTATACAAGTTATCGCGCCAAAAAATAACTTTGCAGCCTTGCCTAAAAAAAAATATTTATTTATTCATGACAACAGTCTCAGAAAAACATCAGTAAGTTCAAAGAGCTGTAAAAGGTTTTTTTTTTTACATAACCGCCTTTGCTGTTTTAATTTGTTACCTAGGTTTATTCTGCTCTAATTTATTTTTTAATACAATTACCAATAAAAAAAAGTTGTTTCATTTAAAAAATTAGTCGAAATAAACCCAAAATTTAGGATTAGGTAAATATCCACCCTGTGATAACGGTGTCCAGCTGGCTGCCAAGCGTTATCGCTTATATTACTATAGTACCTGGATGGCCGAGCTTTGCTCGGTATTTTTTTTTATTTTTAAATTATGTTTTTTGGATAATAAACAATTGATTTTAGTCTAACCTCAAAGCAAACACTCATTGACTTCGTGTTACTTAACAACGCCATCTGCTGTTGTGTCGTTAAAGCAATTAGTTGCTCACAAAAAATAGTAGTATTATTATTCGCCAATAGATGTCAGGAAGAGTCATATTTTTCAGTTGAGATTGATTATCGATAAAACACGAATAAAATGATATTTTCTAAAAATGATTCCTAGCTAGATCGATTTATCGCCCCCGAAACCCCCTATATACTAATTTGTATGAAAATCGTTGGAGCCGATTCCGAGATTCCAATTATATATATATATATTTATATACAAGAATTGCTCATTTAAAGGTATAAGATTTATTACCTTAGATATTATATATATACTTTGTCAAGCTATATTTGTGTGTGTACTTACCAAAGATTAAGGTTCTTTTATTTTCGAATAATCTATTGGTAGTTAAATTTTGGGTACTGCTTAAACTATCCCAATTATTTTTTTGAGACAACAATGACGTATTTTTGTTGAGCGCTACATCACAAAATTCACAAACTTCAAAGAAAACTCAAAGATAACCTGTAATTTTAATTCATAGTACCTGGATGGCCGAGCTTTGCTCGGTATTTTTTTTTTATTTTTTAATTGTGTTTTTTGGATAATAAACAATTGATTTTAGTCTAACCTCAAAGCTGTGCCTCAAAGCAAACACTCATTGACTTCGTGTTACTTAACAACGCCATCTGCTGTTGTGTCGTTAAAGCAATTACTCGTAGTTGCTAACTAAAAATTGTATTATTGTTCGCCAATAGATGTCAGGAAAAGTCATATTTTTCAGTTGAGATTGATTATCGATAAAACACGAATAAAATTACATTTTCTAAAAATGATTCCTAGCTAGATCGATTTATCGCCCCCGAAACCCCCTATATACTAAATTGTATGAAAATCGTTGGAGCCGATTCCGAGATTCCAATTATATATATATATATACAAGAATTGCTCATTTAAAGATATAAGATTTATGTACATAGACAGATATTATTATGGTAATTTGATATGATAAGTATAGCTTTTAGGATGTTTTCTAAGATACAGCTTTTATTTAATAGGTAAAAACTGGAAATGAACTAGAAAAATAAGTTTTTCATTAAAGCACAAAAAACTTTTCGTTTAAAAAAAGCACTAGAAAAGCTTCAAAAAAAGAAGTTAAACCTTGCACGTCGAACGTGTTTTTGTAATCCAGTTTTTCTATGGAATTTAAGAGTCCGGCGACCTAACTAATTTCGACTTAAGCGAACTAGACTAACTTCGCATTGGCTTAGGGTATTCTATCGCCATTTCATCTAGAAGAAGAAGACGAGTGAAGAGAGCGAGTAATGATACTGACGAGCCTCTAAACTTACCTACAGACTGACAAAGTGCAATTTTAAGTTTTTTTATGACTTTTGCACTACTGTAATCATTCTTCTTGTATTATTGATTCATTTAACAGCTAATGATGTAGACAACCTCCCTATGTAATGGAATTTTTGATTTGCTTTGTCTACTTACCTATTGAATAAATCAGTCAAAAGTGACCCCTTATAATGCGGATATTTTTCATAGCTCTATTTTAGCTTAAGAACGTTTTTAAAAAAAACCAAGAACATAGGGGCGAAGATATTGTTAATTTATTTGTACATGCTAAATTTCATCATAATCTGACAAACGGTTTTCAAGAAATTTGAGTAGTGCGTTTGTATGGAAATTTCAGAACGTCGCGGCCCTCGCTCGTATGACGTGAGTGGGACGACACGTAATGACCATCGTCATTACGGTTATGCTACGGCCAAGCTACGGCTACTTTTGCTATAGCGGCTTTCAGCAAGAATTCGGGTTATCGCGACAAGTGTAGCCGGCTAGTTCGTCACTCGACGATGTATCGGGCGAATTATCGCCCACGTCAGCTCCGCATAAAGGCGACGAGTTGACCGCTAAAGTAGACAAGAACATCGCCGATAACCGATAGTCCCAGCATTAGAAAATAAACCCTGACCTGCTACCAGTAAGAATTTGCCCTAACTTATCGTTAGCATTTAGGTTTCTCAAATTTATCTTTTGTACAATTGCCAGTCTGGGGGCCTACCACGACATCTTAACGTAACCATCATGCCAATAGATGTCAAGATTGTCATGTGCCAATATGTCATGGTAGGTAGGCCGCCTGTACATACCACATTCATGGAAGATACACAATAAACACCATTCTATTTTTAGATAATTTATTTATAACCCAATAATCAAAATTTCATTCTTATATTAAAAATAATGATATCATCTACATACATAATATATATTTTATGTTAAATGCTTCTAAAACATAAATCTCACGAGACAGTACGACTATTTACGAGATAATAATTACACATGTTAGTCACGAGAGTATGTTTAACAGAATTTAATTTAAAACAATTATTATTATTTAGGGGTGTATTTATTAACATGAACAAAGAATTTGGTCTTATAAAGTGGTATGTAGGCAGAAACAGAGTTGAATAAAATCAATAATTATTAGATACAATTTTGAATTCATAAAAAATATTATTTAGTAATAATTTAGATGGTAAAACTCTTACGACTAAAGTCAATGTAAGGATTGACCAAGAGTAGTCGTGTCGTAAAAATAAAATTGATTATCTGCCTACTCGCAAGCTGTTCTCTTCTCTACAGACCGGGTGCAGAGTATTGCATTGTATGAATACTCAGACTATGGTAATTCTATGAATATTAACACCAACCACCAATATTTTTATTTATAAAAATAGACTCTGATTTGTTAATTATATTTTAGTTCATTTATATATATGTATTCATTTCAGTAAGTCTGTAACAGCAACTACAACAATGCTGTAGTTGAATAGATTATCAATTATGCATTTCTTGCAAGAATATATTGCATTATGCACATTTCAATCTAAATCCTTACAATTGAGACACTCATTTCTAAAGTAAACAAAAACAGCATCTATTTTAAGTTCCGATACAAATTATACAGTTACTAACTTATTCTATAAAAGCGGAAGCTCTTGAGTTCACTTCATGGTTTTGTGTGTAACAACTTCTGGAACTAAAATGTCGCTTTCTTTCAAATTGTTAAGAAATACAAAGATAGAAGAAGACTTATGTACTGTAAAAAAAAACAATCACCTAAAGGCTACATAAATTTCGGGTCTAGCACACATTAATCAATTATTATTTTAAAAGTATATAATGATGTATTTATCTATCTTATGATTCGAGTATTAGGATCTTACCCAATAATAACAACTGTTTGCATTGATGAACAGAAAGTTTCGAGTTCTCTTAGTTCCTAGCGAATGGTGAACAGCAATAATTCTGCGTATCAAATACAGCAGTTCAACTGTAATTGCACCGATTTATTGAAACACTGATAAACAAAATCAAAATGTACTCCTAAACGCTATAACATAAATATTTACTATTACACTTACAGCAATCTATGCTCTAAAACAAATTGACAAGTATGTTAACGTTTCTCATTTACAAAGTTACAATAGATCAACGCCTTATACTCGTACCTACCCTCGAGACAAAATTTTGTCGCATCATAAAACGTCACGAAACTTGTAAAAATATTTGTATCATACAATGGTCCATCTGTTACTTTTTTTGTGAGCCTTGTGATGCGCGTGTTCTCGTCTAACTCTAGCGATCCCTTAAACTACACTATCCTATCGCGCCGGCCGTCGCCGTCGGCGCGATCAGTCCAGGAGCCAGATAGAAACCAATCGACCGGCCTCGATTTACTTCACGTTCTTCTGCATGAGTTTTCTCATTTTCTCAGGGACGGGCACGCCGGCGTGCGCGGCGGAGCGCCTCGTCTTGTGCGCGGGCGCGGCCGGCGGCGGCTTGAGCGACTTGCGCGACTCGCCCGACGACGTCGGTTCAGTTTTTTTGATGCTGGATTTTCTGGCCGGGATCTTCGGTTCGGTTTTCTTGACGCTAGCTTTTCTGGTCGGCGGCGTTTTGGCGGCGGCGGGGGCGGGGGCGGGGGCGGGGTCGGGGTCGGTCCTGGCGCCGGCCTGCCGCGGGGGCCGGTGCGTGCGCGGCGGCTCCGCGGGGGGGGCGCGCGCGCGGCGGATGCGCGGCGGCGTGTGCGCCAGCGACGTGTGGCGCGCGAGCAGCGCCGCGCTGCTGAACAGCTCGCCGCAGTCGCAGCGGTACTCGATGCCCAGCGACCCTGCGACGCAAGCCCACACAAGTATACATTACAGTTTCAAAAAACCTTCGACAATCATAGGTTATAAACAATAGCACCTGCGATCAAGTCACTTTTCAGGCAAAAAAAATAGATCTAAATCGGATTCTCCGTTTGGGAATTACGATGCCACAGACGAGACGCACACGTTAAACATGTAATACGACGTCCGGGGGTTAAAAATTAAAAAAAAAACATTTTTTTTTAATTTTTTTTATGTAGAATAGGTCGGCGTTTGACCACCAACTCGCCTGATGTTAAGCGACGTTGTGGTCTAAGATGGAGCACGACGACCTATAAGATACTTATTCACTCTAGCTTTGAAGTTTTGTAGAGTGAACAAGTACAAAGACGGCAGTTGAGTGAGGCGCTACAAGTGTGCTACTGCTCAGACCCGTCTTCGGAACGGTTACACCGGACTACATCCCGAAACACGACTAGGTCATTTCACGACATGGCTTGGTCCGGTGGGTGGTAACTAGCCTCGGCCAAAGCCTCCCACCAGAGTTTGCTACCCGGTTAGCACTACCCAGGGACCACGTGTAGGGAATCAGAATAGAGTACACTCCTACGGACGTGGGTAGCTCAGCCCCCAAAATACTACAATGTACAACCTAGGCGACCTAGACTAACTTCGCATTGGCTTAAGGTATTCTATAGCCATTTCGTCTAGTAGACGAAGACGAGCGAAGAGAGCGAGTGATGATACTGACGAGCCTCTAAACTTACCTACAGAGTGACAAAGTGCAATTTCAATTTTTTTATGACTTTTGCACTTCTGTAATCATTTTTAAGTAACTAAGAATTTCCCTTGTATTATGGATTTATTCAACAGCTAGTGATGTAGACAACCTCCCTATTTAATGGAATTTATGATTTGTTTTGTCTATCTATTGAATAAATCAGTCAAAAGTGACCCCTTAAAAATGCGATTTTTTCATACCTCTATTTTCGCTTGAGAACGTTTTAAAAAAAAAACCAAGAACATAGGGGCGGAGATATTGTTAATTTAATTGTACATGCTAAATTTCATCATAATCTGACAAATGGTTTTCAAGAAATTTGAGTAGCTCGTTTGTATGGAAATTTCAGAGCGTCGCGGCCCTCTTAATAAACTGACACCGGCCCTAGTATGCTAAGGCAGACTACTAGCGGTATGTCGACTCTTTTTATAGAGACAGACGTATGTTTACACATAGCCTTCACGTTTCTTCACGTCATGTTCTCACACCACATAAAGTGTGACGAGAAGTATTTTATCGCGCGTCTTTGTGAGCTTACCTTTTATAGCTCCGACGTATTAGAGCTTATTTTAGCATGCACCAAGCTAAGCTAAACTTTAAAAGTACCTAAAAACGTTGGCTGTTCCAGAATCGATTTAATTTGCACTCGTCAGGTTACATCACGGTTCCCGCTCGCAGTGAAACCCTCGGATATTCTAGATTTACAAATAATAGCACACTTACACTTTGGCGTGAAAGAGTAGCAAGTGTTCATTACTTTCGAACTTCAACATGATAATGAGAAAAGAATAGTAAAAATTACTCACGTTTCTTGGCCGGTTGTGGCGGTGCAGGAAGAATTTCTTTGTGTTTCGCTGTGATAGCTTTCCCAGATGATTTCCGTCTGGCGATGCCACCTAGAGACTTCCGCTTCTCTGCTAGAGACTTTCTCGGAACCTTTTTTTCTGTTAGTTTTGGCACCTTTTCCGCAGCCGGCTTCGATGTTTCGGTAGCCGTTTTGGGGAAGGAGTATTTCACGTCACTATCGTCCGAATCGGTCGAAAGCACTGCCTCGGCTTCGGACAATTTGGGAATATGTTTTAATTTCATCGGCGGAGCTGCCGAAGTTTTTTCTATCGGTTTGGATTTAGTCTCCGCCGATTTAGCTTTAGATTCGGACACTTTGGGTTTGGGCTCGGTTGCTTTCGATTTTATCTCGACAGCTTTCGGCTTCAGTCGTGATACCTTAGGAGGGAGCTGCAATGAAGTCCGTCTCTTTGCGTGGTCGTTGGAGTTCGGCCGCTCGATCTGCAGGGAGTTGCGCTTCTTGGCCCGGACTTTCATGAATGTCTGTCCTGGCGACGTCTCTTCGACTTTAAACTTTGGATTTAACATGTATCTGATTTCATCGTCGTCACTTGATTCTACGGAAGGCTTAATCGTGTCTGTGGCTGGGATAGGTGGATCTACAGACTTTTGGCGTTTCGTTACAAGTGGAGTACCTTTTTCTTTCAGTCCAGTCTTCTTTTTTGGTATGTCTTGACTTTTTACTTCTTTAAGATCGATTTTCTTAATTTTCTCAGGAACCACAGGTTTTTCCTTCTCTTTATTTAATTCAGACTTTGTTAAATCTCGTTTAGCAGGTGTATTTTGAAGTTCCGTAGATTTAGTTTCTTCTTTTAGCGAAGGTTCATCAGAGACTACATCAGGAGTTATTTTTTCGTCATCAATCTGTTTTACTTCCGTAACGACTGGAGTCTCTACTTCGACTATGTTTTTAACTTCTGGCGATTGTTTCACCTCTTGGCTGTCTTGCTCTGTGGCAACATTATCATCAACGACAACAACTTCAGCAATATCAGCAACTTCCATATCATCTTCTTTCTTTTCTGAATTTGAATTTTCATCGTCCTTAGCAAGATCTTTCTCGGTAGCATCTTTGAGCTGCTTGGATTGTCGTTTCTTCTTGGAACAGATTCCAGAATGTTTATTTAACGAGTGTTCATTAGGGAACACCATGTAACATAAAGAGCATTCGTGTATTATATCTTTAGTGGACAATGCACTCTTGCTGCTCTTGTCATCAGATTTATCTGAACTTGTCTCTGCATGCTGCTCTTTATGTTCGATCAGATGATGTAATTTTCTGAATGTTTTATTGCATACCTCGCACTGTGGAGGCGGCGGGGTCTTCTCGGGAGTTGGCTGGGCAGGAACTGAAGGTTTCTGCCGATTGATCCCGTCATGGGTCCCCCTGTGTTCTACTAAATGATGTAGCTTCCTAAACGACTTATCGCACGGCTCGCATCGAAAACCAGCGCTCGCATCTTCGACTTGCTTGACAACAACATCTTCTTTAAGATTTTTACTCTCGCTCTGTTCTGATAAACTCTTTCTAAGCGTACGCTTCGGTGCATTGTCAGGGTTGTGATTGATCCTGTGTTGCACTAAATGATGCAGCTTTCTAAATTCTTTCTTACAAACTTCACAGCTGAACACTTGTAACTTATTCGACTCTTGAGCTTCTTGCTCCTTTTTCTTTGCCAAGTCTTTTTTGTGCTGCAACTTGTGGCTCGCTAAATAAGATTGTTGTCTAAATGTTTTCCCACAGAACTCACAAACAAGGCTCTTGTTTTGATGGGGAACTTTGGCTTTGGATTCTTGTTTAGGTTCATCTTCCTTTTCTTTGCTAATTTTCTCAGATTTCCCTTTAATAGGTGTATCTTCAATGACGATCACATCATCTTTGTCTACGTCTAATTTAATTTGATCAGGCGTTATTTCAGGTTTAGTAGACTCTTTGGATTTGTGCTTTTTAGGAATGCCTGTCTTACTTTCGTCATCCATTTCGTAATCCGAGTCTTCGGATTCTTGCGATAGTCTGGATCTACGCGGACTCCTTTTGTCCGATTCAGATCTGTTAGGTGAAACGCCTGTACAATGTTTTACGTGTTTGAAAACTACGTTTTCGGACCTGAATAGTTTATTGCAAATCGGACACACGATATTTTCATTTATCTTTCCCATGGTCCAGTTTTCTCTAACAATTGCTTCTTCTGAACTGTCATCATCTTGATCATCTGAAATAGAATCTTGCTTGATTGGTTTTGCATCGATGAGCCTCGGCTTCTTCTGAGGACTAGGCGTTTTGTTATCGACCGCGCCATCGGGCAGCGGATATTTCCTGGGCCGTCCCCTTCCTCTCTTCACAGGTGTATTTCCTTGAGAAGTAAGATTTGGAGTGATACTCTCAATTAAAGTTTCATCCTGATTCTCCAATAACTCAGCGGCTTTAACTAAGTTGTCAATAGCAGAAGCAGCATCTTTATGATCTGATACATCTTCACTAAGGTTTATAATATCTTTTATGTTGTCTTTCACTAAAATCTGAGTGCTAGCTGTTTTGTTTTCAGTATTAGCATTACGTCCGAGTAGATATGATTTTTTGGGTACTAAGTTTTTAGCTTGAATGTCTTCCAATTTCCTTTTCTTTTTAGATGTCGTTTCTATACCTATATCACTAGGCTGGATAAGCTCTAAATCAGGCTCTTCGACTGGAGTCAGTACTTGTTTTCTTAGATGTTTTGTTTTAGTTTTATCCTGTTGTTTATTTTCAAATATAACTTCTGACATACATGAATCAACAGAATCATTATTGTCGGTTATAAGAATATCTGTCTCTATTTCTGATTTCTTGCTAGGTGACAATTCTTGTCCTTGAACGTTTAATTGACTCGGAACGAAGCCTATGCTAGACTCTAAGAACACCACTTTGACCGGCTTGTCTTCAATTATACTAATGTGGCGTGAAACCTGATTTTTAGCTGTCAAAGCTGATTGGTAAGCGCTGTGTATTTTAGAATGGTACTTTTTGTTACTAGAATCGCCTTGATTCTTATTTGTTTGAACATGATGTCCTATTGTTTGTATTGGTAGCTTAGACTTAACTTCTTTACGAGTAGGTTCCATTTTCTTTGGATTCACTCTCGAAGCTAGATCTTGTCCCGTAGCTGTTTGAACAATGTTCTGGGACTCTTTGCGGTCAAAACTCACTGTCAGACAATTTTCATAAGTAATAGAATTTCTTCTAGCAAATTTGTCAAAGTCTGTTTCAGTAATTATTTCAATATCTTTGTTAGTGGCATGTTTATCGCCTACTGCGTTTTTACTTTTCTCAGAAACAGCTTTCTTCTCTTCGGATGTTACTTTCACTGTGACAGATTTCTTCTTCAGATCTAGATCTCCAGTTATTGGCTCGTGTTCAATTATTTCTTCATCGGAATCTAAATCTTTTACACCAGTATAATTAGTGTTCGTAGTTTTTGAAATTATGCTAACAGGTTTGGTTTTATCAATTTTGCTGTATGTTTTAATTTCAGGTTTTAGAAGTTTTGGTAACTCATGAGGTGGTCGTTCCACAAACGGTATTCCATGTAGTTCGTTCATCTTCATTTCTATTTCATCTAAAGATACTGAATCATCAATTTTGGGTTTTGAAACAGGTTTTTGTGTACTAGTATCTGATTCACTTGTATTGATTAATACAGCTTGTTTCGGTTCATCCGCATTTTTACCTGGGGCTACTTTATTTATCAGATCTTCAATAGTTTTGTCTATTAAGCTAGCCATAAAACAACTGGCAGTGTTTTGATCTCTCGGAGTAGTTTCTGTTCTATTAACTACGGCTTGATCTTTTGGAGCAAGTTCTGTTTTATTAACAGTTGGTTGAATTTTTGGAGTAGGTTCTCTTTTACTAGTAGTACTTTGTTCTCTTAAAATGTGTTCTGTTTTACTAACAGTACTTTGTTCTTTTAGTTCTGTTTTAGTAACAATGCTTTGTTCTCTTAAAATAGGTTCTGTTTTACCAACAGTGTTTTGTTCTTTTAAAACAGGTTCTGTTTTACCAACGGTGTTTGGTTCTTTTGGGACTGGTTCTATTTTACCAGCAATAGTTTGACCTGTAGAGACAGGTTTCGTTTTACCAAACGTTTTAACGTTTACATCTGTAGCACAGCTTGTATTCATGGTGGACGCCACCACAGTTTTTAAATGATTTTCTTGTTTCGTAATGACTTTATTAGAAGCCTGTTGAAGTTTGTTATCGGCAAGCTCATTACTGGGTAGTGGTTTTGTCTCTACTGTTGGAGATACAACTTTACTTGAAAATACAGTTTCAGACTTAACACTTAATTTTTCTTGACCTTTGGCTGTAGCATTGCTTATTGTTTGTGCACGTTGGCTATCAATTTTTTGAAGTACATCTCTTCTATTTAAATCGTTGGAGTTTTTAATCTGCTTAGAGTTGGAGTTAAGAGGAGCCTTCACTTCTTTGAATTTGTTTACAAATTCTTGCCTATGTGCATCTGTCCATTTGCCGAATGGCACGGCTGCTGTGTGGTTGTTGTTAACCAGATTTGATTCCAGATTAGGTTTTCCTAATGGTTCTTTTATTTCACGTGTTTCACTTTTAGTTGCTGTTGGTTTTTTATCCGAAATAGTTTTTTTTGCTGCTTCTTTCTGACTGGCCGTATTGCCTACGGGTTTAATAATAGCTTCAACTTTAGGAGCTAAAACTGGAATAAGTTTAGAGATGGGTTTATTGGCAACAGACACAAT
This sequence comes from Peribatodes rhomboidaria, assembly GCA_911728515.1. Taxonomy (NCBI): domain Eukaryota; kingdom Metazoa; phylum Arthropoda; class Insecta; order Lepidoptera; family Geometridae; genus Peribatodes; species Peribatodes rhomboidaria. The sequence goes on from OU452175.1 coordinate 14,297,908, forward strand.
AGGAATATGACTATCAGTTTTATTGCTTGTGGTAGAGGAAATCTCTGACTGTTTGACTTTTGTAGGGATGCAAGTAGTATTCGTTGGTTTAGTTGGTTTCTTATCCACAGGATTTACGCCTGAGACGGAAGCAGGCACTGATGTTTTTTCCCGTGGTTTTGATTCCGGTTTAGGAGCCAGTTTAACTGGCTTGCCATCTTGCAAACTGGGAGAATTTGCTGGTTTTTCTGTAGAAATCGCATGCGATGCAGGAATAACATGTGATGTTTTGGGTAATGTTTTTATTTCGGACAACGTAACTTTCCCTGATAATTCTATTTCAGATGTGAGGGAAGGCTGCAGGCTTTCTTTCATAGCAGGTTTTAACTCGATCACGGCAGATTGACCTATTATTGCAAGTTTATCTTTAGGTACTAAAGAACACGACGCTGGTTTTTCAGAATCTTTTATTGCTTCGGGCACAAGAATAGACGATGTGGGTCTTTCTAGAAATTTTGTTTCCGGAATCGAAACATTAATTTCTTTTGAATCTTTCTGGCTAATACTTGTTGCAGAAGATTTGGCTTTTTCTGATTTAGAACAAATTGCTTGCTCTGATATCTTACAAGTGCTGTCAGCTTCACTTTTAGGTTTTACTTGGTCTGTAGATTCCGTTATAGGTGAAGATATGAGGCATTTTTCATTTAGTGCAACAATAGGTTTTTGTCCCTCAACGGATACATTTTCCGTTTGTATGCTACTTAAGTTGCTTATTGTTGTAAGCACTTCTGAGATCTTATCGCTAAAAACTACTTTATCGTCACTTATTTTTGTAGTACTTGAAGGCGTTATCAAAGAAACACTTTCGTCTGTATCGATTGAATAAAGGGTTATGCTTTCTTCTTTGGATTCTTCATTTCCAAGGTTTGTGCATGTACTTGAGACTTCTGAAAAAGATTCCAGAGGGATGATGTTACCATCATCAGGTTTGGTAGAACTTTCAAATGGATTGTTCACTGCATACGGTTTATTAGTCAAATCTGATTTAGGTGGAAAATTCAGTGAAATATTTTCAAGTATTTTTATTTTTGGCGACGTATCTTTTTGAATTTCCTTTTTTTCGTGAGTTATATTTGGGACTTCCTCTGCAACAACCGGTATAGCTGCTTTTACTGTGTCGCCAGACAAATCATTTTTATTTACTGGTGATTTTTCTAATACATTATCATTATTTGGAAGTGGTTCATTCATTTCTACGTTAACAGGTTTAACCTGTTCCACCACAGATTTGCTGGTAATTTCCATATTTTGATGAGTAGCAAAAGTTGAAACTTTCTTATCTTCCTTAGAGATCGTTGGCACAACTAATTTATCAGGCTTTGAAAGATCCACAGTAGTGGCTTTGTCATTACTGAGAGCTGTTACATTTTCTAAAACAGCACTGTCTTTTTTGATTGAATTAATTTCCGCTTTAGTTGAATCTTTAGTGCTATTTATTGTTATTGATTCTTTTTTTTGATCCGCAATAACAATATCTTTAGCAATAGTGCCTTCTTCTGTAGCTGTAGTAGCTTCAGACTTATGTATTTCCTCAATACTTTCAAGAGCTTTTGCTGCCTCACTCTGACTTTGTTCATGTTTTTCTCCAGCATTTTTAGCACATTTGTCTGTTTCAGGCTGATTTTTGTCCTCTTCTTTCTTAGGACAGTCTTTTTTCAAGTCTTGCTTGTCAGCAGCTTTGTTAGTTACTTCTGTCGAAATTTCTTTTTGTACAGGAACAGTCTCAATAAAGTTAACATTTTCGACGGCGTCTTTTTCTTTTGTTGGTAATAAATCTGTTGATTTTTGCTTTATATGTTCTGTATGAACTTCAATAGTCTTTTTCACATTGTCAGAGTGCCTATTAGGATCCAACTGAAGGTCAACCATAGTTTTAGTAAGTGGCTTCCTTTCTTTATTGGGTGTTGAATGAAAAGTCATGGGTGTAAAACTGCCTACAACAGGTGATTTTCGGGATTCACTAAACTTCATTTTTCCATTACGATTTACTTCTGCTTTAGATTCCGGGGAGCCTTCTTTTTCTTCAGTGTTTTTCTCACATGTTGATGTAGATGCAACAGGTTCCTTTTGGGGTGATTCAGTTTTCCCTTCAACTTTATTAATAATTGAAGAGTCAATCGTAGATTTGTTGGTATCTACAGTAGGCACATGTGGAGTATTCTTATCTAATACCTTTCCTTCCTTTGTAGGCTGAAAATAAAGGAATATATAAAAGATAACATTGGGTTTAAACATATTATATAATTGTCATAAAACTTTGTACCATGTACTTTGCAATCTACTGTTTTGAGTTTTGGGTGTCAAAAGCCATCAAATTCTTGCATTAGAGTTCCTAGGCCTGACACTAGCAAGGCCCTAACACTGGGTATAAAACATGATAGAGATGGCATACATGAAAACATGTCCAATAAAAAATACACATCATACTCAATCTAAAATTTAATTTCTTTAGTGAACACATTATACATATACATACATCAATACATGTGAACCTGGTTTGATAAGTTATATTATGGGAATTAACATATTTAAACACCAGAGTGTACATAAAATAAATGAGTTTTGGGTTTTTAATATTCACTATAATTAAAGGCCTGATTATACTTTCATTAGTGTGAGTGTGAGTTCATACATTTTCTACTTGCATTAAGTAGAAAATGTATGAGCTCACACTCAACTAATCAAAGTGAAATCAGGCCTTGAGACAAATAATTGGAAAATTGATTTTTTTACCACAATTACCTACTTAGTACATATATAACTATTTAGCAACAGTAATAGAAACATGTACATAAATTAACATACATTGATCACTAACAGTACCTACAAAATTATTTTTCATTTTTTAACTATATTTTTACTACTACATAAGAAGCCACAAATAAAACATGTAGTACTGAAATATGAAATGTGATTCTGAAGCTCATTTATATCTGGGGCCGATCCAAACTGAGACGACAGTGCTTCCAGATGCTGCCAGTTCAGGGAGAGATGCCCTATACTTGGCTCATTTGGTTTTATTCATGCACATTAATCCCCTTTCGATAACGAATGTGTGGACATATGCTCCGTCTCGCTCACACAGTCATCGTTATTAGTAATTCAATTAAATTCCTGAAAGTGATATTGAAAATGGTTTTAAAAGATACTTTTAATACAACATTTAAAATGTTTCAAAATAATTTTAGTAGAACATACAAGGAAAACTTGTTTGGATCAACATAAAAATAGTTAAATGCATCTTAAATGTAAATCATAATAAATAAAATAAAACATTAAAACCTTTTTCAATATCATCCTCAGTCCTTAGTAATTTTTATGATTTGTTGTGCAAATAGAGAATTTAGCCATTAAGAACTTAGTAATTTTGCATGAAATAATAAACCATTAACACTCATAGCTCATCACTACGGTTATTGGACTTGGAACACTTTAAAAAGGCATGGACAACTACCACCCAAACCCAGAAAAGACATTTAAATTCATTATGCATACATATGCTGTAAAAGTTGCTGGATAGAAATTAATTAGATATTGCAAAGTGGCACTTAAACATTTGGGAAAAATCTGTAAATTGTTTTTTTTTAACTCAACCAATCATAAGCTGGCAGCTACGCACCAATTAAACCTAAAGCACCAATCGAACTAGGAGGAAATTAAAATAAGATATTGGTAAAAACTTAATAATGCATGAAAACTAAACAAAAGAAAATGGAATTTTAATAAAATATGTATATTATTTTTAAAGTAACCCAGCATTTTCAAAATAATTTTAAAAATGAGATTCAAATATGGAATTTTAAAACATTATTCTTCTTGTTAGATTTAGAAAACAAAAGTATAAAATTATATACATAAGTTTGGAGATAGGAAGTAAAATTAGGGCAAATATAAAATGGTATCATTGTTTAAAAAGATCATCAATAACTTACCACTTCTTTCGGAACTTCTATCTCTATTTCTTCATATACTTCTAAATTTCCCTCTGCATTATCACTAAAAACAAAGAGTCAACAATAGCATGAACAAGAAAGATTATTGAAAATAATGTAAAATAAGACAGTTTCGTATTTTAAAGGCAAATTAGACTATTGCCGCGTACACCCGCGAAAGCGCTGATATGGTGTTCCCACTGGTCAAAAAGCTTTTACACACTGGAACACTTCACGGGTATTTGCTGCAATGGTCTGATTTGGTTTGTCTGATTTTTTATGTGTTTGTAGGCTTTTCACAGCTGAATAGATCTTGATGAAATTTGATAACCAGTTACAGTATGAGGAAGAATTTTGGATACTATTTTCTGAATAAATGTGAATGAAGTTGTGGGTAACAGCTATAGCAAGATATAGTAAATATTTTTTATCTTTATATTGTAGGAAATTCTCAAATTCTCTACAAAGTACACTAAATACACTAAGGATGTTCCTTAAAAACATGTCTTAAAGCTGGGGTTGAGCAGCTTTGCCACTCAATATGCAGTGTCTTCCCTTGTATAATAATAATTAATTTTGGGGACAGTATTGCACATACAGTTGTCTGACCCTAAACCAAGCATAGCCTATACTGTGGCTGACAGACTGATATACACATATACACACATATTTATCAATACAATATGTATTAATTGTTGTTTAACTTATTATTTTAGATTTTTTTATAATTTGCAAGCCATATTATTTCTCGCAAAATATGCTGGTTTCACAAAACTCATGTCAGTGAAACAAAAAAGAAAAGTAGTAAATAAATTAAAAGCATATTAAACATATATTTGCATATTTAAGAAATTTTCCACTAAAAAAGAACTTACCGAACTTTGAGAAACTTGAAGCTGTGCTGGGGGTCATCATCAATAATTTGAATGGCAGCGAGCTCATCCTGACCATCTTTCCGATACAAATACAGTCCATTTCCAATATCAATAGCATTCACATTATTTCCATCAATCTGTAACACTACTTCCATCTCCCTGTTGGCTACATTTGCATCTGCTTCAACCAATATGGGTTCTGGCTCACCTATCATGTCAACAGCTGCTGCTTCTGCTTGGTCATTAGTCTTATCTTCTGCCTCCATATTGTCATCTATTACAAGTTCATCCCCATCAAAAGAATTATCATTGCCATCAAAAATATCCACACCACCAGAGAGAATGTTAGCTGCCTCAATCTGCTTCCCGATTTTATAGGTGTCCAGGTCTTTCTTTCCGATAGGTGACATTGACATGAGCTCATCGTCATCAGCAATAGAGCGGTCAGCGTCCGCTGAGGTGGACGCCAGCGACACATCTTTGATTGGCGTGATGTCGAAAGTAGAATCATTGATAGAAAAATATTTCGAAGAGTTTTCATTAGCCGACATGAAAGCCTCGCTCGGCGGGGATGTGGTGTCGAGCGTGGAGTCCCCGGAGCCTCCTGCTTCACCCCGCAACTGGCTCAGTCTATCCATTTCCACACTTCATCTGCTGTCAACAAAAATGTAACAATATTTTGACGTCGCGTGCACGCAAACGCGGCAAATTTTTCAACGACTCGCTCAAAAGAAAGCGAATAAAAACATTTGAAGTATTTTGAAGGTTGGACGATTAATTAGCACCTAGGTCAGTAGTAATGAACAGCGAAACTTTTCAAGAGAACGATACCGATTCTGTACAGAGTGATACTGGGACACATAGCGCAATACAATGAAAAGGACTTATTACTTACCAGGTCAATATGAAAAACAAAAGTTTCTATAAAGATTTATTTAGTAGCAAGCGATTTGGTAAATTCTTCGTATACGAAATAACAGTATTTTGTGTCAATTTTAGTGCAAAACAACACAACACATCAAAGAATAAAGATGGACGCCAAATAAAAGTGTTGCCATTTGCCGTGTGTGTTGTCCACCTGCTGCCACAGAGTTATACCATTATATTTGCGTTCGCCGAGTGGACGGGCTAGAGTTTCTGAGACCATACATTATTTTGCTATTGTTTTTAAATTCCAAAAAATAAAGCAATAGAAAATTCATCGTATCAAAGACACACAGATGCTAATACAGATATTGTAAAAAAAATGTGTAAAATGTATTTGCATCGTACCCTGGTTTTTCTTTCAGATAAGTCGATCGATGTCTCATCTTGACTCATTAGTGTCTCATCTACTGTATTGGATGTCTGTGGGTCAAACATCCAACATGACTGACAGTGTGGATGGACGCTACACGGGGTTGCGTTCAGAGGATAGAACCAGAGGGCATCCAGAGTGCAACTTAACCGTTCTAAACGTCAGTGTTGTATGGCGAAGTTGCACTCTAGGTCCACTCCGACGTACCATTCTAACGCGACCCTGGATGAAACACAAGAGCAAGCATACTGATTTTTTTTCTAACTTCCGGTTGTCACTTTCATTATACTGTCTCAATCTCAAAAACTCATGTGATGAGTTTTTAGGATGTCAAGTATTTTTAGTTGTCAATGTTTTTGACAAATTTGACAATGACAACAAGTAATTCGTTTTGTACGACGTCGGGAGAGCGTTTTGTACAACATCGGCATGTCCAGCACAACTTTGTAGAGCCCAGTGGCCCTATTCGGAGATTTGAGATTTTCATCTCACTTTTCTTTGTTTTGTTGCTCTCGTTTAAAACGTCATAGGTGTGAGAGTAACCAAGATAAAATCTCATCTCATCTCACGCGCAGGAATAGCCCCCCTGTGGCCCTATTCGGAGATTTGAGAGTGACCAATGGAGCTATTCCTACGCGTGAGATGAGATGAGAATCTGTGATGCCCCTCATATTATAGGTATCCATAGGCAACGATGATCGCTTATCATCAGGTGGCCCGCTAACTTGTTTGCGACTTATGGCATAAAAAAGCACAGTTTTACATGGCATGGCATCGATGCTTGTTCTGAACAAAACATGTCGGACCAAACGTGGTCGGACAAAACATATTGTACAATAGGGTCACTGTTTTGTACAACATGTTTTGTCCGACCACGTTTTGTTTTATTATTGTAGTTACATAATCACCTCTACAACATTTTGTACGGGCAATTTCGGTACACAACCAATTTATCACCACGTTTTAACCTACGAAGCGGAGGAGGTTTACAAGTCGACGAGTATACATTTGTATTTTTTAGATGATTTATTTATATTTATGTATCATCACAGATAACTTTTTACAGAGTAGTCCGATTAACATTTTTTTTTTAATTTACCCTAAGGATTTTTCCATATAAATTTGGAAAAAAAATCTAACCCTAAGGGTAGAAAAACAGGGGATGATTGATTTTTCAGTTACTGATTGTAATGTATGACCACGCATAACTTCTTACAGAGTAATCCGATTTTGATAATTCTTTTTTTATTGGATAGAATATACCTCGTAGTTGGTCTGAAACAAATTTGAAAAAAAAATTTAACCCTAAGTGTGGGAAAATAGGGGTGATTATGCACTCACAAATTTTAATGCTGAGTTCAGACCGGTCATTCTCTTATAAACCCACAAAAAATTATAAAATAGAATCTTTTACAAAAATATTAACCACCGAAAAACCTGAAAAGCAAAAATTAATATATAACTAAGTTCTTAAACTGATGTCAGTACTTTGATTCGGCGCCTAACAAGCAAATTAGATAATTAATTACATACGTAAAGCGTGATGCGTAGCGGTGGCATAAAGGGGTAACTCACTTACATAAGTTTTGCGCCGACTCAAAATTACTAAGGTATACTTACATTAGTTTAAGAACGAAGTTATTAATTATTTTTTGCTTTTTAGTTATTTCGGTGGTTAAATTTTTTGGAAGAAGTTTTCATGTCCGACATATTTTGTACAACACAGCACGATACATGGTTAAGTTGAGAGCTCTGCTTCGCTACGCTCCTGCCTTAGCCTTCTAACCTAACTAATCCAAGTCAGATTAAGTAGGGAGGTTTCAGGTTGTTAAAAAAAACCCACAAAGGCTAATGCACGCCTTAGGCCTTTAGCCTAACCGATCCAATTTATTTATGTATGGGCAATTTTGCACAACCAATTTAGGTCCGACCACATTTTGCCCAACATGTTTTGTACAAAACCGACAATACGTTCTGTGCATAATCCCTTGTACAAATTTTGTACAGCCAGAGCATGTACAACACGAGCATACAAAGCCTTGTCACCTAACACATATCTGGGCTGTACAAAGCTGTGCCAGACATAATTGCTTTCGTACTAAACGTTCTCCCGTACAAAATAGTGACCACTTGCTATTTGTTTTCGATTTGTTCGTTATTTTTGATTTGAATTCAGTTTTGAATTTTTAGAAAAAGTTTGGCTAGATAACCATTTGCTTGTAAATTGTGTGATTTTAAAGAGTTCTAAACAACTTAACGTGGCTGTTTATTACATTGAAAATGGCACCTAGAGAAGTACCCAAAACGACGCCAAAAGTACATCGTAACAATGCAACAAAATCGACTACAGCCAAGGGCAAATCATCCCCTGCCACTGCTATGAAAAAAACGTCAGTAAACAAAAAACCGATCGAAAAGATTCCACTCAAAATCAAAAGTAAGTACCTAGTTTTAATCCGTAGCTTCTAACCGATATTGACACAGATTTCTTGCTAGTACCATTCCATTGTACTTAAAAAAAGTACTAATAATAGTGGAGGTAAGCCGCTAGACATATTGCTCTAGTAAGTAAATAGCACACACTAATATTTGCAATCTTTTGCGGAATTTTGATGAATTTGATTGCTTTTGTGTCTCAGTTGGTTGTTTAGTAGTGAGTTGGTGAAGTGGTTGGTAGCTCCATCTGAGCTTGTGGGTGTGGGTTCGATTCCCATTTATGACAAACATTCATGTGATGAACAGTGGTGTTTGTTCGTCAGGGTGTTGATATCTATTAAGTATGGATCTGTTTGTATGTATTGCTTTCCTTAGTTTGAGGTCAAATCACCATGTGTAAAAAATCATATTTTTATTCATTTTAATCTTTCCAGTGAACAATGCAGCAGTAGAAACAATAAGACAAAGAACCAACACTGCTCCGACAATGGCCACACCCAAGCCTAAAGAGAAAAATACTATTCCAATGCCTTCCAGTGTATCTAAGAGTGCCAAAAAGCCACTGTGGAAAAGACGTCCTTTGCCTGCACATTCCGGAGTTCCTGTCCCAGAAAAAATGAAGCAGTTATTCAGGAAGCGATTAGAAGATTTCAATGATAGCCTCTGAAATGACTTATTGTTTATTTCAAGTTTTTAATTAAACCATTACTTAACAATGGTTTGGTCTGTTTCAGGGTTCTAAAGTCTTATTTTTTTACATATTTGCCAAAGCTACAAAAATTCATTATTGTTATCTTTCTATAAATTTTAAGATTGTGAAATGATGCCCAAAAACAGAAACTGTGTCATGTTATCTCTGTGTAATTTCTTTTTTTAATCATTTACTTAATCATTTACTTAATGTTTCTCTGTTCAGTGTTGTACATTTTTCTGAAGGAAGTCTGAAGTAGTATTTAAAATATTTAAAATGACAATCTATCCTCCTTAGCAAAAACATTTTAAAGCCTCAGAATAGTTATACTGTACTCTGTATTCTTCTTTCTTGTACATTTTCGAACTTGATTGAAAAATACAAAACACTGTATAACTGTTCTGAGACTATACAAGGTTTATTGCTAAGGGGATAAATGTTTGTTGCTAATCACTTAATAAAGTCAACTAAAAAAGTCTGAGCAAAAAGACAAGTCTGAGCAGAGTTAATTTCTTTATTACTAGCCCTTTTTACTAATGAGTAGTTTGTATGATTTGCACATGTAATTTGGCCTTGAACAGCATTTTTTTGCATAATTACTTGACATACAATACGGCCATTGTATCTTGGCAAGTCTGAACTTGGAGAAGGCTGCACAGTTACATTCTTAGGAATCAAATGGTGCCAGGTGACGTGCAGAGCGCTAGTTTGCAGAGCCTATTTTCAGACTCACCAAGATACGTCGCCCGTACGGGGTTTCATTCAGAGGATATATCGGAGCGTGCCCAGAGTGGAATTTCGCCTTACAACACAGGGGGCTTACCGCAAGTTTTGATTGTTTTTTAGTTACTGGTCTTAATTTTTCCGCCAGGGGCACTTTATTGAAAAATATGGAGCCAAACGAAAACGAGAAAAGTTTTCGTACCAATCAAAACTTATGTTAAGGCCCTTGATGTTTTGAATGGTGAAGTTGAACTCTGGGTGCACTCCTGGCCTATCCTCTGAAAGCGAACCTGAACACTATTAGAAATAGTGGGTATTTTATCAGTTGGATTCAAGAAACATAATACCCTTTTTCAACTTTATTTAATTGTGAATTAGATTGACTTTTAAAACCATGTGTACATTTTCTACCTATGACATTACCATAATAGAGCATATTCTGTGGACATTACCAACTGCTGACATACTTATTACATACTAGCGCCCCGCGGATTCACCCTCGGTTAAAAAGTATCCTATGTGCTATTCTAGACTATAATCTGTCTCTGTGCCAAATTTCATCCAGATCGGTTCAGCCGTTCTGGCGTGAAAGAGTAACAAACATCCCTCCATTCTTACAAACTTTCGCGTTTATAATATTAGTAGGATTTATTTTGAACTAGAGCTGGCTTCTCACGATGCGTTGACACGCCAGTGTGACAATAATAGTGTTCTATTCAATTTACAATAATTAGGTATTAACTTTGATGGCTATTTTGTTTATTAAATTATTACATGTTTTAAAGTGCCATATAGCGTTAATCCCACAGCGAGCGGAAAGTATAGGCCGTTTCTTGGCCGTAACTTGGCGGCTGTGAAGTAAGGCACGAAACGGTGCGCAGCTGTGAATGCGGCGCACTTCACAGCTATTAAGATTTAGTCGGTCTGTACTCTGTAGCATTATGTTTGATGTACCCGCGCGGCGCGACGCTACATGCGCCGCATAACGGCCTGCGTCGCCGTGAATGAACAAGGGCCAACTAGACAAAATACAAACGATTCTGATTCTAGAATTGCTTACGTTCGAACGTCAGGGGGGCTATTCCTACGCGTGAGATGAGATGAAATTTTATCTTGGTCACTCTCACACCTATGACTATTCAAACCAGAGCAACAAGGACGAAAAATGGTGAGATTGAATCTCACTCCGTAAGAATAGCCCCAGCTGCTGTTAGGACGAAATACGAGCTTGAAATATGACACGTGATAATAAAGTCAACTCGTTCAATCTCGATTCTAGAAACAGACTCGCTTGTAAACTATTGCAACTTGTCCAAAACTATTGCAACTTTGCAACCCTATCTTGTTTGCTGTGGGACTGGCGCCTAAGGCGTCTCCCAGACAGACGCGGCCTGCGGTGGATGCCGGCTAATGGACTTGGGCAGCCACCGCAGGCGTTTGTCTGGGAGACGCCTAACAAAGTAACAATGTTGAATGATTGAAAAGTTTGAAGCAGAAGTTGTCCTTCAATTTTGATGTATACGCTTGCTCATCGTTATTGAAGACAGTACTAGAATATGTGTTAAGGTTTTTAAAGTTGACTTGCCAAAACTATGCTACTCGTAAACTTATTTGGTCTAGTTTTAAGGCGGAGACTGCCTGAAGCCGAACTTCCTAGCGTATCGAGTACATGTATCGTTTTGCCGTAACAGTTTGCAGTATCAATTCAACGAATTGGCTAAAAGGCTTCACGAAAAAGCCGATAGTTCCGCGTGCTCACGGTGTGGCGGCTCGACTCGTTGCATTGATACGCGAACACGATACGTTACGATGAAATGTCATCAATCAGTCTCCGCTTATTCGTATTTTATAAAATCACTTCAAAAATCCGTAGTACCTACCTATACGTATTCCACAGAAAAATGTGCCCTATCGGGCGTAAGTGGAGCTATATTTTTGACAAATACGTAAATAGTTAAACCTAAGAAAGATTGGTAAAGTTAGTAGGTACCTAGTTATGTAAATATTATGTATTTAGCTTTAAAAATACTTAATGCAAATTAAGTGTAGTAGTTATAATAATTAATACTTCTCACAATCATGACTTATGCAATGTTGAGTATCCATCAAAACTTTATACATAAGTACATCACTCCTCGTATAGGGGTTGGCAGAGGTGTGGTGTATTACAACAGTCAACACCCACACTTCTCCGGACGATTTAGTTAGAACTTTATAATTTCATAATAAAACATTATTTTGAAAACCATACTTTTATTTCTTAGTAATTCTAAGGACCTAGTTAAACAACATAACAGTAACTTACGCTACGAGACTTCTGAGCCTTACACATCGGCGTAAAGTGGCGTGTTTGGCTATTTTCTACTATTGGCTATAATATATTCTAGGCTGCATTTCGGCGAGTGTCCGTTGGAACTACATGGCCTAAACCCATCTTCCCCTTTTTACAGCAGAACAAGTCGGAAAACATACGAGTACGTACCATCCCTACTTAGTCGACATTCCACCAACTCGTACAAAACGGTTTGGCTCCACCTTTCTGATACGAAGCGCTAGGGAATGGAACACCTTACCATCATCTGTATTCCCGACTAATAACAACCTGGGTATCTTCAAGGCTAGAGTGAATAAGTACCTTCTAGATCGTCGTGCTCCATCTTAGACCACAACGTCGCTTAACATCAGGCGAGTTGGTGGTCAAACGTCGACCTATTCTACATAAAACCTATTCTTGAAGTTTTGTAGAGTGAAGAAGTACAAAGACGGCAGTTGAGTGAGGCGCTACAAGTGCGCTACTGCTCAGACCCGTCTAAACTAATTCTGAATAAATGCTAACGAAGTTGCGGGTAACAGCTAGTGAGATTAAAACATTAAAAATAAATAAAACGAATAGTATCGAATGAAAAAAATAAATAGACATGTACTTTATAGCCGAACCGCATCAACCGCATAATATACATAAGTACCTATAGGATAGCCAAGAGAAATTGCTTTATTACGTCCTGTAACAAAATGGGAGTACTATTTAAACGTAACTCATTATGGCTCACGTCATTTTACTCATATTTGACCTATTCCACCACGGAGCAAAAATGTCTCCCAATCTTCGCCATAGTCTTTCCTATTCTAGCTAGCACCGTCCAGTCTTTTTCGATCCTCCCGAGGACGTCACATCGCCATCAGGGTGGCGACTGGGACTCTTGGTCATGACTACGTCCGGTAGACCTCCATTTAGGTAAATGTGTATGTCCGGTATATTTAGCTTTATTCGAAAAAAAAACCCAAAAATTCAAGTATAAAGAAATAAAGACCCAAAGGTGCAAAAAGATCCAAGCAATGGATCCTCACAGTGGATTTTAGTGGACCGGCGGCGCCTATTGACAAGGTGTAAGTATTACGAGTATACAGATACTCGTAGCTTGTAAAGAAAAATCCATAGCAACCACTTCAACATTTTTGAAATCACTATCATTAGCCCTTATATGCCCTCTATCTAACGCTTCTAACGCACCTTTCTAGATATAGATTTATTATTTTCATAAGCAATCCAACGCCATTACGGGCAAATCGTTAGTTTAAGGCTTCGTCCTGACTTACCAAAATGTGGGCGGCTGACTGACTCTTGAGTCGCGAGACCTATATTAAGGCAAACTCAATGTTGAGTAAGCTTTGAACTGTAGCAAACAATATGCGAATTGGCCACTCAGTCCGCTCAGTGAATGAATTTTGAAAGCTGCATTACGCCTACAGCACGCGTTGTTCGGACACTCCATTTAAAATATTTCGGATGGCTCAGTTCACTTAGTTTGGACGACGCCTTAGCACTTAATTAGCTTATTCTTTTCCAATGGTGTAGACCAGACAAACACATTCTTACTCGATAAGGATCAGAGTTTTTGTTTAAAATTCTTCGCGCTCTGACTTTGGCGCCGGTTTCTGATGTCATCCTGGATTAAATGTACGAAAATAATTTATGACTTCAGTACGAGTCCCAGTTTGGAGGTGGATTAGAAATATAATGGGCTGTTCATTATAATATACCAGCTAAAGTATCTAATTAAGTGTAATTATGTAATTTATAATTATGTACTACTAGCTATTTATTCTCTGGTACTAGGTAGGTTTAGGCCCCTTTTCAACTAACACGGCGACGCGACGGCCGTGTTAATGGTTACGTTACTTTACTAGAATTTATCTAAGTACTTACCTACTTTATTATGCAAATTGCCCCAAAACCCAAAGGGGCAGTAGTCAAGTCAAAGTGTTAAAAAAAGTTTACTACAAGCTTTTAGACTATTAATTATTATGTGCTTATACGGAACCACACAGTCAACAGAAAAGTTAGGTATAACTTACGTAAATATACGAAGTTTAAAAAATATTTTATTTCTAATAGTATAAGAAATGACGAGTTACTACCACTATATTGTATAGCTAATATATTCTGACAAAAAATCTAATACAAATTTGTTAAATTGAAAACTTTATTTTAGCATTAAATAAGGTATTACTGAGTAAGGGGTTTCGTAGACTAAGTAAATTCCGTAGGCTCACAGTGGGGCAAAACTGTAACAAGTACATTATTAGGAACCCGCGGGTTTGTAGTTGGTAACTATCGTGGGCTGGCGAGCCTGTAGCACGTAGCATCGTGGTCCCGGAGGCCTGTAGCTCGTAGCCAATGTGCGTCCGCGGGTCTGTAGCTCGTAGCTAATGTGGGTCCGCGGGTCTGTAGCTCGTAGCTAATGTGGGTCCACGGGTCTGTAGCTCGTAGCTAATGTGAGTCCGCAGGTCTGTAGCTCGTAACTTACAGGTGTCGTACGTACCAACCAAGGTCTGATAGAAAAAAGAATCTTAACGTATGCGACAGCATTTGCAGTAAGATGTCGTTAGAATTGTCATTATAACCTGTGGGGCTATTCTTGCGCGTGAGATGAGATGAGATTTTATCTTGATCACTCTCACACCTATGACGTTTTAAGCGAGAGCAACAAAGACGAAAAAAGGTGAGATGAAAATGTCAAATCTCCGAATAGGGCCCCTGAGCGTCACAGGCTATATTTTAGTCGTTTTTTTTTTAAATTGTAGTATTAAATTTTCTACTTAGTTCGAGATATGGAAGGCGGGGCTTGCCATAGTCGAGCACGGTCGTAAAATCCGCATACGCATGCATCTGCGGCGGGAACGCGGTGGTCGCGCGCAAGTTTGGTGCGGCGCATGATTTAGTGCCGGCTGGCTCCGCCTGTCGCGGGTGATGAATGGCGCCGGCTGCGTGATCCGAATAATGATGAGTTGGTGCACAGGTGATGAGCGGAGCGATACGGTTCCTCTAAGGCCTAGATTTAAAACCATAGTCTAAGATTTTTATGCCTTTTCTGACCTACTAACTAAATACTTCTTAAAACAACCGTTCGTGTTAGTAATTATTAAAACGAACGGTTAATAATTATTAACACGAACAACCATACCATAGAACCATACCCACCGTACCACCACGAACCATAGAAGAAGAACATAACCAACCACCACCATAGCGAAAGACCATAAGACAAAACCATAGAAGTACCTACCTATTATAATAGGTAGGTACTTCTATGGTTTTGTCTTAAAAAAATGTAGCAAAATAGCCATTAGATAGGTAAAGCTGTGATGCATCAACTTGTGCAGTAGGTAACGAGACTAACGGGTTAGTTTCCACAATACTTACCTGGCTAAGTAGGAATCATTGTGACCGTATCTTATTTTCGTAATAGTTTCCTAGTTGTTTTTAGTAGTCGACCGAGCAAGCGTTAGCAAACGAAGAGCCTCTACTTCAGCTTCGACAAAAATGTTTTCGTATGTTTTCGGATCTTTGTCTTCCTCCACAGGTCTTGAAAAAAAATTATATCTCCGCCATTTTAAAAGATTTTCAAAAACTGTCTCGACAAAAAAACTGTATAATTATCGAACCTGCTCACAAAATTTCACGAGAATCGGTTTAGGAATGCGACCTGTAGTGGAAGACAAACGTCGGCCGTGAGGTTTACAGCCCACAGAGCCACTAGTTGTATAATGTACAAGAACATAAGTAAGTACAGGCCGATTTAAACTTAATTCATTTGTCGTATCCTCTCCATCCTAAGGTTGCCTGGAAGAGATCGCTTTTAGTGATAAGGCCGCAAGTTGTTACACTATTTAATAAGTTTTATTATAATTTTTCTCTTGTTGTTTTGTTATTTGTGGTGTGAACAATAAAGAGTTTATCTTTCTCCTCTGCTCTCTCGACTGCCTCGGTGGCTCAGTTGGTAGTGAACCTGCCTTCTGAGCTTGGGGGCGTGGGTTCGATTCCCACCTAGGGCATACATTTATGCGATGAACATTTGTGTTTGTTCTATGTCTGGGTGTTAATATGTATTTATTAAAATATATTTAAATATATCTAAGTAGGTATGTATAACATTCTCTGGCAGCCATAGTACAAGCTTTGCTTAGTTTGGGGTCAGGCGACCGTGTGTGAAAGTGTCCCGAATTTATTTATTATTTATCTATCTATAGCGGCTGTGGTAGGCGCGAAACGCTGCGCAGTAGCGAAAAGGAAGGCTTGCGCAGGCGTCAGAGAAGCAAGACGCCGCCAAGTCTCGCTTGCGGCGCACTTCACACCCGCCATTATGTCTGAATCAGTCTGTATCTGATATTTTATTACTTGCACCACACCGTATACATATTATCAACCTATGAGATACTAGCTGCGCCCCGTAGTGGCACTCGGTACCTATCTTAAAAGAGCTGTAATTTTAATTGAGAGAGTCATTTGGCTCTACCAAAATGTAGCCTGTAGACATAATCTCCATATCGTATTATAAGTACTCAATTCTGTTACAGCAACAAAAAGTCTCAAATACAATATAGGTAACACTTAGATACTTATACTTACTCATTGACAAACTTTCGCATTTTAAATATTAATGTGATTTTTATTAAAATTAAGTAAGTCTACTTCAGCTGATGATTTGCATTGCTTTAAAGGTAAGTATCTCAGAATAGAGACAGATAGGTAGGTATAATATCAACTTTTCGTAAGTACACATAATAAATTTGTCTCTAACAGACAAAGGTCAGTCACGAAGACCTGTAGAATCATCATAGATAGATAGATAGATAGATAATAACAAAACAACAAGAGAAAAATTATAATAAACTTATTAAATAGTGTAACAACTGGCGGCCTTATCACTAAAAGCGATCTCTTCCAGGCAACCCTAGGATGGAGAGGATAGGATATCACCATCATCATCAGCCTGTAATCGCCCACTGCTGAGCATTGGCCTCTCTTCTCGTTCGCCACTTACCCCGGTTCTGTGCGAATCTTGTCCAGGTTCGACCCGCGGCATTTACAACATCGTCGACCCAGCGCGCTAGAGGCCGACCAACGCTTCGTTTGCCGGTATGCGGCCACCAGCCCGTCAACATTTTAGTCCACCAGCCATCACTCTGCTATAGAATAGACCTACGTTATTAAGTATAGCCGCAAAGCGTCGCCGAAGTTTGGCCTAACTGGCAAAGAAGGCAAACTCAGTTGCTATACAGGGTTATAGGTAACTCACCAAAAACCTCTTAAGGGTTCATTGTACTCATCAATATGAACAACTTTTACTATGAAGCCAATACTGTAATCACGAAAAAAAAAAACAGCTGCTCCATACAAAAAGTTCAATCACTTGAGACAAAATGTATGGAACAGTTGATTGTTTTTCGCGATTTCAGAGTTCGCCCCATAGTAAAAGTTGCTCATATTGATGAGTAAATTAAACCCTCAAGAAGTTTTTGGTTAGATACCTATAACCCCGTATAAGCGCACCGAGAAACGTGACTTCGCCGGTGTAACGGGCATACTTTGTCTCCGAATGAAGTGAATTTCGCGTGTAACTTTGCTTAGCTGCAAATCAGCCGCGAACTGAATGAGCCTGCAAGCGATATGTCGCAAACTGCGTAGGAACAGTACGCGTTGTTCAGGCATTCCATTCAAAATTATGTACTTAGTATGCTAACTGGGGGCAAATAGTCAGCCGCTCACTGTTTGCATAGTCAGGACGATTTTTTTTACCTGTCTGCGCAAGAAGGCGGATTTAATTTTTCGAGTGTAGGTATGTATGTATGTACTCGTATGTGGGTATGTATGTATGAGGTTTCTTTGGCACGGCCTACAGCCTGAACAGCTTGATGGATTTCGACTTGTGAGGTTTCATTTGAATCGCCTTGATAGTGGAAGTGACATAGGGTACAACATTTTGCAGCCGGATCAAAAAAAAAAGTTACTTGCAGGCTTAACTGCTGGTCTAAGGTCTCCCAAATTTTGTTTCACTTGTTTCTACCCTGACCAGCACTGAACGCTCCTTTTTAAGGATTTGACACACTGGATGCGTTCTGCGATCATGTTCACAAATCACACATAATACTTAGCCCACACTATGTGTGAACATTCGAACAAGTTTCCCGAGGATCCGACGCCGACGTCGTGTCGGAGGCGACCCGAGGGTCGACTATTTGGAGGCACCTTCTCCATGGAAAACTTGAGACGCTTTGTTCCTCCACGTATACTGAAGGGTATGCGATAAACTGAAAAAGTTTGTTATTAATTTTAAGTAATTACTTATGCTTACCAACCTTATTAGACAAAATCTAGCGAATTCTGAACACTTGAACTTCTCAAAACTATTTAAATCCTTGTCTAATGGGCAGCAATAACAAATACAACTATCCTATTTAATTTAGGAAGTAAAGATCTGTGAACTAAATCCTTTACAAAAAAAAAAAAATAGTCAGTTGTCCGACCGCCGGAGCCGCCGGCGACGTGAGAGTAGCGAGTAAATAAATGTATGTAAAACAGTGTATTTATGTTTTAGGTAGGTACCTACATGCAATTCTTTATAGCTCATTGCGGGCGGTGGGACAAGTGCCTTAGGCTACATATACAGAGCACGTGAAATTACGCGTGCTTCGCGCTTCTCTAAGTATCGGCAAATGCGTCGCAAAAGGATTGCCCTGAATTATATTAAGAAATTATCAAATGAAAGCTCCTAATGGACATTAAGGAGACAAATACCCAGTTCTTCTCATTAAAAATCTGTTAAGGTTTAACGTTTCGCTTGGCGCGATGTTAAAATTAGTTTTAAAATTTTTTTGTTTTTGGTGCTAGACCGGGTAGCTAAATGCAATAATAATGGAATTTGCGGCCATCGCAAATCATTTACTATATCCAATATACGATATTTTGTAGAGACATTGAACAGTTCTGCACCAGATAGTCAATTAAGCAAATTAACCGATAAACTGACTAGTTTATTTCACATGAGTAATCAGGGGCATACGAATATGTCTGTAAAATAACGAGAAGAATAGGCTAAGATACCTGCAAATTCTATTAGCACGAACAATAGTTATCTGGTCTATCTCCAAAACCAAAAAACTGTTTAAAATTTAAATTTCGCGCCATGAGCGAGACATTTTACTATAAAAGCATTGCGTTGTAGTAGGGAAAAAACACGTTAGCTACAATATTTTGACTTCGCCATTTTCGGACAAAAAAACCCTGATTAACAAAACGACTTCAGCGGTGCTATTCACAATCATTCGGAAACATTTCTGGTCGGATCCTACAAATTTCGAACTCAAAGTGTTCCAATCTCAGTCTACTTTTGTACATTTTGGAATAGGAAATCTAGTATAAAACCGATCGGAGGAATAAATCACGTTTAAAAACGTATGAATACGGACTGAGATACGAAAAATTTAAGTTTAAATTTTTTGGAAGCGGATCGGACGTTTTCGAATGATGATGATACCGCGAGTTGGATAATTAACGTAAACTTTTTTTTTCGTTTGGCTCCATACATTTAACCTAGTGCCTTAACGTTTCCGCTAAAGACGCTTTACTGAATTGGATATAGCTAAAGCTACTGACAGCGATGATGGCCTAGTTGGCGGAAACCCGCCTCTCAAGCCAGAGAGAGCGGGTTCGAACCAACCGACAGCACGCACCTATTTGTTAATTGTGCGAACATATGTGCGTATGTACGTCCTCTGCTACATGACTGGAGCCCGGTGTATGGCGACAGGCTCGCCCCCTGTCACATTTGGGACTGAATATCGTCCGGCGAAGTGTGGGTGTTGTATTACACTTCTGCCAGCCCCGTCGGGGAAAAGGCGTAACGGTATGTATGTAGCTAAACGAAAACGAAAAAATGTTTTGTAACGATCCAAACTCATGATAAGGACTCAGCAGATTTTATGGTTCAAATACCTACCCTATTGCCTAGCGTGAATCTTACCATTGGACGCGCGACCGCTCCACTCGCCACTAGGGCGTGCAAAACCGGTTTCCGGTTTTTGCTAAAAACCGAAAACCGGGCGAAATTCGCCAAATTTTGAAAACCGGGGTTGAAAGACAAAACCGGGTTTACCTCCGGTTTTTCCGTTTTTTCAATAACTTACAATCAGTGGCAATATTTTCTAATAATCTGATGTTTTTATATCAAAATGCCGCCTAAAACAAGGACAAAATAGAGCTTAAGGTAAATAGCTGTCCAATACCGCTGAACAGTAATATAAACAATCAAAATGTGAATGTTGCGCAAGGACCAGGGCCCCTATTCGGAGATTTGAGATTTTCATCTCACCATTTTTCGTCGGTCCTTGTTGCTCTCGTTTGAAACGTCGTAGGTGTGAGAGTGGCTAAGATAAAACCTCATCTCATCTCACGCATAGGAATTAGGGCGTGCAAAACCGGTAGACAACGGAGGGGACAAAATAGAGCTTAAAGTAAATAGAGGTCCAATACCGGTGAACAGTAATATAAACAATCAAAATGTGAATGTTGCGCAAGGACCAGTTGAGGCTAAAAGACATGTTCAGCTACGAAAGCTAGTAAATGTAATGTTGCAGAAATAATGTACAATCATTGCAGAGTTAAAAAAAAAGCTTTTTATTCAACAGAAGAAATATAGTAGTCTGAAATAAAAGATCTAATAGACAAAACGACTTCTTATTGTTAACCGGCTGATGGCATCGTCTTCGATGTCATCGGCGTAGTAGGTGAAAGTCCCGGTGTGCCGTGATATTGCGACGACTGCGTGGGACACGCTCTCATGCAGCTGATGCAGCTTCATTTTGGGCTTGGTCTTTATGGCGATAACCGACTCGTACGTTAGCCCCTGAGCTTCGTGGATGGTTAGGATGTGTGACCCTGCGCCTACCCCATACCCTTGACTTTTGAGGGTCTCCTTTTCTTCCTGCGTATGTACTAAGAAAAGGGTGTTGGGGAGGGTGGTGAGAATTTGTGCGCTCTTGTACCTTCTTTGTTCAACGGACTTAATACGAGGAGCCGAGTAATAAATACCCGAGTGAATTTCCCTCAGCGCATACGCGACGTCCATTGGGTTCCTGTGTGTGCAAAGCAACTCCTGGCTGATGTTTGTGACCAGGTTTGGGCGTTGGTACCTCATTTCGAAGAGATTTTCTCTGTCAATAAAAGGTAACTGATTTACATCTCCGATGAGGACAAGCTCACCAGCACCAGACAGCCGTGCAATCATCATTATGGCTCCAAAATGGTTCATGAGCGCTTCGTCTACCAGAAGGCGGTTGAAACTCTCTCTACCAAAACCATTTACGAGAGAAGAAGCCATTGTTCGTACCCTGGATTTCACTAGGTCTCCGATACGGTGCGATAGTTTCTCTCTCAGATCTTTTGCTGCCTCTGTTGTTGTGGTGATGATGGCGTCCCTGTCCACATCGAAGTGACGGATCACCCATGTTGTCTTGCCACACCCTGGCACCCCATTGACCCATTGTATCTTTGGTACTGACCAGCTTTCCCAACTTGCGTCGACGTCTGGGTTCCCTTCGATGGTTTTGGCCATATCTAGGATTCGGTCGTCCAGCATTATCTTGGTGCACTTGGCGGTGACTACAATTGGATCCTTTGATGGTGTCCCGATTTCGGCTTACCTATTCGCTCCGCCTCTGTCTCGTCCAGCGCTACAAAACCACTTTCTGCGCTATAGGCTGCCATACACTCTCCTTTCATGGTTCCTTTGATGATCTGGGAAGTGACGTTGTTGCATATGGCGGCTTCCGCTTCCTCAAGCCTCTCGTTTAGAAGACTTTTACTTCCTAGCCTAAAAAGTCTTATAAGCTAGGAAGTGAAGATAGGCAAGATGTTATCGCAGGTCCTGAGATTAACTTGTTTGGTCGCTCTCAGTATGGCTAGGAATTCGAGGAAGGCGTTTCTCGCATGGTTTTGCAGCCCCGAGGCCGAGACATAACGGGGCGAATCGACCTGGCCCATGTCGGCTCTCGTCCTAGCTGCTTGAAGTTGTGGAGCTGCTCTCGACGTCTGTGGAGATGGTGTTTTGGGTGCGATACGGAATAAGCTCTGCGTTACAGCGCTGAATGCTGTTATGAAACCGGTTATGTGGCCATTCCCTCTTTCTCGGTTACCACTTGCATGGGGTGCGGCCTTTTCAGAGACAATTTTTTGTTGTGCCCTTTCGGAACCAGACTGGGTGGTCGAACTTGGAACGGGGTGTCCCCAGCTATCTGTAGCACCTCTGTGGTCTAGTGTTTGGGATTTGAGAAAGCTCAAGTTTTCTCCTCTATCCTCGTACACGACAACCTCATGGTGTTCAGAGGCCTTGGTGCAACCTAACCGGTCTACGACTTCCGCTTTCATATATTCGACCATCATCGCGTCCACGCTTATTACCCGGGGAGTGCTGTCAGCATTTTTGCTTAGATAATTAAGCAATGAGCTAGCTTGCGCAAAAGGTGACTGTGCCGCCCATTCCAGCAGTGCGATCGTTTTGTTTTTCGTTCGCACTATTCGGAATCGGTAGCCGTCTGCCATGCACACTGGCATAGCTTCGTAGGATTTCCGCTTCATAGTTACTTTAGCGGTGCTCCCGTTGAGCAGACATGCTAATCCGGGCGATAGTCGAACACGTTTCTGGTTCCTGACGAGGCAAAAGCTTATTCCGAGCCTTCCCTAAAGGCACATCCCTATCTCACACTTTTTTCGTTAATAAACCAGTCTGTGTAAGCCTCGGTTTATCTTAACACAAGCACTGGAACCCTTGTAGAGAAATTTTAGTGCTCATGGCAAGATACCGTTCACTCCACCACACAGACAACGTGGACTACAATTTCTTCCTCACCATTTCTTCGTATACCTTATATAAACTTAAAAAACGTAGAAAAATTTAAACATTAGAAAATTGTTACCAAAACCGGGGCTAACACCGGTTTCCGGTTTTGGGCCCTCAAAACTGGATTTCAAAACCGGTTTTGAAGACCCTCCGGTTTTGCACGCCCTACTCGCCACTCAATAAAAATTAAAAATAGTTTTTTTTTTGTAGGAACTTTTATACCTACGGTAGGTAGGTAAGGAATAATATTATGGTAGGACTAATTATACAATAGCGATTACAAATCTAAACATTTTTTTTCGATTGCTAATCAAAGGGTGATCCTTATTATTTATTTTGATTCTAATCAATTGAGTATTATGACAACTACCTACCTAATTCATATCATCTCACTGTAATGTTATCATCTATTGTCACAAAGATTTGTCGAATTGAACGATGCAACTTCAACCCTTAGGTAGGCGACGTAGTTGTTTGGTCAATGGTGATTTTTATTGGTCAAATAGACCACGTCACACGATGCACTATTTTCAATGAGTAAAATATTTTATATTTATTTTCATTAACAACCAGAATATTACTGAAAGAGTTTATGAATATAACACGTACCTAATAAATACATACACAAAAAAAAGGATTTTTGATAGTTTAGTACCTACACCAAAAACTGCTATTTTCTGGTGTATTGTGTATTGGTTTTATATGTTTAAATACTCACTGTCCCTCTATTCTCTCTTAAAACTTACGTAGTCAATTCGATTAAGCAAGCTATGGGAGTAAACCTCACGTTCATCATCACTCACAATCACATCATATCAATCACAAGTTTGTTTTCGTAGATAGCATAAACCACATAAGTTTGTGGAGCTGTATATTTATTTTGCCCCGGGGACATAAGATAAAGTCAGTACAGTTAGGAATTAGGCCAGCTTTTGCAACTGTTTTGCGTGGCGTCAACTCTATCGCAAATTGAAGTCAAAATCGTTATTTAATAGTATGTAATTTTAAACTTTATTGTCTAATAAAGCGATTTTTATAGCTCTACGCTTCTCTAACTCTGTACATGCCGTGGCAAGCGCCCGTCTATCTCAGTGGGATCACATACAGCTGAAATCTGAACAAGTCAATCGCTAGAGGGTTAGATCGCACGTCGATGACGCGTTTGCCCATTGAAATCGCAGCGTCCAAGAAGTGCAAGTGTAGTATATAAACTGCCAGCACCGTGGCAGGAAGCATAAGGTGTTCTAACATTTATAATTATTTAATTTCAAATTAGTTCACCATGAGGTCCTTTACCATTACTTCTGTGATAGCCCTTCTGGCAGCAAACGGTAAGTCTTTGTTTTACAAATTTTAAATATATCCCCAATTTTAAAATAAAGTATTCGGTCGTCTTAAATGAAATTAATGAAATGGAGATATATTTTTAATAAAAAGTTGTGTAAGTAATCAATTTGAATAAGTGAAAAAATACGATCACGTTTTAAATTAAAAAGTCTATAGACTAATAAAAATAATTGAACTGGGAAAATCCATAAACTTTCAACATTACATGAAAATTAAAGATTTTTTGTATATATAAGGAGGTAATCTAAATATCTAATACAACATTAGATGACATATTTGCCTTTACCAGCTTACTTCATTTTAACATCAGTTTTAAAATAACTTAATCTAATTTTTTGTCAGCATCTTTGAAAGAATCAGATTTTATTAATATGGT
Organism: Peribatodes rhomboidaria; assembly: GCA_911728515.1. Lineage (NCBI taxonomy): Eukaryota > Metazoa > Arthropoda > Insecta > Lepidoptera > Geometridae > Peribatodes > Peribatodes rhomboidaria. The sequence goes on from OU452175.1 coordinate 14,322,802, forward strand.
GTATAGTTAAAATTAGATTAGCTACTATACTCGTATAACCCATAATTTGTGCTTAATTTTTTAAGACTATACTACTCGAGTTATGAATAGTAACGAAGACCGTTGATCAATTAAAATTAACTTAAATTTGTTCTTGCAATCTCATTAGTCATATTTTAATCTAACAATGTTAGAGTTTTATTTTAAATTAACTACTAAAGCTTCACTTATCAAGTAAGTACCTACCTAAGTCTCGATATCCAAACAGCATGTTGCATTTTGTAAATCATACTCACCAAACATAATTATATACTTACCCACATTATAATTAAATTAGGTTTAAATCTATGTTTAATTAAAAAATATGTAAATCAAATTGAATACTTACTAATATTTCAGCCATAAAATATTTAAATTTACTAAGTACGTAGGTAAAAATAATAAGTACTTGCAATATTTATAATTAAATTTCAATTATAACGTGTTGGATCTAAAATCTGCAAGGCCAGATAAACTATACATAATGGTTAGTAAATTAGATCGTTAATAACGGATCATAAATACCGCGCAGCGATGCCGCGGTGCATTTGTAATTGAGACATGCGAAAAACGCAACATCTTCCTTTCGGACCTGCGCGGCTCGCATAAACATCCGATGTAAACACATTTACTGATTCACGGCATATTTTATGTATATCAAAACCACGAAACAATAAAAATGTATACGTCAAATTCTTTATAAATAATAAGAAAAATTATACATCCATACTTATTGTTGAAACTAATTGGAAAATCGTAAAGTTAAATAGCGGCAAACATTTTGCAAGTATAAAATAATAGATATTGTAATTTGCTTAGCAAGAATTATCTACACCTACAGTAAATATAGCAATTATCAATCAATGGATTTCACCAAATCAGATTACAGATGTAACATTATACGTAATCATCATCTTAAGCTTTCAGCAACTCACTGCGCTTCCCATTGATTATGTCACCCTCTTTGGTTCTTTACAGTTCATTAAGTCCTACTATATCCATCTAATTTTAGATCAGCGTGGTCTTCACCAATTTAGTTTAGGCCACTAAGTTGGTATTGCATAACCCACCCTAATAATATGCACAAATTGCAGTTTGGCCTCAAACGTAAGTTACGATAATCCGCAGAAAGGTCGAACTTATTTGAAGTTTCAATTTTATTTAATGCATTTATCAATTGCTATAATGCGCGTAACGTAGGAATCCGGTCAGTTGTCACGAACTAGTATATCTACAATTTCAAAACTGACCGATAGGTTTTTGCGAGAGCAAGTGACATTTTGAAAGATAGAATAAATATCTAGGTTAAGCGAGCGCTGGTAAAATAATTATTCAATGTATCTACTTAATTAGGTTTTTAACCGTATGTCATAATAAATAATATAAACTACTAGCGACCCGCCTCGGCTTTGCACGGTACCTTTAAAACGTTTCAGTAAAAAAATAGCTAACTGCTAGTGAAAACCACATCAAAATCCGTTGCGTGGTTTAGGCGGAAAGCTACTTTGTTTTATACTATGTAAAGATAACAAACTTGATTTCATACTTCATATTATTAAGATCAAAATCCTTCTCACCCTCCTTCCTATAATTGATAACAAATTGCCGAAGCTTGCCGAAATTGCGAATAAATTCTAGTAAGTATCCCCTACTTATCATCAGCATCGACTTACCTACCCGTAACCCACTCAGGTGGGGCGGTACAGTATGTAATGTACGCTAATAATTAAATTTTTACAATCACAACTTAACTGCCAAAGTTTATAGAGCATGAAATTACGATGGATTGACAATATTTGCATAATAATGATTGTAATAATATCATTCATATTAAGTTTCCAAGCCAGTAACATCAAATAGGATATCCCAAATAAGTAGAGGAAAGGAAGCATATTTGGTATACTGTCATTAATAAAGAAAAAACATCTCTGTCTTTTAGAAAAAAATACAAAAACTGCCTAGACAAAAAAATATATAATTATCGAACCTACGAAATGCGACTAGTAGACGAAGACAGACTGGAAGGCATTCGGACAAAAATCCGAACATACGAAAGCATTTTTGTCGAAGCTGTAGCAGAGACGCTTGACTCGCTCGTTCGATTAGCCTTGTGTCCTAATGTTAAATATAATAATGTTAATAAGTAAATGATTACACGCAACAACAATCAACATTATAGTCGTAACTGAATATAAATTGGAATACACAGAAGATAAATTAAAATACCCTGAATTGGGATTGGATCCGTTTTTTGGAACTCGCTCAATGCCATTTTGCCATTTTTGTTTTCATAACATACATTTACTCTTATGAAAATGGCGTAAGTCACTAAAGCATTACCAGGTTAAGCATAATAAATATAAAATATAATGTCGTATGCCAAAATTTCTGCACCACATCTCAAACCAAAATTTCTGAGATTTTCTGAGATCTTTACTAGATCAAATTTAATCTCTAATAAGTTCGTATAATAAGTTTATTTTTTGCTAATAGCTTGATACCTAGTAAAAGGTTAACAAACCTTTAATTTAGTGAGGGTTTTATTTATCTATACATTACACATTAAAAGTAAAAACCTAAAAACTAACTGGTATTCCAAATATGTTTCCTTTCTTCTATAGATAAGTACCTATAAAAAGAATTAACTACATACTAAAAACACTAATAAACCATGTTCTATTTACATACTTGTCACAAATGTCACAATCTAAATAGCATGAAACACGAGTTGTGTAAGTACTTATATCCCTTCAAAACAAAGTCCTAACTTTGTGACAAGAATATTTGGACATTTTGAAAACAATGGCTTAAACACCCGGTCATTGAAGGGTTAAACTTGATCACCAACAGGATGGCAATCACGTACAAAACATCCTGCATTATTTAATATTGATATTTAAATAACAAAGTAAACAGAGAAAACGCAATAAAGAACCTTATTTTAGGAGCTCTTTACTCAAAGATTTACGACGCATACTTGTTTGAGAGTTACGACTAAATATGGCCAACGAATTCTTTTGTGAGATTATGCACCGGTGAGCATAGCTAATTCGACGTTCCTGGCAAAAAATTGATGGCTACTGTGCAACTTGATTAGGAGACAAAGCACAACTAGAATACTAATGCGACTGGCGCTTATATTTATTACAGAATTTATTATTCATTATTGAAATATTCCTAAGCTCAACACGTACACTTTATTAGTAACATCAATAAAGCTGGCCATTCAAAATGTTCAGACTAATTTATTAAGACTTTAATGCATGAATTGTCCAATGAATTATACGATTAATGTGATGTGATTTGAATATCACTCGATAGATTTGAGATTGGATTACTAATTAATTTGTATGATGAATAAATGTAGAAGCTCTTATAAGGTAACAATACCCAGGTATAAGTAGCTTCATGATAAAAAATGGTCAGTTCTAAGAAAGACAAACGATCCCTGGTCATTCCTTTACCTAGATTCCATTACATTGTGTGAGAAATATACCGCTGTTCTAGCTTTTATCTGACACCCAGAATTTGCTAATGTTGCAATACTGCGACAAGTTCCCTAGGCATGGCCAGGTTCTGTAATGCCAACATAATTATATATAGTACTAGCTGTCACCCCGCGACTTCGTTCGCGTTTATTATTTATATATATATATTTTAATCCTATCTCTCAAGTTGGATCGAACTGCACATGGTGTGCGAATTTTAATAAAATCGGTTAAGTGGTTTAGGAGTTCATTGAGGACAAACATTGTGACACGAGATTTATATATATTAAGATTAAGACTAAATCAGTTATTAAAAAACTTTACATTGTGCAACATGTACTTGTTGCGGTATGTAATGATAAGGTTATAGAGTTATAGGTAAGTAGAGAGCAAAATAACTCCATGACGGGGGGGTAGGCAAACTGCTTTGGTCACCCCCTCTTCCAATCTATGACCCCAGCTGAGTAGCCCGCCGTCCCCTCGTTTGATTTTAGGGACTCCTGGACTCCTGCCTCCTACTTCGCAGCCGCTAGACTAACATGTATCAAAATGTACAGTAGACAGTAGCAAGTTAACTTGCCGTGTAGTTGTCATGCCCGTCCAATCGTCTAAAGGTTGCGTCCAAACGAATATAACAACTAAATCTAATGATCATGCTCTCTAAATCAGCACTAAGACAACTTTTCTATAATTGCAGTGTCGCTAGTCCTCGGTTGGGGCTACAGAGCCTCAGACCAGAGGCGCTGGGCCGTGCTGCACCCGGCGTGCGGCGGCCGGCAACAGTCTCCCATCGCCATCGCAGCGCGCCAGGCCATCCCCATATCCATCCCGGCGATGGAACTCATCGGCTACCAGAACCCCCTGCCTGGACCTCTCACGATTAGCAACAACGGACATTCAGGTAACGACACCAAGAGACTGCTGAATTCCTTATGAGAACACACAGAGTACACACAGTTACACTAGTACCTTTTTAAGTAGGTACTAGCTTTTTTTAACCTAGGAAAAATCCTTAATGGATACCACCGCTGCCGCCGCCCCGGGGGCGGGCTGTGTGGTTATGTATAAGTCCCGCCACTGGCGGTAACACACCACCCTAGCTAGAGTGTCCAACCTCGACGCTAATTGAACGTTGGAGCTACGGGGATGTTATGCTTCCGCACGCTTCCGCGGCCCCGACAGCGCTAGCCCTTTCGGGCTCGGGCCCAAGCCTATGATGACACTAGTATAGTTCCCGTAATGTAAAAAGAACGCTGGAAGAAACTGGACGGGGTATGTCTGCGCGTGGGTGCACTCGTGCACGAAAGTACTAGGCCTATCATAACATTTTTAGTAGTTACTTAAGGTGCCTTAGTACCTTAGTGCCTAACAGTATTCTCTAATCCATCCTAATCCCTAAATATGCTCTGTATCAGAGAAATTTGGAGTACTGCCTATTGTATCTATCAATTTCAAATTTTTGGCATCATTTACGTTTTCTCTTAATTCGACCACACTTTATAGTATTTTTTAATTGTACTTACCTACAAAACATTACAAGGAATTAAACCTTTAAGTGCTAGATCTAAAGGCTAATAATGCAATCCAGTGCCCTGCGGATCCAGAAATTTGTTTTGAGGGCTTAAGTAACTTTTACCATGATAGACAAACACTAAAAAAGACATTTTCGCCTTTTGGAGGGGGGCTTGAGCCCCTTTGCCCCCCTCCCCTAGATCCGCTAGTAATGCAGTCGGTCGGTCTATCAATTACAATTAATCAAGTTTCTGTTTAACAGAGATAACTAAAACGTACGTGCTTTACGTGATATAAATATAAGATTAAATCCACCCAAGAAAAACCCTAGCAGACATCGCGCAACCAAATCAAACAATTTAAAAAAAATTACAACTAAATATTTTTTCAGTGGCGCTAACAATCCCCAAGTACAGTTCCGAAGAGGAGAAGAAAGGTTTCCGCTTGCCATACATATTCGGCGGCCCATTAGACAACGAGTATGAGATCGAAGGCCTCCACTTCCACTGGGGAGACAAGAACAACCGCGGCTCAGAACACACGCTCAACGACATGCGCCTGCCTCTTGAGATGCATATAATCCACAGAAACAAAAAGTACAGAAGCCTGGCTGAAGCTCTGCAGCACCCTGATGGCCTCTGCGTTCTCGCTTTCTTCTACCAGGTCAGGTTTTATCGACATATTTAGAAGCGCTATAGACAGTCTTAGGCGCTTGCCCGACAAAAAAAAAACTTAGGACGCAATTTCAATTTGAAACAATTCATTCGCGCCTTCAGTCAACCTTTTATTGGCTATTATTTATTCTGTGATAAACATTGGGCTTTCATATATAAAATCCTTTAATGCCATTACTGCACAACGAATCGGACAGAACGATGTTTATAAACAACATTTTGTGTCAACAAATCTTTACAAAAACACTTTCGTTGTTTGCCACAACAAACAAACATTTTAGTCGGACGTACCTAGATACTTGCCTAATCCATCAGGAGTCAATACGTTCTTTTTCGTTCGACTTAATCATTCAACTAAATATCTACCTAGTAGCGTTAGCAATGTATGACATTATGGAGCGTCTTAAACCGGATGAAGATGAATGGCGTAGTTATCGCAGATTTAGCGTTGAAGCGTCGCACGGTTTTTAAGGTGCCTTTCCACCAAGCTTTAGCGGTGCGAGGATACATATCCTCGCACCGCTAAAGCTTGGTGGAAAGGTGGAAAGGTGCTACATAGCAAAAAAAAATCCACCATTAGGATAATGTACTTATTTTATTACCTACCTACTTCAGTGATCTTATTAGTGGTTTTTTTCTTTGCTACACATCCTCGCATCAACGCTCATCTTTTGTTGGAACACCCTTAAGACTAAAGAGATATTTTGAGAGGCTCCAATATGTTTTGTTTCCCCATGCAGGTGGTTGAATTCGACGCCAAGCTCCTGACCCCCATAGCTAAGAACCTGTCAGCGGTCGAGAACTTCAACACCAGCATGCAGCTCCCCCACACCTTCTCTCTGTCCTCGATCCTTTCTGGGCTGGACACAGAGCGGTTCTATACCTACAAGGGCTCCCTGACCACCCCGCCCTGCGCTGAAGCCGTCACATGGGTCGTCTTCTCCGACTACCTCCCGATCTCCGTCTTCCAGGTACAAAATATATTTTGCTACAGCCGATTTACTTTACGTGCTTTTACGGTAAAAGAAAACATCGTGAGGAAACTGACATGTCTTAGAATTAATGATTCGAAAGACATGTGACATCCACCAACCTGCACTCTGCCAGCTTGGTAGATTACGACTCAATCACCCTCGATATAGTTCGGTCAGTCGGTGTCCCTGCAGGTAGGACGTAGAAGACTGTAATGATGATGCTTTACTTCGAGCAACTTCGAATTCGCCTGATGGGTTTAAGAGTCCGGCGACCTAACTAATTTCGACCTAGGCGACCTAGACTAACTTCGCATTGGCTTAAGGTATTCTATCGCCATTTCGTCTAGAAGAAGAAGACGAGTGAAGAGAGCGAGTGATGATACCTGACGAGCCTCTAAACTTACCTACAGAGTGACAAAGTGCAATTTCATTTTTTTTTTATGACTTTTGCACTACCATAATCATTCTTAAGTAACTAAGAATTTCCCTTGTATTATTGATTCATTTAACAGCTAATGATGTAGACAACCTCCCTATGTAATGGAATTTTTGATTTGCTTTGTCTACCTATTGAATAAATCAGTCAAAAGTGATCCCTTAAAATGCGGATATTTTTCATAGCTCTATTTTAGCTTGAGAACGTTTTTAACAAAAACCAAGAACATAGGGGCGAAGATATTGTTAATTTTATTGTACATGCTAAATTTCATCATAATCTGACAAATGGTTTTCAAGAAATTTCAGTAGTGCGTTTGTATGGAAATTTCAGTACGTCGCGGCCCTCTTAATGACATGAACATACATCAGTAACAGTTTCAAAAACACTTTCCCAACTTACCAGATGGACAACTTCCGCGGCCTCCTCTCCAACTTGAACCTGCCGCTGGTGGACAACTTCAGGCAGCTGCAGCCTCTGTTTGGTCGGCGCGTCTTCGTCAGGATCACCTCCAAGAACCCCAAGTTCAAGAAGACCAAGCTCCACTACTCCAAGTGGGACTGGGTCGGACACAAGAAGGCCGAGAATGACGTTGTCGACTTCGACGAGTAAAAATGTACTCTACTGAGCTTAACAGTAAGCTTGTATTTCGTCCTTACGGGTAAACCTAATTCTTCTTCTGCACTTTTACCATGAGTTTTGATAGTTACGAAAACTTTTTTCGTTTTCGTTTGGCTACATACATTATTCAATAAAATGCGCCTGGCAGAAACTTTAAAGAACTAGGTTAAATGTATGAAGCCAAACGAAAAAAGTTACGTTAACTATTCAAGTTCCTGGTAGCCCCCTGATACCAAATACATGTCAGTTTTCGACTAAGTGATTGTGCAATATTGTATATTTGTGTGATAGTATTGATAAGTCTGTTATTAATCTACTTTGAATAATAAACGTACTAAGCTTATTTAGTAGTTATAATACGAAATATATTTAAGCTAATACATAGATAAGAATTATGAATGGAATAAATAATAAATAATTACATTATGTATTTGAGTTATTGTTTTATGTGGCGTAGTTTTCAGCTCCGAACATAGACTGAAAATTGAAAAAATATGTTAGTTATGTATCTACTGTAAAAATGAATATTCAGATGAATCTTATAATAATATATAAAAAACGATATAGACATCAATAAATATATAAGATATTTTATTAAATAAAATACCTACCTTTGGTATGTTAGTATATCACAGCAAATAACACGAAATATAAAGGCAAGAAAATTAGTAATAATATCACACCGCACACAATATATTCAATATTTTTCCATACAGCAAAACTGTACAAACAAACACTTGGATCTTTATTCTAAACATGTTCGAAAAAAATCTGCCTTTCCAAAGTACGCTGAAGTTGGTGTTCATTTAAATCAATTAAATTAAGCTTCGTTCAAGGAGTCGGGCGTTGCGCGGATCGACCGCGTGTTGCACACTTATTAAGGTGATACGTCTCTCTCATGGCGCGAAATTTAAATTTTACGGTCTTTTTGGGTTTGGAGCTAGACCGTATAACGGTTGTACGTGAAAATGGAATTGGCGGTTATCTTAGACCATTCTTCTCGTTATTCTACAGATATATTTGACAAATATGCCCCAGATTACTCATGTAAAGTAAGCTAGACAATTTATCGGTTAATTTGCTTGACTGTCTAGTGCATTACTGTTCAATGTCTCTCCAAAATATCGTAAGTTAAATATGTAAATAATAAATGATCTACGATGGCCGCAAATTCCATTATTACTGAATTAAGCTACCCAGTCTAGCTCCAAAAACAAAAAAACCGGCCAAGTGCGAGTCGGATTCGCGCAAGAAGGGTTCCGTACCATTATCTATAAAAACGGTTAAAAAATCACGTTTCTTGTCTGGGGAGCCCCTTAAATATTTATGTTGTTCTGTTTTTTTAGTATTTGTTGTTATAGCGGCAACAGAAATATATCATCTGTGTAAATTTCAACTGTCTAACTATCACGGTTCATGAGATACAGCCTGATGACAGACTGACAGACAGAAACACGGACGGACAGCGGAGTCTTAGTAATAGAGTCCCGTTTAACCCTTTGGGTACGGAACCATAAGAACTGTTTGAAATTTGAATTTCGCGTCATGAGCTAAACGTTAAGCCTTTAAATACTGTCATACATTAGCTCTCAATATTTTTGATTTGAACGCGACGCAGCACGCGTCGCGCAATGCCCCGCGCCTTCTTAAACGAGCCCTTAGATATTTAAAACAATTTGAAAAGAATTCGCGAACTATAGGCGACTTTGCGCTGCATAAGAATACTTATTTTGATTAATTTTAATTCTTTTAAGTAATGTCCTTTTTTAGTTATTACATTGCATTGATTACCTACTTTTTCACAATTTTTTGTCTATAAACACTTAATGAAGCGTTCAAAATTCTGAACTATACAAATTAAATAATTTAACTGAATTTCTGTTTATCAAAGTACTATGAACTACATACAACTCAACTACATGATTATAAAATTATGGGTTGAAGTTTAAATTGAAGTTCAGACAATACTATAACATAAGCGACGAACTTTATTCATCAACAGATTCATAGCATACATTGATAGTCATACATCAGACACCACACAATGTAAATTGCCATTTCACAAACACTGCACTGAAATATGCATTCATGCTATGTTAACAAGAAACAGGAAAATAAATAATTTGCCTCCTTACAAATAAAAATTGAATAGCCTTGATTTAGTGTTTTGTCTTTTTCAATCGAATTTAAAAATGTAAAAGGAAGAAAAGGACAAAACACTGTAAATTACTATCCATGAGGTTATACAACATTTATTAGTAAGTGGGATTGTCCTTCTTTGACAAAACATGATCAAACTTGGTAGGAGATTAAATCATTTGCTTGAGTCAAGATATTAAAAAATATACATATTAAAGATTGGTCTAACTTATGCCTAATCAAATAAGATTGAACCAATGCTGTTTTATTTATCTGCAACTTTATTTGTACTATAATATATTCAAGACTTATTAAACATAATTATATAGTTGATAACTGAATAATAAAACTCAACTACATTTTTAATGACTACTATAATACAATTTCAACATTACTTACTACATAAATATACAAGATTAATACTCTGTTAAATAAAAATAAAAGTTTTGAATAATTTATTCTTCAATATTGGTTATATTTGTGATAAAAATAATATGTTCTTTGTAGTGTGTGTACCTTGTGTGTTGTGGAATGTTTGGTCAAACTGCATTGGTTAAAAATGCACACTGAAAACCAGACTTGTGGCAAAGTAACAGTTAGTTATGTATGGCATATTTACATTTGCCAGGATGAGGGCTTACAAACAACAATATCATGCGGTAATCAAGTTTTTAGCGTACCAAATCCTCGGGGTTGAACATGCCCTGAAAATAAGAAGAAAAAACATGTTCATTGTGTTGCTTGTAAAGGTTATCCAGTCGATCTGTACTGTACTGCTTGTATAACTACGCCCAAACCTATGCATTAGTAATGCGAGAATCGAGACGGACATCTGGGTCAATCGGGTCATCAAGCATGGTTGGTGCTGCTCATACATTTGTAGGGTGATTTGTACATCTACAGGGTGATCTCTACTACAACTATTAACAGATTACTATCCTACAAGCTTGTAGTTTGGGTATGGACCACATTGTCAGGGGTACAGAATTAGGACATATACCTTTCATCCTAAAAAATTAACAGTTCCTGTGAGACTAGAGAGAAACTGCATAGAGCAACTAGTATTTGGATATTTACATCCCTGTTTTTGTTATTTACATACCTTAGCACGACGTAAGATGGAGTCCTTGCTAGCATCATAAGGATGGTCCTTGGAAGGTATCTCAAGCACGGCCGGGACTGGAGCGTGGTGCGAGTCGATCACATGTCGGATCAGTTCAGCAACATTCTGATTGATCAGGATGATGTCAATGTCGTCACGCTTGATGAAACGCTTGAAGCAGTCTTCAATCTCACTCACTGGTGTGTCTGTAAACAATGTGTTAGTGAGTTAATAAAACATGCAAAATTATTTTTGGGCACAAATATCCAGTTCGTAAGATTAGTTACTTTACCTAGTATGATAATTATATTGTTGCCTAAAGTGACTCAAGATTATCTTAAGCTTTTTGTCCATTTTCAAAGGGAAAGAAGTTCTTATATACTAATGTATTCCATTGGGTGTTACACTGTTTGTGCAGCTTCAGTAAGCACGATGTCCTAAACTAAGATTACCTACTGCACAGCATACACTGTCCCTTGTATGTGTAACAAGAATACTGTTGCTACTTTCATAACACTACCGAAACTTGCCTTTAAATGTAATAATGATAATAGGTCGTAAACAATATTCTCAATTTTAGCTATAAGATGAAAAGCACATAGACACTTACTTTTATCAACAACCATGAAATTTGGGTGTCTGTTCTTGTTAATTTCACCAATCCCACCAAGAAGAAAGCCAACGCATGTGTCCTGAAACCAAAATAAGTTAATCAGTTAACAGATTCATCGAATAATACAAGAAAAACAAGATTTAGTGATCAGGTGTGAAATTAGATTTTATCAAAGTTAATACGATATCTTTTGATTTTAAATCGTAAGACTAACCTCATCTCCAATGACGCTCATGAGTTTCCCTTTAACGGCTGCGTGAAGAGCCATTTTTCTCAGATTTTACTTTTCTTTTTTGTTATTTTTCAGAAAAATGGACAACCACAAGACTAGTCACCTGACTATTTTTTCTTAAGTTGGTATTTATGTTGGCACTCCTACAAAATTGTCAAATATTTTTTTTTGTATTTATTACTCCCCATAGAATATGCTAGAGCTAATATGGCCACAGCATCTAGTCATTCATTTGTTTGTCAGTCTTTAAATTATTATGGACGATGATTTAGATAAGAGATGAATTCGTTCCCTTTCAACATTTCAGTAAACCCATCGATACTTAACTGAAACTTTAAGTTGAGTTTTGTAAAGAACATGAAAAGCAGCATTTCAAAATATTCCAATTTACCTATTTTTTTGTGAATATTCCACTATTACTACACACACTAGATGAAACACAAGTATAAAAAAAGTAGAAGTCAATGTTCACTTTTTATCAATGTCATTGTCAAAGTAGGTCCGAGACATTTTGAATTTTTTGCTGTGCTTGGAGGATAAACAGTAATGCATGACCCAGACGGTGATATTACGAAGCCAAAAATTTTTTGTTCAGGCTGACGATGACGGGGCATTCCTCGTGAAGCGGACAGGAAAAAAAGGTTTCCGATTTCCGATTTTAGTAATTTTTGAATATTATGTTATACCAATTTAAGTTCTCAATTAAGACTCAATTTTTTTTACAGTAAATTCTGGTTAGTGAGTTTGAGGGCTTCAAAAATTTGACTAACCGGCAGGTATGAGCTACTATGAATCCAAAATTAATAGTAACAAATTAAAATTTAAAGTAAGTCCCAGTATTAAAAGTAACAATAGATTGAAAAAAGTAGTCCAAGTTGTACTTCGATTAGTGAGCTATGTAGATGCATTTTTTGGATTATTTTTTTAATTTAGTACTTACGTATTTAAATTTTTGAAACTTGAATTTCACGAAGTTGGACCTCTTAAATTGACGTGAAAGTCATTTATGAGCTGCACCAGTTACAGTGTCAAAGCGTGGCAGCTGGCGCTCGGGTCGCGCCTACGGCTAGCTGACGTAAGATTACATTAACTTTAAATCACACAAAATACCCTGTGACAAAATTTTAAATTATAATATTTTAGAAATCTTAAATTATGTAAATTAATCTTCGACATTATATTCATGGTACTTATTAAAAAATATTATTATAATATATGAATTGATTAATAAATAATTATTTATATTTTACGTGACATTTGATATACTGCGAATGATTATGAATACAATATAATTTACACTGGTGCCATTTTTGGATGTTGCTCAAAAATTTACGTTATTTGTGAAAAAGACACAAACCGATGACGCTGTTTTGTTTAAACATTTCCGTTAGTATTATTTAGTCAATGGCTAAGCGAAAGTTTTGCCTTTTAATGTTTCAATTTCAATGTAAAACATGTCGTACAAAACGTCGTCGGACATTAGTTGGTTGAACATAATTTGTCGTACAATATAGTGATACCCTGAAGCCTCCCGTGGTACTTACATTATTGTGGTATTATTATTGTTGTTGGTGATGTGATTTGTGATGTTGAAATGTGCATTCTCTTCTCATTCATTTTGTTAAAACTGGAAATCTAATGCAAACAAATAAAACAAAAATATATATAATTTTATAATATATAATTATAAACCTAGTAAAAGTAAGGTTATGGTAAAAGTAAGTTAAGGACCTACACCAGAATGCTGAACATCCAAAACTATGGCAGTAGTTCAGAGGACGAGGGTGATAATGATACAGAATCTATTAAACAGCACAGCAATGAGGGTTTGTTAACTCATTTGAAACCTGTTGACCCCAGCCTATCATTGGCGAAAAGCATGCAAATATGTGCAGCCCCTGTCGTAATGCCCACAGTAAGTAAATTAGAACTTTTGTATTAAGATGGTTACAACGCATTTCGCAATTCTAAGTGTGGTATTCTTAGTAACTAAAAAAAATCTCTTGTTTTTACAGAATAATGATGACACTAGGGTGTTATTACCACCAAATCAAGAACTGATGCACAATCCAAAGTATGAAGAGTTGTTCGCACCCACATTTGGTCCAGACAATCCATTTCAGACTCAACAAATGAGGGCAAACAGAAATATACTCTCGGGCTTTGTAGAAAGGGCTCACATTAGTGATTTTCAGTTTGAGAACCAAAGGAGAACATTTACCAGTTATGGTTATGCCATGGACCCTTCAACTAATGAACCGGCTGCTGGCGACAATGTAGTTGGTAAGATATTATTGTTCTAAACAAATTGAATTTCAAATATTTGAGCTCTTCTTTAGAAAAAGTATCATTTGTATTACTCCAAAAATAAATAAAACAGTCCTTTTTTTTTTATTTCCAAGAAAAAAGGTAAAATACAGTAACTTGTCACTTTCAGTGTCAGCAATGGTGGCTGCACCAGAAGAAGCTGAAGGGAAATCAGTTTTTGAAACAATAAAAAAGAGGCCATTGGACAAGAAGAAACGCCATAAAAACGACAAACCTGATGATGTAACTGGTTTTCTTGGACCTTGGGGTGGTTATGAGGGTGAACGAAGGTATTATAACATAATAATAACCAATCACACTATTCCACATTAATATTCTAAAATCGAAAGTGACTCTGTCCGTCTGTTTGTAGGCCTTTCGCGACTAAATAATGTTGATGAAATTTGATAATTAGATACAGTCAGTATATCATGAAAAAAAATTTTGGAGACTATTTTGTAAATAAACCCAAATGATGCCACGAGTAACAGCTTAGTATTATATGGAAATGCGAAAGTTTGCATGGATGCTTGTTACTTAATCATGCCAGTATGGCTGAATGGATGTGGGTAACAGTTGGTGCAGATAGATTATAATCTGGAATAGTTATAGGCTACTTATAAACTGCAGGGTGCAGCATGCATAATATAATTGCTAAAGTTTTTGTGTCTTTGTCTGTTACTTCTTCATTTTCAAATGAATGGATGGGTTTAATAAATTAAGGATGGAGGTAGCTTATACCCTGAATGAATATGCGGCCTTCATTTTAACCACAGGTAAGACCACAGGGTGCAGCTAGTTATTAATTAAACAAAATCAAAGAATGGTGACTGCAAAACGAGGCTAATGATACTGTGGAGACAAAGATGAATCTAAGTCACTTCTGTATCTGTATCACGCAAATCTGTATATATAATCTGTATATATAATAAACACAAGGAAAAAATTAAATTTATAATTAAAAAAACGTCCTACAATCTAAGACCTCTCCCCACTTTGAAAGGTTTCAAACAAAACACCATTCAAACAAAAATAAAACGAATCAAAATCGGTTCATCCATTCAGGAGCCACGATGCCACTGACAAACACACAGACACATATAGATACGTCAAACTTATAACACCCCATGTTTTAGCGTCAGGGGTTTGGATCATTTTGATTTGGATTTTGGATCGAGTTTGGATCATCGGCGCAAGGTTGCTAGTCTATCGGTGTTTTATCGGATACATTTCGGGGAGTGTGCATCTGGTTTGCATGACCTTATTCTCCCTAGCCCGTTCTTCTATAAAACAACCAAGAGTACAAAAAAGCGGCATCGTTTTATGGTCGACATACCTACAACACGCACGAAACGCTTTGGTTCCTCATTTCTCATACGGACTGCTAGAGTGTGGAATACTCTGCCAGAGTGTGTGTTCCCGGACACTTATAATCTGGGTGTCTTCAAGTCTCGAGTGAATCGGTTTCTTCTAGGCAAGCGTGCTCCATCATAGGCATGTTGGTGGCCAAACGCAAGCCTATTAAGTAAAAAAAAAAAAGGGCCGAAAAAAGAAAATTTGGGGCGAATTTTATTATTAGTTCAGCCATTAGTTTAAAATTAATGGCATCACTTGTTCTTCTCATCATGTTACTTCTAGTATTTATTTGTGGAGAAAATCAACAACTGAAATAATTTATTACTAAAGAAATAACAGCTGAGAACAAATTATATGTAGATATTAACATAAATAAACATGTAATTATTTTACAGGGTAATTAAACCAGAAGGTGAAGAAGCTAAAGAGCTAGAAGAGATATTGGCAAAAAGGCAAAAGAAGGGCAAAGTTGACGAGGACAAGCCTTTGGAAGAAAAGTCAATATTACACAGTAAGTTGCCTTAACAAGTGTGTTAATCTACCTTAGTTTCCTCTTAAGGCTCGGTCATTCCATGATTATCTACCCACACATGTTTAGTTGTGCCGCCTTCATTTAGAGTTGAAAATCGTTAATCATATTTGATGATACAATGAGATCGGCGCCTAGAAATACATTTTTTGCCATTTTTATGGGTCGTAATATGAACACAAAATAAGAATAAGTTGCTCGGTTAAACTTTGGATAACTAATCTGGCTATTTAATAATCGAAAAAAAAAATGTGGTGTAATCGCCGAAAATTTAGAGAACTATGTTTTAATAGTATTTTTAAGAAAATACATTTTGTGACATTTTTTTTCCAAAATGAGAATCATTTTCAAAAGTCTACTTTGGTTAAAATTATTTTGGTTGTTTTATCTACCAGCTGTATTTTTTTGCACCTGATCTTCACAATTCTTCATATGAAATTAAGCTCAAACAAAATACTTATTTTCGTTGATTTCGTGTAATACCGGGCAAAAATCTATCTTGTTTTGTTTCTCAGTATGTTACCCAACTGTCCAAAACGCAGGTAATATTTTTTAAGTGTATACTCGTAGGCATGTTTGTATTGCATTTTGTTATTTCTATATTCCTATTGTCTTAACGGATTGATAGACTGAAGTGGGAGGTGCTATTGAACTCGACTTCTATCAGAGTTCTATCGGTTCGACTGTAGTATTCACCAGTGGTGGGAGTTTAGTGATTGTTGGCACAAAATATAATTATGTCCTAATGAGCCCCACTGGTGACAGGTGGGAAAATAATTTAAATATTTTTCTAACAACAACTACTAGTAGTCGTTTTGGTAGTGGTCGTTGAGAGTAAGCCAAACCAAATATAATACACTTGTTAAATCTGTACCTGCTTCAATTAAATAAAAATATATAACATGTATAATTGAATGTGTATGTTGTGTGAAATATCTAAAAATGTGTGAAGATAACAGAATCTCAAAAATGTATGTATATGGTAGTAAATTCATTGAGTTTGAATTCATATGTTTCCAAGAATGTGTGTACTTATGGAAAATATGTGTGAGTAACAGAAACTTAAAGATATAGTATTTGGGGCTGACTCATTTGATTTACCTAAATAAATAAGCTGGGCTTATTAAATAAGTGGGCTGAGCTACCCGTACGAGTGCGTACTCTATTCTGATTCCCTACACGTGGTCCCCGGGTAGTGCTAACCGGGTAGCAAACTCTGGTGGGAGGCTTCGGCCGTGGCTAGTTACCACCCACCGGACAAAGCCATGCCGTGAAATGACCTAGTCGTGTTTCGGGATGTAGTCCGGTGTAACCGTTCCGAAGACGGGTCCGAGCAGTAGCGCACTTGTAGCACCTCACTCAACTGCCGTCTTTGTTCTTTTTCACTCTACAAAACTCCAAGGCTAGAGTGAATAAGTACCTGATAGGTCGTCGTGCTCCATCTTAGATCACAACGTCGCTGAACATCAGGCAAGTTGGTGGTCAAACGTCGACCTATTCAACATAAAAAAAAAATCTGTTCCAGTTGAGAAAGAGACGGACTACCAGGGCCGGTCCTGGATCGAGCCTCCTCGCAGCGAGACTCAGCTGCGCAGTGACACACCGCCTGATCGCTGCTTCCTACCCAAGGTAATATCGAGCCACTACAGGGCCACAGAGAAAGGGTGTACGATGTTAGTACATAATCATACACATATCTACATCCACACTAATATTATTAAGAGGAAAGATTTGCATTTTTGTTTGTTTGTAATGAATTAACTCAAAAACTACTGGTTGGATTTCAAAAATTCTTTCACTATTAGAAAGCTACATTATTCCTGAATGACATAGGCTATAAAAGGTGAGCAAAGCCGCTGGCAAAACTAGTTAATAATATTTTTTTTAAATTGTGGGATCAACCCTGTTCTCGGAAACGATGTCAGCTGCCTTTTGAGGCTTTAGCTCTTAGGCCGTAGTTACACTGCTAAGGTGACTGCGATGCTACGCCACCTTAATGAATAACTAGGTGTTACCCTCGACTTTGTTCGGGTTTATTCAGAAAATAGTATGCAAAAACCTTCCTTATGATATACTGTAACTAATTATCAAATTTCATCAAAATCCGTTTAGCCCTTTAGCCGTGAAAAGCCTACAAACTGACAGACAGAGTTACTTTCGTTTTTTTTTTTTAAATACACTTCACGGACTCCGGGGATCGTGACTTTTGTTAACTTATATCTTAATTATTAGTTAAGGGGAATACAGTGAAACCTGGTTAAGTGAGACATCAAGGGACCTGCAATGTCGTTTCACTTATAGAGGTATTCCACTTACCCAGTGTCTCAGATATACAGGTATAAATAAATATCTGTCTCAATTACAGAGGGTTCCATTAATAGAGGTGAAAACTATACCGTTTCTTTTCTTAAACCCTTCCATCCAACCATTGCTGCTACAAAAATTATGAATATCGAACCATCGCGCGAAATCTTGTGCCTTTTCTTTAATCATCGGTCCACTTATCAATGTTATCTCAGTTACAAAGGTTTATACATATAAAATTTACTCGCTGTCTCAGTTATAGAGGTAACTATGATGATAAATCGAAAGAACAAATCCCAGATATAGAGGCTTACCTCGTCCCACTAACAGAGGTAATTCAGTGCCAAAGTGTTGGGACCTCAGCATGAGTTCCAGTTATGGAGGTTTCTCACTTATCCAGGTCCCACTTAACCAAGTTTCACTGTACTATCTGTATTCCCTGTATTGTAGGGAATACAGGTAGTAGGTTAGTTGTTAAGATTTTATATTAGTATTGATAGTAGAAATTTTGCCTAAAAACAAGATTTATGCTTAGCTAGAGGCAGTCATTTCAGCTTACACATGTTCAGTTACAATACTTACAAATGTTTGTCCGTCTCTTTCCAGTCCCACATCCACACGTGGCGCGGCCACACTAAGGGCGTGGCGGCGGTGCGCTGGTTCCCCTCCACGGCGCACCTCATGCTGTCGGCGGGGATGGACTGCAGGGTCAAGGTACGTACCTGAACTCATCTCACTTGCTCCTGTATTTAGTGCTACACAGTCTGTATGACGTCCGTCGTCCGGAGCCATCGTATGGGTCCGCTATAGGTATAGCGTACGATTGAAACGCTACTGAAAGTAATATTTGTTTTCCATACATACTCACATAGCACGAAGGACTGATGACCGATGGGGTCGAAAGGTTCTCGAATGGAGACCACGTACCGGCAAGCGCAGCGTAGGACGTCCACCCTCAAGGTGGACGGATGACCTTGTCAAGACCGCAGGATCGCGCTGGATGCAGGCCGCTACCAACCGGTCTTATTGGAGATCTATGGGGGAGGCCTATGTCCAGCAGTGGACGTCCTATGGCTGATGGATGATGATGGATGATACATACTCCGGACGGACGTATGTACGCTGTACGGACCGTCCGCGTATCACTAAATCTAATCTAATTGTTAAAATAAAATTCACGTCCACTTTTTAGGGTTCCATACACAAAGGGTAAAACGGGACCCTAATACTAAAATTCCGCTGTCCGTCCGTCTGTCCATCTGTCGCCAGGATGTATCTCATGAACTGTGATAGTTAGACTGTTAAAATTTTCACGTATGTGTTAAAAGTTTCAAGACATGTATTCTCCTAGCTGCAACCCGCGGTGTCATCTGCGGTCTCTCAAATCAATTTTAATTTTTTTCGGAATGAAAATTACTCTTGTTCTTTTCTGTACCCCTATCAACGTGTATGCAAAATTTCATATAGATCAATCGAGCAGTTAAGGCGTGAAAGCGCAACAAACAAACTCACATTAGCATTTATAATATTAGTTAGGATTGAACGTTTCTTAAACGAGAAAACAGTCGATAGTTCGTCGCTTATTCGCCAGCGGTCGGACAACTGCCTCATGGTTAATTGACATGCTCGTAACATCACCGCACATATACCTACCATCACTAATACTAATATTAACTAGACATAATATTTGAGAGCCATTAACGTACTTCATCTCCCCTCACCTCACCTCACCTTACCTCACCTCACCTCACTTCACCTCATCTCGCTTCACCTCACCTGACCTCACGTCACCTCTTCTATTTCACAAATAAACACCGTGTAATCGAACGTGTACAATGTTACAGATCTGGGAAGCGTACGGCGACCGTCGCTGCGTGCGAACTTACTTCGGCCACCGGCAGGCCGTGCGGGATGTTAACTTCAACAACTGCGGGAAACAGTTCCTTTCTGCTGGTAACTTATTCTTATATACGACTAGCTGTTACCCGCGACTTCGTTCGCGTTTATTCAGTGTCCAATAACCTTCTTCATGATATGTAACTAATTATCAAAATTCAACAAGATCCGTTCAGCCGTTTAGCCGTGAAAAGTCTACAAACAGACAGACAGGCAGAAAGTTACTATCGATTTTATAATATTAGTATGGATGATGAAAAAAACATTATCATATTATAATATAATAATAATAATAAGGTTTATTTTATTCCAAGTTTCAAAGTACAGATACATACTTCTGGGGACTCTTTTTAAGCTAATAAAGCTTGTGCTAAGAGCCCCCGCTCTTTCTTATTATAGTACATCATTTATTTACAGGGCGTGAATGCGTGAGTAATGAAAATGCGTGAATAATATTATGAACCCATACTCGCTCACTATTCAGTAGATGCCTCTTTTGTAAGCCAATCACCGGTGAGAAAATCTTTACCCAAGTTCGACCCGCAATGTGTAAATTGCAACTATGGTCAAGTCGTTAAAGATACAAGCATAAAATTAAAAATGGCGACAGGCTCGCCCCCTATCATATTTGGGACTGAATATCGTCCCAGCCCCTTTGGGGGAAAGGCGTATCTATATATAATAAAAAATATAAAACCCCGAAACCCATTTTCACTAAACATAGCAAAGAACAAAACAAAATCATAGTTCATCCGTTCGGGAGCTACGATTCCACACACACACACACACACACACACACACACACGTGCACACACACACTCACACACACAGACACATCAAACTTTTAACACCCCGTCGTTCTTGCGTCAGTGTTAAAAAATGCTGGCAGTAACCAACCTCCGTGTTCCAGCGTACGACCGCTACATAAAGCTGTGGGACACGGAGACGGGCGCGTGCGTGTCCCGCTTCACGTCGCGCAAGGTGCCGTACTGCGCCAAGTTCAACCCGGACGACGACAAGCAGCACCTCTTCGTCGCAGGCACGTCCGACAAGAAGATCATCTGCGTGAGTTCATCTACTGTCGTCTCTTATACTGTGACCAGCGAAATTAATATACTACGTACTGGACCAAGCCATGCCGTGAAATGACCTAGTCGTGTTTCGGGATGTAGTCCGGTGTAACCGTTCCGGAGACGGGTCTGAGCAGTGGCGCACTTGTAGCGCCTCACTCAACTGCCGTCTTTGTACTTCTTCACTCTACAAAACTTCAAGGCAAGAGTGAATAAGTGCCTTATAGGTCCTCGTGCTCCATCTTAGACCACAATGTCGCCTAACATCAGGCGAGTTGGTGGTCAAACGCCGACCTATTCTACATAAAAAAATAAAAAATAGAGGAGCTGATCTATATAAAAACGTTACGTAACTTTATGAAGTGGGGGGTCATCATTCCATGGGCTGACTACAGGTTTACTGCAGCGTTGACTACTGAGTTGCTAATTTACATCTGTCCAGGTTCACATTTTGATTCCAGTAAATTAGCGCCGCTCCGTACACAACCACAATGCGCGCGTGTCGCGACCACACTAATGCAAGGTGCAAAGATTTCAGTGCACTCGAGTGGACGAAAATTTGTGTTCGGATGTTGAAATCTAGGACCTATGTAGTACATATAATAGGTTGGGGAAAAAGTTTCTTCGCATTTTAAAGAAAATTCAAAACATTTTTTTAATACAGTTTATTTATATTTAACTAAACTATGTAGGTTACATACGTACATTTTGTTCGATAACTTTTTACCATCTTGTAGGTAGGGACATGATCCCATTGCTATAGAAATTTTGGGACTTCTGATCAAAATACCGCGACAAGTGGTTTTGGCAGACTTCTTGTGATGTTAACCTGACACTACCTAAAGAATTCTGAAGAGACCGAAATAGGCGGAAATCTGAAGGTGCAAGGTCAGGACTATACGGCGGATGCATCAACACCTCCCAGCCAAACTCTCTTAACTTTTGCTGAGTGGCTAAAGATGTGTGAGGTCTAGCGTTATCATGATGGAAAACCACATCCCTTCTGTTGATTAGTTCCGGCTGCTTCCTTTCAACTTCTTGCTTCAATCTCATCAGTTGTTCGCAGTAGAGATCAAAATCGATAGTCCTGCCTAGTGGTAACAGCTCATAAAGAATAATGCCCTTCCAATCAATAGTGAGCGTGAATGCTCGAGATGTACCCACAATTTCTATAATCAAATTATCAAATTTCAAATAAACGCGAAGTTATTACAACTATTATTATCGTAACATCATGGCCTCCTCCCGTCCCAGAGCCTCCATCACCGCCGCGTTCCGATCTCTGATGACCATCTGCAGGTTGTACTCCTTGGTAGTCTTCAGTGACGCAGCCGATGCTCGCCGTACAAACCTGCTGATGGCATCGTCGTAGTAAGTTAAGGATCTTCATCTTCACACAATCTATATATTTGTAGGAAAACATTTCCCTCAAAATTATTACCGGCAAGCCCCAAACTAGGCGTAAAAGCCTGTGTCTTGGGGCTCTGGGATATACTGATACATTGATGAATAAACTGAGATATTCGAGAATGGTGGAATATACTGATATTATATTTTCAGTGGGACATCCGCAGTGGTGAAATAGTGCAAGAATACGACCGGCACCTGGGAGCCGTGAACACCATCACCTTCGTGGACGAGAACCGGCGCTTCGTCACCACCTCCGACGACAAGAGCTTGAGGGTGTGGGAGTGGTGAGTCTACGACATTTTTGCTCAAGGCGCCAACCACAATAGATATCCATAGATATCTATAGATGCCACAAAGCGCGTCAAGTTGTATCACAAGCATAATTTAAAAAAAAAAGAAAAAAAAAGACATCGATTTTAATCAAATATAGCTAAGAACACTCCCGGCTAATTCGCCTTTCAAACAAAAACAAAATCGGTTTTTCTGTTCTGGAGCTACGATGCCACAGACACACACACCAACAAACACACACACACACACACACACAGAACGCACGCGCAGAAAATACAGCCAGAGACCTTAATACAAGCTATGCTCTCCTCGGAGGAAGCCTGGCAGGCCACAAGTTGTTTCGCGACGGAAGTTCTCAAGGAACTACGAAGTATAGAAAGGAAGCGGGCTGAAATAAGACAGATAGATAAAAGCTAGGAAAATTCAGAAGAAAGAGCAATAGCTAGAGCCTCCCCCGCGAAGTAATGCCTACCGGCGGTCCCGCGGGGGCAGTAGAGGTTGGTGCCAGAGGAAGGTTTTGGTCGGTAGGGATACTTATCGAGTCCGACATACCCAGGCAAGGCCTGATGATACGTAAGTGTATTTTACCAAACCTCTGTAGAAAAAAAAAACACACACACAGACACGTAAAACTCACACCCCATCGTTTATGCGTCGGGGGTTAAAAACCGAGCGTGTCAAATTTGGAATATCTACTGTAAGGCCGGCAATAAAGTTGTTACACTTTAGTTTTAAGAGCGTTTAACCGGCGTTATTGCTATCTCGCTCGCACAATTTAACGTTTTCGAAAATAAATAATGGCTGAGTTGGCAATTGAAAAATGTTGTCTGATAACTATTTAGTTTATAATATAACGGTTATTTTAAACTAATTTTAGTTTTCAAGTTTTTTAGTTGTGAAACGCTCTTAAGCGGTATTCTTTTTCTTTCAAGTCCTCGTGATTTGAAAAAAGCTCGACCTCATGTATGCAATAGAGTTGCTTTTAGCATGTCGTTCCTTAAGCACGCATGCTGTGCGTAAGGCAGCCGGCGGGCTAGTGAGCACTATGTGCCGTTGCTCGCAGGGACATCCCGGTGGACATGAAGTACATCGCGGACCCGTCGATGCACTCGCTGCCGGCGGTGGCGGCCGCGCCCAACGGCAAGTGGCTCGCGTGCCAGAGCATGGACAACAAGGTCATCGTGTTCAGCGCGCTCAACCGCTTCAAGATGAACCGCAAGAAGACCTTCACGGGGCACATGGTGGCCGGCTACGCCTGCGCGGTCGACTTCTCGCCGGACATGAGGTACGTACCTCAGATATACATAGATGTCGTGTCCCATTCAAATCAGGCCTCTATAGTGGCAGCGCATACCTCGCACCTCCGATCAGAGATACATAGATGTCGTGTCCCATTCAAATCAGGCCTCTATAGTGGCAGCGCATACCTCACACCTGCGATCAGAAATACATAGATGTCGTGTCCCATTCAAATCAGGCCTCTATAGTGGCACCGCATAACTCGCACCTCCGATCAGAAATACATAGATGTCGTGTCTCATTCAAATCAGGCCTCTATAGTGGCAGCGCATACCTCGCACCTCCGATCAGATATACATAGATGTCGTGTCTCATTCAAATCAGGCCTCTATAGTGGCAGCGCATACCTCGCACCTCCGATCAGATATACATAGATGTCGTGTCTCATTCAAATCAGGCCTCTATAGTGGCAGCGCATACCTCGCACCTCCGATCAGATATACATAGATGTCGTGTCTCATTCAAATCAGGCCTCTATAGTGGCACCGCATACCTCTCTCCTCCGATCAGAGATATACATAGATGTGGTGTCCCATTCAAAATCTGGCCTTTATAGTGGCAACAATAAACGAAATAAATGCGGGTGACACCGTGTCACTGTAAATAGAGTATAACAAAATTATTTCTTACATTTAACCGACATCTCAAACGTGGCTTTAGGAGTGGCTTCAAAACGGACTCACTGTACTTAACCGTAATTAGCCGAAGCATACACATATAATTAACACACACATAAATAGGTTCGCACAAATAGATTTGGTTATTTTTACTCAGTACTTGTTTAGAAATTAATTTGTTTCCCTCTGGGTCCTCATATTTTATGTAAGATTGCGGTTATATCCTAAGGCACTTTTACAAGTCCCGCCAGCAACGCTCCGTTGTCAGAAACGTGCATTGATCCCGTGATACTTCTCGCCTTATTGCTGGCAAGAAATAGAATTAAATCTGCTATCTCTTCCGGTTCTCCTATTCGTTTCAGAGGAGTTTGTCGAGCAAATCCATCGAACACTGCGTCCCATTGGTTCACAGGCACGCCAATAGTTTCTAGAAAGTCCGTTCGCACGACTCCAGGACTCACCGCGTTCACTCTCACGCTCTTAGGAGCCAGTTCTAGCGCTATCGCCCTCGTAAAGTGATCCATAGCTGCTTTAGAGGTCAGATACGAGAAGCTGTCTTCAGCGGTTACACTTATACCAGCAATGCTGGATACGTTGACGATGTTCCCTCTGGTGTGCGCGAGGTGCGGCGCCGCGAGGTGCGTCAAGTGCACCGCAGACTGCAGGTTGGTGGACATAACCTGCTCGTGCACTTCCATCGCATCGGGCGCCAGGATGCCGGCCTTTCTGTACATGCCGGCGTTGTTCACCAGGACGTCAAGTCGCCCGAAGTGGCTCAAACTTTCGGACACGATACGTTTGTTGTCTTCACTCTTGGACACGTCTGCGATGATGACCAGTGGCTCGGTGCCTTTTTCTTCACATTTTTCGGCGACGTTCTTGAGTTTTGTTTGATTTCTTCCAACCATAGATAGTTGAGCGCCTTCTCCTGCGAAGGCTATGGCGGTCGCGGCGCCGATACCGGAACTAGCGCCGGTCACTAGAACTACTTTTCCTTTAAAACTCATCGTGTGTAGGCTTTAATTTAGCAAATATGGATCTCGCAAGACTTCTAATTAGACGATTGACTAATTACTAATTACTAATTAAGATTATAACGTTAGGCCCTTAAATACGGAACGTTTATTAGAACACATTATCTTATCAACCATTGAAGTATGTTTGTATTGAAGTATGTTTGGGCTTGGGACGATATACTTAGTAGCTGTTGTCCATGACTTTGTATTCGTAGAACAAAATATTCTATCCTCGCTAGTTTTTATTAGTATGTATGGCTTATTTTGGATCTGCCACTTTCCAATATTACTTTGATCCCGCTCCCATCCAGCCTCTGTTCTACTACCATTTAATCACTAAACACAAGACTTTATTTTTCAACCTTCTAATACGTAACACACGTATACGTGTCGGCGATGATAGCCTAGTCGAAGAAGACTCGCCTCCATAGCCAGAAGGAGCTCAGACTCAGCTGAAGGCACGCACCAAATTTGTTAATTGTGTAAACATAGTGTGAGTCTTTAATGTCATTTGCTACATGACTGGAGCCCGGTGTATGGCGACAAGCTTGCCCTCTGTCACATTTGGGACTGCATATCCTCCGGCGAAGTATGAGTGTTGTACACCTCTACCAGGCCCTTCGGGGGAAAGGCGTGACGATATGTTCTATATGTTTTGTAAATACTTTATATGTTTTGTGTCTGTACGTAAAATCATAAAACGATTATGGATGGTTATGATATCATTTACAATACTAATCCGAATACTTAGTTTCGTGTGTAATTTTAGTGAAAAAACAGGGCTTTAAAACTTAGAAATGTTTCGAACTCAGTCTATTTCAATCAGTCGATCTAGAAACATCCGAAACAGTTATAATTTCTACAAATAAAAGCCTGACTAGGCTATTATTCTTTTATGGAAACTTACGTATGCTGTGTTTATACATACACTAGCCACCTGCCCCGGTTTCGCCCGGCACGTATAAACCTTCCGTAAAAATTAAAAATATAATTATAAAAATTAACTTATCTGATAACTGATGGTGAAAACCGTTTTAAAACTAGTAGTGTTGCTTAGAATAGAAGGAGTTAGCGGATAACCAGACAGACGCGGAAAGCGGTTTGTTTTACTCTATGTAGAAAATTTAATTCACAATAATATTTTTATATTTGTTTGTATCTGTGACTAAGATTACTACGAACTACGATATGTTGGCAAATATAAAAAAAAAAATGCAAATTTATTTAATACTAAGCATCAGAAAATGTTGTAACACGTTAAACTACAATATTATGTTAACAATGTTATTATTATTAGAAAAATATGAACATGCAATCAAAATGAGATGAGAACCTGTTCGATGAATATTACTATTCAATTAGATGGCGTCAATCGAAAGAAGATCGAAAGAATTTGAATAAATCGAATACTTATACATTTAGTTTTAAAATATTTAGATCATTTAAATGCGTGATTTATTTCGTGTACTAACAAGTCTGAACTAATTGATATTTTAGAAAACATAAAAACATTAAAATTGAATTTATGAAACTGCATTCGTTTGAGGGTGGCCTACCAACAGAGCTCCATTGTCAGAAACAAACGACGACCCTGTGATACTCTTCGCTTTATCGCTGGCAAGGAATAAAATTAAGTCTGCTATCTCTTCCGGTTCTCCTACCCTTTTTAAAGGGGTTTTTGAAGCTTCTGCTTCCCACGCAGCTTCCCTTTCTTCTTCAGGCACACCGAAAATATCCATAATATCGGTACGGACGGGTCCCGGATTCACCACATTCACTCTAACACCCTTAGGCGCAAAGTCCAGTGCTACCGATTTAGTGAAGCTATCCATAGCAGCTTTAGAAACCATGTACGAGAAGCTGTCGGGTAACGGAACGGCGATACTGGATACGTTGACTATGTTGCCTTTTGTTTCCACGAGGTGCGGTGCTGCCAGATATGTCAAGTGCACAGCAGATTGTAGATTGGTGACCATTGTCTGCTCGTGCGCTTCCATCGCGTTAGGTGAGAAGATGCTTGCTAGTGCGTACGTACCGGCGTTGTTCACAAGGATGTCCAGCTGACCGAAGTGGGTTATTGTCTCGGACATGATTCGTTTGTTATCTTCACTCTTGGACACGTCTGCGATGATGACCAGGGGCTTGCTGCCTTTTTCTTCGCATTTTTTGGCGACATTCTTGAGTTTTGTTTCATTTCTTCCAACCATAGATACTCGAGCACCTTCTGCTGCGAAGGCTATGGCGGTCGCGGCGCCCATACCCGAACTAGCGCCGGTCACTAGCGCTACTTTCCCTTTGAAACTCATCGTGCTTCAATTTAAAGTGATAGAATAAACTTTTTTTGTGATGCTAATTTATATGAACGAGTAATAAGATATCTTATCGTAGGATGATAACATTCTTTTAGATGTGAATTCTGTTATGTTGATATCTGTTACTACTATTTTACGAGCTTTTATATAACTTCATATTCGTATGAATGTTTGTATGTATGTATGTATGTTTAGTACAAATTTTGCAGGCAACATTTAAAGCCACTTCTGATAGCCTATAAGCTTGTTTTTAGTAACTTTATAACTTAAAACTTATTACAGGCACTACATTGATATTCCTGTTGTTATTTAATGTATTGGAAAATAAGAACACATTTTTTGTTACTTTATCACGTTAATACACTAATTCTACGGATTTATTTATTTAGTTGAAGTTTCTTGTAGAGGTCACTTAAATCCTGGAATTATGTATACCTAGCATAGAATAATCCTGAAAATCCTGAAATCATATATATATATATATCATATATCTTCTTCTTAATATATTTAAATTACGGGTCACGTTGTTTGTCTGCTATAGACAAACAACGATTAACGATTAGCTACTTAACTGATTTTAATCAAATTTGCACATCGTGTGCAGTTCGATCTAACTTAACAGATAAGATAGCTCTCACATAAATAAAATAAAATAAAATAAAATAAAATAAAAAAGCCTTTTATTTCTTACATGCTTATAAAACATACATGTTATTTGATTAAGTTTAGTTTTATGTAATTATTAGTTTTGTTAGTAATTAAGTTATTAAGTTTTTAAGTTTGGTTCCTAAATTTACTTGTTAGTTTTTCCTTAATCCTATGCTATTATACTATAATTCTGTAAGAATTCCTCTGTAGGTGAAGGCCTCCTCCAAAGATAACCAGTCCTCTCTAGATTGAGCTACTTGAATCCAGTTGGGGCCCGCTGTTTTTTTGATGTCGTCTTCCCAACTAGCTACAGGTCTACCTCTCTTTCTTTTTCCCTGTGGACCCGCCCATGTGGTTGAGCCCATGAGCTCTCACATATTTATAAATAATAAACGCGAACGAAGTCGCGGGGTGACAGCTAGTATCATATATTATATCAAATATAAATCATATATATCTCAATAGCATGATAATCCTGAAAAGTTTACAATTTAAATTTTGTAGGAAAAAGGGTGAAACCGCAGGGCGTAACTAAAGAAAATGTAATTGTTGTTATACCTATTTTATAATTGCAGAATCATGATGATGGTGGTATATGGTGAAAAGTATAATATAGTTGTGCAATATGAAATAAGTCCTAATTATGTGAAATTTCCTTTTTATGACCTAAGGATTTATGGAAAATTGCAATCAAAGTAAACTGTATTGAATAAGTAAGATAAGATATTCCAAAAAGACATAAATAACAAAGTATACTCGTATTATAGATTACGTTTACCTACTCGAGCGTACAGGTAGTAGATTGAACATGTAAATTTCACAAGCTGTGCCCCGCGGTTTCACCCGCGTTCCCACAGGAACCATAATTTTTTTCGGGATAAAAAGTTCCCATGTCCTTTTTGTACCCCTAAGAACGTGTATGCAAAATATCATAATGGTAGGTGGAATAATTAAGGCTCGAAAGCATAACCAACAAACATACAAACTCAATTTTGTTATTAAAATATTAGTTAGGATTGAAATAGATAATCAACGATTTTGCTTCTAATATCTTATCTTATATCTTTAAATGAGCAATTCTTCCTCTCCAAATTCTGCTCGTGCACTTCCATCGCATCGGGCGCCAGGATGCTGGCCTGTTTGTACATACCGGCGTTGTTTACTAGGACGTCAAGTCGACCAAAGTGACTCAAAGTTTCAGACACTATTCGTTTGTTGTCTTCACGTTTGGACTCTGCGTTGATGACCAGAGGCTTGCTGCCTTTTTCTTCACATTTGTCGGCGACGTTCTTGAGTTTTGTTTGGTTTCTTCCAACTATGGATACTTGAGCGCCTTCTGCTGCGAAGGCTATGGCGGTCGCGGCGCCGATACCCGAACTAGCGCCGGTCACTAGCACTACTTTTCCTTTAAAACTCATCGTGTGTAGACTTGAAACTCGCTTAAAATTTCGAACACTTCTAATTACGCAATTGACTGATACTTCTATATGTAAGGTCCTTTTATATGGTGTTCTCAGAAAATAATATCATATCCACTATTGGAAAATAATAAAGATGAGGCATTGAAGTGGGAAGTCACAATGATTTAGCACTATATTCAATAGTAACCACCAAAAAACTGGAGAAAAAATGTTGTTCTAGCATAATTTTTTGCTCTAATATTTAACCTAACTTTAGCTTTAACTTTGACCCGAACGAACTTAAAAAGCAAAACCTTTTTAATTACATAATCAGAATTGACCCATGCATAATTAATTTATGAAATATCTGCGGGTATGTCTGTAAATATAATAATATTATCACATTATCACTAATTAATAAACGTTGGTTTTATTTTATATCATTTTTCTTCTATTCTTTTAATTTGACAGTAATATGGCCACAAGCTATACCTAATGGACATCCCATCAATCAAATCTATCAAAGATATCCATAACAGTAATAGTGTTAGTAGTAAGCAGGTACTCGACTTCAAAGGCATCGTGTAAACTAATTCTGAAGGGACGGTATTCAAAACCACCTTAACGTAAATGTAAACAACTAATACTTCTAATAATCCAAACCATGTACAATGCGTAGGCAATTTCAGTATGAATCGAATGGACACCAATGAAAAACACAACGAGATCCGTCCTCTTCCGTGGTCCAGCCAAAAGTGCCGGTTGGGCGGGGAAGGGGAATCAGGCGCTACTCATTCATTCCTCACGCTACATTCATTCATTCATTCGCTACATTCCTTTGACAGTTCGCTCGCAAAACGTCACACAGCAGACCATAGACTGCATTCTTTTGTATGTGTTGCTAACAATCGTTAGAGGTAGTCTCTCACTACCTGCTTACCTTCGATATCGCGAGCGCGATTTCAGGGTTGGATATAATATACATTGTACAAGTGTGAACTCTGCAGCATTTAAAAAAGAAGAAATCCTACAAAAACATTTTCAATTATTTGACAGTCGCTACTTGTCGCTAAATTACTTCTTGTAAACACACAGCTTGTTGTACACAAGCAGTGACCCCCGATTTCAATTATGATCCTTTAGTTTCGAGGCAGTTTTACCAATTTTAAAAATTCAACGACGTTTAAAAAGAGCTATGGATGGCGAAGGAAGGTTCGCAAAGCATAGTAAGTAATAGGTATTATAATTAAAAAGAAAAAAGGCCAATTGAGTCGGACTCGCGCACCGAGGGATCCGTACAAACCTGTGTTCATGAGGAAAGAGAAGTTTAAAATTATTTAACTTAATTTTATTATATGATGTAACTTAAAATTTATGTTTTTCGCATTTATCATTTCATTTATCTGTGACGTTGCTCCGTACCAAATTTCAAGATTCTGAGTTCACGGGAAGTACCCTGTAGGTTTTCATTCTCTTGCGAGTGTCGAAAATTTGCAGCATAAACGGCTGTATGTTTTGATTGCGTTGGCTTAGAAGTTAGATTTTTTCACAGCTCTTAGGGGGACTGTACACTGTATTTGATATGAATTTCAGCTTGATACCTCTACGTGTTCCTGCGAAAAAGGATCTTGACAGACAGACAGACAGAAAGTGATCCTATTAGGGTTCCGTTTATTCCTTTTGAGGCACGGAACCCTAAAAACAATTGATTTTAGTACAATAGTTCTCAATCGTATGTTTATCCTCGTGACCTCACTTAATGATAACCTCGTAGAAATATCACGCATAACTTTGTACGAGGTCGTTCGACTTTGGTTTAATTTTTTGTTATTGAATGCGTTGTCTTGATTTTAATGATCCAGAAGTCCAGAAAATATTTATACAATACAATACAAAAACTCTTTATTGACACCAAATACAAATAAATTTAAACTAAACACTCAAAAATAAAGGCGCAATGGGCGGTCTTATCGCTTAAGAGCGATCTCTTCCAGACAACCTTTGGATGGAATAAAAACATTATGATTATATTTGTGGACTAAGAATATGTTCCATGGCAAAATTTAATTCAAACTCGACAAAATATATGGAACAGCTGATTTTGTTTTCATGATTTCAGTGTTGGTCCGATAATAAAAGTTGGTCATAATGATGATTACAATAATATCCTAGAATATGTCCGTCGTTTAAAGAAACACCTAGCAGGGTCAACTGGGGTAAATGCGTCTGTGGGGCAATTGTGTCTTTCGAGAATTACTGACAAACCCTTCACAAATTAGGCGCCACCTACATCTTTTTTCTATCTTTAGTTGCAATAATCTGTACCAGATGGCGATAGTTGCCTAATTTGTGAAGGGTTTGTCAGTAGTTCTCGAAAGACGCACTTGCCTCACAGACACATTTGCCCCAGTTGACCCTGCTAGGTGTTTCTTTGAACGACGGACATATTCTAGGATGTTATTGTACTCATCATTATGACCAACTTTCATTATTGGATCAACACTGAAATCGTGAAAACAAAATCAGCTGTTCCATATATTTCGATTGATTCATTCCATGAATTAAATTTTGCCATGAAACGGCTTTTTTTTTCGCGATCCATTGTCAGTCATATTTGTACATAATGCTGAGTACAATGATACTTATATATCCTAGAATAATTATATTCGTCGTTCAAAGAAACAACCTATAGGCCAGTAAAAATAGGCTCAGTAAGTGACCCTAACCTTACAAAAAATGGATCGAAAATTTAATACAAGGTTAACAAAAAAAGGCTGTTTTTACTGGCCTACTGTGTATAAGCATCAAGTTAAAATTAAATAAGCTAGAACCATGAACTAAACTGAGACCATTTCAATTTTTATAGTTTATTCTAAGCCATTTCAAAAATCTGATGGTAGAATGGTCTGGTTCGTAACTAATTGTAACATAAAAACCTGAAATCATCAACAAAAAAAATGTTTGTTGAGTACAAATATTTTTGGACAAACAATGGTGACACGATAAAAGGATAAACTGTATCAGTAGGCAAATGTTGAAAAACAAACAAACAATCGCATAAAAACATGTAAGTCATAATGACAAGCTATTTTAATGATTTAGCTAAACTATTCAGTATAATGCAAACTCATTGTGATATAGCACTCAAAGGCCTCTTCTATATTATTTTCAGACTCATGATAAGGTAATTTATTCTAAAATTCGATCACATTAATAATAAGATTTGATCTACCTATCAACACAATATTATGTTAATAAATTCCATAATATAAGTAGATATTCGATAATTCATCCGAGTCTGAGTTGACAAGTGATCTTGCCCCTTTTTCTGAGGCGTGGATGTTGTCTTGGTCATTCTCACTCCTAAGACTTTTTATACGAGAGAGACAATGACCAGAGATTATTTAGACTCGTAGAAATAGGGCTCCAGTTTGAATGGACAAGTACAGCGCTAGTTTGAGTATCAGCGCCGCGAACGCCATAGCCTTCGCAGCAGAAGGCCTTCAAGTATCTATGGTTGGGAGAAATCAAATAACTCAAGAACGTCGCTGAAAAATGCAAATAAAAAAGCAGCCAGCCGCTAGTCATCATCACAAATATATCCAAGAGTTAAGACAGCAGACGAATCGTGTCCGAAAGTTTGACCCACTTCGGGCAGTTGGACGTCCTAGTGAACAACGCCGGCATGTACAGACAGGCCGGCATCCTGGCGCCCGATGCGATGGAAGTGCACGAGCAGGTCATGTCCACCAACATGCAGTCTGCGTTGCACTTGACGCACCTCGCGGCGCCGCTCCTCGTGCACACCAGAGGGAACATCGTCAACGTATCTACTATCGCTAGTCTTGGGACTCGGGTAGACGAAAGCTTGTATATTTGAAAACTTCTCATATTTGACTTCCAAAGCTGCCATGGATCACTTCACAAGAGCGGTGGCATTGGAACTGGCTCCTAAAGGTGTGAGAGTGAACGTGGTGAACCATGGAGCCGTGCGAACAGACATTATTGAAACTTTACGTGTTACTGGGGAGCAAAAGGATGCTGTGTTTAATGCAGCAGGTCAAAATGCGCCTTTGAAAATAATTGGCGAACGTCGTATGTTTCTGGCGATGGATCTCTGCTGACTGGCCTTTTATGAAGGCACCACGGTTATAGAAATGTACGTCTGACTCGTACACGGAGTATGGAATGGACGTATCAATTACTTACTATCCCTATACCAATTTATCATAGCAAAGGTGCAGTAAAGTGCCTTTGCTAAGTGTTAGTAAAAAGCAAGCTATCATAATTGCTTTACTTAAATATTAAAAAGATGATTAATTAAAAAACCCTCAAAAATTAGTTCTGTTTTTTGTATTCCGGAACAAGTAACTGTAGGAAACTTTTGGTTTCATTTGTTAGGTTATTATATTTTAAATTAAATGTTTGTTAAGAAGAACTCCGCGTCAATGGTAAATCGATTTAAGTTTTTTTTTATTACATCGGTTATACATTATCGGATAACAGTTCTGAAGATGGGAAGTCAGTTTTTTTTTTTAATTTCATTATGTCTCTGCAACAATTCACGTATTGCTCTAATCAGTGGAAACTGTAAACCCCAAAACGGCACACAGGTATAACTTTCACATTTATTATATCAGTAAGGATATTGTGACCATGATGTACCTCGAGACACTTGTAATGACCTCATGACACGTGACTGCTCACTTGCTCAGGGGGCTTTTATCATGACATTTTATTGCCTTAATGGTTCCGTTTTGTTTTCGACGCTGCGCGATCATGAACCTTATTGCGCAGCGATATGATTCGCGTTCGCGCAGCGTCGAAGACATCTAAAACATGGTTGGCCCCCAGGCTCTTGGCGGGTCCATGTATCAAGTTTTGGCACATAATACGTTGTAGTATGTTTCAATATTTTGATCGCGAACCCAAACATCGCCATAGCGTAATGTGTGAATCAAAACAAAATACTCGTAGTACCTATAAAAATTCTTATGCAAATTACGATTCTATTCTGAAGAGTCAAGGATGTAGTTATTGGGCTCATATTTGCGATATTTTTGCTTTATAATAAAATACGTGCGGTTTATATAAGTTTAAGTAAAAACAACATACAGATATGTACCTATACTTATGCAAAATCAGGCCTAATTTGGGCGTTCCAATTTTTTTAACCCAATGAGGTTAATGAGTAATTTGATATCGTTGGACTTTGTTTTGGGTTCTTTATAAATTGTTTACGATAATTTTTTTGTAGTATTTATACTATCCGAAGTATATACCTATTATATTTATGAATTCGTTATATCTTCAGCCTCACATAGCAGTTTGGGCATTGGGAGTGGGTCCACATTTGCATCTGCCATAACCGCTGCACCTTCAGGCGTAACACGTAGGGATTATTTTCCAATACCAACCCTTATTGAACTATAAAAACAGAAATATTATTAATATTGCCTTGGCAGTCGATAAGGTTCTTTTTCCATTACCACTACTGGAATAATATCGTAACTCGCTTGACTGCAAGTCTGAAAGCTTTTAACCTTCGTGTCTTAGAGCTTGTGTTCCCATATCAAACCTAGTTGTTTAACTCGTCTCAAGTCTAAATACCTTAGGAGCAGGCACTTATGCAGATAAACACATAAGGCTGATTTTGCAATAACGCATAAATATCCTTTGAGCCGATCAGCTGGGTTGACTTTCTCTTGAGTTGCGTGACCTCGCGTCATCTCAGTACTTGCGTGGTACGGTAGTAAATACTAGGTGGCTATACATCGTAAAGTTAATTCGAAGTCTTTGAAGACTGGCTAATCCTTGGTAATTTAATCATTAGATTTGAATGGGTTCAAGGCGTTACCTCGGGCCAAAATGTGTTGATTCATTGGCTCTGGTAAAACACGTTGCAATGTTGAAGAACGATTACGTAGTAGTCTAGATAGGGGTTTGCTCTATGATATACCTAGATATCCATACTAATATTATGAAATCGAAAGTAACTTTTTGTTTTGTAGGGTAAAATATAACAGGGCTCACTGAAGGAAAATTCAAATCACATGTAAAAACTACATTAATGAAAAGAGGATATTATAAAGTTAACTATTATTTAGAAGACAAAGATGTCTGGAGCCTTCCACTTCCGCCATTAGTACATAGATATTACCTAGTTGTAAGCAAAAAGATTTGTGAGACCGTAATTTATTTCTTTTTTTGAAAAAAATAATGCCTCACAGTTTCTTGCCTGTTCTTCTGAGCAGTGGCTCTTTTTCCGAACAAGGCGGTCGAGTCAATTATAAAACTTTGACGTTCATAAGTGTATCTTTGATACCCAAGTAAATCACGAGGAAGGTTTTCGGATACTATTTTCTGAGTAAACGCGAACAAAGTTGAGGTGACAGCTAGTAGCTGATATAATGATTGAGAGTCAAGAGAGCAGTCAAAGAGCATCCGAAACAGCAATCAAAGCGAGCAGGTGCCGCAGATTGCCCAGAAAGACGATATGTTTTTCGAGTGTATTTGCTCTTTCTAGAAGAACACACAAACATACGCACCCTCTCAATCATTTGGTCACTTTGTTAATTGTTTATTAGATAACAATTTATGTAGATTATTTATCAGTATTTTTTTCATTTATTTCCAACTAGCTGTTCGTTCGCGTTTATTCAGAAAATATTATCCAAAAACCTTCCTCGTGATTTACAATAACTAATTATCAAATTTCATCAAGATCCGTTCAGCCGTGAAAAACCTACAGAGAGACAGGGTTGCTTTCGATTTTATAATATTAGTATGTATTGTTACTTTACATTTTATGAGTCAGTTCTACATTTTAAATTTTTCTATGCATTCAAGGTATAACGACAATTCCAGAATAATATGAGTTAATTAAGAATATTATTATTTGTTTACTCAGGTAAGTACCTAATTAAAAATTAAAATAAAGATTCAACGTAAATAACGCAGAGGTCAAGTGTTGGCACCTCGCCATTCGCTGGCAATAACAAGTGACTAAATAATTAGAAATTGATGATTTTATGCACTTTACTTTTGTGCTGTTTTCAATTTTAAATACGTTGTAGGAATAAATGTTCAACAGCGCGAAACAGTTTTTTGCTCTGTCGCTTGCATATACAATATTTTTAATATCACTAATATTATAAACACGACAGTTTGTAAAAATGGATGGATGGATGGATGTTTGTTACTCTTTCACGCCAGAACGGCTGAACAGATCTGGATGAAATTTGGCACAGCGATAGATTATAGTCTAGAATAGCACATAGGATACTTTTTAACCGCGGGTGAAACCGCGGGGTGCAGCTAGAAGTACAATACATTAAAAACCCCCAACACCGATTTTCACTAACACAGACTTGCATCAAACATAGCTAAGTACACTTCCGACTACCTTTCAAACGAAACAAATCAGAATTATAATAATAATAATAATAAATTTCTATTTCAAAAACTACATGGTAAAGATAAAAAACTATCAGATACAAACATTTTTTTTTAGGAACAATAAAATAATTTTGCCTAAACTAGATAATCCTGTTTGTCAGGCGATAAATAAGGCAAAAATTGAACTTAAAATAATCATTGCATACTCACATATTCTAATTCAATAAAATTCTAATTAATTTTAAAACTATAAAATAAACTTACTGTAAATTTAAAATTAAACATACAAATTAAACACAAACAAATAACAACTTCTCTGTATCTTCGTAGGACATATTTTGGAGAACTTCTTTAACAGTTTGCTTACATTTTACATAAGTAAGAGAAAATAATTTCCCGAGAGAAAGAGAAGAAGAAAGAGAATTGGTTCATCCTATGATGCCACAGGCAAACATACACGTCAAACTTATAAAATCCCGTAGTTTTTGCGTCGGGGGTAAAAACGCTAAAAAAACAACTACGAGTACTTCGTTCTTCTATATATTTTCATAAAAGTAAGTCTATCTACAAGAATTATAAATATGTGTAATTCTCATATTTTTAGTTTTACTTTCGTGTTCTTATAAATAAGAAAACTTAAAATATGAGATTGACTTTAAGTGTGAAGTGAATTTTTTTGTTTTAAATCATTATTTAAATTTGCAGTTTCTGTGTAGTTAGAATTTATAATTCTAACCACAAGTAGGTATTTTTGTTTAGAAATAAAATAGAAAGAAATAAAAATTGTAAAGCCTATTTTTCAATATTGCCCTCAGTCAGTGATAATTTTGTAAAAATACAGAATAAAAACTTTATTACTACAGATAAAAAAAATTATGAGCAAGATAATGCATTTGGAATACATTAAACCTCAATTATTTTCTACCTATGTGAGCATATAAAGTAGGTACATAATATTATTTATGTAAAGCGTTAGGACAATATATCGTACCCATATCATATTTCATTATATCATATTTCATTCCATTTTTTTAACTCATCTGTATTAGTACTACTATTGAAATATTCATTTGCATCTAAAGTGATGTACGTCATCCGCACGTGTCCCACATCCAGTATTAGACTTCCAAATCGCCTGGCACGATGAAAACACATTATAATTCCGCTTTAGTCCCAAATTATAATAATTTTGGATTGTTTTGCTCTTAGGCGTTCAGAAGCCTTCAGAAAACTTTGTTATTTTGGTCGGATTTGTCATTCTTGTAGGCGATTTTCACACTGGTATGTGCCTAGCAACGTCGTTAGTTGGATTCGTTATTCTTTTAGGCGTTTTTCACACTGCTTTGTGGCTAGCAACGGCGCAAGATCGCTTTTGTTAATGTTATGCTGAAGTATTTAGTATTAGTTAGTGCAAAAAACATCCGTCGTCGTCGTCGCCGTCGTCGTCGTAGTCGCAAAGCAGAGGTAGAACAGCTTGGGCAAAAATGTTTTCATATGTTTGGCGTCCGGATGTCCGGATGTTCTCCTTTATAGATCGCATTTCTCAGCCGATTCTCGTGGAATTTTGTGAGGAGCTTAAATAATTATTGTTTTATTTTTCGATTCAATTTTTGGAATAATTTCAAAATGGCCGAGATATGGGATATGAGACGGACTCGCGAGGCTTTCGATTTGCAGAGCTTTTATGTAGATAAGTACGCAGCATCTAATATGTCCGTTTTTTATAGAAACACCTAGGTAGTATGTATTATAATTATTATGTCTATATCTTATACGTTTAAATGAGCAATTCTTGTATATATATATATATATAATTGGAATCTCGGAATCGGCTCCAACGATTTTCATACAATTTAGTATATAGGGGGTTTCGGGGGCGATAAATCGATCTAGCTAGGAATCAATTTAGAAAATATCATTTTATTCGTGTTTTATCGATAATCAATCTCAACTGAAAAATATGACTCTTCCTGACATCTATTGGCGAATAATAATACTACTATTTTTTGTGAGCAACTAATTGCTTTAACGACACAACAGCAGATGGCGTTGTTAAGTAACACGAAGTCAATGAGTGTTTGCTTTGAGGTTAGACTAAAATCAATTGTTTATTATCCAAAAAACACAATTAAAAAATAAAAAAAAATACCGAGCAAAGCTCGGCCATCCAGGTACTGTATAGTTAAATAAGTTAGGCATATTAATACTAGTATAACCACTGATAACGACAAAGAAATTGTAGTGGCCTGTTTAACTAACTGTAATTTTTTGCTGTTTTGTATTTTTTTAATTTTACACAATTATTTAGGTGTTTTGAAGTTTAATCGTGGTCATTATTTTATCTTTTTTAAAACAGTGGAATTTAACCAGCGCGTTGAGGTATTGTGTTCCAAACGTTAGGAAGTTGTTCGTCTCAATACAATTAAGGTTTTTAAGGTTGAATCGTGTGTAGTAAACTACAAACTAATTAGGCTGAAGTTGAAACTTAACCAACTGATAAGATTTAAATCAGTAGCAACGACCTGATTTTAGAGCAATTGTTTTTTTTACCCGCTCTCCCCATTTTTGGGTTTTGCTGGCTGTGCACTCTGACAGTGTGTGTTCGGTGGTTTTGTTAGGTGTGTGTATTATCGGTCTTTCGTCGTCTACTAGACAAAAAAGTTTGCCGTCAGTTTCTTGCCAGTTCTTTTTTTATGTACAATAGGTCAGCGTTTGACCACCAACGCGCCTGATGTTAAGCGACGTTGTGGTCTAAGATGGAGCACGACGACCTATAAGGTACTTATTCACTCTAGCCTTGAAGTTTTGTAGAGTGAAGAAGTACAAAGACGGCAGGTGATTGAGGCGCTACAAGTGCGCTACTGCTCAGACCCGTCTTCGGAACGAATTTATAAGAGTGTATCTTCGTTCATCATCATCATCAGCCCGTAATCACCCACTGCTGAGCATAGGCCTCTCTTCTCGTTCGCCACTCATCCCAGCCTGTGCCAACCTTGTCCAGGTTCGATCCGCGACATTTACAATATCGTCGACCCAGCGCGCTGGAGGCCGACCAACGCTTCGTTTGCCGGTATGCGGCCACCAACCCGTCAACATTTTAGTCCACCTGCCATCACTCTGCCTGGCACATGTCCTGCTCAGTTCCGTTTTAGTTTCGTGATTATCATTCCGATGTCACGAACCTTGGTGCGACGTCGGATCTCGACATTTCTCACTCGGTCTTGTAACTCGATTGCTTGGCGAGCTCTGGCTCTTTGTGCTACTTGCATTTTGTGCACAGCCTCCTGTGTAAGCATCCATGTCTCGGCACCATACGTCATGGTGGGCAGGACACACTGGTTATACCTTCGATGCCCAATTGAGAATATATACACTTTCACATTGAAGAGACAGACTCTATCTAGACTTCTAGAGCCTCTCGTCCGTTGGTGGCTGGGATTTGAGATACGTAGATAGTACCTATGTAGTGTAATAAATAATTTTCGGCCTGCTTAAAGGCTCATTTCCATTGGTAGTTTCTAGTCGTTCCCGCATTCGGGGTGCGGGCTATCGCATTTCATAGGGCCCGCATTGCAAGAGATTTTATATTTTCAAGGCGGTCAAGGCCGCCTCCGGGTAATACCCGCCTGCTGCATATCGACCGAGATTTGGATGACTAACTTTCATTAGTTCCCCCGTATGCGGGCTAACGACTAATGAAACTGAGCCGGGGACAGCGTACAGCGTTATGTATAACCACGTATAACAGTACCTACGTAACGTAGAAATTAACTATGTAGTCGGTATCGATATAACCATTAGAAGCAATCCATCGATACAACAGTAGGTACATACTACATTTATATAGTAAATATGTTAAGTCATGTACGCATGTACAGTACATGCGTAGCGCACGTGATCCAAAGACATAATGACTTGAACTAAACCAAATAGTTAAGTCATTTATTGACGTTATTATAGATTTCTCATGTTTCTGTTTTTGCGTTGTAAGACATTTTTACGTGGAATGGTATACACTATACATGGCTGGATGCGTTTTGCTGTTGTCAGTTGTTATAATGGGCTTTGACTAACATTCTTCAGCTTACAATCACGACGTTAAAAAATTGTTGTCAGTCAGGCATGTAGCTTGGTCGAATCTTTAACTTACCTACTAGCGACCGCCCAGGTTGGCACGATCTTCATAAAAACCACATCAAAATCTGCGAGTGACCATAAGTAGCATTTACAACTGAGCGCTACCGTGGCTCGGATGACACGTTAAATTGTAGGACCCGGTTGTTCAATGATAACAATCGTCAAGCCAGAGCCAGATCGTCAGAGGCCTTCGGGCGGCCTAGAAACTGACATCAGGGCTAGCTACTCGGCCTATACGAACTTGCTTGCTTGCTTTTTATCAAAATCTGCGTTTTGCAATATTACGTGGTTAAGGAGGAGTTAGTGGATATAACAGACGCGGAAAGTCATTTTGTTCCATACTAAGTAGAGAAAGGGAAGATTGTAGGCAGGATTTCTTTACCGCCTGTACGTATCACAAAATCTTCCGTACAGTGACCACACCTCGGAAAGAACTAGATATTATGACATTTTTGAACAAATGTGTGAGAATCACGTCAGTTTCCATAATAAAGCCAGATATTACTTGTATTACTTGCCTCAAATGTGCTAATTCAAGAATGTAAATCTCAGAATGATTGCAAAAACTGTGTTGACTATTATTAATGATACCTTTTCAAGTTGTCAAATTTTTCTGAATGTTACTCGTAGTAGTGCAAATCTAAAGTAAACAGATATGTTCTAAGTGAGCGAGGGTGCTCTACCCGTTGACTATCTCTTAAAGATCGCGTACGTAAATGTATTTGATAACAAGCATAAATTAAAAATTTACAAAACCCCGACACTGATTTTCATCAACACCGATTTTCACCAAACATAGCTAAGAACACTCCCGACTAATTCACCTTTACTCATTCATTCACTCGACTACTAACGCCATCTATAAATGTTTACTAATTTTTTTTTTATAGGTGGAGATACGATTTTTCTTAGAAAAAAAAAAAAAACAAATCGACCAGAAACTCAACACTCAACTCAACTCGACTCAACAAAAAGTCTGTATAGTTATCGAACCTGCTCACAAAATTTCACAAGAATCGGTTGTTGAATGCGCCCTATATATAGAGGAAGACAGAGATCCGGATATACGAAAGCATTTTTGTCAAAGCTGAAGCTAGACGCTTCGCTCACTAAGTCGACAATTACAACAATGAGAGCTGTCTAGTTTATCTGCCTTTTTTATGGAAAGGTTACGTAAGATAAAAATTATAAATGTCCTACTTTTTATGCAAAATTATAACCTTTTGACAACTGTAAAGATAATTGGAAGTCATATGAATGTGTTTTTGTTATAAGTAATTTTTTTGGATGTATTTGAAAGTTGTTGACTTGAGTTGCGAGTGATTGTCTTGGTTGGCAACAGGTTTGCATGTCAACATGGAATAAAATTACAAAACAGCCTTTATTTTTTTGTCCCTTTGTTAACTTTTCACGACAAGACACTAATCTTAAAAATATTCTTATTCTTATTATTTGTGTTTGTTCTATGTCTGGGTGTTACCGTGTTATTATCTATTTAAGTATATATTTAAAAATATCTAAGTATGTATATCAGTCTCTGGCAGCCATAGTACAAGCTTTGCTTAGTTTGGGGTCAGGCGACCGTGTGTGCAAGAGTCCCGAATTTATTATTATTATTTATTAAATCTATCTAAGTAAAAGTTTACAATAGAATGTAGGTATTTGAAATTGAGATGACATTATGATTATAATGCATAGCCAAAAAAATACCAAAAATGACTTCAGCCAATTAAAAACCAACATTAGTTGATTAAAATTTAGAAAATATAGAAGAATATGGAAACTGTAAAACTGAAGATTTAAATCGTAACGTAAAAAAACTCTTGGCAACTGTTGACATTAGCGGCTCAGAATTTGAGTACCTAGGTCTAGTAATTAGATTATGTACCTACATTAAAATGAAATAAAATCAAAATGATTTAGTGCTAGTACTTAAATCAATAAGAAATATTGTTGTAGATAAAAATATATCGGACCACATTCCTGAAACGAGATTAAGGTGCCTATATCTATCTATCTATCTA
The DNA here is from genome assembly GCA_911728515.1 of Peribatodes rhomboidaria. Lineage (NCBI taxonomy): Eukaryota > Metazoa > Arthropoda > Insecta > Lepidoptera > Geometridae > Peribatodes > Peribatodes rhomboidaria. The sequence goes on from OU452175.1 coordinate 14,366,625, forward strand.
TCTTTAAGATTTAGTTGTCAAACATTATTTTGCGTGTAAGTTGAAACTGAAAGCAACGTGATGATTTTGATAACATTATAAGTAGAGTACCTGGATTGCCGAGCTTTGCTCGGTATTTTTTTATATTTTTTAATTGTGTTTTTTGGATAATAAACAATTGATTTTAGTCTAACCTCAAAGCAAACACTCATTGACTTCGTGTTACTTAACAACGCCATCTGCTGTTGTGTCGTTAAAGCAATTACTTGCTCACAAAAAATAGTAGTATTATTATTCGCCAATAGATGTCAGGAAGAGTCATATTTTTCAGTTGAGATTGATTATCGATAAAACACGAATAACATGACATTTTCTAAAAATGATTCCTAGCTAGATCGATTTATCGCCCCCGAAACCCCCTATATACTAATTTGTATGAAAATCGTTGGAGCCGATTCCGAGATTCCAATTATATATATACAAGAATTGCTCATTTAAAGGTATAAGATATAAATTGACTGTCTCGGTGGCTCAGTTGGAAGTGAACTTGCCTTCTGAGCTTGGGGGCGTGGGTTCGATTCCCACCTAGGGCAAACATTTATGTGATGAACATTTGTGTTTGTCCTATGTCTGGGTGTTAATATCTATTTAAGTATGTATTTAAAAATATCTAAGTATGTATATCAGTCTCTGGCAGCCATAGTACAAGCTTTGCTTAGTTTGGGGTCAGGCGACCGTGTGTGGAAGTGTCCCGAATTTATTTATTTATTATTATTTATTAAATAATAGCATAGGATATACGGCATAAACAAACGAATCCAAAGATAGGTCCCTCGGAACTCAAATTGGTTCAGGCATTTAGAGAGACTACTTATCACAAATTTACGTACATATATACCCCAAACACTTCGCGCATTCCAATTGGGAAGTTGTTGTCCCCTGGAGCCCTATTCGGAGATTTGAGATTTCCATTTCATTTAGATTTGAGACATCTCACCTTTTTTCGTCCTTGTTGCTCGTTTGAAACGTCATAGGTGTGAGAGTGACCAAGATAAAATCTCATCTCATCTCACGCGCTGGAATAGCCCCCCTGTGGCCCTATTCAGAGATTTGAGATTTTCATCTCACCTTTTTTCGTCCTTGTTGCTCGTTTGAAACGTCATAGGTGTGAGAGTGACCAAGATAAAATCTCATCTCATCTCACGCGCTGGAATAGCCACGTCCACCACTGGTGGCCGTTTTGCTGGTGATCGTTGGAAAAAAGCCACCATTTCAATCCCACAGGGGATCTAAAAACATAAAAACGTAGACTATACAATATTCCACCACGATCCCGTCAGTTGGGAATTTAAACAGTACTCAAAATTATTATTCCACTACGATGCCCCTCTTCAACAAATGAAGAACATAAAGGTTTTTACTTCACCTTCTTTTTGGGCTGGGTAAAAAAAGACCAGAATGGTCTTTATTGTCATTCAACAGGATGTTCCACAACTTTTGTATTGAGGAGAACGACCACAAGGGCCAGGAATGATGCAATAGCTACCTGATGATTGCGCTGATCGAATATACTCGCATTTACTTAGCTACCTAGGTACATGTTTTACCATCTCACGCTCTTTCAGCATTTCGGTATCTTGTTCATATCAGGCTATATTGGCCCGATGATCGAGCGTAATTCACAGCCGGTTCCATTGTTATCAAAACAACCCGTGTATCATTTCGATTGCTCAAAATATTCGCAAACTGTACTAATCCACTCAAGATATTACAGCCTCTATCAAAAGGTGATAAGGTTGCGATTTCACTTTGAACTGTAGTTTGTTTTGCAATCGCACCGGTCGACCTCTATTGGGTGTTTTGACGACGGCACAGTTTATGTAAGTGTTTGTACCTGCACCCCAGTTTATTTTAACCGAGCACTTCCTTGGCAGTGGCGAGGTGAGGCAAAGCCACAGAATATGCTGTTGTTACTTTGCGCGTCATGAATACGGTGTGCCGGTTTATTTAACACAGAAATTGATTAAAAGTTTAATTAGAAATTGGTTTTTATCAGAAACGTGAAATTCTTAATTGTTTCATCCATTTAAAGTAATTATCATGTTTCCTTGATCGTACTCGTATAGTCGTAATTTGAAATACTTACATTTAATAATTTTAGAAATACTTAATTCTCAGCATTTCATATTCATTATTCTCAGCATTTCATATTCATTGCAATGTTTTTACAGTCATTTATTATTTTTAATGAATGTTAAGTTTTTGATTAAACTTTATATTACAAGAAGAGTTGCAACTATTATATATTTTTTAAAATTATAGAATGTACTTATAACACTGTACAAATGTACATAAAAATTGTAAGCGACTCTACCTGAAAATATAAGTTAGATATCATACATTTATCTGCCATTGACAGATGTCCTCAAAACCTACAGTAGTATATATTAGTGCTAAATATAAAAATATACAACGACACACAACAAGGAACATGTACAGCAATAAACTTTGTATAGCCTCGCCTTGTATAGTTTTACAATATCCTGTCATTTTCTTTTCTTAAATTTTTTAACTCGATCGAATAAGACAAAACACTGTATAACCATTCCGAGGCTATTGCTAAGGGATTATGTATAAGTACAATAAAGTTAGATAACTGTACATAAATTACGAATATGAGAAGCTCGCGAAGGCTAGGCCGGTACGTTCCATGATAGAGTTTGGGTAGAGTAAGAATTAAAGACTCTGAAAAAAGTAAAAAAAAAAAAAACGACTCCGCGACGTGACTTGTCCATCTGTGGTAACATCAATATTCCCGTCTAGACTCTAGGGCTAATAGCTAGTGCGGATGCGTTATTAACTAGATCATGTGCGGATGTAGGTATATCCGGCTCTGAACGCTCCTACGCTTAAGAGGGCCGCTACTCGCGACGCTCTAAAATTTCCATTCAAACGCGCTTCTCAAATTTCTTGAAAACCATTTGTGAGATTATGATGAAATTTTGCATGTACAATTAAATTAACTATATCTCCACCCCTATGTTCTTGGGTTTTTTTAAAAAAACGTCCTCAAGAGAAAATAGAGCTATGAAAAATATCTGCGTTTTTAAGGGGTCACTTTTGACTGATTTATTCAATAGATGGACAAAGCAAATCAAAAATCCCTTTACATAGGGAGCTTGTCTACATCATTAGCTTTTAAATTAATCCATAATACAGGAGAAATTCTCAGTTATTTAAGAATGATTACAGAAGTGCAAAAGTCATAAAAAAACTGAAGTTGTACTTTTCACTCTGTAGGTAAGTTTAGAGGCTCGTCAGTATCATTACTTGCTCTCTTCGCTCGTAGTCTTCTTCTAGACGAAATGGCTATAGAATACCTCAAGCCAATGGAAAGTTAGTCTAAAGTGGTCGCCGGACTCTTAAGATGCGGACGATGTACCTAGTTTTTTTTGTATAGCCAGAGTTCAACATCACCTTGGCTTTGTGGGTACTTATTGTTATGTAATTAGGCACGTGCAAGTATTATACATGAGTCTGTACTTTAGAAAGGTCAGCCACTCGGCTTCTCTGAGATCGTGCCAGAAATTTGGTCATAACATGGCATCGATCAAGGTTGACTAGCAACGGCAGCGCTCACTCGATTTACCCATATATTTAGCTTTATAATTATTTAAATTTAAATATTATATGACATGACATGATGAATATGCTATTCTCCCGTTCAAAGTTACTTTGGTTATTGACGTGATTTAAATACTATTTGGAAAACAAAATAACTCATGTTCAAGAAATAAAACATTACATACTCTGCTAAAGGTAAAATAAAATAGAAAAGTAGCCTTACTATGGGTTTTCTTTTTAAGGACTTCGAGATATGATTCGATTCGATTATGGCCTTGACGATCAGTTTCCGACGACCGAGATTCACAGACCCCACTTCACGGTCTGTGAATCTCGCCATAAAATTTTTTAACGCTCTTAAGGGCCGTATTCAGAAACGGCTCTTGGTCATGAATCTTGATTTAAACTATTCTTATGTATGCTAAAACCAGTTTTTAATCAAAATTCTAGACTGAGCGTAGTTTTAGCATGAGGGTATGAGGGCTAGCTCTACTTAGTTACGGTTCGGTCTAACTATGCAAAGATACTTACTGTGCTTATCGCTTGTGTAAGTTAATTTCTGAACCATAGTTAGTTTGCAACTTTCTTAGCGTTGCGTTATTATGTGTTATTATGTACGAACGTAGGTAGGTCAACAAGAGTCTGTTGCTCGCCTCGTGACTCTTATATAATGTACATTGTCGTTATATAGGTAGTTTCTATTCGTGGTTCGGTAGTATTGGCGACAGCGTAGACGAGTGCTATGGTGATAGTGTTGATAATAACACGCGTATCTATAACTGGTATCCGGAGACGATTGGAGAATATTATATATAATATGTACTTGCTCATCAAGTCATCATTATAAACAACTTTTTCTGCTATAAATGGAACCAACGTGAAATCGAGAAAAATAATAAGCCATAAGGATTAGTATAATAAAGAAATAAGGAAAAAAAAAATATAGAAATAAGGATAGGATAGCTGTACCTAGATTTAGACTGACCAAGTCAAATACGTCCTTTTTAGACAACTGCGTTCGTTATTTAAAAAAAAAACCACGAAACATTCAACAGGGTTCACTGAAGAAAAATTCAAATTACATGTAAAAACTACATTAATGAAACAGGAAATTATATGGTTAACAATTATTTAGAAGACAAAGATGTCTGGAGCTTTCCACTTCCGCCAAGTAGTCACTTAATTATTACATAGTTAAAAGCCACAATTTGTGAGACAGTTATCTAATTATTTTTTGAAAAAAATAACGCCCCTCAATTTCTTGCCTGTTCTGAGTAGAGGCTCTTTATCCGAACAAGGCGGTCGAGTCTATTATAAAACTTTGACGTTCAGAAGTGTATCTTTGATACCCAAATTGAATAAAAACATTTTGACTTTGACTTTGAGCCGTTTCAAAGAAGTAGGAATTCAAGGATTACTTAAAATGTTTTTAATAAACTGTATGATTATATAGGTAGTGTACTAGCTGTTACCCGCGACTTCGTTTGCGTTTATTTAGAAATAAGTATCCTAACTAAAAATAACCTTCCTCTTGATATACTCGTACGCAAAATGACCCAATCGAGTGGCTATGTGTTGAAAACGCCCCGCTAAACAAACAAACAAACAATTTTATCAAGATCGGTTCAGCCGTGAAAAGCAGACAGTCAGACAGAGTTACTTTTGATTTTATAATATTGAAAAAGAAAATATTCATAAATCTGGTTATCAATAGATGATGCCATAATCATGATTTTGGGATCCGTAACGTTATCACGGATACATAGATATGGAGATAGATAGTCGCGTAATATGAGATAGTTACTGCAGTATGTTTGTCAAACAACCTGGAGGGCTATTCCTGCGCTTGAGACGAGATTTTATCTTGGTCACTCTTACACCTATGACGTTTCAAACGAGAGCAACAAGGATGAAAAAGGGTGAGATGAAAATATCAAATCTCCGAATAGGGCCACTGGAACTCTATTCTGGAGGGCTATTCCTGCGCGTGAGATGAGATGAGATTTTATCTTGGTCACTCTCACACCTATGACGAAACAAGGACAAAAACAAGGCAACAAGGACGAAAAAAGAAGAGATGAAAATCTCAAATCTCCGAATAGGGCCACTGGAGCCCTATTCTTACCAGTCGAGATATTTTTTGGGCATTGTCTCTCTCGTTTTATCAGTGATAAGATTGACTGGCACGGACCCAATCATGCTCCAGGGGCCGTTTTTGACGCGTGATTTGACGCATCAAGACCAAGAAACATCAAGTCAAGATTACCCTGACGAGTGAGATATTATCTTGGTGACTAAAACTAAACTTACTAGCTAACTAGACTTTTTTTTAAAGTCACTTATGACTTTTCAAACGAGACAGACAATGACAAGACACGCGACAGAATAGGAGCCCCCGGTTCATGATTGGGTCCGTGCCAGTCAATCTTATCACTGATAACGAGTGTGTTGTGATTGAGCTTTTATGGATCGCATGGATATTGCTTGTAGTCGTTATAAATGTTTATAGATAATCCTTGACTATCTGATACAGTTTGAATAATATTAGGTCCTTACGTATGAAATTGGCGTTTTGTCGTACTGATCAATTTGATCTGAAATATCTCCTCTTTGGTTAAGAATTCGAAATTCAAATTAATAAATTCATTTAGCTGGTTTTTTTTTCTTTGGAATACAGTCATTCATTTGTTATTTTCCTCATTATTTTTTCTTTGGCGTCGCTTATTACCGCGCAATGGAAAACATGAAATATCGGTATATTTACGAGTACGAGTTCTACCGTGGCACCAGTGCTGCAGAAACAGCTCGAAGAATTAATGATGTGTACGGCGCTGGTGTCGCTAAAGATAGCATGGTACGTTTTTGGTTTCAACGTTTTCGTTCTGGAAATTTCGACCTTAAGAACCAACCCCGTGGACGGCCGGAGATCAAAGTGAAAAACGAAGAATTAAAGGCTATTGTGGAAGCGGATCCATCACAAAGCACTTCAGAGATAGCAGCAGGCTTCGGGGTAAGTGACAAAACTGTATTAATCCACTTGAAGCAAATCGGGAAAGTAAAAAAACTCGAACGATGGGTACCTCATGAATTGAGTGAATCGAACTTGCAAACACAGGTCGCCTGCTGTGTTACTTTGCTCAACCGACACAATAATGAAGGGATTTTAAATCGAATCATTACTTGTGATGAAAAGTGGATATTGTACGATAATCGAAAGCGCTCATCGCAATGGCTGAACCCTGGAGACCCAGCCAAATCCTGCCCTAAACGAAAATTGACTCAGAAAAAGTTACTTGGAAGTGTTTGGTGGACTAGCGCCGGTGTCGTTCACTACAGCTTTCTTAAATCTGGCCAAACGATTACGGCAGATATCTATTGTCAGAAACTGCAAACCATGAAGGAAGAACTAGCTGTTAAACAACCGAGATTGGTCAATCGCTCTAGGCCACTGCTGCTTCACGACAACGCAAGACCACACACTGCACAACAAACAACCACTAAGTAAGCTGAGCTACAATTGGAATGTCTGCGACATCCACCGTACTCCTCGGACCTTGCTCCAACAGATTACCATTTCTTCCGGAATTTGGACAACTTCTTACAAGGAAAAAAATTCCACTCCGATGCAGCAGTCCAAACCGCCTTCAAAGAGTTTATTGATTCTCGCCCCCATGGTTTTTATAGTAAAGGGATCAATGAACTACCCATAAGATGGCAAAAGTGCATAGATAACAACGGTGCATACTTTGATTAATTAAATATATTTTACAAAAAAAAATCGACTTTTTATTCCTCCCGTACAAAACGCCAATTTCATACGTAAGGACCTAATATTTATATTCATTTAAATAATTGTAATTTATTGAAGTTAAACTTCTAATGTGACTTCCAACAAGGTTGCGTTAAACGTTTAACGCTCCTGGGGAGGGGGGATAGAAAGAGACAGAGCGAGAGTGAATGCGAGGCAATTGAACGCATGCGTGTAGTAAGAAAGATACACAGAAGTTTCACTTCCGCCCGCGCGGAGGGACTCCACGCACTATTTTTTTTTACGCTTTGACTAAGATTTTGTAAGAGTAGTAGATGTAGAAGATAGTACGACAGAGTCTTTGACTACTTAAGAAGCTTCCGGAATCATAAATACTTCCAAATAATTTCTTTTTAGCCGATTTCAGGAGGTTATGTTCCCCGGTTAGTCGAAGACGTTTGACTGATTTGGAAATTTCTTTTTTGTTTTAATAAAGGGTATACTCTCAGGTTATATTATTTGTTTCCCATTAAAATGTTATCGGAATTGGTCGAGTGGTTTTTTTACAACATTTAATTCGGATGATGGGAAGTTGGTTCTTTCGGGTTACGTGCCCAAAGGGTAAAAACAGGACCCTATACTAAGAGTCTGCTGTCCATCCGTCTGTCCGTCTGTCCGCCTGTCACCAGGCTGTATCTCAAGAACCGTTAAAACTGTCTAACTTGAATACAGTTGAAATTTTCAGCGATGACGTATTTACTATTTCTGTTTCCCCTAAAAAACAACAAACACTAAAACAGAATAAAATAAATATCGGGAGCTCCCATACAATAAACGTAATTTTTGCCGTTTTTATAGATAATGGTACGAAACCCTTTGTGCGCAAATCCGACTCGCACTTGTCCGGTTTTTTATATACATATTAAAAGATTACGATGACCTAATAAATTATTTTGTATTGTACTAATAACTACGATGTCACGAAGTTTAAGCCACCATTATAAATTAAGGGAAAAGTCCCTATGAATGAATCAAACAAACTTTACGTGGTAAAAAATTAAAAAGGCCGAACACCGATTTTCATCAACACCGACTTTCATCAAACATAGCTTAGAACACTCCCGACTAATTCCTCAATTCACCTTTCAAACAAAAACCATAATCGGTTCATCCGGAGCTACGATGCCAGGTCAGACACACACACAGACACGTCAAACTTATAACACCCCGTCGTTGTTGCGTCGGAGGTTAAAAAAATAAAACTAAGGAAAAATCCTTCTTATCTTGTCTTCAGTATTGGTCGGTACAAAACAGTTTTGTTGTGAGGTTAACATTTTGTAATGCTATTTTGACACACTTACATGCAAGCGAGCTTACAACATTGTTATTATCGGTGCTGACGACACGTGTAAATGATGCTTTAAACGTGGATAGGATCATACAAAACATAAAGACATTTAATTGATCAAGCGAAGCGAGAGTCTGCTGCTCTACTGGGCATATCGACATTTATCGTTGATCAGATTTTCAGGAAATTATGCAGACATATATTATAGTAACTATACATAATTATGTCCGCACAATTTAATGCAACAACTGCAACATTTTGCAGTCGGGTTTTTTTGATTTTTCTTTTGACAGTGTACCTACTTGTTGCAATTTCTATTCGGATGACGGGATGTCAATTTTTATTTCATTTTGAAAGATTTTCTGGAAACAACAAGTATGATGGACAGATATACCTTTTAATGTGAAAAACAGATTATTCGGAAGATCTAAAAAAACACGTGCTACTAGGTGCTTACTGAGAAGGTAATCATGACTCAAGTTTTATAGCTCACTAGCTGCGCCCCTCGGTTAAAAAGTATCCTATGTGCTATTCTAAACTATAATGTATCTCTGTGCCAAATTTCATCCAGATCTGTTCAGCCGTTCTGGCGTGAAAGAGTAACAAACATCCATCCATCCATCCATTCTTACAAACTTGCGGGTTTATAATATTAGTAGGATGTATTTGATTTGTCGACCGAGCGAGCGTTAGCGTGCGAAGCGTCCATGCTTCAACTTCGACAAATAGCTTTCGTATATCCGGATCCCGGTCTTCCTCTACTAGTCGCAGTTCTTAACCGATTTTGTGAGTAGATTCAATAATTGTCGAGTCAGTTTTTGGATGTTTTTCAAAATGGAGACGTGATTTTTTTTCCTTTGAAACATTTTTCAAAACTGACTGCAATAAAAATCTGTATAAATATTGAAGCTGCTTAAAAAAAATTACTAATATCGGTTGAGGAGGACAGACTGGCCGCGCGGTCTACATCTCACAGTACTTAAACAGTTATTTTGTATGTAAACTTACTTGTAACTTCTTTATCACTGACGTAGTTTTTTCTGATATCTGGAAATATCCAGTTTATTATAATGCTTAAACCAGTGTCAACCGGATTTTAAACATTAAACTTTATAAAATAGTACCTACAAGTTACTGCATGCAGTTAGCAGTATAATTGCAGTTAAAGTAGTTGTCTTTAATTACTTATGTATTATTTTCTAACTAAAGAATAGGTATTTAAATAGGTTCTGTTCCTGTTAGTTTTATTATTAGTAACTACTTATACCTATAGATTAATTGTCTTCTTGGTAGGAAGTAATTAGGGTATAGAGCGGTTTTGAACTTGCGAGGTTTCTGGTGCCAATGACACTGATGTTGTGATGGCTCATTACTTAATTTTGAAAGCTGAATTTTGTAATAAAGGAAACGTGTCGACAGTGATCACGATTCTAGGAAATCCCGAAAAATATAACAGTGCTCACTGAAGGAAAATTCAAATCACATGTAAAAACTACATTAATGAAAAGAGGGTATTATAAGGTTAAGAATAATTAGAAGATAAAGATGTCTGGAGCCTTCCACTTCCGTCAAGTAGCCACTAGTATTTATAGATATTACCTAGTTGTAAGCCAAAATTTGTGAGACTAATTTATTTATTATTTGAAAAAATAATGCCCTTCAGTTTCTTGCCTGTTCTTCTGACTAGAGGCTCTTTATCCGAACAAGGCGGTCGAGTCTATTTAAATAACTTTGACGTTCATAAGTGTATCTTTGATACCTAAATTGAATAAAAACATTTTGACTTTGACTTTGTCTATGTAATGTATAGGTCCCTTTAGCTGTAAAACCTATTCGTTTCTAAAACTCGCGCCTTTTGTTCCAGTTACCTGGTGTCCGGGGACGCGGACGGGAAATGTTACGTGTGGGACTGGAAGACCACGAAACTGTACAAGAAATGGAAGGCGCACGACGGAGTGTGCATCACCGCCCTGTGGCACCCTCACGAGCCCAGCAAGCTGCTCACAGCGGGCTGGGATGGACTCATCAAATACTGGGACTAGGAAATAATACCACAAAATACAATGCCACAATTTTAATTCCCCTAAAGAACCATGAACCATACAACAAATAGAGAGTAACCGAAATAAACTATACAACATCCAATAACATTTTTTTAATTAAAGCCATAATCCCTGTTTAAAGCTAAGCGGCCTGCATCGGCACGCGGTATTTGTAGTTGTAGTCCTCGGGGATGAAATCCACCTTGTACTCCATGCTGCACTCTCGACAGGTGCCGTTCTTCAAGAACTCATTGAAGTTTATTTTGTTTTCGTGGAATGATTCAGTGAGAGCTTTGATGAGGCTGTCGATCATTTCTGGTGTGTGGAAGGGCCCGGGCGCGAACCGCAGGCGCTCGGTGCCGCGCGCCACTGTCGGGTAGTTGATGGCCTGCACGTAGTGCCCGCGCCGCATCAGCGAGTCCGCCACGCGCGCCACCTTGTCGGCGCCCACTATCGGCACCGGCACGATGTGGCTCACCGACGGCAGCTGCGGCAGCCCCGCCACCAGCAGCGACAGCTTCAGGTACCGCACCATGGCCTGGTGCTTCACGCGCAGATTCTGACCCTCCTCGCCCGCTAGAAGTCTAATGGACGCCAGCGAGCCGGCTAAAGTTGGCGGTGGCAGTGCCGTGGTGAAGATGAAGCCCGGAGCTAGCGATCTTATTGTGTCTATCAGTAACGTAGACCCGGCGATATAGCCACCTACGTTTCCGTACGCCTTTCCTAGCGTGCCGGATACGATGTCTATCTTGTCTTGGATTCCTCTCTCCTCACCGATGCCGGCTCCATGTTTTCCATACAATCCGACGGCGTGAACTTCGTCCACGAACGTCAGGGCTCCGTACTCGTGAGCTATATCACACATCTCTTCTAAAGGACAAATCGCTCCACTCATAGAGTGGACAGTCTCAAAAACGACTAGTTTTGGAACGCCGGCGGGTGATTCAGCCAGCAATTGTCTAAGGTGATTCGGGTCGTTGTGTCGGAATATATGTTTCGGAGCTCGACTGTTCCTTATACCCTGTATCATAGAGGCGTGGTTCCCCGCATCAGAGTACACGATACAGTCGGGCAGAAGTCTCGCCAGCGTCGAAAGAGTGGCGTCGTTGGCGACGAAGCAGGAGCTGAATATTAAAGCGGCGGGTTTCTTGTGGAGCTTGGCGATCTCGGATTCAAGTTTCTCGGTCATCTGCGAGTTGCCCGCGATGTTCCTGGTGCCGCCGGCGCCGGTGCCGTACGCGCGGATCGCGTTGACTGCCGCGTCCTGGACCGCGGCGTGGCGCGAGGTGCCGAGGTAGTCGTTGGCGCACCACACGGTCACGCGCCGGTTGTCACCACCCTCCAGCGCCTGTGGGTACGCACCCTCGGCCGCCAGACGGGACACTTTTCGGAACACACGGTACGAGTAGTCCTTCTTTTTCGCGCTGATCTGCTCGTTGAAGAAGTTCTCGTACGGGTAGGGTGGAGTGGGCTCCGCGATATCCTCGTTCATCTCCCTAGGAGCATCCGAAATGATCGAGTTCTGCTGAATGAAAGGGCACTTTGTTTCGTCGTTTCCCAGGGACCGAAAACCTCGGGATAAAATCGGACAGTAGTTTCCATACTGCTTCATCAGGTTGGCCCCGTAATTCCTTACGAAGGCGGGGCTTAGGGTTCCCAGAAATGGACAAGGCATTTTTATGTAATCGATGACACGAAACACTTGCGACACGAACGATAGGTTTACTTGTTTGTTACTTTGACGAAATATTTTTTAACGTTGGCTCGCACTGTAGCCGAACGTTGTACAGTTTTTGATCAACTGGTGGTTCACGCGATGGCACCCTTTATTTATAAAGTTGCTGTCGTCATATCGATCGAAGTCGTGTTCGTTCACGAATAATTTTTATTTGGATTTTATTCCGAAATGAATTGGTTGGTGTTACCAACTCCAAAACTGGCTCTCCAGTCTCCACCTGATAAAGCAGATTCAACAGTTTTAACTCTCAATCTAAAAACCACTACAATTTTCCACTAAGCTCAGTCGGTACGTTTCATGTTATTTCTTTCATTTGTATCAACTTATTAGGATGCCGATCTTTATTTTGTCGATCAGCTTAGCACGGCACGGCGGAGGTGCGGCTTACAAGACGCAAGCAAGCAAAACCCAAGTAGCATAACTAAACGTTTATTGACGAATTTTGGTTTGTCTTTATCAACCACTAGTGGACTAGTCAATAAAAGCATTTTTTTTCCACTAAAAGCCAAGGGCAACGTCGATACTACCAGTTTTAGTGGAAAATCAGCTAAGTTGGCAGCACCAGAATTAATGGCAAAAGGTTGCAATTTTATTTATTAAGTCAATGTCAAGTAAACGTCAGTCAGTTTTTTTTAGACTGGCTTAGATTCTTTTCTCTTAACTTTTGGGAACATTGAGAAGTTTTTCGCGGTAACCGAAATGGTGCCGTCATGATTTTGCGATAGTTTATAAAAAATTGTGTTTAAAAGTGGATTGCTATCCTGTACCGGTACGTTAACATGTATAAGTGTTGACACGTGTTTTAAACAGTCACGTTTCTTAAAAAACTTGACTTTAATGTTCTCTAAAAAACTCAATTTGAAGTTTGAGCAAAGCAACCATGACTTTTAAGAAGTTATTGAAGAGATTCATCATCATCACAAGAGTTAAATGAAGTATTTCATTTAATATGTATCATATCATACATAATAAAATTATTAATAGATCATTTCATTAACAAAATTAAATAATACAACATAATCATTCATCGTCAGCCTAAGAAAAATAGTACTTAGAATGCGGTGGTATGGCTTTAAAAGTTTTAGCATACCACATCAGCGAAACAAAAAAAATGCAATTAATATGTCGAAGTCCATGTCACTAAATATGATCAAGTTTCAAATTAAAAATCTCCAGTTTTCTGTTTCTGTACCGTGTCTGTCTCTGAGATCAAAGTATTCTACTATTAAACTTAATTTTACTGAGTAAAGTTATCATTTATATATGGTGTAGTAGTTAATTTAATAGTGAATAATGTTTTCCTTGAACAATCAATTGGAACTAAGACGAGTAACCGTATCTAGTCTGGTGACATGTATTTATTTACCCAGCATTATCACAGTGATATCTTACAAAGGGTTGCTTTATTCAGTCGGCAATGGTTCATCATTTTACATTTTAGGGCTGATTTTTATCGCTGAACTGTTAAAGTCATTTTACTTGACCTCTAACAATGATATCCATGGAAAGAAAATCAAGCCTAACAAAAGCAGAGTTGAATCGTTCCTGTTTCTTCTTGGGGTCATGTTTTGTTTTTTCGTCGGTATCATATTATTTGGAGCTCCGGTCCTAGATTGTCATGAAGAAACGCTGATGCTATCGACGTTGCTAACATTGTTGACTGTGTTTCCGCTGATTGCCCACTCTGGAGTAGAGACATCAATGCAGTTGTTGTTTGGAGTGAAGACTTATGCAAAGGACACTATAATTGAAATGCTAGTGAATAATGCTTTGCTGACGGTGTGTGGTGCGTGGCTGGGAGCAGTAGTCATACCACTGGACTGGAACACCCCATGGCAGCAGTGGCCCATACCATGCTATCTTGGTGCCCTTGGAGGATTTGTGTTATCCAATGTGCTAACTGTACTTAAAGTAACATTGTTGACTGCAGCTCACAAATATCCAGCATTAAATTTAGTTGTAAACATTCTTAACAAATTTAGAATTTCTAAGTAGTTCAACAGTATTATTGTTTTTATGATAATAAACAGTTTTTTTTAAATAAGTTTTTTTTATGTTCATAATTAGGTTAAGGCATTTAACAAGTTTTGTGGTAGATTTTGCTAAATGGATTCACATGCATCTGTATGGTAGAGTCCATACCCTGCTGGTATACCTCAATAAACTATTCTTGACAATGGAACTTTTCATTACTTAAGACCTGTGTACTGTTAGTTGAACAACCACGAGCTCTGCTGGTGAGCCGCAACAAATGAACCACTACAACTTTGTTCTGTTGTGGCACTGGTACTTTGTGTGCATTCAGTAAAAATGCATACAATTCTTTGTTAGCTGATTTGTTACATGGTGCAACAAAATACTACATTAACAAGCAATTTGTCAATACTATATCATACTTTTGCTATGATATAGTATTGACTAATTGCTTGGTCATTGGTAATTGCAGGTCATTAATACTTTAGTTTAGACAGATGCCACACAGCCTTAATCTCTTCAAAGTGGAAGTCAAAGTAGTCAACTGAAATATATACGTGCCTCTTAGAATCAGGTTTCTACAACCTACCTAAATTATTTATTGACTTCCAATTCGCGGTCGTCATTATTTTTTGTAAATTGATATCATCTAATCTAAAATAATCTAATCATATTAAAAAAAAAAAATTGTAACCGAAGAAGTCATACTGAGGAAATTTTTGGCTTATAACGAAAATAAGAATAATAATAGTATTTTCATTCATACTATATTCATATCATACTGCATATATCACGCAATTTCGGTCGAATGTCGACCAAACTCGCTTGTTGCTCGTGAGTAGTCGTGAGTCCCCTGAGAACTCATTTTGCGCCTATGTGGCACACCAACAGGGCTATTGTATGAAATCAGATCCGAAACCGACCCGAAAAAAAGCGCAAAAGCGGCTATAAACTAAAAGAAAAACCAGAAAGTAGTAAATTAATAATTTTATTCTTTCGTTACATATTCACATAATTAATTTAACATTATATTTAATAAAATATGAAACTTAACTAGTATTTTGCTTGATCACATTTCTCATGTTGCTATTTAGCCAATTTGCCGTGAATCGTCACAATTGTTCAACATCATAGTATAAACTTTGCAACATAAACACACAATAAGAATCAACAATAGTTAACACATCTAAGGCCTTGTTGATATACGAAACTTTATTTTTATACAAGTCACACTTACAGACAGGACCCGATGGATGTCACAGCAATAATTACATTGTGTTTAGATCTTGTAGATTGCATTTCAATATCAGAGCACCCTCTGGTTAGTGCTAACTTTGAAAACAAGCTGCAAGCACATAGGGAAGTGCAATTATATTTAATTTCCCATTTTGATGCAAAGGGCTTACAGCCACGAAGTCATGCTAATGCAGCAGATAACATTACTAAAGTAGCATTCGTAATTAGCAACCATCCACTCTGGTATCCTTTCACAAATATAGATTATGGTGAAGAAAATAATCCTTTCTATTTCTAGAAAAAGATGGTACCTACTGCTTTTAGGTGTCTTTATGCTTTATCTGAAACATGCTTTCACGAATCAATGCATTTTATTGTGACACAAAATTAGTATTTTTTTGCTATCCCAGGCCAATATCTACACACCACACAGCTAAAAACACCACATACTGCAGATTCTCGTTCGCATATTGAAGATTTAGAACACGACAAGTTCCTTCCCAATGACATCTGTACGAGTTATCAATAAAAATAGATCATGGCATTCACTCTCGACACAACACTGACCAGAAACAAATGTATATTTATTGCTTAGTTATATTCACATCAATGTATAACATATATGTATAATAGACGTACAATAGATAAGTATATCTGATCAAATAACAAATTGTAACAACTAAGTACAGAAATGTCAAGAACATTGTTTAATTTAAGCACTTACTTATATTTGATCTCTCATATGCATAAACGCTAGATAAGTTGTCAGATCATTCAGACCAGTTTAGTGAGCGCTTGTGTATAGGAAGGTTAATATATATATTTCATAAAATTACAAAGATTGTTAACATGTACTGATACTATCTCTACAGCTATTTAAAAATGTGGCACACTGATAAACTGAATAAAAAACCTGCTCTAATATCTTTAGGAAAATCTACTCAACAATCTTACAACGGTTTAAGAAAATATAACGTGTTTGTATTAAAAATATATTGGATCTAACATACCTCCTACATTTTTAATGTAAGAAGCAACAATGTGGCAGTGCTGGCGACTTGTAACCAACATCACACACACGTGTGTATTCTAGAGCTAGAGCTACGATTGCTCAAATTGCGTCGACATTTCAAAACGAATCGTTTTTAATCACGCCACTTGCCAGAAACACCGAGACGTCCCAGAAGCGGGATTACTCGCCTCTCACCAAAGTTTTTTTTACAGGAGTTGCGGTGCTGCCATCTCGTATCTGCTATTTAGTGGGAAGTATGTCACCAACGTATGAATTATCTATGTCATTTGTGGACGTCCCAAAAACAGGTCTGAGCGGTTACTAAGACCAAGACGAATTTCCATAAATACAGTATTGTGACCGCTATATGGCAGCACCGCATATCTTCGTAAAATTAATAAAAGCATCTCTGCAATTTGCTCTTTTTTTCTCATTCTCTAGAGAATAGGCGCTATCATTATAAAAATCTCACTATCTTATTGCAAACTCGTGGGAGCAAATGGCGAATACACGCGAAAACTTTAACAGCGTTACATTATATTATATACATAATGATTCTTAATCTACGATACCTACAAACTTTAAGCCTAATTGTAAAAATAAAAATCTCAATACGCATAATAAAATTATCAAGCACCGTTGATATCAAAATAATAAAATGGGAATTGATCACATTATGGTTTGATTACTAAACTATGCATTACAATACTACGTGATAAGTTTGGATAATTAATAAATGTTGATTTAAATTGGTACAGTGTTTCAATCCAGTGAAGATTGGAACAATCCAGCAATTTCAATCCAGCGCTGGACTGGATTGAAACGTGTTTACATCTGTTTCACTGGATCGAACCACTATATCAAAGTGAATCAACCCTAAATTATGCAAAGCATTTTGTAGTCGCTATGCGCTAACCGAATACCCTGTTTGCAAGATTGAAGACATACATGACGCAAACTTCATACAGTCCGACAAAACTTATCTGTGAACTGAGCGAGGGAGCCACTGTTGTATTTTCTTTACAAATCTGATGACCTTTCGTGGCCGCTCATTGACTTTTATCAAGTTCTACCGTTTGACCGTTTCCCAGATAAGTTTGTTAACAGTACATTACTATAAAGCAGATGGGCAATTGTGAAGATCAGATTTAGTTGGTGTAATCGTTATTACGATATTTATCTATAATTACGTAATATTTTATAACATTATTTCCGTCAAGCTCATTGAAAGGTCCACGCCTCCTGATAAATAAGCTACCTAGTTATAGTTATTTCATAAGTTGATTTCAAAGTGTTGACTTTACAATTTCGAAAATAGCGCATGCGTTGCTTTACATAAATTAAAATTAAACAAAAAATTAGGTGGAATATACATTTAGAGTAGCGAGAGAATACAGACTTACAAGACAATCTAATAACTCTTACGAATTAATATAAAAATGCACCGCTAATACTCAAATATACCGGGTGTTCTCTTACTATGGACATATTCTAGGATATCGTTGTGTTCATCAATACGACCAACTTTTACTTTGGAGCCAACCCTGAAATTGCAAAATCAGCTGTTATAAACACAAAAAGTTCATTGACCTTCGACAAAATGTATGGAACAGCTGTTTTCACGGTTTCAGGGTTGGCCCCATAGTAAAAGTTGGTCATAATTATTAGTATCATGATATCCTAGAACATGTCCATCGTTTAAAGAAACAGCCCGTATAACGCTAACAAGTCTTATGGTGGATTTTATATTTGACATTACACTTTTAGCCAAACGACGCTAGAAGAAAAGTAAAACATTCACTTATCAATTTAAGAGTTAAAAAAAGTTCAATAACATAATTCTATGTATTTTTTAAAAGGCAGAGAGCGACATAGAATACTTTTATTCTGGTATAACGTAACTAAATTCTGATGGTCGTGTCCACGGAGATAAATTCGGGAGACGCAGCTTGTTTTTAGAAAATAATAAGTATCCATTAAATCGATTTACAAGCTTTTATAGTATCTACGATACTTTTCTAGTGTCGCCGTCCGTGCTAAACGAATGTAGTCTTTGATATGTTTTATATAAAACCCACAATAACATACAACAGGTCGGTCTTAGTCAAATTAATTCAATCGACAAAGTCTAATACGTCTGTAGTGACCAGGTCATTTGAATTATCATTATTCATTGCTAGCATGTCTTAGTTTATTTTAAAGTTGTGAGGTAAAAGCGCCTCTAGCGGCCGAACCTGGAACTATTGGAAAGTTGCGACACAGTGGCGTCTCTAGCGGCAGAACTTGGAACTATTGGTTAATTTTAAAATTTTAAGTTATACTGTAAATCCTATGAGAGTAACTCAGCTCTCTTTTTCATAAAGTTTTGGCCAATTAGAGCTTATTTTTTTTGTGAAAACCATAGGTTAACCATAGGAAAACCAAAACTTCAAATATTTCTTATATGCGTTTCACAAAAATGTTACTCGTGAAGTAATCTATAGTACCATTTAATTTGAATATTAGAACATAGACAACCAAGTTTCTTCAAAATCGGACAAGAAAATTACCAAAAGAAAAAATTACAGATTTCTCTATTTAGAAATATGTAGGTACTTTTCAAACCGATACGGCATAAAAATCATGGCCTCGATTCTACTAACCAATTGTTTTCAAAATTGTCAATGAATTGGCAACCATTGAAACTTTTGCCATAGAAAAGTGTCAATTTCACTTTTGCTATAGAAAAGTGACAATTCGAGGCAATACATAAACAAGTGTGCAAAGTAAAGTTAAAACAATGCATAAGTCATGCTAGCAACACTAGGCCCGTAGAAGACTATAGAATACCAAGAAGTGTAGTGAAGCTGGCGACCGCCTTACGTGCTACTCGTGTCTGGCTGGAAATAATGCAGACCGTTTATCTGTAACGAGGGAAAATGATTCAGTTAAACTGGTGAATAATAGCTATAGTCAAAGATCATAACGTTAACTATGGGATCAACATTGACGCGCCAGTTAAGAACTCAAGATGGGTTAATACCGATATTTCTCAAAATTAGGTAATACTAATCTATTCATCTGGTAATATTATAATATTTAAAGTAATATATTAGGATTAGTGATATTTCAAATGTCACTAATACCAAAATCGTTCACATGGCAGGCATAATAATATCACATAAGCATATCACTCATCTACTGTACCTATTCCTGTTCAATTGAATCTTTGTAGTATGTTGTAAGTTTCCTATTTCATAATATTGATATTGGTGACGAATGTTAAATTTGTCTTAAAGTTAGATCAGTAGATACGACATTTTAAAGCTAGTTTAGGTATGTAGTGATTTAGGGTAGGTAAGTATTGGGAATTATTTTATTTTATTTATTTTAAAAAATCTACAACTAACAAAAAAACATAAAATAAACTTACAGCTAATGACGGATTAACACATAATAATATGGCTACTTTACAACCGCGGGTGAAACCGTAGGGCGCAGCTAGTATTTAATAATTAGTAGATTAATAATTAATAATTCGTCTTAAAATAATGTTTTGAAGTCAAACAAAGTTTCTCTAATAAAAGCATTTAAAACTGAAAAGCCAGTTTTCAACATAGGGGTGAACAAAGGTTCTCCCCGCTGGAATGCGATGTCACTCTAATTTGCATCTTAATCTAATAGAGATAGGATCTCGGCGTCTATACCAATATCACCGTTTGCAATGCGAATTGCGAAGGCGCTGAGAGCGAGAAATACGTCGGTTGTAAATTATCCATCTCATTCAGGCACCAGTCGAGTGAATCCGAACTATTCCGAATATTATAATCCGATCTTTACGGGTGGTCATTTGAGAGATTAGGTGCCTATGAAATATTAGTATATCATAGATGGTCAGATTTGAATACACGAATCCGTCCAATATTCTAATCTCTTGGCTAATACTAATATATCAGCAACACCATTTTAGTTAGTAGTTAGTAGTAACTAATGTAATGCATTATGTAGTAACTAACTACATAATGCATTACAGCAATGTGGTTGGTTTTAAAAATGATTGCCTATTTGAGAAAATGTATACTCGAATTGAGTAGTTTCATTGGTATTACCTGATGACTAATAACTATTGCAGCCGTCAGCGCAGGCTTGAATGTAGGTCATCAAGTCAAGCATGATCCTCAACGTACTAGCACAAGTAATGAACCATGTAGTCACCGAATGACTGCTACGACTAAGTATATCATTATGTCATGAATCACTACCTCCTCCAGTAATAAATACTACCTCTGTGCCACTACCCCAGCGAGCCGGCTACGTAACGTCATGTCGTATTCCGTGACGAAGGCGGGCACCTCGAGCTGGTCGCGCTATCACCGAGTACCCTCCAGTCACTAGCCCAGCGAGCCGGCTACGTACCGTCATGTCGTACTCCGTGACGAAGGCGGGCACCTCGAGCTGGTCGCGCTATCACCGAGTACCCTCCAGTCACTACCCAGCGAGCCGGCTACGTACCGTCATGTCGTACTCCGTGACGAAGGCGGGCACCTCGAGCTGGTCGCGCGCCATCACCGAGTAGAGGTACTCGACGCCGGGCAGGTTGTGCACCTTCGCCTTGATCGCCGGCGCCATGAACGTCGTGAACCACCACGTCATCATCTGGAACGAACGCAACCGTTAACATAACTTGTCGTCACGCCTTTCTTTACGTCACGTGGTAACACAATCGTTGACAAGTGTCATACTTTTCGTTGGGATGTGGGTTCGTTGATGATGTGATGTGGAATTTAAACTGTAGTTTCTTAGTCAAGTGACGTGGGATTTAAACTGAAGTTCATTAATCAAGTGACGAGAAATTTAAACTGAGGTTCGTTAGTCAATTGATGTGCAATTTAAACTGTAGTTCATTAGTCAAGTGACGTGAAATTTAAACTGTGATTCGTTAGTTAAGTGACGTGAAATTTAAACTGTGATACGTTAGTCAAGTGACGTGAAATTTAAACTGTGGAACTGATGTGGAATGTAAATAAAGTTATTTTAATAATTTATCTTTACCTTTGTCCAAAATGTAGGATGAACGATATAAAACGCTTTGAGGTTCTTCTTATATCTGAAAAGGAAAAAACAAACATTTTTACAACAAAGTTTTAGGTTTACAAAGATTTAACTCACAATTATGAATTACTTTATCGATAACCCGCGGATAAATAATAAAATAGCCAAATTTCATCAAGATCCCGTCCACCCGTTATAGCGTGAAGAAGTACAAAACAAACACATAAAAACTTTTGCCTTTATGAAATAAGTAGGAAGAAAGTAGGATAATTAAATTGTTTATAATTGCAGCAGACAATATCGACAGTTGGGTTATTTTTATTTACAATGATTCACAAAATGTCATCACTTCTGGGAAAAAGTCAATATAAAATTCAAGCTACATTACACTTTTCTTTCGTGACCCGTCTTTAGCTCGCGTCCAAAGCTACAAAACATTTCGTCACGCCTTTCTCCCGAGGGGGCTGGCAGAGGAGTAATCCAACACCCACACTTCGCCGGACGATATTCAGTTTCAAATGTGACAGGGGGCGAGCCTGTCGCCATACACCTGGCTCCAGTCATGTAGCAGATGTAGTACGCACATACGAGTATGTTCACACAATGAACAAATTGGTGCGTGCCGTCGGTCGTTTGGGTTCGAACTAGCTCCCTCTGGCTTGAGAGGCGGGCCTTCTCCCAACTAGGCTACCACTCTAAAGCGGATGAAACTGGTATGATTCAGATCGAATCCGAATAAGCTTAGCGCCGGACAACGTAAAACCATGTTTAAACTTGTACGGGCTCCGGCTTAACTTTTTGCGTTTCACATGTGAAGTAATGCTCGCTGGCGTTTGTTTTTTTATAGGGATCGATGAAAATAAGTGTCTAGAAACTAGACCAACAGCGCGGGTGGCATTTAAGAAAGGTCGACGCTAACTACCATTCGCCTCGGGTGGGAGTGCGGCAGTCGCTGTACAATATCGCTTTATTGCACACCAAATACTAAGATGGATAATATAAAAAGCAGAGTTTAAAAAATCGATTTCCCGTCATCTTTTCAGTCTTCTGTTAATATTTTAAAAAACATAGCTTGACCGATTTCGATAAAATTTACATGGGACCACTTCTAAAGTACGATCTAACAAACAAAAAAAAAATCATGAAAATCGATTCACAATTAGCGTAATAACATAACATAATCGCGTATTATTAACAAACAAACAAAAAAAAACAGATAAGACAGAGAAAGACAAAACATCATAAAACTATTCCGAGGCTTTACAATGTTTATTAGCAAGGGGCAGACTATAACGGTGTTTTGTTATACAGGTATAGTTACTGTAAGGTGGTTGCCGGACGCGGCCAGCGTGTGTAGATATATAGTTACTTGTAAGGCAGCACGGTGTAGACCTCCTTGAGCCAGGAGAAGGGCAGGTGGTTGCCGGACGCGGCCAGCGTATGTAAGTAATATACTCACTTGTAAGGCAACACGGTGTAGACCTCCTTGAGCCAAGGGAGAAGGGCGGGTGGTTGCCGGACGCGGCCAGCGTGTGTAAATAATATACTTATTTGTAAGGCAACACGCTGTAGACCTCCTTGAGCCAGGAGAAGGGCGGGTGGTTGCCGGACGCGGCCAGCGTGTGGAAGTAATATACTTACTTGTAAGGCAACACGGTGTAGACCTCCTTGAGCCAGGAGAAGGGCGGGTGGTTGCCGGACGCAGCCAGCGTGTGTAAGTAATATACTTACTTGTAAGGCAACACGGCGTAGACCTCCTTGAGAGGGAGAAGGGCGGGTGGTTGCCGGACGCGGCCAGCGTGTGGAAGTAATATACTTACTTGTAAGGCAACACGGTGTAGACCTCCTTGAGCCAGGAGAAGGGCGGGTGGTTGCCGGACGCGGCCAGCGTGTGTAAGTAATATACTTACTTGTAAGGCAACACGGCGTAGACCTCCTTGAGAGGGAGAAGGGCGGGTGGTTGCCGGACGCGGTCAGCGTGTGTAAGTAATATACTTACTTGTAAGGCAACACGGTGTAGACCTCCTTGAGCCAGGAGAAGGGCGAGTGGTTGCCGGACGCGGCCAGCGTGTGTAAATAATATACTTATTTGTAAGGCAACACGCTGTAGACCTCCTTGAGCCAGGAGAAGGGCGGGTGGTTGCCGGACGCGGCCAGCGTGTGGAAGTAATATACTTACTTGTAAGGCAACACGGTGTAGACCTCCTTGAGCCAGGAGAAGGGCGGGTGGTTGCCGGACGCGGCCAGCGTGTGTAAGTAATATACTTACTTGTAAGGCAACACGGCGTAGACCTCCTTGAGAGGGAGAAGGGCGGGTGGTTGCCGGACGCGGCCAGCGTGTGTAAGTAATATACTTACTTGTAAGGCAACACGGTGTAGACCTCCTTGAGCCAGGAGAAGGGCGGGTGGTTGCCGGACGCGGCCAGCGTGTGGAAGTAAGCGATCACGTAGTCGCCACGCACGATAGGGTCCAGCAGCTTGATGAGGAACAGCAGCGCCTGCAACCAAATATCAGCCAGTTTACTAACCACCTTCAAACACTTTCGTAGGGACAAACTTAGATTGCAATCAATAGTTGGAATATTTACATCGAAGTTTACAACGTCCTCGGTCGGAACGACGATCTCGAAACTTAAATGGAGTTGGGCAGTACATGGTGCCAGGCAGAGTGCGCATTAAAACTTTGGGAGACAACGTGCTACGTATGTAAAGAATTCTCAAACAGTTCAAAAATCAACATAACAATTGTGATGATTTTTCTGAACAGGACTTTTTGTCTAAGCTTCCTCTAGTGTTTTTCAAAATCGAGCTATATTATCTGAACAACCGCAATGATAATGCAACTTGAACTTATTACATATCGTCACATCTTACCCCGAAAGGTGTTGACAGAGGTGTACTACTACACCCACTTTCGCCGAACGATATTTAGTCCCAAATGCGACAGGGAGCGAGCCTATCACCATTACACCAAGCAGATGTCATTAGATAAGCACATACGAGTATTTTCACAAATAAACAAATTGTTGCTAGCCTTTTTCCAGCTAGCCTATCATCACCGCTTGAACAAATTAAGTAATGTACATAGCAAAATATAAAGAGTGTGTTTGTTTACCTTGTCGAGGTCGATGTCTCCGATGGGGAACCACTTGCCGATAAAGATGACGACGGGCCGACCGAGCCGGTCCACGCCACTCTGGTACAGGCATCCGATGCCCGACACCTCGCTGAGGTCTTCCGTGCGCGCGCGCCGGAGAAGACGCTCATATCTGTTGACAAACATCACAGGTCTTTAGAGATCTTTGTAGATGACCAACTAACATATAAGCTTAAGGGAGGCTGTCAATAGAATCCTTAAAGAATGTATTGTGGCGCCCCGATATTACAGGTTTTTATTGGCGACGGTGATCGCTTACTATCAGGCGGCCCGTTATCTTGTATGCCACATATGGCATTTAAATCATAAGCTTTCGTATTATTAATACTAGTGCGATGTAAGCAGTGTCCGTTTAGGTGGAAGTTCGTGTCGAGGCAGAGCAAAGAGAACGACCCTAGTACATGACTTTAAGGCCTAAAGCCTAACGTTAAAGCTTTTGTGGGTATGCCAGTTTGCGGGCGAGATCGAGATCGAGTTTGAAGCAGAAGAATGGTTTCAGGTCTCCCGATTCGGTTTTATGTCTCTATCACAAGGCGAACTTACAGCTTTAAGAGTTACTACTGCAGCACATAAATAGTTTGAGTATATTGAAGCACACATAGCTGAGTTTATACTATACATACAGGTACATATTTATACAGGCTCTACAGCTTCGAGCTCGCCGAAATAACACTTTTATTTTTCTGTGGAGAATAGAAATTTTAAAATTCTAGTAGTTTTCCACCAGAGCAGGTAAGGATTGTTTCAAAGCCTCAAAGGTCATCCGCAAAATAATTTATAGAAAATGCCATCTGGTTAATAAAAGCAACTCAGAAATAAAACCAGTTTTGTGCGGACTTTTATGAGTTGCAAACTATAAATATTTAAACAAAACAAACTTGAAATACAAATGGAACTGGACCATTAAAACTAAAAACGCTATTTATTATTATGCCGTCTATGCGTTCAGACCGCCCTTGGCCTGGATAGCTATGGAACACTTGGCCACATTCCGGGGACACTCGAGATCGTTCCCATTTCGTATTGACGTTCGTAGGCAAAGCAGGTCAAGTTAAATTGGCAGTTAATCATTATTAGTTACGTCTAGCATTCTATTTCTGGGTCCAACATCAATAATCGGTGACGTCAAGTTTACAGAGACACGAAGTATTTTGTTTGGAGGAATTTTGTTTGTCTGTTTAAATTAGGGCGCTCCTGAACGGGCCATATTGTAACTGCAATATTGGACCGGCATTACTGGAGATATGCCAAAAAAAAATATGAGCCGCCCAGGAGCGCCCTTAGGTAAATACGGGGTGTTACGAATTACGTGTTAGTAACTAACCACCGTATCCGAACATTTCCGGCTACAGTTTTAGTATACCATGTTTCTTGGGCACAGTATAAAAGGTCAGAAAATACTCGTAATAAAGAATGACAAGAATTTATAGCTCGGAGCGGTTTCCTTTGAGAAAGACAAAGAGATGTTTAATGGCATTGTCTCCCCCAGGAGACTAACTGTGACGTGCAACTTTAGGAGTTTTCAATAAATACTGATTTCTAAACGAAATTATTGTGAAAGTACGAAACACAAGAGCACTGAAGCTTGGTGTATGGAGACAAGCTTGCCCCCTGTCACATTTGGGACTGAATATTGTCCGGCAGTGTGGGTGTTTTAATACACTGCCAGCCTCTTTGGGGGAAAGGCGTGACGATTTAAATGCGTGAAGTTAAAGACGGACTTTTCCACACACGGTTGCCTGACCCCAAACTAAGCAAAGCTTGTACTATGGCTGCCAGAAACCGATAAACATACATATATATTTCTAAATACATACTTAAATAGATATTTAACAACCAGACATAGAACAAACACAAATGTTCACCACATAAATGCTAGCCCTAGGTGGGAATCGAACCCACGCCCCCAAGCTCAGAAGGCAGGTTCACTACCAACTGAGCCACCGAGGCAGTCATATGTATGTTTATACGAAACACAAGTTTCATTGATTTTACTCACACCACTATCTGAAATAGGCATTTGGAAATTGAAAATTAAAGTGAATTTTATAAGGAAAAATACAAAGTACAATATTTCCATATATTACCTGTTGTAATGTAGGCGTTTAAATATAATCACAGTGAATTTTAAAGCTGGTAACTAAATAACAGAGCGATTGTCATCGTCATGTAAACACGCTAATTTCGGTACTAAGCCGTTGTAATTTATTCTCTAAAAGCGAGAATATAGTGTCTAGATTACTTCAGTTAATGTAACAGGAAACATTATGTTTGCCGCGGTAATACCGTAATAAAATAATTGTAATGGGAAAAACAAATTCTCATTGAATACCATTCGCGCAGACATGTTTAAACTAACGTTTTGACGTCGAGTTTGTTCTATAGTGATTAATTTGATATTCAATACAAAGCTAGTGTATCCAAAATTTCAGGTGTAAATGCGTAACAAACTAACTAACTTTTTGGGGGCTGAGCTACCTTCGTCCGTAGGAGTGTACTCTATTCTGATTCCCTACACGTGGTCCCCGGGTAGTGCTAACCGGGTAGCAAACTCTGGTGGGAGGCTTCGGCCGTGGCTAGTTACCACCCACCGGACCAAGCCATGCCGTGAAATGACCTAGTCGTGTTTCGGGATGTAGTCCGGTGTAACCGTTTCGAAGACGGGTCTGAGCAGTAGCGCAATTGTAGCGCCTCACTCAACTGCCGTCTTTGTACTTCTTCACTCTACAAAACTTCAAGGCTAGAGTGAATAAGTACCTTATAGGTCGTCGTGCTCCATCTTAGACCACAACGTCGCTTAACATCAGGCGAGTAGGTGGTCAAACGCCAAAAAAAAATACTTTCACATTAAAAACATTTTGTTGAGAATTTTGTCCGCCCATTTTTTTTATATATCATCATTCAAGTCCGATAGTTTCAGCGTAGAGTAACATCCATAAAGACACCCTTTTCCACTCTGATTCACCCACAAATATTATAGGGAAGAAAATTTGCGAGGATTTGTGGGTTTGTTAGTTACTTCTTCAAGCTCTACGGCCTTTGGACGAACGGTTATTTTGGTCAATACGCCCGCATCGCCCCCACCGAAAGATTATCCCAGAATATCCTAACGCGACCGAAATACTCCATTGACGTAAAAACCATCCGCCACGTTTTAGTTTGCAAAAGTTACGTCGACGCGCACTTTATTTGTAAACTTGGAATGAAGTCACTATTAGTCGAGGCTCAATTTTATTAGTCGATAGCTCGCTCTTTATCCTGCATTCGACGGACTCCTTGTATGCGGTGTAATGACTAATAAAAGTTCGCCATATATACCTCGGTCGATACGTCGCAGCCAACTAGCTTAATTCGCAGTTCAACTAACAGCCTAGCCTTTTTACTAAGCGGCGCCATTTAACTAGTTTCCTGATGATATTCACCCATTCAATCAAACGGCTAGACAAAATGATTTGGATCGACAACATTGACTGATTGCCTATATAGCCAAGTCATTAAAGTACGTTACTGGTTGTTATAAAAAAATTACCACGAAGGCCTTCTAACCAATCCAAGTCGGATTTGCTCTGATAAAGGAGTCGGGTAGCAAAAGGTTTTAGGTTATTATAATATCATCATTATCAGAATTGCGGTTCGTTTTACCGATTACCGGTATTTATTTTTATCATAATTAATTCCCACGTTTCTTCAGTCAAAAATAGTAATTTTGCTAAATAATAACCCTATTCCATGAATGGCCTCAGCATCAGCCAGCCAATTTATTAAATGTTGTATTAGACGCTACGGCTGAATATTATTCAGGAAGCTAGTTGAACGGCGACATTTAGTAAAATAGCTAGGCTGTTAATTGTACGGCTGATTAAGCTAGTTGGCTGCGGCAGATATACAAGCATGCGGGTTATGGCCTAAATCAGCGATGACCAATGGCATAACAAAACATAAAATCTCTCTTAAAATCGACCAACAAAAACGGCTCTCTCATGAGGGCGATATGGCATGCAGCCCGCACCCCGAATAGGAGAATCACCAATGAAATTGAACCATCACGTTATTTGTGTTACTTTCTTCGTCATTCCAACAATTCTGATATTATTTTGGTTAATGGAATTCTAAAAATACATACGTAACTACGTACGTAATAATCTGTAAGCCATTTTGAATATTTGCATACCATCATATATGTTTACATACCGCGACCATGACAAAAAGATGAAGTGAAGACAAACATGAGAGAAAAGTTCAATGACTTGACAAGAAAACTAAGTCTTAGACTCAAATAATTGGCAAACTTGTTACAAGTACAGACTATTTACTACATATGTATATTCATACAAGGAGTAAACACGTAGGTTAGTTTAGGCAAGTTTAATAGTTGCCTTAGACAATTTCCCAGTTTTAGTTAAGTGTGGCAAGGACGTGTCGAAGCTATTTCAAAGTTTATGTTGAGTCATATACTGTTACGCTACGGATATGATTAACGCGACTAACAACGTACTAATCAACACACTCACTCACAACATTGATGCAAGTTTGTGAGTGAGTGTGTTTGTTCTTTACGCTGAAACCGTTCAACGGATTCAAACGATTTTTCGTATAAGGGTAGCCTATACTCTGGATTAACACAGTGCATAATTTTTGTCCCGAAATGTACTGTTCTTGAATGATGGTGAGAGCAACAGAGGAGCGCGGTTGGTAGTAAAGTAAGATAAGACAGTGGTTGCTAGTGATTTTTTTAACGCTTTTGGTATTTCATTATGTTTTATTTGCAATTTCAAACGAATTAGACGACATTCACACCTTATTGAATGACAGATAAAAGACATCCTCCTAAATTCAATTTGCACCACGGTTACAGCTAAACCAAGTTATTGGTAAAGTTAGCCAAATGACAGAACTAATGTTTCTACAGTAATATCTGGGTCGGCGTTGTTTGGAAACAACGACTGTGGCGCTCCAACTCAACTCTGCGGATAAGTTGGTCGGGTGAGTAGGTATGTCCAGTCGCGGGGCGGGGGACGTCTGGCTCCGCTGCGCCGCCGCCCGCCCATTGACGCGTGACGTCACCCGCCCGCCCTCACGGCTCTGGACAGCCGTCATCCGATCCGGGAGCACAAACAAGTGGCACAAGTTTTTAAAAGTGTTCTTTTCCACAATCGTTTTGTTAAAACGCAGTAGGACGTTTTACTCTTCAGTTTGCGTTTACATTCAGTTTACGTGACAGATTGTAAAACAACATCCTTGCTGTCTTACTAAATTAATTCTGCCTTATCTAAAAGACAGCGCCTTTTCAGTACATTTAATTGTGTCGTAGCTTTGGTTTTTATTGTATGCAAATGCTCGTAAAAAATTAACAGCAGTCACGTCAAGGATGGTCCGGTCGAGACGCGGTACGACAACCTAGGTACCTCCTTAGTTTTTGCTTATCATATTGTTTACTTAGGCATTAAGTTTTAACGTTGAGCTTATAGGATTAGATATTTCTGAGCCAGCACTCTTTATTGTTCCACACTTCTGCTCTTCATAGTTTAGAAAAATAAATAAGCTTCCGCTTTGAATATTTTAGATCCGCTCTGGTAACAACGAAAGTAAAATTAATAATTCCGTTTCGAAACGATAAGCGATAAATAAATATTGCTTAAATACGTACTAGAAACTAGCAATTACAAAATGTTCTCGGTGTCCATTCCTAGTTATTAGCTTTATAATATCGCACACTACACTAACATAAACTCACATCAACAATAGCAATTATAATTATAATTAGCGTGTTTCTTACACACTAGAAAATGGCTGCACGGATTGGGAGAAAACCTCTCCCTAAAACAACTCAAGTCAAAGTCAAAGTCAAAATATGTTTTTATTCAATTTGGGTATCAAAGATACACTTATAAACTCAAGGATATCTTCAGTTTTCAGAATGAACATTCTACGACATTACAAGAAGATATAGGTACATCGCATATTCGGCCCTTTTCAAGAGCTCCAAAACTAACTGAGACTTGCTGAAAATTATTGGAATAATTAAAGAACAAAAAGTCACTACACACCTCGTCTAACTCTTTTGTCACCCAAACCGATAATGATAGCGAAGGAATTGTAATTAGACATAATTAATTAATTAGTTACGCGTCGGTTGTCGTCAAACCGGACTGAAATAACTTCGTTCAGTTTTTATCATTATCCGACTTTGGAATTCCTTATGTGAATATTTCAGTAGCTGTGGTACGAGTGGTCACACACGTGATCCGATTGTTAGGTTCAAATATATACAATATGAAACACATGAGTATGTTGACTTAAATATCGGCAATTTACAGACATGCTACATTTACTGCATACCTGCCTACTACGGTCGGTAGTTTTGATATTCATGAAATACATTACTTGATACTTATGTCTTCGTAGGAAGAATAAAGTGTGCCTTTATTAAGTTCACTACAGACTTTGACATTTCTGGAGTCGTATTTATTGGTAAAGGGACGGAAGAATTTGAATATAGGTAATGCCGAGAGCACATGGAAATAGTACGAAAACTATACCAGATAAAAAGAAGTGCCAAAAGAAATATTAAGAAGAATGTTGTAAGTCATCTGAGAACAAATGAGTTCCATTAAAGAAGGTACGTATTAAGAAGGAAAGAGGGAATGAGGCAGACGATGGATGAAATGAAGAAAAAATAAGCTTCAATGGAGTATGAAATAATGAATGAGAAATTAGGAAAGAAGGAGAAACGAAGACAGAATGCTGGCAGAAAATAAGCCGAGAGCTATATAACAAGGCTCTCAATATAAAACGACGTGGTAGGCATTGTAGTCAATAAACCAACGATTACAAGACACAATGCCAAGGAAATGGCAATCTAAACGGTAACGCCATATGTAGGTCGTAAATACACTATTATACCTAACAACATACTAGCAACCGATTACGACAGTTGTATTGATATTGATAACTCTAATCATGTTACTCGTACATACATATTTAGAAATTCAATGTAATCTCTACATACATACATACGAGTACATAGCCTTTGAAAAATTGGTGTGATCGAAGTATTATCGTCCATTAGGTTAAAAATAGTTATTTCTTGATTAAAAGTTGAACAGTAAACAAAGTTAGGTAAAACCAAATACGTGAGAAACTTTGTACCAGCAAACTCTTGACGTTCAAAACATATATACCTACTTTCCCAGTAATGGTTTGAATCACGTCACGTTTGAATATTATCTTCAAAATACTACTTGTACGGTCAGATTTTTCCAATACAAATAGATTCTTACAAAATGCATTTTTTTTAAGATTAGGTAAACTCGATTAAATAAAATGTTTTGCAAATACCTCACTTATTCAAGGTTATTTAATTACGAGTGCAAACCAATAAATAACAAAGAAATAGTTCTGAAGAAAATTATGCATCGCATAAACACAAGATATGGTGCTCGCAAATATTCTTCAGACATATTTTTATTGCCTAGGTGAAACACTTAAGCTTTTTGTGAAAATAAAAACTTACTTTTCTTCGGCTGTCTCTTCCACGGGTATAGGCGGAGCGTGTGTGGTCAGATCGGGCAGTTCTACTGCCATCGTATCCATGGCCATCTTGCACTGATTGTATGTTATCACTTATGTCCGTTTAGCAACGTTTATAGTTATTTGTTTCAAACACATGGGAGTTGGCAGGTATGTCACTTATATTACCTAGCCAGCAGTTTATATTTTGGTCACTGTTTTGTGGTGCTTAGGTCTGACTAGTCCAGTTACAAGTTCAATAATTTTACTGAAAGATAATGGTTTGTGGTTAGATTTTATTAATGGTCGTTTAGTTTTTTTACTTCATCAATCAATCAGTAATATCGAGTCAGTCGAATTTGGAACGAAATTTAGCATAACATTTTTGATAATAATAATAATAATAATAATAATAATATTTATTTACCAAGAAAGTAATAAGAACAGATTTGCTTAAATGCTAGTCATAAATTTACAAATGTGATCAGTAGATCTGTACTTCGTCTTAAAATAATAAGGCGGTGAGCCCCAAACTAGGCACAGGGTCTGTTTCTTGGGGCTCGAGTGCGAGGTTATCGTAAAGAGTACAGTGTCAGAAAGGTTACTCAAAAACGGAACAAATTTTGTGTGCTAAAATACTAAGTTACAAGTTTATACAGTAAAAGAAAAATTCTAAAAGAAGTGTGATAGATAAATATACTTACAAGCTATTTGTTTGAATATAAATTGCGAGTTTAGTGTATGAAATTTAATGTTTGCAAAAAACAAAATAATAAAAAATAAAATGAGGTGTTACATTCAGCTCTTTAGTGCTATTCTTTGTACAAACTGTGCAAAAGATCTTCTGTCTTATCGTAGGATAAATTTAGAAGCCATTGATACTAATGTAAGTAGAAGTAGTAAGAAGGAGTAAGACAAAAAATAATGTTAACGGTGATGACGTCAAAGGATACGAATTTCGTGAGATGAAAACGCTTCCTCAATTTTCAAAAAACGTTACATCTCCAAAATATTTACAAGAGATTCGCGCAAGTTCTTTTAGAACGTAAACACAGCGGTTGTTTACTGCATATCCGAATCACTTCTCTCTTCCTGGTGTGGGAAGAATAACAGCGGTTGAAAACACTCGTGTTTCTAATTTATGCGCCACTCTGCTTTTAATAGCTCTCAGACACTTTAGACAGATGTATGAACGTTATCTAATGTACGCGGAAAGCAGCTACTGTTATCATTGACGAGAAAATGCATGGTAATTTAAGTAGCGTACAGCGAATCCGCAACAATTGTTTTACTAATGTTTCATTAGCAGATTAGATTAGCTACCTAACGAGTAACATTTTGCTATCATTCTGTCACAGCATAGTCACAAGTACTCAGAACATAGTTACATCTAATAGGTATTTTGTGGTTTATTCATGCTAGCGTTAATAATCGTCATAGTCAGCCTGTCGACAAGATGGTCAATGAAGTAAATAACCCTTTCAGCTCAATTACGGTGGCTGTCGTTTATTCTCAAGGTGAAGATGATCGTGGCGGGTCCACAATGATATCACTAACATCTACGGAGCTAGACAAAAAGACAAATGAGTTTCCACGGTTGGCGTAACAGCTCGTTATAGGGCTAAATATAGGGCATTGTAAAGGATTGCTTTCGAGATTGTGATCAAGTTCTTGCAAGGTTGACTTTAAGGGCAGTCAGTTTAATTGTGTATTTACTGCGAGCATTTAGGGATAATGACAAATATACTTTGTCAGGAAGGATTTTAAAATTCTAATACCTACATTTATTGTAGCTAATATCTTAATATATATAAATCTCGTGTCACAATGTTTGTCTTCAATGAACTCCTAAACCACTTAACCGATTATAATAAAATTCGCACACCATGTGCAGTTCGATCCAACTTGAGAGATAGGATAGCTCACATATATATATATATATATATATAAATAATAAACGCGAACGAAGTCGCGGGATGACAGCTAGTGTATTATATAGTCTAATTATCTAGTTAGACTTTGAAGAAACCTCAATGATATATCAAAGATTCTACATAAATCTAACACCAGTTTTTTTCGCCACTTTTCACGCGAGCATGATTTAACTTGCAATAATGAAAAAAGTATTAAAAATAAATTGTGCGAAATTATAGTGTCACATTTTTTATTGAAAGTACGATAAGCTGCGTGGAGCGTGCATTATCACGAGGAAGCAAATAATTGAGTACATTTTATATTGACGTCAGAGCTTTGTTAATGAATCATGGGATGCGCAACAAACGATACTACATTGCGCAGAATTTTGCGACATAACGAAATAATCGTCGTTGTCGTATCGTATCGCCATGCCATTACAACATCCGCACTTCGCCAGACGATATTCAGTCCCAAATGAGACAGAGGACGAGCCTGTCGCCATACACCGGGCTTCAGTCATGTAGCAAATGACATACAATATGTTCACACAATGAACAAATTAGTGCGTGCCCTCGGCTGGGATCGAACCCGCTCCCTCTGGCATGAGAGGCGGGCCTTCTCCAACTGGGCTATCATCGTTAACGAAATAAATAAACAATCGAAATACAAAAGGAAGTTTCTTGAAATGGCAAAAATATAAATCATTGCTTTTAAAAGTTTGTTCACCTACACAGTAAAAGATAGTAAACTGATTCATATCATGCTGCATCAGTCTAAAATATTCTTATATAAATAGCAATAGTTATATCTTGTGTTACGTGATGTATAATGTACATACACCTACTGATTGAATCAGATCCTCATGCATGAGTCCGGTACACTCATGCATGAGGATCTGATTCAGATTACCATAACAAGAAAACAATTTTCGTTCTCTCGCTCGAACAATAAAAGTTTTTAAAAATATCCAGTAATTTCATAGAATCATAAAAATAAAAAGGTCTATTGGTCGAAAGGACATATAATGGTTTATAACGGCCTTTATTCTCTAGCTTAAAATTTATCTCGCTTAAAATTTCAAATGAGATTCGTCTGTTTTTAATCAAGAAAGTGCACTCTGCTCATAAATAAGAAAGTGCCTTTATGAAGACGAGAATACATTCAGGTTAAAATGAAAGTGCTGTTAGCAATAAAACGTACGTAACTGTCGTTTTTACTGATTATATGCAAATGACTATAAAATGGGAGTAATGTTAAACGAGACTTAACACCGCCAGGCGAATAATTGGATGAAATATGCGTGTTATGTGTAATTACTGAGTTATGACGTAATATGCAACTGTATTTGAGTCCTTTGAAAAAGTAAGACAGCCGACGACCGCGACGTGACATCAAAGAACACCCTGACAATACATCATTTTACGCAGAGAAAAGGCCTTGTTAAACCCAAATAACCCTGGAGCACAATCAGAAATGTCGACTCGCAACGAATCGCTTAGTAAATGTCAAAGCAATAGCCATATATGAGGCAACACCGGAACTAACTACGTAAAATTACGCATCAACCATGAATTGTGCATAAAATATAAATAATGATTCAAGCGTCATTGACGTAGCAATTTATTTACCAGTGAAAACAGAACACGCGTAGAATGAATTCGGATCATGTGAGATAACTGAATGGATGATTGCTTACTAAATCGAATTGACTAGCCACGGCCTTCGCGCTGAAATTATTTTGTGAAAGAGATTCGAAACATTCACTAGAACCAAGTTTATCTCAAAGGTCCTATAAATACATTGGTTTATAGCTCGTAAGATCAGATTGGTAGAATTTTACTGAATAGATATTAAATTGGGTCAAAGCTATAGGACCTTAGTAACACAAATGAAATATTGCGATAAATGAATATCAACACTGCAGATTGCAGAGGTTATCAATGATGGTATTGACATTATCATAGTGTTTCCAAAAGTATCAAAGACAGAGATTTTCAAAGAAAGTATATGCAAACATATTCATGCAGTTTCTAAACGGTAGATCTAGGAGGGTAAATCAAATGATGTCATAACACTGCTGATAGCATAATGAGTCACAAGAAACAAAAAGTATGATGTAGATAAGACCCAATGTGAAATAAAAATAATACATACACATTTTATTTTTGAGGATGGCTTATCAGAGTTAAAAAGTGTACCAGATTAATTAGGTTTGCCAAATAACAGTGAAATGAAGGTACATTAACGAATTAAGAGTTCATCAGAAACAAAATCCGTAGACTACGTAAACTACGGGTTTTTGTGTTTCTCGTAAACGTTGTAAATCTCGAAAGGATATAAACAAAAATAAATGGGACAACAAAGACAATAAACCAGTATGTATCAGTGATTTGTATCGACAAGGAAATGAGAAAACAACGGAAGATCGTGACAAAGACCATGACTAACTAACGGTTCACAGCCTGTTTTCTAATAGAAAAGTGTGAAAACTGAAGCATTGTTTTAATTTTCTAATTTCTCATCATCACGCAGTCGCTTGAAGTTAATGTCACTATAAACCACATAACTGTGGTTTCACATTCAAATAAAATACTTGAATGTTATCACTTTCAACGATTAGCATAAACAATCCTCTACCAACATGCAATGTTAATGTTGGCATTTTCAAACGAAGAGTTTCAAAACTTTAGAAATATTCACGTAGGTAAAGACAGCTGTTTTGTAACGGTTCAAAAATTTTTGTTCGAAGGTAAATTTACTAGAAATCTTCAAAGGGTAGGAATAGAAAATGTTTTGATGAAAATGTAACAGCAGGTGTGAAAACATTTCCGTCTGTTCAAAGGATCGTAGCACGAGTGCGGAACAATAACAAGAGGCCGATGCCGTACAATGGAATACGCTGCAAAAACACCGCTAAAAATACACCACCAACGTTCATTCACAGCAAAACTCAACTGCAACGAACTCTCAGTGAAGCTTTGTAATTCTACAGCTCGAGATCAATACCTAAAGTTTTGAACTGAAGAATTTGCACCATCTGTGTAGAATAATTTACATGCTTTCGGTAACGTTACTCGGAGAGTTAAAGAAGTCTTTTTACTTTAATGCAGATTTTGAGTAGCACAATTTTTTTAAACCATTATACGAAGTTATAGACACAAACACTGTTTCAGTAGCGGCTGGTATGTTTGCACATGAGAGTGGTTGTTTGCGATCGACGAGAGACGGTAGCAACGTGCGTTCGACTCGATCGTCGCGAGAACACTGACTGAAGCACTGAAGTCGAAAGCGGCGCGCTGTCGATGCGCGCTGCGACACCCTCACATAGGGTAAATTTCCAGGTTATAAGGGAAAATTATGAAAAAAAATCTTATCTCTACAACCTGAATGAATATAAAAAAGGCATGAGACAAATACAAAAACAGTAGTAGTAAATTCGAAAGGAAGCAACCTGTTGGTAAATTTTTGGCACGATTTCAACGACATAGCCTTGTTTGGGTGTGCCAAATATTATTCGAGATATTTACACGTTCTCATTAACGTTATGTCATAACTACTGATGAGAGAGTTGATTTTGTTTATACCTATAATCAGTTTGCTGTATCTTTATTTATTTAAAACATATTTAATCAGTCAAATCCTATAAGCCTTTGATGACTGTGTATGATACAATATGCAAAAAATAAAGCGTGGAGCATTGCCATTGTACAGAAATCGAAATATGAAATCTGTAAGATTGACAAAAGCGGTCACATAAAATGAGCAACGCAAAAATAAGTTAATTAGAAAAGCTACCTGGCAACTCCAAAGGTTTATTGAAGATATTACCGTAAAGAACCGACCGGGCGGGGGTAGGGCCGCGCCCGCCTTCGCTCCCACTCAGGGCGGGTGGATGGCCGATCGATCGGCCCACAAGTCTGCACATTCATACTACAATTTGTCGCCGACATCGACAAATGTGGCGCGACATCATCAACATTCAAACTCAGCTGAAGCAGCTTCCGAACATACTTATTGGTTCTTTTCGAGTGACCGATATGAAAGATAAGATCTTTCTCATACATTCTGGTATAACCACATAAATAATGCTTTGAAACAAATCTGAGAAAGTCTTATGTACCTTTGAGAAGTTAGCCTTGCATTCTTCTAATAAACAATTCAGTTCAGATCTGCTCCTACTAAGTTAATGAGACACACAGACGTGTAGATTAGTACCTATCTAACTTAGAGCTTATCTAACTTATCTGGCTTAGAGGTGAAGGCAAGCGCACGCCAAGAAACCAGCCTCAGATTAAGTAATCGGAACACATCACAACCAGTCCTTCTTTATTGAATAAACTTCAGTCCAACTTCGCTGAACTTTGGTCTCAGTGGATTCGACCTCTAACCTTACGGAATGATAGTAGCCATGTGAAGCTTTAGGGGCTCTTGGTTAAAACCTTTATCATTTTGAACCATGTTTGCATGTAACAAAGACTAAGTAAGTATAATCTCTTAAAAAGGGATATGGCTGAAACATGAGGTTAAAGACCTTTCCTTAATCGCATTACTAAATCGATTGGTGTCGTTCTGAGGCCTTACGTAACTAAACTAAGGGGTTCCGTTTTATATATACTGTACTATTGATAATGTAAATAACGCTAAGCAACAAGTATTTCATTGAAGAAAAAACCATGAGAAAGGAAAACGTAGAGCGAATAATAAAAAGCAAAGCAAACAGACTTCCCTTCACGCCGTCATCCATGTGAAGAACTTTTGAGATTTATGTTGATATTTTAAAAACTGCTTAACCGATTTCTAAAAAAATTATATGGGACCACCTCTAAAATATGATCTACCAAACAAAAAAATAATCCTCCTCTTTTTTAAGAGTGGGTTAAAAATAACTAAAAGATAATTCAAAATGAACATACAAAACAATTTCAACAGAAGCAAGGCAAATAAACGCAGACAAAACATTAGTTTTAGAATTAGTAAAAATTATATTCCAAAAGTCACACTTTTTAGAGATGAAGAAAAAAATATGATAATTATATAAAGATTTCCATTTATAAAAATAACCAGTAGAGGCACTTGTTTTAAACACAGAGTCAATGTAAGCGTGAAAACATTCTGTTCAGGCGTGAAAGAATCTCATTTCCCCAGAGCCGGCCGAGTGGGCTGACGTCGAGGCGACATGAAATCGATTCCAAACTAATTTCCCTAGCCCAAGGTTCTATTGTTCTAAGGGAACGTGTTTTGTTGAGGCGGAGACAATGGACACAGGCCTGTCAGGACCACGAGAGGTAGGTTTCAATGACAGCAGGTGTCACGACAAAGGGAGCGGTTTCAATAGCTGTCACTTGACAAGTAGCGCATTGTTTTGGAAGAACGTACACCATAAGACTACGTTTCCACTAGAGAGGATGCGTAGCGGAGCAAGGCACGTGTTTGTCCACCAACCAATAGAATCTAAGCGAGGCCAGGCAAATAAAGCGATTTTATTGGTTCTAAACAAATACATCCCGCGCTATGCATCCTCGCACATCTCTGGTGGAAACGCACCCTAATAGGGAACTGTAAATGATATGTGGTGTATGAGAAACTTTTAGAAGTGACGTCACTGAGTTTGATCTACTTCTTGAACATTTCAAAGCACTATCACGCGTAACAACAGGAGTACTTTATCGTATCTCTACGTATCAAAACTTCATGCTGTCACTTCGTTAAGGACATATAGAAGCTAGTGGAATAGCTAGTCGAATTGGCGCACGCATTTCGGATGCGCCAATTGGTTAAAAATGTAAAATAGTTTACACAGCACTTTAATCGTTGAAAGAGAATCGCGCATTCATTCATTGGCCAGTGTTGAAGCAAATTTTAAAAACTTTTTAATTGCATTATTAGTCTTAAGTGCACAGCCACGGAAATAGGTAATCTTATCATACTTCTGGTAGATTCTTGTCAGTATTATGCACAAGACAGATCACAGCACATAGATCAAGCGTGTCAGATTCTCCGCGCTAATATTTGTCCATTAAGACCGACCGCGACTGACGTCCGAGCCTGGCAGATAGGCAGTAATCCAATATGGGCTGTGTTTAATGGCTAGTATCATTAACAGGCTGCACATCGGTTTCACTTGTGTGGATATTGCCACGAGTATGATACAGATCTCCTGGGTAAAAAGTATCAGTCAATAAGATCAATTGCTGATAACATGATCTTATGTCTACTTACAGTTGAGTGAGCTTCAACTTCGTCTCTTGCAGCTTAAGTGAATGCGCTATTGGATAACTTTTCAAAGACGCAAATTTAATTTATATTGCCCACTATTCTATGTAGTTGTCTACTTGATAGGTTTTAATTGGATCTAAATGTATCTCTATGTTGAAATAGTAGGATAGGATAGAAGGAGGAAGGTATCACTATTTCGTTCCTTTTATCATTTAAGCTCTTTATATACTATATCATGTTGGAGACATAATATTAGTATACTAGATCGAGACTTAGTAAGTAGTAGGTAATAAGTAAATTTCGTACAGTTTTGTATATGACGCCATACAAAATAGAAGGTAACTGAATGCCTCACATGCCAATTTAATAAATAATGCTTTATTCTGGCACGAGCTACATTATCTCAGTCACACTCATGACTTTTTTAACGTGAGAGACAGTGATCAAGATTTTCGCCCGTCAGCATCGAAAAAATATAAGGAAAAAATTTACAGTACACAGCACGTGGGCCAAATACAACAACAAGCAAACGACACTACACAGGTCCGTTGACAGTATTATGTTACGTGTATTAATAACATAAAATAAGAGATCTATGTACAAAAGACTGTAGCGAGAACGAGATAACAAGTTTCCACTGTTGCACCTTCTCGCGTTTGTTTGTGACTACGGTGAATTGTGTGCATGCACCTAGTTTATGCGGTCCATGATTAGATATTCGTACCGTTTCTCCCTTATATTTGATCGAAGCACGCCAGCATAGAATCAACGAAAGTCTGCGTACTGTACTCTACAACGCTACAACCTAAATTATGTGCATTGCGTTATGCGAACTTATGTTGCATGACTTCATACTTGCAAACATGCAAGTTGCATGTTAAGAGCATGTTAAAACCTCATCAGGGTCAGGTATTGCAGTGTGTTAAAAAACTACGTACTGAAAACGTGAATTAATTAAGAAGCAGGTAATTGTATAATTATGCATTTTATCGCAGCAATAAGACGGTAACAAGTCGCTTACATAAGTTAGTTTCAGTTTAACTTCAATGCGTAGTGCTCAGTTATATAGGTACGTACATAACAGATCTTAAAGTCTGCAGGTCAAAGAATAATGTAGTTAATTTCTGTATTAAAATTAGTCGCATCTGTGATGATGATGTGCTGTTACAGCTGAACTTCTAAGGCTTCGTGCTAACTGAGCACGCTGTGAGCGGCTGCGTGCAGTTCGTAAGCCTATATTTTAAATGGAGTATCCGCACAGCGCGTACTGAGTACGCACGTACTCAGTTTGCGGCGTATCGCTTGATGGCAAGCGTTGATTTGCATTTTGATTGATACAGTGCCCGCTTGCTCAACATTGAGTTTGCCCCATACCTACGCGACTCACGAGTCAGCCCGCTGTCTTTGCTTAATCAGGACGAAGCCTTGAGGTTGAAATACCTTAATTTAAAATCATTATAAGTTATTCTGTTAGTAGAACAGTCTAGTTGTTTACAGGACATTAGACCTCAACATTAATCTGGTTTGACGCGTATTTTTTATACGCTTTCAAATTTGCTTTGCTAATTTTTTTTAAATATTTGCAAATTTTTGTTTAAAATATGATTTACTAAACTTGTATTAGTTTACTGAAGAAAAAAATATTATCTAAACGTATGTATACTAGCTGTCTATCATTTTAATTCAGAACGTTGTGTAAACTACTTTTAGTGAAAAAACTAAGATACTTTGGTACGCTAGAAAAATATTATTTTTGTTTGATAATTAATTAAAGAACTAAGTAATCAATTTGGGTGTATGTGTGGAACTGCATTTTATGTAAACCCGCCTAACCTCTTATAAGCGTTTGTGTGGCCTCGGAATAGTTTATGACAGTCTTTTTCATTCATTTAAATCGACCGATATAGACAAAACTATTTACTTATAACTATTCCGAGTCTATATGTCGCAGCCAACTAGCTTAATTCGCCGTTCAATTAACAGCCTAGCCTTTTTACTAAACGGTGCCGTTCAACTAGGTTTCTAAATGATATTCAGCCCTAGCGTCTATTGCAACATTTAATAAACTGGCTGGCTGGTGGCTCAAGCTATTCTTTTAAAATGGTGATCATTTGCCAAAATTGCTATTTTTGAGTTCAAAAAAACTTGTTTACATGGATGACGAATTATAGGATGGGAAGTCGGTTTTTTGATGTTAAAAATTATAAAACTACCATTTTTCATAACACACGTGATTTGAGATAAGGCTGTCGTCACACTGCAGATATGCTGTGGCAACGTCAACCGTCACCCACGAGCGCGAGATACGGTTGTTTGAATACGGCTTTACCCGACCGCTACTCTGTTTGCCTGTGCAAGGAGTCAGATATAATAAGCGATATTTAAGCACTTTATGTACTTCATCGCAATAAAAAAATTAAAAATATTCTCGTACAATTAGCTGTTATTTAACAGCATAGATATTGCGACATGGTTCTAAAATGAATACAGCATTTCTATGTTTATTTTCTCTTTGTATATTATATGGGGCAGCGATGACAGGCGTGTTTTTGAAGAAGGTCTATTTTAAATGTTCTTATCTCGATGTTGTGATAATATTTAACGATAAAGAACTTTTGAAGGATAATTAGGTTAGGTATGTGTTGTGTGCATAACGAATATAGAGGTGTGAGGCCTTTTATAGAATGACTAGTGCGCCCTGCGGTCTCACCCGCGGTCCCACGGATACCGTTCACTTTTACGGGATGAAAAGTACTCTTATGTCCTTTTCTGTACCTCAGACAACATGTATGCAAAATTTCATGATGATTGGTGGAGTAGTTGAGACGTGAAAGCGTTACAAACAAACAAACTTATTTTCGCATTTATAATACATATTAGTAAGGATTCTGAGACAAAGTGATTTTTTATTCGTGTTAATAATGTGGATCAAATATATGAAAATGTAGGACGAGCAATTTATATGTTTTTATGTATTCAGCTGGATGAAAGATGGAACCATAGAAGTAGAATACAAATAGGTACAATTTTAGGTCTGTGGATGTATTTATATTTGCCAAGGATAGATGCCAGATTTCATAGGAAAACAAGTAACATAATTAAAAGAAAAACAAAAAAAAAAAACCCGGCTGCAAAATGTTGTACCCTATGTCACTTCCACTATCGTAACAATTTAAATGACACCTCACATGTCGAAATCGATCAAGCTGTTTAGGCTGCAGGGAGTGCCAAAGAAACCTCATACACTCGAAAAACAAACCCCTCCTTCTGGCGCAGTGGGGTAAAAAATAAGGCTTTACACAACTCTACAGATAAATTAGCAAATCTGTTTTAGACCCGATTTGTGAGAAATTATGTGATACATCGATGGATTTGTCAGCAGTGCTGGTCAAATAAAATTTAAAATTGCACCTTCCTCAGAGATAAACAATCGAATTTCATAGAGATATTAAAATTAAAATATACTCGCATATATTAATAATGAAATACTGAACGCGCAGAATAGAGAGTAAACATGTTTGTTATCTTGCGCGCTTTGCTCTATTTCAAGAGCATCCTTTTTTGTTTCGGTTTAAAAAAATACTGAAATAGACATGACACATCTTCTGCCGAAGTAGTATGAAGAATGGTGAAATGTATATTGGTGCGATTAATATTCTTGTAAAGGTTGATACGGTTGGGCTTTTGGTGATACAGCTAGCATCGATAAATAATTAATAGAATCAAGCTAGAAGCGTTGTTATTTTAACAAACACATACTGGGGCAAATGCGTCAGTGAGGCAATTGCGTCTTTAGGTAATTACTGACAAACCTTTTACAAATTAGGCGCCATCTACATTTTTTATCTTTAGTTGTAATAATCTGTACGAGATGACGTTATTTGTTAAGGGTTAGTCAGTAATTCTTGAAAGACGCCATTGCCCAACAGACGCATTTGCTCCAGTTGACC
Source organism: Peribatodes rhomboidaria (assembly GCA_911728515.1). NCBI lineage: Eukaryota > Metazoa > Arthropoda > Insecta > Lepidoptera > Geometridae > Peribatodes > Peribatodes rhomboidaria. The sequence goes on from OU452175.1 coordinate 14,411,106, forward strand.
CTATAACTAGCTGGGCCCCGCGGTGTTATCCGCTGTTAAAAAGTAGCTTACGGTTCTTTGAATGTGCAAAATTTTAGCTAGATCCGTTCAGTCGTTCTTACGAGATTGAGTAACAAACATCCATACATCCATCCAAACTTTCGCATTTATAATATTAGTGTGAAGGATTGCTAAGGATTTCCTTCAAATTTCTGACTTTATCTCTCTTAATATTAGTTGTTCACTTTAGTATAATGCTTATCCCGATTGACCACCCCTTATACAGAGCCGCCCAGAGACTGGCCCTAGTCAGCCTTAGGGATGGTCTCTGGCTCTCCACAGTGTGTGTAGTCAACGATTGGCCTTCTTTCTTCTTTCTCCTAGAACTGCTCCCATTTGGTGGCGGTTAGGCGGCCATCCTTGCCCGCATTCTCAACTCATCAAAACCGTGCGGTTTTTAACTATCAGCCTTGTACCAAATCGATATGCTAATAAATATTTATCACGGTAGCTTTGAAATCGGCGAACGTCGCGTTTTTGTTAGTTTCAGCACGATTCTCATTGTAGAGACACATATGAGTTCCTACTTAGTTAACAGTCATGCAGGCATAGCTAATCGATTGTGTGAGAAGCGTGCGTTTAAAGATCTGAAGAGATGTTATTCATTATTCTTATGAATAGCCCTGTTGTCTGTGTTTCTATTTTTAACCGACTTCAAAAAAGAAGGAAGTTCTCCATTCGACTGCATGTTTCTTTTTGTGTGTATGTTACGCGATTACTCGAAGATGCCTAATCCGCAAATTGCTATTATATGAAAATTCTATACTTCCTAGATGGTCCCATTTAAATTTGATCGAAATAGTTTGAGCAATTTTTGAATACTTACAGATTGGTCCCATTGTCAAAATCTAGTTCTGATGAGCGGTCGGTTTTAATTTAAGGGATTATATTTTACAGTCTTACAAATAAAACGTTTTCGTGTCACGGTCAATTTCATAGTTTTTTATTTATTTTATGAGTAAGGATTAAAAGCGAGATTGGATCTAATTTAATTGTCTTTTTAAAAGTTATGAACCTTTACTAAGCTAAATTGACTTGTTTGTAATTAATTGAAATGGCGTTTGGAGAGCTGCGGCGAAGTGACAGCTCGGCTCAGCGCATAAGCGATGACGACTTGTAATTTTTTTTTTCGTTTTACGGTGAGTTCAAAATACAAACGGTTAAGGTGAAACGTTTCAGTTATGGCAGGAAATTTAAAATTTAAACAGTTCTCTTGTTTTTGGCGCTAGACCAGGTAACTATGATTGCCTTAAATTCCCATTATTACTTAATTTAAGTAATAATGGGAATTTAAGGCAATCTTAGTTATCATAGATCATTCCTTACGATATTTTACAGTAATAGTTAACAGTAATGCACCAGATTGATCTAAGTTATTTAACCGATAAACTGACGATTGAAGATTCTACTGACCTATTTGAGTAATCAGGTGCATATTTGTCAAGTATGTCTATAAAATCACTAGAGAAATAGTCTAAGCGAAGAAAGCCGCAAATTCCATGATCATGTACAATAGTTACCCGGTATAGCTCCATAAACAAAACAAAAAAAAACTATAAAATTTAAATTTCATGCCATAAGCAAAACGTTGGCCCTTAAACCAAAAAATTGGTCATTATGGTGCCTTACACGCTACGCCTCCGTCGCGCTTCTTCAGTGGACGCCGTACCTTAGTAGCAGGGCTGTGTTATTTTCGCTTACATATTCGACATTCCGACCGTTTTGTTTTGTAATGTACCCACATAAGATTGCAAAACAAAACGTCATCAAACATTCTCTAACAATGGAAATATAAGGTAAATTCTGCGGTTGTTTTAATATGCTGGTGAATGAATATTTTCGAACAACCATTTGTTTGTAATTTATTGTATTACTCATAAAGTATGTTTGTACAAGGAACTGCGTCAGTTGTGTACATTTACGTATATTTTCAGAGTGTGCGCGAGTCGGAAATCCTGGAAAATTCTTGGCCTTTTTTTGGAGTGCATTAAGTTTTTAGAGTTGCTTTCATAATAATATCCGTTAGATATTCCTGGCAATACGTCTCGTGTCTTGGCAGCTTGGCACGTCACTGATAGATTTTAAGCCGGCACCAAACTATAAATAAATATCTGGATACTTGCACACACGGTCGTCTGACCCCAAACTAAGCAAAGCTTGTTTTATGGCTGCCAGAGACTGATATAAATAAATAATTAAAATAGATATTTACACCCAGACATAGAACAAACACAAATGTTCATCGCATAAATGTTTGCCCTAGGTGGGAATCGAACCCACGCCCCCAAGCTCAGAAGGCAGGTTCACTACCACCTGAGCCACCGAGGCAATCACAACTATTGCCGCGAAGGCCCGCGAAAGCGCCGATACGCCGTTCCTATTGGTCAACAAGTTTTAACATCCAATAGGAACACTTTCGCGAGCGTTCGCGGCAAGTTTGATTCCGGGTTTAGAGCTAAAAGCTTCCAGCCTGTCACTTAATGAAAACTTCAGAATCGTGCAAAAAACGTAGGCGCTTCTTGCATATGTATTTGCAGATTTACACTTTTCATGAGATATGTAAACAAACATGGTTCTCGCCTAATGACAGTTTTGATTTGCTTCGCTGATTGGACTGCTGCCATCCGCTATATCAGTGTCACTTTTCATGGTTGGATATCCAAATAGGAACAGACCGTAGATACATCAAGTCAATATAGTGTCATCAACCTCATCCGGAACAGCGAATCTAGTATTAATTGTAGAAAGACGCTACGGCAATATGCTATTAGTGCGGGGCAGTACTCGCTGGTCGGTGTCCGTGAGGCGCGCCGGCAGTACACTACTAATAGTTCAGCTCAAATGGATTGAAAGAAAAATACTGAACCATATTTTAAATGAATATTTTTGCAAAATAATATTGTGTGATAAATGTTAACAAACCCTTATCAGGTGGTCAAAGGGTCTGAACTTTTATCTGAGTCCATAATAATTATTAGTCTCCAAATTGGCCCCAGTAAGGCAGAATTTGACAAAGGTCAACGAGCTCTTCCCTCAATCAATCTGAACCGAACAGCAGGGTTTCAAGCTAGTAAGTAAGCCTGCAGTTGATGCAGTATTTGGGTACTACTCGGGTAAGTACCCTGCTAACTTAACCCTTTCGGACCCTGTACTTACTTTTGTGAGTATGATTTTACGTTTTTTTTTACGCTCACTCGGGAACGATAGGCAAACGGGGGCGAGCTCGCACGAAAATGAGGGCAGTCCTTTATTCCTACGATTTTTGTCGAGGCGACAGCTGGCAACTCAATCTGTCAGTGAGTATCTTGAGAACCAATTTTAAGGTTTTAAACTCTTGCAGTCAACTTCATTCTCAACTTCATTCTTAACATGTTAAAGTTTTTTTTTTTTTTTAATTTATTGGTTTTTGACAAACTCATTTGTATTTAACCTCATGATGCTTCGTTGTAACCACAATATAATGTAATGAAATGAGAGTATATTTATTTATATAGTATAGTATTATTTTAATACATGTATGTTATTAACTTAGATAAATAAATAAAATAAATTAAAAAAAAGCATTTTTTTTTTCAGTAGCATATTCTTCTTCAGCGATCCTTGTCGTTCAGCGTAAGGTCTGAAAGGGTGAGTGTGTGTACTCACTGGTCGGTGTCCGTGAGGCGCGCGCGCAGCGGCGCGGGCGCGTGCGCGGCGGCCAGCAGGCGCTGCGTGTCGGGCGCGCACGCGCGGGCGAACGCCGCCGCCGCCTCCGCCGCCGCGTCCTCGTCGTACAAGGACGTGTCGTCCTCGGCTGCAACAAGGATATCTCGTTACGCCTATTATCCAAAGAAACAATCTAGCATTCCGGGAGCAGACACGTAATGACGTCGCTCATCATCGTCATTGTCTATTTCGAACTTCGATTATTTCTACGATTTCTATTTTTACGAACGAGTATTTTATCTAGTAAAAATATAATATGTTTTAGTAATAAGTTCAAAATTTGGAGGTATTTTGTTAAATTTGGAGAAGCCACTGGCTCCTGACACACAGTCTCTGACTAGTTTGGAAGCCTCTGGAATCAAATTTGAAATTGTCACATGTTTTTTATACCCAAATAAATTAATTGTATTTGATTTTACATGACATATTTCGGTCTTGCTTAACCATCGATTGACGTCACTACGTGTTGCGCACGTGTCCGGATTATTATTATTAATTAACCTCCGACGCCAAAAGACGGGGTGTTATAAGTTTGACATGTCTGACAGACAGCTGTCTCTATGTGTGTTTGTTTGTGTCTGTCTGTGGCACTGTAGCTCCCGAACGGATGAACCGAGTTTGATTTTGTTCGAAAGGTGAATTAGTCGGGAGTGTTCCCAGCTATGTTTTGACGGAAATCGATGTCGGAAGTTTTACAATAATCCATATTCAGTTCTACGACAATTTTTCACTCTCGATTGAGTGGCGATCTAGGATAAACATCGTGAATTTAGGGTGTAGTAATACTTGAGGGTGATGCCCGTCAAAGTAAACGACTTTTAGAACAAGAAGAGTCTTCATACACAAAATTTATCACGTGACTAGTTATTTTGTATGGAGACTCGATTATTTCGAATCTTTCAAATTTTTAACCGACTTCAAAAAAGGAGGAAATTGTGTTGTATGTGTATGCTCAGCCAATTATGAATCAATTTTAGTGATTATTTTATATTTGGTAGATCATACTTTAGAAGTGGTCCCATAATTTTTTTATCAAAATCTGTCGAGCAGTTTTCTATAAAATATCAACAAAAGTCTATAAATTGTCTACATGGATGGCAGGAAGCCGGTTTTTTAGGTTTTGCTTTTTATATTATAAAAACTTGTTCCAAAAGTTGTTTACTTTGATGAGCAGAACAAAGTATTACTACATCAAAAACCAGCATATTGTATTATTTTGCAGTGACACAATCATACATTCCAACAAGTAATATTATTAAATGTTACTATGTCACTTCCACTACCAAGACGATTCAAATGACACCTCACATGTCGAAATCCATCAAGCTGTTTAGGCTGTAGGGCGTGCCAAAGAAACTTTATACATACCTACATACACTCGAAAAATATAACTCTTCTTCTTGCGCTTTCGGGTAAAAAATACATAAATAGATTGGAATTTGAATTCGCAGTATAGAATGTTCGATATTTCAACAAACTTAGGTCAACCGTCTACACCTACGTCAATCTTATTAGTTCTAAGAACAGCCTTTCGAATTAACATCACTAGGTCATACGCGGTCAGTTTTACTTTGAAAAAAAAAATAAACGCCAGGAAAAACTCATGTACTTCCTAAGAAATATTTATAAGCCTAATATTTGCGCTCGGTACACAACACGAAGCTATTAAACTATGTCAATAGGAAACTGCAGATTTCGACACGAGTGTTTTAATAATTAAAAGATAACAAATACCGCAATGCGGATATTTGAAATGTAACGATCATACAGGCAAATAATTAACAAAAGAGTTACACAGTTGTGGGTGTACCAAAATGAGCTGATTTTCAAAATAAACAGCAGGTGCTAGAAAATGTGACTCAGATGAACGAAGAGCCAAATATGGATCGATGCTCGCACGTTAGTTAATCAATATGCATTTCAACTGCACTTTTGCCTTTTGCTTATAATTTTTAAGCCCGCAGTTAAAAAGTACCTAACCTAAGTGTTAATCCAGGGTATGAGTGACCGCTATATAACATTTCTTCAAAATCCGTCCATCCGGTTGAGCGAGAAGAAATAACAAACAAACAAACAAAGAGACACACGAACAAAATTGGCATTTATTTATTTATTTAAGTAGGAAGTATATAAGTATATAAGTATATAAGTATATCGAAAGACCAAAAGAGCGGTGATGGTATCTATCATTTATTTACATTTATACATAAATAAAAGTAGGAAGTAGAATTAATTTTTCTAGTTAAGTAAAATTGCAAAGCATCCGATCGACGTGTTAAAAAGCGTCAGTTTTTTTGTTGAACATAACACTTTCAGAACGGCCCAACATTTTGGGAGCAACCCAACGAATTAATTGATTCGATTGTGCCGTGCGTGATTGTGGGATTTGCATACCACGTCCACGCGAACGAAGTCGCGGGTAACGGCTAGTAATATTATAAAATCAAAAGTGACTGTCTGTTTCTTTGTAGCCGTTTAGCCGTTGTTATTAAGTTTGATAATTAGGTACAGTATTTCACAAAAACGTTTTTGGATACTATTTTCTGAATTAACGCGAACGAAGTCGCGGGTAACAGTCAGCATTTTTTTAACCAAAATAAGCTTAAATAAATATTTAAAGAAATGTGATGTTTGTTGTCGGTTATAATGGTAAATGTGGACTAGGGTCAGTATAATTACAATACCAAGGATCTTCTAAAGTATTAGTTAGGTTAAATAAATTTGATTCCAGGGTTGTTTTAATCGAAAGCTGCAGGAACTAAGAGCCGAAGCTTCAATATGGATTGAATGGAAAAAATAAATCTGGAAGTATCTCGGTCATGGTAGGGGGAAATAATATTTTTAAAACTTTATTTCGGACTCAGGGATCCAATTTCGACATGCAATATGCTGAAAAAATAAAAGATAGGTCACATTGCCGGCGAGACGCGACTATAGCGTGCTACTTTAGTACCTAGTAGTTTAATAAGTACTGACAGGCTTTGGGTAAAGAATTCAAGGTTCTGTTTTGGGTAGGCCATTCGTATGAAGGTTAAAAATTGTCCTGTATTAATTTCATCAAGAAAGTTACTACCTACCTATGTTTACTTTGAACTAATTAACCGACGAAACGGAGGAAGTTTGCAAGTCGAAGCGTCTCTTTCTTCGTCGTTTTATATTACACCGATGACCGAGCAGCGTATCCGAGTCCAATCTTGCCCTGTTAATGTTTGTACTTACGGTCAAATTCAAAGGCAACGTTCAACATGCTCCAACTGACAGTTCCACGACCACAGACAACAAAAATGACGTCACTACACCTGTCACTTTCTTCTATTTTACTGTTCAACAGTTAACTAGCGGACTAGTGTTTGGATTTTTACCACATCGTCACCTCTAGTAATTCAGTGAATTTTCACTCTTTTCACCAACTCTTTTTTTCTAACTCAACTCTTTTATTTTAACAAAACCTTCACTCAATGTGTCAAATTAGAGTCACGATTCAAAATGTCTTCTCGACGAAAGTCAACACACTGCCGGCGTTTCACACAGCACATTGCCAAAAAGTATGTCAAGCAAGCCGGTAAGATAACACTCCTTATAATTAGAAGCTTTAAATGCCGCTACGTCACCAAGAAATTGTAACTACAGGTTGTCACGTTAATGAATTTTATTTCAATGCAATCCATTGCCCATTCAGCAAGTTACAGCAAACCAAAGACTACCATTAAACAGCAAACTACTCGCATCAGTTTTTTTTTGCGTACACAAACTTTGGAGTATTTTCTAGGGTTGTTCAATGCACTTCATTCTAATAAACTTTTTACTTTTACACTTGCAATGCGAAGAATAATATCTAAAGGACTGACTGTCTGGTATCATATTGCAATATTTAACGTTTTCCTTAAGATCAACAATAAGAGGGCGTCTAATTTGTAATAACGGATTGGAGGCAGGAATTATGTACACTTGTCACATTTAGTCGCGCTGAGGCTAATTCGTTTGAAACGAGTATACTGCCTGTGTAATGGAATACAACTAACTCATTTTTAACAGTGTTTAACTTAGTTCAGGCTGCGGTGTAGATACACTTCATTTACATAAGATAGCTAACTTTAACAAAACAAATTGGTTTGCCAAAGTTACCGATTAGATTGGTTTGAGTAAAATATTGCGTATGTTTCGTTTTCATACAGCAACGCATTAAATTGCTCATTGTGTTACTACATAATAAGACCTAACAGCGCTGCACCGGATACTTAGGAAGGACATTCGATATTGTGGCTAAAAACCATTTAAATGTATGTATGTTTAAGTGACTAAAACCCATTTAAATTATAGCATAGCAATCACTCTGCTTGTATTGTTCTTTACGAGCGAAACACGCTAGGCGTTAGAATACACCGTGCTGGTTCTGTTTGTAGTAATACTTAAGGGACTTGTTATAGTCGCCAAAGTGAACAATTTTAGAACTTAAGTTTCCAAAATTGGAAAGAAAAATAATCGAATCTCAATACAAAATTGTCACGTGATAATTTTTTGTATGAAGACTTGATTTTTTTTCTCGAATTTTCTACACCCGACTATGTTTTAGCATTAGTACACCCAAATACAGCAAGTTGGATAAAAGAAGCCGGAATGTGACAAACGTGATGATATTTCAAGTAAGTTTAGGTTAGGTACCTAAACTTACTATGTCCTTTGTTCATCAAGAATTCGATTGAAAGATGCACTTTTGTGTCCAAACTGCACGAAGAGGAAGTTCTGATACTTACTGTAATCTGAACTTAATACTTTACTATACATAAGAATATGAAATATAATGAAATTACTTTTCAAGACGAGTGAAAAGTAATTTCAATAAAGAACAGGGAATCCTGAAGGAAATGGTACTGACTGAAGAGGTATTATCTCTTGCGTCAATAGGTACCATTTGTTTCGTGATTCCCTGTTCTCCAATACCAAAGGTTAGGTATAGGTAGTAAAAAATTACAGTATCTAACCTACTGCATTACATTTTAATCTCTTTGGTTTTGTAACTTAAATGTCTTTGGCGCGTAAAATATGGTAAAGCAAGACACGAGTTTATTTTTTTAAATTTTTGTTTCCGTACTTTCGAAATAAATATATTATTTAACTCAGGAGAAACCTATTATAGACTCGGAACAAGGTGCCCTCGCTTCGCTAGTGCGCCTTATACCACCTCGTGTGCAACAGCTGGCATTAATTCTTTGCTTAAGCCTTGAATATTCGCCAAATGCGTCTATTCAACTCGTCGTTGTGAAGAAGCTACGGACCCTACCGATATGAAAAAAATATCACCAATAAGATCATTCTGTTACCTATTAATTAGTCTGATTAAAATATTATATTACTTACTAGATTGCGAGTAAAAAAATATTAAATGAACGTTGTTTTCGTTCTCATGGCGTGCAATACCGTGCTTACGGAGATTACGTTACTATATATTTTTACACCTTCGGATAGGAAATTTAAAAATATGATTGATCGTTCTTTTACCATATTTTTATAGCTAAAATTGAGTTAGTTTAGTAATATTTTGTGTTATTTTGAAGTATTTCGTCAGATCACGTGACCACTGACACCCGCGAGCTCCTTTGCGGGGGACGGGCCAGTCGGCGCTAGCGCCTCACGAAGGAGGGACGTACTCGCCTTGCCGAAAAATATTTTCGCATTTTTTTTCTATTTGTACGTAAATCATCAATTAAACAGTGCTTAATTATCCAGAGGCAATCAAAAAAAGTAGTTTTTCAAGACATTTGATAAGTTTTTAGTGACTTTACTACTAGTGAAATTATTTGGACAATAATTGATCGCGTTGTGAGTAGAGGGTACAGAAGGTTGATCCGATGAAAATGGGAGATGTCACCAAGGCAGCTAGACGTAAGAAAAAAATTAGACTCCAACTAGCTAAGTGGTAAGTACCTACCTACCTATTAATATTTAATTACCACATAAATATTTTTACCCGTTTGTTCTTATTGTGTAGACTGAAGTGACTAACCCTAGTGTCTGAGTTTTTAGTGGCATATGATTCGGTCTGACGTTTGTTTTCCTGATAAAAATAATAGAAAACGACAGACGTGTCCTCCGACCTATGTTAACTCTTAGGGCTTCACCGTCCATTACACCTTATTGCGATGATTGTTGGATTTACCCGCCGACGCTGTGCGACCATGAACCTTATTTTGCTGTGATACGAGCCGCGGTCGCGCAGCGTCGTGCTGTACTACAATCATCACGCCACGGCACGGGCCCCATTGTACATGTTGCTCATGATAATTATCCAAGTGCAAGACTTGTCAGAACTGTGTTTTTGTTTTGTTATGTACAAATGTACCTTTATGTGTCATATTTGTACATTGCACAGGGTTATCGGTATAGGGTGTACTAAGCCAAACGGGGGTCATTGTACTCTTCATTATAAACAACGATTACTTTTTAAACTTTTTTATTTGTAAATTAAATCGGGGAAAAAAGCATCTGCTTACATTTTGTCGACGATCGATGAGCTTTTTGTATGAAACAGCTGTTTTTTTTCTCGTGATTTCATTTGATTCAATTATTCACAAAAATTATACTAAGGTCAATATACCTAAGCCATTTCAAATTGAAGCTGTGGCATACTTGCTGATGCCCCAACACCTAGTTAATAACATAGAAATGGGGAGTATTCTATAGTTAATAATAATAAATAATCCTTCTTGAACAATCGGGTAAAAATAAAATAATGATAATTATTATGTGTACTTACGATGTCAATATCGGAAAGCGGTCGTTGCGTGCGAACGGTGTAAATGACTAATACTAATTTTTGTTTTTGGTATAGCACATTTCCTAAACTAACCTACCTAAACTAGAAACAATCATATTTTTATGTTATAGCTGACCAACCACGGTCCGCAATACATTATTATTTTTAGCAGTGTATTGAGCATATTTTTCTAACTTATCCTGGTTTGTTAACCGACTTCAAAAATTAGGACGCACTCAATTACATTGTATAAATTTTACTAAATGTTTGTTGCAGCATAACTTTGTTACTTACTCATTTATTTTTTATTTGAAAGAATATGCTTACTAACACTGTGATCAGTCACTTTGATCAAAATAAAGTATTTTTTAGTAAAAAATAGTATTTAATACAAAAAGTCAAGCATTTGCATTCAGAAAGTAGTGTTCCGAGTCATGGCCATTGAATTCGATAGAAAAGTTATTACATTTTCTTACAACAATAACCGAGCGAGAGATCGTTAGCGAGCGAAGCGTTTATGCTTCAGATTCGACGAAAATGCTTTCGTCCGAATTCCGTCTGGATTTCTGTCCGGATCTCTGTCCAGACCTGTCTTAATCTACAGGTCGCATTTCTTATCCTATTCTCTTGAAACTTTGTGAGGAAGTCCGATATTTAAAAAGAATTTTCATGTCTAGGCGGTTATTGGAAATTTTTCAATATGGCAGAGATGTGATTTAAAAAAAGATATATCTCCGCATAATTGGAAAATTTTCAAAAAACCTTTTTGACGAGATCACCAGCTCACAGAGTCACTATTGTATGTATTGTTATTTATTTATATTTATTATATACAACAATTTCTTTGGTAACTGATACCAACCTGCATCTAGTCTTAATAGTTATTTTAACTTAGTCTCTATTGCATGAAGACTAGATTAATAATATATTTTAAACTGGGATTATAGATTGGTAATTGTTTTATATTTTATGGTATCATGGAAAGAGACAAACGAGGCGCTTTGAGTAATATGAATATTGTGTAATTAATATCTTTAAATTGCTCTATTTCATTTTTTCAGAAACAGAGATCAACGTAATTATCAAATTTTAAACACAAGCGTTCAGCCAACAACAAATGCGAGTACTGAACTAAGGTGAGTTAAAAGAAATTTAACATCTTATATTATTAGGGTGACAAGCATAGTGCATAGTCAGAGCTATGCCAAATGAAAATGCTATTGCTGAAGTTGTCGTATGTCCGGCGTCCAGCATCTGATTGCACGGATGTCCGATTGTTTTCCTCTACAGATCGCATTTCTCAACCGATATTTGTGAAATTTTGTAAATTTAGGTTTTATTTAAAATAGCGGAGATATGTAATTTGTGAGACGTTGCTCATAGAGCCACTACTTGTAATCAGAGTGGCGCTGAACTGCTATGGGCATGCGTGACGCCAGTACAACCATTCACTCAGCGAGCGCGAAGCGCGAGTGAAGAACTTCCGTTTCAGTTAATAAAAATACTAAAAACTTATCCTATATTTTTATCTACAGATGCCTAGTTCAAAATCAGCCGAAGGGTATCAGAGCATCTGAGGAACAGGGACTTTTTCACCTTCGAATAAACTGGTAATCTTTTTTTATTTTTTTGTGTACACAATGTACATAAATAAATTATTGATACGAGCGTTGGGACTTAGTATGGTTGCAAATTAATTATCATTTAATATTGTTTTTAGGAACAACAATATCAGTCTTCATTGCCGAATCTCATCGTCGAAGAAGAAGCAGAACAAGAACAGAAAGACAAAAGTTATTGGAGTATTATAACATTAGCTTCTTCTTCGTAAAATTGAAGGAAATATCAAGACACAATGGATTTGGTTGCGACAAACAATCGATAGACTTGATTGAAGAAAAGCAAACAGGTCTTGCTTCTAAATTCACCTTTTTGTGAATAAAGAGTAACAATAGTAGATTATGTACCGAGGGCACAAAGCAGTGCCTTACGTCGCGGGCGGCTTATTGTACCCTGAGCGTAACGAGGGAATCTAGAGTTAACTCCCGAATGCAGCAAGGGAAGATGAGTCCTGAGGGCAGCGAGGGGTTCAAGCCGCCCAAGACAAAAACACTGCTTTAGCGAATCCTCTTCTAAAAATACTGTCTAATATTATACTCTCTCATAACTAATAAAAAGGTACTAGTAAGGTACAGTCTTTTATTTTAAATTTCGTGCAGCTCGTGGAGCACGTGCTCGTATTTTTTTCTTGGTAGCTAGTTCAATTTTCAAATAAACTCTTCTTACAGTGCTTATTCTGAGTTTTCATTCAATGTTAACCTCTTTGCTCGGAAACTCCCAACTACAAGCTTCGCTCGAATTTATGTTTCATCTATAAAACCAACATTTGAGTTTCATGTGTTAGATTAAGGATGTGCTAATCTGAGCGATTACTGCCTTCAAAGCATTTGATTTATTGATATTTTTTGAATCTCGGTTTATTTTGATTATTTTTTTGGTGTTTGCTAAAATCTAAGCACTATACATGTATTTCAGCTACAAAAAGTTTTTCAATATCCAATCTAAGACCCCTTTAGTCCAGCTATAGAGGATTTTTTTTCTATATTAACTACTAGCTGTTGCTCACGATTTCGTACGCGTAGATAAAAAAAGCTCGTTTCGTTAGTTTCTTGTATTTCTCATTCACTCGAGGAGGTATTATAGCGCGGGCCGTATGCGAGCCCACTAATGGAGCCAATAGTGTAATTATTAACGCACACGCGTTTCATGTGACGTTTTTCATCACACATGCGAGGGGAAAAAACACAGACTTATTAGTAAATTAGTCATTAGCATTAGTCAATACATTTTTCTGAAAATGTATGCGCATTTTGCTGCTTTTCCTTTTTCTTATCACTTATCAAAATTTTCCTAGGCAAAATAATAGCGAATACTTTGTTTAAATTATCATACCTAATTAATTGTCAATATTTTGATAAAAAAATAATGCTTATTTACTGTTATTACGTAGTTGATACTTGAAGTCAAGAATTTAAGAAAAGTAAAAAAAACCTCTGTTTATTTATTTTTAAAAAAGTCTAGTTTAGTTACTAGTGCGATAATGGTAAAGTAACAGCACACGTGCTTAATAGCTCGGATTATGAGCTAAAACTGATGTAATAAAGTTCTTTTTACGAGCGAGAGTGATGAAAAAGATATTAAACACAAACGCGTTTTTAACTTCAAGTAGGAACATTTCAGCAAAATCAGGCAAGAAACTATCGAGATAATAATGAGGTTGTAAGTTCTAGGTCCACTATATTTTCAACAATTTTAGTCATTTTTATACTACCTACTGATTATCTAAAACAGATTAATACTACCAACTCGTAGAATACATTTTTAAAGCGGGCCGTCGATTGAACAGCTCTGCTAGTCCTAGTAAATATGTTTTTTGTTATGAGATTTTTGAAATGTTGTAAGCATTGGTTTAGGATAGGTTGAGTGATTTATCCCTGGTACCGGAGTTCTTAGGATGCCCATCAGGAGCCCTATTCTTACGAAAGATATTTTCTGATCAATGTCTCTCTCGTTTTAAAAGTCATAGTGAGAGTGACCAAGAAACATCACACTCGTCAAGAATAGCCCTCCAGGGCTATTCATACGATATTATATTATTCCCCGTATTCCTACGCACGAGATATTTTTGGTCAATGTCTCTCTCGTTTGAAAAATCATGAAAGTGAGAAGGACCAAGATAATATCTCACACTTCAGAGAGTCCGTGGTCTACGATTGTTTTTTTAGATTTTACACGCACGACCAAAGGGAATCAAAACCTTTAGATGCAGGATATTTGTGAGTACATACTTAATCTACCTATACTTATAAACAAACTACCGCACTCATGCTGCTAAAAGGCTCAAGTCTTTAAAACGCCGTTGGCTTCAAATAATTTAGTAACAAAACATTACAATAAAGCATAACATCACAGAGGGCATTCATTTTTAGGCAAAAATATTTTTTTCACGGTGTTTCGTCTGAATTTGTTTAGTCTTTGAGAAATGCTAGCTCAATGTTCAAAAGTTTCGAGCGTTGATCACTAGAGGCGCTAAAACCAACTGAGCGTCGAATGCCAAATGTCATTGGCGCGTCTTAACCTCTTAACAATCTATTATTTCAGGACTAAACAGATGACTCAATCTTGATGAAAATTATCCAAAACAGGTAAAAAAAGGTTAAATTATGATTTAAAAAAATAAGTAAGCATTCAGCAAACACGTAATGACGTCATCTTCATCCGTCTCTTTCGAACTTGCTGTAAATTTATGACTTATTTCGATCTTGCTTAAGCATCGATTGACGTCACTACGTGTTGCTGAATGCTATACCTGGCGGAGGGAGTATATTATCATAACATGGTGCAGGTCTAAAATTACAAAGCACAACTAAAATATTGTACTTTGGGTAAAACATACTGGGTACTTTCAGCTTTTATTAACTTTGTTTACTAAATTTTTACTTTATTTTTGCAACAGATTAACGAGACGAACAAGTCGCTCGTCTGATGTTAAGTTCACGTAGGCAGATCAGTCGTCCCCGGATCCAATGCCAGGGACTCTATTCTAACGCGTCTGACGCGTTACGTTTTGTTATTTCGGTTACTGTCATTCTGAGGACTTTTGAAACGAAAGAGACATTGACTGACATGACATTAATGACAGAATAGTATTGTATGTACAAGTACTCTACTTAGTTAACGCATGCAGTGATCACTTTTAGAAGGTCGTACATCACTATTTTTTACATCATCATTATCGCTTCAGCCGGAATACATCCAACGACCGGTCTTATGTCCTGCCCGCATCCAGCGGTATTTTCAAACGAATATAATATTCTACATTGTTTATTTTCAATATTTTTTACGATAATTCCATGTTAATGGATGTGTGTTTATGTAACGGCCAGGTTGATAAACCAAATTTTAAAAAGCCGCCCGTAGGCTTAATCGTACATAGGTGCCCTAATTAACATAACATATCTTCACGCCTTTCCCCGAGGGGGCTGCCAGAGGTGTTATACAACACCCACACTTCGCCAGACGCTATTCAGTACCAAATGTGACACCCGGACAAGCCTTTCCCTTTACGCCGGGCTCCAGTCATGTAGCAGATAACATACAATACGCACATATGTGCCCTAATTAAAGGAGTAAAATACCTGATGCAGTAGGCCTCGCCTTCAACTCCATGTTCACTGATACCAAAGCCACGTTCATTTCACAAAAGCACCGAGATCACAATTCAATAACAATTCACAGAAAAAGAAAATTATTTTTACAACAAAAAAAAAACTAGTTTATTTGAAAAATCGATGACAAAGAGAATGTTATTGTCACAAGCAACAGTATAGAACTGAAGTCACCGATACAACTAAATGCGTCAATAGCCAGATAACCTGCTTATTACATCGGCGTATCGGCGATAAGGGCCCTCACAGATACGAATCGATACCTAACAATTCTTTGATGACGTCTATTCGAAACAAGACTAAAACATAATGCATCCCTTTTACTTTCAGTATTTGAGAAAAGGACAGAAAGGAAACCTGTTTTTGAGCTGCAAAATTTGTTTGGCCTAGAAAAGTAACAGAATTAACGTCATTGCTGTTATATTAGTCATCGATTAGCAATGCGCAGACACAATTAACGTCGAATATAATCAATTAAAGACCTAATTATCCGTTGCGAAAAACAGCTAAAGTTAACTTCTGCCCAGCATTGGGACAATCATGGTTAAATAATATTTAAAAACCGCTAAAATCAAATCAAATCCATACGTTTAGAACGATACACAGGACACTTACGAGTACAAGAGATGTGAAATGCGTAATTCAGTTATTGAGGCCGTGTATAATCTCTAATGAAAATACCAATATCACGATAATTATTTTTGTGTCAATATAATATATAGCTACTAGAGTTGTGATTGACTGATATGAAATATCACAACGCATAAAAGGTTATTATTCAATCATAGGCAACAATTTGCCTAAGTTAGGCAATACGGCGTGGCCGTAACATACCGACATTTGTCCTGTACATCAAAACAAACAACTTTTTTTCTTCTTTTGAAAATTCCTCCTCCTACTCCTCCTTTTTTGAAGTCGGTAAAAAAAGTTTCTGGAGAATAACGGGTGAAATTACAAGCCTCTGCTGGCTTTTCATAAAACATTCAATATTTCTAGGTTTGTCTGAAACCGTCTGTAATTTTTGTCTTACTGGTTAAACAGACATTGATACCTTATCAGAAATGACAATTTCTAATTAGGTGAAAAAAATAGCATTGTGACTAAACGTAATACTTAGAAGTAGTGTTGGCTTACTACGAATTTAACCTATCATCATACTATGAGTTACTCACATTTTGTGCAATTTTGCAGTTATATTGCGATCGGCTCATAACTCATAACTCTTTTTTCATAACTAATGTAGTTACACGTCAGGTACTTTAACATTATTAACTTAATTTAAATTTCATTTACACTTCCAATAATAATTCATAAAAAAACATAAAAAATAAGTCGGTACAATTTCATTAAAATAAATAATAGAAAATTAAATTAAATTGGAAGTATAAAATGGAGTGCAATACATTGCCAGGTCATACTGAAATATTTGATTATTGTCGTATTTGATTATCTCGTGATTTCAAATTTTAATCGTCGAAATCGATGTTTAAACAGCGGCCTTTTTACCCGACTGCGCAAGAACAAGGGGTTATGTTTTTCGAGTGTATGTATGTGGGTATGGATGTGTGTATGTATTAAGTTTATTTGGCACGCCCTACAGCATAGACAGCTTGATGAATTCCGACATGTGAGGTGTCATTTGAATCGTCTTGATGGTGGAAGTGAAATAGAGTACAAAATTTTGCAGCCGGGTTTTTTGTTTTTCTTTTAATACAGTTACTTGTTGTCTGGTTAAATACTCGGTTTAATTTTAATATTATAAGTAAGCTCAGTGTCAAAATAAAAATGATTCTGATTCCTGTCAGTTTGTTTAATAAGTAATCGAAATCAGTTTCATTTTCAAGACCGCTGGAGTAGGAGCTGGCTCTCAAGTTTGACAACTCAAACAGATAAACGCGATACATCGTCTTTCACCGCTTCTTGGCAACCGTTGTAAAGTTTTGCAGCCATCGTACGATACGTACGTACGTATGCCCCTTATTGTATAGCAGTACCAGCGCATTACCAGTATAGCAGAGCAACCAGCGCAACGTCAGGCCCGAGCGGGCTCCACGTACAGTAGTGTACTCACCGCTGTCCGAGTTGTGCGAGTGCGGGTTGTGTATGATCCGTATCCTCCGCTCCGGGAACACGGGCTCGCCGTAGAGTCCGCCCGCGTCGTGCAGCCGGCTGCAGGCGGCCAGCGCCTCGGCGGCGCTGCGCGGGAAGTACAGCGGCGCCAGCGACCAGTACAGCGCCACGTCGGGCCCGCGCGGGCTCGCGATCACCACCAGCTGCGGGGACGAGTGCTGTTCCAGGTAGCGCCGGATCGTGCCTGGAACGACCATGACACGTTCGTCATATTGAATACAGCTCAACTCACAATTAGGCGTTTTGCGCTGTTGGACGCTTTGCTACTTAGATCTTTTGCTCCAGGTGCGGATAAACTTGGGATTAATCTAATCTAAGAAGGTATGATATCCTATCAAATAGACTTTGACCTATTCAACACATCCTCGAATTAAATTAGACAAAATATGACTAAAAACTGATTTTGGGTGTCTCCCTGACTGTCTTATATTTTCAGTGTAATAATAATACCGTTTGTCTACTTTTATAAATTTCACAAAAATTAAAAATGTTTCAATAGGCGAAAACTGATAAATGGTGTCTGATTACTTAAAATATTAGTAATTTGTTATTGTTCACTGTATGTTTTAATAAATTCACACATAGCAAAAATAATTTTATAAATGTGTTTATAAATGAAGGAATTTACGGTAAGAAACACAAAAGTACACTGCTGGCTATAATCTCCCTCAATAAACTTCACAATGATCGGTCTTGCTCTGTATAGTACGTCAATACCATGTTACAAACGGGCCACATCCAACCCGCGGGGCGTTTTCACCATCTCTAAGTAGTTTAAAACAAATTCGATTTCCGCATGTCTGTTTTCCTTTTTCTATATACACATATATATCTGGTAACTCCTCCTTAACTGCGCAACGGATTTTGATGCGGTCTTTATCATCAGTTAGTTTTTTATACAGAAGGTTTATAAGTACTTTGCTAGTAGGGTATCAAGTAGTTTTAAAAGACAAAGTATTTTTGATAATGACATTATTGAAGTTCTTACACTAACTAAAAAGTATAAATTAGATTATGTCATTCGCTTTACTTATGTAATATGTAGAAAAATATTTCAAACGCGAAAAATATATAGGAATAAAAGCATATTATCAGCATAATATTAACATTATTAGCGATTTGAGATAGTTTCTTTGAAACTATAGCCTACTTAAAAAGCAGTCTACTTTTGTTTCGTTTTGTTCCCGAATTCGCACCGGAGCGCGGCGTCGTCTGTCATCTATTTCATTCATGGCGAAGCAAGGCGTTGCAAATGGTCGAATGTATTCGATTCGACGTTTTCTTCTACCGTCGCGAATTCCAATGTATTCGCGACGGTAGAAGAAAACATTCGTTAATAAAGATTTTTCGGTAATTCCATATTCTAATTAGCCGGTATATAAGACACCGGGTTTGGTGGACCCGGCACAATTCTCTCGGCGCCATCATGAAACTCTGTCTGGTAAGTCTTTTCACAGCTTGCTACTGTTTTTTTTTCTGTGAAATGTTTAAATCCTGCTTCTTATGTTTTTGGAATATGTACTGCCCTCCGATTCTTCGAAGCAAATTGTTTATGATTGCCTTAAACTGACACTTTCGGTATGTCGAAGTGTCAAAAGTAGACAATTAATTAACAATTTTTAAACAATTGATAATCCATAAACAAAAAACAAATCGATTGGGTCTCTATTCTACTCGGTAATTATATTTATTTTTGTGACTTCTGGTATACAAAAAACTACAATTTTAGGCAATTCATTCATTTCAAAAAAATTGCTTAGTAGTATCGAGACCCTGGTACATGTAGGTATGGTCTGTGATTGGTACAGGGTTTTCGTTCATCATTTTTATCTGCTTTCCTTATCTCATCGCTGAGTATAAGTTTATTTTTTGCTATGTCATCTGCCTCGATCTTGTACCGATTGAGTTTATTAATTTATTTATGTTTGGGGGCGTGGGTTCGATTCCCATCTAGGGCAAACATTTAGGTGGTGAACATTTGTGTTTGTTCTATGTCTGGATGTTATTATCTATTTAAGTATGTATTTAAAAATATATATGTATGTATATCAGTCTCTGGCAGCCATAGTACAAGCTTTGCTTAGTTTGGAGTCAGGTGACCGTGTGTGACAATGTCCCGAATATATTTATTTAATGTAATTGTGCCTCGGTGGCTAAGTTGGTAGTGAGCCTGCCTTCTGAGCTTATGGAGGCGTGGGTTCGATTCCCATCTACATATATACAGGGTGACTGGTTGAACACTTCAGATATTCTAGGTTATCATAGTACTCATCATTATGAACAACTTTTATTATGGGACTAACCCAGATTTCGCGAAAAAAAAAACAGCTGTTCCATACATTTTGTCGAGTGTCATTGACATTTTTCTATGGAACAACTGATTTTTTTTTCGCGAATTCCGCGTTGGTCCCATAATAAAAGTTGTTCATAATGATGAGTACTATGATAATCCTGTATATATATTACCCCCAACAATCATGTGTTTGTTCTATGTCTGGGTGTTATCTATTTAATTGCTAAAGATCACAAATATTCCATAGACATTTTTAACTTGAAAGTTCGCGGGAATGCAAAACATGTTGTAAATAAATTTCTGGCAGCTATAGTACAAGTTTTGCTTAGTTAGGGGTCTGAGGACCGTGTGTGAAAAAATGTGCCGAATATTTGTTTATTATTTATACTATAACATATATTTTACTACAATATTTATTTTTATACAAATAGTTTCTGTAGACGGTTATCAGCTAATATTATTTAGATTCAACCATAGCTAGAATTGAGAAAGTACGAGTGCTTTTCCCCAAAAGATGAGCGGTGTGTAGTGGGGGAAAAAATCCCCAGTAAGTTGTTTATTTGAAGTAGCCTGCGCGGAAACGGCTTCCATGATGATTAAGTGGTCCTGTGGTCAATATTATTCAATACTAGCTGTGCCTCGCGGTTTCATCCGTGTCCCACAGGGACCGTATTTTTTTCGGGATAATATCTTAACTTTTTCTTTCATAAGATCCTTTTCCTGGCAAATAATGGTGACAAACACAGGAAAAAAAAAATTGCGAAAATGTTCCATCTGTTCACGCGTGATGCGATGACCAAGAGAAATAGAGATTCATTTTCATATATCGAGATTTTGTTGCCTAGTGGTATAAACCTAATAACTCGAACACAGACGTCGAGTATTAAGAAAATTTTAGTAAGTACGTTTTAATTTAAGTCTCAAAATGTAATTGTTCTAGAAAGTTTAGGTAAATTAGTATCTATTACTACTTCTACTACGTATCCCGACCTTTGCTGATCGATCAGTCTTGATCAGAGATAACAATGTTAGTTGTTTGTTCAGGTTGTGTTGGTGTGCGCAGCGCTGGTGCTGGCGAGTGGCTCGCCCGCGGAAGAAAAGCAACCTGAAGGGTCTACCACTCCTGCTGCAGACCAAAATGCCAATAATGGTTACGATACTACTTCCAAAGCTAATAATGACGTCACAGGTAACCACTCCAATAATGATCACGACCATACTACCAAGGCTAAAAATGACTACTCATGTAGTGACTCTAATAATGATCACGACCATACTACCAAAGCTAATAATGACGTCACAGGTAGTCACTTCAATAATGATCACGACCATACTACCAAGGCTAAAAATGACTACTCATGTAGTGACTCTAATAATGATCACGACCATACTACCAAAGCTAATAATGACGTCACAGGTAGTCACTCCAATAATGATCACGACCATACTACCAAGGCTAAAAATGACTACTCATGTAGTGACTCTAATAATGATCACGAACATACTACCAAAGCTAATAATGATGTCTCAGGTAGACGCTCCGATAATGATCACGACAAAACTACCAAGGCCTATAATGACTACTTAGGTAGTCACTACAATAATGATCACGCTCATACTACCAACGCTGATAATGAACACTCAGGTTGTCACTGCCATAATGATCATTGCCATACAACTAAAGCTAATGATCACAACTCAGGTAGTCACCGTAATAGTGATCATCACGAAGCTACCGTGGCTAATAATGACCACACAGGTTGTCACTCCAATAATGACCATGGCCAGACCACCAAGGCTAATAACGACCACTCAGATTGTCACTCCAATAATGACCATGGCCAGACCACCAAGGCTAATAACGACCACTCAGATTGTCACTCCAATAATGACCATGGCCAGACCACCAAGGCTAATAACGACCATTCAGATTGTCACTCCAATAATGACCATGGCCAGACCACCAAGGCTAATAACGACCACTCAGATTATCACTCCAATAATGACCATGGCCAGACCACCAAGGCTAATAACGATCACTCAGATTATCTCTCCAATAATGACCATGGCCAGACCACCAAGGCTAATAACGACCACTCAGATTGTCACTCCAATAATGACCATGGCCAGACCACCAAGGCTAATAATGACCACACAGGTTGTCCCTCCAATAATGACCATGGCAAGACTACCAAGGCTAATAATGACCATTCAAAGAGTCCTGGTACAAACAATGACTCTAAAGCAAAAAAGATAACTGGGTGACAATTTGTATGTTTGATGACAAGAGAGCAAGCATTGTTGATATTTTTGATCGTGTTCGCGCTGTCTTCGCGACCTTCAAAATTCAAAAGTTCGCGCCTTCCGCGCGACCGCTGGAACTTCATACTTCATTCACCAATTTGTAATGTCAAACTAACTGTCAAAAAACCTGAACATTGTCAAGCGTCCATTAGCACGTCACATGTATCGATCCTCGTACTTCATCAAAAATCTACTGAATTATAAGAAAATTACATATCACAACAAGAAAAATCTTTTATTTGTTCTATACCGAACAAAAAGTGGCGACCGTGAAAGGATTGCAATCTACGGATCGATCAGGCGAATCACAGAAAACCGTCGCGTGGCCGGCGGCATGCTCCACCCATCCCAGCCGACTTGACATCGAAAAATCAAGAAGGATCAACGCGGAGTAGTGCCGATTTAACTGTGAGCCCGTTCCATGACATCTATCCCAGCTAATTCCCCCTTCTAACTTGACAATTTAGGGATATTAGTTCCTCAGTTCACAAGTCTAACCTATAAGCCATACCGTGCATTCATGCTTTTCGCAGTTCTCTGTGAGCACCGTTCATTCCCATATAAGCACCACATTCGCTTAACTATTCCAGTGGCTCATCAACGTACTCCCTTGTCGCTTAACATCGCCTTCGCCACCGGCTACTTGCGACCCGCATTCCGCACCTACAGCCTGCGTGAGAGCGCTTCGGCGAGTGATCGTTACCTTGGATGGCTTCGGACGCATCTATCGCTTTAGATGGGCTAGCAAGGCGAGGGACGTATGCAAATTCATTATTTATCTTGATATTAACTTCATCACTAGTTTTCTATGAAATTAAGTATGAGTGACGATAATTTAAGAGAATTGACTGCAAAACGCAGCTCAATTAAAGGTCGCGTCACTAAATTTAAAAACAATTTAGACATACTAGACACTTTAGAACACATTTCACCCATGGAGCTAAGTAAGCTGGCGATGAAGTTGACTAAGTTTGAATCGCTATTCATTGACTATGATGAGCTGCAAAATCAAATAGAAATCATAAACATTGAAAAACAAGATACCGAGTTGTCAATAAGAGAGCTAATGGAACAAGATTTCTACCATTGTATCGCATTTGCCAAAACCCTAATAGAGAAGAATACTACTCGAAACCTCCTTCTCTAATTCCAGCACCAAGCCTCACTGCGTAGCATGTCAGGGAAACCATCATCTCTTCTTATGTGCTATATTTAAAGAAAAACCTGCAGAAGAGAGACGTCATATAGTAAGCTCCCACAATCTTTGCCTTAACTGCCTCAAAGGCGGACATAAAGCTCAAGACTGCAAGCTGCAAGGATCTTGTCGCCAATGCAGACTGAAACATAATACCCTGGTCCATCAGGACACTTACAATCAACCCCCTGGTGAGTCTCTTTCAATGTCAGTCCTCTCTTCACCAGAAGTACTGTTGTGCACCGCCAAGGTGCGAGTTACTAACTCTATCACCAAAGAGACTGCTGAGGTTCGTGCTCTTTCTTGACAGCGCGAGCCAGTCAAGTTTTCTAACTGAAGCTGTAGCCCTGAAGTTAAACCTATCTTCTCAGTCATCTAATACTGAAGTAGTTGGTATTGGTAATACACCTCTTAAAATACCTACCAAACGCTGTGCTATCAAGTTGCAATCCGGCGACAACAGATTCAACGTCGCAGTGTCATGCCTTATCTTGCCTCATATTTCAGGCGATATGCCTAAAACCACTTACGATGTTAGTCGCTTACAACTACACACTAAATACCAGCTCGCTGACCCTGACTTTTACAGGGCCGGTCCAATCGACATGCTCATCGGAGCTGACCTTTTCTGGGACATCATAGGTTCCAGACAACATTCCCTAGGGCCTGGCAACCCTACTATTCGAAGCTCCAAGCTCGGTTGGCTTATAGCCGGACCCATCTTTAAAACCAACAGTGAGTCTAAAAAGGTTTTGTGTAACTTCACCCTAAATGACGATTCAACCCTACATAACGAACTTACCAAGTTCTGGGAGTTAGAAAATTTTCCACAAACCAAAGCCCTCACTAAAGAGGAAAACCAATGTGAACAACACTTCATAGCTAACACTACTCGTACTCCTGATGGCCATTTCTGCGTGGCTTTACCTCTCTGCAAGGACCCCAGCACATTACGAAACTCTTATAGCTTAGCTAAAAGGCGTCTTTTGGGCTTAGAAGCTCGCTTTCGCAAACAACCACAAATCAAACAAGATTATGTCGATTTCATTAAAGAGTATGAAACTCTCGGTCACCTAAGTAAACTTCCTAGTAACCAAACAGAAGCTAAAAATGCTTACTACCTACCGCACCATCCTGTAATAAAGGAAACTAGCGAATCTACAAAAACACGAGTTGTTTTTGAAGCCAACTCCAAGTCGTCCTCAGGCGTAGCAATCAATGATATTCAAATGGTTGGACCCACTATTCAGGATCCACTTTTCAGCATTTTAGTTCGTTTTCGACAACATAAATACGTATTTTGTGCAGACATAGAGAAAATGTTTAGAGCGATTTTTGTAAGAGAGTCGGACCGCCATCTGCAACAAATCTTGTGGCGAGAACATGAAAATGATCCTATACAGGTTACAGTTAAATACAGTTACGTACAGTTTCGCTAGTGCTAGCTTTCTTGCCACACGTTGTATACATCAGGTCGGCGAAGAACGTAGTGACTCTACTAATAGACAGATATTACAAAAAGATTTTCTGTGTGATGATCTACTTACAGGCGCAGAATCTGAAGCTGACTTGCTCTACATTCAACAGTCCGTCTCCACCGAGCTAGCTGAGCATGGTTTCCATCTCCGTAAATATCGTTCTAACTTACCTAATCTTCTCTCCGCGAAGTCCATTAGTCTTGACGAGCGCGATCTCATGACCAGTACTGCCACTAGCACCCTGGGTGTAGGCTGGAACCCCGCTACAGACGAACTACATTTTAATATCCAATACGCGCCGCCTGACGTTCTGACAAAACGTTCGATCCTATCATCGACTTTTAAAATATTCGATCCACTAGGACTTTTATCTCTATGCACGATAAAGCCAAAAATTCTACTCCAACAACTTTGGGAGAAAAAACTAGAGTGGGACACACCCGTAACAAGTGATGTAAGCAAAGCTTGGCTCAAATTCACAGAGCAGCTACCAATGCTCTCTTCTATTAAAATCCCACGATGTGTCGTAATTACTGAGTTCTCTACCATAGAACTGCATTGTTTTTTTGCGTCAATGCGTTTAATACATAACTCGAAAAATCCAAACATTAAAATAACAGGTCCCTTATCAATCGACGAAAGACAACAAGCCCTAACACACTTAATTAAAATCTCACAACAAGAATCGTTTCCTAGAGAGATAAAGCTTTTATCTAATAACAAACCGTTAAAATCTCAAGTAGCTATGATCGTCGTTTTAGAGCTAAAACAATGACCCAGATAATGGGAAATTTACCTGCGGAGCGCTTAGAGCCGGACTACCCCTTCCGAACAGTTTCGACCGACTTTGCCGGACCATTTTTAATCACAGATCGTAAGGGGCGTGGATGTAAAATCACAAAATGTTACTTATGCATTTTCATATGCTTCCGCTATAAATGCATGGATTTACAAGCGTTAAGCGCGCTAACTAAAGAAGCTTTCTTACTTACACTTAAGAGGTTTATAGCTCGCCGGGGTCTTCCAAATATAATTTACAGCGACAATGGTAGAAACTACGTTGCGGCAGCCAAAGAGGTCAAAGAACTGTTTAAAGTCTACAAAGACTCTATTGTTGAGTTTGCAGCTGATCAGGGAATTGAATTTCGATTCTCACCAGCATACAGCCCTCACTTTTCTGGCTTAGCGGAAAGTGGAGTCGCAGCAGCCAAACGGCATATTCATAGAGTTCTTAAAAACACACATTTAACGTATGAGGAACTAGCTTCCCTGTTTGCTCAAATAGAAGCTATCCTGAACAGCCGACCCCTATGTCCTCTCAGTCCCTCGCCCAACGACTTCGCTCCTCTTACCCCGGGACACTTTTTAATCGGTAGACCACTCACCTCGCTTCCATCGCCGTGTCTTCTTGATGCCAACACCAACCGCCTTGATCGCTTTCAACGACTGGAACAGGCAAGACAACACTTCTGGAAACGATGGTCAAACGAGTACATCACCAAACTACAACAGCGCACAAAATGGCGCACTAAAACTGCAGAACTGCAACTAAACGACCTTGTTCTTATAAAAGAAGAGACACCTCCACTGTTCTGGCGCCTAGGACGAGTTTCCAAGCTGCTCTACGGTCCTGATGGCATACCAAGAGTTGCAGACATCACCACCGCACAAGGGACGACGATGCGTAGAGCACTGAATCGCCTCTGTCTACTTCCACGAGCAGAAGAATTTTGAAAAGCAAGCTTTCCAACGCCCGGGAGGATGTTCGCGCCGTCTTCGCGACCTTCAAAATTCAAAAGTTCGCGCCTTCCGCGCGACCGCTGGAACTTCATACTACAATTCACCAATTTGTAATGTCAAACTAACTGTCAAAAAACATGAACATTGTCAAGCGTCCATTAGCACGTCACATGTATCGATCCTCGTACTTCATCAAAAATCTACTGAATTATAAGAAAATTACACATCACAACAAGAAAAATCTTTTTTTTTGTTCTATACCGAACAGATCGATTTATTTGTATACTAGACAATAAACAAGCAGTACCTATCACAGAAAGTCGAAATGTTGTCAAAAATCAATACTTGTCAAGATTATCTATATTTTGTAATTTCTTTCGCTTTTCTACTTCGCGTTATTACAGATTATATTTCATGACAGGTAAATAAAGTGTATACTTAATGTTTTATTTCTTTCATACTAGGTACAAGTCCACAACCTACCACCCCAGCATTGTAACCGAAATCCCTGGGATAGTTGCCAGCTCGCAAGTGACGCTTCTCTCTACTCAACAAAAACGACCAACCTACAACCAACCAGCACTACGCAACCAATCATATCTTCAAAGCAACCACTCAATCATACCTACTAATGTGCAAGTGTTCAATCGGGACACAACAATATTGTCACTTTTTAATCTAGTTAGCTTGAAAGCTAACTAGATTAAAAAGTGTTGAAATAGAAGATAATTTTGGAGCGTCATTAAAACTATTTTCTTGTAACTTTTGTTTTATTTCCTATACTGTGAATGGTCCGGCCATGAACAGTATAGATACGCAGCAGGCTCGTACGTATTTACAATGTGTTTTTTGCATTCCCGCGGAATTTGTAGAGGTAGTTATACTCCACTAGCGGAGCACGAATAAACTACGGGGCAACTTTGAAATCGAAAAAATTAAGTCGGGTTACGGATAATAGTTTAACGTGACAAGATCATAACAAAACATTGATGAAATCTTCTCCTCGAACGCATAGGCCAATCGAGTGGAAGCGAGATAGATGCGGGGCAAGCCGAACGCTCAAGCCGATCGTGCCTCTCGCTCGCTCTTGTAGCGCACTCGCTCCGATCGACCGAGCGTAACGGGACAATGAGTCATCCTATTTCGTGCGTGCAACCAGCGTTCATCGATTTATTAGACGTTGTCGTGTCAAAAAGCATCTGTTCCATACATCTGGTTGACTATGAACGAAGTTTTGTATGGAATAGGTTTTTTTTCTTTGAAGTCAAAGAAAAAATATTTAGGCGGTTTATAAATTTAGGCGGTCAAAGTTGACTTTAGACCGCCTAAATGTATAAAAAGAAGAAAAAAAACTTAAAGTTACGCCTCTACTCACGTAGCGCGATGTGCGCAGCCAGGTCCGGCGGGAAGTTCCGCCGCGGCGTGTTGATGACGCACAGGGCGAGCGAGCGCGCGCCCAGCTCCGCCGCCTTGAACAACACGTTCCTGTAACAATTGATGACACGGTCACTGACGGTGGTACGGAGCAAATACGACGATTTGTGATTTTGTTAAAACATTTTCAACTTTTTTTATAGCTAGCGGTTCCACTTGCGATCTCTCACGAAACGTTATTTTTTTTTTTGGGATGAATGTACTCTGTGTCCTTTTTTGTACTCCTGACAACGTGTATGCAAAATTTACATGATGAGCGGTAGAGTAATGAGTAGTTTAGGCGTGAAAGTGTAACAAATAAAAAAACAAACAAACTTTCGCATTTATGATATGAGTTAGGATTAGGAAGGATAGGATGAAAAGCTTGTAATATCAGGTGAAGTGGTCGGTGACCAATTCTCTGCACCGACTTCATTAATAAAAGCCATGTTGCCACTATGGTACAGTATGCTCGCAATGCAACCAACCGCCAGAAACAGAGAAGCGGCAGCCTTGAGGAGGTACTACGATAGTGTGGAACCTCGTACCATCCAAGCAGCCACGATCATTCTGCACGACGGCACGACTAAGAAGAAGAACATCGAGTGACAGCGGCCCCGATCAATTTAAAAAACTGAAAGTAGGTAGACTCTGTAACACCGTGTGCCACTTGCCGGCAGCGGAGAGAGAATCCCGGCGTCACCACCACCTCGCTCGTGCGGCACTCTGTAACACTCACTTGTAACAGGCGTGCAGCGCGCTCTCCGCGGCAGAGCGGTACGCGGCCACGTACTTGGGGCACACCGTGTGCGCCACGTGCCGGCAGCGGAGAGAGAACCCCGGCGTCACCACCACCTCGCTCGTGCCGCACTCTGGAATTGCATAATAGAACCCTTTTAAACCTAGAACTCTTAAATACTGTTTATGGTAGCCACTGGTGGCTTTCAACCATCCAAATGGCGTGACTGTATACGAAAATCTGTCCGTGAATGTCGAAAATAACTGTCATTTTTAAATCAGCGTCCGGATTTGGATTTTGTAAAGATTAAAATCCAGCAGGAAACTTCATTTAGACTGCGTATAATCAACGCAGAACATGACTTGAACTTATTTCACGTAAAACAAAAGTTGGAAAAACATGCGTTCGTAGATGACCGATTACTTAGATAGTAGTAAATGACTACAGTGCTAAACTAGGCTAGTTAGCTGTGTGATAATTACCGTACCCCTACCGTTAAAATTCTTCCCTGAAATTGGAGCCGTACATGTATACATGATCCGCTCACCACCAGTGACGCATTCTGTCAGTAACTTGTCAGTTAGGACCCATCAGAAAGCGACCTCTCTCTCCCTGGTCGATCCTTCATGGCTAAAGATCGCGACCATCATTTTCCTTCACCCAGCTATTTGTCAGTCTCCTCCACTTGTTCCGGTCTGTAGCCATTCGCACCACAGTAAGCGAACTAGCAATCCAAATTGTGATAGTTACCATATGCTCTAGTAACGATTTCCTCCTTTAAGTCTGGACCCGCGTTGTACATAATACGCTCGCTGATGGCGTTGCATTCTGTCAGTGACTCGTCGGTCGTGTTTGTTATCATATCCGCGTCAAGGGTTGATATGTCACCGTGCCTGGAATTTGGATAAAACATTGTTATAATGGAGTAGTAGAAGACTACTGGTGGGATAAGTTGGCAATGAAGATATACTGGCTCAGAATCTCGAGAAGCTTCACATACTGGAAAGGGGAGAAATTGTTTGCGCATTCGCTAATGCCCAGACCATCACTAATGAATTAATAGACAAAATCTTCCAATTCTCGCGTACGTCAAACCACTTCGTTTTTATTGCAAGCAGTCAAAACAAAGTTTTTGAAATTGTGACCTAATTAGCGTGCGAATCATGAGCGTTATAAGCATTCTGAGCGTACTAATTAACGTTCAGAATCTCACACCCGCGCACCTACTGCCGCTGACCCACGCCTGATTTGCATGTATAGTTTGATTTTGCTGTGTATAGTATGTACTAGCTCGGTGGGTCGACGATATTGCATATCGTGGCTCAAAACTGGATAAGATTTGCACAGGATCGAATAGAGTAGCGTACACAAGCATCCTATGCTCATATAGGAAGCCGATTATAATGATGATATACAGAGTATGGCAGGGATGGCAAATCTTTAGAATGAACGTCCCATGGAAACCGTTTCATTTGATCGGTGGCAAGCCTAAATTAATATTTAATTATTCCATTAATTATTCCATTGGTTCGCCATCCCAGCAGATTTTCAGCAGGTTTATTTTTTATAGCGTGAGAACGTGACAAGGCTACGTGGAAATATACGTCAGTCTCGATAGAAAGACTCGACAAAATTTAGTCGCGTCGTGCATGCTAGCCCTGCTGGAGTATGGTATCAAGTCGTTGGTGTTGTGTGCGTACTGACCATATGGCGAGCCTGGAGTTGAGAGCTTGGTCGTGCGGGAAGAGCGGTTGGTCGAGGAGCGGCGGGCGCGGGTCGGCCTCCAGCGGCGGGCCGGAGTGCGCCCAGCGCGCCAGCGTCGCCACGCCGCCGCCGCCGCCGCCCGGTGCGCGCATCACGCACACTGACGGCTCTGGAAATCACATGCGCACCATATTACTAACCAAGCCTTTATAGGAAGAACCTTTATAAATTGTTTTTTTTTGTGTAAGTACTCTTTATCTTGCGATCGGCTTAACAAGCCCTTAACAGATCTGTTGTCTGATTTATGTAGCATGAGGGAACTGTTCCGCCAGTGAGCAAGCCGTCTCTTATTAAATTAGGATTTGTTAGTGAACAAGATCCTATATGTGTTGTCTTTTCAGCCTTCTGCCACATAACGGTTCATTTAATACTGTTGGTGTTGGTATGCGCTTTTAAACGGGTTTTATATATTTTTGCTCTGTGTTCAACTTCTTCCTTGACTGTTTTTATCTCTGTGTTTTCATGCAATTCACTGGTGAATAGGGGTGCATTGGTTATGATTTTAAGCGCTTTTGTCAATAAATTAATTGAGTAAGATGATTAGTGAAAATGCTAAATCAGATCCAGATCGCTGGTGGTGTGATAACATTAAGTTTGATAGGCGAAAGAGGTCGCGATACGCAGACACTGCGCGTCTGGAAGCTATCACGAGTAGGTACCTACATTTTTTACAACGAAAATTGTCTCTATCTGATATTCTATATATATATATATTTATTATATATCTGAAAATTGTCTCTGATTGATAATCTATCGATATATCGTTCTCATCATAGTTACTAAAGTTTATAAATAGACCTAGATATAAAAATGTATGTATTGATAAATATAAGTTTGGGTGTTATTATCTGTTTAAGTATGTATTTAAAAATATCTAAGTATGTATATCAGTTTCTGGCAGCCATAGTACAAGCTTTGCTTAGTTTGGGGGTCAGGCGACCGTGTGTGTAAGTGTCCCGAATTTATTTATCCTACTAATATTATAAACGCGAAAGTTTGTAAGAATGGATGGATGTTTGTTACCCTTTCACGCCAGAACGCCTGAACAGATCTGGATTAAATTTGGCACAGAGATAGATTAGTCTAGAAGAGCACATAGAGCACATAGAGAAGAGCTTTTTAACCGCGTGTGAAACCGCGGGGCGCAGCTTGTTTAAATACAAAATCAGTCGAATTCTTCGCTGTTATTTTATTAGCGATTAAAAATACTTGCGGTTCGGTGGGTTTCGAAGAGTGACTCAACTCGTTCTGTTTTAGCTGATAAGTTAATGATAGACCTATCTCGTCTTCATACACATGATAGTTTTGAGGTACCTATGTATAGTAGGATTAATGATTTTGAAATAACATACTCGCATATTTTTGAAACTTGGTTTTGACTGATGAGGATTTGTAGAAGGGTTTTGAAGAAGGATCGAATTTGCCATTTCATTGGCATTGACCAGGATACCCCAACTTTAAAAAGTCACATGTGAAAACTACATGAAAGACATGATATTATAAAGTTAACAATTATTTAGAAGACAAAGATGCTTAGAACCTTCTATTTTTGCCAAGTAGCCACTACTTACTACGTACATAAATGTATCATGTTACCTATGTAGTTCTAAGGCAAAGATTTGTGAAACAATTTTGAAGAATAACGCCCTCAGTTTCTTGCCTGTTTTTTGGCTCTTTTTTGGAAGTCCGAACAATGTGGAAGAGTAATTTTTAATAATTTTGACGTTCATAAGTGTATCTTCGATGCCCAATTAAATTAAGATACTTTGACTTTAACTTAGAGACCAGCCTTACTACAAAAGCGATACAGGAGGAAAGAAATAAGTTTGTCAAAGGCATGTCATAGGCAACCCTTAAGTTAATCATACCCCATTAAGTGAATTTTCATGTCACGTGTATCATGACGAAATGCTTGTTAATATGCGAGGAGGCTAACTTCACAGAGCTCCTATTTTGAGAATGCTCCGCTTCAATCGATGGCACAGTCCTATATCCGTATACGTTACGTATACCAGTATGTCTACCTATGTTGGAGTACGCTTGGGGTTTGAGTAAAGGAAACTATGGACCCATCGATGCTGAAAATTAAATCGGCTAGAAGGATCTCTAACGTAACTATAAATGGCATGGGTGTTCATCGTAACCAGCTCGGGGCTTGATTATTAATCGACAAGTCAGATAACACTGCGATGCTAAGTTAGATACATCGAAGCTCCACTAGATCGATAGTTTTAACTGGATAGCTCAATTTATGTAGATAAAACTGGGCAAGGCGCCAACATGACAGATTTACTGTGACCTTTGTGTTTGGGTTATCGAGGAATCTGGTCGATGATGTTGTTTTAGAAATATGTAGCTTTAGAATTTTATGCAACTTCCATTCTAACTTAGCTGCAATAAGATATGAAAGATGACAGACATATTGTTTTGGTTGTTAAGTGTTATGAAGAAGCTAAATATTCGATAAAAATTAAATGAAAACTGATAAGGGTAATGATACTGATGTAAATTGCAAATTAGCTAGTAATGTCGTAGGACGCCTTGTGATTCAATGTCGGGCTTGGATTAGTTCTATGTCAGAGGTCGTCAAATCAGGCAATCCAACGACAACTCCAAGGACAACAAATCCAAGGACAACGGCGCAACGTCAATACGGCTAAGACCAGATTGAAAAGCCCAAAACAATAATTTAAATATATTTTTTAGCCGGAAATCATATTTGCAATCTCGGATGCAAAAGACAATCACTCTACCAATTGAGCCATTCTTTTCGTACGATAGTTATAGAATAGAAGACAGAATAGCAATGAACGTCTTGGAAGCCACTTTACCGTCAAAAGATCTCAATAATTCATATTTTATGGTCGATCGATGCACTTCCAAAGGTCAACACGTCTTGACAATAAGACATTACGCTCTGTAATTCAGTGGAAGACCTTGATATCGACAGTTAAGTACATACACTGGTATCCAACGAACAATATTAATGTACATACTCGTACCTAGACTGGAATATCAGAATCTGTGGGATATTGCACACTTGCGCTTGGCGATTGCTACAAAGGGCGGACCTTTGTGAATCAAACTGAATTTTCGAGTTTGAACTCATGAATAAATTATTATTCAAATGGAAGTGTCTTTGTTCGCTTCTTTAAAGGTAATTCTAAATACGATTTCTTATGTAAAACCTTCACAATTCCGCACGCAGAAGAAAAACACGGCAAGGTCACACAGTTCCTGTTTCCGACAAATGTAATAGCTTTAAATATTTAACTTCCATAAATCCGTTTTAGGATTTAGCGGAGCAGTTCACGTGGATTCTATTGACCCAATTTTGTAAGCGAAGCTACTGAAGCGGCATTAATTTATACATATTTCATTAACTTATCATATTACTTCGTATCTACATATTTGTATGTACCGAATCTACTTTTGTTTCATGCCAGTGGTCATTAAAGATAATCACCGATCCTGCATAGGTATACACAATCATTCCGAAACGTTTTCGTTTGGATTCTAAAAATGATAAACTCAAATTATGCGAATCTCAGTCCGTATTCACACGGTCATTTTTAAACGTATTTCATTCCAAAATTTTTAAAAGTTTGAGTTTGAAATTTGTGGGATCCGATCGGAAACGTTTCCGAATGATTGTCAATAGCACCGCTGGTAGAAATAATGACTATTACCATCAAGCATTCGTAGTGTCAGTATAGTTGGCACGGTGTATATGTAGCTGTGTACATAGCCTATTTACACAGCTACATATTTATAAATCATAATCATATCCAGCCCTCACGCAAATCAAAAAATTGGTTGCAATAACCCTGCATTAAAAACTCCGTTCTTCATTTTGATCTTTATAATCTCGACTCGTACTATCTCTCATATGGCATTGAGTACACAGTATTGGAAGCCGTACGTATACCATAACTAGGGCACGGTTCATAATCCTGTGACGTCAGAGGGCTGTTCCCTCTTGCTCGCACGACAGCTCACTGGAGGAGATGGAGAATTCATTGAAATTTCAGACGGAAAGGGTTGTTAAAGCGATTACGTTGCATTAAGTATTAGGAGAGCGTTCGGGCGTAGATTCTAATGCTATTAAGACATCATTAAATAATGAACAAGATTTTCGTTTGCGACGAAGACGGGTACTATTACTAATTACGGGTTATATTTTCTTTATGTGAAAGTTATTATTATTATTATTTATAATTTATTGGTTTTTGACAAACACATTCGTATGTAACCTCATGATGCTGCGTTGTAACTACAATATAATGTAAATATGAAATGAGAGTATATTTCTGCCTACAAACTGCTACGCAGTTTGGCAGAGTTGTATATTAATGCATATGTATGTTAGTAATTTAGATAAATAAAAAAAAAAAAAAATGTTTGTTTTAATTTGTATTTTTGGTGTGCAATAAAGATGTATTGTATTGTACTAACGATTAAGAACTAAATAAGCAAAGTGAGTGAACTCTTTTCACGACAAACAGATAAAAAGATGAATACGTACATTGCATCGTAGAGTAATAAGTACATTTTGATGTATTGTTTTATTATTTTGTCATAAACTGTAGTAGGTTTATAGAGACTAGTGGGCAAAGAAAGAAGCTCAGTAGAATTACACTTTTCGTTTTATATACTTTTGGCTCTTTTTCTGAACAAGGTGGTACAGTCTCGGTGGTTGACTGCCTCGGTGGCTCAGTTGGTAGTGAACCTGCCTTCTGAGCTTGGGGGCATGGGTTCGATTCCCACCTAGGGCAAACATTTATGCGATGAACATTTGTGTTTGTTCTATGTCTGGGTGTTAATATGTATTTAAGTATGTATTTAAAAATATATAAGTATGTATATCAGTCTCTGGCAGCCATAGCACAAGCTTTGCTTAGTTTGGGGTCAGGCGACCGTGTGTGGAAGTGTCCCGAATTTATTTTATTTTATTTTAGTCATTTGTATGACTTAAACGTTAATAAGTGTATCTTTGATACGCAATTCAATTAAAACATTTGATTTGATTTGAAGATGAAATCGTGTGTTATGACCGCTGAAATAAAATACATAAGAACCCCCTTCTCTTTGGAAGTCGGTTGTAAATTAATGGAAAGAAACGAGAGCGTTGCTCCCCACTAAAACAGAATTAAAAATTTTTAAACCGTTTCTAACTATACTTTTTTGAAGACGATCAAACTATAAAAGCATTATGAGCCGAAAAAACGAGAGTCGGGCGAAGATTCATTTTATACGCGAAATATTAAAATGTAAAACAGAGCTACGGCCGTTAGGTGTAATAAAACGTGCAAAGGAAAGCCAGGAAGTTTATGTCCTCATAAGAAATGCCGCGCTATCATATGTAGCAAGATTACTCGCGGAAAAATGGCGGTAGGAAAGAGGAATATCTAAATCTTATAGGTAAGCATCCTACGTAAGAAGGTACCTACTTTTCTATTTCAATTTACAGCAAGTACGTAAGTTAATTTTATTTTAAGTACTTATTTGCTTCAGTTAGTTTAGATAATAATTTACCAGTTAGAGTAATTAGTATCGGTTATGCAGCTCAATAAAGTATTCATCAAAATTCGTTGTAATTTATGTCAAAATTATTTTTAAGAAGTGTGTCGTCGTACACTACATTACTTCCCTAAACTTTTACAGTGTGTTAAGCAAAGTTTATATAAGTCTGGCACACAGAATTGACTCCATCCTTCTGTAGCTACAATAACAAGCCTGAAGGTCGCATTTGTGAAAAATAATGTTATATAAGCATGGTAAAAAAGCAGCTCCAGCTAGTAAATTTTACTCATTACGTCACGTGACATCTAAGACTTTATTAGCTGGTGAACATGCAAGAAAAAATTTAAAATAAAGTAACTTTTCTCTCCACATACCCAATATAGTCATTATGGAAAATTAATGCACAAAATCACTTGCTTGATAGAAATATGTACTTAATGCAGGTTGGGTTGAGCGCACGTTCGTCCGCGGCGGTATCCGAACAGCGTGTGACCTCGAAGGGTAGCAGGAAGGAAACACACCCCCGGGGGTGACGTGACCGTGGGGGTGGCGAGGCGGTGACGTCACACGGTCGTCGACCTGTGAAGTGGGTCATCGGGCTGCTCGATCCAGCGTCGGCTCTCAGCAATAAAGCCTTTGTGTAACGGTCGTAACGTTACATAATTAATCCTAATCGGACTCTATTGTGCACCCATCAACAGCTACGCAAATCTTATGAATTCATTCATTGACGTGTGGTTTCATGAATGAAAGATAGCGCTTTCTAAAATGGCTTCGCTTGATGGCGCGGTACACGTATCGGTCAAACTGGTAGAAAAAATCGTTTGAGTTTTTGCCGAATAAGCTTACTAGTAAGATCACTGGTAACCTAGATTACTATAGTAATCAACATAGACCAAAGTCCACTAAGATTTGACCAGCCGATTTTTTTTTTTTTCACAAACGTTTTTGACAACTATTCAATGAGTTAAATGTCAAAAGTAAGCGGTTGAAAATTGAACCGGCTGGTCAAGGCTTGGTGAACATGAACGGATCAAAAATGGATGATTTACGCAATTTTAAAGCCTAGGGAGGAGGTATGTTAAGAATATTAGAGACACTAGCTGAGTGAACGCTAGCAACGTTCACTCGCGGATTAACTAGTTTTTCAAAGAGATGACACCTATCTAGATCGATTTATTGTCTTTGGAAAATCCCGCACTGTACATATGATTGTTCGAGAATGCCATTAAAACACTACATTATCTTATTATGTTTTCTTATTTCTGGTGTGAGCAGTGAGTATTTCTCATACTTAACAATACGAGTACCTACTTATGTATAGGATACTGCTAATAAAAAGAAGTAATAGTGTTGTTTACGGCATACACG
This sequence comes from Peribatodes rhomboidaria, assembly GCA_911728515.1. NCBI lineage: Eukaryota > Metazoa > Arthropoda > Insecta > Lepidoptera > Geometridae > Peribatodes > Peribatodes rhomboidaria. The sequence continues at coordinate 14,448,782 of OU452175.1, forward strand.
TTTAACAAATTACTAGCTAACGCTTGAGTTATTCTAAGGAAATGATAAACTAAAAGTCAAATCGGAAACAAATAAGACATAAAAAGGTTCGATTCTTCGGAGCAAAATCGCTAAAACTTCATCCGAAGAAGGCGCTACTCGAATGCGGGAAACTGTATTCTGCAATAGCAGGTAAAACTTCGCTTTTCCTATTTAACTTTGGCATTACACAAGTTTTGATTGCACATAGACTAAAATTGTGGTGTGCTCGGGGACAGCTGCGCGTGTGTGTGTATACTGTGTACCAAACCAACAACAGTTCACCAACTTGGTTGGTAAGCAAGTATCATTATACCGACCAACCATACACTAACTAAGCATAGTGCTGTCTCACAAAATAACTGGATTATGTGCTGTACACAAATAGTAACCAAGGTTAAGCAAATATTTTGAAACTTGTAATTATGTTGTAGACAAAATAATGAAGGATGAATTAGAGCGTTGGTAAAATGTTGTGAATATTTTACAAAATTATATACACAAGACGGTTTATTAAACTGCAAAAGAAGAAGAGTTTTGCTTGAGAGAATATGTCGCGCGTTACTTAGTGAGTGACGTACAAAACAAAAATATTTATGTTCATGTAGGACCTAAATTCAAAATACTAAAAACGCAAACACCGAAAACAAAGAGACATATATCGTAAACTAGTGCCGTGAAACAAAACAATGTTTAGAAGACGATCTAAAACACGAGGATTTGTTCAAGGCTGGAGAATCGAGAGATGACTGCAATGTTTATTGCTATAGAACTACAGCGCTATAAAGATATTAAACGAAAGACAATAATCTTGAGATAATGCTTTACCTCATCAGAAAATACTTGTTTTAAAGCATGAGAAAAACATGTAGATTTTAAAGACGCAAACGAATGAATCGTTGTTCAGTTTTACGTTTATCACAATGTCAAGATCACATAAGAAAATTAGGACTTATATGTGCAGAGTGAGACAATGTAGTTGAAAATAAAGCTTATGGTATATGGCATAATGAATATAGGACAGCAACGGTAGCTCGCAGATATAAATTTAATTTATTAAGATTAACAACCGGCGTTGAGTAAACTAACGCAAACGAGCACAGTGCTCGAAGCTTGGGAAATTCACAGTTAAACAGATAAGGCAGATAAGTAAAATTTATTCACACTAAAGGATTATAGAGGTAAGCTTGAAACATGGCCGGCGAGATATTGCAATTAGCGACGAGAGTGAATAATGCACAACTGGAGTAGAGCAGCAAAAACTACTCGATTTGGCACCGGACGAACAACAGCAGTCCATTAAAGGTGACTAATGTACATAAAAACAGTATCAAGAGGCCAGTGGTTAACCATTACTTTTTTATACTCTTGATAAACAAGCAAAGGTCTCAGACGTTGGTTTGGTGTCTTTAGTGAGAATATTTAGTAGACTTGTTAAAATGGTTAGTAAGGTGTCGTGTACACGTTCTTTTACAGAATAACTGGAACTGTTGTTAGATATATATTTATTAATTATATTATTAGCATTAAAAAGGAATTGAAGTATTATGATTACTTGCCAGACAGGCCTTGACGAGAATATAATTATTAAACATAATAATAGAACCGATTACAGCTAGCTAATGACAAAAAGACCTAACTGATGTTAACAATACATTATGAAATAAATAAATAAAAAACTTGTAAATGTAATAGTGCAAAAATATGTAGGTAGTAGTTGAACGCTCTGTAATGTGATAACAAAGACGAGGTACCTTTAAGTGTGTTATACATAATGTATATTAGTTAAACATTTAAAAACGACATAAAAGGTGCAAAAACGCAGTTTGCATGCTGTGTTAACACTTGTTATTAAGATTATTTCATACGATTAAAAGCGATGCAGAGAACTGGATTGGCAGACGCGTTTTTAAATTATCGAAATACATTTTTGTTCGATGGTATTGATTTTGATAGAAAAAAAAGCAAATGCCAAAATCGATAAAGTCGGTGAGGACCAGTTGGAGAAAAGTATCGTAGCTGGCCTTGACCTTGTATGACATGAAGCCAGTGGAAGCGAACAGCATAAACGTGACAATTTCAATGAGTGCGTAATCAGAACAAATGACAAACGCACGCTAGTAGAACCTATTGTTTTAAACGAGTCAACTGTACGACTATCATTAACCTCTATTCATAATATCAGCAAGGTTGGAACTGTGAGCCTATTAATCTTCAAAAACAACCTGGTTAGGATTTTGGTACTAGGTATTTTAGTTGTATGTCATCTGCTACATGACTGGAGCCCGGTGTATGGAGACAAGCTCGCCTCTTGTCACATTTGGGACTGAATACCGTTCGGCGAAGTGAGGGTGTTGTATTATACTTCTGCTAGCCCCCTCGGGGGAAAGGCGTGACGATATGTATGCATTTTATTTGTTTTTGCTTCGCTTCTTCTTTGCTCATGTGATACTAACCAGTATTATGTGGAGCAGGATTGTGTGAACTGTTAAAAGTGAAAATCGAGTCCATTAAAACTTTAAGGATGCGGGTGCTGTGGGCTAACCAACGATAAGCAGCGAAAGAAACAAAAAGACCGTCTTAAATTCTACTTAGTGAATATTATGTACAGGCAGAAGCGGATTTTTCTTGTTAAAATATTGCCGCGGCATGGGCGGGTTGCGTGTTTGGAGCCCTTTGGGTATTACAAATCGTTTAGGAATTTCGGAGGAACATTAGATCGGTGATTGATGTCACGTCCATTATCCATCCATCCTAACTATACTTTCGTTCGTGGGTTTCAACATGCCATGCCATCCACAAATCGTGAATGCCATACTTTACGTTTAAAGCCGTAATAATAGTTTAAATGCTTTACCTTTCGATGGTTGTTTTATTGCATACTTAAAGGTTGTTCCGGTGTACGAGTATTCATGAACAATATTTTGTACATTTATAAGACGTTCGATCCCTGCACTGGTACTATAGTGAATAAGATAACATATGCCTGATGTGGGTAATCATTTGATATCCTGCAAAGTTTATTAGTATAAGTTTTTCATATGGGCACTTGTTGTTGTTTACTAGGTATATTATTAGCATTGAAGGGATAGGCCTTTGCTCACTTGAATTTCAGCGCAAACCGACTATTTACAATTATTGCTACTGAAGTTTTATTTTCCATAAACGTAGAGTAACAATGGTTTAGAAGGTAACTTAGCTTTTATAGAGCAGCATTCTAAAATTTTAATTTCCATAAGATTCTTATCTAAGCTTAGAACTTATGATTGTAATAACATTGTGCAATGCAACGGTCAGAACATACCAGAACTATTATATTTGGTTATACATAAAACACTGGTTTCACCGCATCAACCAGACGCTAACAGATAACACAAATGGATAAGTGGGCGACACCTAAAAGGTGACATCAGGCTGTGAATTCGAAACAACCTATGACTAGGTAAATAAGAATCTTGAATTAGAAAACAAAAAAGTTAGGATGGCACTAAGTAATACATTTATATTCTAGGTGTTGCTTAAAACTACGGACACATTCTAAGATATCCTAGTACTTATACTTCATGATCCAATGAAATGATATACTTCATTGTCCTTGTACTTCATGGTTTATTTTTGTTATAGGACCAGCACTGAAATCGTGGTAACAAAATCAGCTGTTCCATTGGATAACTTTCGTCTTGGTAGAATGAAGTTTTTCTATGGATCAGTTGTTATTTTTCGCGATTTAAGTGTTGGTCCAATAGTTAAAGTTGATCATAACGATGAGTACAATGACATCCGAGAATACGTCCGTCATTTAAAAAACATTAACATAAACCAATATTATATAGAGGAAAGATTTTTATTTTTGTATCTTTGTATGTTTGTAACGAAAATACAAAAACTACTGGTCCGATTTCATAAATTAATTCACTATTAGAAAGCTACATTATCCCTGAGTGACATAGGCTATGAAACGCGAGCGAAGCCGGAGACAAAACACCTAGTATTATGGTAAAATCAGCAGCTATAACACGAAACATGAATAATACAGATTAAAACACTCGATAAACAAATAGTTAATACTTCACATAAACACCTCATTGATTATAGCGCGCAAGAAATGTAAATTGGTACAGGTTAATTTGTACTGTGAACACAGCAAACACAAACAAGGCGGTGTACTAATACATAAATATGTAAATATTGCCAAGCCAATGTTGCTTTACAATTAATTTTTTTCAACATATATGAAAAAATATGGCCCTCAGTTTCTCGCCTGTTCTTCTGGGTATAGGCTCTTTTTCGAACAAGGTTGTAGAGTCATTTTTATAACTCTGACGATCATACGTGTATCTTCGATACCCAATTGATTGAAGACAATCATTTTGACTTTGAGCTGATGAACACATGCACACGAAGATCAAGAAAGGCTATGTAAATTCATGGAATTGATTACTCATCCATACTAATATCATAAGAAAGTTAATTTAGTTTGATTAAAATTTAATGTAAGCGATTTTAATATTATGTAAGCGCGCGACCACTCTACTTTGGTAATGCTTTGATCGGACTCCAAGATACCGACTGAGCCCAGTTTGGGGCCCTCAGCGTATACAACTTGCCTTTGTACTATTAGCTAAATAAAGAAATTTGATGTCTGTCTGTTTGTAGGCTTTCACAGCTAAACGGCTGCACGGATCTTAATGAAATTTGACAATTAGTTACAGTATGTATATCACGAGGATGCTATTTTTTTTAAATAAACGCGAACGAAGTCGCGGGTAACAGCAAGTAAATGTTTATTTATGAAGCTACAACTTTGCGTACAGAAAATAATGTTTAGAATACAAGTATGTAGATTATGCAGTGTTTCCGCAGGCAGGTATTCGATTAATTTAAACTAAGCAAAGGCCGACCGGCAGTTTACGCACAAGTTTTCATATTAATGTACGTTGAATAGATTTTAAATTAAGTTAAGATGGCAGTTTGATTAGATATGAAAATATCCTGGTAGCATCAAAATTTTGAAACAACAAAGATGAATAGCAACTAGGCAATAAACGAAATTATCTATGCTAATAATACTGGCAGTAATAAAGACGGATTCGATTCGTCGACCGCAAACCACAATAGCTTTAGCTCACAAACTTCACAATATTGATGTTGATGTTTTTAATCCATTCTACCTTGACTTGATTTCTCTGTGAAGAGCGACAGTTTTGCAATACGCTAGAACTTAAATATTTCCATTTTTATTAACTAATTGCCATATAGTCCGAAAATCTAATCAAGCGCTAGACATAAAAATATGATATGTAAGGCCAGAGCTTCGGTGCGTTCCTCTGGAATACCCAGCCTCCTCCGTCAAGCACTAAGGCAAGCCCCGGATGGGATTTTAATCGGTACAATCCTACGTAGCTCGGCTACACACCATAGCAGCCGGTCTTCCGAACATTTCCTTCTCGTGAAGGCTGGTTCACACGTCAATAAGCACAGCGCGGCGAGTTAACTTGCCAACCTGGCGAGTTTAGCTGTTATGCACATTTGGACGGTTCAAGAGATACTAAATAACTACTTGTTACTTAAGGGTTCCGCAAAGCTCTGAATTTTCCATGCAAACACGCTTGTCGAATTTCTTGGAAACTATTTGTCAGATAGTGATGAAATTTGGCATGGCCGATTAAATGAACTATATCTCCTTCTCTATGTTTTTGGTTTTTATAAAACGTTCTCACGAGAAAATAGAGCTATGACAAATATCCGCGTTTGTAAAGAGTCACTTTTGACTGATTTATTTAATAGAAAAACAAAGCAAATCAAAAATCCCTTTGCATAGGGACGTTGTCTGCATAATTCGTTTTTAAATCCATTATGCAAGGGAAATTTTTAGTTATTTAGATGATTAGATAAGTGCGAAAGGCTTAAAAAATATTGTAATTGCAATTTGTTACTCTGTTAATAACTTTAGAGCCTCGTCAGTATTTTAAATTGCTCTCTTGTCGTCTTCTTCTAGAGGAAATGGCAACAGAAAACCTTTAGCCAATATAAAGTTGGCCTAAAGTGTTCGCCGGACCCTTCATACTTGTCAGATTTAAAGTCGCCACAGTACTTATTGGCGTGTAAATCAGCCATAAACTAAAGAAATCCGAAACAAAAATGTTGTAGCTATAGTATTAAAAGAAGGTGAAGCGGTAGAGCTGACAAAGCAATGAAAAGGTTCACCCAGCCATGGTCGCTGCACCGCATAAACGAAACGGTGATGTCATTGACTTAAGTACTGCAGCCAAGGGTTAGTCTGAACGAAACGGCGAAGATTTAGAAGACATTCTTTTGAAGAACACAGAACTACGTTTAACTAAATAATGAATTTGGGACACTTTTCCAACACGGTCGCCTGACCCCAAACTAAGCAATGCTTGTACTATGGCTGCCAGAGACTGATGTACATAAATATATATTTTTAAATGCATACTTAAATAGATATTAACACCCAGATATAGAACAACCACTAATGTTCATCACATGAATGTTTGCCCTAGGTGGGAATCGAACTCACGCCCTAAGCTCAGCAGGCAGGTTCACTACCAACTGAGCCCTCAGGCAGTTGAAAACTATAGCAGTTAAAATGCGGAGATTTTTTTTCCTATTATGTTTAATAATGGACTGAATAGGCGCATAATGATGATTTATCATCTTCTTACCCTCATCCCACTTAGCGGTGCTATTCACTACATTCGGAAACGTTTCCGATCGGATCCCACAAATTTCAATCTTCATTTGTTTGAATCTCAGTATACTTTTATAAATTTTGGAATAGGGCATCGAGTATAAATCTTATCGGAAGAATGAATCACGTTTAAAAACTTATGAGTACGGACTGAAATTCAAATAATTTGAGTTTAACACTTTTGGAATCCAAAGGGAAACGTTTTTAAATGATTGTGAATACCTATGCAGGTGGGGTCGGTCGGTGGAGTGTGTAACTTTGTCCATTTGTCTCTATCACTCGTTAATAGCCGGGTCTCCACCGACCGAGCATGCCTCGCGAGGCACGCTTCCATCTCGCTCTGGCTGCTAAGCTTACCACGCTCCAGACTGAGATAGAAGCTTGCCTCGCGAGGCATGCTCGGTTAGTGGAGACCGGGCTAATGATGGTTATTCCCAAAAAATATGACTTGATTTAAATGACTAATTCCGAATTAGAAATGTAATAATTATGATGCAATGATCATTATCAACTCCACAAATATAAATATTGTCTCAAAGTCTCTGTGTGATCAAGAGATACGTGAATCAAGAGCTGTACAATTCAATTGCTAGCTTGGAAATTTACAGAAATTCGTACTTGCAAAAAAAATTAAACAAAGATATTACGAAAACAGGTATATTTTCGATTAATACTTAGATACTTTTGTTCCCGTCGGCAGTGTAGCATGACAAAATCATTGTTCCATTTTCCTTAAGAAATACTAAGATTACCTTCGGATAAATAAATGTCTGTGAAGATCGTGGACCGAATATTTGCATCTAATATTGCATGAAATTCCACAATCGTGACCTGTTTATTATTGTACCGAGTTGTTCACAATTATGAATTACTAGATGCGCCCCGCGGTTTCACCCGCGGTTAAAAAGTATCCTATGTGCTATTCTAGACTATAGTCTATCTCTGTGCCAAATTTCATCCAGATCTGTTCAGCCGTTTTGGCGTGAAAGAGTAACAAACATCCATACATCCATCCATCCATCCATCCATACATACAAACTTTCGCGTTTATAATATTAGTAGGATGTTTTATTGCAGCCACTAGTGAAGACCAATAAGACTATACACTAAATGTGAACACTTTTGTTTTTTTAATAACGAACAAACAGCTACAACTTGCTACTAGTTCAGTATATCTCAAACAGTTCAAGGGTCAAGGTTCTGTACTTCCAACCAGATTATTTGTGTCTTTTATATTCGTACTTGGGCTGGTGGTATCGTTTCACGATTTTATTGAATAACGAACAGCGCTCCATGGTTTTAACTTTGCAGGAACCGTAAAAAATCAGGGATGAATAGCAGTTTTCGCTATCTACCTAAATACTGTGTCCTCAACCATCATCATCAACTATTTTCAATTCAGTGCTATATTTTTTATTATTTTTAAGAGTAGAGAACTATTTTAATAGTTCTACTTTTTTGCGCGCCATCCGGTCTTGTGCCAGTCTCATCCTTTCTATTACCTTCCCAATGTATTTACCAAACAGAAATTGACGTAGCAATTAGCCAGAAGTTTGGTAAACGGATTGCCCTTCAAATTGAAGCGTGAAGTCCTATCGAACTATTCGTCGGCAGATCCGCTCAGGGGTATAATCGCATATACTGGTTTGCCTATTGCGTGAACGGACCGTCGTCATAGCACTTCAACGGCTTCCAACACGGTCAAAGAAGCCTTGCAGTATGGATGGATATCTTATTTTTAGCTGTTATACTTGATAACTTTATGTTGGACTATTCATTCATAATACTCTGCATGGCTTACCACATATTTTACATCAAGCTTAAATATTAATAAAAACACATACCTATGCATGGTACTGCTAATAATATTGATGCTTTAGAACTGGTTTCTATATATGCAGAATTATGAATATAGTTTTGTAAGTTTATTGTAAGAGGAGGTATGAGTTTTTTTTAAATCTTTAGATAATTTACGAAATAGAATAATGATAAGAAAAGAGCGAAGCTATTACAAACTGTAAAGCTGAAATTGTAGACGAAATAGTACATTGTTAGCCTATTACAACCCTTTTAAAGGCGTGAGTGTTTCTTTGAATACAGAGCGGAGTAAAGGATTCTAGCGTAGAAACTAGCGCTTCTTGAATAAATGAGATAGAACCCATATTTATGATGAAAAGCGTATCGTATATCATGTAAATAGCCGGCATATTGGGGAATTGTACAGCTAAGCAAATGTAGCGGTTATCACAAAGCGAGTAAACTTCACGGTCCAGCGGCTGCACATTCAGATTGCACTAATTCGACGAATCCAATCTAGCCGTGTGGTTGCAGAAACGTGGGAGCATATTGCAGAGATTACACGTGGCATGGTATTGGAAATATACTAAATATATCTAGTGTTTGAAAGCATTATTATTAGGCAGCCGATAATAGAATTAACACGAACATAAAGTAAATGCTAAAATTTTTGCGCAATTTGCTCAGACAGTCAAAACAATGGTATCTATGTAGGTATATCTCGTTGTGAGTACTTATAACTTTCTAAAGTTAAGAAAATGTAGAAGAATAAAAGTGGCCAGTTTCACACATACTCGTAAGTATTGTAAAACGATGAGCAGTAAAAATTTATAGTAAGTACTTTTTACTTCAGACTATGTTTGTGTGGTGACAAAATTACGAGATAAAAAAATTGCTCACACGATAACGCAAATAACTTAATCCAACAGACTTTACACCTTTTGTTTGAGCTCCATAAAACGGAGATGTTATACAAATATTAGTTAAAAATATTTATTTTGCGGTAAAACTAAATAACAAAGTTGTAATTACGGCATTGTTCAGACAGTAAATATATAAACGAGTAAAGTAACGTAACTATTTGTGGTACGTTGACCCCCGTGCAACAGAAGAACACACATTTCGATTCTTACCGTCTTGCAAAGCCAGTTTTACTTTGACCTCATAAACCACGACTGCAGTCAAACATGCTGTTAAGTATTCTGCGGTTCTGGCGTACAATTTCAATAAGGTTCGAAAGCCACCATGGGTCAGCATAGACTTGTCAGACATCAATATTCAGCCGGGCGAAGTGAAGCAATTAAAATTCTGCGCACGAGTGTAATTGGGACCGCAATAGATGATTATCTGGTGGGTACGGTCGGGAGTGGCCGTTTCGTTGAAACCAATCGATAAGCGGAATTTCAAAGTGTGGCTTTAGTTAGATAGTAGCCGGTTCGCTCTATGCGCCAGTTACGAATTGAAGGAAACAACACTGTTAAGTATGTTAATAGGTTTGTTTAGTTAAAAATTTTCAGACAAAACAGACGTTGAATCGCGTGGGTAAGTAAGGTCATTGAAGTCAAAGCGATTTGATAAATAAAGTATGAGATACGACGACACTTGAAAGAATTATTGTCGGGAAAAATATGAGTTAAATTACAAGTAAGCGACTACGTAGAGCCCTACATAATATGAGTACATCAGAATATTTGAGGTGTTTTAGAAATGAAATAGGTTTTTATTTTTCTAATAAAAAAAGGTAAATAGGATTATGAGCCGTGGCTTCATTATGAAACCATTAGTTCCAATAAAGAGAGGCTCACAAAAAAAAAATCAGACGCGAAGCGACAAACACTCGATCAATTAGGTATGACTTTAAGTATACTTCAAGGGTATGACTTGCGAAGCCAAAACAGAACCGAGCTTAAAAAGAGTGGGCAGTGGAATCGGGATAAAGTAATTAAATTCCGTGTAACACATTTTAATAATTTAGACTTAACAATCATTGAGGTAATTAAATAAGTTTATGTAATTAGAGTAAATTATCCAACTTGGTGATGGATGAGTCACCCATAGGAATAAAATTAGCTACACCACAGAATAAAAAACAATTGCTACATCAATACTAGTCAGTACTACTACTGATAATCATTCATTGTCTCAGTAATAATCTTTAATTGCACTATTCAAAATAATCAGCTCGTGAACACTTTTGTCTCGTTCAGTTCCATTGAACCAAAACGAGACGCATAGAATTAGCTGTCCTTCATAGGCTTGATTTGCATCGAGCGTCATACCAATTTATAGGCCATACCAATTTCGTCCGCATAATCTGCTGGTGTAACTTGATTGGTCACACACCTGCACTTTGCAGTCAAATCTGTTTGGAATCAAACGTGCTTCAATTAGAGATGAAACTTCCTAGAATTGAGTCTCTTAAATATTAACAAAGTGCAGTCATCTTGCCGCCACACGCTTGGCAAGATGTCTCTTCAAGCGCAATCAGTAAAAACCTTTTAAAATAGAGAATCTGTCCTGCACTGGCAGAAAATTTGCAGGAGAGTTGCCAAGGATAGTGGTAGTTATGTTTTGATTCCTCCAACCTCCATTGAATTAGAAAATAAAATAGAACTTGTTGAATACTAACTTCCAAATCACCCAGTTCTGTTACTTTTTGTTAAAATTTTACGATGATCTGCAGAGTGAAAATGAAGTAGCCAATTGTCAAATTAGCAGTAATCTGCCAAAATCGGTCACACTGATCGAGTATGCCAACTTTCCAACCGTAGGTACAGCGCCAGTATCAAATTGAATGTTGGCGCTTTCAGATATTTAATATCTGAAAGCGCCAACATTCAATTTCTGCAGTTTGCATCGAAATCTCATTTAATATTCAAGGTGGTTTAGAAGTAGTTTCTGAGTCTTTCGAGGAGTTATGAAATTTCGCACTTTGACTCCTCAAATTTGATATGGGTTTCGAGATATGAATTATTTATAGATAAGTACTAATCATCCTAGAGACAATTCTTTCTTTCAATGCTTACAGGTAATGCTTAACAAACCATGGTAAATGTTTGTTTAGCGTTTTTATCTATTGTAGAGCAAATCAAGGGAGAGTTAACTATAATTTCGATCAGTTACGATTTTTAGGATTTACGTTGCACAATTATTATTTTGGAGATTATATTTTTAAAATGATAACTGGCAAGTTTGAACTAAAGCCATTAATAACCTATTAAGCATTTTCTCATTGAGTATCTCATGGTGATAGGATGCTAGGTCAACAAACTCAGCCGGGTTAACCAAGCTAACGATAGTACGACGACCATTCATCGACTGTACTGTACAGTTAAAACTCAGTGACCCATAATAGTGAAAAAGCAATAAGTTGGCTTACTGTGACTAAAACCTGTGTTGTTTAATGAACAGAAACAATTAGAACACCTTTTCGCAAACAAAGATTGTCGTATTTTAGATTTATCGACAAGAAAATATATGCTTTTGAAATTCTGGAAGCTTGTGTACTTTTATTGAGTTTTGTATGGAAATCGTTTAACTGCTATACAAAATAAATAAAGTAATTATAAATATGATAGAGTAAGACCACAGAGAGAAAAATAAAGAGCATGTGGCACATGATATTTTAATGAGCCTACTACTGTATCGTAACTATTTAGAAAATGAGGTGTTATTTCTTTGACAACGATACTAGAATCAGTCCATAGAATCACAACGTGGTTTCCTAATCATGATGCGTGAAGCACAAATCGGATGTTACCGACAGCTAAACCACGGTCCGAGACACTACCGCGAATACCAATTCAAATTCTGATGTAAAATTTAAAATTTGAATATTTGTAGATATGCATACGGACAGTTTCATACAATTGCTATTCATATTTGATATCATGATAAGCACTTCAACTGATGAACGCAGTAGCTCTTTGGACGTCACCACTCTAAAAGTTGTCTTATACCATAAACGGCATGACGCAAATAAATTTTACCACAGCATTCACAATGAAAATACGATGTGTAGATAAATGTGAATTCCGCAAGTAAACTGGTGAGTCAAAGCAACAACCGGTAAAGGGAAACGCTAGATTCTTAAATGGCATCACGAAAACTCACCATCAACTTTGAAATCCAGGGTGAAAGATATGCGACACTTGTTCAAACTCTAGCCACTCTCACTCGCGGGAAAGCTCGAAAGTTTATTGACACGGCCAACTTTTAAAATGCAAGAACCACACGCACGGCACACGTCTGCGCCACTCAAGAGTTGAATGGCAACTGATGATGCGTAAGGTAACAACAAGCAAGCAAGATGCAACGGTACGACAGCCTTCGCAATGGAAACGTGGGAATTTCAACTTTACTGCTAGAGGTTTGGATTTATTTACGCGTTTCCCGAGACTCTACCTAAATTGAATATTGTGGGCTGTAATGGTTTATAGAGGAGGTGCAGGTTTGCCTCGAGTTTGCCCACGCGAATTTGCCTGGCCATAGGCTACTTTAATAAAACTATTATACATTCCCATTTCAAGTTAGAATAGATTTCTAAACAAAGCATAGTAGTGGATTGAGGTCCTAGTATTAAATAAAGCAGAAATGAATCGTGAGTTTTAGTATATAGACTATAAGTTTTAACTTAGTAAGGATTTTTTACACGCGCATGATGAAACTCGACGATCACCAGAATGTCTAGTGAGAATGATATTTTGTATCGTGCATATTTACTACCAACTTTAGCGGAAGCGAAGTATATTTCTTGCTTCAACACTTGATTGGATCGTCTAGTCATCTATTGTATTGGATTGTGTCCTTGGGTTGAGTGATAGGCCTCAATTATAACGATGTAACTTTAAGCCTGCCAAGGGGTTATTAGACTACTGGCAGGCTGGACACACTTTAGCTTTTTCAATCAAGGTTGCCGGAAGCTTATTCAATTTCCATGCCCGGAACTCACTATAGCTACTAGGTAAAATATTTTCAACTTAGAATGAGTTAAGTCGAGCACTCGAAAGCTACCAGTACTACCATTTACAATTTTCAAAAAGGAATTCCGTACTACGTATTGATGACCTATTTTGTATCTACAAGATACGATGTTTTCCAGCAAAAGATTAGTCCAGACTGTTTGATGGGTGGTTGGTTATGGAGATGAAGTATAGAAGCACTCTAGTTAGGTGGTTAATGAGGTTTTTTTTTTTACATTTTAATAACTAAGGAACCCTAGTTTCATCTCTGTCTGTATAAGACTGACTGAAATTACTTTTGAAATGATCACGACTCGGTGGATAATTATCGGAGTTTGATAGTTTGCGAAATATAGATAGCAGCACGCCGCGACAAAATTTCGGCCACTCTTTTTATATCGAGAGTTCAAACAAAAGGTTTCGGAAAATCCTTACAAAATTTTTGATCTACGATTAAGTATAATGATTTATTAAACTCTAACATACTTGTACTTACATAGGATGAGCACAGCGAGCGTGTCACGACCACAACACCTACTTGACAGATTTTTTTATGACGAAACGAGCATGACGCTCGCCTGACGTTAACTCTTATAAGATGGCTACATTACTTGGATTAATGTAAAAGAGCAGCTGTTTCAAAACACGTTTCTTTATTAGCATACCGGTTTATGCAAATAGTGTGACATACTTCAGGTACATATTTAGAAGTAAACACGTCGAGCCTTATCTGTTTTCTAAAGGCACAGCAGTACGATTCTGCAGTGTGCGCGAACTTGCACGAACGCTGAGAGAGCGCTGAATTCGCGATGAGATGCCCGATTGGCATATTCCGAAAAAACCTAAACCACCAATAACACCACCTGTGAGGAACGCAGAAACGAAAAGAACTTTACAACGGTATTTCTTAAGATTTGGAACTTTGAGCTTTCCGGTTTTTTTTTCAATATTTTACGCTACCCAAACAGTACTTAGAGCAAATCATTGATTCAAGTATTTTTCTGTGACTCTCGTGATCGCTCAAGTGAATACTCGTCAAAAAATCAGACAGGCTACAGTGAGATGCGGGTGAGGAGGGCCGGCAGCGGAACAATGGGAACATTATTTTATTGTTCGTTGCTCGGCTAGGCAAAATGTTCGAAGCATAGTTTGATACGTCAGAATGTTCTGTAAAACATTTTAGTTTGAACTTGTATTCCGCGCGAATTTCGGTTTGAATTCATGTGTGCGAACGCTCAGATCTGGCTGCACCTTAACCGGTGGTGCAAGGAAGTCATGTAGACATGTGTGTGTACAACTAATTTCCTAGTTTTGTCATTATTTCTTTGCTATTACTCATAGCATTTGTCGTGTTAGTCTTGATAGGGATATATTTTTATTTGCTTTGTTTTTGCAATAGAGCAATTTGATCTTAGAGAGGTTTCTATTTTTTATATTTTCGTATCTTAGAAAAAGAAAGAAAAAATATAATATGTATGTACAAAACTTACGATAAATCACATTTCAGATAAATTAATTACATCATCCATCATAATATTATTCAGAAAGAGAGCTACCTATTTCATTTTCTTTACGTTGCATGTTTCAAACCGAGAATTTGTTTGGGCCTGTGAAAAAGGATCTACCAAGTCTCAAGCGCACAATAAAAACTTAATTTATCTTGAAAATTACTAATTTTCAATGTTTTTTTTTTCAATAACATTCACGAAATAGGTAAAAGGCTTGCCTTGCCGCGTGTCTAGCTAAGCTAGCTAACAAAGTATAGCTGCCCTTTTTCAAAGTAACGACGACCTGCACTCTCGCACCAATGCTATCGGCCTACAATGAATGGAGTAGTGAGCTAAAAATAGCCCCACAATGTACAGGAATCAAACCTGAATGGACACACCCGCGCACCCGCCCCCTAGCTAAATAGGCCACTGTGTCAGCAGTGACGTTACGACCACTGACGTCACGGACGCATCACACAGTTGGGACTGCTAAATAATCTGTGTCCCAGGTGAAATTGGGGAAATAGGTCAGAAATGCGGAAGATTTTTTCATCTTGAGCAAATTGGAGGACTTTTAGTCCGAACGGCCGAATTGGAACAAGGAGATCGTGGGAAGACATTACGAAAGATGCTCAATTTGCCGCTGATCCTTTCTGGAATTTGTTTGTTTAAATACAAAATAAACAGACTAGAGCAGATTATCTATAATAAAGTAGCTCTCATTTTTATCTTAAAATTGTAAATCCCCTTTAGATTCTTAACCTTATTCCCGCCACAGGCTATATCGAATTTCGCGCATTTTCGAAAATGACAAAGGCAAAGAACACATTAACACTATGGATTAAAGCTGCCGGAAATTACCATTAATTTTAAAGTGGTTGGCAAGGGATCTCTACATATCTAGAGGTGGTAAATACAGCTACAAAAACTGAAAAAACTGATCTCACGATTTCCTCATAGGATGCTCAAGCTCACTATCGCGATTTTAGCATACAAAACACCCTGCGGCAAGATTTGTGACCTCAATCAACTATCTATCAACCCCTCGCCCTCGAAAAGTGCAAACTACAGCAAAAACTCCACAGATATCTGTGATGAAAAGACGAGAAAACTAGGTCACACATTTGCTAAGAAAAAGATGCTGAAAAACTGCAAACATGTGCAAGAAAAGGCGCCAGAGCAACGACCAACTTATCTGTACAGTTGGCTAAAGGAGGGCACTAAAAATTTTCCATAAGAGGCTACCAGTTTTGTTCAGAGCATATGATGGTGGCTCCCTTGGCCTGTGCATAGATAAGTTGGTCTTACTAATATCTACAAGCCACAAAGGTTGGTAGATGGAGTCGACCGAAATGAGGCAACTGGCAGCCACACAAAGGGATGAACCACTGAAAAGGCATGTTCTTAAAGGCTGTGTCAAGATATTCCTATGCAGAACTACTGCACTGTACCTGCACCTATACTTCATTCTTGTTAATGCTTTATCAAAATGTAATTACTAATAGTATGATTATTTAGTCTAAACCAATTTGAATTATTTATAACTAGCAGCGTCCGCTAGTTATAAATATAAGTATTATAACTATATTTTTGTATGTCCGTTAGTATATCTGGCTGCCATAGTACAAGCTTTGCTTACTTTGGGGTCAGACAACAGTGTGTGGTCCCGACAATGTATTTAATTATTTATTTACTAAGCCTACCACACAAAAAATTGGATTACCTTATAGACTATTGAACGTCTAAAGATAATCAACCCAGTAGGGTCAACACACTGAACAGTATTATGTTAGGGTAATTAATTGGTCTAAAAGCATTTTTTTTAATAAGATTCCACGGATACAAATGTCATGCGGATTATTTGAGCAATGATTTAAATGGACAATAGCTGACATTGCGAAAATATTGAAATAAAAATTGTAAAGTGCTTTTCTAGAATCATCATGATCATAGTCTTACATGTTTCCACTGAGAGCTCCTGAATTGTGGATGTATGATCTGGTTTCATCACAGAGTGGTGGCTTATGTTTTTAAAATACATAGAACCCTGAAACCACTATCAAGTCTTCTTATTACATTTTTTACTATGCAACACACTATGATGTTCACTCCATAAATTTGTCTGATTATTTTTGATGGTCATTTGGTATGTCTATTAATAATATATAAAAATGAATCACTATTTCCCTTGGTCATCCCATCACACGAGAACAGATGGAACATTTTTGCAATTTTTTTTTGTTGTGTTTATTATTGCCAGGAGAAGGATCTTAAAATGAAAGAAAAAATTTAGATATTTTCCCGAAAAAAATAAAGGTTCCTGTGGGATGTGGGTGAAACTTAGTAAATAATATTTTAATTCTTTTAAAACATTAGATCAAAATTTTGCAATTCACAGTGTTTATTCCCATCATAAGATAAAATAATAGTCCCAATATATCTTTATTTTAGTTTTGGATTTGGATCGAATTGTTGGGTTACTAAGCAAGTACTATGCATAGGTTCTGGAGATGTGCACTAGTAATAACCAAATCTTGTTAGGTACTAAATAAAAGCCTTAACAACCAACTAACATACAATGCACAGCCTAAATCAGTGGATCTAGCAGCAATAAATTTTGCACAGGAGTTCCTTATTATGTAGGTGACTACTAAAAACACTAATTTTAGAAATTTACATACCCTAAGAGAGTTAAGTAGCAGAGCAGCACCACGCTCGAAGCTGCGGCAATCAGCTAGTTTCGTTACAAAACCTCTTAATTCACTGAAAAAATGTACACACAGCCGTGAGAAAGGGGTTTTATGAACTGAATAAAATATAAGGGCCAAGTTACGGTAAGTCCCCACTGTATAATAAATTAAGAGCGCGGATTCAGATCGATTCGCAGCCACGAACAAACCAGTAACAAAACTTAAATAGGTTACAAGAATCGTGCTAGAGAAACGTAGTGCCCATTCTTCATTAAGCTTCTTCAGTGCTTAGGTACTAAGCGAAGGCTGACATTGGCCTTCTTTCAGCAGCAGGTAAGTACGTACAATTTACACTTACCAGCACAACATAATCAATACTACCGACATGTGTAATTTGTAGACTTAAAAATAGTAGATAACTCACCTATATAACACGAAAGAAGAAGTTAACACTGTCACAAAGAAGTCGCGTAAAAAACTAGGAATTACACACTTTGTGCTGTAAAATTTTTAATAAAAATATTGGAAGGGAATCAGCCAAATTAAATTACGGCCGCCCATTTTGTTTCGTCGGTGTCTGACAGTGACAAATAAAATAATGGACAATGACAGTAAAAAACTGACATTTGACAGCGATTGTCTTTTTTTTTTGTTTTGCCCCGTAGGACAGGCTAAAGCCAACATGGTCATACCACATTGTCTTGAGAAAAGGGCGAGAGGTCAGATAAATCTCTCCCCTTTCCCCATTTCAGTAAAACCGTGGATACTTTACTGAAACTTGATTCGAGTTATGTAGAGAACACCAAAAGTAAAATTTCCTAGTGATTGTATCATTTGCCCACACTCGTTTATGTTATCGAACCGGCAAAGATTAATAATCCACCTCTATTACACTTGAACACTCGAAGAATCACAAGTTTTAGAAAATAATACAGAATCACGACACAATCTTCTTTCCGTTTCCCGTCAAAAACTCCTTGACAGTGATTGAAAATAACAGTGGAACCTATATTTTTTTGAAAATCGGCTTCGGCTCGGCTTTAATTTTTGTTATCTTTTACCATTTGTCCTGTTTTGGCTTTTAACAATGTATATATTTAGCAACAATCACTCGAAAAATCCATAGTTTTTCAAGGCTAACGAGTTTTTAACACATTTTTGACGCCAAAACTTCAATGCTATAACATAATATCTGAAGGAAAAAACTAGCAGTCTTGGCTTTATTGTAAAAGCTAAATGCGCAAGTTAGCTTTTCTAAAACTCGCCATCTGTTAGACGTAGTCTACAACGTAGTCGTCGTTGCTCACGGTTAAGCATGAGGCTGATGAGGTTGCGCATTTGCGCAAAGCGTTTCAACTACATAATTTAAGGATAGTACAACCTGAAACACACAGATGTCGCTTCTGGGGCTGTAATTATATCCGACTGCTCTTGTTGGAGGGCAATGTTTTACGGACAGGTATAGGCATGGTGTAATAATATACTCCGTCAGATATAGCAATCAGCAACACGTCGTGACGTCAATCGATGCTTAAGCAAACCCGAAATAAGTCATTTACAACAAGTTCGATCGAGACTGACGATGATGACGTCATTTACGCGTTTCCTGAATGCTAGGCCGTGTTTTTTTACCCGACTGCGGATAAACAGGAGGGTTATGTTTTTCGAGTGTATGTATGATTGTATGTGGGTACGTATGTGTGTATGTATGTACAAGGTTTCGTACGTTTCGTGTTTGGCACGCCCTACAACCTAAACAGCTTCATGGATTTCAACATGTGAGGTGTCATTTGAATCGTCTTGATCGTGGAAGTGACATAGGGTGCAACTAAGGGTACAACATTTACAGTCGAATTTTTGTTTTTCTTTTAATAATGTTAGGTACTTGTTGGTTCATGGGTATAGGTAGGTAGGTATATTTATTCGTTTTTTCGTACGCGTGTGTTGATCTAAGCATGTTTTGTTAAAATTATTCGAGGTAATCCGAGGTAAATCGGCGCATAGTTACTATTATTATTTTGCAACATCTTTAATTTAATAGGGTTTTACCTCAATTCCTTTCTAAACTGTTAAAACCTAAAACTATTTCTAGGCAATAAATAAAACATTTGAGTATGAAAACTAAAACAATTAATTAAAAAAATATTAGTTAAGTACATAACAACATAATATAAGTTCGGTACACTTCCACACACGGTCGCCTGACACCAAACTAAGCAAAACTTGTACTATAGCTGCCAGAGACTGATATACAAACTTAGACAATATAGAAGTATGATTACCAAGTAGATATACGCAACCTGATGGATTTTATAGTAGGTAAGGCAAAATCATACAATAAGCACAATAAGAAACACAACACATTTTAAGTAATGATGTATCATAAGGTGGTGGATAGGTATTATAAAACATGGAAGTTATGTTCCTCAAATGCCATACAATAGACGATTATTTTCTGAATCTCCGAAAATTATAGATCAAACGCTGCAGCGTCCATACCATTTGGTTGATTCGAGTAACGAAGTAATCAAGAAGAGCCTAGCCTTAGAGCTTAACTTATCGATGACGGAAATTTCAATTGGCGTAAGGGACAAAGTACGACTTTTCAGGAGAGCCAAAAAACGATTTTTTTTATGACTTTTTTTTTTAAATCAGTTCTAACTTTTGTTGTCTTTGGTCTACGGCGATTTCGTCTGAGAAGCTTAGTCTTAATTTTTAATGATCTTTTTAATGGTTTTAGTTAAAATGAGCTATAACGAATAGTTTAGGAGATTTTGCTCCTTACGCCCTATCAATTTTACCAACTTTTTCCCTTACGACTCAACAAAATAATTGGATTTGCAAAATCAAGAGGTCGTAAGTCCATTGTGTTTTACTCCAAACCAGTCGTATATGCGTTTTTATATTCAAGAAATTCGATTTATGTGAGGCGTAAAGTAAATTATGTTTAAAATTTTGGGTAGTATCTAGTACAGATTTATTGTAAAATTTTGAATTAATTGTGACTCTTCCTCACGAAACGCGTATTTTGTGTGTATAAGTATACATTATATACAGTTATTATTATAGTGTATACACACTATTATAGATATTTATATTTTGTTAATATAATATATTATATTATTTATGTATATCATATAATAATATTTATATTATATTAACATATATTATTTTACTGTTTGAACACTTCGCACCCAATCACGCCTTCTTAGAGTATCTAGCTCCCAAAAATATTTAAATAAATGTTCTCGTCTTGCTTCAGGTATATCGTAACATCCCCTAGTACATTTGCCTTTCTCACAGGTATTTTTATTTATCGTTTTCTCTACTTTAGGGTTTCCCGATCGAGTTGTGTAGCATTTTTCGCTATCTTTATGTATCTTTATGTGTTTTTATACCTAGTCTAGCCATAAGTTCTGTTACAAATGAAAATGCATTTATTTTAATACAGTAATGTAATGTTAATAAAAGTTATATGTACACACTACACATGTATTGAAGTCCTAACAAAAATATTACTATTATATATAGGATTTTAGTCGGTCTGGCCAAGAATCTATGGATTTACGGACTGTTTCCATGGGAAATTTAGCCACTGCTTGCTTCAAAGATTTCTTAAGTGACTCTATATGTCGGCGTGTCGTTTAGAGCAGGCCATGCCCTCTAAAACTGATAATAATTTGTAGTCCAGGGGGTTTAGATCTGGGCTAGAGGAGGGCCAGTCTTCAGCCCTTATAAAGTCCGGAACGTTGGCTTCCAGCCAGGCTTGGGTAGTTCGCGCCTTGTGACCAGGTGCAGTCTTGTTGGAAACTCCACGGTAGATTTTTAAAAAGTGTATTGCTAAGGGGTTTTACAACACCGTCTAAGACGGTCTGTTGATACACTTTGGCTGAAGTTTTCACCCCTTTTTCCCAAAAATGAAGCTTTGTGACGCCGTGATAGGATACCCCCCACCAAACCATGACTGACGCAGGATGATGACCACGCTGTAACTTTCCGACCACTTCCGTAGCTTCTTTACAGCTGTGAGCGTACACTTTGTCGTTTTGCTTATTGTAGTGCTCTTCTATCGTGAATTTTTTTTCGTCGGTAAAAAGGATATTTCTGTAACTTTCACCTGCATAACGGGATAGAAGACGTTTTGATCTATCCACTCTCTTTAACTGCAGCGATTGATTAAGGGCATGTCCTGTATATCGGCGATTTGCACCAAGATTTTTTGTTTCCTCATTGGGTTTCGGCAAGTCCTGGCTTTAACAGCATTACCAGCCTTAGTAGTTCTCATCGCACGCGGCCGCCCCTATCTTTTATGGTCTTCAACAGAGGAAGTGTCGGTATATCTGTCGATACTACGATATACGAACATACGACTGATACCAAGATTTTGAACAGTCTTAAAAATGACCGACGGTTCCATACCCACTTTGCGCAATGCAATCACTGCAATCCTGTTTTTTTTAACACCCCATTCCATGTTGTAAATTTAGTAATAATCACGAAAAATATATGTGAAATGGTGGGAAATTGATTGTAGTTTTCGCCATAATAAACGCATTCCAACTAATTCCAAACTTTTCTGAATCAGCAGACTCTGATTCTGATTTTCCACTTCACAGACCTGAACTTCCGCCGGAAAAATATCCTTCCCCCTCGGAAACAAAATCGATGAATGATTTATTTTTCTTTGCTTTGCGGTTTTCACGTTCTTTCTTGTAGTTAGATAGCCCGGCAGTTAGAGCTTATAATTTTCCAGTGAGGACCTTTTCTTTTTCACCAGATGAATCAAATGAATGTGCTGGTTGTTGTAACCTGGACTTTGTCGCTATGGGTAACTTTTTTTGTAGAAGATTTACCTGAATTGTGTGTGCTGGTTTTCCAAACAAGGAGTTCGTCGCTAAGTATGATATTTTTTTCTTTTTTATTAGATGGCAAGTCCATCTAGTAGTCGTGGCGGCAGCGGGCGGCTTCGAGTCGATGACTGGCGAACTTCACGTTACTTGTTCAAGGACAAGCAACAAATAGCGTGGCTACTACTTCCGCTGTATCAAAATTGATGCGTGCGCGGTAATTTTAAATCGAAATGACGTTTGTAGACCCAAGTCTCGTTATAAGGACATACTGGGGACTTAGTTTTTTATTAGATGTTTTTTTAAGTCTTCAGACTTACTTTAAGCTACTGTGATTTTGTACAGTTTGGATTTTATTTGAGGTCATAAAGGACATCAAAGAAAAGTGTGTCCCTTAAAACCATGAGCTATAAATCCAGCACAATTTTTCCGAAAGTCGTAAAGGTCAAAATGACAAAACTGTTAAAAATTCACCACTAAATATTTTTTGGAAAGCCCTTACGTCACACATTAAAACCAAAATGTCACTTAAAGCATTTTTTTGAGTAAATATTTGATCTAAGCCTAAAAAAAGTTGGGGAGTAACGGACATTTTTTTTGAGATAGAGAGATTTCAGATATACCATTCGAAAGAGCGGAAAAAACTGAGTATAGTGGCATTCATAACTCATTTTCGACCAAATGTCCCTTACGCCAATTGAAATTTCCGTCATCGTTATGCCTGTTCGTAATATCAGATTCTTGTTCGTAGCGCACACAACTTTCAGCTAGCCCGTAGCGCTTAATATCAGCCAATGACTATGAAACCTGTATGCTATCAGCGTAAGCTCGCACTTCTCAGTCTACCACTTTTACCGTAGGACATAGTTCGTAGTTAAGTGGGTAAGAGGACTTTTGGGGTAAGCTCACCCGTTTCACTTGTAACGCAAGAGAGTTCGTAGCACGTAGCATTTTTGGTGCAGGAGAGTTCGTAGCGCGTAGCATTTTTAGCAGACGCTAGCTCCTACCCCTAAGCATTTTTAGCGGGTACTCTAGCTTTTAGTCGTAGAAGACAGCTCGTCATGCGTAGCACTTTTAATGTACGCTAGCTCGTACCGCCAGCACTTACGGGAGAAGGTATATTTTCGCTCTTAGCACTTTTAGAAAACAAAAGCTCGAAGTGCGTAGCTAGACTGGTTAGTCAGTTAGAAGAAAATAGAGCTTTCATGAGATTGTATGGTTTGTAGTGCGTTGAGTTTTCAGTTCGTATGTTTTATATTTTGAACGTGTAAAATACGCTATTATAGCTTGAGGCACGGAGCGTTTTTGAGACGGTAGTTTGTAAGTAGTATGTAGTATTTGTAGGTTGGGCGATAGCTCGTAGCGCGTCTCATCTTAAGCGAACAAAATTAACTGTGATTTTTGACAAAAAGTTCATTACGTATACTTATTTGGTCTTACACAACGAGTTCATTCAGACACTTGCCTTTCTATTCGGTACGGGCAGGTATTTAAAACGGGACGACGTATCTCATGTAGCGATCGTAGCATCTCTCTTTAATCTTTATTGGTGACATTGAGGGTATTAAACACGGACTGTATACATGTGCTGTTGTAGCGTGTCTCTAATCTCTAGTAGTGATAGTGAGGTTGGGGAAGATGTAGAGCTTCCCAACGTCGAAGCGGCGGCTGGCGCAGAAGGCGTCGTACCGGTCGTAGGCCAGCCTGGCGCCGACAAACGAGGCCGCGAATGCGCAGACAACGAGCAGGGCGCACACGGCGGGGCACAGAACCGCGCTCAGCCGGCTCGCGCGCTCCGACACCGCCGAGCCCAGCTCGGATTCGGACACGCTGCGCCGGACTGAGTTCTTGGCCATCGCTGGAAGTAAATAGAGAAAATCAGCTGGTTGTTTACAATCTGGCTATGCTGAGGTTTCCGTTTTGTATAATTTAGCGTGTTGCGCAATTGACATTATGACTGTTTCCTAATATGAAATCAATCAACGTTACGGGTTCCAATTACTGTTGTGAACAATAAAGAGTTTTTTATTTGGCACAACATGGTAATTAAGATTCTTTTGAAAATTATGATCTTACTAATCCTACTAATATCCTACTAATATTATAAAGGCGAAAGTTTGTAAGAATGGATGTATGGATGTTTGTTACTCTTTCACGCAAGAACGGCTGAACAGATCTGGATGAAATTTGGCACAGAGATAGATTACAGTCTAGAATAGCATATAGGATACTTTTTAACCGCGGGTGAAACCGCGGAGCGCAGCTAGTAAGCATTATAAACGCGAAAGTTTGTAAGAATGGATGTATGGATGTTTGTTACTCTTTCACGCAAGAACGGCTGAACAGATCTGGATGAGATTTGGAACAGAGATAGATTATAGTCTAGAATAGCACATAGGATATTTTTTAACCGCGGGTAAAACCGCAAGGCGCAGCTAGTGTTTAAATATTGTAATAATTAAATTTCGTTAATCATGATAATAATGTTCATCTTAACAGCCCGGACATAGCACAAAACTCCTACTAGGCTTATTTATAACTATTAGCTATTGGTATTTCTTTTCTTAAGCTGTCCTTTCTGGGTCCTCTGCTCAAATCTTTTCCGAAATATGGGCCCCAGTTTAGATGGAAGTGAGACGCGCTACGTAACTGGGATAACGACACCTGCCGCTTATTTAGGTAGTAATATCTCAAAGATATTCAATATTATGGATTTAATGTCGACGCGACTCCCAAATAGGAACAAACCTGTGCTTTACAGACAACTTCGTCATTTTGTAAAGCACCAGTGGTGGACGTATTTCAAGAGGATAATAAGTTTTGAATCGTTTTTATTTACTTACGAGTACTTAGGGTCATATTCAGAAACAACGCACAATCATAAATCTTGATTTAAAACAGTTTTTTATGTATGGTAAAACAGTTTTAAGTATGGTAAATTTCTCTAAGCGTCGTTTTAGCATGCAGGCCTTAGTGGATAATAAACTGAGAATAATTATGAATCCTTACTTTTGAAGATCGTTGCTGTTATATGACAACATGAAATTGTTAAGATACCTTTTTCGGAGGGCTTTCTAACAACATTATGGTAAAAATATTTTAACCTCCTAAGACCCCTTGTACGTATATCTGTACTAAATAATTTACTCCAGTCAGGCCCGACATTAATTCTGACTTGTACTCATAGAGACCTAGGGTACACTTTTCTGTACATATTATTCAAACGACCTCATGTTCGTTTTGAATTTTCGCGGGCCTTATTACGTTATGACATTTGACACTTTACTCCATATTTTCTATTATTTTCAATGCTACCAACTGTTTAGACAACATTTGCGAAACACACACGTGAGATTACGAGAAAATGGCGCCACCCGGCTGCGCAGGTGAATATTAATCTTGTTTTATCCATAGGATCGCAGTCGATTTTACTCAATATATTTATTATCTTATTGCGCTAATTAGTAGTTGATTATTTTTTTTTATTATTTGGACAGTTTTGTTTTTGCAAACGTCTTTTATTGTACATCAAATAATTAAGTACATTTTTATGTACTTTGGGACGTAAGACCAAATCTTGGTGAAATAATTTTGTTCATTTTTCTACACTGTGGGTCTCAGTGTATAATCGCAGTTTGGAATATTTTTTATTTTTTATCACTTTGTTCTGCAGGTCTTACAGATGACGACATCTGTGACTTCCTTAATCAATCGGAATATGAAGATGATGGAACGGATGACGAATATAATCCACCCGTGAATCAAGAGGTTTCTTCTGATACGGATGAGGATGATGAACCTCCTTTACCTCCTCCTCCGCCTATATCAAGACGTGGACAAGGCAGAGTCCGTGGCCATAATGGTAGAGGCCGTAACCGCCGTGGGTCACGTTCTAGATCAAGCCACAGAGAGTATTCCGACGTATCCGTAGAAAATGATCAGGAAGCGGAGTGGCAGACTAACAATTTCAACCCATTAACTCCACAGCTTTCGGAACCCAGTTATCAGCCTACTGACACTGAAAACTTCAGCAGTATCAGTTATTTTGAGCAATACTTGGACGATTCCTTCATTCAACTGATTACAGAAAAAACTAATCAGACATCCGTAGTGAATACTGGCAAATCACTAAATCTAACGGAAAAAGAATGCAAAAAGTTTATTGCGATTACCATGATTATGTCTTGCTTGAATTTTCCTTATCTGCGAATGTATTGGGAACGAAGATGGCGAGTACCTTTGATTGCGACAGCTATGCCTCGGAATCGATTTTTCCAATTGAGATCATCTCTTAAGATTGTTTTTGATGGAGATGTGACTCAAGAACAGCGAACTAGTGACAAACTGTGGAAGGTGCGGCCAATTATCGAAAAAGTGTTACAAGGATGTCACAAACAAGTCAGGGAACAACACATATCCATCGATGAAATGATAGTGCCTTTTTCAGGAAGTTGTGGTATCAAGCAATACTGCCCAAATAAACCCAACCCTGTGGGCTTAAAAGCATTTGTACTAGCCAACCCAGATGGAACAGTTTGTGACTTTACTGTTTACCAAGGGAAAACCACATATCCTGAAGAAAACGCGGCAGGATTTGGGCTTGGAGAAAGTGCCGTTTTAAATTTAACACGCTCTCTAGTTCCAGGACACATTATTTATTTCGATCGGTACTTTACATCAGTAAAATTAGCTGAAGAATTAAATACTAGAGGTTTCAAGTGTGCTGGAACTGTCATGAAAAATAGAATTCCCGCTACACTAAGAAACGCTCTTCCTGACGATGCGGAAATGAAGAGACGAGGAAGAGGAGCAAATTCGGTTTTCGTCAACGCCGATGAAAACGTAGCATGCACCAAATGGTTTGATAACAAGCCTGTGGTTTTGCTCTCCACAATATATGGCAGTGAACCCCAAGATGAATGTCGTCGTTGGTGCAAAACTCGGCGAGAGTACATTACCATACAACGACCAATGGTTATTAAAATGTATAACTCTAAGATGGGAGGAGTTGACATGGCAGATCGAATGCTTTCTGTGTGCCCATCTAGGGCGCGAACAAAGAAATGGACAATCCGCTTTATTTCTCACATGATTGATTTATCGGCATCGAATGCGTGGATTCAGTATAGAAAATCAGAGTTGGACAAAGGTAGGCCTCTGAAAAAAATTGAGTCACTGAGGCAATGGAAACTAGCACTGGCAGAGTCTATGATGGAAATGACTTTTAATGAGTCTGAAGGAACCTCAGATGAAGAAGTAAATGAACCAACTCGTAAAAGAGGTAGGCCTGCTGTTATTCCGATCCCTTCTAAAACCAGTAGGATTCGGAGTGCATCACACATGCCAATATTTACAGGCGTGATGAACAGATGTCGAAAAGAAGGGTGTTGTAAAAGATCTTCTGCCAAATGCAGTACGTGCAATGTGATTCTCTGTCTGTCATCCGCTCGTAATTGTTTCAAGGAGTTTCATGAGGAGTAAGATGCTAAAACGAAAGCCAACGAAATTGATCTTTTTATATACGAAGATATTTTTATTTTTTGTTAGAAGAGTTTTAATTTTTGTGTTCTTTAGTCTTTATATGAGTCTTTAATTTAATATAATTATGAATAAGACGGCTAAAAAAAGCCAAAGAAACTGATCTCTTATGATTTTTTATAATACGGGTATTACTAATTAGAAGAGCTGTAATTTCAGTTTTGTTGTCATGAGTCTGAATAATATGTCTGAATATTGTAATTTTATGAAAAATTTTGCCTAATTTAATGTTCCTAATATACTAACCACTACTTTTTATTTTTCTTTAATTAACCTATAGGAGAATTTAAGACCCAATGTACATATTAATGTACATATTGGAATCACAGTAAAATACCACAATAGTAATTTAGACATCCATATTCAACCTTAAAATATATAATTTTAACATAAATAATCGAAATGACATACAGATGTAGCTTTTATATTCCTGGGCCTGACAAGGAATGTTTAATTTGTACACTTTCGTGTACAAAGTGCATCAATGAGTACAAAAAGAAAATAGCCCTGGGTCTTAGGAGGTTAAAGCAGAAAATAGTATCGTCAGCCCAATGACGGAGTAAAATATTAGTACAAAAAACATAACAACATATCATCACGCCTTTTCCCCGAGATGGCTGGTAGAGGTGTAATACAACACCCACACTTCACCGGACGATATTCAGTCTCAAATGTGACAGGGGGCGAGCCTGTCGCCATACACCGGGCTCCAGTCATCTAGCAGATGACTGGAGCCCGGTGTATACAACAATACGCACATATGTTCACACAATGAACAAATTGAGGCGGGCCTTCTCCCAACTAGGCTGCCATCGGTTTTTACATAAAAACATATTTGGAATAAGCCAAGGCCAAGGATTGGACCATCCTGTTGGCTTCCTTGTTTCCTGAGAGATATAATATGGGTTTCGCTTTCTAGTGAACGTGTAAGGTATCTTTTAAGTCTGCGTGCTACATCTTTGACCACCTCATCGCTTTCCAACAGGCGAGTGGTAGTCAAACGAGGACTTATTCGCGTACGATAAAAAAAAGCCCAGCTAGCTTGGATCTTCTACTTAAGCTCTAACTGGATTAAACTTAGAGGTTTTTGCTTCAACTTTAACTACTTACTTAACTTTCACCTTTTCTATAACAAACAATTACACAAGTACAAAACAGTTAAAATGAAAATTCTTTGAAATTTGATCTTGATAAATAGATAGAATTCAAAATTTTTTTTCTGTCAGATAAAATTAATGCGTTGTCCACACACTTTTGAACATAAATCCTGTTATCCTACTTAATATTATAAACGCGAAAGTTTGTATGTATGGATGGATGGATGGATGTTTGTTACTCTTTCACGCAAGAACGGCTGAACAGATCTGGATGAAATTTGGCACAGAGATAGATTTTAGTCTAGAATAGCACATAGGATACTTTTAACCGCGGGTGAAACCGCGGTGCGCAGCTAGTATGTAATAATTTACTCCACCAGGTTAAGCCGCCAGGTATAGCATTAAAATTGGTCACGAGAGCAACACAAAGTGACGTCAATTGATGCATGAGCAAGACTAATAGATGTCATTTGCAAATAGTTCGAAAGAGACGATGACAATGAGGAGTGACGTCATTACGTGTTGGCTCCGGAATGCTAGACCTTGTTTTTTTAGATCATGACTTAATTCTAGTATTTAGTAGAATATTACATAACATAACATATCGTCACGCTTTTCCCCCGAGGGGGTTGCGGAGGTGTACACACCTAGACTTCGACGGATGATATTAAATGTGACAGGGGGTGAGCCTGTCGCCCTACACCGGGCTCCAGTCATGTAGCAAATGACATATAAAACGCACATATCACATACATTTATCACGCACATGTACATATATAGAAATACTTATGGGACGGACCTAATGTATTACATGGTATAATAAAAATACCTGTATTTCAAGTGTGTACAAGTGTAATAAGGTATGTACTAAAGAAAATAGCTTCAAGAAGATGGTAAAATAAAGCGTTAAATAAATTTTAACGTCTGCAGTGTAGGGTTTATAACATTCTTTTTGGTCAGTCCATGGAATTCATGAATGGAATTTTAGAAAAAATACACTAATGGAATGCATGGATGTGAATGTCTGTACTTGGTCTGTACCTTAGGCCTGTATGCAGCATAAGACTGTCAATGATAGAAAGTACCTACTGTCAATGGGTCAACCCTAATGTCATGATGTCAGTCCCATGTCAGTTCCTTCTCTGCTGTCATAGAAACAGTCCTACTTAGAATATTTACTGCTCTATGATTTACTGTCTTAGGAATATGAACACGGGGGCATGGACGTAGAAAAAAAGTCGGACGGAACTTCAGCTAAGACAGAACTGAATTCTGTCATGGCGGTGACTTTCTAAATGTGAGTGAATTTCGGGTGGCCATGTTAACCAAATTTACCCATTTTATATGGTTTTATTTTTGAGCGATGATAACCTAATGGGAGACGAATCGGCTATCAAGCAGAGGGAGCGGATCCGATCCCAGCCAAAGGCACGCACCAATTTGTTCATTTGTAAACATTTCTATGCATATTTAATTTCATATGTTATTATTTCTCTGGAGCACGGTCTATGGCAACAGGCTCGCCTCCTGGCATATTTGGAACTGAATATGATCCGGCGAAGTGTGGGTATTGTATTACATCTCTACCAGCTCCTTCGGGGGAAAGGCGTGACGATATGGTTATGTAATGTTAGTATGTTTATAAATAAATATGTAAATATGTTTGTTTGTAATAATGTTTTTAAATACCCACATGTTTTCACAGTTCACACAATTAGCAGATTGATTAGTGCCTTAAGCGGGATCGAACCCGCTCCATCTTGCTTGAGAGGAGAGCCTAATCCAACTAGGCTATCATCGCTTCAAAAAGTTATAGTGAGCTAAATTTTAGATATGGAAAAGTTTCAAAGTTACAAAATTTACTTTTCGAGGGACTGCATATGTAACAACACGCCGGAATCTTCCTTTAGCTGTATTTAAGTCATGCTTTAAAATGTATTTACTGCAAATGACACTGTATTGGTTTGGGATCCAACTATTTTAATCGTTACATCGTCTAATTATTTGGATCCAGTCATTTCTCCATGATTCGTTTTTTTAGGAAATCTTGTAAAAAGAAAATACTTTGTGACTTTAATAAATTGAGTTTCGTAAAAAAACATTTTACCTAGCTTAGGGAAATTTCCACATGTGAACATTGGTAACACTGGTCTTGACACTGGCCTGTCTGCCAGGTGTAGAGCGTTCCAAAAAAAAAATGGTCACCTAGGTTACGTCAATCAATGCATAAGAGCAAGACCGAAATAAGTCATTCACGACAAGGCCGAAAGAGACGATGAGGAGTGATGTAGCGAGTGTCAACTCCCGGAACGCTCTAATGATTTAATGAGTTATTTTTTTCTGGTGAATAAAAATGTATAAAAATCGGGAATAAGTGATTGAATTATTCATTTACCTATGAAACGTGAGTACATGATTTTTATTCTTGCGATCACTACGGTTTTTACACCATTTTACCGCACAAGACACGCTGTTTTGTAAAATTGTTTTCCCCGCATAGACGTGTTGTCAGTGTAAACGTTACGCTCAAATGACTAAAGATATCTGTGAATGTGTGCGTCGGCCTGTACGTACAACAAGCTGGCTGACTTTGGGTAGCACAGTTTTGACAAAGATGAAGTTCCATCCGACTTTTTTTCTACATTCATGCACGGGGGATTATTATTTGAATTATAAAAGTCCGGAGTTCAGGAATAGGAATATAGCAATCTCTTGGCGTTACAATAATATTTTTTGAGATTAAATACCACTAAGCCATCATAGTTGTCTTGGTGTGCTTATGTACACCGAAAACATCTGTATGCTCAGTGATCAGGGCCTATCATTTACCTATCCTATTAATAAGTTGAAGATGCGTGCCTTAATCTACTTCCTGATCTGGACGTGCGTGACAATGATCCTGCTATTCACCTTCATGTATCTTCTGACGCTGGTCGACCCTGGACTCAAGGACCTGCCGGAGAAGGCGGCTCGTCTGATGAGGAATGAGCCTGCAATTCAGGACTTTATTGTATTAGTGAGTTCTTTATTTATCCATACAACCAAAATAAGAGCTGGGGGCTGAGCTACCCACGTCCGTAGGAGTGTACTCTATTCTGATTCCCTACACGTGGTCCCCGGGTAGTGCTAACCGGGTAGCAAACTCTGGTGGGAGGCTTCGGCCGTGGCTAGTTACCACCCAAAGGACCAAGCCATGCCGTGAAATGACCTAGTCGTGTTTCGGGATGTAGTCCAGTGTAACCGTTCCGAAGACGGGTCTGAGCAGTAGCGCACTTGTAGCGCCTCACTCAACTGCCGTCTTTGTACTTCTTCAATCTGCAAAACTTCAAGGCTAGAGTGAATAAGTACCTTATAGGTCGTCGTGCTCCATCTTAGACCACAACGTCGCTTAACATCAGGCGAGTTGGTGTTCAAACGCCGACTTATTCGTACATAAAAAAAAGAACGTCTTCAAAGAGTTTCTTTGTTATAAGCGGAAAACGTACTAACGCGAACTATATTTTTTTCTTTTACTGTTCCAGCCCCATGCACAATACGTGGATTTTGAAGAGCTCGTAAAAGATAAGAAGAAAGAATAAGTCTAACACATAAACTTCGGGATACTTCCTAGTTATTAAATATATGATATTGGATTATTTACATTCAGTCGCTTCCCCAGCTGTTTGCGTTGTCGTAAAACCTATAGTTACAGCTCGCAGTGATAGCATCAAAGGCAATGAATGTTTACATGTAGGGTCAACTAGGGCAAATGCGTCTGTGCTCAATTGCGTCTTTCGAGAATTACTGACAAACCCTTCACAAAGTAGGCACCACCTACATCTTTTTTCTATCTTTAGTTGCAATAATCTGTACAAGATGGATGGTTAGTCGCCTAATTTGCGAAGGGTTTGTCAGTAATTCTCGAAAGACGCATTTGCTCCACAGACGCATTTGCCCCAGTTGACCCTACTAATGCTGCTCTTTTGTTGAGTTGCCATCGAGAAAGCATAATATACTAAATATCTGACTGCCTCGGTGGCTCAGTTGGTAGTGAACCTGCCTTCTGAGCTCGGGGGCGTGGGTTCGATTCCCACCTAGGGCAAACATTTATGTGGTGAACATTCGTGTTTGTTCTATGTCTGGGTTTTAATATCTATTTAAGTATGTATTTAAAAATATCTAAGTATATTTAACAGTCTCTGGCAGCCATAGTACAAGCTTTACTTAGTTTGGGGTCAGGCGACCGTGTGTGGAAGTGTCTCGAATTTATTTATTTATTTTATTTATAAACCCATGATCATGGACGTAGAAAATGAGCTTGCACTGCTTTTAACTTCTGTATTAAACCGCTCATTTAGGGAGCTCCGGGCAAGCGATCAAGTAGCAAAATGGGTAGATAGAAAAGTGACCCGTTTGACATGGTCGTATTACCCACGTCCATGCTCGCTTTCGTGCTCACTGCCGCGGAAAAGGGTCTAAAGCTTGAATGTATATGTGGCAGCCTATTGTAGGAATATTGTCAATGTTATTATTATATTTATTTATAATAACATTGACAATAATCCTATTAAAAAGGTAAAGATTTATTTCAATTGTGGAAGAATATTTGCTATATCATTACTCAGCTGTCCTTATACTAGTTCTAATAAAACTTGGATATTTATTTGCTATTATTTTACAATAGGATACCAAAGTAGGTACCTACATGACCGTAGAAAAAAAGTTAGTAGTTACAAAAAACTTTTGTAAGATCGTTTTTTAGGGTTCCGTACCCAAAGGGCAAAACGGGACCCTATTACTAAGACTCTGCTGTCCGTAACTGTCTGTCTGTCCGTCTGTCACTTGGCTGGATCTCATGAACTGTGATAGTAAGACAGTTGAAATTTTCACAGATGATGTACTTATTTCTATTGCCGTTTTAACAACAAATATTAAAAAACAGAATAAAATAAATATTTAAGGGGGCTCCCATACAAGAAGCGTGATTTTTTTGGAAATTTTCTAGATAATGGTACGGAACCCTTCGTGCGCGAGTCCGACTCGCACTTAACTGGTTTTTTATTCCATCCCTCAGCCCGTCTCATCTGTTACATTTTATGAACGTCTAATTTACTCACTCTATACTAAGCAGTACATCAGCAGATGAGTAGTACAGGCTCTGAACGGAATTTTTGATGTACCTACTTAACGTTAAATAAATTCAGAATAATGAAGATTGGCGTGCGATTAGCCTGCTGTGTTTCTAGCTAGGAACAGTAAGCCCTAAAATGTATGCACGTCTTAGTTTATTATAGAGGGCATTATAGTCAAGATAAATATAATAGCCTTTCCGACGTCGTATTTTGGGCCCTTACATGGCGTAAGTGGGCTTTTTCAAGTTGGCGCCAAAACTCTAGATAGAGCTTTTCATTTTTGTTCATGAACGTTTTTTTCTACGTTCATGCCTATGGTATTTATATTCTCTTTGCATTAAATAATACAATTATAACACCATGGACTTGAATCGAAATATAAGGGAGAAATGGTGCAAAAACCAAAAAATAGACCACATAAATTAGGTGCAGCACACAATCCATTGTGTAACAAACAAACGCAACCAGTCACAACAGTGATAATAATTATTGTTGTCTCATTCTCGCGAAAATCTCTTGTGTGTCTCTCTGTTTTTGTTATGGATGCACGTAAGATAATACTGTCAGTGGAGCTGTGAAGTCTCCGTTTGCATGTATCACGCACTGAGTACTAGAAATTAGACTCGTGCCACTTCTTCCTTATATTATTTCGATTCGATGACCATTGATGTATAGAATAATATGCAGTTATCTATGAGTAGCACGATGACAGGTTCTTTCTTGACGTCTATGAGATGATGATTGACAATTCATTTGGCTGTTTTTAAATGGTTTCTACTGTGTGTTTCTACTTTAAATTCTCATAATTTATTTCGTTTATTAACGGTTTATTAATAAGTATTTTTTGTTAGCCTTTTTTGCGATTTTATTGTACTCTTACCATTCTGAAATACTTACTTTTATACTATTTTATATTTCAATTTCAATAATAACATGTCAGCAAAGTTTGTTGTGCTATGTGTAATGCTAATCATCGCTACATTTATTCTGTCTTGCTTTCTGATGACTACAGTAAACCCTCCACGTCTTAAAGATGAGAGGGTGAAAGCCACTACTCCTGCAAGTGGCAGACGCCGTGGCAGTGGTAATCCAAGTAGAGTTGACAGTAGCAGTGAAAGAGGCAATGATGGTGTTGTAGCCATGAAAAGCAACGGTAGTGAGGTAAGCATAGAGGGAAATAATAAGAAGAGGAGGTCAGTCAACAACTGCTTTACTGAAGCAACTGCTCTATATGTTGAATGTAATAAAATATAAGAACGTTATGATAACTCTTCATTCATTTTAAAATGAAGGCAAAAAAAAATCCTGGTCAGATTCTTTCAGAGCACCGTAACACTCTTGTGTTGTGGATGGTTTACGTTGGCTACTACATTCTACTTAGTGATAACTTGCTTTTATGATGTCTGCTTCTCTTGTATCCAGTTGTTCCCAGCACATTTTTTTTACTCTTTATTTTTGGAGCTTTGAGCTACTTTTAGTTAAGACATGTTTGTTTATCTACTACACTGCCGCATAGGTAATATCGGAGGAACTGTGTAATGATTTCTTGGAACTCACGACGAGAAACACCGAAACATGCCGATAAAAACAGTATTAGGAGTTCTGATGTTTCGCTGGCTTTGGGTTTTGGATTTCACGTCTCCGACCTAGAGTTTCAAAAAGCTTCAGCCGCAATACGCTTTGAAGCTCCAAAATGGTAAAAACTTGTTTAATCTATTTCAGGAACCCCAGAAACAGTCGGAAGCGAATGAGCTGTCATCTAACCCATTGCATTCTTTGACTCCTTTCTACCGTTTCAAGTTGGCTAATTTGACAACCGGCTTGAATAATACGACTCTCAACGACGAAGACGACACCGAACCTTTATTTAATTTTCCACCAGAAGTTATAAAAATAGTAATACCCCCAACTATGAGCACCACGTCTCAAGACGTAATGACTACACAGTTATATCCCACTCAAGAGGCTACTATAGCAAAGGGATCTTTAAAAACTGACACTGTGCCCCTCACAAGTCCTGTACACTTAGCTTCTCCGGCGCCAGAAAAAGTTCTTCGGAGATCTGTAAATAACTTTTTCAACAAAGTAACTGATGGGAATTCTAGCAGTGTTATCATGAAAATTATAGACAAGTACGGTCAACCTAGGATCGAAATTAAAATAAACACAGACTATTCGGAAATCAATAAAGATGCATTGAACATTCGTCCCGATTTAGAAATGATTGTGCAAAAAGATGATGGGAAAAATGAGACAGGTGTACTTGGTTATAATACTGAAATAAAAATATTACCAAATGACACAGTCATAATAGGTAGCAACAATAATTACCTCTTGGATGGTGTAAATGTTATTTCAAAAGATATAATTGAAAAAGGAACAAAAACTACAAACGAGTTTGTTACTGTGACTTTTCCAATTACGAAAAGCAGCAGGACTGATATAAATAATTACGAAAAAGAGATGATTAGAGATGAACTCGATACGAATTCATCTCTAATCATATATGAACCAAACATTGGAGTGAAAAATGAAATTACAATAAAATCACACGCTATCAACAATACCTATATTACAGATTTAGTAAATAGTACAAACCGAGACGTTGATGCTGCAAGTAAAATGAACAATGCTTTCAAAGAGAACATCTTACAATCGCCGTCAAAAAGTAAAAAAAGTCAAAAAGTAAAAGTAAGAGATGATAAGAAAAATAGCAATTTGGGAATAGTAAAGGACGTTGAGGATATTTATAACAATTTTAAGAAAGGCATTGGAGAAAAAAACACGTCAATGGAAATTATTAGTAGCAACACAACATCCAGTATGAAAGACCTTAGTTTAGATACTGTAGGTAAGGTTAACAAGACAAGGCAACAAGAGAAAGCAACAACAAACAAACGGTTCAGCTCAGTTTCTGCAGCTTCAACGAACACAACAAATCAAGATTCCAATTTCTACAAATCCATACCTTTCAACAAAGAATTGACAACTCTAAAAACACGTTCAACATTATCGTCAAATCCAACAAAAAGTACTAATTCCTACGATCTAAAAGTGCTATTTAAAAATTAAAAATAATTTATTGAGAAAGATAACAGATGTAAGTGATAGGTTACACTCAGAAATCTATGCTCTAGGGTTAAAATGATAACTATTTATAACTACAATGTATTTCGTTATTATCTATGAAATAAAATGACTCGAACTCTAATTTTGAATTGTTATTGGTATAGGTTCCTAAGGTTCTTTTGATCGTACTAATATTGTAAATGAGAAAGTTTGGATATGTTTGTTACTCAATCACGCCAAAAGGGATCTGGATGAATTGGCACAGAGATAGATTCGATCTGGAACCGCGGGGTTCACCTTGTCTATAATAATATCATTATTTAATTGGGGTTCTTCCTCGTAGTGCTGAATAGTCTAACTGGTTTGTACACGATGAAAAAACTCCTTGAGTTCAAATTGTCTTTGGATATAGGTAGAGTATTTCTATGGATACTATGAAAGTGGCGAGATAGAGAAGACTGTGAATCATAAAATAAATAAAATAATGAATTTTATTATGGAAACTGACGTGGTTTTCACACATTATAGATTTATGAAATGCATAGCACTATGCGAGATGCAGCCGCACTCGCCTTGGTAAAGACCGCCGAATGCGGTTAAAACTATAGTCGGAATAATCGACTAAATCGTACGTGGGTTATTCCCGTTTCATATATCATAAAATAATGAAGGTGGTGATTTATAAAATAACGATCTCCATTATCATTGGAATCTGTAACTTAACTGAAATAAGTAGATACTGCACTAACGTAAATTAGTCATAAACGTTTTATCAGCTAACAGAATTAGACTAGTATAGCGCGGGTTAAATGAAGAGTAGTGTAGTTATAACATACAACTAATATAGCTAAACATAGTTAATAGTAATTTAACATAAACTGCTTTGTAAAAATTGTCATTAGACCGCGCTAACGACTCAGAAAAATAATTAAACCAAAGAAACTGTGTCGAGGTAGTTATTTTCCATAGGGCATGCATTACAGGTTGTGCTCTAGATCAGGTTGCGATTAAGATTTAAGCTGAGGACTTATTTAACCGAATCTAAGTATAAATACTTACTCGTAATGCTAAACTCCTTTTACTACGAGGAAAACGCTGGAATAGCAAAAACAGCTTTTGCTTTTTTCAGGTTTTGTTTCTTATTAGAAGTTTTAAGTTTTTTTAAGGGTCTTAATCTTAATCTTACCGGATCGGCAACACATGTGCTGTTGCAGGTGTCGGTTACCGTTTACCATCAGGCGGGCCGTTTGCTTGTTTATCACTGTTCTTATTTAAAAAAAAGTGGATCAGTTAATGCAATTATATAAGCTGTTTTATTTGATACTTTCGGAGTGATTTTTATATCTTGAACTGAATCCTCAAATAGTTCAGATATTTTTTTGTAAAGCGGAATAGTGAAATCATACAGCAGTTGTAGATGTTTAATACAAGTCCAGCTGTGCATTGTGATTAACTGTATTAACAAGCGTCTATGCTTCCTATCTTATTAAACTTTCTCCACGTAGGGACGACCTGCAGTTCCGGTCACGTTAGAAATCAATTAGTTGGTCGTCCAACCATCTTGTCTTTGTCTAGGACTTGTCTAGGACCGGAGCCTTTTGAGTTGGATGCTCTTAAAACCTGCTCCATACTAACGTGGCTTACATGCACGATAGTAGCAGTCAGCAGATTTTAAATCATCGTGAGTGCAATAGTTGAACCAGGGACGATGGTTGGACGACGGTTGGTTGATATTTCAGAGCTGTTGCGCATAGCGCATGGCCTACAGCCAGTCCAGGCGCGACAAGGCCGTTCAAGGCAGGCGGCGCAGCGCACGTGGGAACGCGCCCGCTCTCTTGCCGAATATCACCCGAGATACTTTCCGACGGCCTTGCTTTACGCCGCACTTTGAAGTCTATTTATAGTTGCTTACTTATATCAATTAATCAGTTATGAACGTATAGTTAATTTGCTATACAAAATGTTAATAGCTATGCAAAATTGAACTTTATTTTTAATCACAATTTACTGTAAGTTGATGTACGGTATACATTAGGTAACCTACACTGAGTTTGGCAGTGTGTGATAAAACTTAAGTTCTTTGGTTTCTATAATTTACTAGCTGACCCGACAGACATTGTCCTGTCTTAACTTTGAAAATTTGAAATGTTCCGCTCAGCTTTTTAATTTTCTTCTTTCATAAGATTCTTCTCCTGACAATAATAATCACACCAAAAAAGAATTAGCGAAAATGTTCCATCTGTTCACGCCCGATGCGATGACCAAGGAAAATAAACATTCTTTTTTTATGTATTTAGAGAGAAGATAAGTTAACAAAACATAACGTGTGACAGGTATTCATTATTTAGTGCTTACTTATGTTGTTAATTGAAATAAAACTAATAAATACTTTAATTATAAATACGAACTTTGATCCTATTCATTTTCTTCTTGATGTGCCATCTCCTACCGGAGGTCGGCTATCATCAGGGCTATCCTAATCTTGGGCACAGCGGCACGGAACAAGGATCCAGCGCTCAGATTGAACCACGTCCGCAAACTCTTAAGCCAAGAAGTACGCCTTCTTCCTGGTGGTCTTTTTCCCTGAAATTTCCGCCGCATTATGAGTTGGACCAGCTCGTATTTGTTGTTACGCATTTTGTGTCCAAAGTACTTGCGTTTCTTGATAGTTTTATGACCTCAATTTTTTTGTTCACCTTCTGCAAAACTCTTTCGTCGGATACTCTACATGTCACGTCACGTTAGCTTATAGTTACCTTGCCGTGAATATGTATGTGTGGGTCAAATCTTGGAAACTAAACTAAAACCACTTCCTGACGTTTGATTGGACTCAAATTTGGTACCTGTGTATCTTTGTCTATATGGTTCCATGGAGCTGGTCTGATGATGGAGTCGGAAGGTGGTCATAGGAAGTTCTTGATAGTTGATAGTAGACTGGGTTCAATTATATCAGCTCAAGGTTCTGTTGCTAACTTCATCTTCATTATCATCCTCATCATCGTCATATAGTCATATTTTATCAACAAAAAAAAACTTTTTTACCTACATAATTAGTTTGCCGAAGATTTGGGGTTTCCGGAGTTCATTAGTGTTTATTTTGGCCATTAGAAGAAAAGTTATTTCCCGAACTTCTCCACAGGTACTTCCCTATATTAAGTATTTTAATTTGAAAAGTTTGTGAACTAATTGAAGCAATTGTATGGTTTCGAAAATACGTTGGTTTGTTAGCGAATAATTAGAAGGTTATTTACGAGCCCGCACAAGGCGGCGCAAGTTAATTAATATGATTCATATGATAAAAATCAAGTTAGAGTCTTTCTGGTGACCTTTTATTGATCCAACACAAAAAAGAACGGAACCTCTCGTAAAGATTTTTTTTTAGTTTTAAAAATATCTTTATTTCAATTAAACATTAATACATTGCACACCTCTAGTGTAATTTAGTCCTAGAGGTGCCAAGAAATATTATAAATACATTGTTTCCAAGTTAAATACACTTCTATAAACTTTCAACTGGTGATTATAAAACTTGATTAAATATACTTCAATGATAGGTATTTTGTTTGAGATTAACAATATTATGCAAACTTTAGTAGGAGTGTTATTTTTAGAATTGTTAGAATTAGAGTGTTGTTTTTAAAATTGGATAAATTATTTAATAGTACCTGTTTATAGCTTTGCTCGGTTTTTTTTTTAATTGTGTATTTTGGAAAATAAACAATTGATTTTAGTCTAACCTCAAAGCAAACACTCATTGACTTTGTGTTACTTAACAACGCCATCTGCTGTTGTGTCGTTAAAGCAATTAGTTGCTCACAAAAAATAGTATTATTATTCGCCAATAGATGTCAGGAAGAGTCATATTTTTCAGTTGAGACTACTCAAACGCCTCCTTTTTGTTATTTTTCTTCCAAGTATGTTAATTGTATGTTCCAAGTAAGTAGTTAAATTTCGGGAGCACTTAATATGTTTTTTAAAAACTAAAATAAAACTAGAGAAGTAGTGTTGCCGATTTGGAGGCAAGGAATATACTGATCAAAACTTAAAACTAGAGCCCAAAGGCAGACTTACAACTAGGCCGGTGGTCCGGCTGCGAGAATGCCGACTCGGCGCTGATAAGGCTCGCACCGGTGCGGCCGCGTCTAGACGCTGACGAAGGCATTCCCGACTCTTAGTCTAAGCAAGTAGGGGCAGGGGGATGTATAACTCCTCCATCCCTAAGAGAGAAATTATCGGAATGTTCGATTGGAGAACTTTTCCGGTAATTTCGTAAAACATGAATTAAATTTTTGCGAAAAACATATAAAAGACTTACACATATGCTTAATACTAGAAAGCCGGAAATGGCGTAAACTAAAACACTATTAGAGTCCATTTCTCTTTTGGGTTCAAACACTTCACTGTTTTTTAACACAAATGACAAATACTTAAGGTCGTCGAGGTTTGTATCGCGTATGTTAAGTGTAGGTGCACTTGATAAATTTGTATTCGTCTGGAATGCTGGAAGGCTGATAACGGGTAACGGAGTCACAGCGTCTGTCTCTGTGTAGATCTGGTGGTGATACAGCTTCATCCCGTTGATCTCGAGGTCACATGGCTCGTCAAGGGTAATGACGTATGTTCCGTGCACCGGATATTTGTAAGTGTCTTCGGTGCATATTTTGGTAAGTATTGTCTCTTTTCTGGTAAAGAGTATCCAACTGTCATAGTTGATCTTCTGGAGTTTTACATCTTCCACGTAGACAGGGTGCTGCTTACAGCAGCTGAGGTCGCCGTCGTATCGGAGGAGTTGCTCCTCGCAGGTAGGCCCATTGTTTAAGGCCCTGTTGTCACTGTTGCATAAAAATTGGTCTCCGGCGGCGAGTGGTCGACACGGTGTTGAAATCGGCTGGTATTTCAACCCTTTCGCCAATAGGTAGGGGTAGGTTGGAACTATCGCTAGGGTTTGGTTGTCTTTGGAAATGGGAACAGTGTACATTTTATAATAGTTATATGTATAATTATCAGTTATCGGTACCTCCATTATAAATGTGACCTGGTTTTTCTTTACAAATGATTTTACTGAAATAGTTTCTTCTATCTTAACTAAATTCGATTCGTTAGGAGTATAAACTAGGTTTCCTGTTCTAGCTATTAATTGTAGGTGATACAATAATTCAGTAGAGTTTACAATTGACGGATGTAATATCGAGTTCCTACTTAATGCTATAGCGGTCTCAATTTCACTTAACTTAATAAATATCGTGCGGAAGTTGTGCATGAATAAATTATACATATTTAATATATATGAGGATATAATTAAGTTATTACCCTCAACAACAGTTTCTTTAAGAGCAGTTTCTAGATTTTTCATACGTGCGTCAAGAGTTAAGGTATCTTGACGGATTAATTCGGTTACGTTTATAAGGCTGTCTATCATTTTGGAAATAACAATGATTTTCTTTGAGTTAATTATTTGGTCTTTAGTTGTTTCTGATATTATTTTATCATATTTAATGGCGTCGTCATGGTCTAAATTTCCTGTTATTATTTTAATCATGGAACCTAGGGGGTTAATTATCCCTCGCTTTGAACGTTGGGGAATTAGTTGATGAAATTTGTTTAGTGTTATGTCTCGCAGGTGCTCTGCGTGCATAAGTGCGCTGACGAAATCATGGGGAAGAATTTTGTTATGGGAAATTAAATTTTGAAATTCTGAAAATTTGGTTATAACTACTTTCAAGTCTGTATACACATTATCTAATCTGACAGTTTTTAAAATGGTCCAATTATCGAGCTGAATGTATGCTTGTCCTTCCTTGACTGGTAAGATTCCCGGGTTTTCCCTAAGACATCGCAGATGAAGTGCGACTGTCGCTGGTGTCGCTATCAACAGGAACCACCACCTGTGGAGGACGTTTTATGTTTTTTATTGGCGCACTTGTTTCCTTTTTCTCCGTCTCTACTTTGATGGGAACAATATTCTTTTCAATTTTTCCTATTACTTTTGCCTTTTTGTACCTCGCCTTGTCTTTGCTTTTTCTTTTATTTATGTCTTTTACGTAGACCGTTTCTCCGTGAGGAAATTCTTTGTCCTTTTCTCCTTCTCGTCTTTCCCTAACTTTATTCTTTTTTGTTGCCATATTTTTCGCCAAATATTTGTATAAGAATTTTGTACGCTTTTCGTGGTCTTTAACTAATTGTTGGGTGTATACTTTCTGAAACTCTACGTTGAAGGGGTTGTCGGAGTCTGTGTGTCCAAATACTACTTCAAATGGTGTTTGCCCTGTGGCTGTATGTATAGTATGGTTGTATGCCATAATCGAGTATGTCATAATTGATGCGGCGTCTGTGCATTTCTGTTCGTACTTAGCTAATCTATATATTTCAATAAGGGTCGAATGGAACCGCTCGATGAGTCCCATTGAGTTAGGGTTGTTAACCGTACCTATGTGACGTTCTATTTTATGTAGGCTAAGGAAATCCTTCATTAACTCGTTGTTAAACTCCATTCCCGGATCTGAACTAATTTTCTTGGGGATTCCGTAGAAGGAAAAGTATTTCATGAGAGCTCTCACAACTTCAGGGGTAGATTTGTTAGGAATTTCCATGGCTTGTCCTAGTTTGCTGAAAGCGTCTATGAGGGTGAGATAATATTTGCCTTCTATGGTGAATAAGTCCATAAAAAGTTCCTGAAAAGGGGCATCCTGTGTCTGGGTGAGTTGTAGGAAGGGTTTAATCGGTTTTCTATCGTATTTCATTTTTCTGCATGCGTCACAGGAGTTAATAATGGCTGAGGTGGTTTCTTCCATTTTGTTCCAGAAGTAACTTCTTTTTAGTCTTACCAGTGTCTCTTTGATTCCTCTGTGGC
Source organism: Peribatodes rhomboidaria (assembly GCA_911728515.1). Classification (NCBI taxonomy): domain Eukaryota; kingdom Metazoa; phylum Arthropoda; class Insecta; order Lepidoptera; family Geometridae; genus Peribatodes; species Peribatodes rhomboidaria. Next base: position 14,492,962 of record OU452175.1, read on the forward strand.
ACGTCTTTCCTTGGTGATATTTTAGAACTATTTCTTTCTGCTCATTCTCATCTTCCACGTATACTACTCGTTCTGTACACTCGTAGAGTTTTATCGTGTCTTTCTTGAATAAGGAAATTACTATATTGAGGCTGAGCTACCCACGTCCGTAGGAGTATACTCTATTCTGATTCCCTACACGTGGTCCCCGGGTAGTGCTAACCGGGTAGCAAACTCTGGTGGGAGGCTTCGGCCGTGGCTAGTTACCACCCACCGGACCAAGCCATGCCGTGAAATGACCTAGTCGTGTTTCGGGATGTAGTCCGGTGTAACCGTTCCGAAGACGGGTCTGAGCAGTAGCGCACTTGTAGCGCCTCACTCAACTGCCGTCTTTGTACTTCTTCACTCTACAAAACTTCAAGGCTAGAGTGAATAAGTACGTACCTTATAGGTCGTCGTGCTCCATCTTAGACCACAACGTCGCTTAACATCAGGCGAGTTGGTGGTCAAACGCCGACCTATTCTACATAAAAAAAAAAAAAAAAAAAATATTACTAAATTGTCGGCGATGTTGATTTTCTTCAAAATAAATAAAATACTTTATTTTGGGTCTTATGTACTCCTTGAGAAATTCTTTGACTAATTCTGGATTGTTTGTGGGAAGAAAAACTTCTAAAATTTTATGTTTGTTGTGGGAAATATCCTTAACTTGAGTTTCATTTTTAAACCATGAAAATACGAGAATTTGATTCGGCTTGGTGTCGATAGCTTAATGTAATATGGGTATTCCAGTTGATTCTAAGTCGTCTGCTGAATGGATAGTCTGCGTTTTGCTGCTTCCAGATGCAGAAGGAATGATTGGTCTTTCAATTGAGAGTTCAGGAAGTTCTGCTGTGTCTGTGTCTGAATCCGATATTGTGATAGAGCTAGCGGACGTTGTGGAAGAGTTACTTCTTTGGAGTTCTCTAATTTTCTTTTTCTGTTTCTTCTTGTTTTGGTCTACGTTTACTGCCATTGAGTTTCCTTCTTCTTCTTCTAAGACGTTGAGCTTAATTCTGCTTAAGGCATCTGCATTTGTATTCTGTTTGCCGTTTTTGTAGATAATTTCAAAGTCGAAGTCTTGAAGGCGTAGTCTCCAGCGTGTGAGCTTACTGTTTGGGTCCTTAAGGGAGTTCAACCATGCTAGGGGTCGGTGATCAGTGTATATATAGAATTTTTTTCCATAGAGATATGGTCGGAAGTGTTTTGTTGCCCAGATAATGGCCAACAGTTCTTTTTCTATTGTACTGTATCTAGACTCAGTGTCGCTCAGGGTTCTACTTGCGTATGCTATTGGTTTATCGCTGCCAACTTGTCCTTGAGAGAGTACGGCTCCTAGGGCTACGTTGGAAGCATCAGTGGTTAGAATGAATGGCTTTTCAAAGTCGGGGTATTGTAAGAGCGGTGCGTGAGTGAGTAGCTCTTTACATTTATTAAAAGCGTCGATGTAATTTTGGTCAATTATAATTCTATTTCGTTTTTTTAAACAGGCTGTTAGAGGCTGGGTAATTTTTGCGAAATTCGGAATAAAGCGTCGGTAATAACCTACTAGTCCGAGGAAACTTTTAATTTCCGTGGTAGTTTTTGGGATCGGGAAATTTAACACTGCTTCTATCTTGTCGTTATTAGGTTTTAGTCCGTCTCTTGTAATTGTGTGTCCAAGATATAGCACTTCTTTTCGTAAGAATTCTGATTTATCTAACTGTATTTTCAGGTTGGTCTGTCTGAGTCGGTCAAAAACTAGACGTAGTTTTTGGATATGTTCTTCTAGACTGGATGAGAAGATGATGACGTCATCCAAGTACACCATGCAATGTAGCCCTTGCAGTCCACGAAGAACATGGTCCATAGTTCGCTGGAAAGTAGCGGGGGCTGTTTTCAAGCCAAATGGCATTCTTAGAAATTCGAAATGTCCGTTTTGAGTACTGAAGGCAGTCTTTTGTCTCTGTTATCTTCTTCTTCAACTTCTATCTGGTGATAGCCACTTGCTAAATCTATTGTTGTGAAGTAAGCACTTTTTCCTAGTTTGTCAAGTAAGTCGTTTATATTTGGTAGGGGGTATTTATCGTCTATCGTTATCTCGTTAAGGCGTCTGTAATCAACGACCATTCTGTATTTTCTTTCTCCTGACGCATCTAATTTCTTGGGTACTAAGTGGACTGGGGCATTCCAAGGGGAATGAGATTCCTGAATTACGTTATCTTGTAACATTTTTGTTACTTGACGGTTTATTTCTTGGGCTTGTGTCGGGGCTAGTCTATATGGTCTTACATAGATTGGGTCTTCATTCTTAGTCCGTATATTATGTTTAACTTGGTTTGTAAAAGTCAGCGGTAGTTGTTCGCAATGGAAGATGTTTTTGTATTCTTTGCAGAGTTTGAAGATTTTCTCTTTTTCTTCTTTATTCATGTGGTCTAGTCTAATTTTCTTTAGGTTTTCTTCTAATATTTTCTCTATTTCTATCCCGCGATTGTTTGTAGTAAGGTTAATATTATACTTCGCTTCCGGGTGGTAATTAACCACTTTTAAGGGTTGCTTCACGGTTATTGTCACTGGTTCGTTTGAGGTGTTTTGGATAACTGTGGTAGCGTATCCGTTAACGCAGTTTACTAAGGCGCTGGGCATACGTACGCCAGGGCCGAATTTCCTGTAGTCAAGTATTGCGTTGCCTGAATATTGGTCTATGGGTAGTTTGACACGTTTTTCAGTTCGGGCTTGAATTTTCACTTCGTAATTTAAATTTTTATTTATAATTGGAATAATGGTAGTATTTGTTTTCAGAACCGAATTTTTCAAATCTATTACTGCATGCAATTGCTCTAATAGGTCGTTTCCTATTAATCCGTCATAGCGTTGGTCAACGTCATAGACGTAAAATTTATGGTACTCGTTGCTTTGGAAAGTCGGTAAAAGCGGAATTTCTATGACCTCGCTGTGGTTGCTTGATGCGTGCGTGCTAACTACTTGGAAGGGTTCATGCCGGAGGTGGTAATAGAAAAACTCGTAAGCTTTTCGGGGGCTTTTGAACGAGCGCGTACTCCCGGTGTCTATCATCAGTTTTGCGTCTATTTCAGGTATATAAATATGGGGTAGTTTCAAGGTGGGGTCGCAATTCAGTTCTATGGTCTCTGTTCCGTAGAGGCCGGTGTATGAAAATTTTCCAGGGATTCCTGAAGGGTTTCCATTTGTGGCATGTCTGTATATGCTTCAGCTTCAGTTTCGTACGCGTCTTCAGCTACCTCGTACATGTCGGGGTTGTAGCCGTAGAAGTCTTCGTAGCCTGTCGTGTCGTAGATCTCGTTCACCTTGAATCCTTCTCGCGGTTTCAGTGCTGTCCTCATTGTCGCATCGGACGCTTGTAGATGCGGAGGGTTGATTTGGGGTAAATTGGGTCTGTAACCCATCGGCTGCTGTTGTGTCATCCCTTGAAGGGGTTGTTGGGTGAAATTAGGCCTGTAGCCCGTTGGCTGCTGTCCAGTGCCAAACTGTGGGCGGTAACCGAGTTGAGGTTGGTAACCGAGTTGAGGGCGGTAACCGAATTGAGGGCGGTAACCTAATGGTTGTATTGGGGCCTGCGGCCTAGTTAATGTCTGTTGATTTCCAAAAATTTTTGGTGTGGCGTTTGGTATTAATGATGTTGGTTTAAATGAGGGCTGGTTTGGGTTAATCCCAAATTTAAATCCTTGAGGAGGGGTTTGTTGCGTGGTTTGTTTAAATGTGGCATTATGGCTATGGTTACTATTACGGGCGTCGTAAATTCGCCTACGCATATTATATTGATCGGAAAAGTTTACCTCCTCTAAAACTACGCTAAGGGCGTCTTCTAGGGTCGCGGGTGATTTAAGTCTGACTATTCTTACCATGTCCTCTGGTAAATTATACAGAAAAACGTTGAGTGATGTATTATTGTATATAATTGCTTTAGCCCGTTTGAGTTCTACGTCGCTTAACATGTTTACTTTAGACATCAGTAATGAGCGGACGCTCTGGATACGGTTGCAGAATTCCAGATAACTTTCGTTAGATTTAATTTTTATTGATTCTAATTCTATTGCAATACATTGTTCACTACGTGGGTCTCCGAAGTGTTGTTTTAGTAGTTCTTTTAATTGGCTCCACGACTCTATGTCCTCCCTTTCCGAAAGTAGAGCCGCTGCCTTATCATTTAATCGGCTAGTTACTGATTGGAATACATATAGATTTTGTGCAGCGTCTCCTCTGTACCTGTTTATTACATACTCGCTTTTTCTTATGTATAAATTTAAATGGGTCTTATCCCCACCAAAAATAGGAATAAGGTTTAAAATTTCGCGGGGGATTGCAGTTATTTGTTCCATTGTAAATATATGTAGTACACAGGTATGGAAAACACAAGACAATTACAATAGGCTTATTAAAATTAAAATATGTACGTTATTAACTAACCTAAATTAACACTTATTTAATATTTAAAAAATTTAATTGATTTTGAAATTAAAATTTAAATGTTTTACTTATTTTAGAGTATAAGAAATAGAATTGTATATTTCTTTGTTAATTACACTAATTCACTTAAAAATTTAATCGATTTTGAGATTTAAATTTTGAATTTTAAAGTAAAGACTTAAAGTAAGAGGCACACTAAATAGAGTCATATATCTAGTCACCTAGGTCACACGTTATATCAAAAGAAGACTTATTTCGATAATAACAATTTTCTTGGAGGGTAGGGAATTGGCAAGGATGGCGAAAAGTTGTACTCACCAGCCGACCGCTTCCATACCGGTGTCCCGTTCTCTTCAACTTATTTCTTTGGTTCGTGGGATAACTGTTCGGCACTTTACCTATATAGGCAAACCGCACTTTGCCGTACTAACGCGGAAGCTCGTCTACAAGCGTATATAACCGCACTAGTTTAGCCAGTTATCCTACCGGCTGCGCCAGTTAAATTTCGGGAGCACTTAATATGTTTTTTAAAAACTAAAATAAAACTAGAGAAGTAGTGTTGCCGATTTGGAGGCAAGGAATATACTGATCAAAACTTAAAACTAGAGCCCAAAGGCAGACTTACAACTAGGCCGGTGGTCCGGCTGCGAGAATGCCGACTCGGCGCTGATAAGGCTCGCACCGGTGCGGCCGCGTCTAGACGCTGACGAAGGCATTCCCGACTCTTAGTCTAAGCAAGTAGGGGCAGGGGGATGTATAACTAAGTTTCTTATGTTTAAGTTGATTATCGATAAAACACGAATAAAATGACATTTTCTAAAAATGATTCCTAGCTAGATCGATTTATCGCCCCCGAAACCCCCTATATACTAAATTGTATGAAAATCGTTGGAGCCGATTCCGAGATTCCAATTATATATATATATAAATATAAAAATCATTTAAAAGATATAAAATTCTAAAACCTCTTGCAAAGGATTTAAAAAAACCCGAATTAATATTAAGTTCACGTAAGCTACGTATCTTTTTTTTTCATATCAAATCAAATTTATTCATGAAAATGCTTACAAATTTTACTTACAGATAAACTTTAAAAATATTATAAATGCGAAAGTTTGTATGGATGGATGTTTGATCACGCCAGGACGGCTGAACGGATCTGGATGAAATTTGGCACAGAGATAGATTATAGTCTAGAATAGCACATAGGATTAATATAGGTACTTTTTAAATGCGGTTGAAAACGCGGGGCACAGCTAGTACTATATAAACTAAGAATAATAACAGTGGATTTAAAACTATAATGAACCTACAAACTATAAAATCCTACAAATTAATAATCAAGGAGATACAAAAAATATTTCAAAACTTGCAAGTGCTCTTTAAGCTTATCATGAAATTACCTAACCTGAAATGCTTTACTTTTAAAGCAAGCAAGTTCGTATAGGCCGAATGGCTAGCCCGGATGTCACAGTTTCTAGGCCGCGTGTAGTTGACATCAATAGGTCTTGAAGTCTTGAATAACAAGCCGTGAAGCGAGCCCGGGGCGATGACTGAAGTTTGCCCTGCCATGAGGCAGCGCGATAACACGACATTGGCTGCTCTTATCACTTATCAGTTTGTTCACGTGGGGATTCTGATAACTAACTGATGACATCTTATTTTCGAAGGCAAAGTGCAGTTTCATTAATCTATAATATAATGAGGAAGTTTGGGTGTAGGGGTAATCTTCGAAAGAACTGCTCTGATTTTAAGCGGTTATACTGGCAGATGAGGCGGCGGGCCATGCCGTAGCCTCTTTCTGTGAGACCAATGAAACTCCCGGTAGAGTTTCCGAGCAAAGAGATTGAACGAGTTTATAATTGAATTAAAACCCAGCATACGGGCATTGTAAAAAGGGCCACAAAAAAAACAAGACACAGCTGCATGAAATTTAAAACAAAAGACAGTCTTTAGTGTAACATATTTTTCGTATGAGATAGTAGATTATGCACAGAGGGGATTAAACAGTGTCTTACGTCACGGGTGGCTTTTCATACATATTTATATCCCTAGGGAGGCTATGGATTCCTCTACTTTGAGACTAGGAGAATATTTATATATAGTTCGTCATTGTCGGGAATGTCATTTATCCTGTAAACATCGAAGGTAGTACGTAATAAAAGCTGATAAAATAAATTATTATTGTATAAAACAAAAAGTTTCCCTTTTGTCGAAAACAGCAATTTTGCGAGAAATGACGACAGTTCTTAATAATTTGTAAAGGTAGAATGTTTGCTCAAGTGTCAATCTTTACGAATCACTGCTACAGGGGACTACCTACAGTAAGGGTACTCAATTAGTATAGCCGTTAATTTAAAAAAAAAGAAAATCACATCAGTGCTAAAACAACCTAGTACATTGACTCTACAATCGCTGCAAACTAAATTGGACATTTCAGGAATATTCTTATAGAGTTTTAATTATTCAGTTTGTATTCCAAAATGCGAAAAAATAGAATTAAGTAAGACTAGAAATAAAAGTATCACAGGCTGCCATATACTTCATTTCATCCCGAAAACATTAGCGGTTCTTCTGGAACCGCAGGTAAAACCGCGGGGCCCAGCTAGTAAATAATATAAAATACTTTTTAACTCAGGTTAGTCAAATTAGTTTTTAACTCAAATTAGTCTCAGGTTAACCTGGAGAGAATAAGATGGCGCACGGCGTATGATTTGGGTGAAGCTAAAAACCATTCAAAAACTACGCTACTCGCTTGGTCATTCTTACCCCGACATTACGTGCATTGGTTTATGGTATAATTTCGTGTACATAAATATCCGTAGTGCATATCCTATGTGCCATATATCAGACTATAATCTATCTCTGTGCCACATTTCGTCAAGATTCAACCGGCCGTTCTAGCCTCATTGAGTAACAGTCCATCAACATCCATACAAACTTTCGCATAAACAATATTAGTAGTGTGATTCATACTATACAGCTAGAGTTTGAACTGTGGCTACTGTAAGTCTCCTGTAGGGTCAATTTACTGGCAAATTGAAAAAGTTCCAATCTCCTGGTTCCACTCGCCACCCACGTGACACGCCTAATATTTCACGCTGCTTTATAAATATCAAAACTGGACAGAAAATAAAACAGGCTTTCTTTTATCTATTAATAGGAAATATCAATTACTTACGCGGAAACGGACCGTAGAATAACATTATTGATTTTAGAAAATATATTTTATAAACATACATCCATACATACATGCATTTCGTCACGTCTTCCTCCCGAGGGCCTGGCAGAGGTGTAATACAACACCCACACTTCACCGAACGATATTTAGTCCCAAATGTGAGATTTGTAGTGAAGGTACAACTCCTTTTTCAGAACGCCAAATTGCTAAATTGAAACTAGCTAAAAATATTGATGTCCTTGTCTAATACGCAGCAGTAACAAAGACGGGTAATTTTTTTCAGCTTGCTTTTAATTATTTAACAATTTAGCTTTCTGAATAGACCCTAAAATGTCTATAATAAATGTTTTTGTATGGTCCACTTGAAGAAGATGCGGAGTTAAATTCTTAAACGCAGGGTTAAATTATCTCAGAGTTAAAATGTTACAAATGCAACTCTAATATTGTGTTAACTTAACGTAAGCTTCTAACTCTTGGTGGCGCAAGACGATATAGTATTGTAACTTCTGATGAGCAGTTTACAGTTAAGAAGTTAAACGCGAACTTCTGCAAGTGGCCCAAGTACATTATAATTTCACACCGATTACACGTCTAGAGTTAACCTGGTCAAATATTTCCATTATTCTAGACGATATTATTATTGAGTTCGTCAACATCGTGTTTCACGAATTCCATTATGTAAAGGTGTCCTAAATAAATATGCCAGAGTTATTTTGATCACGGATGTTGAACCTGGACTCAATCTCTTCAATTTATGCCTTAGTTGGGTAGCGTAACGGTTCCTTATCTATATTTACCTATAGGTGGGTGAGCAAGTCAATCGCCTGATGGTAAAAGCGCACGTTGCTTCGGTAGGTAGCAGTTCGATGCGTATTAAGAGGGCCGCGACGCTCTGAAGTTTCCATACAAACGCGCTACTCAAATTTATTGAAAACCATTTAGCAGATTATGATGAAATTTAGCATGTACAACTAAATTAACAATATCTCCGCCCCTATGTTCTTGGTTTTTTTTAAACGTACTCAAGCGAAAATAGAGGTATGAAAAATATCCGCATTTTTAAGGGGTCACTTTTGACTGATTTATTCAATAGGTTGACAAAGCAAATCAAAAATTCCATTACATAGGGAGGTTGTCTACATCATTAGCTGTTTAATGAATCCATAACACAAGGGAAATTTTTAGTTATTTAAAAATGATTGCAGAAGTATAAAAGTCATAAAAAAAAATTAAATTGCACTTTGTCACTCTGTAGGTAACTTTAGAGGCTCGTCAGTATCATCACTCGCTCTCTTCGCTCGTCTTCTTCTTCTAGACGAAATGGCTATAGAATACCTTAAGCCAATGCGAAGTTAGTCTAGGTCACCGGACTCTTAAACATTTGACTAGCTTTTTACCCGCTGCTTCGCCGCATTTTATGATGTGTAGCACTCAAGGGTAATATATCATTCACTATAGTTTTCTGTAGTGAAAGTACTTTTAGAATCGGTTTCACACAGTTCTCACAAGTGCTACCTAATATTAATAATAATTCGGGACACTTCCACACACGGTCGCCTGACACCAAACTAAGCAAAGCTTATACTATGGCTGCCAGAGACTGATGTAACATACTTAGATATTTTTAAATACATACTTAAATAGATATTAACACTCAGACATAGAACAAACACTAGTGTTCATCACATGAATGTTTGTCCTAGGTGGGAATCGAACCCACGCCCCCACGCTCAGAAGGCAGGATCACTACCAACTGAGCCACCGAGGCAGTCAAAGAAAGTCAGAGAAATGAAAAGAGAATTTGTCTCGGGATATAAAAGAAAACCAATCATTCTTTTAAATAAATAAATAAATAAAATAAATAAATTCGGGACACTTCCACTCACGGTCGCCTGACCCCAAACTAAGCAAAGCTTGTACTATGGCTGCCAGAGACTGATATACATACTTAGATATTTTTAAATACATACTTAAATACACATTAACACCCAGACATACCCTTTTACCCTTCTGTTCAGAAGGAGCCAAATATTTTTCGAGTGTTTGCGAATCTGCTTAACCACTTATGGCTGTTGCTTCACTCTCATTGTACAGATAATAAAATTGGGCTATGTTTATTTTTCTCAGTCCAGTTTGTTGTGTTGCTTTTGTTTTTCTCGTTAAAGCTTTTCTTAGCTTAACTTGTAACTAAAAAACAGTGTAAGTACCTAAAAAAAATTTTTAAAGTCAATTTTAACTCATTTCTAATTATGGTGCTTATCGAAATAAAACTATATAGGTACTTACCTAAGAACGAATATGTATTATGGAGTTCGGGTCGCAAAACTGATATTTGGTTTTTGGAGCTGATCTGATGATGGAGGCAAGATGTAGAAAGCGTGTTGTTTTAGTTTTTCTTAAACTAAAATATACAATACTATAGACTGCCTCGGTGGCTCAGTTGGTAGTGAACCTGTTTTCTGAGCTTGGGGGCGTGGGTTCGACTCCCACCTAGGGCAAACATTTATGCGATGAAAAGTTGTGTTTGTTCTATTTCTGGGTGTTAATATCTATTTAAGTATGTATTAAAAAAATATAAATATCAGTCTGGCAGCCTTAGTACAAGCTTTGCTTAGTTTGGGGTCAGACGACCATGTGTGCTAGTGTCCTAATATTATTTATTTAATACTTGCAATTGCAAACCTACAAAATAAGAACAACTTAACCTCTGCTTTGCGCTTGTTTACTGGCCTTCGAAGTAGGTTGAGTCCGAGCGTAGTGTATGACATTTGCAGGAAGGACAGGGTGCGTTGGCCGGCTCGTTCGTTTCACACGTGGACTCCTGTAACCTCCGATGATGTATGTATCTAGGGTGCGGAACCGTTGCGGCGCCAGCGCAGCGCTCGAGTTTATTCATACCACTTAGCTTTCGACCTGGGACCCTATTCGGAGATTTGAGATTTTTATCTCACCTTTTTTCGTCCTTGTTGCTCTCATTTCAAACGTTATAGTTTGAAATGGAAGGGAGCAACAAGAGAGAGACAAGATAGAAGAAGACGAGATAGAGAGATAAGAGAGAGACAAATATAAAATCTCATCTCTTCTCACGCGTAGTAATAGCCCTCCAGTAGGGCTATTCTTACGGAGTGAGATTCAATCTCACCATGCATTTTTCGTCTTTGTTGTTCTTGTTTGAAACGTCATAGGTGTGAGAGTGACCAAGATAAAATCTCATCTCATCTCACGCGTAGGAATAGTCCTACTGGGACCCTATTCGGAGATCTGAGATTTTCATCTCACCTTTTTTCGTCCTTGTTGCTCTCGTTTGAAACGTCATGGGTGTGAGAGTGACCAAGATAAAATCTCATCTCATCTCACGCGTAGGAATAGCCCTACTGGTCGAAAGCTAAGTCTTATCAGTAAACTCGAGCGCTATTCCTGCCAGGGGGGCTATTCCTGCCCCTGAGAGCAACAATAACGAAAAAAGGTGAGATGAAAATCTCAAATCCGAATAGGGCCTCTGAGCGATGGCGATTGAGGTGATCTAATTCACACTGATGTTAAAAATGCGAATTCTTACGAGAGATGTGACTCTGTATGTTTTTTACTTCTCCACGGTAAAACATTTCAACGGAATTGGAGGAAATTTTGTACAGAGGTAGCTTATACAGTGTGATTGGGTTGGTGACCTATTCATTCGCATAATTTTACTTGTCATAAAGTTTTTCTACATACGTCACTGGTCATAATGTATTGTGGTCATATTATTGGACGCCCATCTTTTTTTTTATTCATAATCATTTAGTGTAATAATCTTGACTTGTTAGAAAATAAGCATAATGGTTAAAATGTATAAGTATTATTACATGTATTTTTTTTTTAAATTTTGGCTAATAATGTTATGCGAAGTAGCGATATTTAAAAGGCGTATAGAACAGTAATTTCAAAGACAAATCACCCCTACATCATATTCCCTAAACATCCTATTTTAGAATGGCTACCATTTTTATTTTTAGGGTTCTTTTTGAGACTTCAGTTCTAAAAAGCTGTAACTTTTTATGTAGAGACTCTACAGGCATGAAAAAAAAGCTCAATAAAAGAGTAATAGTTTTGTCTAATTATGAAAACTAAGAATCAGTTTTAAATTTTTACATAAAACGAAAAAAATATATGTCAACCATGTCATATCAAATTATGTTTTGGCGTCATTCTCCAGGTGATTTTAAGTACTTTTAATAATAATCAGTAATGTATGTGAAGCAGCTAGATTTTGCGATAAATTAGAAAATGTAAATAATTAACGTTATTTTTTAGTTAATTTTCTTTGACAAATTTTGCACATTTCAGCAAAAACTAAGACGGTACAGAAGGGGAAGGCCCATTTGATTGGTCATACCAAGTGCCATCTAAATCTATTACCAAGTTTTAGAAAATTAGATAAGCGCGTTTGTGTGGAATCATAAAATATTCCCAGGTCTTATTATAGAGAAGCTTAAGCACTACCTATGTACAATCAGTAGAAAAAAATAAAAGACAAACATCACTGTTTATATCACTTTTTATAATTTATTTTTCACAACATTTTTATTTAATTTTCTGTAAAATTTACAATAGCTTAAAACTCCTCACAAATATATAATTAGTAATCATTATATATCGCAACAACACAGCGATCTATCGCTTCGTGTACCACGAAACAGGCAACTTGGAAGAGAAAATAAAAACTATAATTATCTATATATAATATGTATGTCTTGATAAACCTAACAATATTAAGCTTATATAACGTAAGGCGTTATGAACTAGCAACCCTTTCAATAGAGAGTCGGTATGTCGAAAGATCGCTTTGAACATATGAGCGATATGTTCGACATGTCGGTTCCAGGGCCAGTCGCAGGCAGCAAGCAACAGTGATGCGAAACGACAAAAACCATCATAATATGCTACACAAATTAATATAAATAATTATGCCTGTCAAGAGAAATAAATCAATCAAAATTCACGATACCGTCGTAATCCAAAGGTCAGTATTAAATTTTTCAATTTTTTATTGCACATACGAAATGGTAAAACACACGAACAAGTATAAAATACAAACGAATACGCAGACAATTAGGCCTATCGAGCAGTACCACACAATACAGAGACAATACAATAAAATTCTGGACAAGGTTACTTTTGTGGATATTTATTACGACGTTCCTAATAGCATTCCGTTACGATTTGTAATAAGTAATTAAGTTGGAATGATTCGAATGGTGGCCATAAAATCTGCAGAAAGGTTGGCCGGTGTGGAAACGTAGTCATTAATGTTATACATAAAGAAAACGTGAAGGTAAGCTGTTATTTACTAAACTAATTAATGTGCAGCAACCGTTTGAATTCAATAGATATATTGCGGGCATTCTATTAGTAGACAACTACATATAAATAACTACATGTACCATTATTTATTACAATGTGTATATATTAAGCCATATTCGTCCTGCGTATGCCCTACACACTAAATAAAATCGTTTAAACGAAACACACAAACAGTTTTTGTTTATGACACATGTTCGGATATTTGTATGGTTTCGAAAAACATTTACTATTAAAATGAGTTTGGACCCAAATATGACTGGTCGGGAAATGTGAATATGTTTCCGACGGGCCTAGAAAACAAAAACATTGTTGCTAATAAACAAAGTTATAACAAGACAACACAATGTTTTGCGTAGTAGACACGACATTTTGTTCTTTTTTGTGTAGTGTATAAGGCAAAACACACAGAGACGGCTTAACACTGCCGCAGAATAAACAACAGTACAAGTAGTGTAGGTAGGTATATAAAGTTTTCCAATTCAATAGTTAATTCAATTTTAATCTTCGTAGCATCGCATCGCAATTGCTTGCGTTCTGACCTGAAACCATATTTTTTTCTTGGCGCTTGCGTGGATCTCTGATCTTTTTAACTATGAAAAATTATTTAGTTGCGTTTATTTAACCAATTTTAATGTTTCGCGAATTTAACAACCAAATATACTACTGGCGCATTAATGTCAATAAAATGCTTTTAAAATAGGAAGATACCTTTAAAATACCAACTTTTAATGCAGCGACTCACCTACATAATATACTTTAAAATGAAGGAACGCCTACACAACAAAATTGGACTTTTGTATTCTCAAAACAATAGAAAAGATGTAAAAATAAATCAAGTAGATTGATGTGTTTGATTTGGTAAGGACCAAACCAGTCTATAATAGTGAAGTTAGCCTTAAAATAAGCAAGAAAAAATCCAGAAGATGTCAGAATTTTTAGACTCCCCTTTGAGCGGTGGTAGGATGTGTAACGATGAAAAAATCCACCAATAGGATCTCTGCATTAACAGAGAAAAGTCAAATTATTCGCTGATTTTTTCCTCGCTACACAACACATCCTCGCACCGCTCATCTTCTGGTGGAAAAGCCTAACGTCTCAGACATGTCTCGACGGTTGTCAATGAACTTACAACCTTAGAATTCAAAACTGTAAAGTCCATATTTAGCGAAGTTAGATTATACAGTCCCGTCAAGAAACTGTGAACTTTAACTTTAGTCCATTTAATATAATTTCTGAACGTAACTGGATTGTAAAATAACTTTGACTCTAGGTAAATGCTTCAAACATTTTCGTCATCGCAAATTGCGAGTTTAACATCACGGCTCTTACATATTTAATGCGCTTTCGCCGTTGCGTAAACTGTCGCGACGTCATCTCAAACTGCTGGTGAATATATTAACAACACATTTGCATACCATATCATAAATCAATGGAAAATCGATGACATAATAAACAGAATATATAAAAGACGTAAGAAAACCTTTTTATGAGTTTCGCTTTCTTTGTGAAATTGACAAAATGATGTAATGTATAGTCAATGACAGTTTTAAGTACAAAAAATATTGATAGAATACAATACGTAATATATTTATTTATAAAGAAATGATCATATCCCTAGATTTTGAACATCGCACACCTTTCGAACTGAGAGATAGCACGCAAGCGCCATTTTAACTGTAAATAAGTAATAATTATAAAATAATAAAAATTAAACATAATAATAGCTAGCAAAAAACTGATGGTAACTTTAGGAAAAACCCCTAAACTATATTGCAATGTCTCTCTTTTTTAATACATTTTTTTATAGGTTTTAGACCGTAACTGCTTGTGGTAATACCACCAAGGGGTATTTTTCGAGCTTTTTAAGCTGCGAATAAATTTGAATACCGCTTTTCACTATCTGCAAATATTATAAAAGGCAACTCAAATATACAAATAACTTTATCGTAAAACTCTTCCAAATAGTGAAAATAGGTAATTTGACTTAGTACAGAATGTGCTTTGACTACATTAATTTCTATATATATTTTTGAATTTTTAATAACAGTATTGTGAGCAAAACATTTTTATAAAATTGCACATGATAATAATTAACATCGATCAGTTATAGAGAATCGCAGTTATATAATTATGTATGTATAGAATAGAAACATCGTAGTACTCAAATTCAAGCAAGGAGGTAGTTTTAACTGATGCCAATAGCTGATCTACTATACATTATAACAATCACAGTTATGTATAATAATACGATAATAATAAAGATGACACTAAATACCTGTCGAAAAGACTACAAATCACAACATAGAGGCCTGTGTCATTACAGCAAGTAACACTAGTGATAACTATTAACTTACATTCACTCTTATAACAAATGGAATTATAGTTTACTTTCATTTAACTAACGCTTATGTACTTCATTTATTATATAAGTACAGATGTTTTGTAATTCAAGGTTTAGACATGCTAATGTGTTACATTTCATTCATGATTATATAAAACATTATCTAACAAACAGCCTTGAAAATAATTCGAAGTAAATCACAAACGTTTTTCTGTTAACATTTTTTTTTAATAAGTGCAAGTCTGAATAGAACGTTGCAGTAGATAGTATAATGATAGTCACAGTACAATGATAAGGATCGATTGATAATAGGGAAAGACCCGGGATTCAAAAAAGTTTACAAAAATGAGATCTTAAATTTTGGTTCGATAGTGAGCAAGTCGGAAATTCGTTCATTAACTCGATAATATTGTTCCGAAGTAGGTAACAATAAATATACGCTAGTAGCTGATTGTACTTGATTACTCTGGATTATGTCAACTACTCATTTACCATTATCAATAACAACTGCTTCACTCAAGCGCCACTAAGAATTTCATGCAATATTTTGTATACATACTACAATAATATATTTCGAATATTCAATGGAAAAATTTCTAAGACATGCACGTATTGGCCGGACACAGTTAACTTTATCGTTCATTAATATAGCTATATCTCATTAAAATACAACAATAATAGTATATATCTCTCTATGGATTTAATCTACAAAATGTTATGTAAGTAGGTATATATAAGAATATTTTTGACAACATGTTAATTCTACAACAATCAAATCACATTTTTCCATACGAGCATTATAATTGTAATTGATTGAAACATTAAAAATAAAAAAAACGTGTTCATAAGTACTGTTACTAAACTGACTTCGCTACTTGTAAATATTCTTAAAATATTTAATGTATTTATTATTTTAAAAGCGTGAACTTTAATATTGTACACACCTTAGAAATATTTTTTTTGGGATTTTTAATATTTTTAAATTTATAGCTTAATTTGTTACTTTTTACGCCAAGCCGTATACAATACTAGAGCGATCACGAGACGAGATGAGTGTATAAATGTATACATAGTAACATCCTTTAGCTTGGTAAATGTCTAGTAAAATAGGTATTTGCAGTGTCTCTGAAGGAACGAGTGTTTCGCGCATTCGGGAACCGAGTGCTGAGGCCCGGTCGCCACCACACTGCACTGTTCTCCGACGTCGCGTTAGAGGCCTTCCACAAGGCCGGACTTATAACTTGCTTTTACGTTGCATTTCAATTGTTCTCGCGAATAACTTGCTTGTTCATTCAATCCCTCCTCCTTCGTCGTACCCGATTATTATATTTCTCGCGACAGAACGTTCTCACTCACTTTACGAGTACCGACAGAGCTCCCCCTCCCGTTCTATGGCTTACCGCGACAGTTTATACGGCGAGAGACATGCCACTACTATACGGAGACAATTTATATACATAAAAGCTTAAAAATAACTAACTAGTCTTTTTTATAGGCAGACCATCGACTTGGATTACTATCTAGCGACGCGTCCGTCCCGATCGTGCGGGAAATAATTTTCGTACTGCTAACATATTAATCGACAAACACGAAAGGAGTACGACTAGAAATTATCTCACGCGTCGACCTGCCGGTTCCCGTCTCCGATACGTCGATCGCTCCTGCCGTCCCGGCGCGCGTGCGGCGCGACTCTAGTAATATAATTGGCAAAATTCATAGGTACGGATGCACGGTTCGGGAACGTCCGGGAACGCCGCGTCCCGCCGGCGCCGGGCGCGGCGCGGGGCGGCGGCCGCGACACTCACTACATATCATATACATTTGGCACTAATTCATCGCGTATCGGGCGTTCAGGGCGCGGAGAGCGGCGGGCGGCGGTTGCTCCGGGAGCGGTCACGCCGGGCACAGCGCCGGACGGCAGTAGTCGCAGCACGCGGCGGCGGCGGCCGAGGCGGCGGAGTAGGCGGCCGCGGCGCACGCGGGGCACTGCGGCGCCGGCACGCACGCTGCGCACACGCACACGTAGTACGGGTGCGGCGGGGCTACTAGTAGCGGCGTACGCGCGCACAGTTCGCGGCATGCTAGTGCTTCGATCAGCGCCAGCGTTTGCCGTCGCTCGTGTCCCATCAAGCAAACCGTCGATTCGCGCACCACGCCGTGCAGTAGCGTCAGGTACCTGCGCACAATTACACCACATTATTACCATCCGAGCGATCCAAACTACTAAACCCTATGCGTAAGGAAATGTATCGTGGAATTGATGCTGTACTGATGGCAGATAAAAGATACATCCATGTTCTATTAGTAAAAAAATATCTTCAGGACGATGTGAAAGTTCTAAAAGTATCTTCAGTTGTCGTCGCTGACTCGGGAAGTAGGTTAGGTTAGTACATACCTGTGCTTTAGCGTCTCTTCTTCTCGGCCCACGAAGTGGTTCCGCAGGTATGCCTCGAGCTTGGCGCGCTGCTGGCCGAGCTCGGGGAAGTCAATAAAGAACCTCGAGCACATGTATCGCTCGAGGATTTTGATCTTGTCAGGGCGCGCCGGTCGGTAGCCTTTGGCGAGCAGCGCACAGTACTTGAGCAGGCCGCCGCCACGGATCTCTTCGGGCTGGCGCGTGGCTATCAGCTTCTCGCCGAGATGCATGAGCGCTTCGTGGAAATCGCCAAACACGGATTCGCCAACAACGGTCGGGTAGAAGTTCTCGCCGATGGGCAACGTGGCGCACTCGTGGAACGCGAGCAGCGAGTCAAGTGCAATCTGGAACGAGTCCACTGAGAACTCGAACTGGCGGCGCATCGTGTCCACAAATTTTAGCTCCACGGACTTGTGACCGTGCGAATGGCCGAGCGAAATAAGTGACCAGCGGTCGCCGTCCACGTTGACGCGCACCATCTTGGAAACGTATGCCTCCTTGAGACCGGCGGGCGAGACGCGGCGGCGAGGCGTCGTCGGCGGCATCAGCGTGGACAGATGCGAGAGCACGGCCGCCTTGACGCGGTCGCAGTGGCGCGCCGTCGGCAGATCGGCCGTGAAGATAAGGTCAATGTCGGAGTAGGGCTGAGCACGGTCAGCCAGCACGGAGGAGGCAGCGCCGCCGTTGAGGCGCACATCGCGCACCGTGATGCCGGCGCCGCCTGCGCTGGGCGCCGCCTCCAGCCGCGCGCGCACGCCCGCCACCAGCTCGCGCAGGCGCACGTGGAGCGTGGGGAAGTTCCCGCGCCCGTGGATGGCCACCACCTCGTCCATTACGTCGTTCAGCCGCCGCACCTGCTCGTAGCACAGTACGGCGTGCCGCTCGCCACTGAACCCTCCTCCCTCTTCTGACGACGTGTAGCTCGACTCGCTCTGTAACAACGATATGTCTTATATTAATCTCAAGAAATAAAAATATAGTGCCTCTTACTTTTAATAGGAAGATGTGCCAAATGTAACACATAGTCTAAGTAGCACGTCGCGAGTACGTGACGCTAAACATCACGTTGATGCCAGCACTTCAAGGAGTACAAGGTCTACTAGTAGTTTATTCTGTGGCAGATCCTGTTGTGAGTTTTAGGAGTTGACATTTAATTTTTTGTACTTACATTTTTAAACATAGTATATTATTTATCGATAATCGCATATTGTCACGTAACAAATAAGTCGAGTATTCTAATGAAACAATAAACTTAACCGATAATATGACGACACATTATCACTAATACAGAGGAAATGTATGACTACAGTAATAACGGCAACGGGAAAATACAAAATCGTAATGGAAATGCAGAAAGCAATACATAGTTTGTAATGCTATGACGGACCTTTGACCGCAATCGGCGACCTTTGATTGGCATGCATCGAGGATTGGATTAGGTAACTCACGTACAGCAGGTTCTAATTGTGTCTATTAAGAAACTTATCCTCTAAATAAGCATTTTTAGTTATACCGATTACTAAGTCACCGACTGGGCGATACAATACCGAGTAGCTTTTAATGGATAAATGGTACTATTTCTTATTTCAATATATGGACAATACGGAGAAAATATTGTTTGTATGTAGAGGCTAATTATTTTCAGAAATGTCAAGTTATATTTGTTGCTTTCTGTGATCAAGGTCTATTCAATAAACAGACGAGACTAGGGTGCGTCGTTTGCTGAGACAAATCAGGAATGTTTGACAGATTATAGCTATTCTAAAGCTATTGTAATTTAGCTTATTGTCAAAGTTCAGCTTTAGTAAATTGATGTAATCAACATTGAATAGCAACCAATTCATCAATATAGTACAACATAAATGTCAGTTAGGTGAATATGATGAAAGAACATTAAAATGCCTTACAAGTGTTTATATAATGTGTATTTAGGGCGATGTTTTAAAACGAAAAACATAAAACATAACGTTTTTTTTTTAAGTTCGCTAGTATTAAATTAAATTTTAGTGTATTAATGAAAACAGAAAAAAATACTCGATATAAATATTATAGAATGTTCCGAACTAAAAGTTGTAAGCTAATCGCGGAGCATAATAAGCTTTAGGATAAATCAGAATTGATTGATTTACTAATGATATTCCAAGTACAAGATCCTTCTAGCCACGCCTACGTACTCCAAACTGACCAAGGTCCGGGATCAATCCAAAGATTACCGTGATTTAATACGACCAGTTCGACCGGCTAGGCGGCTGTGACTTTATTATAATATCCTGTTCCACTTCCCATTTTATGATCTGTGTCAAATGCTTGAATTTGGCCGCGACCTAGGATCCTGTTTGTAAGGGCTCATTGCATTGCTTCAAATTATTTTGCTGATAGCGAATGTAGGTAGAAGATACAATAATTTATGCTAGTAGAAGCAACATTTGTGAGTTTGTAAATTTGTTTGTCCGGAGTAATCTCCGAAACTACTGAACCGATTCTAAAAAATATTTCACTACCAGAAAGCTACATTTTTCTAGAGTGACATAGGCTATGATATGCGCGCGAGGCCGCTGACATTGGAGCTAGTTAAAAATAAAGAAAAAGCTAGCTAGCTATAAATGGGGTTTTTTTTTCCATTATAAATGTTATCAGTTGTTATTTCCAAGAGAGAAGTTTCTTAGTTTAATTTTCTTTGTTTTTTTGGAACGATTGCTACGTCGTTAAAATTAGTTGCGTTGATAATTATTCAAATACTTGTAGATGTAGTCTTTATAGTTCACTAGCTGCGCCCCGCGGTTTCACCCGCGGTCCCACAGGAACCGTTAATTTTTTCGGGATAAAAAGTATCCTATGCCCTTTTCTATATCCCAGACAACGTGTATGCAAAATTTCGTGACGATCAGTTGAGTAGTAAGGGCGTGAAAGCGTTACAAGCAAACAAACGAACAAACTCACGTTCACATTTATAATATTAGTTAGGATACCACAAATTACATGCAAAAGGATAACGCTTAAAAACTAGTTTAACAACAACGTAACTATGTCAGCTGTTTCACACAATTCGAGTTAATGACATTTTCTAATGGAGCAGCTGTACTTACTTATACTTAACGATTTGTTTGTTGATCGCACAGTGTAAGTTGTTCACAATGGTGATTAAACGGAGGTTCTATCGGCTTAGTATTAAAATACCGAAGTAACGCTGCGCTTGTTTTTTCAATTTGAATTATGACATCTCAAAATAGCGTGGTGTGGTGAGTCAACCAATCCAATCTTACAATTTTATTGTCCTTTTGATAAAGATTTGGTTGTTCAACAATGAATCACAATTGGTATTAACAATATAGTATTGTCGCCTTTATATTTTTTTCGTAGCATCATTTTCTGTAATAAATAAATAAATTTATTCAGGACACTTCCACACACGGTCGCCTGACCCCAAACTAAGCAAAGCTTGTACTGTGGTTGCCAGGGGCTGATATACATACTTAAATATTTTCAAAAACATACTCAAATACATATTAACACCCAGACATAGAAAAAACACAAATCTTCATCACATAAATGTTTGCTCTAGGTGGGAATCGAACCCACGCCCCCAAGCTCAGAAGGCAGGTTCACTACCAACTGAGCCACCGAGGATTCAGACAGGATGTTTATCAGTCAATTTGGTTACTTTAGCCATTTATTCGCCAGGCACTTTTGCATCAAGATTTTAGGGGCTGAGCTACCCACGTCCGTAGGAGTGTACTCTATTCTGATTCCCTACACGTGGTCCCCGGGTAGTGCTAACCGGGTAGCAAACTCTGGTGGGAGGCTTCGGCCGTGGCTAGTTACCACCCACCGGACCAAGCCATGCCGTGAAATGACCTAGTCGTGTTTCGGGATGTACTCCGGTGTAACCGTTCCGAAGACGGGTCTGAGCAGTAGCGCACTTGTAGCGCCTCACTCAACTGCCCTCTTTGTACTTCTTCACTCTACAAAACTTTAAGGCTAGAGTGAATAAGTACCTTATAGGTCGTCGTGCTCCATCTTAGACCACAACGTCGCTTAACATCAGGCGAGTTGGTGGTCAAACGTCGACCTATTCTACATAAAAAAAAAAAAAAAAGACGAATACACTTTCATTCGTGAAGAATAAACCAACAAGCATTGATACAATGACTTTATATGAAGTTGTAATGTAATAAAATATAGATAGTTATTTGTCCTTAATAATAAAATTGATAAATCATGTTTCGTCTTCAACAATATTGTTTCACTTCGAAAAGACTATCAGAGGTATCGTTACAGATTTATGATGTTATTTTTCAGTTCGTTATAGTATTATTTATTCTGTGGTCTGTTCTGTGGCACTGCTATGTTGTCCCTGTCAACGGGCGCTTATCTAGTGCATTTATGATTCGGATATTATTATCAAACGCGAGATATAATTTATCATCACCAAATCCTTCTTTCCTGTGAAGCATTAACCGTTATTATAGATCAAAATTTGCAATTTAGGAAGCAACGCTTGTTGCTTCCTTGTTTGAGCTTGCTTGTTTGACGTTCAGCCTCGTTTCAGAGCTATTTATCATTGTTATCATTTTCAAACTGATTTAGAAAGTTTGTGAGTTACTGAGAACGTATGAACTATGATTGTATGTTTGTTACTTCTTTACGCTGAACTAACGCTTCTGTAAATGTGTCATAACTTCATCAATGTCACGTAGTACAATCAAACGAAGTGAATTTGTAAAGTTTTGAATAATAGAGTTATACGAACTTGATTGCTCGATCGGTCCGAATGTAAAAGCCGTAAGAGTGTCAGTGTCACTGCCACGGCGACTCGGCCCGCGAGCGACCTCGTTACCGCAACCGATTAAAATACGAAATTCGTATTGTTTTTCCTCGTCGATTTGAAATCAGTCACGGTTTGAGGTCGAATGCGCAATCGAAGCGAATCGTATCTGCCGCGGTGATGCTCTCTCGATTCTAACAAGAATAACTTTTTAGTCGAGAAATCAGCTGTCTGCAAGGTCACCTGTTGCGTGCCGCAGTCGTTTTGCGAGTTACGTATACGCCACTACGTGTGAAAACCGAACAATACTCACCTTGTTTCTTTGTGTGTTTAACTACTTCAAATAAGATACTTGAATTCTTGACATAAATTAATAAATGATAGTAAATACGTATTGTGATTCGTTTGCGTAATTTATTTCAGTTTATGAAGAATTGAGTTTGGTAAAAAAACGTTCTGGCGATAATCGATTAATGTTTAATTGATTAAATATAAAAAAAAAATATTTTTTAACGTACGCTTTAGTAGATGCTAGCACGATGATTTAGTAGGTACCTACCGACTTATTTGTGTTCAAACATGTAAAAATAAAGATATCTATTGAACAAATGTCGACGTCTCGACAGTAGGTATAGAATAGACTAAATATACATTTTCTTAGACAGAAAGTCTTATTATTTACTGTACAAGACCAGTGCAAGTATATCTATCGATTATCTTGCTTTAATTGTAGCCTTTAAGGTTATTTTTAAAGAAAAGAGATAATAAGTAAGATGTTTTGAATAAGCAAGGAGGCTGTGGATGATAATTATCTAGTTTTACGAGTGCAGGGTCACGAAAACACTGATATTGTTAGCGTAAGCGCGGGCGGGGTGATACGATGCGCTGATAACAAACTTGCAAACAAATATATTCGCAAACACGCAATTCGCTGCCATACATGTGGCCACTCGAAGTGAATAAAATAATTGTCAAAATCGGCCTGGTATTACAGGAAAATCACGAAAACAAGTAATTTGTTTGCGCTTAGTTTGATATGAAGAATTGTGATGATCAGGTGCAAAAAAATACAGCTGGTAGAAAAAACTACCAAAATCAGTTTAAATTTCAATAATCAGTTTAATATTCTGAAAATCATTCCCATTTTGGAAAAAAAACACTAAAAGTATCGTCTTAAAAAACTATGTAAACGTAGTTCTCTAAATTTTCAGCGATTACACCACATTAGTTAGCGAGATTAGTTCTATAAAGTTTAACCGACCAACTTATTTTATTTGTGTTCTTATTACGATTAAAACCAATAAAAACGGCAAAAAAAATAATTATTTCTAGCCGCCGATCTCATTTTACCATCAAATATGATTACGATTTTTAAAACTAAAGGGTTAAGAGGGCCGCGACGTTCTGAAATTTCCATACAAATGCGCTATTAAAATTTCTTGAAAACCGTTTGTCAGATTATGATGAAATTTAGCATGTACAATTAAATTAACAATATCTTCGCCCCTATGTTCTTGGTTTTTTTTAAGAACGTTCTCAAGTGAAAAATATCCGCATTTTAAGGGGTCACTTTTGACTGATTTATTCAATAGGTAGACAAAGCAAATCAAAAATTCCATTACATAGGGAGGTTGTCTACATCATTAGCTGTTAAATGAATCAATAATACAAGGGAAATTCTTAGTTACTTAAGAATGATTACAGTAGTGCAAAAGTCATAAAACAAAATGAAATTGCACTTTGTCACTCTGTAGGTAAGTTTAGAGGCTCGTCTCTAGGCTCTCTTCACTCGTCTTCTTCTTCTAGACGAAATGGCTATAGAATACCTTAAGCCAATGCGAAGTTAGCCTAGGTTGAAATTAGTTAGGTCGCCGGACTCTTAAGTAAGCGGATTGAAATCGTGGAATGACCGCGCCTTAGCTAGTTTAAAGTTTAAATTATTCCTAGCTAGGTATATAATTTATTTTGTATGAACCTTGAGTCATTCATGCCTTCTTGACTGCCTCGGTGGCTCAGTTGGTAGTGAACCTGCCTTCTGAGCTTGGGGGCGTGGGTTCGATTCCCACCTGGGCAAACATTTATGTGATGAACGTTTGTGTTTGTTCTATGTCTGAGTGTTAATATCTATTTAAGTATGTATTTGAAAATATCTAAGTATGTTTATCAGTCTCTGGCAGCCATAGTACAAGCTTTGGGTCAGGCGACCGTGTGTGGAAGTGTCCTGAATTTATTTAATATTATTATTACTTTATAAACCCGATAAGCGAATTTTTCGCTAGGAGTAGTTTTAACTACATAAGCAAGGGCTTGACAATTCTTATATTCAGTAGAAGTGGGCATGTATCTATTACAATAAGCAACTTCTCGGGACAGGGTTGTGGAATAAGACTCACGTCAATCTGACGATCAAGTGGTTACGGTCGGGATGCTCCAGGCCCCTATTCTGACGTAAGAGGTGTTATCTTCGTTACTCTCACTCCTATAACTTTTCAAACCAGAGAGTCAATGACATGAAATAATCACACGCGTAAAAATAGGGCATAGGCACGGGCACGATCGACGGGGCCCTGTTTCTACAATTCTAGATATTTTTCTGTCTTTATCTTTCTCGTTTGAAAAGTCATAGGAGAATTTGAATTTGAAAGGTGATCTCATCTCATGCGTTAAGAATCAAGGTCAGGGCCTGAAAAATACTGTATTGTAATAGCCACTTTACCTGTGGACCTGTGTTGATGTGGACCTTTTTTGATGACGAAAGGGATACTTCTAAAGATAGAGGTAGACCACGTAGATCTACTGATAGTGCCACGGGCTAATACTTTCGCACATGGCTCTACATTAATAGCCTCTATATTTCTATTCACTTTAGCATGGTGTGGGTGACAGCTGTATTTGTTACGTGTATTGCTTAATTTACTATGGTTACTAATTAATACGTATTTTAACGAAGTCATATTTAGGATATTGCTGAAGTATTAGTGCTGTTTTGTGTCATGATTTGTAAATCACGGAAAAAGAACGATTTGTCGGATGTCAGTCGCACCATTCTACAACAAAAACAGCGTATGTAACAGGTTCATCAATCCACGTGTAATGTAATGTATTTTATTAATTTACGAAACTTTTGTACTCAATTATTTATGATGATCAATTATTTATGAAACACATTGTTTACATTCGTAACTTAAAGGTACACACGTTTACAATGAATCCTAATAAAATAGTCTATATGAATCCGAGTTAAAGGTTAGGTATTTAAAGTTTGAAACTTTAAATACCTAATCTAAACCTAAAGTAATTTTTTTTTTACATTTCTACGTCTAGGCACGCTTTTTCCATTTTTTTTTGAGCTTACACTGTATTAGTGTAAAATATAATTTCGCGTGTTAAAGAGCAAACGTGAGGCAAACACGGAATACTACGCATGTCGTCCAATGTTCCGGGGTGGGCAACGCTTACATTGCTGTGCAGTTTTTGTAGTTTTTACTCCGATCGGTTTTAATTTCATTTTTATTCGATTATTGACTTTGGAACTAATTGTTTGTTCCTGTTTTTGTTTTTACTATAGACCAATAAAATGCTTCTTATTTTACTTTCTGCAATAATAATGAATTTACTATCATATTATTAGTTAAAAATTTAGCACCATATCGGGACCGCAGCATTAAGGAATCTACACAACCAGAGTCTCCGACCTAGCCAACACAGCCCGCCTAAAAGACGTGTGCGGCTTGTTTTTTTTTTTAAATATGGCCGCCGTAAGGCTTACTGCGGTTGTAAGTGACCTTCGTGTGTAGGCGCCCTTATGAGTTACAAAAGCCAAAGCTTGTGAAAATCTGGTATCTTTTCACACTCTACACTTGGCAACACCTATTTGTAAATTTGTTAGTATTTATTATTACCTGTGCATTCATCGTAAAAAGTTTTTCTGTGTTCATTATCTACTTACATTTCACATTGTACTTAAAGTTTCAAATTGGTATTTTTCAACAATTTGGTTAAAAATAACAAAACTTTTATAAATTGATGTGCGATATTCAAAGAGCATAATTACTAGCATTTTACGATAAGAAATAATGACCCTTATTTCCAATGTAACAGCAGTTAACTACAAATTGACTATAATTACTGGGTCAACAAGGAAATTAGTGTCGCGAGAGATACCCCAATTTTCCTTGTGGTGTGGTGTAATAAGGTTGACTTTGTCACCACCGCAACCTTCCGTACTCCATTCTACAGCTATAATATAATTATGTTCTATTTCTATTGTCCCTCACTTCCACCATAACATTAGAAGCATTAGCATTGCAATCACGCCATACGTCACTCCTTTGATCCAATTCCATAATGGCCGCCATTTCCTTAAACTGTTTACCTCGCGTTGACGACAAAATACCTCCGCTTTTATTCTATAAATGAATACAAAATACGTCATTCACGAAACAAATAGGTGACAATTAAGCAAGTCATGTGTGCTAACAGACGAATGTGGTATAGAAAATAACAATGGAATGGTAGCATTGAACAGGTGGCACGGAAGGAGGCGAGTGCGCGAAGCTTAATGCATTCTAAGGTTTTTTTAATGACTTGATATTCACGAATTACCAAATTCTCTGCGTCCATAGCAAAAATTCAAAGTTAATACAAGGTAAATGAGTACAATAGACTAAATCATGTTCATGTTGAGTACGTAGACCATTCATGTTAATTTTTTTTTTCATAGAAACAGGGATTAATCGAAGAAAACTAAATACATAAACCTATTTCGATAATCTCTCTTCTAAAAATCTTGAACATCGCTAACATTTGCCAAAAGTATCTTGATGAGATTGGTTAGATTCATATATTCTCAAAATATTTAGTTAAAATTTAAAAATTCAGAGCTACGTAAACCTCATACTTCGCTGCCGCCTCATTGTACGCCAGGAGACATTGTGCAAACACCACAATACTAAGTAGGTATATCACGAAGACTAACGAAATCTGCACAACTGTTAAAATATTTATGCTAAAAATGCATGAACATGTACCTATGTTAAATCGAGCGGAGATCGTGTTCGCTTCACGCTCGAGTCTCGACACAGCCGAATCGAATGCGTATTAGAAACCATAGACATTCCAGACGAGCTATCGAGAAGCACCAGACGGGTATTGAATCACCGATAACATCATCTTCCGTAAAATTCTTGATAACATCATTGAGTAATTATTAACATAGCAATAATTTTCTTGTTATAGTTATTTTATTTTATTTATCCTTCTGTTTTAGGTAGGTGCATTAGATACTAACTTACCTACAAGTATCTTATTTTTTAATTATAAAAAAATTACAATTCAATAAAAGT
Organism: Peribatodes rhomboidaria; assembly: GCA_911728515.1. Taxonomy (NCBI): domain Eukaryota; kingdom Metazoa; phylum Arthropoda; class Insecta; order Lepidoptera; family Geometridae; genus Peribatodes; species Peribatodes rhomboidaria. The sequence continues at coordinate 14,520,796 of OU452175.1, forward strand.
TTGCTTGCTTTGAATCAACTCAATCAATATCTCTCAAATATATATTAAAAGAATGACCTTTAAAATAGAAATCGTAGAAATATTTTGCGACAAAAACTATACACGTGAATGATTTAGTGAATAAAAAAGTGTATCTTTTTAGAAAGCCGGTCAGATCAGGCTGTCCAGCTAGTATTTCGACTTCAGAGTCAAGTTTGTACGTCAAAACGAATACAAAATCAGAATTTATGGTAATAGCCAATGAGGCTAGAGAAGTAAGTGATCTCTATTTGGCTCTATCGCTGGCCAATAATGATAGGTAAACTCATATCATTGTTGGCTAACGGATGTGGAGGCCCACGAAGGCTGAAGTGGCATAAAGACAAATGAAAGCAGAAGAATGCTAATACCTAAATCAACGCAGCCACATCAAGCCACCAAGCTTGGGAACCGTGCCATGGAGATGATGATGACGATGATGGCTGATGATCCACCAACCCACTGATGGCTGGCTTTATTTAGGGCTACTGGACGTTGATGTGACTGTATGTCATTTCACTTTTAGTTAAGTTAGTGGTTGACAAATTGTACTGATTGAGCTGTGACTGTGTTACACGATATACAGCGATCGAAACCGAGAGGAACCATTCAACTCCTGACGTATGAAGTAACAAATAAAACCGACCAGGTAAACTAAAGCTGAGTGTATTTCCTTATTGATCGACAAGAGCGAGCGAGTCTTTGTTCAGACCAGCGCGAAACCAGTCACAAGCTCATGAGCTTATCCCAGTCTCGTTGACCTTGAACTGGATGGCGTGATCGTGATCAAACGTTTCAATTCTAAATCGACCGTAAAAATTCAAATTATGTAACAAATTATCTCGGAAATCCGGCAATGAAGGCGGCGGGACCGTATACAGCGTATTGTAACGTGACGTTGATTGCTTGATGGATGCTTTCGGTTTCGACATGGTTCCGATTAGCATGCCGACCGCGACCGTTGCTACAATACCTACCTATTCATGTTTCAGTGCGTTATAATAAGTACTCATATGTCTAGGTATTTAGCTCTTAAGTTGCTAGACTAAATTATTAACATTAGGTCCAAATAAATGTATAATCAGAATCAGAATGACGAAACAAGTTAGCGGTTTTTTGTAAATGCGTACTATATTTTCCCCTGATTTGGATATATTTCGGGACTATAATTCGCAGTTTCATCACCCATTGCCACTAGCAGATAATACCGTACGGTAGAGTCGGTAGAGTACGGCATGGAATGGTAAGGTAGAGGTAAAAAGTAGCACAGATTCCGGTAGCTATTAATATTAATCCGCAGTAATTGATGCGTTGTTGGCGCCTGTGTTACCCCACAAATAGAACCTGGATGTCTTCAATCATCGTGTGAATTAAATTAATAAATAATAATAAATAATGTCTTAAAAGTAAATGATTGAATGAAAAGAGAAACTGAGAGGATATAATCACTAGCTATGAAGGTTGGAAGCACCGCTATATGACTGGGTTACACAGCGGTCGAATGCCAAGCCCATTGACTACAAAATAAAAAAAAACGGAGACATAAAATCCGTGTAATGTGACAAGTGGCATTTCGAAATTGCCGATACGATGCAAAAAGAGAGCAACGCGTCCTACAATAAAATTCTAACTTTATTATGGAGCTACGTTCCTTTGCACGCAACCTACATCTAGACAATCGGAGTACGTACTTTCGATTTCGTGAGGCCACTAATTAGCATGGCCTCGGCATACGTGCGGCGCGTAATACGGAACGGAACTAGCTCGCTGCGACTCATGGGTACCTACCGTTTTATCTTGTAGTAACCATATCGCGTACTGAGATTTAGACTCTAATGTCATGCAGTTAAGGTGTAGCATATACATGGAATAGTGAATACTATGTATAAGTATGGTGTCGAACATAGTCGGGTCTGTGGCTCTGTCGCCACATCGTAGCGGGATACTGACGACGACGCGACGTGTTTCTGTTACGCGAACTCGCGAAGGAAGCCATTTTCACTTTCTTTTAAATTATTTGAACATCGTTCTAAATTCGAATCGGCTGATTAATATTACAAACGGCCAATCGCTTGCGTCACAGTATGTCAAACAACGAAATCGATATAAAATCGAATTTCGATTTAATTAACAGGCGGGCGAGCACTGGACGTCACAATAATGTTAATCAATGACCTGTGGGAGAATAGTTTGACCCTAACTATTAACCACAATAATGAAAAAGACACTCACAGCTACATTGTCGAAAATTGTTTAGGGAATAGTACCAGCATCATGAATAGAATAATAGGGTACTACTAAAGTAGACAGAAAGTGTCGGACAATTGAAAAACACTCGTAACCCAAAGTGCTACTGCCAAATGAAAATGATCCGACTATGTTTAATCTCAGATCAAACTAGTTTGAGTCTACTAGTCTACTACTACTACAACTATTAGCCACAATAATGAAAAAGACACTCACAGCTACATTGTCGAAAATTGTTTAGGGAATAGTACCAGCATCATGAATAGAATAATAGGGTACTACTAAAGTAGACAGAAAGTGTCGGACAATTGAAAAACACTCGTAACCCAAAGTGCTACTGCCAAATGAAAATGATCCGACTATGTTTAATCTCAGATCAAACTAGTTTGAGTAAGTACTACTTGATCCTACGAGTAAGGTTCTCGTACGATCAAGTAGTACTTACTCAAATGTGACTTCAACATTTTCTTGGCCTTAGAATTAAAATTAGATTAAAACATAGAATTTGAATAAACTATTAAAGACAAGCAACTGAATGGCAAGAAATTTATGTATTACGAACAGTGGCCGCGGCTGATTTACATGGAGAAAACGAGTTCTTTTAATATCGTTTGTCAAGTGACATTTGTTATTATCAGTCTGGCCGTAATTAAATATCTTATACCTTTAAATGAGCAATTCTTGTTTATATATATATATATAATTGGAATCTCGGAATCGGCTCCAACGATTTTCATACAAATTAGTATATAGGGGGTTTCGGGGGCGATAAATCGATCTAGCTAGGAATCATTTTTAGAAAATATCATTTTATTCGTGTTTTATCGATAATCAATCTCAACTGAAAAATATGACTCTTCCTGACATCTATTGGCGAATAATGATACTACTATTTTTTGTGAGCAACTAATTGCTTTAACGACACAACAGCAGATGGCGTTGTTAAGTAACACGAAGTCAATGAGTGTTTGCTTTAAGGTTAGACTAAAATCAATTGTTTATTATCCAAAAAACACAATTAAAAAATAAAAAAAAATACCGAGCAAAGCTCGGCCATCCAGGTACTGTACCAGTTTATTAAGTACTCCATTTTTTAATACAAAGTAAGTAAATACCTGTACAATATTTAATCAGAACGAGTCTTTTCAAATTTGACAAAAAAAAAATTAAAGAATTATCTACTTTTTTAAAATTTGTTGTGCGAGTCGAAGACATTTGGTCCAGAAATTGTTTTATTTATGTTCATCACATAAATGTTTGCCCTAGGTGGGAATCGAACCCACGCCCCCAAGCTCAGAAGGCAGGTTCACTACCAACTGAGCCACCGAGGCAGTCATTATGATTAAAAACATGTTTTCTTGTAACTACCGTGTCGGTAATAATTCTGCCTATCCTTAACCTATCTTATCTAATATTATAATATAAATGCGCAAATGAGTTTGTTTATTTATACGTTACGCTTTCACGCTCTTACTATTCAGCCAAACAGCAAATTTGCATACATGCACGTTGCCAGAAGTACAGAAAAGGACATTTGACACGCCGTTTCATTTTTCGGGTGGTATAAAGAAACCTTTCAACCCGAAAACCTTTTAACGGTTTCCTTGGGACAGCAGGTGAAACCATGAAACGCAGCTAGCTTTAGTATAAAACTGAGATGTCAATTACCTCTTTTGTGTTACCGAGTCGGGTCGCCGGTGTCACGGCCACCGCAGATCGCCGCGAGATCTGACCGATTGCGTTCGTGGAACAATAGATCCTTTTTAGGAAACTCAGTTTTTAGCGACCACGCCGATTATATCAAGCCCATTGTGACAGTATCATGTTTTATTTATTTAGAGCTGAAGTTAACTAAAGTAATTTCCATTCATTGTTTAATTGATTTAGCGATAAAAATGGAGTAAAACATTACGGATTTTAAGTGGTAAGACCAATGCTGTTTCATTGTTTTAAGTCAATTTAATTATCGACTAGTTTTTGCTGGGATTTTCCAGATGACCTAGACATAAAACGACAATTTTATACAAAATGTCAGAGATCATGTTTTAACTTCGTGCTTTTAAGTCAATTTAATATTATAAAACCTACATAAAATATCCTTATTCTTTATCACTAATGTTACATTTTCTAATATTTTAACGAAGCAAAGAAAATATGAAGCTGTTTTCATTTCATTTACTGCACATCTTTATTTTCACATTTAATTAAAAACTAGCTTCTGATCGCGGCTTCGCTCATATTTAATAAGCTATAGCACTCAGGGATTGTCAAGTTTTCTATTAGTAAAATAATTTTCAAAATCGGATCAGAATAATTCCAGCGATTACCCCCTATGGGCCAAATTTACAAAAATCTTTTTATTATCCAAACTAAAATTTAAAAATCGAAAGTAACTATATTTGTCTGTCAGTTTGTAGGCTGTTCACGGTTGAACGGCTGAGCGGATCGTAATAAAATTTGATAATCAGTTACAGTATAGCATCAGGAAGATTTTTGAATACAATTTTATGAATAATCGCGAATGAAGTCGCGGGTAACTGGTAGTATTAGTATACAGTACCTGGATGGCCGAGCTTTGCTCGGAATTTTTTTTTATTTTTTAATTGTGTTTTTTGGATAATAAACAATTGATTTTAGTCTAACCTCAAAGCAAACACTCATTGACTTCGTGTTACTTAACAACGCCATCTGCTGTTGTGTCGTTAAAGCAATTAGTTGCTCACAAAAAATAGTATTATGATTCGCCAATAGATGTCAGGAAGAGTCATATTTTTCAGTTGAGATTGATTATCGATAAAACACGAATAAAATGACATTTTCTAAAAATGATTCCTAGCTAGATCGATTTATCGCCCCCGAAACCCCCTATAAACTAAATTGTATGAAAATCGTTGGAGCCGATTCCGAGATTCCAATTATATATATATATATATATACAAGAATTGCTCATTTAAAGATATAAGATAAAGTGTAAGCCTGTAAGCCTGTAAGTAAAGATGGAAAATCTATAGCCCTTATCTGTTAGAAATGTCCTATCTTAATGTAAGGGCATTAAAACACCTTGCGGGTTGTAGATCAAGGGCAGCCCTGGCGAGGTCCCGCGTCCAAGCGCATTATTAACGTCCACGGAGGTGCGCACGCGCATACTAACCGCGTCCTCCCGTTGTCGCAACTATTGGCATCTAGTGCTAGGACCCGATAACTAATGATTATACGTGATTGTTGGAGTTAAGGTTATTGATTAGTTTGGATTCGATTTGGCTCTGTGATAGGATTATCTTGTAAATATCTTTCGAAGCTGTGATGAAAGAATTCAGTCAGTGGTCGTGATTCCAGCTTTTTGATTTTGAAGTGGTTTATGTACAAATCTTTTCTAAAAAATAATGCCCCTCATTTTCTTGTCTGCTCTTCTGAGTAGTGGTTCTTTTTCCGAACAAGGCGGTCGAATCTATTATGAAACTTTGACGTTCATACGTGTATCTTTAAAACCCAACTAAATAAAAACATTTTGACTTTAACTTAACTTATCAAATGTCCGTTTATAATTTTGGAATTTAAAGAACGTGTGCTATGGTTGCTGACTTCCCCTTAAAAAGCCCGGTTTCGGACTCCGTTAGGGCCCCAGTTGCTCAGTATAAGTTAGCCGGGTATGAACACAAAAAGAATAGAGGTTCCTTTTCATACTCAGAGAGACATACTCTTTCACACAAAACGTTTGGATCTTACTGCCAAGCGCCCAGAGGTCCTGCGTAACCCTAACCTGCGTGAACCTGGCCATAATGATTGATAATATCAAGGTAATCGTATTCTGATTAAAATAAACAATTTTATTACAATGTTATTATGATTGGGGTGTGCGTGTAGGCGTGTATATTGACACGATTGTATATATGTAGGTATACATATCTGTCATATCGGCGACGTTTCTAGGGCTTTGATAAAAGCTGATAAGAGAAACGCCTCTTCAAGTACATCATTGACATTGTTTGTTGGGTATTTCTTTATGATAATTATCTCTTATTTGTATTGCCCGTGAACTTCTAAGGCAAATGTGGTTTCTGAATTATTGAGATGAGTTTTAAATGTTTACTAAAAAGTAGAGTAAGTGCGTATTTAATGCTACATAATACATACACTTTTGGTACTGAATATCGTCCGGAAAAGTATGGGTGTTGTACACCTCTACCAGCCCTTTCGGAAAGGTAAAACTCATCGGATCAGTTTCTTTATGCTGACAGTCAATAGCAACAAGATTAACGATTTTCCTATTTACGGTTTAAAAGTGTATTTTTGTCATAATCTATGGACGGACAAACAGAGAGACTACGTACGCTTATATGTAGTAGACATATTTCTACGGTAACACGGCTTGGCAGCCGATACTTTCTGCTTGCGAACGTACGGTACCCTAAATTTCTACGGTATCCAAAAAGCGCGATCTTTTACGTTAGACTAAGTAGGAAATATATTTTGAATGTGAATTTTACAGTAAGATCACGTTTTTAGGTTTTATTGATTCTAAGATTTACATTGATTAAAATCGAATGAGATTATAATCATATTCAGAATTTTCATCATTCTCAGAATTTTGATTAACTATTGCGTCATTAATTAGTTACTTATACAGATTAAATCGATATTTATTTTTGGATCATTCACGTTCATAATGTTTTATTTACATTATTTCATTTCTATTTCTATTTTTAAGCAATACTGATAATAGATACAATACGTAATTATTTAAACCTAATATTTTTGTATCTAAACTTATTTATCTCCTTAGTTATTAAAAAGATAATTTGTATTGTTTGGTGAATTGTATTATCTTCATTATCAGTCACGTTTCTCATTCGGTATCTAACTTGGTTATTAATCAACTAGCGACCCGAACCGACTTCGTACAGGATTAATTTAGAAAAAAAATTGTGTTTAAATTATTATATTTGTATTTGTTATATTTGAAATTTCGTTAAAAAACTGATGGTGAAAACCGCATCAAAATCCGTTTGATGGCTCAGGAGCTACCGGATGTTAAAAGGGACGCAGGACAAGCAGACGCAGAACGCGACTTAATTTTGTACCATCTAAAGGTAGGTATATAGAGAAAGAACAAGATAGAGATATAGAAAATATATTGAATTAAGGAACTTACGTTATAAACATCCATATCGTTACTCCTTTGTCCCGAAGGGGCTGGCAGAGGTGTGAAACACCCACACTTCGCCGGAAGATTTTCAGTTCCAAATGTGACAGGGCGTGAGCCTGTCTCCAAACACGGGGCTCCAGTATTTAGCAGATTACATTAAATGTTGTCAATTATGTACTACGCTAGTATTATAAGTCATTCTTTGTATATGTATGTACCTACTAACGAAATTTGTCACAAATTATGGCGAAAAGTTTTGTTGAGTCTGGGACAAAATGTATTTGTTAAATGTGTATGCAAATTTATTCGGTAAATCGTTAAAACATCGTTTATATTTGTACAGCTTTTCTATTTGTTGTGGTTTTAGTTGTGTCCCGAAAGTAAGTTTGAAATTACGTAATGAAGAGATACCTACAATATTATGTAATACATTTTAACTTAGGGAGAATTGTGAAAGTTATTGCAATATAAATAAATTTATTATGTATTCTACTCGTTAAGTAGTGTGATAAAATTTTATTTATAGAGATAAGTTCTACGTTTTTGGAATAAAGAAATGTTGCAAATGAAGATTATTAAGATAGTACATAAAAATATACAATATTTTATCATCGAATTTATTATCATTTTCTTTTTACTTATTAGATAAAGAAAGATCCAAGCTATTAAAATTTCGACGATTGGAATACAAACAAGCATAGCAACGAATTCTTTCATTTTTTTTTGTTAAAAAATAATAATACCTTGTTATGTAAGTTCTTTGTTCTTAATACCTTTAGTCCATGTTACTAATGTTAATGACTAAGAAATCAATAACACATTAGGTGTTATCAACGGTCATTGTGATAATCCTACAAAAATACAGAAATAATTACCTACTGGGGAAAACCAATCTCACATAATCACTCTTAATGAATGAGCCGATTATGTTTGATTATTTACGATGAATTATTGTAAATACTAGGATAATCTTCTTTTACCCAGTTACCCAGTTATTTACCCAGTTAGTTACCCAGACATTGGGTATTATTGGACATTTTGAAAAGTACAAAGTTTGATTAATAAACATCTGAAATAGGAAAGTATTTATCAATAGCCGGTACATCTGAATTATGACAAATTTAAAAGTAATTAATTAAAATCGACATCGTACTCTATCTTCACAGTATTCTACGATGAATCCGTAAATTTAATGACAAAGAAAATACTTTTTATCCCAGAAGCGCCAAGCTCAGAACGCTAACCCTTAAAGCTCAGAAGGCAGGTTCACTAAAAACTGAACCACCGAAGCAGTCAGTGAGACAGATTAGTATATCTTAGGCATATTGCATTAAATATGCATTTTTTTCTAAACTGACCAATAGCTAAATTAAATTAATCCAGGAAACTAAAAGCGAGGTAAAACTGCCAAATGAGATTATTATCAGTGTAAATAGAGTCTTTATCATGGTAAAAACTAAATACTTTCCTTTGTGATAGTGATATGATCTTATCATGGTAAAAACTAAATACTTTCCTTTGTGATAGTGATATGATCTTATCATGGTAAAAACTAAATACTTTCCTTTGTGATAATGGTACTCGTATGATAACGAATACTCTAGCGAATTGAATACGGCAAAGAAACGTCAGTTCATTAAATTTCAAACATCCGGAGGAAATGGGTTTTCCGAGCGTGCAATGTTAGTCATTTGAGAACTTTAAAGATTTCTCTTATCAGAATTATCATCAGCTGTTTTATCTAAATCATGTTTCAATTTATCGGTGCAGTGGTGTTGTTTTCTTTTACTGATTTGAAATAGAATCTTCTTGGAGAAATTTGAAATATAGGGGTATTTCAAAAAGTCATGACTTGTGATCTGAACAAGAGACAGCAGGAATCTGAATGAAAAATCCCGTACCGTACACGGACACCGCACCGTACCGTACCACCAATATACGAGTACATTGATCATGAAAGCTGTAACAGTTGGCAAAATATTGAGATTAATTAAAATACCTCATCCAGACCAACAAACGTCTCTCTGAGTAAACAGACATCCATTGTGTGAACGCCACATTAAGCCTTGAATATTCGCCAAATGCGTCTATTCAACTCGTAATAGTGAAGAAGCTACGGACCCTACCGATATGAAAAAAATATCACCAATAAGATCATTCTGTTACCTATTAATTAGCCTAATTAAAATATTATATTACTTACTAGATTGCGAGTAAAAAAATATTAAATGAACGTTGTTTTCGTTCTCATGGCGTGCAATACCGTGCTTACGGAGATTACGTTACTATATATTTTTACACCTTCGGATAGGAAATTTAAAAATATGATTGATCGTCCTTTTACCATATTTTTAGAGTTAAAATTGAGTTAGTTTAGTAATATTTTGTGTTATTTTGAAGTATTTCGTCAGATCACGTGACCACTGACACCCGCGAGCTCCTTTGCGGGGGACGGGCCAGTCGGCGCCAGCGCCTCACGAAGGAGGGACGTACTCGCCTTGCCGAAAAATATTTTCGCATTTTTTTTCTATTTGTCCGTAAATTATCAATTAAACAGTGCTTAATTATCCAGAAACAATCAAAAAAAGTAGTTTTTCAAGACATTTGATAAGTTTTTAGTGACTTTACTACTAGTGAAAATATTTGGACAATAATTGATCGCGTTGTGAGTAGAGGGTACAGAAGGTTGATCCGATGAAAATGGGAGATGTCACCAAGGCAGCTAGGCGTAAGAAAAAAAGTGGTAAGTACCTACCTACCTATTAATATTTAATTACCACATAAATATTTTTACCCGTTTCTTCTTCTTGTGACTGAAGTGACTAACCCTAGTGTCTGAGTTTTTAGTGGCATGTGATTCGGTCTGACGATTGTTTTCCTGATAAAAATAATAGAAAACTACAGTTTAACGTGTCCTCCGACCTATGTTAACTCTCAGGGCCTCACCGTCCATTACACCTTATTGCGATGATTGTTGGATTTCCCCGCCGACGCTGTGCGACCATGAACCTTATTTTGCGGTGATACGAGCCGCGGTCGCGCAGCGTCGTGCTGTACTACAATCATCACGCCACGGCACGGGCCCCATTGTACATGTTGCTCATGATAATTATCCAAGTGCAAGACTTGTCAGAACTGTGCTTTTTTTCTTGTTATGTACAAATGTACCTATATGTGTCATATTAGTACATTGCACAGGGTTATCGGTATAGGGTGTACTAAGCCAAACGGGGGTCATTGTACTCTTCATTATAAACAACGATTACTTTTTAAACTTTTTTATTTGTAATATAAATCGGGGAAAAAAGCATCTGCTTACATTTTGTCGACGATCGATGAGCTTTCTGTATGAAACAGCTGTTTTTTTTCTCGTGATTTCATTTGATTCAATTATTCACAAAAATTATACTAAGGTCAATATACCTAAGCCATTTCAAATTGAAACTGTGGCATACTTGCTGATGCCCCAACACCTAGTTAATAACATAGAAATGGGGAGTATTCTATAGTTAATAATAATAAATAATCCTTCTTGAACAATCGGGTAAAAATAAAATAATGATAATTATTATGTGTACTTACGATGTCAATATCGGAAAGCGGTCGTTGCGTGCGAACGGTGTAAATGACTAATACTATTTTTTGTTTTTGGTATAGCACATTTCCTAAACTAACCTACCTAAACTAGAAACAATCACATTTTTATGTTAGGTATAGCTGACCAACCACGGTCCGCAATACATTATTATTTTTAGCAGTGTAGTGAGCATATTTTTCTAACTTATCCTGGTTTGTTAACCGACTTCAAAAATTAGGACGCACTCAATTACATTGTATAAATTTTACGAAATGTTTGTTGCAGCATAACTTCGTCATTTATTTTTTATTTGAAAGAATATGCTTACTAACACTCTGATCAGTCACTTTGATCAAAATAAAGTATTTTTTTGTAAAAAATAGTATTTAATACAAAAATTCAAGCATTTGCATTCAGAAAGTAGTGTTCCGAGTTATGGCCATTGAATTCGAAAGAAAAGTTATTACATTTTCTTACAACAATAACCGAGCGAGAGATCGTTAGCGAGCGAAGCGTCTATGCTTCAGATTCGACGAAAATGCTTTCGTATTTCCGAATTCCGTCTGGATTTCTGTCCGGATCTTTGCCCAGACCTGTCTTAATCTACAGGTCGCATTTCTTAACCTATTCTCTTGAAACTTTGTGAGTAAGTCCGATATTTAAAAAGAATTTTCGTGTCTAGGCGGTTATTGGAAATTTTTCAATATGGCAGAGATGTGATTTAAAAAAGGATATATATGCATAATTGGAAAATTTCCAAAAAACTTTTTGATCCGAGTCAAAACAAAAATTTATATAATTGTCAAACCTGCTCACAAAATTTCACGAGAATCGGTTGAGGAGTGTGACCTGTAGAGGAGGACAAATACAAATACAAATAATTTATTTGGGTATAAAATACATGTGACAATTTCAAATCGGACAGACATCGGTCACGAGATCTCCAGCTCACAGAGTCACTATTGTATGTATTGTTATTTATTTATATTTATTAAATACAACAATTTCTTTGGTAACTGATACCAACCTGCATCTAGTCTTAATAGTTATTTTAATCTAGTCTCTATTGCATGAAGACTAGAATAGTAATATATTTTAAACTGGGATTATAAATTGGTAATTGTTTTATATTTTATGGTATCATGGAAAGAGACAAACGAGACGCTTTGAGTAATATGAATATTGTGTAATTAATATCTTTAAATTGCTCTATTTCATTTTTTCAGAAACAGAGATCAACGAAATTATCAAAGTTTAAACACAAGCGTTCAGCCAACAAAAAATGCAAGTACTGAACTAAGGTGAGTTAAAAGACATTTAACATCTTATATTATTAGGGTGACAAGCATAGTGCATAGTCAGAGCTATGCCAAGTGGAAATGCTATTGCTAAAGTTATCGTATGTCCGGCGTCCAGCGTCTGATTGCACGGATGTCCGATTGTTTTCCACTACAGATCGCATTTCTCAACCGATATTTGTGAAATTTTGTAAATTTAGGTTTTATTTAAAATAGCGGAGATATGTAATTTGTGAGACGTTGCTCATAGAGCCACTACTTATAATCAGAGTGGCGCTGAACTGCTATGGGCATGCGTGACGCCAGTACAACCATTCACTTAGCGAGCGCGAAGCGCGAGTGAAAAACTTCCGTTTCAGTACTAAAAACTTATCCTATATTTTTATCTACAGATGCCTAGTTCAAAATCATCCGAAAGTTATCAGAGCATCCGAGGAACAGGGACTTTTTCACCTTCGAATAAACTGGTAATCATTTTTTTTTTGTGTACACAATGTACATAAATAAATTATTGATACGAGCGTTGGGACTTAGTATGGTTGCAAATTAATTATTATTTAATATTGTTTTTAGGAACAACAATATCAGTCTTCATTGCCGAATCTCATCGTCGAAGAAGAAGCAGAACAAGAACAGAAAGACAAAAGTTATTGGCGTATTATAACATTAGCTTCTTCTTCGTAAAATTTAAGGAAATATCAAGACCCAATGGTTTTGGTTGCGCCAAACAATCGATAGACTTGATTGGAGAAAAGCAAACAGGTCTTGCTTCTAAATTCACCTTTTTGTGAATAAAGAGTAACAATAGTAAATTATGTACCGAGGGCACAAAGCAGTGCCTTACGTCGCGGGCGGCTTATTGTACCTTGAGCGTAACGAGGGAATCTAGAGTTAACTCCCGAGCGCAGCAAGGGAAGATGAGTCCTGAGGGCAGCGAGGGGTTCAAGCCGCCCAAGACAAAAACACTGCTTTATCCTAGAAGCGAATCCTCTTCTAAAAATACTGTCTAATATTATACTCTCTCATAACTAATAAAAAGGTACTAGTAAGGTACAGTCTTTTATTTTAAATTTCGTGCAGCTCGAGGAGCACGTGCTCGTATTTTTTTCTTGGTAGCTAGTTCAATTTTCAAATAAACTCTTCTTACAGTGCTTATTCTGAGTTTTCATTCAATGTTAATCTCTTTGCTTGGAAACTCCCAACTGCAAGCTTCGCTCGAATTTATGTTTCATCTATAAAACCAACATTTGATTTTCATGTGTTAGATTAAGGATGTGTTAATCTGAGCGATTACTGCCTTTAAAGCATTTGATTTATTGATATTTTTTGATTCTCGGTTTATTTTGATTATTTTTTTGGTGTTTGCTAAAATCTAAGCACTATACATGTATTTCAGCTACAAAAGGTTTTTCAATATCCAATCTAAGACCCCTTTAGTCCAGCTAGAGAGGATTTTTTTACTATATTAACTACTAGCTGTTGCTCACGATTTCGTACGCGTAGATAAAAAAAAGCTCGTTCCGTTAGTTTCTTGTATTTGTCATTCACAGGTCCCACTCCGAACCTGCACCCTTCTCTCTACCATCATCATATTGCCAGACCATGGTACGGGCAACAGTTATCTAGTTGGCATTGGCAATTGTCTTATACTGGGTTTGGCTGGCACTGTCCGATTAAAACGTCACGCTCAGACAGGTGTCTATGGCAAGGGTAGCGGGTAGGTAAGCCGTTAACTCGGCCTCCAAGCTAAATCTAATAGGTAGCCAAGTCTAATATGGAGTAGATAGTTACAATTTGTGTAGTAAGTAGGTTATATACTTGTTGGTAATAGGTAGAAGTACTAGGAGTTACTCGTACTATGCCAAATATTTCAGTCTGAATGTTTAGTAGGAATTACCTACTACTCGGAACCAGCCAAGCCAAGTAGGTAGTATATAGATACTATGTATATGTAGTAATTAGGTAGATACTTGTAAGTAGTATCCTTCTTCTTCTACCTATAAGACTTGGCTGGCACCGACTTCAAATAGATGGGTAGCGCTTATAATAATTATATTAATTAATATTAGTGCTTATTTGTGGTTTGGAAGTCGCTTTAATTTTGTTACAATGATCACTTAAAACATCTTCTAACTTGACTTTTATTGAAAATCAGTTTACTAAAAAAATTAAGTAAACAAAATTAAGTCAAAGTGTAGTTTTTTAAATCGTAAATTATGACACTTTTGTGCTAAGATTATTACACTCGAGGCGGTATTATAGCGCGAGCCGTATGCGAGCCCACTAATGGAGCCAATAGTGTAAATTATTAACGCACACGCGTTTCATGTGACGTTTTTCATCACACATGCGAGGGGAAAAAACACAGACTTGCATTAGTCAATACATTTTTCTGAAAATGTATGCGCATTTTGCTGCTTTTCCACTTATCAAAATTTTACTAGGCATAATAATAAAGCGAGTACTTTGTTTAAATTATCATACCTAATTAATTGTCAATATTTTGATAAAAAAAATAATGTTTATTTACTGTTATTACGTAGTTATGATACTTTAAATCAAGAATTTAAGAAAAGTAAAAAAAAACTCTTGTTGATTTATTTAAAAAAAAGTCTAGTTTAGTTACTAGTGCGATAATGGTAAAGTAACAGCACACGTGCTTAATAGCTCGGATTATGATCTAAAACTGATGTAATAAAGTCCTTTTTACGAGTGAGAGTGATGAAAAAGATATTAAACACAAACGCGTTTTTAACTTCGAGTAGGAACATAATTATCAGCAAAATCAGGCAAGAAACTATCGAGATAATAATGAGGTTGTAAGTTCTAGGTCCACTATGTTTTCAATCATTTTAGTCATTTTTATACTACCTGCTGATTATGTAAAACAGATTATTACTACCAACTCGTAGAATACATTTTTTAAGCGGGCCGTCGATTGAACAGCTCTGCTAGTCCTAGTAAATATGTTTTTTGTTATGAGATTTTTGAAATGTTGTAAGCATTGGTTTAGGATAGGTTGAGTAATTTATCCCTGGTACCGGAGTTCTTAGGATGCCCATCAGGAGCCCTATTCTTACGAAAGATATTTTCTGATCAATGTCTCTCTCGTTTTAAAAGTCATAGTGAGAGTGACCAAGAAACATCTCACGCGTCAAGAATAGCCCTCCAGGGCCATTCTTACGATATTATATTATTTCCCCTATTCCTACGCACGAGATATTTTTTGGTCAATGTCTCTCTCGTTTGAAAAATCATAAAAGTGAGAGGGACCAAGATAATATCTCACACTTCAGAGAGTCCGTGGTCTACGATTGTTTTTTTAGATTTTACACGCACGACCAAAGGGAATCAAAACCTTTAGATGCGGGATATTTGTGAGTACATACTTAATCTACCTATACTTATAAACAAACTACCGCGCTCATGCTGCTTATAAGGCTCAACTTTAAAACGCCGTTGGCTTCAAATAATTTAGAAAAAAAACATTACAATAAAGCATAACATCACAGAGGGCTTTCATTTTTAGGCAAAAATATTTTTTTCACGGTGTTTCGTCTGAATTTGTTTGTCTTTGACAAATGCTAGCTCAATGTTCAAAAGCTTCGAGCGTTGATCACTAGAGGCGCTAAAACCAGCTGAGCGCCGAATGCCAAATGTCATTGGCGCATCTTAACCCCTTAACGTTTTTCCTCAATAATTTTATTAAAACTTCTGTACATTTTTCCTTATATTAAAAGCGCTTTTTAAACGCATGCGCTCCCCAGATTGCATCGTGCGGGTGTAATAGTGCTAATGCATGGTTGTCGACTTGGCATACAATTCCACCGGCTGACAGCTGATAGCCAGTTTTACAAGTAAAGTGCCGAGATAAGATAAAAGTTGACAATGCCGAGCAAAAAACACCATGTCAAGGCCTACGCTCCGCAATAATAATTATCGACTTTAGTACAAACAAGTTTATAGCATTGGCGCTGTTTCGCACAATTCTTAATTGAAATTTACTGTTAACTTAACGCGTTTGCTTTTTAGATTAATGCAATGTAATTAAACATAATATGGTAAGTTTTTTAGTAGTAAAAGTATATATTTACCAAAACTAAAAATTTTTTTCAACATTTCGAAAATTTTTGGTAGTAACTTCAATAAATGCTCTCCGTGATACTATTCAACCGGATTAATTAGACATTCGATTTAAAAAAAGGAACTAAAATTCCTAACACCAAAACTAAAACTGAAAATAAAAGGGCGAGCGCACACGAGGCCGCGTCAGTCGAGCGACATTGAGCGATTTCAAAACGCATCGTGCGACCCATATATTTGGAGCCTGCGCATCCGCAACGAACCGCTTCACTTGTTAATATCAAGGATCGGAGACTCACGAGTCACGACTCGCGACGTCTCATTTGGGGCTATAAAAATAATTGGATGCAATGATTGACGCTATCGACTGGTGGTGTGCACGCCGCCTTATTGTTTTGTCGAAAGTGGTCTAGATGTTAATCGGCTTGTTGTGGCGTTTAATCGAGGTGGTTTAGATATGAAGGTCGATATAAATATTTCCGCTCTAAAAAATCATATTTTGTGTGAAAACATTCCTTCTCATTTCGTGTTTTGTCCCGACCGTTATTTGTTCAGTAGACAACCATTGAATTCAAATAGAATGATGTTTAATTTAAAAGTATAGATACTTTTAAATTAAAAAGTAAAAGAAAAAATAAATTGATAGTTAAGGCCTTCAATTTTTCAATTACGATACAATACTGTAGACCTATGTAATATATTTGAAATATAAATTTCACTATGTAGAATTTTAAAGATGTGAAATAGAATTGTTCAAATAAACTTATAGAGTGTAATAGTATGCTGTATTTGTATTGTATGAGAAAGCTTTTCGTATTAGTTTGATATTTCATTTTAGGACATTTCATCTACAATCCACAAAGATAAAGTTACTTGACAGCTGCCGCCGACAATCGCCTATACCGTTGGCAAAGTGTCACTCGTATACGTAAGCGTCTTAAGTAGTAGTAAGTTAGAAGATAATTCTTAACAATAGCTCTATATCGATCATCGGTCGGCGCACGCGCAGTGCCCGTGCACGGAGCGCACCGAGTTGCATGCGCCAGCGCAACCATCCAGCGATTATTCACTTAGACAATGCGTGCATATTCCTTACTTTTTAATATTCGATTATTTTGGTCCGAGCAATTTAGCTGTTGGCATGCAAACATTGCAGCTATGAATTTACAGCTTATTATTTTAACTGCTCGCGGTGAACCTTCGCTTTATAACGAATGTTTTATAAATCCTGAAATGACTTTGTTTATTTGAAATGTTACATTTTTCAAAATTTAACTTTTTTTTTATGATAGAGGCGGATTTTTCGTAGCAATTTCTCGGAAAACCTGTTACATTCTACTCTACTAAGATTTTTTTTTTTTTTTAGATAGCGAGCAATGATTCTGTAGCTTACTCCATTTTGGAACTTGTTACCTATTATTTAAATATCATATTAAATCTGCCGAAATATCACTCATATTAATTATTGCATTTTGACCACACCGAGGTCATTGTTTCATTAATCATCATTAATCAGGTACACAGCGATAACACAATATCATAATATTCACTCTTTATAACACTCATAAAAATAATTATCAACAACAGTTATACTTATAAAGAAAACAACTTGTTTTTGTAACAATTTTAAACATTCATATCTGTTATTTGCGGTATTCTGAAGAACGTATTTAGACTTTCGATAATCGGAAATATCAAAGTTAAAAGTTTGTAACGTTGGTTTTAAACTCCCTATAAGTATATAATCCATTACATGTTAGTACTTTCTTTAACAAATTCTTGTCATTACAACAATGTTGCTACGCGCGTCGCCGTAAACAAGTTTTCTTCGTATATATTTCAATTCATTAACATGAAAGCTAATAAGTCCTAGTACAGACGGCACGTCAACAGACGGCCAGTGGAGAAATTCACGCAAATCGTCAATACAATTTGTAAGTAAATATCTCTGAGAAAAACATACTCGGATTTCTTATTCAATGAATTCAGGTGAGTATTCGGTGCTCGAGACATTCATTCACAGATCTCGGCAAGTTTCTTTTGAATGTGACGCTAAGTGGCGTGAGTAAAACGGGAGTTCAATGAAGTAAACGCTGCTAGTTCTTTTAATGGTTGTAAGTCGATCTGATCGACTTCGAATTGATATCAATTAGGCTCAATAACAGAATAGGCGTTGTTTGTTCCGACCGGAGTGGGCTCGGGCTCGAGCTGTTTACACAAATATCACGAGATCGTCGCGCACATGTCGTTAGACGCAATACCGATCGTAATCTCAGTTTTAACGACATTGCGTCACTGCCGTCGACACCTCTGCATGTATCGGAACACTACCGACTAGTTACAGCAGTGATTCATCTCCGAACAGGAATGTCACACCTCCACACATGATACGCAATTAATTTTCCAGAAAATTCGCCAATAATCCACAACTTTCGTTTTATCACTTCGATAACGATAGACGCCCAACATATCGGTCAATTGTACGCTAATGCGATTTCAAAATGCCATAGGCTTACTTTCAATCGTGGAGCTGCAGCTGTGTGAATGTTCTCACGTAGCGCGCCTATTCTGGTTATAGCAATCATGTCACAAACGACTGATAAGGGCGACCGCTTCCGTTGACCGCGCGACAGTTTTCATTTTCACCGTGCGACGTTACGCGGCACGGGGCGACACCGGCACGGTAGAAACGCACGATCTGCATAAAGTCGCGTGTCTGTCTCGGCGCGCAGTACGTGCGACGAAATGCACGAAACGGCGCGTCGTAAATAGTAGCCGCGAGACAAGATCGCCACGGCACCCACGCATCGCTGAATTTTTTTCGCTAATACGGAACTGGCGCAAGGCGGCCGGAGTGTCGCCGCTCGTCCATCACTTGATTTTCTCTCGACTTACCTTCATATCATCGAGCAGGTCACACGCGGAGATGAGGGACGCCGCGTCCGGAGTCTCTTTGATGACACCCATAGTGGTAGATTCTGTAGCTGGCGAGGTGTAGTGTCAAAGGCTCGTAGCCCGGGAGCGGTGTCACACGGAGGACCGATCGGGTCTATGCGCGCGTGTTGGTCCCGTCGAAAGTCGGCTTCGAGTGAATTTGAAATTCCTGAGCGAGTGACGCGTGAGTCGGTCGGTGTGCGAGGAACACTGTGCGCGAGACGAGCTCACGCTGTGACCGAGCCGCGCGGACTGCCGCAGCCGCGGCGCGGCGGGCGGCCCGCGGCGAACCACCGCCAGTGAAAGGGTCTTGACGTCACATAGATAACGCGGCTCGCGACACTGACTTGTTGCTACATCTCGCGCCTCGCTCCGGTACACCGCTACCAGCATACACCCGTCCCGCTCACTAATAATATGACACCTAGTTGTTTGATTAAGAATTCGTACCTCTAGAATGCGAGCCGTTCACGTTGTTTTGCACTCAACAAGTTGTGCGATTTCAATAATTTGTACAAAAAACATAATAAAGCATGACCTTGATCAATTCGAAATTCGAACCTTTTAAAGTCACTTTGTGATTTTTATTTCGAACGATTTTATCTTCATTGTTGATTTTAGTTTCGCTGTGTGTGGAACGGTACGTAACAGATATGTAGAGATAAATTGTAAAATGTTGGCTATGTTCGGCTTGTACCCGTAATACGTCGTAGAGGGTCTACGAATGACGTAGACCGCGTGGCAGGGTAGGGGCCCGCTACGTGCGTGGGCTGGCGTAGGGCGCTTCGTTGCTACGATACTACCCTTTGAATATAAATTGAGTTTGTTAAAAACTTTGTAAAAACACCCAGTTTAATCGAGTTATAGAATTTTCATTAATTATTCAATAGTAGCGAGAATTAATCCGTTCAAATAAAGCTAAGGAAAATGCCAAGTACCTAACATGTTTTTATGTTGTGTTATGTTTACTTTGTTAGTTTACTTTAAAAATAATAACAAACTACAATGTGAGTTTAATGATCTGGTGTATGATTTAATTTTTGTTTACCTGAAAACTAAATTTACTTAAATATTTTAAAAAATAGTGCGCTGGTGATAATGGGTTAATATGCTACGGAATAGTCGCGAAGCAACAGTTTTTTTTATTAGATCTCTGGTTTTTTAGACTTAAACATGTTGGCTACATAAACGTTGGTTCGTTCTATAAGCATTCAAAAACCATACATTTAATTAAGTTGAAACTTTCTATTTACGAGGCCGAATGCCGAGTCTCGACGCCGGCCCCAATACTTCGAGGCTAATTGACAAGTCTCGATGCCGAGCTTTATTCCAGCGAGTAACACCGAGTCAAGACGCCGCGTCCTAAGCCTACAAGGCAGAATGCCGAGCCTCGACACCGAGCCACAAAGGCTAAAAACCGAGTAACGCCGTACAAAGTCCCGGGCATCAGTCAGTAAAGTTATAAAAATTTAATGAAAGGCCGCGTCGTGTAACTGTGACCTTATCACAGTGCGCGGCCGCAGTTACAACACCGCTCTAAACAGTAACGTCAACAGTTTTGTAACAGAAAATACACTTGTTACTGTACACGTGAAAATATCAAGTGATCAAACTTAGCTGCAATACTTTTTACTCAGAACTGAGTAAAACAGAGAACGGAGAAGGTGCGATAAGAAGAATCTTGTACGCTCTTAGCGTATGAGATTCTTTGTGTCTTTGTATAAAATAGCTGTTATGATTCTTCTCTAAAATGGCCAGACCAATTTTTTATTACCGCTATTATATATTTAGCTAATAACCGTATGAATTGAATTGGGTTCTGTTAAGATTTTAATTTTTGTGTGTGACATTACTATGCTGTATAAGCATAGTAATATCACACACAAAAATTAAAATATATAATAAATAATAGTATATACCTATACTATTATATACTATTATAGTTATTATAGCTATTATAGTTACTATTCTTCATCTAGGTCACTTATGATTAAAGAACATGCAAAAACTGCAGGTTACTTATTACTTATCGTTTATTAAAGTCTAACATTTACAAATTCGTTTTCGCTGCCATATCGCTATGTTGGATATTTTACCTCACTACCCAAAAGAGGGCAATGTTTTCCCGCACAATTCCACCAATGTAGGTTATCTGTCGTCAAGCCAGTCACCTTTTCCAATGCAACGTTAATTAACTACATCACGTATTTACTATCCATTTCACAGTCATAAGCACGTTTTTGGATATACCTACAGTCTTTATCTGCTTAATAGGAATACTCGTGAAACTTGTGTAACTTCTTTTACTGAGGCGTGTTTGCTTGATACTGTAAATTATCTTCCGTTTGACTTGAAAAATATGTATTTGAGCAGGTGTTGTAGACTACTAGTCAATATTACGCCGATTGTGTTTCGCTGTCATAACAATACGATTTTGTTTTGTCAAATAGTGTGCGGTTTTTGCGTAAAGTTTATGAAACAACGGTGATGAGGTTAATGATAAAAACTGACGTACAATCAACAACTAAACATTTTTTTTGGTAATGGGGAGAAATTTTCAAAAGATGAGGAAGGCTGTAATGAACCGTGTCATGTTGGATTACATCCACTAAAACACCCTCGGTGGCCAGCCTCGTGCTTGGCAGATTAGAAGGCACGGGGATCTCCATGGGAACGCACCGGTGCCATCCTACCTATATAGAACGTTATTTTATAAAATTCTACACTTATTTTGAACCGACGAAACGAGGAGGTTTACAAGTCGACGCGTATATATTTTTTTTATATTACAAAGGCAAAAAAATTGTGTGTTTGTTACTTCTTCACGTTAAAACGGATGGACGAATTTGGATGAAATTTGGCTTGACAATAGCTAATGCTTTTTAACTGCCGATAAAACCACGGGGCGCAGCTAGTATTTTGACAAGGCATTCTGCAGCTGCTTTTAATATTTACTTTGTGTTAAGATCGTAAAATTGCAAAAGATAATGTATCTGAAGTTGCAGTGTTGTAATTAATAAACTACGCTGCAAATAAATAAATTTACTAGAATTAACGCACAATCAGCTGAGCATTATGTACTTACTATTATATGTACAAACTCATTTTGGCGGCTAGTGCATGTAACTGGAACATGTAACATGGATGTGTCAATGCTCTATTTCCATTATAAATAATTTTGAAAAAAATGGTTTGACAAAGGTTGTCTGGTAGAGATCGCTCTTAAGCGATAAGCCCGCCCATTGCGCCTTTATTTTTGAGTGTTTAGTTTAGATTTATTTGTATTTGGTGTCAATAAAGAATTTTGTATTGTACTGTATTGTATTGTATTATTTGATTTTGGCCTCGCGCAATAAACGCCCGCATATAATCTCTAGGTATATATCGTTTTACGTTCTCCATCCAATTGTATGACATATATAGGGCTCAGGTTAAAAAAAAAAAAAACAAAGTTCCATACTTGTCCATCTCACCTTTACTTACTACTTTATAAATATACAGTAACAAGGTATATAGCACAAGCGCCCTACTAACTACATCCGTATGGAAAATCCCAGCCATTTTGTTTTTTTTTTTGTGCACTTAATACTGGTTTTTACACAAAAGACTGAATCCTTACATACTTGTGGCTACGATGTAGAAGGTGGTTGATAAGAATCGGTTATATGCATCAAAGACGACTGAGACGAAGTAATAGGATAGGAGTTAATTTGATAAACTAAAGACATTCTTAAATAAGTAGGTACATACGTATTGCATATAAAATAATGGTAGACTAAGATTTGACATAGGTATCGTCACGCCTTACCCTGGAAGGGGCTGGCAGAGGTGTAATACAACACCCACACTTCGCCGGAAGATATTCAGTCCCAAATATGACAGGGGGCGAGCGTGTCGCCATTACTACCATTACTACGATTTGAACGTCAATAAAATATAAAAATAGCATTAGTTGATTGAGCGATCTAAGGTCTCAAACTGTATCGGAAGAAAAGGCGTTTGTATGCTTTTGTATGTGTGTTTCATTCTTCCAAATACTCATTCCAGTATTTTACTTCCTGAATGAAAGCAAAATCGGCTGAGAGATTGTAGAGCTCTCGAGATTTAAGGTCTCACAAAGGTATCAATGTCTCAGCGAATCTATTCTTGACGCGAGAGATGTTTTGGTCACTCTCACTCCTAAGACTTTTGAAGCGAGAGAGACAATGACAAAAAATATGTCGACTTGTAACTTGCAGCCCTCCTCTATTCCTGCGCGTGAGATAGTGCCTCAAAATAGGGCCACTGGTCCCCACAAACTACTTATATAAATAAATAAATAAATAATAAATAAATTCGGGACACTTCCACACACGGTCGCCTGACACCAAACTAAGCAAAGTTATGGCTACCAGAGACTGATATACATACTTAGATATTTTTAAATAGATATTTACACCCAGACATAGAACAAACACAAATGTTCATCACATAAATGTTTGCCCTAGGTGGGAATCGAACCCACGCCCCAAGCTCAGAAAGCAGGTTCACTACCAACTGAGCCACCGAGGCAGTCCACTAGAGGCAGTCGAGGCATATACTAGTCTAGAGTCTCGAAGGGTCTGTTTAATGTTCAATTGCCAGACCTAGACCTACTAGTGTGTATGGATAGATGAAGTAAAAATGCTTGTTTGTAGTCATCGGGTGTAGTGATCAGAATAGACGTCTAGTTTGGAAACTGGTCTGCAGCGCTGAGCCGTCCAAGGCCGCAAGTTCAAGACCTTCACGCTCAGACCAATTAGATTTGGTCGGCTTTGTCTTGAAAACTAGATTTCGTCGTCTACTGTCGGCTACTTCTTTGTTAGCTTTGCATCAGTTTAGTAAGAAAAATGTTGGTATTGTTATTTCCGAAATCCAACTAACTTAACCGGATGTTGATGGACCGCTTTCTAACTTCATGTTAGTTTTTTTAAAAGGAGTAGAAGGTGTCTCTTATTTTGTAAGGGAAACTGGTTACTAATAGCAAGCAAGCAAGTATAGGCTAGCCTTGATGTCAGAGCTTATAGGCCGCCCGAGGGCCTCTGACATGGTTTGACTATTGAAACTCATTACTAACCAAATTTTGTAAAAAAAAGTGCGTTTTTTCTTCAAAATAAGTTGTGTTATAAGTTCTTCAAAATAAGTTCAAGTGCGTTTTTTGAATCCTTAGTGAATTATTATAAAGCGATAAACAACTGATTTTGTCTAAAACTAATACGTTAATGTTTATTTTACACAGACGCACGCTTACGTTCTAAAAAGTGTAATACACAACATTTGCCAATTCGCAAAAGTATTGTGCAAATATTATTTGTAACATCCATATTTTGAACGCGTTTGTTTAAGTAACACTTTGCATATACGGCTTAATTTCTTTTGCACAAAAGGAACAACGAGAATAATCTTCTCTGAAATTGGGATTTCGATACAGACATTTTATTAGAAACTATGTATTAGTAATACGTAAAAATAAATTTTGATAAATTCGGGACACTAGCACACACGGTCGCCTGACCCCAAACTAAGCAAAGCTTGTACTATGGCTGCCAGAGACTGATATTCATACTTAGATATTTTTAAATACATACAATAGATGACAGACAGACATGAATGCTTGCCCTGGGTGGGAATCGAATCCACGCCCCCAAGCTCAGAAGGCATCTTCACTACCAACTAAACCACCAAGGCAGCCATAGTCATAAAAGCTTAAACCATTGGCAAACAATCACATAGACAATGTGAACAGTTTAAGGTGAATACCTATTTCATGTCTAAATAAGGCAAGATAGGTTTTTTATAGTGCCAACAGATGTCTGAAGTCTGGATCTAGACTAGGTCAGGTTTTGGGCGTGCATTCAAATGGCTCATTGGATTCAGACAATGTAGGTTTATTACTAAGACGCGTGATACAAACAAGAATACTTTTCTGTCATATAATTGCGTTTCGGATATCATTAAAATTTCTATAGTTTTAAAAAAGATACGGGTCATCTTTAAGTATCGAAAGTATCGTCGAGGTAGCAGCATCAGATGATTAGGTTTAAAACTAGAATCTATGATTCAATGTATCCTCCCGTTAGGTCAGTAAACTATATACATTATGGTTCGATTATAATGAAAAGCATTTAGCGTAACTTCTTTCGAGAAACACGTAGTAACTTTCCGATACAAAAATATTTGACACATGCAGTTTTAATTTGTAGTTACAGTTGTAATTATACATTCAAAGTTGGAAAGCTGTTTCATTTTTCTAACACTTGTCTAAATAATGTACTATACTTTTAAGCGTTTTTAGTTAGAAGTAGCTAATGCTAGCATCTACTGGTCGACGTACTCTGCACGTGTGTCTGGATTCCATCAAACGTCTCGCACTTGTCACGAATTTGTTACTTACTAACTTAAGAACATATCGCCTTCACTTGACTTTGACCCAGTTACCAAGTACTTTCGGTTTTGAACGCCTTGTTTACGATTCGCTATTGAGGAAGTTCAAAGTAATAAGGCACTATTTGATGCAATTTATCATGATTTATTTGATGATGTATGTAATTAAAGGTATTAATATCGGTTGCATGCAAGGTTTGCATTTGCACGATTCGTGCAGTCTTGAAATTGGTATATTTTTTTGTGATAGGCAATAATTGATAGATTTTTGGGCACGGATTATATCCTAATCCTAATTAATATCATAAATGTGAAAAAGTGAGTTTGTTTGTTTGGTTTTGGGCTTTCACGCCTTAACTACTTAACCGATCTTCATGAAACTTTGCATGCATATCAGCGGTATAAACAAGTAACATTATCAAAAGAAAACCAAAAAACACCTTATGTCACTTCCACTATCAAGACGATTCAAATGACACACCACATGTCGAAATCCATCAAGCTGTTTAGGCTGTAGGGCGTGCCAAAGAAACCTCATACACACACACATACATATTTACACACACGCGAAAAACATAACCCTCATTCTTGCGCAGTCGGGTAAAAAGTACCTTGTATACCGAAAAAAATATTGGTACTCGTGAGGCCGTGGGAGAAACCCCGGTGTGCAGCAAATATTAGTATGATTATTATGGTATGATTAAGGTATAAGGTATATAGGTTGTCTGGAACAGATCGCTCTTAAGCGATAAGACCGCCCATTGCGCCTTTATTTTTGAGTGTTTAGTTTAGATTTATTTGTATTTGGTGTCAATAAAGAGTTTTTTATTGTATTTGTATGTTTTGCATTGATTAAGGTAATGTGACGCGTAAATAAAATCTTCGAGATGATTTCAAAGTGAATGTTTTAGACGTCTTTTTATAGATAATAAATTATTGCTAGCAGTGGACATTTCTTACTGACTTTTTCATTATCATGTAAAACTTACTAACTCGTTAATTTCCTTCGATCAAATATAATGGAGAAACGGTACGAAAACAAAAAATTGGACCGCACAAATTAGGTGCTGCACACAATCCATCGTATTCACAAACAAACGCAACCAGTCGTAACAGTGATAATTATTGTTGTCTCGTTCTCGCTATAGTATCTTGTACGTCTCTCAATTTTGGCTATTGATACACGTAACATAATACTGTCAACGGAGCTGTGTAGTGTCCGTTTGCTTATAGTTATATTGGGTTCACGCGCTGTTTACTAGAAATAGACTCGTGTCGTTTCTCCCTTATATTATTTCAATGATAATTTCCCTAAAAATAAGTAATAAAACCTAAAATAATTTTGAGGCACTTGTGTTCAACGTCACAAGGTGCCATGGTCAAGAATGGCCATGGTCATGTTCTACCCTCGTTCTCGGGGTGCAAGCATTTGTTTACATTGTGTTCCTCACATTTTAATAAGATTTAATGGTAAAAATCAAAATTTCGGTGATTTAACTGTTTAAATTCTGTGAATAAGACAAATACGTACATAGTGCAGTGGTTGTTTTACATCGATTGATATTTATACAAGTGATAATTGCGATAATTAGTTTCGTCATTAACGGTTAACAAATCATCAGACACGTTTCAACGGAACGCGTAAGCGCCTGCGATTCCACGGCGCTTACGGCCTTTCGTGCGCGACCGCAGAGGTGGTTATCTGTTGGCCGCACACCTTACATTGACGATTGATACTCGTATCTCATTTGCACTAGAGATACATTTGCCGCAATGAGTACTCAAAGGTGTGCTGGGTGCACGAGTCTATTGAAAGGAACCTTATTTATGCAATGTTTTCGCTGTTCCGATAAATACCACCATACCTGTTTGAATTTCAACAAGCAAGATTTTGCCGGGTTCTCAAAGGAATTTAAGGCTTCCTGGGTATGTCCTGCATGCCGATGTAAGGAACCCAAACCGAGTGACAACTCTAATACACCGATACGGCCGTCTGGGAGCTCAATTTCAAATGAGCAAATGAGCGCAGTGCAGTTGCAGTCGCAACCAACTATAGCAACATTTGATTATGATAATGTAACACTGCGTACTAGACCCCGCAGCTCCGGTACATGCTCCTGTATTTCCGCTGACAGCATTCGGAACATAATAAGGGAAGAGCTTGATAGAAAGTTGTGCTCCCAGTTTGACGACATCCAGCAAAAACTTTTGAGCTTTGAAGAGTCGCTCATCTCATATCAAGAGCAATTTGTCAATATCGGGGCAGATTATGTGGTGCAAAAGAACTTAACAGTGGAGATGCAAAACGAATTACGCTCTATCTCCCATGATTTGACAAAGCGTATTGAGCTTTTAGAACAGTGCTCAAGCGTTGTACCTGATGTAGAGGAGCGACCGACGACGTCACAGCAGCCGCAACTTGTCGTCGCGAAGGATAAGGAATCTACGTCTCGTCAGAAAACTCGTCGTAAGCCTTACAAAAAGAAAAATATCTTGCCTGCTGACTCGCCTAAAACTACTCCAGAAAAAACCAACTTGTCTGACACCGAGTTACCCCCCCTACCCCCAGCGACTCCCGCCGCCGTCTCGCATCATGCTTTGAAACAGCCTGCAGCTACTAATATGGCTCCTACCACCTCAACTGAACACCATACCGAACCCGCTAGCGAAAACTGGATTGAAGTTCGTCGCAAATCTGCGCGACAGACGTTATCGCTGCGTTGCCTCGCGGGGCCGGCCGTGACGACACTTAAGGCGGTTGAAACGCGGAAATATATTCATCTCTGGAATATGCTTTCTGGTGCTGATGAAGTCATGCAGTATTTAAAGGAACTCTTTCCTCAGAAGATTTGCACAGTTCAGGATCTGAGAACTAAAAACTATTACAAGTCCTTCAAGATCGGTGTACCTGAGGAATGCTTTGACAAGTGTTTTTCGGTCGATATTTGGCCAGAGAATGCTCGACTTCAAAAATGGGTTAACTACAGAAAGCGCAAACCGGAAAATCAGCCATTTCAGCGAGAAGTCGGTGTATAACGCGCCGTGTGATAAGGGTGTCAGAGAAATTACTATAATCTCACAAAATGTGCGCGGACTGAAAACTAAGCTGCCTGAACTACGAATGACTTTACTCACAACGGAGAGTATGTTGATCGCCGCCACGGAAACGAACCTCGACTGCTCGGTGGAGGATGCGGAAGTGGTCCCGGGCGACTGGAGCCTGGTGCGGCGCGACCGCGGCTCGCCCGGCGGTGGCGTCCTGCTGGCCGCGCGGCCTGGCTTGCGGCTCACGCGCCACCCTAACCTCGAAACTGATACCGGGGAAGATTTGTGGGCCTCGTTTACTTATCGCGGCGTCACGGTCTATTTGTGCGTTGTGTATATATCTCCGAGTGCGACAGACGATAAATATATGTGCTGGTTTAGTAAAATCGAATCATTTATCGGAGAGATCAAAAACAAAATATTGATTACTGGCGACCTAAATATGAATAGTGCGTCCGTAAATATCAATAATTATTATGGTTATTTTTTAGAATATTGTGATTTCGTAGACCGCAATAACATATTTAATGAGCGCGGAAGTAAACTTGATGTTGTATTGACGAGGGAATGCGATGAGTCACGGGTTTGCGTGGTGACGACCAATAGCCTGGTTAAGAAAACTGACGTCTATCACCCTCCGCTAGACATTACTTTCTGTTTTCAGCCGCGTTATGATTCAGAGAAGCGCTTGTCTCCTAGCAACATTGACGTAGGTCACGACTGGAATTTTAAGAAGGCAGATTTATCTCTCTTAGATAGATTATTGAGAGAGTCCCCGTGGGCTAGTGTATATGAGAGTGACGATGCTCAGTTAGCAGCCGATCTCCTCTATGACATCTTGTATACAGCTTTTGATGAATGCGTGCCCAAAAAGAAGCGGCCTAAGGTTTCTTCCGCTCGACACCCAGTATGGTTCACCCCTGACATTATTACAGATATCCGGAAGAAAAAATCGCTGCATAGGTTATGGAAGCGCTCTCTGCATTCAGACGACTATAAATCCTTTTCTGACCTGCGAGCAAATCTTAAGATACGTATAGTTGAAGCGTATAAGCGTCACATTGAAGCTATTGAAAGCAACCTAAAAAGTTGTCCGCAGCATTTCTGGCGTCACGTGTCATGTCTAAAGTCCATGGGTGGTTTCGAACCATCTGTTGTCTACCAGGGAGCTACCTTGGAGGGACCCGCGGCAGCAGAGGGTTTTGCCGATTATTTCTCTGGAGTGTTCCTCAAAGATCCCCCTCATTTAGACACTAATCGATGCTCTGATGGTGCGCCCGAAGGTGGTTTTGTTAGTATCCCTTTCATAAGCCCCAAGGAAGTACAACATGGACTTAGTAAGCTTAAGACGAGTAGTTCCCCGGGGCCAGACAATCTCCCTGCTTTCATTTTGAAATATTCCAGAGAGCACTTAACACCTCCTCTTTGTCACATATTTAATTTATCCCTGAAAGCTGGTGTTTACCCAAGTCAATGGAAATTGTCAAGGGTTACACCGATCCCTAAGAAAGGTAATAAAACTGCAGTAGATGAATTCCGTCCCATCGCTATATTATGTTCTCCGGCAAAGGTCTTTGAATATATTCTACATAAAGAAATTTACAGGCAGATTAATCGGTACCTGGGCGATGAGCAGCATGGGTTTCGTCCTGGACGGTCAGTAAACACAAATCTCCTCTGTCTTGTGGACTACGTCTCTGCTAGCATGGACAGAGGGCAACAGGTCGATGTCGTTTACTTCGATTTTCGAAAAGCCTTCGACAGAGTCGACAACGATATCCTGCTTCAAAAGCTAAGTAACATTGGTTTTACTTCCGGCCTGTTAAGATTTTTTGCAGCCTATTTGCGCGACCGATGTCAGTTTGTCAAATATGGTACATTTGTTTCTGAACCTTACCTTATCCCCTCAGGGGTGAGTCAGGGATCGGTCCTAGGACCTTTGCTTTTCTCAATTATGCTAAACGATTTGTCCAAGGAAATAGGAACTTCTAGGTGCCTATTGTACGCCGATGATTTGAAACTCGCCCTCGAAATTAAATCACAGGCTGACTGTAGCAAGTTGCAAAACGACATTGATGCTATTTACCGTTGGAGCGTTACAAATAAATTGATGTTCAATCCTGATAAGTGTTTTGTTATGTCCTTCGGGCGCAAGCGGGTACCAATGCAGCACACATACTTTATCGACAAAGCTGTCATAAAGCGGGTGTCCACCATAAAAGACCTTGGCGTGACATTCGATCACGGTCTCACTTTCAATGATCATGTTGAAGTCACAACAAAGGAGTCATACCGGCGTCTTGGCTTTATATTTCGTAATGCGAAAGATTTCCGTGATCCCGAAGTTCTGAGGCTGCTGTTTACGGCCCTGGTCAGGAGTAAGCTGGAGTCAGGTGCGTGTGTCTGGAACCCTCACTGTGATACACACATCTTGTCTCTTGAGAAGGTACAAAAAGCCTTTTTGAGAAATCTCTATAAAAAAATGTATGGATATTATCCATTTCTTTACCCTACCGCTTTTCTTCTTGGCCACTTAGGCTTTAATTCGTTGGAAACCAGAAGGTTACACGATCAGCTTAAGACAGGCTGCAAAATATTAAGAGGGGCTATAGATTCCCTGGAGCTGCACAATCGGATGTGTACGATTTATGTGCCTGATAAGTACACCCGCCATAGACCTAGCCATAGACCTAAGTTCTTCTATCCAGGCTGGTATCGTACACAGCATCGGAAATTTACCCCGATGCACCGCGCCATGCGTGACCTCAACGCGTTCATTTGTATGTATCCGGACTGTGACATTTTTAGCGATAAGTGGCTTAGCATAGTAAATTTATTATTGACATTTTGCGAATCTTATATACCGTAATTTGTATTTGTGTTTGTGTGTATTATTATTTAAAATTTTATTTGACATTTTGTAATTATATTAATTAAGTTTTGACATTTCTACTAATAATTTTTGATTATGTGTATTTTAGTATGTGAAAACTGACTCTAATTCTGAAATTTTGATATGTATAATTGCTTAAATGCGTTCATATTATTAAATAAATAAATAAATAAATAAATAAATAAATAAGAAACCTGTGCACAATTATCTTGGAACTGTATTATAATTAATTTATTATTATTATATGCTTGAATATTTTAGTTAGTAAGTACGTGTTAATAAGACTAGTTTGAAGCAATGTCGTGAGCAAATTAATGAAATACAAGGTAATATTATTATGCACCTAATATAAAAAATAAGTAGGAAATTAGAGATAGGTAGGCGTATCTACTTAAAAAAAAATAGCCTAGCAAAATTGTTGCACTTATGATGCAAAAAAACAAAGTCTGCGTTCCAGGGGGCTAACACTAACACCTGCTGACGTCACTTGTCATCGGCATCGTCTCCTTCGCACTGGTTGTAAATGACTTTTTCCGGTCTTGCTTAAGCATCGATTGACGTCACTGTGTGTTGCCTACGTGACCATTTTTAACTCGGAACGCTATTCATGGCTGAGTACATTATTACACCATAGTTTTGCTCAAATCGCTAAAAAGGTATGACAGCTTTTTATAACTCAGTTCAAAGTATACTATCTCGACGGCAACATTACTTTTTTATTACATTTGAAAAATAGATACAAAAATGTTTACATTAGATTAAATTAGTAAAAAGGTTTCAAAACTTCCGTTTTATTTCTGTTTAAGTAATAGAGTTATTCTAAGTAATAGGCCTTTAAAGAGAAAATAAACCAGTGCAGACATGTATCAAATATTCAAAATCAGCTGATTGAACCATAAAAGCGTATTAGGCGAAGGAAATGACCCGCGAGCCACACCCACCGCCATACGAACTGATACGAATGTTTCTAATCAGCAATTAAAATAGTCGTCAGACCGCCGGAACAGCCCACATGCCGTGATCCGAACTGGCTCGTACTTATTTGCTTACTTACTGTTTATGCTTTATACAAAAAAACATTTTTTGTTACAGTCCAATTAGATTGGATACAGTCGCGGAGAAAACTGAGAGATTTTTTAGTCCTGGAAAACATGAGGAACATTAAATAACTACAAGCAAATTACACTGAAAGGCTTAATACCTTCGAAAAAGATTGCGAAGTTAGCTCTCAGTTTTTTTTTGTTTTTAGACATCATATTTGTAGCCTACTTGTAACTGTTCTTGTCTGTTAGGTTAGGTCATCGCTAAACCGAAATGACACTAAAACATTAATGAAATACGCTTGCAAAAATGCAGACCTGCGTGTTCCCAAAAAGTCAAACATGTTAAACCTGTTTATCTAGAGTAAACTGATACTCTATAGGTAAATGAAGTGTTCATCATAGGCCTGAATTACACAGGAGTGACGTAAGGCGACAGCTCGGAACAGGCGCAGTGCCGCCCCCGCTTCAAACTTGTAGGTAGTAAACATGCAATATCTAAGAAAACGACGCACCGCGTCTCCCGTGCACCGTTCTTTCGCCATACGTCACTTCTCTGTAATTCAGACCTTAGACCGCACTGCTTGACATCGGTCATAACGGCAAGTGTATTGAATTAAAAGGCGAGTGTCAGCACTTTTGCGCTCGGTTGTCCGCACTAGATCCGTGTTGAGTACTATCTTGATACGGCGCGGCGGCCCTGCAAGGACGCCCTGCATCCGTGACGCGACGCGCCAGCCCATTCATTACGGCGATTTATACTAGCTGGTGTTTTTTTGTTTCTATTAGTGCTTTATTGATAGAAGCCAATTCATTCTGGTTAATTCTTTATGTCTTTATTTCTTTCAAATGAAATATGGGACTTGGAGAAAAACGTGCGCCTGAACTGTCAATAATTCAACACCAATAGGTACGTTGAATTGTTGAGCGTTGACCGCATTTTTGTTGCAACAGCAACAGTTTAACAAAAAATGCCTTCCTTTGTTTAAATTGAATGCTAGTCAAATCTAAATCCTACTAATATTATACACGCGAAAGTTTGTATGTATGGATGGATGGATGGATGGATGTTTCTTACTCTTTCACACCAGAACGGCTGAACAGATCTGGATGAAATTTGGCACAGAGATATATTATAGTCTAGAATAGCACATAGGATACTTTTTAACCGCGGGTGAAACCGCGGGGCGCAGCTAGTATAATAATAATGTAATAAGAATAATAAGTTTATTTGATATCTGTACAGAGGTGTTGGTAACATTATTTTCTTTTCTTAGAAGTGTGTTAATATGGGTACCATATCAGTTGCTGTACCCTGCACTAGGTCTCGTCAGAGCCTGTATTGCAGGGTACAGTTCCTTTTGGCGCTTTGAATATATTTGATTAAAATGTATTCACCTAAATGTATTCTACTTAAAGGTTACGAGTTCTTTTACAAATAAATCGAAAGTTATTTCAAATTAATACTTGTTATTCATAAATACGAGTATTTTTATCAGCAGTAACTATGCTAGCAACTATTCTGTCATGAAATTCATCTCATTGCGGTACGACGCTATCACTGTGCGAGTTTGGCTCTCGTATAATAATTATGTTGTAATGAAAGCGACCTTTGATAACAGCAACACGAAAAGGACAATTTGTAATCATGACGTTGTTTTAGTAAGTAAAATAGCAACATTGTGTACTACGCAGAGGTAGTAAGCCCCAAGCGTATTAGGAGAATTTTGTTAGGTGTAAAAATTAATTAATGAGCTCGGAGTTGGGTCATGAATTACGGCTTTGAAATTCCCCGCCTATTGTAAGTGTTAATTAAAAGGGACTTTTGGGCTTCCACTCAAGGGTAACCGGAAGACAACAAGCGGCATGGTGTGGCCGCTGCCGTACCATTGAGGAAGGAAAGAAAGGAAATGTTCAAAGTCAAAGTCAAAGTCAAAATATTTTTATTCAATTTGGGTATCAAAGATACACTTAGGAACGTCAAAGTTGTTTTAAGTATTTGTTAGTTTGCATTTTCGGGTTGATGCATCAGGAAACGTGCTTGAAGGGCATTGGTGTGTTAAACATAATTCGTACGTACAATCGCACTGAGGGAACATGCAATATATTCTAGCTGTACCTAAATAAATATGGGTATCATTATGAGATGATCTTCCCCCGTCTCTAAAATGGTAAAAAAACACGTAGCTGTTAAATAAAGATCAAAATCAAGAGATGAAAACGGCTCTACAAAACACAGCTTCTTAAACACGGCATATCTAATTTTTATATTTTAAAATTTGAATTAAGAAAATTGAGTCTCGTAATATTATTCCAGTTGTTTAACATGAATTCTTTATTTTGCGAAACACGATAATAACGATATTACATCATAGTTTAAATAAATTTTACAACATGAGCTATTTCAAAACATTCTATAGTTTAATAGCAGCCATGGCTTTGATAACCCCATTCGTACGCAAAACTCTATGGACTGATTAAATCATGTTAAAATATTATGATGTTTAATTGATAACCTCTGACCAGCGGCTTTATTGTATAACTGACTGAAAAAATAGTGCGTGGAGTCCCTCCGCGCGGAAGAAGTGAAACTTCTGTGTATCTTTCTTTTTCTCTCCCTCGTGCATTGGAATATTGGACGCTACTCGTTGCTAACGCTCGCGCCGACCTGTTACAGGTACACTACGCGCATGCGTTCCAGCATTCATTCACTCACCCCAGGAGCGTTAAACATTTAACGCAACCTTGTTGGAAGTCGCTTTAGACAATTCACTTCAAAAATAATTAGAATTGGCTTAATTTTGACACTAGCTGCGGTTTAACCCGCGGTCCCACAGGATCCGTAAATTTTTCGGGCTGAAAGTTACCCTATGTCCTTTTCTGTATACCTCTGACGTGCGTGCAAAAATGTATTATGGTCGGTTGAGTAGTTAAAGCGTAAAAGCGTAACAAACAAATGAACAAACACACTACACAACAACTATATTACTACATAATATTAGTTAGGATTTAAAGCATGCACTGAGTCCCAAAATGAAGCCAATTCTGGGTAGTGATTATACTTATCACTTATCAGTAATTTAGAAAAATGCCTCAAAACCATACAAATAATGACGAAATCAATTGCTATTATTTCCAGAGTCCAGACTGATTCTCATCTCTCTGATCCAGGTCTACAAGAATTATTTATTATTATTATTATTATTTATTATTATTTTTTATAACATTGTCACACACGGTCGCCTGACCCCAAACTAATCAAAGCTTGTACTATGGCTGCCAGAGACTGATATACATACATACATATTTTTAAATACATACTTAAATAGATATTAACACCCAGACATAGAACAAACACAAATGTTCATCACACGAATGTTTGTCCTAGGTGGGAATCGAACCCACGCCCCCAAGCTCAGAAGGCAGGCTCACTACCAACTGAGCCACCGAGGCAGATTTAGGCATGTAACGGGCTTCCTTCCAACGACCACTACCAAAATAGCCACCAGTGGTGGTCGTTAAGACAAAGTTTTAGTTTTGTCCCAACCGCCGCCAGTGGGGCTAGTTAGGACATAAAACTATTTTTGTGCTTACGACTACCACTTCGGTTTTTTTAGATCATGTTATAATTATGGACTATGTCTGAAATAAATGATATTTGAATTTGAATTTGAATTTGAATAAATCCTTATATCTCACGTGTGCTAATTGAGTAAATTTTCACATATCACATAACTCGAAAGATGCTATAAAATCGACCATGACTTTGCAACGTGAAGCTGATAAGGCTCTGTTTGATAACAGAGGCATAATATGAGTAGGTAAGTACGTAGCGATAGATAGCACACCACTCGTGGATAACGTTTTATTTGGTAAACAAACAAACTGCTCTACAATAGTATCAAGGTTGCTCGCTTTAGGGTGTTCTGTAAGTTTCCATTGATCTTTGTAAACATATCTCGTCTTATGTATATTATTATGTTGTATAATATGGAACAATTGCCAATTCGCAACTTCACACACAATTTCACAAAATTGCAACTTCACATACAATTAATCACACTTAGCTTACACTGCAGCTTAGCTTACACAGTGCTAGATTTTGGACTGCATTACGCTATTATGATATGGTATCTCGAATGCTCTCTGAAATGTTCTCACCAAAGATATCGATTTCAGTATCACATAATCTGCTTAAATAAAACTAGGGACTATTTCGGTTTCAAGGTCTGTGATGTAGTTATACAAACCTGTTGTTTATATTCTATTTGACTGCCTCGGTGGCTCAGTTGGTAGTGAACCTGCCTTGTGAGCGTGGGGGCGTGGGTTCGATTCCCACCTAGGGCAAACATTCATGTGATTAAATTAGTGTTTGTTCTATGTCTGGATGTTAATATCTATTTAAGTATGTATTTAAAAATATCTAAGTATGTATATCAGTCTCTGGCAACCATATTACAAGCTTTGCTTAGTTTGGGGTCAGGCGACCGTGTGTGAAAGTGTCCCGAATTTATTTATTATTATGTTGGTCCTACTTTTTGATTAGTACTAGATTACCCAACTCAAAGTTTTGCATTCTGAATTGCCCCACCAAAAATATCTCGAGTTATCACATAATCTCCTTTTAAATAATCTGCGTGGGTATTATTACTGATATAAAACATGTTCTGCTGACAAAGGAAAGGTTTTGAAGGTCAACGCAAGGCCACACGCTTGTTTGGTCTCACATGCACCAGACTCGGACACATTCAAGTTTTTATGCCACCAATAAAGTTGCAGTTTGATTTTTGAAAGTAAATTAATGATAAATTAATTATATGCGAATTCTTGATTGAATTTTACTTTTTAACCGAAACTACAATTACTTACAATGTTTTTTTTTTATCCCTGACGCAAAAAGGGGGTGTTATAAATTTGACGTGTGTATCCGTGTGTTTGTTTGTGGCATCGTAATTTCCAAAAGAATGGTTCAATTAAGATGCGGTTTTCTCTGTTTGGAAGCTGATGTGATCGAAATTTACAGTTTAAAGTTGTATACCTACACTTGTGAAAAGATCAAGGCAGTATGAAATAACTTAAAAGAGTTGGTTACTTGCTGAATAATTCTGTACCTTAGAGGTATACAATAGTAACTCCAATTTCTTTGAAATTACTTTTAATGCACTTTTAGAGTCGCAAGAATCGGCTCTATACAGTGGTATAAAGCATTAAGTCCTACAGCGCCTGTGAAAACAAATACCCAATAGTATATAACATTAAATCCTCATATCATTACAAGGTACAGGACCTCAAATGATGTTAAGATTGTTTACCTCTAAACACAGCGCGAACTTAATGTTGTTCATTGGATGGACTGATGGACATAATGTTCTTTACCTCTGAACGAAATGCGACGCGAGTGACGTGAGTGACAGTCAGTGCCTGCGGCGTCGCTGCTACTGTGCGTTTGGTTTTAAAATATTGCCTAAATTTGTAAAAATCTCATGTTTTCTCGTGGAAAATACTGTGTGATTTAGTAAATGCCGAATATGACACTACTGTTGAACATGGTAAGTACTATTAAATTGACTTTTTAACGAAATATCATAGAGAAAACTAACTGAGAGGTAAATAATAGTATCTCCTGTCCATTTCTTATGGCATTGATCTTTATAACTGTGCATTAAGGTACTTTATTCAATGACAAAAATAAAGTTGGAACTTTGATGAAATTTAAAAATTTGGCAAAAACAAGCAAGTAAGTTCGTATAGGCCGAGTGGCTAGCCCTTTTTTTTTTTTTTTTTACCTTGGGAAAATCCTTTATGGTTACCACCAACAGCCCGGGTGCGGGCACAGAGTGGTTATGTGGGAATCCCGCCACTGACGGCCTACCCACTAAAAACCCAAGGGTGTTCCACCTCGGCGCATAATGTCGGGGTTAAGGGGACTATCGCACTCTTCCGCGGCCCCGACAGCGCTAGCCCTTTCGGGCACCTCCTCGAGCTTACGCTCTCTTCCCCTCGATGACGATGTATCGAACACCAGACACATCGTCATCATCCACCTCCTCGGGGACCAATTTGCCCGTGGGCGCCAGACGGCACCCGTGTCTAGGCGCCCATGGTCCCCATGCGACGGGTCAGATGAGTGGCCCCGCCGCCTGCCACTTCGGCCACAGAGGATAGGGAGAGCGGCAACGATACACCAACACGCCTCTTCCTCTGCGGCCCCACCGCGTCCGCCATCAAACGGTAGCGACCCCGTTTGGGCCGCGGAAGGTAGGGAAAGTGGCAACGACACACCAACAGTCCTCTCCCGCCGCGGCCCCCAGCCTTCGGTTGCAGTGTTGCACATGCGACACTGCACCCCGCCTCAGTTGTGGGTCTGCCCATACAGACCCACACCCTACTTAGGCCGCTTCCATGTGGGCTTTGGAGCTAAAAGCCCCAAGAAGCGGCCCCACCTCGGATTCCTCTTGGCTTCACCGTGGTTGCCGAAGCCACGGCTACTGAGCCCCCCTGCCACGACAAGGCGGGAACCCTCGGGGGAGTGCTACAGAACACCTAGCCTAACCTAACCTAACCTTTTCTTATTTTGTGTCCCAGGGAAAACCTTTTATAGGTACCACCCTGCCCCGGGGGGAGCAGTGTGGTGATGTGGGAGTCTCCGCCCTAGTGGCGGCATACCCACTAAATACCCTGGGGGTGTTCCTCCTTTGCGCCATTAGTCAGGGCCGCGGGTGCGCTCCCGAATTCTTCCGCAGCCCCAGCAGCGCTGGTCTCCGAAGACCCCTTCTCGGGGAGCTTTTGCTCCATTCGCCCTTCATAACAATGTGTGGAAACACCTCACATACATCGTGCACCTCGGGGCAATTCTCTAATCAGGCGACGGGCCCCCCCGAGCCTGCCACCCAGAGTTCCCCATTACGGAGGCATTCGGCGCTCATGCGCCAATCGCCTGCGTCCGCCTCTTCTTTTGCGCATAGGGTGGCTTGACGCGTCAGTCTCCCTAATGCGCTCCGCCACTTCCTTGCGTTCTACGACGTCTTCGCAGAAGTCCCGAACGGCATTCCAGTCCGACTCACTGTTGGTCAAAGCCAAAACTACGGCTGCCAGTGATACGTCGGCTCCAATTTCCGCCACTAATTACAAGCGCTGGCTGTCCCACATCACCCATGCCTCCAGCGTGTGTTGCGCCGTGTCTTCGGCGCCATCACACTGGTGACATACCGGCGTAGGCTCTCTTCCGGCTATCCTAAACAGGTATCGGCCAAAACAGCCATGACCATGTCAGGACATGTCAGGATTTGAACGAGCCTGAAAGAGAAGACCCCATGCTTACATTCAACCCATTCTTTTAGAACGGGTCGGACAGCCTCCACAGAAAGGTGACCAGCGCTTGGCTTGTCCAGCCTACGGAGCCACCTGTTCATAATGCCTTGCTGACCCAGCCTCCACCAACGTGTTATCACCTCAGGGGGAGGAAAATCTCCCCTGGATCGTGCATCCGACAATTGGCGGTAAAAGTGAGCCAGCATTTGTGCATCCAGGTCCCACGGTGGGGTACCAGCCAGAACGCAAGCCAACTCGTACGATACCGTGCGATATGCTCGGGTCACTCTGAGTGCCATAAACCGCTGCGGTCTCCGCAGGAGCTTTACGTTATGAGCACTCAGAGCGTCCGCCCATATTGGGGCCCCATACAGTGCCATCGATCGTAGAGGCGGCGACAAGCGACGTTTGGCCCTCCCTTGTTTGGAAGTAAACTTCCTAGCGCCGATGCAGCTCTCGTGATCCAAGAAAAAGTTGTTTAAAGTGCTCTTGGAAGTTCCATCGGCTGTCAAAGATGAATCCTAGGTACTTCGTCGTCGACCCGACGCCGATTGGGCAAGGGGCAGCAAGGGGCGCTTTCCGAGGCCCGTGAAAGCATACGGCCTCGGACTTGTTAAGGGCCACCTTTAGCCCCAGACGCCGAATACGACTCACTCACCTGAGCCGTGCCGGCGGTTGCTAGTATCGATGACTCCCTATAGTTCTGGCCATAAGCCAAAACCAGGGTGTCATTCGCATAGCATACCACTTCGACCCCGCTCAAGTTGCCACCTCGGAGTACCCAGTCATAGCCGAGATTCCACAGGACTGGCCCCAAGACCGAGGCCTGCGGAACCCCTCATGACATTACTACAAGAATCTTCCATGTGCTGATGTTCCGGATTTGCCCGAGGACTCCGACTGAATTAAGTATTGTTTTACCAGTGACTGAAAATAAAATATTTTTCAAATTCTTAATTTTTTTCTTAATGATGTATGTATGTAAATTTTAATAACGACACCTGTTTATGCTAGAACCCCCTCTTATTGCATTGATTTTTTTTTCAATCTACATTTTTACTCCTTCTAAAAACGTGTACGTTTGGCTCATACTGTTCTATATCATTGAGGCAAAAAAATTTTTTTAGAAGTAAAAGGTCTCAAGTCCATCAAATCAAATAATAAATGTATTTATCGTGCTCGTGTGTAATTCATAATAATTCACTCTATTAATCATGAAATATGCAGTAAAGTTTATTCCAATAGCTTTGAATTAACTACCTAAAAATTTCATACCAAATTTCACTCCGCACTATTTTGATTATCCTGTAAAGTTTTTGTTTTGGCACATAATGTTGTACACCTCTGAGGTACAGAATTGTCTTTGTCCAACACATTAGTAGACATATCGTCTAATTTAAAACTGAACGCCCCTCAATTCTGGTTCTGAATACTCTAATCGGAATAGAACTGAAAGTAATATATTCACTAATAAAGAGGGCTAGATTACATGCCGAACTGTACTAATTTGCAACGAAGTCAAAGTCAAAATGTTTTTATTCAATTTAGTTGTCAAAGATACACTTATGAACGTCATAGTTTTTTTTTAAATAGACTCGACCGCCTTGTTCGGATAAAGAGCCTCTACGCAGAAGAACAGGCAAAAAACTGAGGGGCATTATTTTTTTAAACACAAAGACAAGTATCCATGTTCCAAACTAATTTTATAAAATCAGAAAAGTAACTTTGTCTGTCTGTTTGTCTGTTTGTAGGCTTTTCACGGCTAAACAGATCTTGATAAAAATTGAGAATTCGTTGCAGTATATCACAAGGAAGGTTTTTGGATACTATTTTCTGAATAAACGCGAAAGAAGTCGCGGGTAATAGCCAGTTCAACATGTAACCATAAGCAATGTCACTTCCCTTAACGTTATTACAAACTAGCCGCGGCTAGCTAGAGTTATTACTTGCCACTTCGTTTAACTTATCAAATTTCATGAAGATACATTCAGCCGTTTCAACAAAAAAAGCCTAAATAGAGACCAACAGACAGACAGAGTTACTTTTCGTTTATAATATCCTACTGATATTAAAAACGCGAAAGTTTGTAAGAATGGATGGATGTATAGATGTTTGTTACTCTTTCACGCCAGAACGCCTGAACAGATATGGATGAAATTTGGCACAGAGATAGATTATAGTCTAGAAGAGCACATAATGTAGGACACTTTTTAACAGCGGGTGAAACCGCGGGGCGCAGCTTGTACAGTATATAGTATGGAATATGGATACTTGTCTTTGTGTACCAAATTAGTAATTACAATTAGTTTCGATTTTATTAAATTAGTATAAAGTGTAAGTAGATAAAGGTAGAGAATGAAAATTAGTAAGTAAAGATTTTCATGTAGTTTTTGGTGTGCAATAAATTAATATTGTATTGTATTGTAAGTACCTACTTAGTAATTTTGTAGTACCTATAGAACTCGCAGCCTCAGGCTAATCCTCAAAATGGAAGCTTTTAGATATGAACAGTAAAGACAGATCATAACCCATTTTTCCTTTAAATAGCAAGGAGTTCCGATTCCCGGCGGGCAGATGTTTGGATGATGAAT
This sequence comes from Peribatodes rhomboidaria, assembly GCA_911728515.1. Classification (NCBI taxonomy): domain Eukaryota; kingdom Metazoa; phylum Arthropoda; class Insecta; order Lepidoptera; family Geometridae; genus Peribatodes; species Peribatodes rhomboidaria. The sequence continues at coordinate 14,563,381 of OU452175.1, forward strand.
TTAAATATTTGTTTTGGGTCTCTCTGCTGGTTGTCTACATCTTTCTGTATTCTGTGGGTCATTTATGACACAGGGAAACCTAACGGCTATAGACCGTATTCAAAAATGACGCTCACTCATGAGTCTCAATTTAAAACTGTTTTTATGTATGGTAAAACCACAGATTAATTTAATCTTAAATCGAGTTTCAAGACTTAGACGGGCCTAAAAGTGTGAAACGTTAATTAGGTATTTCTTTTATTATTTACTAGCGACCCGCCCCGGCTTCGCACGGGTGTTTGCAATGTAAGCGAAAAAAAATATATAATTAACGACATCACATTAGAAACCTCAAAAATAACAGTATTTTTCGACTATTTAATGGATTTTATTATACAGTACCTGGATGGCCGAGCTTTGCTCGGTATTTTTTTTATTTTTTAATTGTGTTTTTTGGATAATAAACAATTGATTTTAGTCTAACCTCAAAGCAAACACTCATTGACTTCGTGTCACTTAACAACGCCATCTGCTGTTGTGTCGTTAAAGCAATTAGTTGCTCACAAAAAATAGTAGTATTATTATTCGCCAATAGATGTCAGGAAGAGTCATATTTTTCAGTTGAGATTGATTATCGATAAAACACGAATAAAATGATATTTTCTAAAAATGATTCCTAGCTAGATCGATTTATCGCCCCCGAAACCCCCTATATACTAATTTGTATGAAAATCGTTGGAGCCGATTCCGAGATTCCAATTATATATATATATATATATATATACAAGAATTGCTCATATAAAGGTATAAGATATAAAACTACCTCTTGAATCACTCTATCTATTAAAAATCCGCATCAAAATCCGTTGCGTAGTTTTAAAGATTTAAGCATACAAAATGACATAGGGACAGAGAAAGCGACTTGTTTTATACTATGTAGTGATTTTGTCAATGTAGTTTCTGAAAGTAGACATCAATACTGAACTAACAAACCACAGTGAAAGCTTAAAGCTACGCACGCACAATTTACAGTCAATCTTATTTGTGTAAGTCATTATTTATAGAATGGTGATTGTATTGACACGTGGGGATGGCGAGTCAACTAGTCAATAACAAGGACAATGACCTCGTCTTACGCAGGCCACCGCCGGCGCCGTATCTTGCATGCTGCATGTGTATGCACTAGGCCCTGACACCAGATTGATTAGATAACCAGTTTTAAAATTAACTGCTTACTTATGGCCTACTATCCACGGAGGCGTCACTTTGCAAAGGCTTGGATAAACGTATGTTAACTACAAACTTGCAACCTGAAAACTTCGCATAGGTACTAATTTTTTTCATGAACATCAATATTTCTTCCGCATACTTGAGATTTTGCAGATGGACTGTAAAAACATTGCACGGGCTAAAAAAATTACAGCTAAGTGTTAGGTTCTAAATGAACAAAATGTATAACGTATCCCTAGTAGAAGACGTATCTGTCATGACACACATGTCATGTCAGCGACATGATATGATTCTCATTGTAATAAATGGTCACGCTTTTCCTCCGAAAGGGCTTGCAGAGGTGTATTACAACAGTCACACTTTGCCGGACGATATTCAGTCCTAAATGTTACAGGGGGACAGCCTGTCGCCATACACCGAGCTCCAGTTATGTAGCAGATGACATATTTCTAGATTCATAAATATCCCTATCTCACAGAGTACCATGATATCTTATGGTTGATGGTAACGTATTGTTTTCGACGCTGCGCGACCGTGAATCGTATCGCCGCTCAATAAGGTCCATGGTCGCGCAGTGTCAAAAACAAAACGTTACCATCAGGGCAATAAGATGCAATGGTAGGCCCCCTGACGTCTCAGCTAAGTTGTTCTTTTGTGCATCACGTGGTGCTATGAGCGAGAACAGACTTGTTTACCCTAATGCAATGAATATGCGTTTATTGAGATTGCACGCGTCCGATTAATTTCCGATAAACAACTACAAAGTTATGACAATCTTACTACCGGGTTAATGTACTGCATAATGAGATCATTTGAATAACTATGAATGGATAGCTTGATCTATGTACTACGCGACATGTTGTAGTTATGTCAATATTTTAAAAGTCTCTTTTGAGGGAAAAACACATTTTCACTCTATGTTATTCACACAGATAATAGATCAAATAAAATAAAGAAAAATTACGACAATAAAAAATATGACATACTGTCACTTCTTTCCCCGGAAAGGGCAGGTAGAGGTGTAATACAACACCCACGCTTCGACGGACGATATTCAGTCCTAAATGTCGCAGGGAGGGAACCTGTCGCCAAACACCGGGCTCCAGTCATGAAGCAGATGACATACAATACGCACAAATATATTTTATGTTCACACAATGAATAAACTGGTGCATGCCGTCGGCTGGTTTGAACCCTCTTCCTCTGGCTTGTGAGGCGGGAATTCTCCAACTAGGCCATCCTTGCTTAAAAAAAAAACTTGAAGTAATTTGGAAGTTGAACAAATAAGAGAGTGCGTAACGCAATAAGTCAAAACGTACTTACGAAAATAAAAACATAAGTAAGTATTTATATTTGAGCCAGTTGCATGATTTAAGTACTTAGTGCAATAAATGAATTATTTATCCATTAAGTCCATACATGTTCTAGCCTTCATAAACATTTATACAATTACTAATTAGTTACACAATAAAATTCCAATTGAGACATTTACTCAAATCAAGGGTAAATTACTTACTTACTAAAAATTGTGTCAATAATTCTAACCTTGATTAAGTAGTGGACACTTGAAAGTTTAAGAATTGATATTGAATTGTGGACTTTATTTTTGGAAAAATAAGCTCTATTTTAGAAAGGCTGGAAGAAGAAAACCTTGGGCTTGGTGCCCCGTTGCTCAATGAAAGTTGATACTAAAAGAACTGCTTTCGTGTAACAAAAGGGACAAAAGGAACTCGATACGCGGAATATTTCACACGATTTCGGTGACAGCTTACAGACAGGTTTGTTTTTTGTGCTCCTTTAACTACCTAGTGTGTTAATTATAAATACTCGTATCACGTTAGCAACTTTTTAAATTAAATTAAAATTAAATTAAAATTCATTTATTTCAGATAACTTTAGATCCATACAATTATATATACCATACAATTTTACCATACAATTATAATTAAAAAAAAAAAGCAAATGATATTTAAAAAAAAAAAATAAAAAAAAAATGTTTAAAAAGTTCAGTTTTTAGTTCAGTTTTAAACGAAACCTTTTTTTACCGCATGATTAAGGCTAGGCAGCTTTTGATTACCAACTCACCTGTTGCTAAGCTACGAGTATATTTATCGTTTTCAAACTGACTTCCAAAAAAGAGAAGGTTCTCAATTCGACTGTTTGTTTTTTTTTGTAAGGAAGTATGTTACGTTATTACTCCGTCAATTGTGAATCGATTTTTACTTTTTTGTTTGGTACTCTAGAGGTCCCATATAAATTATACTGAATCACTCAATCAAGTTTTTTAAATATAAGTAAACAAAAGTCAAAAAAATGTTTACATGGATGATGAATTACAGGATGGGAAGTCAGTTTTTAAGCTTTGGGTTTTAAATTATCTGCGTTTAAGTTGATTCTGTTCAACCACTCGCAAAATCCTATCCTACAAATATTATGAACGCGAAAGTTTGTAAGAATGGATGGATGGATGGGTGGATGTTTGTTACTCTTTCATGCCAGAACAGATCTGGATGAAATTTGGCACAGAGATAGATTATAGTCTAGAATAGCATTTAGGATACTTTTTAACCGCAGGTGAAACCGCGGGGCGCAGCTTGTTAAAAATAAGTCAGGACTTGTACCTGCGTATTCTTTCAATTCGAAAAATTATGGAAAAAAATTGGTGTTATCTATTTGGTTGGAAAAATATTACAACATAATCGACACCAGTATGCAAGCAAAGTGCAACGTTTTTAATTACTTTTAGTATTAGCTTTAAATCAGAGTCGTAATCAACAAACTCACGTGAACACATTCAACAAGTTCACGTGAAAACGAAATCTTCCATTGCAAGTGACTAATATAAATAAATACTTTACTGATAACGCAAAATCCAAGTGCGCAAAAACCAGCCTTAATCAATGGATCAGATTCCAAGTTACACAATCCGATAAGAGCTAGATGCTCCGATACGGTGAAGGTCAAATAACATAATATTATAATCACGTCTTACCCCCCAAGGGGTAACTGACAGAGGTGTTACAACACCCACACTTCGCCGGACCATATTCAGTCTTATATATGATAAGGGGCGAGCTTGTCGTCATACCAGTTATGTAAAGCTGATGACATTAAATAGGTACGCACAAAATAATTATGTTCAAGTAATGAACAAATTGGTGCGTGACATCGGCTTATATCGAACCCGCTCTCTCAGGCTTGAGAGGCGAGCCATCTCCAATTAGGTTACCATCTCTACATCTGAGGTAAAATTAATGACAAGTTTTTTTATATCTTTTTAATTAGTTTTTTTATTAAAGGGATATCATTGTCGTCATTTCGACTCTGCCTCGGTGGCTCAGTTGGTAGTGAACCTGCCTTTTGAGCTGGGGGCGTGAGTTTGATTACCACCTAGGGCAAACATTAATGTGATGAACATTAGTGTTTGTTCTATGTCTGGGTGTTAATACCTATTTAAGTATGTATTTAAAAATATCTATGTATTTATATCAGTCTCTGGCAGCCATAGTACAAGCTTTGCTTAGTTTGGGGTCAGGCGGCCGTGTGTGAAAGTGTCCCGAATTTATTTATTTCAGCCGGAAGACGTACACTGCTGAACAAAGGCCTTTCTCAATGATGTCCACAACTTCCGGTCTTGAGCATCCAACGCCTTTCAGGACCTTCACTTCTACTAACCAATTAATTTTAATTGTTAATGAATTGCCACAAATTGTCACTTTTTGTCCACCAGAAGTGTGAAAAATAGACTAATTAGATAAAAATAAAAATAAATTGCTCGGCAGAATCGAGGCCCTGATCGTCAGTCCACCTTATGGCAGGTCTTCCTGTTGCCTCTTCTGGTTCATGATCCCTTTATATCATAGTAATTTAATCGACATGTCAATCAAAATAATGTTAGTAGATCTATAATAATACCACAGACACCAATATTGGAAGTCTGTGATCTATACACACAACTGCTAGAGTTTTTCGAGTTGGCGCCAAAATATGCGAGTAGCGTAGAGAAAACCACGAGGGAACACCAGTAAGCTGCCAAAAGTGCCAAATGCAGGTGAATATTCGGAGTTATTTATAGCAAAAACAATGAACATCACATGTTTTAGAAAGCTAGCTATAGAAACGTATAGGTAAATCATATTTTCGTCTATAGACTGATTTCAAAGCTCTTTAAATAACTTTTGTGACGATGATAGCCTACTCGGAGAAGGCTCGATTCTCAAGCCAGAGAGATTGTCTCTACCTGTATTTCCTTTAAATAATAATTTAAGATTTTTGTTAAAAAAAGTCACGGTCCCCGGAGTCCGTGGAGTGTAATTTTTTTTTTTTAAATAAGCCAGAGAGAGTGGATCGCTCAATCGCTCGAACCACCGATGTCGGCTCGTGCGACCTACTTGAGTCAAAACGCTGTGTTCGATGATTATCCGAACAGTGTGTTCGGATCTCAACAATAAAACTTGAGCTGCTGGTAAAAGTAACAAGTATAAATTTAAAAACTTAGGTTTATTTATGGGAGTAGCCAATGGCTACCGAAACGCAGTTTTCACTAGTTCGGAGTCAGTGGATTCATATCATATGTTGTACTAATCTGGTTTGATTTGAATTGATTATTACCTTTGCGCGATTAGACTTCTTTTAAAATAAAACCGTTAACATAAACTGTCAGTGACTTAAGAAAACTCGTTCTCTCCACAAAGTTATTTGACAGTATTTCTATCCCGCCGCGTTCATAGCGTTCATTCTTCATAGCTAACTTAAAATTGCAAACTTATTCAACAATGCCGTTAACTTATTTCAGTGACAATTAAGTTCAAAATAAGTTAAAAGCTTAAGTTCAGTTACTCCAAGCGCGGAGTAATTAGCGAGCCATTGTTGTCGGAATGTTTTTTGCACAGCGGAGTAAATTGCGAGCATTCTGTTACAAAACACAACTGGATTAACGGGTAACCCTGGTATATAACAGGTAAGAAGAATTCAACCCCGAGGCAGTCTTTTTTAATCTAACCCAGTGGTTAAGTTAGAAAATCTAGTAGTTCCAGTGTACTCCTAGATTTATATCGCATAGCTCTACAAGGTTCCCAATGTCTTGTCCGAAATAACTCATATACAAACCTAATATAAAAGCAACCTAACATAAAAAGCGATGATAGCCTCTCAAGCCAGACGGTTCTCGGTTCGGACCCAGCCGACGGCACGCACCAATTTGTTCATTGTGTGATCATATGTGCGTATTGTTATCTGCTACATGACTGGAGCCCGGTGTATAGCGACAGGCACGTCCCCTGTCACATTTGGGACTGAATATCGTCCGGCGAAGTGTGGGTGTTGTAAAAGATGGAGCACGCTTGCCCATGAGGTGCCTAGATTCACTCTTGTCTTGAAGAGATCCAGGTTGTACCTATTGCTGGGTAACACCAAGGCAGGAAGGGCGTTCCATTCCTTGGCAGTTCTGATTAGGAAGGAGTTTTAAAAGAGCTTCGTTCGGGCTTATTTGAGACTGAATATCGTCCTTTCTGCCAGCCCCCTCAGGGGAAAGGCGTGACGATATGTTACAAACCTAATATTGAAATAAACTACATGTCTGCAATATTTCATGAAGATGGGATCAACTATCTAAAGTAATCGTCGAACAAACATGCCGAAATGTCACAGAAGACTCTGAGACCTCGGTTCGCTTAGTCAACTACGGCCTACTGTATCTACACATATCGTCATGCCTTTCCCTCGAAGGGGCTGGCAGAGATGTTATACAACACCTACACTTCGCCGGACGATATTCAGTCCCAAATGTGACAGGAGGCGAGCCTGTCGCCATAGACCGGGCTCCAGATAAATGACATACAATACGCTCATATGTTCACACAATTAACAAATTGTTACTGTATCTAAAAGGGTGTTAAACGTGTCACTACTGGGGCCCTATTCGGAGATTTGACCTTTTTTCGTCCTTGTTGCTCTCGTTTGAAACGTCATAGGTGTGAGAGTGATCAAGATAAAATCTCTCATATCACGCGCAGGAATAGTCCCCTGGTGGTGTCAGAGCCAATGAACAGTTTTTTTTTCAATGTACCTACTAATAAAAAAACTGTTAAACTAGTAAACTGTTTCTAATGTGTAATGTCTTATGTTTTACCAGTATTTTTTAGACAACTACTAAAATCTCCAGACTCAACAAAATAAAATAACTATTAGGAAATATTGCTTCTTATCACCTTATAAGCATATTTTATTACCACTGTTTAAAATGTAAGCCTACTAGACACACATTTCAGCATAAAAAACTTGAAAGACAAACTACAATCGAATATGTATAAATTGATCGTAAAACTAATCCTAAAAGAGAAAAAAATGCAAAATTTAAAATACGCGACAAAACTTCGTAACAATACGAATAGCGCAAGTAAGTAACTGCTAATTGCTCTGTGGCAGTAGGTCGAACTTTGGTATTTAGGGGTGCGTGGGATGCAGGTCGAGTTCAAGGGTGAAGGTCACTGCAACTGCGCAGGTTGCCGTGGGCGGGGGGGGGCGAATGGGGTAGGTTGGGTTGTATGGTATGTGTGCCTTCGTAGGTAAGTTTGTAGGCTACGGTTGTGGTTTACGGGGGAGACATTTTGATTCAATAAGACCCTCTAGAGTAGAGACTTATTGGAGCTCTCAAACAAGGAATACAACTTGAGGGGGATGACTAAAACTAACTTTACTTCTTTTAAGAATCATTGAAAGCGTAATAAAATAGCTTGTTGCTTTCAAATTATCAGAAGCCAGAATAATTTAACTTTTCGATAATTAAAACTGAGTGACGAAATGAATACATTGTTCTCCTGGCCACAGTTGTCTATAATAGTTGCATATCATGCAGAATGTTCGATGTCACACGTCCAGCGTTGCAGAAGTTCCTATAGTTGCACTGCATTCTCCAACCAAGCATATTAGAGATGTCAAATACTTTTCAAAAAACTCAATGCAAAAACGTTTTCTATCGTTCATTTCTTTCAATTCTTCTAAAACGCTCGCAAACAGAGCAACTGAAGAAGCTGTCAAAAGTGTAAAATTTTAAGTACTAGTAGATGGGGTGGTAGGGTAGGGCTAGGCTGGGGTCGATCCCGAAACTACCCGATGGTCCGAACAAATAAAGGCGACTACAGAACTCCTCGTAGCTACTGCCCTGAGACAAGCCAAAGACAGAGTGGTGTGGAAGCAGCTACTGAACGCCTCGGGTTTATATGACGGGCACAACCTTCAGTGATGACGAACATGAAGAATAAGACGACTAGTAGATATTTTTTTTTAGGTATTGTGTAGAGATATTACTAGGTTACATCAGCCATGGTCACAATCCTTTCTATAGCTGATGTAACCTAGCAATGTTTTTGATTGCGAGCATCTTTTCTATTGTTACAAGGTTTCTAAGTAAAAGGTGAATGATGCAACCTCCATCCACCAGAATTATCTAAAAAGTATGAGAGATAAGTTTTATCCAAGTTTTCTGTTTCACTCTTACAGCTTTGATTTTCTCTCCCTACGATTAGAAGACTAATTGATGACTTTGATGAAATTGCTGATTGACAACTGAACGGATCTGAATAAAATTTGGCAAAGAGATACAATCTATAAGTCGTCTGGAATAGTACATAGGATACTTTTTTCCGCGCTAACATCACGGGGCGCAAGTGTGACAAATTCTTTATTTTAAAACCAAACTCTTACCAAAATTATACCTTTACATTGAGAGCATCTTATCCGCATTGAAATAACAAAAGGTTACAATTAAAACATTTTTAATTGGCGGTCCTTTTTATTAACGCTTCATTTACTGACATCAACCAAATGCTGGAATATTTACAAAGAAAAAGCCGAGAGCCAAATTTAATTAGTTTATCCTTACTTTTTGGCTGAGTCCGGTTTGAGAAATTAGGGGCTGTTCACAGCAGTTTTTATTTATTGAAACATGTTCGGTTATTGAGGTAGAACATTGAGGGTATTTGACTTTCAAAATAATCAAGGATCATAACATTTTGAAAAAATAAATAAAAAATTCAAATGTGAAATTGTTTTTTTTTCCAAAAAATCATACTAAATTATTTTAACCGTATGGACTGAAGAAGTCTAATAATCTGGTGCATGCAAGTAGGTTTGGGTATGTTCCTTTGTGACCGCTTACCATTTAGGAATATGATAGGTGCTCCTAACAATTAAACGGCTCGACCGATTTTGAATAATGAGTTGTGCTGTCGGTAGAATCAACTTACTATACATTTTAATATCGTGTTGAAAAAAAACCTTCGATAATTTTACAATTACCTGCATGTTATATTTAAAGTTATTCTAACGTGTTAACTGCTTATCAACAGTTATAACAACACGTTAATTTTAATGTTTAATAAAAATAACGTGTTAACAAGATGTTCCAAAAATGAGAACACTAAAAACTTACTACCGGCTCATCCATTAATCATACTCGTAGTCTCCTCTGAATTATCCCTTAGTCCGGCCCCAAAGGGACATTTTCAATTAATAGTCCTTAATAAGTTTTAATCCTGAGACGGGTTTCATGGAAATTTAGTAACGCATTAACTAGTTTATGTTATACGTTTATAACGGACCAGTTATATTTATATTAATGCTTGGAATATTCATTTAAGGTCGGCTATTCAACGTATTGAGTTTACTTCTACAAATTACTGATAATATTGTTATTTAGTTAACAATATTATCAGTAATTTGCGTGGTTTCACGAAATACATGTTTTTAAATACTTTCAAAGACTAAAAACCGTTCAAAAATGTGTTTAGAGCAATTCTATCTTTATCATTAACAACTCATGTATAAAGCAATGTTTCAAAAAAGTGCCTAATATACTGAACCAATACTGAAAATATTTTAACCATTTTTTTTTTAAATATTTTATTTATTTATTTATCTAAGTCAATACCATACTTAAGCATTGAAATACAACTCTGCCAAACTGCGTAGCAGTTTGTAGGTAGAAATATACTCTCATTTCATATTTACATTTTATTGTGGTTACAACGAAGCATCATGACGTTACATACGAATGAGTTTGTCAAAAACTAATAAATTAAAAATAATATTAGGTCCTTACGTATGAAATTGGCGTTTTGTACGGGAGGAATAAAAAGTCGATATTTTTTTGTAAAATATATTTAATTAATCAAAGTATGCACCGTTGTTATCTATGCACTTTTGCCATCTTATGGGTAGGTCATTGATCCCTTTACTATAAAAACCATGGGGGCGAGAATCAATAAACTCTTTGAAGGCGGTTTGGACTGCTGCATCGGAGTGGAATTTTTTTCCTTGTAAGAAGTTGTCCAAATTCCGGAAGAAATGGTAATCTGTTGGAGCAAGGTCCGGGGAGTACGGTGGATGTCGCAGACATTCCAATTGTAGCTCAGCTAACTTAGTGGTTGTTTGTTGTGCAGTGTGTGGTCTTGCGTTGTCGTGAAGCAGCAGTGGCCTAGAGCGATTGACCAATCTCGGTTGTTTAACAGCTAGTTCTTCCTTCATGGTTTGCAGTTGCTGACAATAGATATCTGCCGTAATCGTTTGGCCAGATTTAAGAAAGCTGTAGTGAACGACACCGGCGCTAGTCCACCAAACACTTACAAGTAACTTTTTCTGAGTCAATTTTCGTTTAGGGCAGGATTTGGCTGGGTCTCCAGGGTTCAGCCATTGCGATGAGCGCTTTCGATCATCGTACAATATCCACTTTTCATCACAAGTAATGATTCGATTTAAAATCCCTTCATTATTGTGTCGGTTGAGCAAAGTAACACAGCAGGCGACCCGTGTTTGCAAGTTCGATTCACTCAATTCATGAGGTACCCATCGTTCGAGTTTTTTTACTTTCCCGATTTGCTTCAAGTGGATTAATACAGTTTTGTCACTTACCCCGAAGCCTGCTGCTATCTCTGAAGTGCTTTGTGATGGATCCGCTTCCACAATAGCCTTTAATTCTTCGTTTTTCACTTTGATCTCCGGCCGTCCACGGGGTTGGTTCTTAAGGTCGAAATTTCCAGAACGAAAACGTTGAAACCAAAAACGTACCGTGCTGTCTTTAGCGACACCAGCGCCGTACACATAATTAATTCTTCGAGCTGTTTCTGCAGCACTGGTGCCACGGTAGAACTCGTACTCGTAAATATACCGATATTTCATGTTTTCCATTGCGCGGTAATAAGCGACGCCAAAGAAAAAATAATGAGGAAAATAACAAATGAATGACTGTATTCCAAAGAAAAAAAAACCAGCTAAATGAATTTATTAATTTGAATTTCTAATTCTTAACCAAAGAGGAGATATTTCAGATCAAATTGATCAGTACGACAAAACGCTAATTTCATACGTAAGGACCTAATAATAACTTGTTAAGTTAACATGTTAAGAATGAAGTTGACTGCAAGAGTTTAAAACCTTAATACTATGTATTGTAAAGCAGTTTGCTGACAATTTCATTTTTTATTACGTCATTCTTTCTGTAAAACTAGCTAGTTCTGTAGCAACAAACAGTAGCTATGTTATCCCTGAGTAACATAAGAGACGCTTTGTTAATAACGCGTACGAAGCCAACAACAAATGCATCATTATTTCCTTGAATCATTAGTTACTGAGTATAACCTAGTTGTTAAATAAACTAGTCAATATAAACAAAATGGTAAGAACAAAATAAAATTGTTAGGAAAACAATTGCTTATAGAAAAAGGTATAATTCAAAAAACTAACCGGAATGGACATTTTCTCTAGGCTTTTATAATAGTTTATCTGTGTACATGACAGAAACTGGTACTTTTAAATATGAAATCTGCTGCGCAGTTGTGTTCACGCGACGTGGACACGTAAACAATGGCTAGTGATGTACCGCTGTTGTGCTGATAGTTTCTGTTATAAGTTTTCTTTTGATAAAAATATCTAGTAAAAATAACGCTTACGTTGCAGTAAATAAGACTCCGAAGGAGTTGCAGAATAAAATATGTAGATAAGTATACCATTTTCGGGCTTAAAGTTACTTATCATCGGAAGTACATTACATTTGCATAGTATCAAGAACATTGTTACAAATAATTATTAGAAATTAATAAAACTAGGATTCTTCAATTTTTACACACACTCAAGTTCACTGAAAACAAAGTGTATGAAAGCGATCAACATGCTACGAACGCCTACGAAAATTCTGGGCGCTACAAACACTACGACGTAGCAAAGGGCTCTACAAAAGCTCTACGCTTCTACGCAACTCCACGGGTCATTTGCGCCCAACAAAGTATAGGCTATTCGCGCTAAACAGACTATTTACGCGCAAATCTATCTGTAACAAAGAGCTATTAATCAAAACACTCGACGAAGCTTACACATCCCTGGCCGAGCTTGAATGGGGTTAGCGTAGGCGTTGAATGAACGCGTGGGCGACGAGACTGAGAAAGGTATACAGCGTTTTGATTGCAAAAGACAGAGATGGGTTTAACTGGGGACTAACAGGGAGGTTCGCCCACGCCCGCATTCAATAGAGGGTGAATGAGTGACGCAAACATAAATGTTAGCGTACATTTTGTTCAACGTATTATTTGGTACAGGGATGTGGATTAACAGGTTGTTTGGATGTGAGTGTATCAAGTCATGGCACGTTAACTACATCAGATTTTTCGGTAATAACTTAGCAAAGTTTTTCATTATACCGCTGAACAATGTCCATGTTCACACAAACACTAATATAATAGATGCAAAAGTTTGTTAGAGAGTGATTGTAATTGTGTTTGGATAAAATTTGGAATGTAGCTTGTACCACGGAAATTATACAGGCATTTTATCTCGGTAAACTTCTCATTCCCTGTTCTATAGCGAGAGCAAACATAAAGCGCAGCACAGCCCATGTAGGTAATTTACAATGCTGCTTAGTTTTGGATTGCACGATATTTTATTCTACAATTTAAATTAGCTCTCATGGCCTGCTATAATGAGACAGGTAAATACTTTTAAGCTGGGGCTGTTAAGTCAGTACCATTAATTACTTGGTGGAGAGTTAATAGCATGCAAATCGTATCAACTTCACTAGGTACTAAGTAGACAGTAACATAACATAAGTAACATAAGTAACAGTTACTAACAATCGTAAAAAAAAAAGAAAATATATAGATCATTCAAACAGTTTATTGTTAAAAAAATATATGATAAAACAGCATAGTATAAACGTTCACTACTGGAAATAAGAAAAAAAAAAGTGTTGATATGTGTGCAATAAACATATCTACACGATTTGAGACGGGGAAGTGCTATTACTTTTGGGGGAGGATGGCGAAAAGGGTAGAGGTCAAAGCCCTTTAGTAATAAAAATATGTAAAATATTTATAAATAAATTATATATTTCGAAAAAAATCATACAATCTACTTGACCTACACAAAAACATAAACAAGACAAAAACTCTAATGATCAAAATGCTCAATGCCAATACCAGATTATTTTCAGATCATTAGATTATTTATGATATATTAAATTATTAAGATGGCAGTATACGCAGCATGTCAGCGACATTACCACACTAAAGCGGCCATTACTCTGGCCAATTTGCAGTATGCTAACTTAGCATACAGCAATAGAAAAAAACTGATCGCTAACTGTCTAACAACCTACATCTCTATCTCGTCTATCAGCATTTCACTATCCAATTTTAGCAGCTAGCTCAGCTAGCGTACTGACTAGCCTGTGACCTGTAATGACCGCCTAACTGTAGTTTATTTTTATAAATTCTCTATTAGACATTCATGGACATAAGAAGCGTACAACTAGCAGATTTGTGGTAGTACGATGCAGTAAATAGATAATTTTATTTGTGTTTTTCAAGCTCATAGCTGGCTCAGGCTGGCAAAGATTCTGCCAATAGCCTAGCACGAGTATTTCATATATACGTCGACCAAACACTCAGATGTTTTGAAATAACACAAGCTCATAATGACGTAAGGTCCCTTTGGACCCCATGACTCTACCCAAAACGACTCAAATTCGTAACTACTGATGAGCCAGATTTGCGCCTCGCCGACGTCATAATGCGGCTCAAAGGTCATACGATCGCGCCTCAACTGCGTAGTTGGTGTAGAGCTATAGTATGCAATTGCAGGTTTTTAATTCTGCTGTTTCTGTTATTAAATAAAAAAACAAATGTAAAATGTTCACTGTAATTAAATTACAAATTTACCATATATACCCCAAAACGCATCAAATTTACAGATCGCCTTTTTATGCGTTCGTTGCAGAATACGCGTAACGCTGCTTTTTAAGCCGAGTACTCATTAGCGAGCCGTAACTGTAACGTGTCAGATACAATAACGAGGCTCTAGTTTGTACGCATGTTACAGTTTAGGCTCATGGCATCGTTAGAACACTTTCACTGAACATACTCATTTTGCAAGCTGTTAATCATCGGCTGCGAGCCAAACGCGTATCGTTCGCAGAAGGTTTGCGAACGTACACACAATGTGTTTTCGTAGCATTACACGCAACGGTTACAGTTACGGCTCGCTTATGAGTACCCGGCTTTACGAAGCGAATGTCGTATATAGCAAAAGAGTGCTTAAGTTTTGTGTGTGACGTCACGAAGTCCCCAGACGTCATATTCCTGCCCTTTAAGAAACTGCGTCGATGCTGCAATACCAATTGATACAGTATGGACATCTATTTAATTCGCTTATTACTAAACTTGTCTTACACTTCATACATTATGCTTTCAGTTACAACTCGTATCAGAGATCAAAAGCTTTGCTTAGGGTTATGAACACATACTGCACACATCTTTTATAGTCTTGCGAACATCCTATTACTTATCTCTCTGTCAAAGAATAATGGAATCTATCCCTCAGAGAATAAAAGTTACTTCTCAGTAATGTGATGTTTGTATAAATGCGTAGGTTCTAAAGTACAGTAGAATCCGTTTATTATGACTCCGCCTATATTGACCAGCCGGTTATTATGACGTAATTGCACTACGAAGTTTGGTTTTCATATAAAATTCTTTATAAAAAAGTCGGATATAATGACTTACCTTACAGTGACATGTCGCTTATTATGACCCATTTTTAATAAATTATGTCCGTTTATAATGACTGACATGATTCTTTACACCTTCGGTATTGTTCATTGATTCCCGACGACGTTCGGCACGTTCACAGCAGTATTGAAAATCATAATTTGACCATAGATATCTCTTCTATGTATACACAATAGTATTACAGACTGTTTTTACAATAAAATGAAAAAACAAAAGCAGACAAAAATTACAGATTAGGTACTTACAGTAAAAAATACACTTGTATGTGTTATTATAATAATGTGCTGATGCAATTTTGATTTTGATTTAATATGTATGTAAACATACATATGTAATTACATATGTACTATGTTTCTGTATTAAAATACTTAAATACATACATATTTACATAAAAAAAGTTTTTCATTTCACATAACGCTTTATATGACGTCCGCTTATTATGACGTGTTTGTCAATTCCTTTCGATGTCATTATAAACGGACTCTACTGTATGTAAGTCTGCATTAGGTAAGTAAGATTACAGATGTAAAAGGGTGTTTTTATTAGCATTCGAGCTGTAAGGTTTCATGGATCATAAAGAATGTAGCATGTGAGTAGTTCAATTTCATTTGTGAGTCAATTTGTTTATTATCCTTGTTGGGTTTTTTAACAATTTGTTTTATAGAATAAAGAAGTTACTTAGTGATTAAAAAAAGATAATGATTTAAAATGAAAGATTTCTATCTATAATAGAAATTTTATTCGTTGATAGGTTTGTTTTAACCACTATCTTGCCTCATGCTAACTAACGTCGCGATCTACGATGGAGCACGCTTGTCTAGAAGAAACCGATTCACTCGGGACTTGAAGCCATTCAGTTATTAACCAAAGATCATCCGTCTTTCATTATAATTGTAGCTTGAGAAATTAATTGAAGAACCAGTTCTTTTTCTAGTTCATACAAATCAAATCAAATGTCTTTATTCAACTGGGGATCAAGATACTTGTGATCGTCATTAAAGTTGTGAAAAATACTCAATCATGTTCGGAAAAAGAGCCACTTCCCAAAAGAACCGGCAAGAAACTCAGGGAAATATATTTTCAAAAACTTGTTTATACCTTCTAACATTTGAACCTTTTGTTATAACCTATAAACGACTGTAAGGAAACAGCCACAAGCAATAGCAACGTAATGTGAGCAAATGCAAGCACGTCTCACATGATGCAATTCACTAAACGCGTTTGTTCAGTGCTTTTATGTAATTATGGTTCATTAAATGGAATTAATACCTCATTATCCATTTGACGGCTTCCGATTCTTGTACTGATTATGCGAATCAAGTTATTAAGACTGACTAAGTAAGTAATAAAACAGGAAATAAGGAAATAAATACTCTAAGTAGTGCTTGTTTTCACCCAACTGCGCAAGAAGGAGGGTTATGTTTTCGAGTGTATGTATGTATTTGTATGAGGTTTCTTTGGCACGCACTACAGTCTAAAAAGCTTGATGGATTTCGACATGTGAGGTGTAGTTTGAATCGTCTTGTTAGTGGAAGTGACATAGGGTACAATATTTTACAGCCGGGTTTTTCTTTTTCTTTTATTTATGTCACTTGTTTCTTAGCTTGTTGACTCCACTGCTGGGATTAGGCCTCCTTATTTTTTTAGCTATTCTCAGCAAAGTTATGCCAGTCGGGCTCATGTCCTGTACAAACCAGAAACTCATCGTCTGTAACTTTGTAGGCTCCTATTGACTGAAGGTCTTCTTATATTTGCCTAGTTATTTAGCTAGAAATACTGTATCGTAGCTTAAAAAATAAAATAAAATTTTCAAAAACTTACGTTTTATATGAGTAATTTATTTATCATCTACCGAATGTATTTGTTGCTATGTACTAAATACAATTTTGAAGAGACGAAACCATACTATTGTATTTTATGCTGGACTAGCGCAGAGTCCACCAATCGGAATTGTCGTTTACGATGTTTGTTGAGTTTGGTTGTCAACGATATTTATCACTATTATTTAACACTAACTCAAATGGAAGCTACTAAGAATCTATTACCTAACTTCGGTAATAGATTCTTAGTAGTTTCCATTTGAGTTAGTATATTTAAACTTAGATTTAATTCTCTCTTCTATCTTATATTAATAACTTTGTTTAAAGTATTTTCAGAGACGACTTTCAAAACAAGAGTAATTCGAGAAGAGAGCTCTTTGAAAGGCACTAACTAGATCAGAACCAATGATTATCTAATAATAAAACAAGCTTAGAGCACTTCAAACTACCTAATAATAGTAGGGGAGCTCAAGCAGGGATTTTGTGAATGACTTGAACGAGTCAGAAAATCACATGGGGAGTAACCTTGCACCCTGTAATGTACCCCTACATACACCTTTCATATAATGGGGTAGTAAAAACAATCGATCCTGCTGAAAATTTCGAGCGCGTCAGAATAAGACAAGGTAAGTTAAGTATGTACATCCATAAAATAGTATATTTCAGTAATCTGACAATTTGAGCGTGATATACTTATAGGAGGAAATAGATGAGACACAATATTGTAAAAAAACTTTACCTCGAAATACTTAAGCGCGATTTTGAAGAAAATCCTATCAGGATTACGAAAACATGTAATTTAACGGTTTTCATGGGGCGATCTATCTAAAAACCATCAAAAAAGGATGAAGCGTACAGATGCTGAGAACTGTGTATTCCCCACTCCGCGCCTCTCTTGCCTCTTAACTATAATATTTATTATTTTTTACAAGCTGCGCCCCGTGGTTTCACCCGCGGTTTAAAAGTATCCTTTGTGCTATTCTAGACTATAATCTAACTCTGTGCCAAATTTCGAATTTCGTTTAAGAACCTAATCTTCACAATCCAATATAGGTCCCCATGACGCTTTAGTTAGCATTAGCATCCCGAGCTCCCCTAATATTTTTAAGTCAAAAAACGTTCTCAATCTAAGCGAATTCTGTGTTTTATACATATCACATAGTTTTAGTTCTACTTAGTATTTTCTTTGGTTCTTATTATTATTAGTTATTCTGTCTCTGTTCAAAACTACCCCATTAAATTTTGATGAAATCTGAAAAAATTACAACAGGTACACAAATTATGGCGAAATTTTAACCCAAGTTGTTTAATTTAAGCTATTCTTTAAACATTGCAACAACACTGATTTCGAGCGTCCGTCTCGGAATAATAAGTTCATGAAAGACATCCGCGCTCTAACCATTGTTTATTGCTTTAAACACAGCATTTCATCCAATTTGAATAAATCCATCGCAAACTCCGAGTTGAGAGAGGAGAGTGGGCGAGCGAGGGCTCCTAATTGTGCGAGCCTCGATTGAATACTAAGCGAGAAGCGCGGGTTTGCTCGCAGATGTCCTCGATTGAGTTTCACGCTCCTCTTGCTTTCTATTATCGATAATACGATAGGAGCGGTTTAATTTTAACTAGGATTCTATTTTAAATAATAGATAGATAGAGATAGACAGATAAACAGATAAACAGATAAACACTTTATTGTTCACACCAGAAATAGCAAAACAAAACAACAGAAAAAACGTCAACTGTAGTGTAACAACTGGCGACTTTATCACTTTTAGGCAACCTTAGGATGGAGAGGATACGTATGGAAGAGTATGGGACATGGGTGTGCAAAAATTAAGAGTCCGGCGACCTAACTAACTTCGACCTAGGCGACCTAGACTAACTTCGCATTGGCTTAAGGTATTCTATAGCCATTTCGCGTAGTAGAAAAAGACGAGCGAAGAGAGTGAGTGATGATAATGACGAGTCTCTAAAGTTACCTACAGAGTGACAAAGTGCAATTTCATTTTTTTTAATGACTTTTGCACTTCCGTAATCATTCTTAAGTAACTAAGAAATTCCCTTGTATTATGGATTTATTTAACAGCTTATAATGTAGACAACCTCCCTATGTAATGGAATTTCTGATTTGTTTTGTCTATCTATTGAATAAATCAGTCAAAAGTGACCCCTTAAAAATGCGGATTTTTTCATACCTCTGTTTTCGCTTGAGAACGTTTTAAAAAAAAAACCGAGAAAAAACGGAGATATTGTTAATTTAATTGTACATGCTAACTTTCATCATAATCTAACAAATGGTTTTCAAGAAATTTGAGTAGCGCGTTTGTATGGAAATTTCAGAGCGTCGCGGCCCTCTTAACAAAAAAAAATTATTAACACTTAAACACACACAAAATAAGAGTGTTATATACACTTACTTAAACTGTAGTAGAGCAATGTAACTACGTATAGCAAAACCAGCTTTAGTACAATAGTTTATAAAATGTATCGTCACGCCTTTCCCCGAAGGGGCATACAGAGGTCTATAACAACACCCACACTTCGATGGACAATATACAGTCCTACATATGACAGGGGGCAAGCCTGTCGTCATATTTGGGACAGGTCTAATATATATCGGGTTCCAGTTATGTCGCAGATGACGTTAAAATACGCCCACAATGTGTTGACACAAAGAACAAATTGGTCCGTGCCTTCGGCTGGGATCGAAATTGTTTTAGGCTCGTTTAATACATAGTTACTTAACGTTACAATTTATCGTTCTTTTCATCAGCCCCATTACTCAAGTATCGATGTCGTTTTCGTTCCCATCATATGCAAGGGTGTGGGGTTCTATTTCAGGCATCTTCCAATGGGCAATGCCCGGCCATTTTTACACAATAGATAATACCTTCATTGTAACTCTCGTGAACATTTGTATTAGTATTGAAATACACCAGCTTTTTCTCACAATGCGGGTGATGTTTTTTTTGTCGTTGTAAAGCTGTTATCTTTTAATATAGATAATTTTAAAGATAGAACACAATAAAACCAAAGTTGTTTTTGAAAATAGAGATTCTCATGTAAGTAATTGAACATTTTGAAAAATGGGGACCATTAAAAACATCAAAATCATGGCAAATAAATATTTCTTAATCTTTAATCATTGAATTTGCATACCCACATCTATAATTAAATGGAAGTGTGCAAGTGCATGTTGTAATGTGCATTATTATTATAGATACGAGTACTTTACAAATTCTCGACTTAAACCATGAAATAAAAATAACAGAACGTGTAAACTACGACTCAGTTACCCGTTACTAGTTACTACTTAGCGCTTCTGGCATTTGCGTACGGTGGGTCAAACAATCGGCCGTATTTTAATCAATCGTTGGTAGTAATACGAGGTTAGGTCGGTGTATTTACGTCAATTGGTATGCAGCCCGCCCCCGGGTATCTGCGTCGTATTTCGAGCGACGCAGGATGTGGGGCGCTATTTTTAGCGGCCGTGGGCGGCGGAGGATATCTACGTAGAACAGGCTGTGGGGCGGCGTAAAACGCGTACGGCAGTGATTTAGCTCGGCGCAGATGATTTTAATTTTCCACGCAATAAAAAAAATACGAGAATAAAAACCGATTAAGATAGAATCAGAAAGGACAGTATAGGATCGCTTAAAGTATTGTAACTAGAATCTAATTTTTTCAAATTTTGAACACAATTTTTACTCGCAAAAAGTTCAGTCAAGTCTAAAAACTAAATTAGAGCCCAATCATAAGATTTGCTCGTAGCAAGAATTTCGAGTTAATAATTCATCAAATACTACTTAGTAAATATTTATTTGCTTCCTAGCAATATTATTTATTGCGATGCGAATGCAGTAGCAACTCTACCGGGACAACTTGAGAACAAACATTAATAACGCGGAAATAATTTCTCGAGCACGGAACGTAGTAAGCTGTATTCATTTCTTGCATTTTGTTTTTAATTTTTCGTGACGAATGAAATCCTTTAATAAAATCCTTAGTAACTTGATAACTCTGCAGTCATAGAGTAAGAATGTGGGGATGTATACTGTGTAGGATGGCGGGCAGAAACTGACGAACTGAGTAAAGAATGAAGAAAGCTTTTAAAAGACGGCGAGCTTTTGTTATGTATTACGTACCAACGTTTAGTAGAGAAAAAAATAGTTAATTATGAACCACCCAACTACGTATATAAACGATGTGACATAACGCTCACTAGAGGTACACAATGATAGCTTAGTTGGAGGAAGGTTCGCCTCTCGAGCCAGAGAGTGTGGGTTCGTTCCCAGTCGAAGCCATGCACCAATTTGTTCATTTGTAAACATTTGTGCGTAATTAATGTTATCTGCCAGATATCTAAGCCTCGTATAGCTCTCAGATATCTGAGGCTCGCTCCCTTTCACATTTTGGTACTGAATACCTATCGTCCGGCGAAGTTTAGGTGGTGTAATACACCTCTGCCAACTGGGGAAAACGCGCGACGAAATGTTACTTATAAGGGAACTACGTGTGATCAGTCTGTAACTTGTTTTGTTCAGATCAAGTAAAAATTGAAATACCTACCAAGAAGTTTCCAACTAAATCTAATTCGAAGATTTCCACATAATACAGTACCTTGTTAAGCCAGCTCGTGCGTAAAAGCCTTCAGTCTTCAAACCAGCAAATTGTTATGGTGAAATTCACCCACAACTATTTAGGCGTAGGAGCCAAACCGAATCACAGAGATGGTTAATTATTGAGTAGGTATTTAAGTTTAGTTCTACAAGTTTAGATTTGCGGATTGGTTGGTGAATGTTTCAGAATTTAGAGCACTTTACGATGTTTTGTTGGCAGGTTGACGGTTAAGTGTCAAGAGCTGAGCGCCTCAACAGAGCCTCAGTTTCTCTTGTGGGTAGTGGCTCTTTTTCCAAACAAGGTTAGAGTCATTTTTATAACTTTGACGCTCATAAGTGTATCTTCAATACCCAATTGAAAAAGACATTTTATTTGATATTGATTTGAACGGATTTAGTACAGAGAAATTTTCGGAACGGTGGTAATGAATTTGATAAAAGTGTCCTTAGTTTAGGAACTTTAATGAAAAATATTTGGGTCAATCCCCAGGCAGAACAGCAGTGAAATTCAGCTAATCATACTGAACCATTGCAGTTGCGTTTATCAAAACAAAAACGGACGGGAAATGGCTTAGCATAACAAATGGTTCACAAACGTGTGAGCTGAAGCTCTACCGCAGCTCTGCCCGTACTCAGCCTTGATGTCTTCAGCTCTTCAAGTCTCGAGTGAATTTTTTTTTTCCAAGCAAGCCTGTTCTATCATATCATTGCTTTTCATCAAGCGAGATGACGGCCAAACGCAAACCTATTGTTGAAATTAAAAAAATCTCAGTCGCACATTTTTACCAAAGACAAAAATTCTTTATGTAAGTACGAGTAAAAATATTTTGAGATAAAAATACCTGATTGAGATAATAATACCTACCAACCAAATGTTTTAAAGTATTTTTCATGTTGCTACATGACATGGCAGCCTAGTTGGGAGAAGGCGCGCCTCTCAAGCCAGAGGGAGCGGGTTCGAACCCAGCCAACGGCACGCACCAATTGGTCATTGTGTGAGCATATTTGTGCGTATTGTATGTCATCTGCTACATGACTGGAGCCCGGTGTATGGCGACAGGCTCGCCCCCTGTCACATTTGGGACTGAATATCGTCCGGCGAAGTGTGGATGTTGTATTACACCTATGCCAGCCCCCACGGGGGAAAGGCGTGACGATATGTCATGTTACATGACATGTTGATGTTGTATGTCATTTGGTTAAGCCAGAGGGAGAGGTGTTAGTTGTAGTACACCTCTGCTAACCCCCTTCAGGGGAAAGTCGAGACAATATGTTACGTTATGTTATAAACTTGCTATGTTCTAATTTGCCGATGGAGAAGGACAAACTGTTTACTCTAAATGACCAAAAGGAAGCTTTTTTTCCTTCTCTTTGATCAATGAAATTGCGGAAAGTATTAAAAATAACTTACTGGTTGATGAAGAACAAGCCTAAACAAAAATTTAGTATTGAATAATTTGATATTACAGTTGAAATAATCTCGCTCTTCGCTCACTGCGGTCTTCTAAGAAGTCACGTGAAGGCTCCAGAAATGCAAACTGTAGAGGTCTGCTATCCAGAACCATATTAAAGGAGTCTGAACCGTAAGCCTTAGGAGCTTAAGTTTAAATTACAGAAGCTTTACTTTACTTAGATATTTGTTATTTTGCTTATTAGGAGATACAATCATGGCAGCTATTTTCGGCCTTTGATTTCCTAATAAGCACAAATTCCTACTCATATTTAGAGGCCGAAATCTGTTACTTTTTTTCGCTCAAACAGCTGGAAGGATTTTGATAAAATTTGGTATGGAGATAGCTCGTACTCTGGATAAACACATAGGCTACTTTTTACCGCAGACATCACCGCGGGGTGCAGCTAATAGGTCATTTTCATCTAGTTCTGTTTTGCAGTACTAATACAACAGATTCTAGTGTTAATTCTTTCGCAGATTTAATTCAAGTGTAAAAGGATTGAAGACAATGGAAATAAAAAGTAAGATACCAAAGAAATACAGGAAAAAATAAACTTTCCTTAACTCTTGAGGCAAACAATTAGCTTAAAAGCTTAAGAAATGAACCCCTATTCTTTGTGGCGGAGGCGGTTGGGTGTTACTTGAGATTTTTAATTTTTGTTAAGTGTAAGTTCAATTACTGTTAATGACTTACTTTTTTTTACATTTCTAGATCCAGTTTTGAAATATTTGCTGATAGAAGTGATACTAGTGATAGTAGGGTGTGTGTTAATCCAGGGTATAGTAAGAGTCCGGCGACCACTTTAGACTAACTTCGCATTGGCTTAAGGTATTCTATAGCCATTTCGTCTAGAAGAAGAAGACGAGCGAAGAGAGCGAGTAATGATACTGAAGAGCCTCTAAACTTACCTACAGAGTGACAAAGTGCAATTTCAATTTTTTTATGACTTTTGCACTTCTGTAATCATTCTTAAATAACTAAGAATTTCCGTTGTATTATGGATTCATTTAACAGCTAATGATGTAGACAAGCTCCCTATGTAATGGAATTTTTGCTTTGCTTTGTCTATTGAATAAATCAGTCAAAAGTGACCCCTTAAAAATTCGGATATTTTTCATAGCTCTATTTCAGCTTGAGAACGTTTTTAAAAAAAAAAACCAAGAACATAGGGGCGGAGATATTGTTAATTTAATTGTGCATGCTAAATTTTATCATTATCTGACAACTGGTTTTCAAGAAATTTGAGAAGCGCGCTTGTATGAAATTTCAGAGCGGCCCTCTTAAGCTACCTCCCCATCAAATTTCATCAAAATCCGTCGATCCGTTGGAGCGTGAAAAAGGAACAAACAAGCACACATACACAAACTTTCGCCTTTATAATAAAGTAGTATTTCACTTTGAATATTTTAGTAGTCTTTAACCTAAAAAACTGGCTAAAAAAAACTTAAACACGGTCGACTGCCTCGGCGGCTCAGTTGATAGTAAACCTGCCTTCTGAGCTTGGGGGCGTGGGTTCGATTCCCACCTAGGGCAAAAGCTGAACTAGCCGTGAGTGTTCTGTAGCTGTGTTTGATGAAAATCTGTGTTTGTTTTTTTTTAAATATTTTATTTATACTTGTTAAGAGGATACTCCAACAGCAGAGCATTGCTTGTCTTACTTTCGTTTTTATTTAATTTGTCTAATGTATTTCCTCATTGTACGCGTGTTTTATGTCTTTTCCACGTTTCTTAGTTATAATCCCACCTTGTCCTGCGTGTTTTCGGGATGAAATACTGTGTCATGTTGGGAAGGAGAGGATCTTCGAATAAGGAAATAATCATCTAAATTATTCCTTTCATTTGGTTCTTTTTTTGTTCTTGTTGTAAATAAATTTGAATAAATAAATTCGGAAAAAAATAATCACAATCGCCTGACCTCAAACTAAGCAAAGCTTGTACTTTGGCTGCCAGATATTGATATACTCGTACATTTTAAGTTTTAAAATACATACTTAGATAAATATTTACACCCAGACATAGAGCAAACAAAATTATTCGTCAGATACATGTCATGTTCGCCCTATATAGGTGAAAATACTAAGACACCGAGAAAGTCAAATAGATATAGCGATGTGCTTTGTATGTAAATATTATGTATGCGGATCGTATTTGAAGATGTGGTTAATTTTTAATTTTTATTCAAATCATCATCATCATCATCATCTCCTAGCCAATCCTTTACGAAACATGTCTAGCCTAGTTAGTTTGTTAGTTCTAGTTGTGAGCTGGGTTCGACTCCCAGCCGAGTAGTTTTTGAATGATGAATTTAAATGCATATAAATATCTGTTCCGGATCTGAGTGTTAGTTGTACAGATCATTTACTTTATTTATCTTGGTCGAAAGCAGCCACTGCACCCGCATTCTTAACGCTCGAGATGTTTGTTGGTCACTCTTAGTCCTATGACTTTTGAAACGAGAGAGACTACTTCGCGTTGAGCTAACTTCGCATTGGCTAAAGGTTATCTATTGCCATTTCCTATATAAGAGAAGACGTCAAGCGAAATGAGGAAGTAAAGATACCGAGCCTCTAAAGATATCTACAGAGTGACAAAGTGCAATTTCAATCATTTTTATGACTTTTGCACTTTTGCACTGCTCTAATCATTCTTAAATAATTAAAAAACAAATGGTTTCCCAGAATTTTGACAAGTGCGTTTGTATGGAAAATTCAGAACGTCGCGGAACCCTTAATATCTTCCTCAAGAATTTCCACGAAGACAGGTCAAAGTCAAAGTCAAAATGTTTTTATTCAATTTAGGTATCAAAGATACACTTATGAACGTCAAAGTTATTTAAATAGACTCGACCGCCTTGTTCGGATAAAAAGCCTCTCTCTACTCAGAAGAACAGGCAAGAAACTGAGGGGCATTATTTTTTTCAAATAATAAATAAATTACAGTCTCACAAATTTTGGCTTACAACTAGGTAATATCTATAAATACTAGTGGCTACTTGGCGGAAGTGGAAAGCTCCAGACATCTTTATCTTCTAAATAATTCTTAACCTTATAATATCCTCTTTTCATTAATGTAGTTTTTACATGTGATTTGAATTTTCCCTCGGTGAGCCCTGTTATATTTTTCGGGATTTTATTGTAAAAACGAACGCAGTTGCCTAAAAATGACTTTCTTGACTTAGTCAGTCTAAATCTCTGTACAGCTATCCTATCCTTATTTCTAGTGTTATAATTGTGATAGTCACTGTTCAATTTAAATTTATGTAGATTTTTGCGAACGTGCATAATATTTTCAAAGATATATAAAGAAGGTAAAGTTAATATATTTATTTCTTTAAATAAATCTCTCAATGATTCACGGGGACCTATTCCGTAGATAGCGCGGACTGCTCGCTTTTGCAAAATAAAAATGGCCTCCACTTCAGCAGCTGATCCCCACAGCAAAATGCCATAAGATATTATGCTGTGGAAGTAAGCAAAGTAAACCATCCGAGCTGTAGCTATATCCGTCAGTTGCCTAATCTTGCGAACCGCATAAGCAGCAGAACTAAGTCTCCCAGACAGAGCACTAATATGTGGACCCCATTGCAGTTTGGAATCAATGCTTATACCCAGGAACACCGTCGCCTTGTCTATGTTAAGTTTATCGCCCTCAAGCATTACGTTTGGTTCTATATATCTAACATTAGGCATGGAAAACTTTAAACACTTAGTTTTTTTTGCATTTAGTAACAAATTTTTCGCAGCGAACCATCTCGAAATAATAGTCAGTACGTTGTTCACATGCACAAGTTCACTATCTTTCCTATCTGTTCTAAAAATAAGAGATGTATCATCAGCAAATAGAACTATGTCTGTAAGGTCCTTAACCATATACGGCAAATCATTTATATACGCCAAAAATAAGAACGGGCCTAAGATAGAACCTTGTGGTACTCCCATTGTAACTAAAGATCCGGAAGATGTGACGCCATTAATTCCCATTACTACCAACTATAACAGATTCTTGCACACATTCAAAACTATAGACAATCGTTAATTATTGTCGTTAAACAGGAAATTAGAACGCAGGCATATCTAAGTATACCAAATTCAATAATATATCGTTCATCAGACTGTGGTCACTTAAATGTTGCCTTGCAGGCTTTGTTTGGCAAGAATCCGGATGCAAATCCTTCGTAGTAAACCCGTCTTTAATTTTATTGCGGTAGAGTTGATTTCTCATGTGCTCTAGAGTGTGAGTTCCGCCTCTCTGGTATCGAGATGCAGCGAGCATCACTGAATGTCAAGGGTAGAGTCCTACGCCGGAATACGCTTTTATTTATTGGTTTATCAGTTTTTGCCGGTCAAGTGCATAAAGAATAGGGGCCGAATATGTATATTTAGACTAGGAAATACAAATAAATGCGTTTGAAAAAACCTAAACATATTATGGAGACAGGATTTTTTCTAACAATACCCAAAGTTGGTTTGATAATGAGTTATGTTTATTCAGTGAGTGATTATAATAGATATGACATTATACTCTCTCGAAGTAAGTTTTGGTTTTGATAAAAAAAAATAATGTTCCAAACTAAATTGGTCCTGTCGCCAGTGGCTGGCGGATTTACACATTTGCCGCCGTAGGCTTTAGTGCTGCTGTTGTTAAGTGGTTATTTATTGAGTTTTTTTTAATTTGCCGCCCTAAAATCTGCTGCTCATCTCATATCCTCTGACGGATTTACGATGGTAAATCCACCACTGCCTGTCACGAAATCTCATAGATCAATTAACTTTTCCACTAAAACAATTTTGATGTTTATTAATTTCAAAGCTTACTTCTGTTCATACAACTTAACAGCTTAAACACACAATTTCAAAAGTACGAGTATAGACTACTACTTAATGAAATATGTGATATATCGGAAACGGCAATGTTGCCGTTGCCGATAAGTGGAAAAGTGTGCCATACAATTTCATATATTTATGCGCCCCCGGATGTCGTGCCGTGCCGTCCCGTGCTGTCTCATGCCGTCCCGTGCTGGGGCGTGCCGTGCCGGCAAGTGGAAAAACGGCCAATGTTACTCAAATTTCTTTTTTTTGGAAATGAAACTAATTACAGGTTGTTCGAATGTATAATAAAAAAGTTTCAACTTATTTAAACATGAGTAAATCATTCGATACTCATAAACATAAATACCGACAAGTGACGACGAGTTTTACTTTAAATTAATTGAATAGCGTCAACATTCACTGTGAGGTTCCCTTCACTTAGGGTTACCAGATGAGACACATTTTCCTGACATGTCGGAAGTTTAGGCCTTCTTACAAGAAAAATTGAATGATGTCCTTGCTAGCTCTAGCTGGAGGCACTACCGTGACCCCAGTTTTTTTAAATATAGAATAGGTCAACGTTTGACCACCAATTCGATTAAAGAGACTAAACAGGTTTTAATGAGACTGACTTCTTGACACTTGAAATTCCTGGATGACGTGTGGGAATGCCTTTCAGGAATTTAGTTCTAAACGTACTTTCTGCGTCTTCCTTTCTTCTTCTCTTCCTTTCCTGCGTCGGAAGTGCAGGACATAGCATACGTCCATTATGTATATTTTTTCTTACAAATATTATTTATTTATGAGTGACAGTGATAGTGACGAATAGAGAAAGTGTACACACTGTCCCGACCACACTTGAGTGGGATAAGGGTAAGATGATGACATATAATCTATTTATTGCGATATGTAAACCTTCCTATTAACTCTTCAGCTAAGTTTAGGATATATTAGGCGTAAATCTAAAAACTATTTAATCAGGAAATCCTAGTTTTTGATCTGGCAACCCTACCGTCACCAGCTCGTCAATACGTTGAGATTTCAAGAGAATGGGTTGGTATTTTACGCGAACCTATCAATCTGGCTTTAATGATGAAGGATGGTGACGAATGACATTTTTTGTAATCAAGACCAATTTTGGACGAAAATTTACAAATACTAGCTGCACTCTCCGCGGTTTTACATGCGGTTAAAAAGTATCCTATGTGTTATTTCTGACTATAATCTATTTCTGTGCCAGAATTCAGATTTCATCTCTATCCGGTCAGCCGTTCTGGCGTGATTGAGTAACAAACATCCAAATATCAAAACTTTCGCATTTAAAATATATTATTAGTGTGAAGTAGGAACAGTTGCCAATTTCTTTATTTAAGATTGAACAATAGTAAAAACCACAGAGACATGTTATGTACATGGTTGGTAGTTCTTTTATCTGAATTAAATGTTAGTGTAATCAATGCATGATAACCTAACATATTTGTCAATGTATATCTTTCATTATTTCATCTCAATTGCGCGTCGATTTTTAGTCATCAATTCATCATAATCCAAATAAATCCATGATTGATGTGTTTGAAAAAATATTTATTGTTGGGTTTGCTTTCATTGGATTTCGACGTAATAAAGGTCCGTTTTTCATTGTTAAGGGTTGGATTACGTCCAAGGCTATGGACTTTGTCAGGAATTAATTGGGACGTTATAAAAGATTATGCAATGATGGACGTGCTATGGTTTTTGACGCAATCTTTTCTTGGACAAAGTCTTTTTTCTTTGTCTTTTTGATATTTTATAATGATGAAGAATTTTTGAGTGAATGGCTGTCAATTTATAAAGAATACTTATAATTTATTTAGTAATTTTCCACTTTTGTCCTACAGCTTCTCAAAACCCTACTATAAATATTGTACAACCTCAGAATAGTTTTACAATACAAAACACAAAAATTTCGAAAAAATATTTCTCGGCTACGTTTGTTAGTAAGCGGGTGAATTTTTCTAATATTACTATAAAATTGGCAACAAAAATAGCACAACGAAATTGGCTTTATTGTATGAAAATGAAATGCAATAAAACAAACTAGATCGTAATGAGAGCATAAAATGAATTAAAACTGAGAGAGTTTAGTTCAGAAAATAACAGGTAAAGAATCCCATTTTACGTTTTAGTTTAGTTTTAAAAGAGCGTCTTTGAAATACTTTGTTTTGACTCGATCATTAAAGAAACTAATTTAAAGAAGCAGAGCTGTTTATGTCATCTCGCTCACACGATCACACAATATTGTTACTACGAGTGAGAAGACACGATTAGCGCTGCTTCGTTTCGATTCCTTTCTTTATTGGCGCAACTTGTACTTAGTCGCATGCAGATAGTGTTGGTAAGTACTAAGTAAGTATGGCATTATATTTTCACGCTACATCAGTATAATCATTTCTAGTAACACCTATCTCACTGTTGAACAATACACGTGTAACGATTTCATGGATACTTGTTAAATGACTACAAGTTCCAGTAAATATCGGTTGTTGAGAGCACAACACTGAATAATTATTTTGATTGCCAGCTGCAAAACGGTTGGTACATAAATTATACACTCTTAAAGATCAGATACTTACTTAAACAGCTTATAATTCAAGCTAGGTAATACTAATAGTAGGTACTTTATAAATAACTGATCTAGTTTTGTTAAAATTTATATCCCGTCGCTATTTTATTGTTTTTTTTTTATTACCTGTATTATTACCCTGGAAAAACACTTCCAAATGCTGAGTAGCTGACAACTCGGACACAAAATATTCGGATACTTTAGGCGTGAGTTTTTTCGTTTCTTTATTTGTTTTTTACGCTATCACGCCTTAAATACTCAACCGATCATCATGAAGTTTTGCATACACGTTGTCAGGGATACAGAAGGGTACTGTTCATCCCCAAATGTACAGTTCCTGTGGGACCGCGGGTGAACCCGAGAGACGCAGCTAGTGATGTAATATTTTCAGAAATAGCTCCATTACGTACTATGTCCATACATAATACGCCATACATTTATTGAGTTAACATAGTTGTTAATCCAAAATATCGCCTTCAGAAACTCGCCGCGTTTATTACTTTGCGCCAGTCCGCGGATTATAAGCTCTGTACGTCAGATTTAGCGCGCCGATAAGAGCTATATAATGGACCTAGGTACTGATAAAATAGGCGAACCTACGTAATAAAGTAACGCGGGATTAACGAAGCGTCGGCTTTAGACTACAGTTTGAGCTCTAATAAATGGTGACACTTCGTTTGGCAATGCGTATGTTGTTAAACCAATTCTTCTTCTTTTTCTTCGTGTTGATCGATGATTTGGATTTTTTTTACATACATACATATCGTCATGCCTTTCCCCCAAGGGGGCTGGCAGAGATGTAATACAACACCCACATTTCGCCGGACGATATTCAGTCCCAAATGTGACAGGGGGCGAGCCTGTTATAAATCAATTTTATACGATTTGGTACCAACTGTTAGTTTTTGTAAGTAAATGATAAAAATAAATAAATAAATTGAACGTAATAAGTACAAACTCTTTTTTATAATTTGTTTTTTTGAAAAAAAAAATACATTTAAGGGGTTTGAAATAAAAAGAGCAAGTGAAATTGTGAAATAAACGTGCTTCCGTAAATTTTATTTGTTAACCACCATGACTCTGCTACTTGTAAGTTCTAAATTTAATTTTCGACTTTACATTACTATTATGCTTTAGAAAAGGTATTCACTAGTAAACATAGTTAAGGTTAGCAAAAATGCATTTGATATGGCAACATTTAGGTCACCTTTCCAATCCGCGCCGTTATCAGGGCCGACCGCGTGCTTCGACTGGAACGTGTTATCAGTCGCTAGGCACTTTATCAAAGGGCCTGCACCCATAAATTATACCTAGAATGCATTATTTACTACACTATTGGTATATTACACTCATATTCATACGTATAATAGATGTAATTTTTAAGTATTTTTATGTAGGTACCCATGTTTGTTACCACGCCGAAATGATTTAACGAATTTAGTTGAGTATTTAATGGACGTGCTTATTCACTGTAGCGTCTTTAGCAATAAACGTTGTATAGTCTTGGAATAATTATACAGTGTTTTGTCTTTTTCAATCGAGTTTCAAAATATATAAGAAAGAAACAGACAAAAAATTGCGAAACAAATCCGAAGTTATACAACGTTTATCGCTAAGGGAGATGTCTAGATTAAAACTATGTAATATATATATTATATACTAACATAGACTCTTTATCTTTCAAATAACAGCTCCTGCAAGATAGTATGTAAAGCCGTAGAGAGCTGATATAGTTTTAAGTCTAAACTATTTTTTTTTATATTGACTGTGGAATAAGGATGGTATCTTTCCTAACTAGTATTATAATAATAATTGCGAAAACGATTTTTCGTTCGTTTGTTTGTTTTTTACGTTGTCACGCTTAAACTACTTAACAAATTATAAAGAAATTTTGCATAAGTACACGTTACAGGTCAGGGTTACAGAAAATTGTTACCGGATTGTTACACCCATATTAAATACAAAATAAATAAAATAACTAAGATGATTAATAAAATAGAAAAAAGGACATAGGGTACCTTTCATCCCGAAAAAAAATAACCTGTTCCCGAGGGATAGAAAAATAACTTTTAGGCGGTCGTTGTTAATAGGAAATCGTACTATATTAACTGCAGGTAACATTAAAATGGAATGAGATCATCAATTCACAGCAAAGTAGAACCTATGACTTTACGATCAACGCGAGCAAAGCCGCGCTTTATCTATTTTCGGTGCACTCTAGTCTTAACGATCTATTTACGTGTAATAACATTAATAAAACCCGGAATTCGTACAAAAAATATCATAATATGTATACTAGGTATTGAGTAGGTACCAAAACCTTTAAGCGTGTCAAGACTAATTTGAATATTATAACCATTAAATTAATAGGTCCTACCTATGACGAAACTTTAGGAACAAAAAATGTCGCGGAGAGCAAAACATAATCTTTGTTTATTTGGAGCACCGCGAGTAGGATTCGATTGTATGATAATGACATGAGGTAACTGGGTTTCCCGATTCATTGTGAAGATGTTTTTAATTACCTACTTAATGTACTCAAAAGTCAAATGTACTCGTATGAATATTGTATATTAATATTATATGACATACTTAAATCTTGTATACCTACTTCTAAAAGCTGACTTTTTTGTTTCTAGTGAATTTATGTAAGAATCACTCACTGCAAGTTTTAAGCTGTTACCTAGGATCCGTTTAGCGATGACGTTGTCAGGTGTTACACACTTGGTTGTAGTTGTGAACGGGCTTTAGATTTGTGTGAAAAGTCTATGAAAGGCTTCGTTTTAAATTAGCAAACTGTGTTCGGCCGACTGTCCGCTTGCTGACTCTGAGTC
This sequence comes from Peribatodes rhomboidaria, assembly GCA_911728515.1. NCBI lineage: Eukaryota > Metazoa > Arthropoda > Insecta > Lepidoptera > Geometridae > Peribatodes > Peribatodes rhomboidaria. Next base: position 14,596,781 of record OU452175.1, read on the forward strand.
GCGTATTCAAGCTCGATTTTGAACAAGCGGCAAACAGGGGCCTACCCTGACATCGTATTGCCATGAAGGTTGTTTTGTTTACAACGCTGCGCGACCATGAACCTTATTGCGCAGCGATACGATTCGCGGTCGCTCAGTATCAACAACAAAACGTAATCATATCGTAACGCCTTACCTATCGTCACGCCTTTCCCCCGCGGGGGCTGGCAGAGGTGTAATACAACACACCCACATTTCGCCGAACGATATTCAGTCCCAACAGCGACATTCATCATCATCCAACAGCAGACAGGGGGCGAGCCTGTCGCCATACACCGGGCTCCAGTCATGTAGTAGATGACAAACAATACGCACATATGTTCACACGGTGAACAAAATGGTGCGTGCCGTCGGCTGGGTTCGAACCCGCTCCCTCTGGCTTGAGAGGCGAACCTTCTGCCAACTAGGCTGCCATCGCTTTTTCTTAAAACATCATGACAGACCCCCTGGACAAAATACAAAACAGCATGCAAACTGCGAATCAGCCGCCTGTCAGTGTGCGTTACGCCAGAAACTGACACTCCATTTAAAATATATAGGTTGTCGAACTGGAAGCAAACAGTCAGACGCTCGCTCTTTGCTCAATTAGGACCAACCCAAACTAATTTAAAATACCAATAAAATTATGCATATTTTGAGTGTGACCTAGCCAAATAGAGAACGTAGGTATGTGATCGCCCAATAATTTTATGAAGCAAATCAGCCTTTGATAACCTTTTACACGCACGTATTTAATATTAAATTATGCATAAATATGCATTAACAACATAGTAAGGTGCTGGAGTATGTTTCGCAAATAATACCCAAATGTCTTACTTCGACGCCTACATACTGTGACCGAAATTAATAATTTAAGGGCAATAAAATGTACCTACCATCATTTTCTATCACATATACAAAATAGTGGAAGAAAACGCGAAAAGGGTAGTAAAACTTAGGATATGCTGTTGTAAACAAAATACTCGTACATAACATTCTAAGTTAGTAATGTGATGATACAAAAAATATTTAAGCAAAGAAACGTCATTTTTTTACATCCAAATCGTCACGCCTTTCTCCCGAGGGGGCTGGCAGAGGTGTAATACAACACCCACACTTCGCCGGACGATATTCAGTCCCAAATGTGACAGGGGGCGAGCCTGTCGCCATACACTGGGCTCTAATCATGTAGCAGATGACATACAATACGTATGTGCGTATTGTATGTCATCTGCTACATCATGCTCACACAATGAACAAATTGGTGCGTGCCGTCGACTGAGTTCGAACCCGCTCTGGCTTGAGAGGCGGGCCTTCGCCAACTCGCCATCATCGCATAATGCAATTTTTTACATTATGTAATTAAATGCTCTATCTAGTATATACTCGTATGTACATAAAAAGCCTTTACCAACGACTTTTCTCGTACAATAAATAAAACGTGGAGATAGTGTAGCACTTTAATAAAAGAGCTTTCATCAAACATACTAGGTTACTAACGATTTCCCTCCGTGTTCGTTTATAAGTATAAAAATATAGATCCTGAACATTGTCGTGAATGATATCCCATTACAGAATGATAAAATAGGTCGCCTGGTATCACACTTCACACTAATATCATAAACGCGAAAGTTTGGATGGATGGATGTTTGTTACTCAATCACGTCAGAACGGTTGAACGGATCTGGATGGAACTTGGCACAGGGAGAGATTGTAGTCTGGACGAAGGCTACTTTTAAGCTGCAGGTAGCACCGCGAGGCGCAACTAGTATTTAATAAATCCACGCCATAGTAATTGAACCAGAGACCTATAGGTAGTAACCGGATCTGACGACCAACGTACTAAATACCACGCCTCTTGAAATTTATTATACATAGTAAGGGCAGCGCTAAGCGCGACATGTCCAGCTTTAACATATAGGAGTATCCGACTCGAACCTTGTCTTAGGAAGTCTCCTAAGACATAAGCATTCATTCCTTTATCAAGCACAGGTTCGATCTTGTTTGGAGTACTGCAGCCACCTATGGCGTGATTCCGCCAAGTATCAGCTAGACGCTCATTAACAATGACTCGTTGGTTGAATCTAATTTTCAAAGCTTGTCACACCTACGTGAAATGGCCAGCTGTCGGTATTCTACAGAATACACTACGGCGAGTGTGCACAAGAACTGCACGACCTGATCCAGCCATCACCGTTCTTTTATAATTGTACCCAGTAAAAGACACCCTCTAATGGTGGAAATTCCGCCAAAACGCACTAAGCGTTTCAAGTCAACTTTTCTTGTAAGCACTGCAGAGGTGTGGAACTCGTTGCCTGCGTCTGTCTTTCCACCTAAATACAATTCAGGGGTGTTTAAGAGTAAAGTGAATAGGTATCTCCTAGGCAAGCGTGTTACAGCTTCGATCACGTCGACGCTTCCCATCAGGCGAGTCAGTGGTCAAACGCATGCCTAGTCTGTTGTAAAAAAAAAGAGCAAGCAAATGGTGAAAAGTTGCTTCACGACACCTGGAGGGCTATTCTTACGAAGTGAGAGTCAATCTCATCATTTTTTGTCCTTGTTGCTCTCGTTTGAATAAAAATAGGTGTGAGAGTGACCAAGGTAAAATCTCATCTCATCTCACGCGTAGGAATAGTCATTGACTTGTGTTAGTTCATGAGCGCGAGATACACCCAACAACTAGTTTCCATCGTTCCGCGTTATCGCAAAATAATGACCGCATCTATGGCTTCCGTATCAGCTTATTTAACCACGAGCACAGTAGTTGCAATCAAGCGGACGCTACAAAGTCATCTCTTGAAGCTGTTACGAGGCCAATACCGATAGTATCCACAATACACCAAATGTCACAATAAATTCTAGTCAAGCCTATTTGATTAACTAATTCTCATGTTGGTCTCCGTGGTATTTTAATTTAAGTTTTCATACATCCTGCGACCGCATGCATGCTTCGAATAGAGTGGCGGACGCCGGTCGGCCTTGCCACGCCTATATAGGCTTGTGTAACTGCACATATTATACACAATTTATATTTAATGCTATGCTCGAACCCAGTGTTGCTAGGTGTAGCCTGAGACCTAAGTTTAGGCATTGCGTAAATAGCACGCCCTCGCTGCCCTACTGATACAATGTAAGACTACTTATCTGTTTCATACCGCAACGGCATGCTTTAGGCTATTATTGCTTTAATTAGTGTTTTAATATCATGCCTTATTCGTTACTTGTGATGATCTCGTAAATACATTGTGTGTAGTAATTATCTTATCTTATACCTTTAAATGAGCAATTCTTGTAAGTATATATATATAATTGGAATCTCGGAATCGGCTCCAACGATTTTCATACAAATTAGTATATAGGGGGTTTCGGGGGCGATAAATCGATCTAGCTAGGAATCATTTTTAGAAAATATCATTTTATTCGTGTTTTATCGATAATCAATCTCAACTGAAAAATATGACTCTTCCTGACATCTATTGGCGAATAATAATACTACTATTTTTTGTGAGCAACTAATTGCTTTAACGTCACAACAGCAGATGGCGTTGTTAAGTAACACGAAGTCAATGAGTGTTTGCTTTGAGGTTAGACTAAAATCAATTGTTTATTATCCAAAAAACACAATTAAAAAATTAAAAAAAATACCGAGCAAAGCTCGGCCATCCAGGTACTATAATGTATATACGCGGCCCGCGAAGTAGTTTATGTGTTAATCCAGGGTAAACGCTACCTCCATACCAAAAACCTTGTTTTATCGTCCATCCGTTTGAGCTTAGCAGATCTACAAACAAACAAACTATCGCATTTATAGTACCTATAAGTAGGATAGCGACTATGGGCAACGAGTTAGGGGGGGGCACCGTTGCAGTCCTATACGGAAATCCCGGTGCCAAACACCGTAGGCCACCGAGGAGGTTTGGTGGGCTAACCCCCAAATAACCCAGATGCACTAATTGCAGCTGGGCATCTTTTGAAGACTTCCATCAAACAAGTAGCATAATTAAAAGAAAACAAAAAACTCGGCTGCAAAATGTTGTACCCTATGTCACTCCCATAATCAAGACGATTTAAATGACACCTCACATGTCGAAATCCATACAGCCGTTTAGGCTGTATGGCGTGCCACAGAATCATCGTACATACAATATACATACATACATACATACCCACATACATACATATATAGATACATATATTACATACATTCGAAAAACATAACCCTCCTTCTTGCGCAGTCGGGTAAAAACGACCAAACTTTTTTGTCACAAAAAAAAAGGATAGCGCATATGACGTCATTGTTCCTGTTGACATGTTTATAGACCTACCAAAGACAGGTTCAAGGTTGCCCAAAAAAGTTAAGCCTACGAATGACAAAAATAAGATTAATAAAATATCATGAAACTTGTTTGTTGTTAGGAGTTCTAATCCCTAGTCCGTACTGAAATTTCATTAAAAACTATAAGTAAGTACGTTTTTCATTTTAGGCTATTCTGCGAAATACAGGTTTCAATTATTTAGAAATACTTAGACTGCCTCGGTGGCTCAGTTGGTAGTGAACCTGCCTTTTGAGCTTGGGGGCGTGGGTTCGATTCCCACCTAGGGCAAACATTCATGTGATGAACATTTGTGTTTGTTCAATGTCTGGGTGTTAATATCTATTTAAGTATGTATTTAAAAATATCTAAGTATGTATTGTATATCAGTCTCTGGCAGCCATAGTACAAGCTTTGCTTAGTTTGGGGTCAGGCGATCGTGTGTGGAACTGTCCCGAATTTATTTATTTATTTATTATTAGTTATTATTTATTGCCTACAAAATGGATTTTTTTTTGCGTTTAGTTCTTTGTATTATACTACTATTTGTAATTTCCTTTATGTTACGTTTAATTGCGGTAGTTCTTACTTATGTTTAATAAAAACTTTTATATTTATTTAGTTGACAGTTTTTTCTACAACAAACTAGCTGCGCCCCGTGGTTTCACCCGTGGCCCCAAAGGAACTGCTGTTTTTTCACAATGAAAAGTACCCTATGTCCTTATCTGGACCCCGGACGTGTTTGCAATTTAATATTCCAATTTCATAATTTTAATTCGCATTTCTAATATCAGTTACGATTAGGATTGATCAAAGTTTTATATGTGTTTATATTTTGTAGAATAAATTTATATATAGGGTCAACTGGGGTAAATGCGTCTGTGGGGCAATTGCGTCTTTCTAGAATTACTGACAAACTCTTCACAAATTAGGCGCCAAAATATTTTTTTTTAATCTTTAGTTGCTATAATCTGTACAAGATGGCGTTAGTTGCCTAATTTGTGAAGGATTTGTCAGTAATCCTCGAAGGACGCAAATTCCCCACAGATACATTTGCCCCAGTTGACTCTACCTATATTTATTTGTTTAGATATTTATTCGTATACTTATCTAAATATCTATGTAATACCATATAATTATCTGCAAGTATAATTTTCTCAACTTCAGATGTTTAACGTTTTAAATTACTTGTAGAGGGATCCTCTTTTGTATAATGATATTATAATTACTTTAAACACTCGTAGACATAGAAAATAAACAGTAGAAAGACTTGAGTAACCCTACTAATATTATAAACGCGAAAGTTTGTAAGAATGGATGGATGGATGGATGTTTGTTACTCTTTCACGCCAGAACGGCTGAACAAAACTGAATGAAATTTGGCATAGAGATAGATTATAGTTTAGAATAGCACAAAGGATACTTTTGAACTGCGGGTGAAACCGCGGGGCGCAGCTAGTTTTTATAATATATCGTCACGCCTTTTCCGGAAGGGCTGGCAGAGGTGTAATACAACACCCACACTTCGCCCGGCGATATAGTATAGTAATTTTTTACCAAGCTAAAATTATAAAAGCGAAGATATCTAACTACAAGTGAACTTGTGTTTGTTCCTTAACTTAACTTCTAAAAAAATTAAATAATGTTAATGTGAATTGTGTATCTTATGGATAGCCAATAATGTTAAACCTTTCCCAAATAGCTATTTTCTTTCCCTGATTCTAATCCCTAAAAAAACCGGCCAACTGCGAGTCGGACTCGCGCACCGAGGGTTCCGTACAAACTTATATGTATATAAGAAAAACTAAAAATTTATGTTTTTCGCAAAGTTTCCTTGATGTGTGTTAAAAGACGTTGCTTCGTACCAAATTTCAAGATTCTGAATTCACGGAAAGTACCCTGTAGGTTTTAATTCCCTTGCGAGTGTCGAAAATTTGCAACATAAACGGCTGTATCTTTTGATTGCGTTGGCTTAGAAGTTTGATTTTTCACAGCTGCAAGGGACAGTAGACCTGAGCTGATATGAATTTTAACTTGATACCTCCACAGGCTTCTGAGAAAAAGGGTCTTGACAAACAGATAGATGGACTATTACAAGTGATCCTATAAAGGTTCCGTTATTCCCGTTGTTGTTGGTTGTACGGAACCCTAAAAATCGCTATCATACATAATTGTCCACATGCCGTAATAAAACCACGGGCCGAAATAAAATCTATTTTGACTGCATTCTTACATCTTCATTACATCTTCAGTTATTTTTATAAATCTGGTTATTTTTTAAATAACAATTCAAGTGGAGTATGTATAACCCACAGATCTAGGATGTAAAAGATCGACAGTGACAATTCGATAGTGATACAAAAAAACATTTGCGCATGCGTGAGTAAATTAGTGTTGTGAAAAGTACTTATTAATTTATCGATTGACCAAAAATGGTCCTCCGGGTGCTTGTCGATAAATATAATCTTTCGCATACCAATTGAGTTGTTTTTTGTTCCAAGTAACACAGCTGCTGAGCTAAAATGAATATTAATCACTAAACGGGTGTTAAGCTAGGCGGAAGAGTTAGATATCAGTGTCACCATGTATCTAAATTAACATAAGACAAGTAAATAATAAGATCAAAATAATACTATCCTAGTAATTCGCTTCGAATTGTGACCCTTGACCAATTTTACTCGTATACGGATTAGGATAAGTAATGATACTTATCTCATTGGTTTTGTACATTTATTTATAATTTACATATAAATTATTTAATTAAATTAAATATAATTAAATTAGACTTGGATGCTTACATCCAAGTCTAATTGCTTGTGTAAATTGAATTAAAAATGATGATCAGAAATTGAAGGTACATACTTATATTTAATACAAAAATGTTTTACGCCTCATCATTCAGTACAAACTCGGAAGAATGTCAATTTACTTTTGATGGCATTGATTCAAAAATGTACCTATGCTTTGTTTATGTATTGCACCCATCGCCTACCTAATGAACTTTGATAAAAACTATCGATAATAATGACGTCATCTTTTTATCCATCTCTAGTGAAAATCGAGCGTAAACTAACTAATATTTTAATGCTGAAGTTCATCACCAATTCTGCTTTCATCTAGGAAATATAGATGTTACGAAGAAACGACAACAACATACCGCTGGTAAATCGGTTTTTGGAACCAATTTATGTTATGTTTTAGACAAAATTTAGACAAAAACATCACAATGGAATTTTCTTAAAAAATCATAGGTCTGTGGTATAATCGTAGCAATAAAACTCGCGTGACATATCGATACAATCACCACCATAATCGATTACATTCTTGGCATCGACACACATTCATTAGCAACATGAAAGCCATGGTGTAATAATATACTCCGACAGCATTCCGGTCACGTGGGCAACACGTAGTGACGTCAATCGATACTTAAAGCGAGACCGAAATAAGTCATTTACATATAGTTTGAAAGAGACGGATGACGATGACGAGTGACGTCATTACGTGTTTGCTCCCGGAATGCTAGACCTGGGTTTTTTGGATTATGATGAAAGCTGAGCAGTACTGAGCATTGAACGCTGCTATTATGTCACACATGTGTGACTACCCTTACCCTACCCCCTACTACCTACCTACTACCTTTACCCCCTAACTCTCCCTAACTAATAAACGTTGCTTAGCCTCGGGAGCTTAGTGTTTTGTCTTTTTAACCAACTTCCAAAAAGGAGGAGATTCTCGACTGAATGTTTTTTTTTATGTATGTTACGCGATTACTCCGCCAATAGTAAATCGATTTTAATGATTCTTTTTTTCTTTGATATATCATATTTTAGAAGTGATCCCATACATACTCGTACATAGTATACATTTTTATGAAATCGGTCGAGCAGTTTTTAAAATATCAACAAAAGTATAAAAACTGTTTTATCTTTTTCGATCGAGTTAAAAATTTAGAAGATTAAAAAAACACAAAAAACACTGTATAACTTTTCCGAGTCAATACAACGTTTATTAGCAAGGGGTTATTGTGTTACATCCCTACAGGAGCTTTAAGGCTGCACGTACACTGGAGATGTGCGAGTAAAATTTGCAGTGCGCGAGGAAAACCCACTAATTAGATCACTTCGTTTACACAGCGAAGTGATCCCATTGGTGATTTTTTTTTTGCGCATCACTTACATATTTGTTTGCATATCTCCAGTGTTTTTGTTTTTATATGGATGATTCTATGCTGTTGGCCACTGAGGCCTCGACAGCGTACCTGGCATTAGGCAAGCGCAGATGGCGCAGGGCCTCAAAAATGCTTACGACTAAGGGCTACGAGCGCAAGGGCACCTCTAAGGTACGGCCTCGGCTTGGGCTGTCGCACATATCTCCAGTGTATCAGCCTTATTGTGTTAGCATATTATTGCCCATGGTGATCGTGTGCTATGGTAGCGAGTGGTATGGCGCTCGCTTGAATGAGGCGCGAACAGTACCCATAGCAAGCGCGCGCGACAAAATTCTTCTCGTCACTTTTTGTCGTGTTGACAAACCTATGTCTAAACCAAAATCCAAAAAACAAGGTCTAACATTCCAGGCGCAAACATGTAAGACGTCACTCGTCATCGTCATCCGTCTCTTTCACACTATTTGTAAATGACTAATTTCGGTCTTGCTTAACCATCGATTGACGTCACTACGTGTTGCCCACCTGTCCGGAACGCTATACCTGTGGGACTATTCCTACGCGTGAGATGAGATGAGATTTTATCTTGGTCACTCTCACACCTATGACGTTTCAAACGAGAGCAACAAGGACGAAAAAAGTGAGATGAAAATCTCAAATCTCCAAATAGGGTCCCTGGTCTAAACATACGTCTGTCTCGATAAAAAAGAGTCCATATACCTTTGTCGCGTCGCGCATGGTAGGCCTGCTAGAAAGATAAGCATTGCGCTTACATAGTATTCCTCAGACCACGATTGTGAGGTGACGTCATCCATCTGACGTGATCACAATTCCTGCTCCCAGCGGGTTAATAGCTATCTAAGTATTTAATTAAAAAAATAAAAATACGTTTTTCAGTCTTTGGCAGCCATAGTACAAGCTTTGCTAAGCTTGGGGTCAGACGACCGTGTGTGAAAATGTCCCAAATTTATTTGTTCATTTTTTATTTTAAATTTATTTATCAGACAGAATATCGCGAAAAACCTACGCGTGGTTATTAGCTATACCCGTGTCTACTGTGACATTGGACATCATAGTTACAAGTGCACAATTTTACGCAATCATCACAGATAAGAGTAATTTTGCGCTAAGTGCATGTTGTCAATATGATGAGTACCTTTTCGATTACATGACGTGAGTCATTTTCGTGTTAGCTGGCTGTATGTACCTGCGAACAACATAAAAAATGACATTAAAAATTGAAAGCATGATCCATGCCCACTTTATTAACTTGTTTACACTCAACTTCTTTATCATCACCTGGGCCCCAATTCGGAGATTTCCGATTTTCATCTCACCTTTTTTCGTCCTTGTTGCTCTAGTTTGAAACGTCATAGGTGTGAGAGTGACCAAGATAAAATCTCATCTCATTTCACACGTAGGAATAGCCCCACTGTACAGTCATTACATTACCGGGAAGTGGTACCTATTTTGCTTATTATCCTAGTTTTCAAGCAACTTCCAAAAATGAAGAGATTTTCAATTCGACTGTATGTTTTTTTTGTATTTATGTAACGCGTTTACGTAGCCAATCGTGAATCGATTTTAATGACTCTTTTTTTTGTTTGGTGGATCATACTATACAGGGTGGTCCCATATAATTTTAATCAGAATCGGTCTAGCAGTCAAAGGTCTTTTACACCATGTATTTATCATTTTGACCGACTTAAACTATGACGCCAATCCTGAAATCGCGAAAGAAATTTAATGTCCATGAATCCACCGGTAGATTTAAGAGGAAAAAGAAGTATCCATGGATCCAACGGTTGATTTAAGAGGAGATAAAGGTATCTGCGGATCCACATGTAGAGCCGAGCTGTGGATCCAAGTGGAAGGAGGGATTTAAAACACCCCCGACGCCAATTTTCATCAAACATCATTTCGGGAGCTATGATGACAACACACATACACACACACACACACACACACACACACACACACACACACACACACACACATCAAACTTAGAACCGGTCGTTTTTGCATCGGAGGTTAAAATAGATAGTAAAACCAAATTTGAAAACAAGATTTGACTGTGTAAGTCTAAGTACGTTGTTAAATTAATTTTTACTGCCGATATAAATCAAGTATCAAGCTGAAATAAATACGAGTCGTCGCGTCATTCAATATTCCCCGTGCGACGTCATAATCCGATCGTTTGCCTCGTTTCCATCGAATATGCGTCGAATTTTCAGGGTTGTTCTAATTGGGTTTGGAATGTGGTGATGGATTTAAATGTTTTCAAGTTTAAAATAAACCAATCCAACAGCTTTAGAAAGTTTTGCCCGACTGCGCCAGAAGGAGGGTTATGTTTTTCTAGTATATGTACTATGTATCTATACTATACTAGGTTTCTTTGGAACGCCCTAGAACCTAAACAGCTTGATGGATTTCGACATGTGAGGTGTCATTTGAATCGTCTTGATAGTGGAAGTGACATAGGGTACAACATTTTGAAGTCGGGTTTTTGTTTTTGTTTTAATAATGTTACTTGTTTTGTTATTAAACTTGTCAAAATTGCTCGTTATTAAGAAGTCCACACACCACAGTCAGTGACCTGCCGACTCAGCCTGCCGACATGATATTGTTAGCGGTTTAATTTATTTTGGAATATGGCCGCCGACGTCAAGAGTATAGTCGCCGATCATAGTGCATCGTTACATAAATTCCTAATAATTAGCCTTTTTTTTGTTAAGGTCCGGTATTACACGCGAAATCAACGAAAACAAGTATATTGTTTGCGCCTAGTTTGATATGAAAAATTGTGGTGATCAAGTGCAAAAAATACAGCTGGTAGAAAAAACAGTTTAACAGAAGCAGAATTTTGAAAATCATTCTCAATTTGAAGAAAAAGTATCACAAAAAGTATCTTTTAAAAAAACTGCCTGAGCGTAGTTCTCTAAATTTTCAGCGTTTACAACACATTTTTTTTCGATTTTTAAATAGCCTGATTAGTTCTCACGACAACATGTTACGATTAATACTAATAAAAACGGCAAAATATGTAATTCTAGGCGTCGATCTCATTTTACAATCAAATGTGATATACGATTTTCAACTCTAATGAAGCGGCTAAAGCAAACGTGTGTATGGGTAGATAATTGTGATATGACTGAGCCTTAACGGATCACAGGAACTTGGGGGAAAGGCGTGGCGATATGCATGTAAAAACATGCTCTAACAATTGGTGCCTGCCTTCGGCTAGGATCGAACCTACTCCCTCTAGCTTTAGAGGCGAGCCTTTTCCAACTAGGCTATCATCGCGTTTTGTAATAAGCCAAAAGCATTTTGTAAACCTAGTTAAACTTCTGCAAGGAAATAGATTTCGATTACATCGTTGGGTAAAATTTAAATTATTTACGTATTAGTAATACCTACTAATATTATTCTATACCCTACTCTACTACTTTATCTATTAAACCGGGTTATTTACAAAATGCTTCTAATAGAAATAAAACGTATGTACTTAATTGAAGTAAGCAAGAAAGAATGTAACGACTGCAGAAAAAAGCAACATAAAAACCGAACAAGTGTGAGTCATACTCGCACACGAGGGGTTCCGTACCATTATGTACAAACACGGCAAAAAAATTATGTCTGTTGTATGGGATGCCCTATAAATGTATATTATTGATTCTGTTTTTAGTAGTTGTTGTTATAGCGGCAACAGAAATACATCATCTGTAAAAATTTTAACTGCCTTACTATAACGGTTCATGAGATACAGTCTGGTGACTGACGCACAGACAGACAGGCGGATGGACCGCGGAGTCTTAGTAATAGGGTCTCGTTTTACCCTTTAGGCACGGAACCCTAAAAAGTGTAGGTAAGTAGGTATACTTAATTGAATTACTTATTAAAATGTAAGAGCAACGAGCTGTATTCTATGAAAACGAAATACAAATGGCTCTCTGTTATTCACACGCGTAACAGATTACCTACATTTACGAGAAATATTGCAAGACACGTTATAACCTCCTTTACTTCTCATTCGCGTGAAATGAAGTAATATTACGAGATCTGTAGGTATAGCTAACAACACCTGTAGGATCTTGCCACAGATTTATAAGGGAAGTAATAAGACATACACTACAATACTATAACACTAAGCACTTACTCCTTTACTAATAAACGTTGGATAGCCTTGGAATAGTTATAGTTAACTACGGTGTTTTGTTCTTTTCCGATCGAATTAAAATTTAAAAAAAAAAGACTAAACACTGTCCGCATTAGCAATAATCATTGTTTCAATTAAGACTAGTAAAGCAATAAATTGTTCAACATTGTTTTGTCGTTTTCGATCGAGTTCAAGAATTTCAAAGAAAGAAAAAGACAAGACACTGTAAACCTATTCTGAAGCTATACAACGTTGATTTGTAAGGGGGTAACACTACACTAGACGCTACTAACAAGTGTAACTAAGAAACAGATCAGTAGCAAGTGGGCGAACTAAATCTTCAAAAAAATCCGATGGAACTGAAAGATAAATCTGCTATCGTGCTCCACACAAATCATTACAAAGAGTAGTAAAGGCCACCGTAGAGCTAAGTGATTTGAATCCCACACATACTTGTTACACGTGTAAAGCATTCTCCACGTAAAAACCGTTTGAAATAAATCTTAATCCTAACTAATACTATAAAAGAGAAAGTGAGTTAGTTTGTTTGTTACACTTTCGCGCTTTTAAACTTTGCATACACGATGGGTACCTCCACATCCTAAAATAATTAACGGTTACTGGCGCAGCTGAAACCGCAGGGCGCAGCTACTCGTTGATACTAAAGTTGAATGTGTTATTACGACTTCGACAAAGTTCCAAGTAATGGAAATAGTTACAAACAACTTTACTAAAGTAAGCATGTTCGCATGAAGTTAGTATTAAATTACAGAAATATCATGTAACATTATTAAAAGAAAAAAAAACTTAGCTGCAAAATGTTGTACCCTATGTCACTTCCACTATCAAGACGATTTAAATGACACCTCACATGTCGAAATCCATCAAGCTGTTTAGGCTGTAGGGCGTGCCAAAGAAACCTTAAACATACTATATGCACACACTCAAATAGACAACCTCAAACAAAGTTCAAATATTCTATGAACTTCAAGAATCCACGTGTAAACAATTGGACAAGAAAAACGAAGTAAGTAATTAGTATTTTGTGAAGCTCCAACAAATAATAAAATTGAGCTCAAAATTATTATGCTACTCGGCCCACGCTTCCCTTGTATTCCAATTGGAAGCAAGTTTAATAAACTAGCTACGCCTCGCGGGGTTACTCGCTGTTGAAAGTAGCCTATGTGTTAATCAAGAATACAAGCTACCTCCATACAAAATTTCATCAAAATCTGTCGACCCGTTTGAGCGTGAGAAAGTAACAAACAAAAACATACTCACACACACAACACACAGACACATTCGCCTTTATAATATTAGTAGGGCAACTAACTAGGGTAATCTTTACTTAATGCTTAGCAAGTATTAGGTGTACATTGTACATTAATGCTGAAAATATACTCCAGGCGACTTCAAATCCTGAATCTACCTTTGTTTGAATAAAGACCCTCTTCTTTTGTGAAGCACAAATATCCACGAAGAGGCGTAAGCAGTCTTTGTACTTACGAGCTATAGAAAATATGTTAACGTTCTTAAAAACATAAAAATATTTAATACTAGCAGTCAGCCCGCGGCAGCGGCTGCCTATGGCCCTCAAGCGGCCATAAACTATTCAATTTGCAGTATGCTAACTTAGCGTGGCTAAGACCATTCGATAAAAAAAACGGATTGCTAACTGTTTAACAGCCATTACACTATACTATTTTAGCACGCTAGCTCAGCTAGCGTACTGCAAATTGGATAATGTAATGACCGCTTTAGCGGCAAGACAGAGAGAAAGGACGTAAGGCACGGTCTGAGCAGTAGCGCACTCGTAGTGTCTCACTCAACTGCCGTCTTTGTACTTCTTCACTCTACAAAACTTCAAGACTAGAGTGAATAAGTACTTTATAGGTCGTCGTGCTCCATCTTAGACCACAACGTCGCTTAACATCAGGCGAGTTGGTGATCAAACGCCGACCTATTGTACATAAAAAAAAACATACGCAAACGTGGCGCTCCTTCAGCTCTCTTCTCTTGCTCCTGTACTTCTCTGTTCTTCTCTTACATCTCTATATGAAAAAATGAATCACTATTTGCCTTTGTCATCGCATTATCACGCGTGAACAAATGGAATATTTTCGCTATTTTTTTTTGTTGTGTTTATTATTGCCAGGAGAAGGATCTTATGAATGAAAAAAATTAAGATCCCGAAAAAAATAACGGTTCCTGTGGGAAGCGGGTGAAACCGCGGGGCACAGCTAATACAAAATAAATATAGAAGGGACGCGACAGAACACAAAGAGAAGACGGGGCGCTGTCATGACGCGGTTGCGACGCTTCTCTTTTTGTATGAAGGGTGTCTCGACGGCGTCCTACGACTTTTCTGTCAGACCAGCGCCTTAGTGTCTACATAAATGAATTTTTTTTTTTAAATTGTAGCGCTCGTTCTTGAGATTACTTCCTACATATGTACAATCTTACAAACAGCACACCTCTTTGTGATATTGGTGAATATTGTAGATTAAGAGTCCCGCAACGCTCTGAAATTTCCATGCAAACGCGCGCTTCTCAAATTTCTTGAAAACCATTAGTCATGTTAGTTGTACCCCTATGTTCTTGGTTTTTTTAAAAACGTTCTTAAGCGAAAATAGAGCTATGAAAAATATCCGCATTTTTAAAGGGTCACTTTTGACTGATTTATTCAATAGGTAGACACAGCAAATCAAAAATTCCTTTACATAGGGAGGTTGTTTATATCATTAGCTGTTAAATGAATCCATAATACAAGGAAAATTCTTAGTTATTTAAGAATGATTACAGAAGTGCAAAAGTCATAAAAAAAAATTGCACTTTGTCACTCTGTAGGTAACTTTAGAGGCTCGTCAGGATCATTACTCGCTCTCTTCGCTCGTCTTCTTCGTCTCGGCAGCTAGACAGCTGCCGTGTCTTATCATAAATAAGTCCAAATGAAAGATATTTAAAACCAGTAGCTGTCGGCAACATTATCATAGTAAGCCTTTTTATACACTTTTGAAAAGAAGCGATGGCAGCCTAGTTGGCAGAGGGTCCGCCTCTCAAGCCAGAGGGAGCGGGTTGGAACCCAGCCAGACGGCTCACACCAATTTGTTCATTGTGTGACCATATGTGCGTATTGTATGTCATCTGCTACATGATTGGAGCCCGGTGTATGGCGACAGGCTCGCCCCCGTCACATTTGGGAGTGAATATCGTCCGGCGAATTGTGGGTATTGTATTACACCTCTACAAGCCCCCTCGGGGGAAAGGCGTGACGATATGTTATGTAATGTTATGAAAAAAAGCGTTCGCTGATAGAAAATTAACTTCAACTTTGAAGTAGGATATGTATTTGGTTTCTAAGAATAGTTAACACAAACTTCTTAATGTAATGTTCTTAACAGGTATACTATCACACGAATCATTTTATTATTCTGCGGTTTACGGTTTACTTTATAAATTTACTTCTAACAAAGCGATTCGTAGGAAACTTAGAATAACAGTGGTAGATACCAATCTATAGATTCGATTCGAGGAAAACGAGACCCAGGTTTTGCATTGCCACGCATAGACATTACGAGTAGGGATTGCATTGACGCTTAAATCTGTTGATGAGCGATGATAAGGTTTGGGCTGGATGCGGGCAGGATGGTAGACATCTTTGGGGGTGGCCTTAAGTTTTTTTTTTTTTATTTAAAAATTACACTCCACGGACTCCGGGACCGTGACTTTTGTTAACATAAATCTTAAATTATTATTTAAGGGGAATACAGGTAGAGGGGGGTTAGTTATTAAGTCTTAATCTAAGGTTAGGTTAAAGGTTTTCAGATTTACTTATTGCATTGTGAGTACACCACGAGCAGACCAGCGACCCGCAAGCAGCACCCGATCACGAGTATGACGCATGTGCCAGCCATCGCTCTCCTCAACCATATTTGAGGGAAGAGAACGACCCGACACACGACGCCGCCGCAAGAAGGTGCCTTCGATAGTGAGCATATGAATGCTCGAGATGGACCCACAATTTATATAAAACGATAACAAAATATAAAACGATAACGAGAACAGAAATTATTAAAATTTTTATAACAATTAATATAACATCATGGCCTCCTCCTTATGGCCTTAAGTTTGTCCAGCAGTAGACTTCTGAGATGATAATGGCATAGTCTACAAATACATCGTCTTAGATAGATAGATAGATAAACTCTTTATTGTTCACACCACAGATAATAAAACAACAAGAGAAAAATAATGATAAAACTTATTAAATAGTAAAAAAACTGGCGGCCTTATCACTAAAAGCGATCTCTTCCAGGCGTCTTCCCACTCTTATCTCATTCATGTATGATAGTGGCTCTGTGAACTATAGACCTCGCGGCCGACGTTTGTCCTCCCCTACACACCGTATTCCTCAACCGATTCTAGTGAAATATTGAAAGCAGGTTCGAAAATTTCTTAATGCACCTAAGTTTAATCACCTGGGTGCATAAAGTGCACTTTTTACACAGGTTTTTTTTCCGAGTCAGTTTCTGGAAGTTCTCTTTGCACTTGTCTTCCTCTACAGATCGCGTTCCATTATCAATCATCAACAAATTATATCTCTACTATTTTGAAAAAAAATCCAAAAACTGCTTCGACAAAAAAAACTAAACAGCGTTATAAGTACCTAACCAAAAACCTCTTAAGGGTTAATTGTACTCATCAATATGAACAACTTTTACTATGGGGCGAACTCTGAAATCGCGAAAAAAAAACAGCTGTGCCATACATTTTGTCTCAGGTGATTGAACTTTTTGTATGGAACAGCTGTTTTTTTTTTCGCGATTACAGGATTGGCTTGTATAATTATGGAACCTATTCACAAAATTTTAAGAGAATTGGCTAAGAAATGAGACCTGTAGAGAAACACAAAGATTCGGACCGAGATCCGGACACACCGGATATACGAAAGCATTTTTGTCGAAGCTTAGGCATAGACGCTTCGCTAACTCGGTGAAGTGTGTAGAGTACATAGGTACGAGTATGTACATTTTCTGCATTCGTATTTAGCTGTATCACTAGTTGTATCAGTATTTATTCCCTTCTTATTAATGTCGTATTTTGCGCAATCAATTAATTATTTAATGTATTCATTCCTTTCCCGCTTTAACAAGTCTCCATATTCAAATAGGCATATTTTTGAATTTACTATTAATCCATACAAAAAATCTATATACTTGCTTTAAGTGTTAACAAATGCACACAAAATTTACATAATCATGAACCTTTACGCACCACTAATCTGAGTGGGCAATCATGTACCAACGTGCAATTGGTTTAATCATCACTGCTGTACCGTCTTTGTTAGTTAAAAATGTTGGTTTCGACACAGCCCTTTTGCCAGGTGTTTGTCCAAACGAAGCCGGGTAGAGTCCCTCGTCTGCCACATTCCAAGGTAACATTCTCATGAAGTAATTGCAGGGATGTCCCCACTATTACTCGTACTTCATGAGAATGGTATCTTGGAATTGAATGTTGGGAACTTACTGTTTCTTCACAAAATAGAGGAAGCTAGAATACTACCACGGACGTAGTGATTTCAATGTGGCCTGTCAACTCAGATCAATCTAGAGGAAAAGATAAAGGAAGGAACACTGCGTTATAGCTCGCTGAAGCCACTTCTTTTTCAATATGTGTGCGTGGTAATGTTGCTATGAAAAACATGTACAATTAAACGAAAACTAATATTAATTCCCAAACTCTACGTTAGCCATTTTCGTTCCAATAAACAACCTCAGGAGATTTAATATTTTAAAACTGCACATATTTGTAAGAGTTTAATGTTACGGCTTTTTCAAAATTGACTTGTAAAAAACTGCACTGTTTTACTTTAAAAGGAACCTCAAAATGTAGTTCTGGTCACACTTTTATAATGCACTATGTATAATTAAGTACACGAAATTATACCACAAACCAATGTGCATAATGTCGAGGTAAGAACGACCAAGCGAGTAGCGTAGTTTTTTTTTGCATCAATGTGTGAGTGTTGTGTACCTATACGACAGTAGAGTCGTTTTTGCATAGTTTTTGGCTTCACTTAGATCATACGCCGTGCGCCATCTTATTCTCTAGGTTGATCTGAGCCTGTCAATAATACCTTAGAATAGAATTCTTGTATGCTTGCATGTGTAAACTCCGTAACAAGCACTGTCGCGACAGCATCTGTCGGGCAGACTGTCGGGCATTTCTCGCCGGAGATTTCTTACAGGCGGAAAAGAGGCCTTACGTCGCTAAATCGCAACATTATACGCAAATGTCATTAGATTTAACATGAAATATCTTTGCCACGATTTGGCTGTACATGTAGTTCGCGGTAAATGTGGAGTCCTACTAGTATTACTTCCTATACAAATATATTGTAGGACTGTCTTAGCACTTTGTTTTTTCTTCATACAAAGTGACCTACTCCTACACGAGACATGACCACATGACATTCTCATAACACTAATATCATAAATACGTAAGTTTTGATGAACGGACATTTGATTCTCAATCACGCCAGAACAGCTGAACGGATCTGGATCAAATTTGGCACAGAGATAGATTAATGTCTGGAATAGCACATAGAACTTATAACCGCGTGTGAAACCGCGAACCGCATCTAGCCAGAAACTAAATTAACAAGATATTGTGAACAGAATATCCCATATAATAACCGAAATTATGGTAACCAGGTTACCTCCCGTACGTGACGCTCGTCCACAATCGGGTATCACTAATGATCAATTTACAGATCAATTATAGATAATCTAATGACGCTGCGTCTCGTAAACAGAGTAGAGTGCGGTAGGCACAGAGGGAGTTCAGTAAACATCTACAACTTGGGATAATAAATTTAATTTCATCCCGCAGAGTCCTTAGAAGTGACGTTAATTTGGTAGGAAAAATAATGATGCTGGAACACAGAATAAACAATGAAAAATACTTACGGCGCCTTTTTCTCGGTGTACTTCAAGATTCGTATACTGCCGAGAAAATTAAATTTCGCTGAACAATTTTTATAGATAGAATCGAAATATCGACATTTTTTTAGTTACGGACTGATGGCTCGTACCTACTTTAATGTAAGTCAGTAGTCTAAGGGAGATGATGTATTTTTGATTTTGATGGTATCAATAACGACTCATATCGTCCATATTTACGACTAAAGTTGAAAAAATTGTTATTCAATTGATTTAAATTGAAGTCATAATTTTTTTGTTGGACGGATTTCTTGGAGACGATCGACCGAACAAATTGATGAACTAGTCGACAATTTGTAGGATGGATTTGACGGACGGGATGAGTTGACGAACCAGTCGACAGATAATGCATTAGTTGAATACAAACACGGAAGTCAGGTTGGCCCCACTATTTGCCAACGCAACGTCGGTGTGTACTCGCAATTAAGTACACTCAAATAGAGATGAGATGAGTAATAGAATTTTATTGAACTCTTCGATAAATGATCTACTCGCTATTCGATTTTGAAACCACAGCGTATGCCAGAACTTTGTTTGAATAGAAAATGAAATAAAAATTGTTTTTTTAGTAAATAAGATACCAAACCAGGTCTTAATATTGTTCCAAACTTAGATAACAGTGTTAACACAATTTACTTATAGATCCTAATAATGTAATACATGAGATTAGATTTCTTTTAAATCACAATTTAATTATCAGAAAAACACAAGTCAAAGTAAGTACGTATTTGAACATATAACAACATAAATAACAAAGTTAACATAACATAACATATCGTCACGCCTTTCCTCCGAGGGGCTGGCAGAGGTGTAATACAACACCCACACTTCGCCGGACGATATTCAGTCCCAAATCTGACAGGGGCGAGCCTGTCGCCATACACCGGGCTCCAGTCATGTTATACGCACATGTTATGTTCACGCAATGAACAAATTGGTGCGTGCCGTCGGCTGGATTCGAACCCGCTCCCTCTGGTTTGAGAGGCGGGCCTTCTCCCAACTAGGCTACCATCGCTAAAGAAAAATTAGACAACCAAAATGTAATTTTACAATCATTGGAAAACTTAGATAGTTTTCCCAAAACTATTTCTCATCTCTATGGAGGAAAATGAAGTCATTATATTTGCCAATATACGCGTTTGCATAAACGTAGTTAGTATTCCGACAAAATATGCGAATTAATCGAGGAATTAATGCTGTAATCGGTTGTTATTAGCCCTTTGTTTTGGTATAATAATTGAGCACTTTATGTTAACGGCTGTTTAAAAACATCATTGATTTTAATTGCCTGATTTGGGTAACGTAAGACGGTCAGCTACCTGGTTATAAATACAAACATATAATTATGTATTAGCTACACGTAGCTGTAAGTTGTATTAAAGGTATGCTATAGCGATGTTAGCTCTGAGACTCTACTTCTCCACCACACCGGCCTACGAAGTCTAACCAAACGTGACCGGGGACCCTATTCCTACGATTCGAGATATTTTCTGATCTTTGTCTCTCATGTTAAAAAATCATAGGAGTGAAAGTGACTAGATCTCATATCCGTCAAGAATAAGGGGCCAGATGAAATTTGATCAGACGTCTCTGTCATTGGTACACCTATACAAGAATTAATGAAAGTTTAATAAAACATGACCCAATTCGGAAAAGTTTTTCAAACGCTCATTCCTACGCGTGAGATGAGATGAGATTTTATCTTGGTCGCTCTCACACCTATGACGTTTCAAACGAGAGCAACAAGGACGAAAAAAGGTGAGATGCGAATCTCAAATCTCCGAATAGGGCCCCTGGGGGGCTGTTCCTGCGCGTGTGATGAGATGAGATTTTATCTTGGTCACTCTCACACCTTTGACGTTTTAAACGAGAGCAACAAGAACGAAAAATGGTGAGATGAAAATCTCAAATCTCCGAATAGGGCCACTGGACAGATGCTAAAATCAAACAAAATCACTGCACTGCAACAAATGCTCGTATTCTCGTACCTTGCCGTCGTAAATAAATAAAAAACGAGCATACAAAGTAGAATGATAATAATTGATAGACTTCACTAAGCATCTAAGCAGCAAAAATTCGCAACCCGATAACATCACAAAGTAGCATCTATCGCAATATTATAGAGTATCTTTTCGGATGCGCAGAATAGCTCGTAATGTTAACATGATTTATAGTCCACAAGACAAGCAGTTTTGAGCTTTTTCAGCGCTAAACTGTGTTCAGAATTCACATGAATGATTTATGAGTCGAACGAGTCATGAAAGTGGAGTCAACTCTATTGCTAACACGCAGAATTGTTTATAAATTACAAAAATAAAGTGATACGTGAAAAACATGTGAAAAGGTTAAAGAGCTACAATAGTTTCTGTCATAGTTATTAAGGAGTATATACACCACAGCCCGCCAACAACGTGTGCGTTTTTTTACCCGACTGCGCGAAAAGGAGGGTTATGTTTTTCGAGTGTATGTATGTAGGTATGTATATATGTATGGATGTTTGTGGGTATGTACATATGTATGTATGAGGTTTCTTTTACACGCCATACAGCCTAAACAGTTTCATGTATTCCTACATGTGAGCAGGTGTCATTTTAATTAGTCTTGATAGAGGTAGTGACATAGGGTACAACATTTTGCAGCCGGGTTTTTGTTTTCCTCTTAATAATGTTACTTGTTGTATATGGCCGCCGACGTCAAGAAACAGCCAGCGACATGCTATAAGTCAAGGTGGTAGAGTCATTTTAATAACTTTGACGTTCATAAGTCTACTCGTATCTTATGTACCCAATTTAATAAAGACATTGAATTTGTTTAGATGTCGGCGTGTGTCGGTGACTTATTTATGTAGAGTCCCTTAGCTATAAGAAAAGGTGACATTGCATCGCATGAAGGTTGCAGTTATAAAATGCAAGGCGCTTTTTAAAAGTTAATTTATAAACGTTGTATATTTGTTTTTTTGGGCATTAAAGATAGATAGATAGATAAACTCTTTATTGTTCACACCACAGATAACAAAACAACAAGAGAAAAATAATGATAAAACTTATTAAACAGTGTAACAACTGGCGGCCTTATCACTAAAAGCGATCTCTTCCAGGCAACCTTAGGATGGAGAGGTTACGACAAATGAGTATGGGACAGGGTGTGCAAAAAATAACATAAAAAAAGGTAAAAAGTTTGTGTAGATATAGTACTAAGTTAAAACCAAATGATTGGAAGAGATTTTTTTGTCAATTACCTACTTACTTCTTATTTATAAAAGATGACGACGTTATAGACTTCTATGCTAACACCTTAGTTCTTACAACTGATTTTTTTGCAATAGCTTTGTAGGTCCGGCGAGCAATATACAGTTTTTGGAAACCGAACCTTTGTGTTTGTGACCCATACCTATTCGTGCTTATAACTGGCACTAACCTATTATAAAAAGAAATATAAATACTATAATAGTCTAAATCCATAATATTTCATGACAGCCTAGTTGGAGAAGGCCTGTCTCTCAAGCCAGAGGGAGCGGGTTCGAACCCAGCCGACGGCACGCACCAATTTGTTTATTTTGTGAGCATATATGCGTATTGTGTGTCATCTGCTACATGACTGGAGGCCGGTGTATGGCGACAGGCTCGCCCCTCTGTCACATTTGGAACTGAATATCGTCCGGCGAAGTGTGGCTGTTGTACACTTCTGCCAGCCCCCTCTGGGGAAAGACGTGACGATATGAGATGTTATGTTATGTAAAATATTTCTTGTTTTTCTAATCAGGTTGACCATTGTCATAAATATCTAAGTCTAACAGGGCGATACATCAAATCGCCAAAAAGCAACGCAAACTTTAAAACTGTTTCTCCAAAAGCTTCTATCCAATAAGGCGGCCTCCCCCGGCACACTGTTCAATAATTCGATCACGCCGACGTCTATTATCACCGCATTATTATGAACACGCCCTAGGGAAGTAAAAAAAGAAGTGCGAACGGCGCGAGACTTATTTATTTTATCACGTTTTATCAACTCGCTTTTTCTCCGTTCATTTTATTGAAGGAAACCTCAATAGGAAAACTTCAAGATACAAATACTGATAAACTTTTGATAAAACGCTGCTTTTTACACTAATATTATAAATTCGAAAGTTTAGATGGGCTTTTAATTGCGGGTAACACCGCGGGGCGCAGCTAGTATCACGAAAATGTGAAAGTTTATGTGTTAGTTCGTTAATTTTTAACTCTCAAATGCTAGGTACGCTATGCTATTTTCCTGAAAATATGACCAGTTGCTGTAGGATACTGGGCAAAACTGCGGGGTGCAGCTAGTTATTCTTATATTCTTCTTTTAACTACAATTTTTAGTTCAAAATATTCAAACTTAAGTTCTAAGGTAGTTCGTTAATTCTTAACTCTCAAATGCTACTTTTTTCTGAAAATATGACCAGTTGATGTAGGATATTGGGTACAACACTGCGGGTACAGCTATTTATTCTTATATTCCTCTTAAGGTACTAAACTGCAAAACCTAAGAGCGCCGTAAGCTCACACATCGCACATTCAAGCTCCAGCCAAAGACTGACATCTCCCAATATCCCTTTCACTTGCATCAAGAGCATCGCTCAAATATTAGTTGCCAACTCACGGAAACTATTTCGCATTACAAAAGCGTGTTAACGGTCCACGAGTGCGCAGGTATTCGAAGGTTGTGGGCCGAGACTGAGGCGAGGATCGCAAGATCCACAAGGCCGGGACGCGCAATCGGCCTCGCGCGCCGCCGCTCCGACGCACGGTGCAGCCTTTCTTCTTCATGGCAGCCTAGCCTCTCGTAGTAATCATCATCGACATGCATTACACACATTATAAACGAGCTAGCAACGCTCGCGGCACCACTCGCAGTGAAAAAGTAAATACAACAACTTTATTAACCGGGCAGTCATTTGTTTAACCAGGCAATCAAGTCATTTTGCCTATACAGACCGCGGTCATTATTCATAGTGACCAGACTTCTTAAGTTGCTCGTAACATATACACACATATAGTCACGCCTTTTCCCGTAGGGGTAGGCAGTAGCCAGAGTCAACTTCTCTCCACTTGCTACGATCCTGGCATACATCTTTCGCTTCTTCTACTACTACTACTAAGGTTACAAGGAAGAGATCGCTCTTAGTGATAAGGCCACCACTTGTTACACTACAGATTCAGTTTTTGTTATTTCTGGTGTGAACAATAAAGTGTTTATCTACCATGATTCCCTTCAGTGCCACATGCTCGTTGATTACGTAACTTACGTGTTAATCCAGAATACAAGCTCCAAAACCCTATTTTTATCCAAACTCATCCATTCGTTTGACCGTGAAAAATAACAAATAAACACACACACAACCAAATTTACGCATTTATAATATACCAAAGTAGAATTAAAAAAAAATTACAAGACAACATTATATTGGAAACTCCATAGACGCTGTCTCATTATTTACGCAAATTCAGTTTAAAGCTCGATTCAGTTCTATTCATTTCTCTATTCAGTTCATAGAATAACTACATCTATGCTGTACATAGTCTGTACGGTAAATAATCACCCCTACCCTCGCGACGCCTATATTTTTATAACCTCTATGTTTAGCAACGGAAGAAGGCCACACTTCCTTTAGTAAGTATTAAGAAGTATAAACCTCAGTGATTTTCGAAGTTTCCACTTAAGACTTCCTATTCAATTCAACTATTACTTTTGCATATCTGTAGGGTTTACTTTGGCATATCAGCAGATATCTTTGATAGCCGCTTGAATAAAACATTTGTAAATTCAAGATAACACTTTCCTAGGAGATGGGTAATGGGTATAAACTGAAACATCTACTACTCAGTTTTATAAGTGTTTTTAAACCCTTTATCACTTTTTTATATTATTTCTACTTTTTGACGTGACAACGATGAATATAAATCGATGAACGCCGGCTGCACGCACGAAAAAGGATGACTTTTTGTCCCGTTACGCTTGCTAGAGCGAGAGCGCTACACTAGCGAGCGAAAGGCACGATCGGCTTGCGTCACATCTATCTTTCTTTCAATCAATTTTATTGATCTATGCATCCAAAGAGAAGATTTCATCAATATTTTGTTATGACGTTGCCACGCTAAACTATCGTCCGTAAACCGACTTTACAGACATTTTTTTTTTTCTCATTGCCATTTTTTTTTTCTATTCTTTGAAAGAGTTTCCGAAAAAAAATTGCTCACACATTGCAATTTTTTTTCGGAAACTCTTTCAATGTGGTTACATTTATTCGGCAAGTTTCTAGGCTATATTTTTTCCCCAAAAAACAAAAACAGCTCCTGTTGACGTGATGTGTAATTACGGGACACGCCAGCCTGATGGCGTGTCGACATTAGATTTAGGATCCTCCCCCTATGGGAAATCAGGGCGCGGACGTGCAGGACGTGTCCGACTGGGCGCTAGGGCGGGGAACGAACGATTCAATCGAAGAACAATTGAAATATCTCGTCTGGAATAATAAAATCGAATAGCTGGACTGCGGAAAATGACTCTAAAATCTTTGTCAGGGCGTTCTTTTTATTATATAATCTTCTTATGTTTGATAGATTACGCTTAGGGTCACAGATCAACTGAGAAGAAGAAAAAATGGTATTGTTCAAACACAAATCCATTTAAAAGCGATTTAAGCTATTTAAAAAAAAGTTCAGGTTCAGGTTCAGCATCGTGGTGAGTCATGTGAGAGACTATGCTCAGCAGTGGACCATTACGGGCTGATGATAATCAGGTACATGTTAATGCTTTAAAATGTTTTAGCGAAAAACTATCAAATGCAGCTATTTTTATGCTAAGCAGCTAATTGATTTTTTAATGACTTTTTGTAGCATGTCCCATCCCTAGCTGTCACGCGGGACCGGGACGTCTAGTAACACGTCTGACACGTTTATTGCTTCCAAAGCGGAGTTAATGGGAAATTATACATGTACCTACTAGCGTTGATATTTGACGGGGGCTAATTAAATCACTGGCTGAGGGAACAGCCTCTTTTCTTGACGCGTGAGATGAGATCTGGTCACTTTCACTTCTATGACTTCAAACGAGAGAGACAAA
Organism: Peribatodes rhomboidaria; assembly: GCA_911728515.1. NCBI lineage: Eukaryota > Metazoa > Arthropoda > Insecta > Lepidoptera > Geometridae > Peribatodes > Peribatodes rhomboidaria. Next base: position 14,623,523 of record OU452175.1, read on the forward strand.
TATCAGACAATATCTCGAACTGTAGGAATAGTGCCCCTAGTCTTAGCATTATCGGTCAATCTAAAAACAGAACGAAAATGTTATGTCTTATAATCATTTTCAAAAATTATGATGAGTATTACATAATCTTCTCAAATCTTTTCAAATAAAAAAGCTATCATTCTCATCATCATTCATATAACCGAATTGGATTTTGTAAAGAGTGGGACCAATCTGTAAGATATCATTTGAAATAAAAATAAATAAATCGGTACATAAATCTTGGAGGTATGCAGTAATCAACATTTTTTTTTAAATCCTCCTTTTTGAAATCGGTTAAAAATAAGACCCGCACCGGCTTCTCACGGTAGTTCGCGGTACCTACAAACCTTCCGTGAAAAATTATCTAACTGATGGCTGATGAAAACTACGTACGTCAAAATTATCTAACTGATGGCTGATGAAAACTAGGTACGTCAAAATTATCTAACTGATGGCCGATGAAAACTAGGTACGTCAAAATTATCTAACTGATGGCTGATGAAAACTAGGTACGTCAAAATTATCTAACTGATGGCTGATGAAAACTAGGTATGTCAAAATTATCTAGCTGATGGCTGATGAAAACTAGGTACGTCAAAATTATCTAACTGATGGCTGATGAAAACTAGGTACGTCAAAGTTATCTAACTGATGGCTGATGAAAACTAGGTACGTCAAAATTATCTAACTGATGGCTGATGAAAACTAGGTACGTCAAAATCCGTTGCGTGGTTAAGGAGTGCGGATATACAGACAAACAGACGCGAAAAGCGACTTTGTTTGTTACTACGTTTTGACGTTCATAAGTGTATCTGGAATACCCAATGGAATATAAACATTCTGACTTTGTCTTTCACTATGTACAGATAAAGAAAATAATTTATACGAACAAATACATTTCAGTAAAATTTCATAAGGCTCAATTCTCTGAATGTCTACTCTACAGTTTTCTCTAAAGACCATTATTACTTCAGTATTTTAATCTTCTAAACGTCCATTTTCAACAAGCTCCTGAAGCGCCACAATAATTGTAGGCAAATTAATTGTTGCTAGAGACGGCCCGAGACGCAGCCGCGCGCGCGCATAAATATTATTTCCTTTATAAAGACAGCTGAATACGGTTGACTATAATTAAAGTAACCGAATCAAACCGTACGTGAGTAATTCCCGTTTCATAAAGTCAAAATTTTGGACGAATACTTAAATTTACCACCTCGTTTTATTGTTAAGAGAAAAAAAAATTAAACTTACTTTGTTACCCCTTTGGCATTTCTAATTGCCAAGCCATGACGATCTGGGCTTAGCAGTGGTAGGTATAGATTTAATTACCTGTAACAAAAATACATGCTCAATTAGTTTTTATGATCAATTGAAAAATAACGAGCACAGGCACAGGCGAGCCTGTCTCACTTGTAACATCTTTTTTTTTGTGTCCGACCACTATTGTATCGCTAATTGCGCTATAAGCTGCCATACTTTCAATAAAAGCCAGTTTTTGGGCAAAAAATATGTGATTTTAGTGACGTTTTGGGTGTTACTGTAGCTTTTGGTTAAGAGCTACAGTAGCTCCATCTTAGACCACAACGTCGCTTAACATCAGGCGAGTTGGTGGTCAAACGCCGACCTATTCTACAAAAAAAAAAGAGCCCTATTTGTACATGTCGAGATATTTTCTCGTCATTGTCTCTCTCGTTTGTTAAGTCATAGGAGGGAGAGTGACCAAGAAACATCTCACGTGTCAAGAATAGGGAGCTTCATCACATCATACTATCAGACTACCACACTTATATTATACGGTCAACTGGGGCAAATGCGTCTGTGGGGCAATTGCGTCTTGCGAGAATTACTGACAAACCTTTCACCAATTAGGCAACTAACGCCATCTTGTACAGATTATTGAAACTAAAGATAGAAAAAAGATGTAGGTGGCGCCTAATTTGTGAAGGGTTTGTCAGTAATTCTCGAAAGACGCAATTTCCCCACAGACGCATTTGCCCCAGTTGGCGCTAAATGAGAAAGTTTGGATGTTTGTTACCGAATCTGGATGAAATTTAGCACAGTGGTATATTATGGTCTGGAATGGCACATAGCCGTTTGAACCACTGGGAACACCGTAGAGCGTAGCTATAAGTACATGATAAATTCTATATTGTTCCTATAAGAAATTGTCCAACAAATAGCGGCGTTTTGCTTCTTGAAAAACAAAGAAATGAAAACATAGAATTTCCATTCACCTTTGCAGTTACAGATAATATAAAAGCGAACGGACTAAGGTTGTTTTCTGTTTATTTTATTACTGTACAGCCAAGTTGTCGTTATAGGTGAAATGCTGAAAATTCTCGCCCTGAAATACATACTGCAGCTCTCTTTGAAAACATTTCTAGGAAAAACTAAGCAATCTTTCACCTAATACATGGTAATTCAATAACGTTGGTAGATATTGAGTCCTACTCGTAATTAATTAAACGTCAAAGAAGCCTTAATAGAAGCAGAGACCGAATGCTATAACTGCGCTTTAATATTTCATGATGGCATTTTCTAAGAAGGTACTAATTTTAATTCCAATTTTTCTTACTTGGGAGGTTTAAAAAAGTATTGCTTTTAAAAGTGGTTTCATGTACATAATTAATTACGTAAATGTTATAATGATGCAGCAGAAACATTTTATCAGATGAATTTTGTTGTTTTCAATTTAATTGGTTGCAAATTGGTTGCGTGTGTTTTTACTGAAAACAAGTTAAGGTCCGCAACTTTGTACACAGTGTTTCACCGCATTTGGCCTTGCATCAATTTAAGGAAAAATTTTGAAAATAAAAAGCATATCGTCACGCCTTTCCTCCAAGGGGGCTGGCAGAGGTGCAATACAACACTCACATTTCGCCGGACGATATTTAGTCCCAAATGTGACAGGGGGCGAGCCTATCGCCATACGCCGGGCTCCACTCATGTAGCAGATGACATAAAATACGCACATATGTTCACACAATAAACAAATTGGTGCGTGCCGTCGGCTGGGTTCGAACCCGCTCCCTCTGGATTGAGAGGCGCGCTTTCTCCAACTAGGCTATCATCGCATCAATTAAAAAGCAAAGCTTTGCTTTTGTGCTTTAATTACGCATCAACTTCGTCGCAGATTTATGGCGCGATACCGCATCGGAAATTTTCACGATGCGTTATAGCAATTTCACGGTCCATCGCGTCGTCGCATCACCTCGCCCTCAGTAAGAAGGCCTGTTTATACAGCCACTGTTAATCCCCAGCTTTTAATATCTAGACTAGCCAGTTATAACCAACCTGCAAACTCGTAATAAGCTGACTAAGTTTCTAGAAGTTCTAACAATAAAGTACAACTTTGCACCTAGTTGCAGCTTATGTAAATGGAGTTGGAAACAAGATAATTAACTTTGGTTAGCTGTGAGAAGATGTATTATTTATCCTCGTTATAAAAATTAGATAACCAGCTGCACTCCGCGATTTAACCCGCGGTACCACAGAAACCGTTGATTTTTTCGGGATAAAAAGTACCCTATGTTCTTTTCTGTATCCCAGACAACATGTATGCAAAAGTACATGATGATCGATTGGAAATAAACTAACTTTTGCATTTATAATATTAGCATAAACATAGCCCCCTTTAATAATAATCGTTGTAGGATTAGCCCCGGAATAGTTATACAATATTTTGTCTTTTTTGATCGAGTTACAAATGTAAAAGAAAGAAAAAGACAAAACATTGTTAAACGAGTTCTAGGCTATACAACGTTTAATAGTACGGAAACAAATGCGTATCAATCGATATTTTAATTAAGTATAATACTTATTAGTCAGACTGGAAAATTTATTCGTTATCAAAATAAAATATTATCAGTGTAATGACGAATCATATAACTCGTATGCCTCAGTCTAACATTTTCGCGCTTATCAATCAACCTGTCCTGCTTGCCGCTACAGTAATGTAGGTACTATTTCAAATTCCAATCGGCCTTTGATCATCATCGTCACGTCCCAACCCTAACTCTGGGACGCTATTACAGCCCGCATGAGGCGAACGACCTGCACACTCACACACAAACAAATGACACAAGCACCAAAACCAACGTAAAGAAAATTCTGCAAAATAACACAGCGTTCTCAGCATTGCAGGTAAAAGAGCGAATAAAAGTGTCTTCTTATCTTGGTCGCGTTTGATTAGGAACTTCTTCGCATTTGCAACAGGATTGCAACTTAGTTAATGAACAGGTTCCGAGTGTGTTTTAAAGCGAGGTCTACATTCCCGGAGCGAATTAGCGATGCATAATATTAAAAGGAACGACCGACGAAAATTATAAGGAACCACCTATAAAGTATGATCTACCAAACAAAAAAAAAACATCAAAATCGATTCACCCAGTCAAAAGTTATGAGGTAACAAAAAAAAAACATACAGTCGAATTGAGAACCTCCTCCTTGTTTGAAATCGGTTAAAAATATAACATCTTTTGTGCAATTTGCACCTTCACTTTCTAAATTGTTGATTGTCGATTTGTCGGTAGGCGGTAGTGCTTGTTAAAAGTTGAAAACCGCTTCTACAATTTTGTTTTAGCAATGTTGCTCATTCCCTACAACATACAATGTGTCTACATTGTATTTTATTATGATCTTTTCTAATCCATAGTTTTAGTATCTCGTTGGGATTAAATATATACATTTTCCATGTATTTTAACGACATAAAGCCGAGTATAGACCAGCATGAATACGAGACATGCAGTAAGTGGCTTTCAAGCATATCGTGATTGCTAACGTTGAAAAATTACATGTATGTATTACAATAATTACAAAAATCCCTTTTACTATTATTTATTTATTTAAGTATTTATTATTAACATAAATGTAATTACAGTTTAAACTAAACATATCCTTAAAACCAATGCGGTTTGTCTAGGACAAACAGTTCTCACCCTTAATTAGCTTAAGTATGCCATACCTATTATGCCTAAATATAAATACTTAAAGTAATAATGATTTATCGCACATTGCGCGCGCGCTCACCCAAAACAGCTGTTGTAGGTATCGGCTAGTGCCGCTTGTCATGTCTCACCAAGATCAAGTCCTAACCTTACATCCCTTATATGTCTAACCTTAAATCCCGTAAGTTTTTAAACCTCTGCCTGTATTCCCCTTAAATAAGAATTAAAGATTTATGTTAACAAAAGTCACGGTCCCCGGGATCCGTGGAGTGTAATTTTTAAATTAAAAAAAAAAGTTTTTAAACGACATAATTGAGGAGGTTTACAAGTCGATGCGTATTTTTTTTTTATGTATGATCACGCATAACTTTTTACAGAGTAGTCCGATTTTCATAAATATTTTTTTCATCAGTATGAACTTCGCCTTATGAAAAAAGAATCGACATAAGTTTATAGTTAATGCTTGATTCGACTTATTTAGTGAAGTGCGCGCAATCTACATGATGTTATGCTAACAGCTACAAATATGAGTTTTCATTTACAGCATATTCTAGATGTTTGCGTACACGTTATTGTTAAGAAAATAATTAAATTAACCAACACAACCTGAGCTGTATTAACGCTGGAATTAACGTTAATCCAATGAGATCGTTCCACAAATTAGCTACTAGTTGCAGGTAATATAGGCTAAGAAATTGTTGTTTTGCAAACCCATGTAAATAACATTATGAAATGAACAGGTTCGGGCTAGAAAGTTGTTAATTCAAATGGTTAGTTTAACACCGTAGTCGAATTACTAAACTAGACGCCCAGTTTGATAATCTGAACTATAATTAAAGTGTTAAAATGATTACTAGGAAGTACTGGATATCAGTGATGCAATTGAATTTTGGTGTCACAGTCAAAATGTCTTTATCTAATTGGGTATCGAAGACACATTTATCGTTAAAGTTATAAATATGACTCTACCCCTAGTGAAAATTTCATAAAGTTAAATTAAATTAAAGATAAAAAAACTTTAGGTATACAGGCGAAAAGGGAAACCCCATACTCCCGATTGTCCTATTGTGATAAATGTTTCTGTTTTTGTTCAAAATTAATAAAAATTATATTGTACGCGCTTCGTCCGTGCAGTCAAAAAGTAGGTAGCGTATTTATGTATGTGCCAATCCAGGGTATAAAATAAGCTATAATGTCCGTTACGAATGACTTTGATCGAAAACCGTTTGAACGTTTGTGTTTAGATTCTTACTTCAAGAATCTAAACACAAAATTAACAATAAAAACGATGGCTTTTACTCGTATGTGACTAGCAACCCGCCCTAACTTCGCACACTACCTATAAGCCTTCCATGAAAGATTATTTATTAATTTAAAGGACCTCCTTTGGCTGGGTTCAAACCCGCTCCCTCTGGCTTGCGAGGCGGGCTTTCTCCAACTAGGCTATCATCGCCTAATCTGACAAATATCTTATTATGTTAATATTAATAATCTAATGGATAGTGAAAACCGCATCTAAATTTTTTGCGTGGTTTAGAAAGAATTAGCGTATTTTATTCTACAGATAGACAACAAACAGAGAAGATAGAGATAGAGAAGTAGGATTGTAGAGCTCTGTTTCTTATCCACAGCATCAATATTAAAATAATTGAGTTATTCACAGCGACGAGTACTTCGCGTGTACGAGAAACACCCCTTAGTTATTCTCAGTTACTTTTATAATATGGAGATGAATGACGACAACGCGGACTCTGAAGTTTGTTTTTAATTTAACTTGAGAGTTTTGACACCCATCTCTCCGCGGAGCAACGACCCTCGCTTGTTATTGTGATTGATGACACTTCAAATGAAAAGCTTTATTTAAAACTCTGTTACTTTGTCTAAATCACCTACATCAAGGAGAAAGGAGCTAGAATAAGCGCTGTTTGTTTTTTCGGTGAACTTCTTTGTTTTAGACTTCTTTCCGAGTTACTTTTAAAGGTCGTGTTTAGAACTTAGGCCCTAGAAGTATATTGTACCTTATGAAAACTTGAGTTTACAGCTTATTGAACAGCTTACTTTCGAATTATTTCTTTAGTCAAAGTCGATTATATTGACGAGTATGACGAGTCGACAGACCCAATTCTAAAGGTTTAATCGAGTTATTTAAAGTAATTAATGTTCTTTTCTAAAATTTGGCAATAAGAAAAACAGCTATATTTGAGTAAACATAGGTCTATCAACGAAATCCTTCCTTATTAGACCTTCTTTCTTCTTCACTATTTTTTCTCTTCAGCAGGTCTTTTGTTTTGGAAGGGGGTAAATCTGCTAGCAGACGCCCAAACACGATTGGGGGTCGCGTTTGGGCAGAGTGGGGTTGCTTTACTGGCGACCCACTAAACACCACCTGGTGGCCAGCCTCGATGGCACGGGACGGAGACAAATTCTCGTTCCACAGTTTTTATTCCTTGAGCTCAGATCAATCTAGAGGAAAAGATGGAACACTGCGTTATATCACGCTGAAGCTACTTCTTTTTAAACGTGTGCCCGTGGTAATGTTGCCATGAAAAACATTTACATTTACACAGAAACTAAGATTTAGTCCCAAACTTTACGTTAGCCATTTCCGTTCCAATATACAACCTTCTAAAAGACAAGAAAGTCAAAAGTGTCTTTTAGAAAATCCAAACAGCAAGACGAGTTAAAAAGACGCGTAAACATGGCCTGGAACAAATTTTGGAGTTTTAAAGAAATTTTGAAGTCTGATATTTCGTTGAAACTAAAGAAAAAAGTACTAGACTCATGCATCTTACCATCTCTCTCCTATGCATCCCAAACTTGGATTTTTAATAAACAAACGAGAAATAAAATATTAACAACTCAAAGAGCCATGGAACGGAGCATTCTCAACCTGAAGTTAAAACATAAAAAGAAAAATAAAGACATTAGAAAGAAAACCAAAGTTATTGATGCCCTACAGCATTGCAAGACACTGAAATGGAAATGGGCCGGCCATCTTGCACGTATGAGCGATGAAAAATGGGCAAAAAGAATAACTGCATGGAACGGACCAACTGGCAAGAGACCCAGAGGTAGACCGGCAGAAAAATGGCTCGATGAAATAATAAAAACAACTGGAATAAATTGGAGAGAAAAAGCTAAGGACAGAGCTATGTGGAGAAAAATGGAGGAGGCCTTTACTCTCCAGGGAGGTCCTTAATAAACAAATAAATACAAGAATTAATATACCTACATAATTATATAAATATTAATATGTTTGAAATAGATATAATTTAATATAGATTATTTTTAATTTTTTTGCATGAAAATAAAATTATACATGAATGAACTAAATTATAATTATAAAAAAAAAATCAAAATTATGTATTTAAAATATTGCATGAAATGTTTGTAAATTCAATTCTATTAAGGAAATAAATAAGGCTTTATTATTATTATACAACCTTAGTAGATTTAATATTCTAAAACTGCACATATTTGTAAGAGTTTAATATTACGGCTTTTTCAAAATTGACTTGTAAAAAAACTGCACAGTTTTTAAAAAGAACCTCAAATGTAGTCCTGGCTACACTTTTATAATGCACTATGTATATTTATGTACACGAAATTATACAATAAACCAATACGCATAATGTCGAGATAAGAATGACCAAGCGAGTAGCGTAGTTTTTTAGCGTCAATGTGTGCGTTTTGTGTACATATACGACAGTAGCGTAGTTTTTGGGTGGTTTTTGGCTTCACCTAAATCATACGCCGTGCGCCATCTTATTCTCTAGGTTGATCTGAGACCTTGAGAAAGAAACAGACATATCTGTATTTAAGCTTTGTCACATGTAAACGCGGATAAAAACGGTGTGAACACGATTTGTCTTCGTCCCGTGCTGGCCCTGCAGGTTTGCATCCTTTTAGTTAGATTTATCTTGGAGCTGGCAAGTAAAGCTACGTCACATGATCTACTGGAACTCTACCTACGAGTACTTAAGTTATTACATCAAACCCCGCCCTAGCTATATAATAAACCTGAGCTGCTCTCAACTTCAAAGATGGCTAAATGTTATTAACCGCCACGGGTAAAATATTCTGGAGAATATCAGTTAATAACGCGTTGAGTATAGAGTTCATTTTCCTTGCTGTTTTTATTTTATCGTTAACACGTTCGTTGACAACGAAATTCTCATATTTGTTTGGAGTTTAGGGTTTTTTCAACAGACTTTAAAAAACTTTCTAAAAACAGCAAGTAACTTATTTGTTTTTGTGTTTGGTTGGACTCATTGCTCTCTTTTACCGCGGAGCTGAAAAGATAGAGTCTTTTAAAAGGGACATCAACATAGCTTTTTACTAGCCACTTGTTAAGTACACTTCAGGCCAAGTCCTCATAATTTGAACACATCTGTTGTAATACAAGCAATAGCTGTTCCATTCCGACAGATCTTGCTTCCTTCTCGCTATCATATACTAATAGTACTTGACTAATTTCTATAACTAGGTTTATTAGGGATCTGTAAAGTTTCAAATCGATAAATATAAACGTAATTTGTTTTCAGTAGGAATCAACAATTCAAGTCAGCTTATCTGCGTGTTCATAACAGCCAGTTTCCACTACAATAATAATTTATTATGTGAAACAATTAAAACTTAACAACTTAACAAGAATGTAATTACACGTCATGTATTCAAAAAAACAGTCCTTATCGAGAATCTAGACAGATGTTAATCAAAAGGCGGGCTTAAAAACTCAATCACGGATAGAATAGAAAAATGAACTCGATAGAAAAAATGGCGATCATTTATCAATCAAGTCTAATTGCTTAATGACTTCTGGATGATAGTAATTGTGGATGTTTAATGAGGCTTCTCAGTATTGATGCTCAGATGAGCTATAAGTCTTCTCATGGTACCTATAGCGATATACTTCGGATCTTCTGGTAAAATTAAAGCTATTTCCACTGAATATGAGACAGAGTGTATGGCCCGCATGCTCAAACGACGCTCAGTCATGAGATAGTTGATTGAATCAGGCGTTACTTTGCGGAAGTTCATCTTCAAAACTGTTACTTTAATCAATCTCTAGTGTATTTCTATTTTAACTTTTTTTTTGTTAATGCGGAAATACACTAGAGATTGGTTATAGTAACAGCCCAGTCATGAATCTCGATTTAAAACAAGTTGTACCATACATAAAAAATAGCTGCAAATCGAGATTCATGACTGAGCGTCGTTTTAGCATGCGGGCCTAGTGCGTTTAAGTTGACCGAGCCAGCAAATCAATTTCAACTTGCTTCAACTTCGGCATAAATGATTTCGCATATCCGGCGTCTGCCCGGCTATCCTCCTCCACAGGTTGCATTTCTCAACCGATACTCGTGTTTTGTAAGCTCTTTCGATAATTATATAGAAATTGCGTATGGGTGTTAAATTTCTTTGAACAGGGTTTGTAAGAAACTAAGACGTAAGTTGATGAACAGTTGAAATTAAGCCGATCAGTTAATTCAGCCTTGGTAAGCAATAAAGGCTAATAAATAAAATATTAAATACCAAATACCTTGTACAAGATTTTTTTAACAATGCCATTTCAATAAATACCTACATCATGTGTTTGTCATTCCGATCTGTTAGCAAGCCTTAATAGATTTTATACTTCCGGGAAAAACCAAAATTGGCTACGGGTATTTTCTCTGTACCACAAGGGAAACCCTTATTAAATTACTGGTAACTTCTGTCTTTCTGTCTCAAATCAACTGGGGTGCGGTAAATAAATAATGAATAACTGTACGCTAACATAAAATCAAGTATGAACACCGACATTGGTATGACGCTGTGTCGTTTGCAGATTTAAACATTTTTGAAGGAATCAAATCGCTGAATATATAATAATTATACTAGCTGTCACCCCGCGACTTCGTTCGCGTTTATTATTTATATACATATATGTAAGCTATCCTATCTGTTAATTTAGATCGAACTGCACACGGTGTGCAAATTTGATTGAAATCGGTTAAGTAGTTTAGGAGTCTATAGCGGACAAACAACGTGACACGTAATTTATATATATTAAGATTTCTACTTGCCCCAGATTTCCACAGTACCTTTAAACCATCCGTGAAAAATTATCTAAGTGATGGTAAAAACTGCATTGAAATCCGTTGCGCAGTTTAGAAGGAGTTATTAGTGGATTTACATAAAGAGAGAAAGACAGATGCGAAAGTGACTTTGTTTTATAGTAGAAAGAGACAGAGAAGAGAAGATATACTGCGATTTTGCTGCAAATAAAAATGTCAAAGTCGATGATTGCAATGATAAATCGTAATCGGTTAAAATGCTGAGATTAACGTTCTAAATTTAGATCCAAACAGGTTTTCCTGATTTAATGCAGGTCTTATTCAACGATAATAAAACACTGCCAGTGATTCGACAGATTCGCAAGGCTATTGTTTTTTTGTGCATTTGGAGGCATTTATTAGATTGTTATTTAACTATATGTTAGCTAGTTTTTTTTCTATTTACCTTTGAAACTAGATTTAGATAAAACTTAGTGTGCGTGTGCGAAAACTTAGTGTGCTTATAAAATGTACGAGCCTTCTTTTTATGTTTTTTAAAAAGAAATTGGTAGTAGCAAAATAGCGATGTGTACTTAGTACAGAGTGCCCCGTTTGACACCATTGCCTTTTTAAAATAAAGCCGCCGAAATTAGTGCATGATAACATAACATAACATATCGTCTAGCCTTTCCCCCGAAGGGGCTGGCAGAGGTGTAATACAACTCCCACACTTCGCGGGACGATATTCAGTCTCAAATAAGCCCGCACGAAGCTCTTTTAAAACTCCTTCCTAATAAGAACTGCAAAGGAGTGGAACGCCCTTCCTGCCTCGGTGATCCCCAGCAATAGGTACAACCTGGATCTCTTCAAGACAAGAGTGAATAGGCACCTCATGGGCAAGCATGCTCCATCTTAGACCACATCGTCACTTTCCATCAGGTGATTTGTGGTCAAATGTGGCCCACGTTTGACCACAAATCACCTGTATATTGAATCAAAATCATTAAAAAAAATATGACAGGGGGCGCGCCTGTCGCCATACACCGGGCTCCAGTCATGTAGCAGATGACATTATTATGTACTGGCTTGAGACTTGTTGTTTTCATGATACAAACAACAAATGTCGGCGGCTGTCACCGACTTTGATGTGTAGACAACTCTCAAGAACTTCAGATACCTAGCAGGTTAGTAGATGTACTAATGAGCACAGTTGTGCAAGCGAGCAAGGTAGGTATTGGCCGGCGGTTGCGTAACAGTGAATGTACAACAATCGCATCCCAGACATGTTTAGTGTTTACTCTTTGTTTACTAGACGAGCAATATTTATTATTCGGAAAGACAATAAAGTTACACTCATTACTTAACTTAGTGATGTAGAAATATTTACTATCTACCTTTCTAATGTTTCTCATAAGTCATATCAAGATGCACCTAAAGGAAGATTAATGTTTGTAGATATTTTTGTGATGATCATATCAGTCTTTGAAAGTTTTTTATTAACTGCTGCTCTCCTTGGTTTCACTCGCGTCCCTAAAGGAATAGTTATTTTTTTCGGGATGAAATAGGGATAAACAGTCTTTTTTCGTACCCCTGACTTACATATATCCAACATGACGATTGGTAAAGTAGGATTTAAAAACAAACTCTTTTTCTCGATTAGAATCGACCTCGAGTCTCTCAAAAAAATAAATTGCAGGAATAACATTATTCATTGCAACTGCAATACCGACTGAGTAGGTATCGCTATAGAATAGGAATAACAACCGTTCAGTTCACAGATTTCAAACTGTGAGGTTATTAATAAGTACGTTTTTATTGGAAAGTCACAAGCTACATTTTCCAGCCGCAGTTTTGAACGTTCTTTTCAAATATTATCAGCTTTTTGAGTTTGAGTTTCAAGATGGAGTGACGATCTTCTGGTGAGGGTCGCGGATAGCCGCTGGATGCGAGCAGCGCATATGTCGTTGTGTAGATCATTGGAGGAAGTCTTTGTCCAGCAGTATATGACATCTTTCGGGCCGACATGATGAAGTTTAAGTTTATGATGTACGATTTTAGAAGACGATTTCAAAGAAAGAGAGTGGAGAAGAAAAATAAGAATGGCTGATCCCACCCCTATCTGGGTGGTGGAAAAAAAATCATTTCAACAAAATGTTATTATAAACAAAGTGTAACAAAGTACTGAGCTGAGATAAAGAGAGACCTGTACGTAGTGTTATTGGTGTATCGAATTTCCGAGAGGCCGGTTTGCCTTGGCACTACTTTCATAGTTCGACTCAGCACCGCGTGCTATACTTACGTGCTCGCTACAAAGCTTTGAGGTGCTGCCTGTCATTATTTTTAACTAGCTGCGCTACACGATTTTACCCGACAAAAACAAAGGTTTGGGACCTTTGTTCAGGTCCAAAAGGAATCATTAATTTGCTTGGAAATCAAAGTAGAATACGTGTTAATCCAGTGTATAAGCTACATCCGTACGAAATTTTTTTGTTTGAGCGTAAATAATTAACAAAGAAAAACACATCCAGACTTTGAAGTAATAAAGAAAACAACATTCAGACTTTTGCATTTATAATATACACCCTGGCTTCGCACGTTACCTATAAATCTTCCGTGGAAAATTATCTAACTGAGAGTTAAATCCGCATTAAAATCCATTGCGTAGTTTAGCAGGAGTTAGCGTGTATACAGACATAAAGAGAGACAGATGAAAGCTACTTTGTTTTATACTATGTTGAGAAGAGAAGTAGAATTGACTTTATATTTTCACCCGATTGCGCAAAAATGAGGATTATGTAAGTTTTTCGAGTGTATGATAGTATGTATGAGGTTTCTTTGGCACGCCTTACAGCCTAAACAGCTTGATTGGATTTCGACATATAAGGTGTCATTTGAATCGTCTTGATAGTGGAAGTGATATAGGGTATAACATTTTGCAGCCAGATTATTTGTTTTTCTTTAAAAAAAATGGTACTTGTTATCTTTATTAATATCACGAAGAGGTAAAGTTAGCATGTGAGTATGTTAGTTAATACGTAAAACGCTATACCTATTCAATCATCGATCGATATTACTTAAATTCACACACATCACAATCTCATACTTCGAAATTCAATATGACATGCAGTCACGCTTAGCATAATGTGCTATTTAAAGTCAGGTTTCACGTCAATTAGATGAGCATCGAAGTCTAGCTATTGCATGAAGCATCACCTTCAGCTAACAGAGCTATTAGTGAAATCGTACCTTAAGCTTTTCTCTGTGCAGTTATATACTTTTCAATATTTCAAAACTTTGCTCAGTAGAGATTTAATAAATCGTCTATATATTATATACTAGTTGCACCCCGCGGTTTCACCCGCGGTTAAAACGTATTCTATGTGCTATTCTAGACTATTATCTATCTCTGTGCCAAACTTCATTCAGATCTGTTCAGCCGTTCTGGCGTGAAAGAGTAACAAATATCCATCCATCCATCCATTCTTACAAACTTTCGCGTTTATAATATTATAATATAATATAATAAATAATATTAGTATGAAGGATGACGGCGTGTGGCATCATTAGATAAAGAAAATCGGTTTATTTTTAGAGTTGTTAATCTATAGTTTTATTGTTCTGTCATTTTTTACGATTAATCAATTTGTGTATGGTAATTTAGAGCGGTGAAGACCTAATGGAGTAGCGTCAGGGATGGCGGGTGAACGTCATAACAGTCAGTCATAGACTCACTTGACTTGGTTGAAGGCGGTCGCACGCAATGGTCATTCGCAAACCCATTAGCTCGAAATCGCTAATTATTATTGTAATCCTTCATTAATTAAGCAATCTAAGTATCCGTTTAATTAAAATAGTGAAAAGTCAACACTGCAGCCCCCTTATTTTAACGTTCCTGAAGTCTAACACTCACCATAGATACCCGTGATGACGAGTTCACGGATCAGAAATCAGATGCGACACCTCGGCCTACCGGACTTTCCCCGTCATATATTCATTATCATCGATTTAATGTTATTTCAATGTTAGTACTATTGATGTAATAACTTAGCACTGACTAACTTTACATCGTATAAAGCTCCGAAGTAATTAATCATCGTACTATTAAGCTGTCGGTAGATAAAGTTCGCAATAAAAAGTTTCGAACAAACGTGTTTTGATTTCACGTAGGCACGGTTTCACGGAGCCCGTCACAAGCACTTCGACATTATGCATACCTACATACTGCAATTAGGCCTATGTAAATGTAACCTACTGTTTTGCATGCTGTTTTACTGCTTAACCAATTAGATTTGTAACTATTAATTAATTAATCGCATTAAATATTAATTGTTTAGTTTGCAATGCAGGCGCAATGTCTGGATGCTAATTTGAAGACGTAGACTCTCGCTATTACTTAGTCAAGCTACTAATTTGACTATGAAGTGATGGAACTAATTAATGGAAACACATCTATGAAAGTTATTGTTTCACAAAAAATACAAGACATCCTTTACTGGCAGAAACAAGTAACATTATTAAAAGAAAAACAAAAAAAACATCCCCCTAATATTTATGAATAGGAAAGTTTGTGTGCGTGTGTGTGTGTTTAGTAACGTAACTGCTCTAAGCCTTGGATTCATTAATAGGCTACTTTTTAAGTTTGAGCGATGATGCCCTAGCCGCAGAAGACTCGCTTCTCAAGCCAGAGGGAGCGGCTTCGGACCCAGCTGAAGGCACGCTCCAATTTGTCAATTGTGTGAACAAAGTGCGTATTTAATGTCATCTGCTACGTAACTGGAGCTAGGTGTATGGCAATAGGCTCGCCCCCTGTCACATTTGGGACTGAATATAGTCCGGCGAAGTGTGGGTGTTGTACACATCTCTCAGCCCCTTCCGGGGAAAGGCGTGACGATGTGTTAACGTGTGACGATAAGCTGTCTAAACAATGGACTATAACTGCCTGAAAATGTCAACCTCAAATATCTCAAAAGCCCTTGAAGTCGATGAAAATTACCATGAGCCTCTATGCAAGTAGGTCACTGATTGCACTACAATCTAGAGCTGAGAAGGACAATTTGTTTCTGGGCTACTAATTGTACCTCTGTTTCTAACATTAGCGTTTATCAAAGCTCTAGAGTCTAGGAGTAAGGGCGAGTTAAACAACATTTTAATCAATTTTTAAAATAAAGATTTAACTTTTCGTTAATCGGTTGATTATACCTATACTTTACGTCTATATTTGGAGAGATATTTACTGGATAGTAGACAACTAAATTATAAATCTAAAACTGACTTAATTAATAAACAAATTATGGTAATTTGGTTGTTAAATAATAAAATGTATATTAAGCCCTATTCAGAACGCTAAATTGCTAAATCTAAATTAGCTGAAAGTATTGATGTCCTTGTATAATACGCATCAATAACAAAGATAGGTATATTTTTAGCTTTTAGCATAAACATTTCGTCACACTTTCCCTCGAAGGAGCAGGCAGAGGTGTACAACACCTGGGGGTGTCGTACACCTTCGCCGGACGATATTCAGTCCCAAATGTGACGTACATGACATTAAAAAGATTTTAGCTTTCAGATTCAGCAATTTAGCATTCTTAATAGCACCTATTATGTTTATAAATGTAGTAGCAAGACACTATGTAACTTTACCAATATGTGTTCAATTAACCAACAGTGTGATAACATGAAACTTAGTTTCCAGCGTCCAAGGGTCGAAGCGATCTATGTTTGGCTTAACTTAGATAAGCTGGTTCACCCTCTTAAGTGGACGCTTAAAGGACCAGTTACACAACTGCAGTTGTGATAAGTTTACCAAGATACAACCTAAAGTAACTATGATATCCAAAATACAAATACAAAAATATTTATTAACCTTGTACCACAATTCATAACAGTCCCCGCACTAGGGCCAGCCTGTATCGCGACAGACTGTAGCCGATATCAAAATTGAGAATGAGTGAGGACATTCATTTTACATTCTAATTTTAAGAACAAACTACAAACAGTTGTCTAAAAACAATAGTTGATTGGGACATAAAGTTATATTTTTATCACTCATTAGCATAAATTCAATGAAATGCATTTGCTAAAATGCATTTGCTTTAATACCCAAAGAACACATTATAATTAAAATAACTTACAATTACTTTAACACAAACCCTACTTACTTAATGGAAATGGAAATTAAGTCTTAACCAACTGTTAGCCAACTAACCGTCAATTAACGGTTTGTGTCACCAGGCCCACTGAAGATTAAGCTATAATTGCTCAGAGAGCCGGCTCTACACACGAGATTAGCAATCTGACACCACTTCGATGTTTATAACATTGTAATTACCCACCGCTGTGACTATTAACTACTGTGTTATTCGTTTACTAGTGTCGCACTACTGTTAGAAGTGCGAAGTTGGTCTGTCTATTTGTTAACATGTTCCGGCCAAACATCTGAACAGATCTTCATATTATTTGGTGGGGAAAAAAATCAACAATGAGGACAGACAAGATACTTTAATTCCAGCAAATGTAGAAAAACAGTAAAATAGCGAGTAAAACTGCAATATACCGTTAGTTAATTTGTAGTAATTTCTGATTATATACTTGCTTAGATAAAAAATATATATGTATACGCGTCGACTTGTAAGCCTCCTCCGTTTTGTCGGTTAAAAATATAAGTTAAAGGATGGGTAACTACGATTTCAATTGCAATTAGATTAACCATTGGTTAACTTGTAATATCTAAAATAAGTTATAGCTTGTTTTGTTGCCTAAGTACTAAACAAAACCTAATCTAAAAAAAATACAGAAACTAAAACGACAATTACTTATATACTACATAAAATAAATAATTGAAAATATTCCAACGGGATAATTATTGACTGATTTAATTAACTTTAGTTTAATCGCGCGATACTCTAACAACTGAACTTATTAAATCCTAGCCAGATATATTCGAAGCTTTTCTATAATTTATGAGAACACATTCCTCAAGCGCCTATACAAAGCCAGCATAGCTCGGTAACTTAACCGAAAATTACCACAGCATAAATAATAATTACGCCACCTATTTTCATTACCTACGTATATCACTCCATTACTAAATTTAATAGCAGTCTCATTAGCTAGTAATGCGGAAATGTTTAATGTCAAATTGGCATTTAGAGAAATGCTCAGTTTCCTAGTACGGGTTATTGTTGTCTAATCGATCGTTTTAATTAAACGGAGTCGGTGAAGGTCGGCCTTTATTATTAAGTTATAAAATTATCGTTAAAAAAATTGTATTGATAACCGATACATGGTTTTTAAAGACCATATTTTATGCAAATTGATAGATAACATGCGTATGAAATCGAATTTTAAATTGTAATATAATAGATTAGGCAATAAAACTCCGCCCTGTGTAGTAAACAATAATTATTAATATGTTTTACATGTGGGCCTATTAGTTTCTAGGTAGGTACAAACTATGTAGATTGATCCAATTAACTATATAACCTACGTGTGTACTTTTTTAGTTTAATTGCTCCATGTATTTGAATCTGTTGTATTTAAATTGGTGCTAAAAGCTGGCAGCGCAAGACCGGTCGTTGTGGAGATTATTGGGGGATACCTTTGTAAGGCGGTGGCCGTCTTCCGAGCTGACATGATGAAGAAAATGATGATATTTTTAAATCTAGTAAATACCTGGGGGCCTACCATGAAATGTTATTGCCATGATGGTGACGTTTTCGACGCTGCGCGACCATGGACCTTATTGCGCGGCGATACGATTCGCGGTCATAATCTCTAGACAATTCGCATTCGCTTCGTAACTATTTCTGCAATCGCTGACGCACGATTGTAAGCTGCTGATTGGACGGTTGACAATAAGATCACTTCATATTTCTGCAGCTTGTAACTTGTCCTACACCGATCTATTTATCTATACTCCTGATAACGTGTAAGCGAAATTTCTTGATGATCTGTTGAGTAGTTAAGGTGTCAAAACGTAACAAACAAACGAACAACCTTACTACGCCTTTATTGACTAAACAAGTTAGCGAGCGGAGCCTTTATGCTTCAGCTTAAGCAAAAATGCTTTCGTATGTCCAGCATCTTTCCAGCTTCCAGTCTTCCTCAACAAGTCACATTTCTCAACCGATAATCTTGAAATTTTGGAAGTAGGTTCGATAATTAGAAAGAATTTATTGTTAGTCAGTTTTTTAAGAGATATTTTTTTTAATCAGACTTGTAAAGAAGGACAGCCGGATAAACTGCGGGCTCAAGGTCTTCAGCTCACAGAGTCATGCACTAGTAATCTTAGTTAAGACTAGAATTAGGAAGTTAGGATGACCAAATACTTAACCTAAAATCGAGTAAGACTTAAGCCTAGTCACCGCCCTATTAAAGCGTTTCGCCTTTCTTTCTGAGCCACTTAATTTTTATTATCGACACCCCCTGCCAGCGTCTGACATGGTAATGGATTTATTAATGTATCTTTTTATTGGAGTAAGTTGATCGTTTACCGCGCAGTAGGCAACGGGCTCACGGAGGCATTGTGGAAAAACATTCATCTAAAATCCGCTTAAAAAGCTTGATAACCATCACCCCGTGATTTCACCGGCAGTTGAAAAGTACCATATGCTCCATTTCAGACTATCTTCTATCTCTGTGCAAAATTTGTATGTCACCTGCTCATGACTGGAGCCCGATGTATGGCGACAGGCTCGCCTCCTGTTACATTTGGAACTGAATATCGTCTGGCGAAGTGTGGGTGTTGTATTACACCTCTGCCAGCCCCCTCAGGGGAAAGGCGTGACGACATGTTATATGTATGTGCCAAATATCATCCAGATTCATTTCGCTATTCTGGCGTAATTGAGTATTAAACATAATTATATCCATTCAAACTTTCGCATTTATAATATTACTAGCTGTTACCCGCGACTTCGATCGCGTTAATTGAAATAAAAGTATCTAAATAAGTAAATAAATTGAATTGAATTGATCCGTTCAGCCGTTTAGGCGTGAAAAGCCTACAAACAGACAGACAGAGCTGAACGGTTGAACGGATCTTAATGAAGTTTGATCATTAGTTAAAGAATATCACATGAATGGTTTTTGGATACTATTTTTGAGATAGTTGATTGAATCAGGCGTTACTTTGCGGAAGTTTATCTTCAAAATTGTTACTTGAACTAATATCTAGTGTAATTCCGCTTTAAGCGTCAAACAGACAGAGGCGGCCTGACAAGGCGGCCTACTGTCACTGACTGTCAGCCGCAGCTCCAGCCGCGGCGACAACACACTGCCGCGGCCATTGACAGAGGCGGCCGGAAGCGTCAGCAGTGTTGCCACATTGGGTTTTGAAAAGGCCTAGATGGACAAGGTAGAACGGGCTAGATATACCAAATTTTAGCATCAAAAGTGGTGCTAGAAAAAAGAGACCAAAAAAATAAACACTTTTAACGGGGGAAAATCTGCATTTTGTGTTCGCATTTACATAGGTATATTTCGGGCAATTACAAATACATTACTTACAAATTGATTTTCGAAGAATAATCACGATTCATACAAAATTAACCCAGCCCCGGCGCAAATTAATCATATCGAATAAATATAGTTGTTTTGTTATTTTATGTAGGTAAGTACTTACATAAATTTTCAGTAAAAAAAAATTATACAATATTTCTGTGGCTAAGTTACTAAAGTTGCCAAAGTTAAGATGTATTGTCGTTGACAACAAATGACGAAATCAAGAAGACAAACCACAAACCGATACGTAACTACCATCCCCCAATCGAACACGTTATATTTCGGTCGGACGAGGTTGGGCATGGTGTTCGTCTTGCCGGATTACAGAAATCTCAGTATGTCTGGTGAGTCGGTCTGATCTCTGAAAGTAGGTAATTTTTTTTTACTAGGTATATAATAAAAAGCCTTTTATCCATGCAAAAACTAAGATGCACACAACGCTTAAAGAAAGAGAAAAAAAAGATAAGAAAAAAAAATGTTATTTACACGTATTTCACTTATTTTTGAAAAAAAAAACAATTAATTCTAAATAATAATATTGAAGTTTGTTTGCCTGAACCCCTCCTCCAGTGAAGGTGAAGGCCTCCTCTAAAGAATACCATGTGTCTCTGTCTTGAGCTATTTGCGGCCAGCAGGTACCAGCTATTATTATCAGTCTAGTCTCGTACTCGTCAGCCCATCTCATGTGGGTCTGCCTTTGAGACGTTTGCCGATTGGACCCTTCCACGTTGTTAGCCTGTTGGTCCATCTCTCGCTACGTGCCCAGCCCGCTTCCATTTTAGTTCGTCACTTTGGTGGTTTCTCTAATTTTTGTGTGAAGAATTTTTTGCGTCTTTTTAATATTGAGCATACGCTATCTATTCCGCGTTTGGCAGGTTAAGTTGGACGTAAATTTCCAAGTTTGACATGCATAGGTTAAATAAGGTAGGAGGCATGATATCATGACTTCAGTTTTGATGTTTGTTGGCATGTTTTGAATATTTATTTTAAGGACCAGTACTTTTTCCAAGTATTTATTTATTTATTAAAATAAGTAGTTTCAGAAAATGTAACAAACTAATGCTAGTGGCTCTGTAAGCTGTAGAGCTCGAGGCTAAGTCTGTCTCGGCTGCAAGTTGCATTTTTCAACCGATTCTCATAAAATTTTGTGAGCAGGTTTGATAATTATGCCGATTTTATTTGCGTCGAGACAGTTCTTGGAATTTTCAAAATAGCGAAGATATGATTCGAAAAAATCATCGAACCTACTCACAAAGTTTCAAAAGAATCGGTTAAGAAATGCGACCTGTAGACAAAGACTAAGGTTTTTATTTAGTAAGACGGAATTTGGACATACGAAAGTACTTTTGTCGAAGCATAGACGCTTCGCTTACTAACGCTCGCTCGGTCGAAAAACTAAGTTATTATTAAATTGTTAAAAGTCGGAATCTTCATCAAAATCTTCTTATAATAATATCTACTGGCTGAAGTAGAGCAAGTTGATGGCTGATTGACATCTGCTTTTTTTGACAACTTATAAATTATTACAAAAACACAACATTAAAAATGCTAGATCTAGCCCGAAAAGTGCTAAAGTGGCAACATTAAACGTCATTCACCATTTGTCAACGCGGTACTAGAGATGAGCAATGAATAATTTTATTCAGTTAAATTAACGCGTTGAAAAAATATAACATTAACATCGTTAAAAAATATTCTTCAAAACGTTAATCGATAAAACCAATTTCCGGTTTGCATTTCTTAGAATTTAACGTCATCTATGAGAATATTGGTACATCATTCATTGATTGGGCCACAAAAGTCTTCGAATTGTTGTTATTAATATTATTATTATCTATTTTATTTTATTATTTACATAAATATAACTACAGTTTAAACTAAATATGCCCTTAAAACCAATGTGGTTTGTCTAGGACAAACAGTTCTCACCCCTAATTAACTTAAGTATGCCATATTATGCCTAAATATAAATATTTAAAGAAACGTTGATTTATCGACCAAGCAATTTTAAACAACATGATAATTATTTTAAACATTTTATTCAAAATGTTTTTTAACAGTTATCAGTTTATTTTTTTTAACGTTTAATCCCATTTCTACGCGGTATCCGCGGCTGACGTAGCTTGTTGTAATAAGTGGTCAAGTGCAAGCCGGGCTCGCGCACTAAGGGTTCCGTTCCAGCATACCAAATAAAATACAAAAGTTCAAGGTTGGTATCGAAAATTAGACAATACTAGAGTCTTGCGCAATTAGTAATTACCTAAACTTTTACAGTTATCTTTTCACAAACGTAACTTGATATATATTATAGTACTTTAAAAAAAAAAAATATTATGTACGTATTTCAGTCTCTGGCAGCCAAATTACGAGCTTTGCTTAGTTTGGGGTCAGATGACTGTGTGTGCAAAAATGTCTCGTTTTTTTATTTCAAACAAAGATAACTGACCATCACCTCATGTCTCTCACTCATCCGTCTGTCTTTGAAGGACAGGCAATCAGACGAAGGGACGGACAGAGGGCGTAAGCTTAATAATATGGTTCCGTTTACAACGTTAGGGTACGGAACCCCAAAAATGTTTCCGACGCGCGGCCAGCCGCCTGCAAGCCGCGTGGTGGCCGCGCGTGTGTGAAGACTCCCATACATTTCAATGAAATACAACTGGCCGCTCTGTCAGCCGCCGCGCCAGGCCGCCTCTGTGTGTTTGACGCTTTAAGTCGCATTAAGTACATCAAGGAATATGAATTTTCTATTCTATTCTTAATTTAGAATTTAAAAAATAATTTAATGACATTTACTAGAAAACTTCATACAAATTGATATTTGAATCTAATTTAAACGTTATACAATTTGATACTTCAACTAACGAATTTAACAGACCTAATTTAATCAAAAAAAATAAAAATTAAAAATCTAAAAATTAATTTTTCGATAAAATTTTGTTGTAAATTTCATAAAATTATTTCTGTTAATTTTCTTATTGAATTAGCTTCATATATCAAATTGTAAAAAGTTTTCTAGTAGATTTCATTAAATTAGGTCTGTTAAATTCGTTAGTTGAAGTCTCAAATTGTATAACGTTTAAATTAGATTCAAATATCAATTTGTATGAAGTTTTCTAGTAAATGTCATTCAATTATTTTTTAAATTCTAAATTAAGAATAGAATAGAAAATTCATATTCCTTGATGTACTTAATGCGACGTTAAAGCGGAATTACACTAGATATTAGTTCAAGTAACAATTTTTACTATTTTTGAATAAACCGTAGGTACCGTAAGATCCGTTCAACCGTTCAGCTGTAAAAAGCTTACAAACAGATAGACAGAATAGTTACATTCGATTTTATAGTATTAATGTGGATTTGGATATGGATAACTTAAGTTTAATTCCTGCATCTGAGAGTGACGAAATGTGTAAATTATTGTTGTACTCTATTAAAACAAATGGGTCTAAAAAAGTTAAAAACCTGACTGTACATCTGACTAAGGACACATGGGTTTTCAAGACGAATATGACGATATTAATATACCTTAACTGTCGAAATCCATCCAGCCGTTTAGAAGAACGAGGTGATACAGAAATTTACAAACAAATATACAGTCAAGATACGCGCGAAAAACCACCCTCTTGGCAGTCGGGTAAATAAAAAAGAAACATTTTTACACCCCAAACAGAATCATCTGTACCAACCAGCCCATCCGTCAAGTATGGTATGTAGCAACAAAATACAGGGTGTCAACAATACTGTGGGAGTAAGGTCAAGTGGGCGTCAGTCTGGCACGGTGGCGCCGCCTGTAGATTATACTCGCGCTACTCGTGCCGGCCTCTCGAGTAATTGAACGGAATGAGGAGTCCGTCCACCTACAAACTCAGGCTTAATCGCTGCGCAATGGTACATATCAATGAAAAAGTAACTTAATACTTGAGAGATGAAGTCCTTTTTAGATCGTCTTTTAGGGAGCAGACCGCACGCGTCCAGCGCAGCAGTCGCTGGCAGCACGGTAGCTCAGTGAGGCAATCTAAAAAGGACTTTATGTCACAAAGTTTTAAACTATTTTTTATTTAGGTACACCATTGCGAGACGGCCAGGCGCAGAGCTTGTAATTGTACGAAGGTCTTAATTGAACAGTATTACCCCTGTTTCAGTATTCAACACTGGAAATTTAGCGTGTGATGGATGTTATTTCGCCGTGATTATTTACTGCTCTCATTTGGAGAGAAACCCGGCCTTTTTGGTAGGTATGAGAGAATCAAGAGGAAAGTAGTCGATTTTCTGACTCTTCCTTAAAGTTCACATTAGAGTACCTTGTTACTCGTATTATGCACAGCGAGCCGCCCCAGCGTCATACGGTACCTGTAAACCTTCCGTGAAAAAATATCAAATTAGTAAGTTTATTTAACCTTAATTATTATTATTTTTCTTTAGCACACACCACCGTCCATGCTAAATCATAATGTTTTATTCCATCCAAAGGTTGTCTGGAAGAGATCGCTCTTAAGCGATAAGACCGCCCATTGCGCCTTTATGGTGTCAATAAAGAGTTTTTGTATTGTATTGTATTGTATCTAACTGATGGTAAAAACCACATCAACATCCGTGGTGTGGCTTAGCAGGAGTTAGCAGATATACAACCTGAAAGAGGTAGAGGTTGAGGAGAGAGGTTAATGTAAATGTAAACCACGAATACTTCTAATAATCCGAACCATGTACAATATGTGGGTAATTTCGGTATGAATCGAATGGACACCAAGATCAATACGACAGAAAGACGCCAAAGAAAAACAATACGAGATGAGTCCTCTTCCGTGCTCCAGCGCAAAGTGCCGGTTGGCGGGGTGGGCGACTCAGGCGCTAGGAAAACGTCACACACCAGGGACCCTATTCGGAGATTTGAGATTTTCATCTCACTTTTTTTCATCTTTGTTGCTCTCGTTTGAAACGTCATAGGTGTGAAAGTGACCAAGATAAAATCTCATCTCATCTCACGCGTAGGAATAGCCCCACTGAGCATAGACTGCATTTTTTTGTATAATGCTAACACTATGTAGAGAAAAAATATTCTGTGAACAGACGTTTAAAACATTATTAGCGTATTACTTGATTTGATCTAAGCACTGTCATCTCTGGCAACGTTCCCATTTGATATTATCTGCTACTTGTTGAATATTCCAAACGTGTGTGCAAAATTTAGGGCTTCATTTATATTGACATACCTAATCAAAGCCATATTCGCAAAATCGTCGACCCACATTGATAAGCTTTATCTATGTAGTGTGGGTGTATCAAAATAATTGCATACGCGTGTAAATCCTTCATGAAATGGCGTCAAAAAGAAATTGGCATCCCACGCAGGTTGGCTGCTCCAGGACAAAACTTAGTTTGTCACCAAATGATGCAACAAAAAAGGACAAAGAATACTTTCTCTATTTTATATGAGTACCGAAAATCTATCCTTTCCTTGTGGACTTTCCAAAAATCCGTACGCGAATATTTGGCTCCACATTCTTGACGCGTACTGTCCGAGAATGGAACTTCCTGCCGTCTTTCTTGTTCCCTGAGAACTATGATCTACGCATTCTCAAAGCTAGAATGTTAGAATTAATGTATTAATAGATTGCTTTAAATCATTAAAAACAGAGTCTCGACCACTTTCGCTTAGGACGGAGAAATGTAAACCCGCTGTACGTTACGATTTGTCAAAGAGGTATGGTGTGGAAAATGCAAAAACACGCTCTGACCTAACTGCGCAGACGTCGTCATAATTATAAAATAAAAATAAAAAAAATATTTATTGCCAAAACCTATGAGTTAATAACACATTAAAGAAAAGTACTTATTTCATTACACCTAAACTAAATAAGTATAATTTAAAAATTTGAATAAATTGTTTTGGCAATTGGAGTAGGCTCAGCACTGTTCTGAGTAGACGAGGTCCACGCAGAGCTGGTTTTCAGCCTACCCCATTGCTTGAGCTAAGATGTTTGTCAAGCGTGGTGAACATGTGGCTATAGCGGGTTTTCTTCATCAACATAGTTATTATGTAGGCTCTTTGTCGTACCGTGTATAGCCAGCTTGACAATCGCCCTATCTCCGCTCTATTTGCTGTTAATGGTTGGTTATTTTTCACCTGAAACCGTGAAAAATAACCAACCAATAACAGCAAATATTTTCCTAAACAAATAGTATGTTTTATAATGGACACTATTACGTATCCATCTGTAGTTCATGTACTATTATATAATGACACTCCGGATAACGTCTAGAAGGTTTTCGCTTGCTTGCTTCCTATTTGGAAACAAAAGATCGTTTATAGCGTAACCACTAGACTCAAACAATAAAAATTACCAAAATTTGCATAGGTGCAATTTTGCGATACAAAAAACAGATTTTTCACAAAGCACCTTCAACTATCGTGCGCAAATGTGGCCAAATATTTGCACAACTGCGCTCCCGTATTTTTGTTACATAAATCACTTTATCGGTACGTTACTATGTTTGCAGTTCCAGTTTTGTTGACAAAAAAACTGCGGAAACAATACATTATTTTTCGTTTAACAAAAAAAACTAATCGTTGTATTTGTAGTCTGTTGTTTTAAAGTTAAATTCGGTTAATGTTCAAAAACTGATTTTTATGGCGTTGATAATAAAGTAAATAATTGTCGTATTGCATAATTTACAAACACAGTCTTGGATTGAGACGATCTTGTGATTAAAAGTGTGGAATATTGAATCCGCTCGCACTCACTGACCTACATACGAGTAATATTCTATCACACATTTCAGCAATATATTCCAATCCATTAGGCTGTGCTTCAACTTGTTCTCTAATCATCACATTGATCTACATCTACGCAGGACTTTCCTGTAACCGTGTTTTATCGTCAGCAAATTGGTAATTCAAAAGGGCTGATGGCGTCAGCACGCCACTTGAGCGCGAGTGACGCGGGTAGTATCGGGTGACGTCATCGATTCACCACCTACCAGCCTAGATAATGGTGATAACGCCGGGGTGCCGTCCAATTGATATGAATTGATCTGCTTGAGTGGGCAGTTGAAGTTTAAGTAGAAAAGTTAGACGTGGACGTTGTCATACCTGCTATACTATCGATTGTTTAGGGGTTAACTGACGAGCAGATTTGTTACGACCGGAGCGAATTGAAAGAGACTCATTATATCTTCCTGATCTCTCTTTCTCTTTTGTTTTTCTGTTACTTTCCTTATTTAAATTGTTTTAGTTATTTCCTAGCGCCACGCAGCGTATGCAGGTTGGTCGTCATGTCGATCGCTGCGATTATGTCTCTCGATAGATCTAGTTAGGTCAGATCAGGTAAAACTGGCTGCGTAAGCGTGTTCTTATTTTGTATTTAGCCTTGTCCAATTTTAAAAATTAATGATGAAAAGAATTTATTGAATATATAAAAGTAAAGAAACCTATGATCCAATAAAACAACGTCATTCTGGGAGTTTACACCAAACTACGTAACGCGACACTCGTCATCGACTCTCTGGAACTAATTGTAAATTACTTTTTCCGCTTTTGCTTATGCATCTATTGACGTAACCCTAATGACATTTTTGTCACGGAACGCTTTACCTAGCTGAGTATATACCTAAGTTGGTACAAATTACTACACATTTATTATAATACCACGGAGATACTTCTTCTACAACTTCTTGCGCAATCTGCGTTCATGTGCAGCATTCTTTTATTTTTAGTCGGAAAGCTTTATCTCTAGCAAAAGCTTTTCTCGGAAGTTGTCTCGTATATTTCTGTCCAGCCAGGGTTGGCAACAAGAGGCTCGCAGCAACGGCGCGGCGCCGCCGTGTCGCACCCCTGATTACAGCCTCGGCGACCTATCATGCTACAATTAATTTGAACCACAAGCTTCACACCCAGTGAGCGAACTGCGAAATGGAGCGAAAAAAGCACTTGCAGCGCAAATCTAGTAATCTTTCTTCGGAACAGCGGATATTAGACGAGAAGATGGCTTTTCTTTGCGAGTAATAAGGATTTTCTATTCACGGTAAAAGTAGGGATACGATAATATTAAGGTAATTTCCTTACTTGCTAGTTTTAAATCTATGCGTTTACAATTTTTTCAATAAGTAGGAAGGGTCAAATGGGGCAAATGCGTCTGTGGGGATTTGCCTCTTTCGAGGATAACTGACAAGCCCTTCACACATTTTCGTTTAGTTTTAACACGGGATGACTCTGGCCTAGGCGTTATGACTTGTACGAATTATGTGTATTATAAAGGTTGTTTGTCAAATCCGAATTATTTATCTACTTGTTTAAAATGAAATGGCTAGATTAAAATAATTTCATTGTCTTTTTCTTTTTTGGTCGTAACCTATTTTAGACTTTACGAGTATGACAGAAGAATTGTAGAGGCACGCTTCTGTCGCATTTGGTACTGAATATCGTCCGGTGAACTGTGGGTGTCATAATACAACTCTGCTAACCCTTTCAAAGGAAAACCAGTGACGATATGTTCCGTTATGAAAATATAGGATTGTACTAAGAACAAAAAAAAATGAAGTATAAACCAACATCGATGTTTTTACCCAAGATTAAAATTACTACTGTTTTGTATTCAACACAATATTATCATAAATAATTTGTAAGCCCTTCCTAATTAAAATAATCGTTCACTTGCTAATTGAAAATAATCAGTTGCTGTGCGCTGCTGAATTTGAATGAGGAAAAAGGTAGGTATATAAAGTACACTTTTTTGTGTACTAAATCTACTATGATGCCTTAGCCGGAGAAGGCCCGTTTCTCAAGCCAGAGGTAGCGGGTTCGAACCCAGCCGAAGGCACGTACCAATTTGCTCGTTGTGTGAACATTTGCGTGTTGTATGTCATCTGCTACGTGACTGGAGCCCGGTGTATGTCGACAGGCTCGCCCCCTGTCACATTAGGGACTGAATATCGTCTGGCGAAGTGTGGGTGTTGTACACCTCTACCAGCTCCCTCGGGGGAAAGGCGTGACGATATACTACATCATTGTGTCTTGCTTTTGTTAATACTTGCTTAAAAGGATTGTTTCAAATATTAATTTTACTAAAAAAAACTCTCTACAAAATAATCATGTATCTAAATAATAAAATAAAATATTTTTTAAAAAATTTATAGAAAGTATAAATAAACCTCTTACTAATAAACGTTGTATAGCCTCGCAATAGTTATTTAATGTTTTGTCTTTTTCGAACGAGCTAAAAATTTCAGAGAAAGAAAAAGACAAAACACTGTGAAGCTATTCCTAGGCTATACAACGTTTATCAGTAAAGGGGTTAGTGTTAGCACAGTCAAGATTGGATCAAAATTTAGTACACAGTCAGCGTTTCAAGAAAATTCCTGAAATAAAGCAACGTTAACTCTAACCTAAACACAATTTATATTCATTTGTGTTCAAATTACTGCTGAAGGAAAATAAATGAAATAAATAATTATTATTTCCATGAAAAAATAGCAACGGCCTTCCACCCACGCTATTCACCACAAGCTCCTTTAGAAAATTTCGCATCATTTTATTCTATCTCAAATAAATAATGTTATTTGGAAGTAAAACTTGACTTTGAGATTGTTTTTTTTATTATAAGACTGTTACAATCACAATCTTTTGAATGAAATTATTAAATACTAGCTGCACCCCGCGGTTTCCCTTTTTTTATGCATAATAGGTCGGCGTTTGACCACCAACTCGCCTGATGTTAAGCGACGTCGTGGTCTAAAATGGAGCACGACGACTATGAGGTCGTCGTGTTCACTCTAGCCTTGAAGTTTTGTAGAGTGAAGAAGTACAAAGACGGCAGTTGAGTGAGGCGCTACAAGTGCGCTACTGCTTAGACCCATCTTCGGAACGGTTACACCGGACTACATCCCGAAACACGACTAGGTCATTTCACGGCATGGCTTGGTCCGGTGGGTGGTAACTAGCCACGGTCGAAGCCAGAGTTTGCTACCCGGTTAGCACTACCCGGGGACCACGTGTAGGGAATCAATAGAGTACACTCCTACGGACGGTAAACCCCCGCGGTTAAAAAGTATCCTATGTGTTATTCTAGACTGTAATCTATCTCTGTGCCAAATTTCATCCAGATCTGTTCAGCCTTTCTGGTGTGAAAGAGTAACAAACATCCATCCATCCATCCGTCCATCCAGCCAGTCTTACAAACTTTCTCGTTTATAATATTAGTAGGATAGTAGGAAATAGGATCTCATTCGATACTTAGTTACAAAGCCAATAATACAATAATGAAACATCCTAATATAAGCAGTGATTCCGAAGGTTATTAAGTATAGTGATAGTAAGCCAATCATCACATATATAATGATTGGCTCATTAATAATAGCATTGTCTATCAGGTTACCAATGAAATAATACCAAATGTTAGGTTAATAACATTTTTTTAATTTACTTAAAAAAAGCGATGGCAGCCTAGGTGGAAGAAGACCCGCCTCTCAAGCCAGAGAGAGCGGGTTCGAACCCAGTCGTCGGCACGAACCAATTTGTTCATTGTATGTATGTGCGTATTGTATTATCTGCTACATACACGCCCGGTGTATGGCGACAGGCTCGCCCCTGTCACATTTGGGACTGAATATCGTCCGGCGAAGTGTGGGTGTTGTATTACACCTCTGCCAGTCCCGTCGGGGGAAAGGCGTGACGATATGTTATGTCAAAAAAACTTAGTCGACCGAGCGAGCGTCAACAAGCGAATCTTCAGCTTCGGCAAAAATGCCTTCGTATGTCCGGAGTCCGTCAGGCGTCGTGCCAGCGTCTGTTCGGTTGTCTACCTACACAGAGAGAGCCACTAGTAAAGTTCCTGTGGTTAATATTTGAGTATACTTTTAAGGTGGAGAATAAACAGTCGTCAGCTCTCTTTTCATCGTAAAGAAATATGTATCTGTAAACCGGTTATCTCTCTCTAAAATGGAATGCGTTTACTTTTGCCCCAGAATAAATACCAGTTGTTGTTATAAAAACAGCTGAACTTCAGCGCTGTTAAATAATCGAAAACCTGAATAAACGCCAGAGAACTTCGCTGACAGTTGAAAGTTTATTAAAACAAATTGTGAGCAGTTAAAGTGTTTACAGATGGCTCCAACTTGTCCATTGTTTCGAGATTATTTGTTAGGGGCTTCCGGAGTCGCAGTGAAATGGTTCGTTGAAGTTTGTCGCGGCTTGGCACAGCCCATTCAAGGCGATCTGAACGACTGTTGTACTTGCAGACTGCAGCTGTTTGATACGGGGGTGAGGTATCGTTTGTTACTGTTTACGCCAAGCTGTAGACATTTGAGATGTCATTTGAATCGTCTTGATAGTGGAAGTGACATAAGGTACGCCATTTTAATGAAATCCGGAGTGTCAGACTATATTTTGCCGTCGGGTTCTTTTTGTGAAGTTTGTCAAGTTATTTTTGTTTGATGAGAATTATTTTTGTTTTGTCTGAGATGTAAGTTCCTTTTTTCGCCATGGTAGTCCGTAGTCCCATCTTTCGCAACAGACTCTAGGTGCTTGAATACCTCATTACACTAAAAGTCGCCTGTGTTGTGAAGATTTACACGGGGCTAGCCTGAAATGGGAATTAGTTCTCAAACAAATGAGGCCGCAAAAGATTTTTCATTTTGAGAATGCTGGGTATCTAGTCTGCTGAGCATTAAAACTATTACCACCTTGTTATGGTTTTTTCGAGATATTACTCTTCCCTAGCAACTCAATTTGTTGGTATTACACCCACACCCAAACTCTCATCAAAATTTCGAATATTCCAATGAGATTTCCTTACAATCAAAACAAAAACCTTATTGCTCGAAATAATTATCACAACCACAACCAACACAAACATAAACAACTCCGTACCATTTTCCCCGACTATTCTTGTAAACCACAACAATTACGGGTAATTAATTTATATCTACCTCTTCAGTAAATATTCAGTAAGTAAATACCTTACAAATGCTAAAAACATTTTCCGAGCCACGATAATGAATATAGCACGCAGGAAAACCATGAATGACATAATAAATATGGCTTCGCGTACGAAGTACAATATTTTGTAGAACTCCGGGGCAATTTCCACGCGTTTCTTGGAGGAAACTTGACATAATCAGCTCCCTTTGTGACATTACCACTGGCTTATTGCGGGCGTTGTTTTATGTGGCCTTACTTCCTCTTACTAAGTTAGATGTATGGGAGCGTGATCATAAAAACAGAGAAGATATGCCCTTTGAGGCGAGAACCTACTGTTGCCTTGTGTGTGCTTCTCTGGCATTTATTTGGTCTTGTTATATCAGTGTGAATAACGTTGTATAACGTAGCTGAATTATATAGCGTTTTTAGTCAAATCATAAGTCGTTATCCAATTCAAAGTTTTGAAAATGACTACCACCTTGTTTGGAAAAAGAGCCACTACCCAGAACAATAAGCAAGAAGCCAAGGGGCATAGTATTGCAAATTATTCGTGCTTAGATGGAGTTCCGGCCTAATGCAAGCGAATGCAGGTCGGGACGTGAGGTAGTTAGAGCAACGATTCAAACTGATAAAATTAAATTGTTAAGAACCAAACAAGGACGGCTTAACAAAACGTATTGGCAACTTAACTAATAGCCGAAGTTGGAGAAAACTATTACAAAAAAAAATTGGACAATGTCTTGTTACTTGTACTAAATATAATAAGGGATCATCCACACTCGTGTGAGACGTACGCAGAGCTTATTGTTCTTATGATTTTATGTAAATTCACATATTCAATGCCATTGTGCAAAATTTCAATTAAGACAACAATAAATGACTCTATCATTTGTTGGTTTGGCTTTATAAAAATTCTACCATTAAAAGACACCCCTCTTTTAATGGTAGAATTTTTATAAAGCCAAGGTTTCTGGACACATATTAAAAACCCTCTTGCAAAATGTAGCTGTTAGCATTCCGGATAACATTAATACTAATCTAAAGACCTCGCAATCCAAAATTCACGCCATTAAAGTTATAGGGTCACATAAAAACAATGAATCTACAAAATACATACTACCATACACCCAAAAACATTACTCTCCTTCTTGGCAGTCGGTTAACAAGGCCGTGACAAAGATCTCTTTTATTTTTCCTCAAACAATCCTACAAAAAATATCTTCTTTGAGTACAATATGGGAGTATGACGGAGGACAATAAATCTCTTCTTTGATACATCCTGTCACAATAACTCACGTTCGGGACAAGTCGCGGCCTATGAGCGACGCCGCTACGAACGCTACAAGTGCTACGAGGGCTACGGTTGCTACGGGCTACGGAGCAAGGAGGCAAAACTCGATATGCTTTGGTTCCGAGGAAGTCGAAGGCTCGTTTTAGATCTAAGATATGCTTGAATCATCTCTTCTAGAGAATTTCTAGTAGTAAGATAAAGAAATCTTGCTTTGTGAATAACTAATAAAGCGATGGCAGCCTAGTTGGGAGAAGGTCCACCTCTCAAGCCAGAGGGAGCGGGTTCGAACCCAGCCGACGGCGAAATGTGGGTGTTGTATTACACCTCTGCCAGCCCCCTCGGGGGAAAGGCGTGACGATATGAATATCTCCTACAAAACAGATGACTAGAACATTAACATAAACATATTCACTGTGATATTTAAATTCTTCATTCAAATATTTGGCTGGCTGGGAATTGAACCCAGTTCTGGGTCTTTATTCGCGTTAATTCTTAGAAATAAAGCTACTAGTTTAGCATAATACAACAAATATAATACAAATTAACGTAGCGTTAAATTTCAAAAAAGATTCACTCGCAAATTTAAATCCAATGTTTTTTACTAACGATCCTCGAAATTTCCCCGAGGAGATGTCAAAACGAAGTTATAACGGGGAAATTAGGCGTCAGTTAGCGGCGGGCCACGCGTGGGCGAGGGTGGGCGTGGGCCGACCAAAGAAAACGCTTCAGACACGTTTCAGCTTTTTCAAAGAGAACTTGACGAAACGAAGCTGCTAATTTTCTTCGTGCGTTAAATTTATTGTCAATTTATTGATAGAGTATTTTGTGAAGGCCATTTATTTGTGAAGAAGTTTATTCCGAAACTAATTCTTTAACAAATCTTTTGTGTATTTCCGCTATAACGTCGCATTAATTACACCAAGAAAATGGGTTCAAAAACCATTCAATTGATTTACTATTAACCTTATCTGAATCAAGATTAAATTGTTAATACCGAATTCAAACAATTTGGAATTAATTTAATTGAGTATGTAACAAAACTTTAAAGACCTTTTTTTTTCGAAAAAAAAAACTTGATTTGGACAATTTATAACGTTAGGTACATCGTGTAATTACTGCGGCGCTTAATTATGCCATATAGTATTGCTGTCTAAGAGATTTGAACTTAATATTAACTTACATAAACTTAATACATTCCATTAACTCATGTCATAATGAATTCATAAGTTCGTATTTGTGATGTGTAGCAAGTGATACAACATACCTATTTGAAGGTATACTTATTACGAAGAGTTAAACCAGATCTGTCCGCAAATTTCTACGCTACTTTAGTTGAAGAGCAACTAAAAAAACTTACCAAAGAAAGATGGATCTTATCTTACCTGAAACAAATAAACAAAAATCAGTATTAAAATAAAACCTACTTCTGAAAACTTATTAAATTATTCCTCTATTGTTTATTTTAATAAGCATTTAAATATAAACCTATATGTCGCGTGTCAGTGTATGGCGACAAGCTCGCCCCCTTTCACATTTGGGACTGAATATCGTCCGGAAAAGTGTGGGTTTCGTATCACACCTCTGCCAGCCCGTTCGGGGGAAAGCCGTGACGATATGTTTAAATATCTCAAAATACGTGAAAAATAAACTCTTTCTTTTTTTTTTTGATTCTACGTATTATAAAAATGAGACCTGTTATTTAGCTAATAGCTTTTAGCGTAGGTAATTGCATCGAAATATATCGCTAAGCACTAATATTCAGGATATTTTGTACCCAAAAACTGTTCAACAGTACTATTTGATTTTTGTATGGAAATCGCCGGCCGTTAAGCATAACGTTACATTTTGCCGAATAATTAATCTAAAAACTTATTCAATTCAATTTAGTGTCAGTGTCCAGCCTTATTATTAAGATTCGTTAAAACAGTTTCTCAAATATTTATTTTAAAATAAAAATCATTGCAAGCAAAGTGTGAACAAGCACTCAGCTACACGTGTTATATTACAAAATGTCACTCAACACCCGCAGGCGGTTTTTTGGTTTGCCGGTCCAACGCCTCGTATGAAGCACATTTGACACTCTTGGGTACCAAAGATTTTACAAGGACGCGTTACAATGTAACTATTACCTATGACATTCTCTTTATCATGCATTTATTAGCTTCACCGAATAATAATATTAATGTCATCTGCTACGTAACTGGAGCTCGGTGTATGGTGTCAGGCTCGCTACCTGTCACATTTGGGACTGAATATCGTCCGACGAAGTGTGGGTGTAGGACACCTCTGTCAGCCCCTTCAGGGGACAGGTGTGACGATATGTTATGTATTACAGATGACAATACAATAACTTGGAACTTAAGAATTCAGTTAGGTTATCCACCTTCTAGCTGCATTATCAGATTAGATTATTAGACTACATCATACTAGCAACCCGTCCTGACTACCTCGCTGGCTCAATTGGTAGTGAACCTGCCTTCTGAGCTTGGGGGCGTGGGTTCGATTCCCACCTATGGCAAACATTTATGTGATGAACATTTGTGTTTGTTCTATGTCTGGGTGTTAATATCCATTCAAGTATGTATTAAAAATATCTAAGTATGTATATCAGTCTCTGGCAGCCATAGTAGAAACGTTGCTTAGTTTGGGGTCAGGCGACCGTGTGTGGAAGTGTCCCGAATTTATTCATTTATTCGCATGGTTCCCATGGTTCATAAATCTTGCGTAAAAAACTATCTAGCTGATGGTGGAAACCAAATCAGTATCCGTTGCTTGGTTTAGGATGAGAGTGAGGTACCGTGGAAGCCAGGGCGGGTCGCTAGTATTCTTTTATTTTTGCACACTATTTAGATGAACCAAATATAAAACATGTAAAATATGCCCGTTTGCTGGAAAATTCACCATAAATATGCAAGTGAACGCCACGTGTGAGTGGTTCCGTATTACATTATTTTTACTGCGTAGAACTATTCGTGCTAAACCAACACTGGCGCCAGAGCCACAGAATATACCTTTAGTGATAGTGCAGAGGCGATGTCCAAAAATGTAATCATAGTTTAACAATAAATAAATAATAAATAAATTCGGGACACTTCCACACACGGTCGCCTGACCCCAAACTAAGCAAAGCTCGTACTATGGCTGCCAAAGACTGATATTACATATTTAAATATTTTTAAATACATACTTAAATACATATTAACACCCAGACATAGAACAAACACAAATGTTCATCACATAAATGTTTGCCCTAGGTGGGAATCGAACCCACGCCCCAAAGCTCAGAAGGCAGGTTGACTACCAACTGAGCCACCAAGGCAGTCAACCTCGAAATCCTTGAAAATACTTGAAAATAATATTGCAAAGTTTTCAGAATAATTTTCATGTTGATATTGATTTATAGTTGACTAGCTGTGCCCCGCGGTTTCACCCGCGGTTAAAAAGTATCCTATGTGCTATTCTAGACTATAATCTATCTCTGTGCCAAATTTCATCCAGATCTGTTCAGCCGTTCTGGCGTGAAAGAGTAACAAACATCCATCCATCCATCCATCCATACATACAAACTTTCACGTTTATAATATTAAGTAGGATTTATAGTTTTTTTACTTATAAAAACGTAACCACGTAAAAAAATTACGTGTTTAAGTTAACCCGTAACCGACGAGCGTGTATGAAAAGACTCATGAAAGTAAAAAAGAAGCGAAAGATGTATGCCAGGATCGTAGCAAGTGGAGAGAAGTGGTCTCAGCCTACTCCTATGGGAAAGAGCCGTGATTATATGTATGTATGTTTGTTTAGTTACTCTGAGCACTCAGATAGCAGTCACTGGGATATATTTCTTATAATTAGAGATTACAGAAATCATTATATATTTAGAAATAGAGCTTTTGATCTTTGTTAATGACCAAGTTAGGGCGTACATGCCATTTATGGCGTGAATTGTACAGGACCAACGTAAGGCAAAGATTCGGCGTAGACACGGTTCAGGCGTGAAAACTGTAAAGCGGCGCATACGCACGTCGCTTGTGTATAATTCAAAACAAGTCACCTTCATTCATTTTATACTATCTGCGCCCCGCGGTTTCACCCGCGGTAAAAAGTATCCTATGTGCTATTCTAGACTATAATCTATCTCTGTGCCAAATTTCATCCAGATCTGTTCAGCCGTTCTGGCGTGAAAGAGTAACAAACATCCATCCATCCATCCATCTATTCTTACAAACTTTCGCGTTTATAATATTAGTAGGATAGGATCAACAAGTTTTAAAGCGGCACCGCGCCTGAACCCTACCCGCGTCGCATCCTCGCCTTACTTCCGGCCTGTATAAATTGAGATTAAGGGTGAGAAGAAAACACACATCAAAAAGCTAACATTTTAAGGTGATGGTCGAGATGCTGAGCTAAAATACAAAATATCCGTACTAATATTATAAAATTATAAATTTCAGAAAAATGTTATCGGTGGGCCCCAAACTAGGCTAGGCCTGTATCTTGGGTACCCTGAGAACAGAGCATACATGATATTATTCAAAATTAAAGTCAGAATTAAAATAAACTAAAATGAATCAAAACATAGTTAAAATTAGAACAAAATTAAATTATAATAAAATCAAGATTAAAACTGTAACTAACCCTGTCTGTTTGTCTATTTGTAGGCTTTTCACGGCTAAACAGATATTGATGAAATTTGATAATCTTTTACAGTATATCACGAGGAACGTTTATGGATACAATTTTCTGAATAAACGCTTCGAAGTCGCGGGTAACAACTAGTATTGTATAATTATCTGATCAGAATAGAATGCCCTACAGTCAAACAGCTACATGAGTTGCCGCAAAATCGCAACTGAACGAGATTTCCCCAAGGTAATACAAGAAAACAATAACAAACAAATAGCTCGAATACCTATTTAATTTAGCGCTGTTATGTAGGGTCAACTGGGGTAAATGCGTCTGTGGGCAATTGCGTCTTTCGAGAATTACTGACAAACCCTTCACAAATTAGGCTTCACCTACATCTTTTATCTATCTTTATTTTTTTGCAAATTCAAATTCAAAATCATATATTTTCAGAAATATAAGTACATACAGGATAGTTGGTCATAAGAGTCTTACTATATTCAACCCCTAAGGAGCGTGCAAAAGTTAGGAAATGGTAGGTGGTTAATTAAATTTAAATGGTCATAAAATATCATGTCATGTTACAATGTCAATCTTTAAAAACAATTAACTAAATTCAATACAATATTACGTTACATGGAGGATAGATACTAATATTACACTAAAGTCTTATCGTCAATAAATTCGTCTTTAGTTTCAATAATCTGTACAAGATGGCGTTAGTTGCCTAATTTGTGAAGGGTTTGTCTGTAATCTCGAAGAACGCAATTGTTCAACAGACGTGCTTGCCCCATTTGACCCTAATTCTAGTTCTCTACAAAAATACGATGAAAGGCTTCACACACTACAGCAGCAGGTAACATTGACTAGGCAACAACTAACTATTTTTTTTTTTTACAACAGACTAGGCATGCGTTTGACCACTGACTCGCCTGATGGGAAGCGTCGACGTGATCGAAGGTGTAACACGCTTGCCTAGGAGATACCTATTCACTTTACTCTTAAACACCCCCGGATTGTATTTAGGTGGAAAGACAGACACAGGCAACGAGTTCCACACCTCTGCAGTTTTTACAAGAAAAGTTGACATGAAACGCTTAGTGCGTTTTAGCGGAATTTCTACCATAAGAGGGTGTCTTTTACTGGTGCGCCTGGTACAATTATAAAAGAACGGCGATGGCTGGATTTATACACTAGTGTCTCTTTGAGCTGGAGACCTCGCGACCGGCGTCTGTCCTTCCCCTACAGTCGCGTTCCTCAACCAATTTTCGTGAAGTTTTGTGACCAACGGTACTATTCACAATCATTCGGAAACGTTTCCAATCGGATCTCACGAATTTCAAACTCAAATTGTTTGAATCTCTGTTTCTCTGTCTCTGTCTGAAATTTTGGAATAGGGAATCGAGTATAAATCCGATCTGAAGAATGAATCACATTTCTAACCTTCTGAACACGGATCAAGGCCCGCATGCTAAAACCACGCTCAGTATAGAATCTCGATTTAAAATTGGTTTTACCATACATAAAAACAGTTGAAATCGAGATTCATGACCAAGCACCGTTTTTGAATATGGCCCTAAGATTCGAATAATTTGAGTTTCAAATTTTTGGAATCCGAACGGAAACGTTTCCGAAAGATTATGAATACCTTTACTAGTAATTACGATAATTATACGACTAAATGCGACCTCGTACATTCGAAAGCCTTTTTGTCGGACTTCGAAATTTGGACATACGGAAGCCTCTTTGTAGAACCTGAAGCATAAACACTTCGCTTGCTAACGCTCGCTCGGTCTGTTCAATTCAATTCAATTCATTTATTCGGGTCATAGGTATAACTACTATACACTTGACAACGTCATTTACAGATTACATAATATTATTAATTTAAAATTTAGTGAAACAGTACAATATAGCATTTCGGCTGTAAAAATGCCTTGTCAAATTTGCAGCTGTAAAGAGGCTTTGTCAGATTAATAATAATAATAAAAAATAAAAACCTTAGATCTAATTAATAAATTATCATAATATTAATTACATTCAAAACGAAGTCTGTAATGATTTTAATACCGACTTTTTCCATTGTACTGTGTCTTTAATAAACATTTCTCCAGAATAGTATGCTTGGCTCATCAAATAATTCTTAATGCTATTTTTAAATTTGCTTACGCTAAGACTTAACAACTGTTCTGGAATGACATTGTAAAAACGTATAGTGTTTCTGAGAAACGATTTATTAGTTTTTTGAAGCCTACACCTAGGAAATACGAGTCTGTGTTTATAGTGTGACGCTTCCGGCTTTTTATTAATGTCACATAGATTTTTTCTGGCATACATAATGCATTCTTAGATGTAAAGAGATGGCACGATAATCACGATAATCAAGATATTAAAAGTTTTAAATTTCTGCCTTAGTGATATCCTAGGTCTTAAATTATAAACAGCACAAATTGCTCTTTTTTGCAATACGAAAATTGTATTTATGCCTGCGGCCGATCCCTGCAATATAATTCCATATGACATTACGCTATCTATGGAAGTATCCAAAGTACACAAGTCTAGCAGTCGCTACATCTGACAATCTTTTTATTTGACGAACTGCATGAACAGCCGAACTAAGTTTTCCAGCCAGCTTGTCTATATGCGGACCCCATTGGAGCTTAGAATCTATTGTAATGCCTAAAAATACTGTATCATCCGTAATTGTATCTGTATTCAGTATTCTGTGAC
Source organism: Peribatodes rhomboidaria (assembly GCA_911728515.1). Classification (NCBI taxonomy): domain Eukaryota; kingdom Metazoa; phylum Arthropoda; class Insecta; order Lepidoptera; family Geometridae; genus Peribatodes; species Peribatodes rhomboidaria. The sequence continues at coordinate 14,664,595 of OU452175.1, forward strand.
ACTAACCTAACAAAAACAACTACAAGGGTTGCTATTTTTCAGTGATAAGGAAACATGCATGGATAATGCGTGAATGTGATTTTCAAAGCTCGGGCCCAATATTCCCTCGTGGCGGATGTATACTAGTGTCTTGCGTATTCGTGATCCAAATACCCAACGAAAGATCCCAGAGCCCTTATTGGGATAAAAATCGGTATTTGTTCATCCAATGAAATTTTGCAGGCAAGTAGTTTATGCAAATACGATTTTTGTGATTAAACATGAGTAAAAATGGTTGTAGATTTAAAGTTCAAAATTATTTTGTTTTCTCTAAAGTATGTTAATTATTTTTTTTTTTATGAAAATGAAAAATATATTTATTGCCAAAGTAAAAAAAACACAATAGAAGTAGTTAGGTACAATAGGCAGATAACTACGGTGGCAAAGCGAGTAAGCTAAGCACCGAGCTTTTTTTTTATGATTGATAGGGCCCACGTTTGACCACAACACACCTGATGGAAAGTGACGATGCGGTCTAAGATGGAGCACGCTTGCCCAAGAGGTGCATATTCACTCTTGTCTTGAAGAGACCCAGGTTGTATCCATTGCTGGGGAACGCCGAGGCAGGAAGCGCGTTCCACTCCTTGGCAGTTTGTAAAACTAGATCAGTTTATGCAAGGCTGATTTTCAGCTTACCCCTAGAATTAACCCTGTCTCGTCGAGGGTATAGTTATGCGAGTGTTCACTTTATACATTATTCCAAAAAAAATACAGCAAGTTTTATAATTATGTCGTATTGAGTAGTTTAATAAATGTTGCTAGCAGTGATATGTGTGAGTTTAGGTATGTGTGCAAATGTGTGTGTGTGTGTGTGTGTGTGTGTATGTGTGTGTGAGAGAGAGAGAGAGAGAGAGAGAAAGTGTAATTGTGAGGATTGTATGGTGGTATTGTCAAGTGAGTTTAAAGGTTAAAGTATTTCACTTTGCACTAGTTTTAAACTATATAGTCCTAGCAAAATATTCGCTTTTCGGACACGTACAATTAAGTTTTTAAGTTTCTCCTAAGGAATGGCTTTCGGCTTTCGGCTCCTAAGGAAAGGAAGATTCGTGTAAACAATGTAGATAAGAGCTAGAAGTAGATTAAACTAGTTAAGCAAGGACTTAAGCAATTCTTTTATTTAGTTCATTCAAGTAGCCATTAGAGTTGTTGAGATACGTATGTGGGTCGCGCGGTCATAGTTCGAGGCGAACTACTAGTTAAGTAAATGTTGCACTAATACTAGTGTACAGAAGTACAGCAGTTTACTGCACTGAGCAAGCGAGTGGAGAGCTCGGAGCTATGATCGATCGCCTCTCGATGGACCGACCTTCGTCATAGCCACGCCGTTATCATATTAGTGCAGTATGCTCTCTTATCTTTATGCAATTTGTCTTTTCGGATAGCAATTTTTTAAGTTAAAATGTTTTTTAGTTTTTTAGTAATGGTGTTTTTGTTTGATTGGTTACTTGTGACAAATAAGTAAGTGTTCACGAAATATTTGAAAAATTAAAAAACCCGCATAATGCACATACACATGCGAGTTTGCCACGCAAGCTGACCTTACAACCAATAATATCCATCGGTCGGTTTAAAGTTTGGATTGAAGTTTCACTGACTTACAATGTGAACTTACTACTCACTAAATTTCAAGAGAGTCGGTTAAGAAATGCGACCTGTAGAGGAAGACAAAGATCCGGATAGATCCAGACAGAATTCGGACATACGAAAGTATTTTTGTCGAAACTGAAGAATAGACGCTTCGCTCACTGACGCTCGCTCGGTCGAGTTTATCAAGATATTTCTCGATACGATCGTACATAGAAAATCTCGTGGTCTTATCAACTAATAAAACGGTTCACTTCATACGAGTACATATGGATGTGGACCCTATGGCATGCGAGAACTAGCACCTTTCGTGAGAGCTCTACCGACCAATGAAAATGAGCCAAATATGGATGTGAACCCTATGACATGCGAGAACTAGCACCTTTCTTGAGAGCTCTACCGACCAATGAAAATGAGCCAAATATGGACGTGAACCCTATGACATGCGAACTCATACTTTTCATGCGAGCTCTACCGACCAATGAAAATGAGCCATAACTGATTAATTACAGTATTACAAAGTTTTTACACGATCATTCCGCAGGTAACGTTGGTACGTAAACGCGTGAAAATAATTTAAAACCAATTAGTTCCTCTAACTGGCAACATTAATCATTCCAAGTTTATTAATCGTACGCCATTTCGTTTACACGCCTGTGGTTAAAGACAAAGCAATACTTTATAATCGTTTGCGTAGATAAATTATTATTTATTATTTGATTGGTGTTGGTAATTTATCTGTTGCAGGTTTCTTGTACAAATGTGCAATATTCTAATCGTGATTGGCTAATTAATCTTTGACGTTTATTCTACGGGTACATATACTACATATAAATAAATATCAGGACACTTGCACACACTGTCGCCTGACCCCAAACTAAGCAAAGCTTGTACTATGGCTGCCAGAGACTGATATACATACATATATATATTTAAATACATACTTAAATAGATACTTAACTCCCAGACAGAACAAACACAAATGTGAAATTATAAACAATGGCTTGATCACAAACCCGAGTGATGCTATTGACTAAAATATTGATTATGTTACGATTTCTTCTTTCTTATTCTTATCAAGATAAAACTCCTATAAAAACATGCATTGAATTATAATAAATTTAAAACCACCCCATAATTTAACGCCGCAAGTCTTAAGTGTTAAAATACTTTAATTAACTTCTGAAGTAATTCAAAAGAGCTCAAAAATGCCAGTAAAAACTTAAGTCATTCGTGAACTAGCTCCAAGAGTGGTTCCATCAAACGTTAAACGACTAAAGCACATGTTTCAGTGATGCCATAGTCACTGATGTCATAATCCTTATTGCAAATTCAAGTTCATTCATTATGTCATGATTATGTCGCATCCACACATGGACTGTTTTCGCCTCAAGATCGTTATCAGGTCATTTTTTTACGTGCAACAGTGTCGTGTATTAGGTATTTTTTGTTTTGTACCTTCGGTTGTTAACCTGAGCGACATGCTTAAAAAAATTCTGAAAAACATTTTTTTAAATACTTTTTGCTGTAAATTAATTCATTTCTTTCCATGGCGTTTAACAAGTCGAATAAGTAAAAACCCGAAGGAGTGAAAATAAAATACTTGAGAGTAGTCTTGGGACAAAAACAGCCATGTGTGAACGCATCATTACACATACATAACGGCCGTTTAAGTGTTAAACCAAAACGTTAACTAAGCCCGCTTTTTTTTTATTCTTAGCATTACCAACGGTAGGAAATGTATAAAAACACGTGTCAAAAGTTTAAGAAAATGTCATGCTTACCAGACAGAAAAAAGACAACATTTTCTCTAGATATCTACTTACTTATTAAAAATACCTTACCTTGCTTTGATCATCCAAATAAAAATAAAAGCTAATCTCAATTTCAGTTTGTTTCCAACTCAACTGTAACACTGGAACTCAATGGGAATTTCTTACTAAAAAAATCCCAACTAGTAACACTGTTACCTGACTGTTACTCGATGGGAAACGTTACAGTTTAAAGTTTCACCTACTATTCGTTACATCCTTTGATCATAATCGTTAACGTTCACGGAAAATATATAAATGGTCAAAGGAAAAGCGTGCTATGATCGTATTAGTCAAACGGCATATTCATGACGTCTTGGTCCATTTACCCTCGGTTATTTGCCGAGCAATGCGAGGGGAAACCATTCGGTTAAAAGGTATCGAGTGGTTATTTCTGATGCTTAGAACAACTGGTAGCTACTACCTCTTGCACTAGCTTCGACCCGCGCTACCACTCGAAATAATCGAATACTTTCTAAAGTCCCGCAATTTTTTTAATATTTTACTAGAAAACCGGAACAACGTTCCTAGGTAGAGTAGGTAAGGTTCGTTCTTCCGGTCTTCTAGCATTTATGGTTGACAGGCTAATTAAGCTCTTGATCAAAGTGATCAAAGCTACGAGAAATGCTAAGCGATAATGTTGAAAATAAAACAAAAAATATTGGGTCTGGAGCGCAGTTTCAAACTCTTAACTAAGATTGTCAGAGCTTAAAGTCAAACAGCCACACATGAATCGTGGCTACCGTGACCGCGGGTAGATGACCCGTGAGCTGAAGCCACGGCAATGGGCCAAATTATGCCCGAGACCCTAACCTACAACTCTACAAAAAAAAAACATTTTTAACATGAGTGTCATTGCTGTCATTGTCAACATGCGTTTTATGAGTCATCAGTGCTGCCGAGCGTTGGAAAGTATTTTTCCACCACGCCATAGTTTCCTTACAAAGTTTGTCTTTATTATCAGCATCGGACAGACAAATTGACATACGTAATTATTTTTGTGATGTTAAACTAAAAGAGAGTATTCCAAGATGTTTTCCTGTTTACTATGATGTAAGATACATTCCATCTGAGTACGTATAATGCTTATTGTAATACTAGAGCGAAAATACATTTATTATTAGTGTCATTTTTGTATTACGAGTATTCATTATGCATTTATTTACCTACTCCAGCTGAAATTGTTCTGAGTTTATACGTTAATAAATAGAAAATTAGCTGTGAGTATTTACTTACTGCAGAGTGCTTTTAGAAATAAAATTACACGTTTATGTAAACCCTATCTGGTTTTTCATATCGATGGTTTATGCAGCATACTACTTACCTTTAAAATGTTTTAAAATTTAGTTGTTAATTAATATACTATGGTGCAAATGGTGGTGGTATAATATATGATATACCTACAAAACAACTAAACATAATGATTAATTGCATCTTACAAAGTTGTATTGATAAATGTGTGTTTATAAATACAATTTTGAAAATTCAATAAAGTAATTCAAAATCAAATCAATCAGTTATTAATCATAGAAGATACAGTAGAAATAATTAGGTTTTGATGGTATGTAAAGAATCATCGGTTCATACTATTGTTTCCTAACCATATTGGCAAAAAAAAAACTTGAGAAAAAAACTAAGTGCGTCCCTAGCTTACCGTTTGGTATGATTGAAGAGTGATTCAAGTAGAGTATTTTTTTCTATGGACCTGAAACAAACTACCTTACAGATACATTAAGTTTTTGCTAAGAAGTTTAATAACTTCATAATCAAACATAATTCACTGACCAGTAACTCTCGAAACGTGGGTTAGATTTTGATGATCTTACAAACTCATAGTCGGTATGGCGCTATAAGTCAATCAACAGTTGTTCCAATCCTGTGGGGCTATTCCTACGCGAGAGATGAGATGAGATGAGATTTTTTCTTGGTCACTCTCACACCTATCACGTTTTAAACAAGAGGAACAAGGATGAAAAAAGGTAAGATGAAAATCTCAAATCTCTGAATAGGGCCCCTGGTAGCAGCAGCCGGAATCTTAGACCAGAAAGTTTACGAATTTTTTTATTCTCCTTTATAATTTTTCAACGATTACGAGCTTAAGAACCAGCGTACCCAAACAATATGATGTAGTAAACGTGTCTAATTGTATTGTTTCTAAAACTTCATAGAAACCAAGAATAAAGTTTCAACAACTGTATAGTTATAGAGAAGCCACTTGTAAAGTTTCAACATATCCATAGAAACTCGTGTAAAGTTTCCTCTGCCTTGCTACGTATAAACAGTAGAGACAGAGGATGGACCAATTATTTTATGTAACTTCCTACTCTACCTTAACAGGATTTTCTGCCTTTGAAATGGAAAAACGAAACAGTAAATAGACCTGCCAATAGAAGCTGTTTTTATTGACATCTTTGATAAGACTTACCGCTTTTATGACAGAGACATTCATTCTTTATTTGCAGAAGCTTAACAGAATTTCTTCTTATTTTCATGCGATTTATTGGTAAATAAATTTATTATAGCAATCTCAGTTAACATTTAATAAAATTAGCTGACGGTAAAAGGTAAACGCTATACAAACTGATTAAATAGTTTTGCTAAATATCGTGTACCGATATTTAATTTATTGCTTAAGTATTTGCACATTAGAAAGGTGATCTAATCGAAATAGGTCAAAGTTCAAAATATGCATAATAAATATTTAGCCATAGTTATGATTTATTACCTTATTTATCGTAAACATGTCACAACTTATTTATGAGGTACCTCACATTCAGTTACAACGATTCTATACGTTTATAAGTTCCTTATTTGTTACTAAACTCTTCTATCTCTCTCTCTCTCTCTCTCTCTCTCTCTGTCGTGAAGAAGTAACAAATACTCTTACACTGTTATTATTCACATTTATTTTATTAGCGCGATCCGTGATTGATACGATAGTGCAACACTCAGCTTTTGACGCATGTGAAAGATAGCTTTGACATTTTGTAACGAGGTTCTCCTTCTTCTAGCACATGCACAAGCTTCACCACACTGCGCACCGCGCAGGCCAGTCTTGAACACGGAACACCGCGCGTGTGGTCGGTTAAACTGTATACCACGCCAACCCCACGGCACGGTGGCCGCGACTTTTGACTTGCCTACGCAAGTTGAAAAGATGGAATCGCTAAGGTAAGTACGCTCAGTTAAAGGTGTGCTGAGGTTTGTGTAATGGTAAGCCTATTCGTCGGCATCTTCATTGTTGAATTTCGTATTTAGTTCAAAGTAGTGTTAATCAATTCATGCTCTATGCTCTTCCACGTGTTTCTGTGCATTGTAACGAGTTGTAGGCTGGCAACTGGTAATGTATACAGCGGAAGCAGCCGGGCGAGCACAAGTAGCGCAGCGCGGCGCCGGCGCCTGCATTGTCCGTGCGCACGCCGCGCTGCCTCGCGACCCTTCTCCGTGGCAGGCTTTTATCATGCTGTCTATTCACGAGCTATGAACCTTCAATGTATCTTTACCGCTCTTTGTCTACACTAATATTTTAGAGAGGAAAGATTTGCATTTTTGTAACGTTAAACTCAAAAATTACCAATCCAATTTCAATAATTCTTTCACCATTAGAAAGCTACATTATCCCTGACCGTGACTTTTGTTAACATAAATCTTAAATTATTATTTAAGGGGAATACAGACAGAGGGGGGTTAGTTATTAAGTCTTAATCTAAGGTTAGGTTAAAGGTTTTCACTTATTGCATTGTGAGTACACCACGAGCAGACCAGCGACCCGCAAGTAGCACCCGATCACGAGTATGACGCATGTGCCAGCCATCGCTCTCCTCAACCATATTTGAGGGAAGAGAACGACCCGACACACGACGCCGCCGCAAGAAGGTGCCTTCGATAGTGAGCATGAATGCTCGAGATGGACCCACAATTTATATAAAAAGATAACAATGTTTGTATGTTTGGAACGAATAAAATTAATAAAACTACCGGTCCGATTTAAATAGTTCGTTCACCATTATTTAGATAGCTACATTATACTTGAGTGACTTGCTCCCGTTTCAAATAACCTACTATATGCAACGCGAGCAAATCCGCGGGCAGAAGAGCTAGTATAGAAGTAAAGTGATAATTACTAACGCCAACAATCAACACACTGTCACATGTTACAAATTTATCACAAAATATAGAGCTGCTGAAAAGCGGTAAAGTGTATCTCCAAAATGTAGGAGCTTTCTCGGCTTTAGTTTACTCTACTGCTCAAAACAAACAAGGCTTTTGGAACATTTACTTCAATACATTGTGACCTGACTGTAAACCGTCTGAATTCATACAGAACTCTGAATTTAAGTTGAAATAAAGAGGATTGAGTTTATTTATTAACTTTGTTTCCCACCAACTTTTATTTGTCTTAATTTTTATTATCTTTAGAAACCTACTTCATAACATAACACAGGGTTTTAGACTCATACCCATTTTGATTCGTTTGCACGTTTTATTAAACACTCATGGCTAGAATCTACGGTGGCTAAACCACAATTAAAATGCCAATCGAAAATGATAAATGGAAGCAATATGAAACGTAACGTAACACCACCTATACATATACAAAGAGGTTGTATAGGTAACCTACAATTCTGCAACACAACAATATTTCTGTTTGCTTGCGCGTACAAAGTGCCAATATGCGAACATGCATTTTCTGATCCTTGGGTTTTATCGGTTTTTAAAATAAATTTGAGCGCAAACACTACTTCGTGAACACCTGCCGTAAATGTGAGAGGTGTTTGATTATTAGACATTTTGCTAACTGTTTTTGGTTGGTTGATTACAAAATTCATTCAAAAAAGTTTTGCTAATTACATGATTTGATTGTAGGCCGAAAATCGACCCGCCCAACAGTGTAGTGGTTAGGTATGATCCAAGCTTCTGAGGTTCTGTAATTATCTACGAATATTTTTAAATCTTAGTTGGTTATTAGATGTTAGACCTACAAAATAAATACCTAAGTCCCTAATATGAGTTAAAACTGTCCTAACACAGAGTAGAAACCTACAATTAAGTTTTTCAGTAAAACCATTATTAACACAAAATGCTCTTATTTGAAATTGTTCTTCCAATACTGAAACGAAAAGTCTTGACAATTAACAAGAGGTATGTATACATATATGGGTAAATGTATGTTTAAGAGGAAAGGTTTGTAAGTTTGCATGTATTGACAAAAATAATCTCCGAAATATAACCCAATTTAAAAAACATCTTTCACCAACAAAGAGCTCGACAATCACTAAGGCTATGAAACTTGAGCGAAGCCGCGTACAGGAGCTAGTCCCCACATAAACGGGCGTCACAGACACCGTCTTCATTAATCACGTGCGTCGTAACGAGCCAGCAGAGGAGAACAATTGCGCTGAACACGACATTTACACAAAAAGTGGATAATTAAATGTAAATCCGGTGACCTTGTCGGGTGACAGGCTAGGATCGTTTTCCGTTCCGTCACACTGTTCCGGCCGCGCGGCCGGTTGAAGAAAGCATGCTTGACTTTTCTTCCTACTAATATTTAACCGCGAAATAAAATGAAATTTTGAAATGAAATGAAATGAAATGTTTGTATGTTTGGATGGATGGATGTTTGTTTCTCTTTCACGCCAGAACGGCTGAACAGATCTGGATGAAATTTGGCACAGAGATAGATTATAGTCTAGAATAGCACTATTACACTATATTTATATTTTTAACCGCGGGGCGCATCTAGTTAGAAATAAAGTAGACAAACATATGTTTTTTATACACACTGCCAGTTCGACCGCATAGTTAAGTTTGTAAACAAATAGAAAATATTATGGCAAACCAACTTACGCGTGCATGCTTTCAACGTTTCGATCTGATATACTAGCTGCGCCCTATGGTATCACCCGCTATCCTAAAGTAACCATTTTTTTTTTTATAAAATGGAGGTTATGTTTTAATCGAGGGTAGAAGCTATCTAGAGGGTAGAGCGATGATAACTTAGTTGGAGAAAGCCTGCCTCTCAAGCCAGAGGGAGCGGGTTCAAACCCAGCCTATGGCACGCACCAATGTGTTGTTCATTGTGTGACGATATGTGCGTATTGTATGTCATCTGGTACATGACTGGAGCCCAGTGTATGGCGACAGGCTCGCCCCCTGTCACATTTGGGACTAAATATCGTCCGGCGAAGTGTGGGTCTTGTATTACACCTATGCCAGCCCCCTCGGGGGAAAGGCGTGACGATATATGATTTCTCAGACCCTGTTCGCAGGGACTACATCAAACACACATTCTTGACATTCTTTCGTGTTTCATTCTTGTCGCGTGAGTTTCTTGATCACTCTCACTCCTATGAATTTTCAAACGAAAGAGACAATGACAAAAAAATATCTCGACTTCGAAAAGAATAGGGCTTGAGGTAGACAATAAGACAGATTCAGGGTCGCTCAATCGGAAGACCGAGTGGTTATGACATTTACGACATCCCTGCTTCTGGCTAGGACACGATAAAAAGCGCAGAGAAATCGCGTAATGTAATACCTAGGCATTTTAGTTTACCAGTATGGAAGTTAGTACCTACAAGTGGATATACCTATTGGTTTATACCCGAATTGTATTTCGGTGATGACGTCACATAGGTGATCGTGGCGTATTTAAAAACTACCCCTTAACACCCACACGATATTTCATAATATATATAAGCTACAGTGTTTTGTCGTCAAAATAAATTTAAAAAAAAAGAATAAAAATACACTGTTGAACTACTCTGAAGTTTTTTTTTTAATTATTTTGTTTTATTTTGATAGTATTTCGTTTATTAATTAGATGGACATCCAAGCTACTTGCAATAACACCTTCTTTTTACCCGACTGCGCAAGAAGGAGGGTTATGTTTTTCGAGTGTATGTAAGTACACACATATGTCTGTGGGTATGTATGAGGTTTCTTTGGCACGCTCTACAGCCTAAACAGCTTGTAGGATTTCGACATGTGAGCTGTCATTTGAATCGTCTTGATAGTGGAAATTCCTAGGACCGCATAGGGTACAATATTTTCCCGTGGGTTTATGTTTTTCTTTTAATAATGTTACTTGTTGACTTTACCGTTGTAGTAAAAGTTTTCTTTACCTGCAGGTCTGTATATTTTACGCCAATGTCACCCACACTGCTCCAGCAGACACTAGTTGATTCTACGAGAAGAAAATAAAGAAAAATATAACCGAGAGACGATACTCGGCAATTCCTTTCAAGATGTCTATTTATCCACATTAAGAAACAAACTTGGCGATCTAAACTGAACTCTATTTTTAAAGGGAAAAGTTATGAATTCTACTGTCTTGCTCAAACTATATTCTTTAGAAAGTTTGTAAGGAAAATACAACTTATATCGAAGTGGGTTAGATAAATTTTTGTTTGCAAGTGAGTTTGAGGTCAGTGGAGTGAGTTCTAGCAACAGGTTATATCGATCGGGGCGCCATCTATAATTGTAAAGTAAACTATGATGCCGGTTCGACAAGTTTTTGTTTGTTGACTTTTGCTGGGAGTTTCTCGGGATAAGTATAATAAGGTAAGCTTGTGACAAAGAGGCTCATGGTTTTATTTTTAACCCCTGACGCAAAAACGATAAGTTTTAGGTGTGTGTATGTGTGTGTGTGTCTGTCTTTGGCATCGTAGCTTCCGAACGGATGAACCGATTTCGATTTTGATTTTTTTGTTTGAAAGGTAAATTAATCTAGAGTGTTCTTAGCTAGGTTTGATGAAAGTCGGTGTTGATGAAACTCGATGTCGAGGGTTTTTCAATTTTTAATTTAAACGTAATGTTACGTAACGTTAAAAAAACCCCCAAAAATATCACGATAAGGATTTAAGGGAAATTAGGACTAAAAATCGGCCAAGTGCGAGTCGGCATCGCGCACGAAGGGTTCCTTACCATTATCTATAACAACGACAAAATAATCATAATATAGACCCCTTAAATATTTATTTTAATCTGTTTTTTTACTATTTGTTGTTATAGCGGCAACAGAAATACATCTTCTCTGATCAACTGTCTAGCTCACACTCTAACTGTCACAGGCCTGGTGACAGGCGGACAGACAGACAGATAGACGGACAGACAGACAGATAGACGGACAGACAGACAGATAGACGGACAGACAGCGGAGTCTTTAGTAATAATAGGGTCTCGTGTTACCCTTTGGGTATCCGGATCCTTAAAAAATTACCACAAAGTCAAGTCCGCTCACTATAGCCATAGTGTAATGTCGGTAATTGTTTAAATAAATAACTTTTATAAACCCGAGCGAATTATTCGAAAGAGTTTCATTACCTATGATAATAGTCAGTATAAACTCAAGTGGTTAGCGCGTCACGAGCATAATGCGAGCATGAGCAAACAATACTGTTGACTTGAGCAATGAAATGAAATGAAATGAATCAAGAGAAGCATGTATACTGGAACCATGACACCTGATGAGAAAGATATTGATCGATATAATATCGCACCCATAGAATAGGGTCTCTGCTATTCAAGCGTGCGATATTATATCGATCACTCTCTTTCTCGTCAGGAGTCATGGTTAGGAATGTCACTCTCAGTGTTTAATGACATATGTATTCTCAAAATATCACAAAGTCCAAAATGTCACATCCTTGTCAACCACACTGTTGAAACAGTGTTAGAATGTTTTTCGCTTAAGAATACGGTTTGTTTGTCAAAATAAAGTATGCAAAATACTATTGGTTTCATCAACAAAAAAACCGTTATTTTGTTCAGTAAATAATTTTATTTTCTGAGATTTGGGATATTTTATTTGCGACTACTCTGACACATATAAAATCCTTGAAGAAATAAAATACTGACTTGTTTTACTTCCCACACTTAGTTATAAAATAATTATGTACTCAATAACTATACCTACTTAAGTTTTTATTAGAAAAATGGGCTACCTTTCACGAATGTGAGAGTGACTGATATAATAACGTCCACCCGAGAATTGAGGTCCAGCGCATTAAGAAGGCACCTGTAATAGATTCCGTTGCACTATCCTCTAATCTGACAGCACTAAAATAACCTACCTCTCTTTTTATTTAAATATGTTAGAAAAGGATAACAACAGTTGTAGAGATGTGATGTTTACTACTGCGCAAAAGTCTCACACATTCCCCTCCAGTCTCGACTAATTCCTGTCTTCCGACATTTGCTGACGTACCCTCGTGATTGTGTCAAGATATTTAAAGATCTTTTTCTACGACATACCTACCTTCAATTGACTGAAATATTTAAAGATTTGTTATTGGATTATTTGATTAGATGGATTATATGATTGGATTTTTATTTTTATCATTAAGTACATATTTTTTGTACGAAATTGGGGTTTCGTGATTACGATCCCAAAGTCAAATTTGACAGTGGAGTACGACACTATAGACCTTATTCAGAACGCTAAATTACTAATCTAAACAAACTAGCCAAAAATATACTTGTCCTTGTTATTGCTGCGTGTTAGACAAGGACATCAATACTTTTAGCGATTTCAGATTTAGCAATTTAGCGTTCTAAAAAGATCTATTCTAACCTCTAATTCGGACTTTGGTCCTGACGAAAATTACAACGATTACAACAGCAATTTCGTTGACAAACTTTTCCACTATCATTTCGTAGTGCCTGCGCCTGCGCAGGGGCTTATTACCGCGGCCACGAGCGGAACAATGCCAAGGTCGTGCGACAACACCCGACGCGACGCGACGCTGCCTCTATTAACAATGTTTTGTTTAGCTTTGCGTAATAAGACCCGGTGTCATCGAAACTTGAATGCGCAGTTCGATGTTTGTTAATGTTTCGTTTTTCATCTGTTTTGTTAGATTGGGTTTGATGTTGCGTAATAAGATTTGTACACGATTATTGCTTGTTGTTCTTATTTTTCGCTTTTTAGCGTTAATTTCTATAGTTAGCTTTTCCGAGTATTTTTTCACTGTGTGTAAATTGCAATTTTCAGCCTTCGTCATCCTTGCTTTTATATATTATAAAATGATATCAATCATTAAAAATAATATTGAGAATGTAACCTCAAAACGTAGAAATTTTCAGTGTATTTATTGAAAATATTACGTAAAAAGCGCCCGATCGCTACAAAACTCTACAACTACAAATCGAGCTCTATGATATCAAAACTTCAAAGTAAATGTAGAGATATTGTGCACGTAACTATTGTATTTTGCAATGCGCAAGAAAACTTTACCAAACACCTCGTGCGCTTGTCAAATGCCAAATCTAGAGTAAGAAACCAGCTAGCCTGCGGCAGCGTCGCTTGCGCAGCGAGTGCAGACTGCGGGCACGCCGCGGCTTACTCCCAACGACCACCAACAAAACGGCCACGAGTGGTGGTCGTTAAAACAATATTTTTATTTTCATAGAAATCATAAATAATAAAATAATACATTCATAAAATAATATATTTTTGTGCCAACAACCGAACGAAACTGCTACTACTGATGATAACTACAGTCAAACCGATAGAACTCTAAAATGGAAAACCAATTTTTGATATTTTTTACAACGTAACATAAATATGTATAAACTTTTCCTAACGGCCACCACTGGTGGCTGTTTTGGTAGCGATCGTTAGAAGCAAATCCGCCACGCCGCGTCCTTGCGAACAGCAGCGCTAGACTGGACCTTTAGCGATAGACAAACTGGCGTCTAAACTAGACAAAATCGTGGATTCGTCTATGGTCTGAACAAAAATGTCGACAATTTAAAACGTAAGTTTAGCGATCGACTAAGAAACGAAAAGATTTGCACTGCTGTTCCGTGAAAGGCGATCGGTTACACACGACGCGATTAGGGTTACCATCTCATATCACACTACAGTATAACTATAGCTATCTGCACGCGGCTGCGCTCACGTTTCATTGTTTCAGTTATTGTGTAGGTAGCTGTATTTGTATTAGAAAAATAAATTTAAAATCGACCCAGTAGTTGCTCGACCCAGTAGTTGCTCACTTGACCAGTAGTATCTTTATTTTAATACACACTAATTTAAAAAATGTTAATCGTTTCCGACGCCTGTAATATAATGTTATTGCTTATTTTTACTGATAATTATTATAAGCTCGAAAGTAACTTCTTCTGTCTGTCGTTGTATGCTTGTCACAGCTAAACGGACAGATTTTGATAATTAGGTAGTACGGTATTCCATGAGGAAGGTTTTCAGACACTATTTTCTGAATAAACGCGAACGAAGTCGCGGGTAACAGCTAGTATTTATATAATTCAGTGCTCAGAATTCCCATTACGACTGTTAAAATCTACTCATCGCTTAATATGGATATTAAAATAAGGCCACAATATCCGCAATTTAGTAACATTTATGTACTTGCATAGCACAACTACGCAATTCTTAAATCACTGACTCTTAGAAAACAGTTTCATGATTACACATTTTTATTAATATACTTTAAAACAAAGGAGTGAAATATGATACAAAATCAATCGATTCGATTCCCACCTAGGGCAAAACATTTATGTAATGAACATTGGTGTTTGTTCTATGTCTGGGTGTTAATATTTAATTGAGTATGTATTTAAAAATACCTAAGAATGTATATCAGTCTCTGACAGCCATAGTACAAGCTTTGCTTAGTTTGGTGTCAGGCGACCGTGTGTGGAAGTGTCCCGAATTTATTTATTTATTTAATCTTTCGGTAGGCAACTTTTCTATATTTAGTACTATAGCGACCCGCCCCGGCTCCGCACGTTATGTAGAGAAGCGATAGAATAAACAAAGATCATGGTATAATAACATACTCCGCCAGGTATAGCATTCAGAAACACGTAGTGACGTCATTCGATGCTTAAGCAAGACCGAAATAAGTAATTTAGAACAAGTTCGAAAGACGCGTATGACGATGACGTCATTAGGTGTTTGATCAATGCTAGACCTTGTTTTTTTGTTTAATAATAGAGATAATGGTATTTCGTAAAAACTAATTAAAAAATCAGTTGTTCATTTGCACCTTATTAATTACTAAACTATTTAGGAGTTTGAGTATAAACATTGTACAAGCGCGGTCGAAGCCCCAGCCTCGGTTCCGTCTGAGCCCAGCAAACGAAGTCCTATCAGCTAGTCAGCTGATGCCCGGGACTTCGTCGTAGTCACACTATCACATAACACAAATAAAGGCCACAGTTTGTGAGTGTGTAAGTGTGTATGTTTGTTACTTCTCGCTCAAACGGATGGACAGATATTGATGAAATTTGGTATGGAGGCAGCTTATACTCTGGATGAACACATGGGCTACTTTTTAACCACGGATAAAATGGCAGAGCGATTTATAAATTAAACGTTTACCTTTATTACGACAGGTATTTGTCTACTTTCTTTTGCAAAGACACTATTATTATGCTACACTACTACTACACTACTATTATTATCTCGTCACAGAGCACGCGGTCCGCAAAAGTCGAATTTCCGAAAATCGACCTTCGCTTACGTAATACAGCGTTGCTTATCGCATGTTTGGAAAATGACCTTGAATTTAGAAAAAATCTAAAACGTCAACCTTATGTATGCAGAACAGAGTTAGGTACTTTTCGCATGTCGTTCGCAGACCTGTCGTGTGAGGCACTTGGCAGGTTATGCTGAGGTAGATTTTGACTTCTGGCAACCCTAGCACTCCACACGATATTTTAGAATTTCGTGCGGCGCTGTCGCTCGAAATATTGCGAATGCTTTCATTATCGATAGAACCAGAGATAGGAATTGCTGCAATATCTCAGTAGGCAGACTTACTCTTAGTTCATAAACATATACCTAACTCATAACTTTTAGGTATCCATAATGTATTTCAGAACGGTGTTGCTCTACCCATCAAAATGAATAACTTTTGGAACGCGAGTTTGATACTCTCGTGAATAAAAAATTCGAGTCTCCGTACAAAATAAGCTAGCATGTTCTTAAAAGGTGCTTCGGACAATTAATACACTCATAGCCATTTCCTAAATTGGAAATTTCGCTCATGGCCCAGATTTTGAGGTGGCAAAATGTACTATAGCCAAACTAGTCACGACATCAATTTTTTCATGGAGCCCAGATTTTGAGGTGGCAAAATGTACTATAGCCAAACTAGTCACCAGATTATTTTATTCATGGAGACTCATGCTGTTTTTCTCGAATTTAGCAAAAAGCGCTAAAGCGCTTTCGCCGGCATACTCGCAGAATGTTGCAGAATGTGGAATGACATTTCCCGAGAATCTTTCCGTCGAGGAACGTTTTAAAAAGGGTGTGTATAAATTTCTTTCCGGATTGGCAGTGCATCAACAGCTGCTAGAGTTGCAGGTGTCAAATGTAAATTTAATATGTAACTGTAACAACAATTTGAGAGTTGTAATAAACTTACATTATTTTGTAAGTTTATTACAACTTACAAATTGTAAGTTTAAAATTGTTTAATTTAATTTACATATTGTAAGTGTGTTTTGTATGTACTTACAAATTTGTAAGTACATTAATTAATATTTTTTCTTTAGCACACACCACCGTCCATGCTTAATCATAATGTTTTTATTCCATCCAAAGGTTGTCTGGAAGAGATCGCTCTTAAGCGATAAGACCGCCCATTGCGCCTATATTTTTGAGTGTTTAGTTTAGATTTATTTTGTATATGGTGACAATAAAGAGTTATTGTATTGTATTGTGTCAATAGGTGGCGGTCACCGTTTACCATCAGGCGGGCCGTCTGCTTGTTTGCCACTCTTGTAAATAAAAAAAAGTAGTACTATGACAGGTAGAGCCTTGCTGGAATAATAATAATAATAACCAATGATTTCAGGGTTGTCATAAAATAACAACATCCTCTACACTCTTCCGACACACTTTGTAAAAGTTATTACTGCCCAGCCGGCGCCAAGTAAAATAATTGACATAACATTTGAAAGCAATTAGTCATCCCACCTTTTATCTTCAATGAATCAGTAAAGGAGTAATCCGATAAAAATAACACCTCGAAATTATTATTAAGGAAAAAATCGCCAAATACGATTCGGTAAATAAATGTTATAACATGATTAGGAAGCTCCTCGGGAAGGAAAATATTAAAAATAATCTTGGTTATTTTTTAAGGTTGAAATTCCGCTCGTCCGATTATAATATCAGTATTTTAAACGTTTATCTATTCCCATAATTTTGAATAACCTTTTGGGTATTTTGGGTGCTTTTTCCCCATTTTTTAAGCAAGATTATGTGGCATATTAATTTAAAAAAAGCTAGGCATTTAACACAGACTTGGGAAAAAGATCAATGGACCAGGATTTTTAGCGGGACACCGAAAAGGTGGGGTTGTAATTTTGTACCTATGATTTTCTAAAACGTGTGTTTCTTCGAGTGCTAAAGTGTAATAATAGTGGATTATTAATCTTTATCGGTTCTTTAACGTCCAAGAGTGTGGGCAAATTATACAAACATTGCGAAACCTGAATTTTTGTGTTCTCAACAAAACCACACTAGAAGTTTCAGTAAAGTACCCACCACTTTACTGAAATGAAGAAACGGGAAAAAATCCTAGTTATAATCATCACTTCTTCATTATCACTCGTCACTTTGACAAAACTATAAAAGAGAAACCAGTTAACTTTATAGGCTTGCGTTTGGCCGCCAACATGCATTTATAAAAGCAGTGATGCGGCCTACGATGGAGCACTCTTGCCTAGAAGAAACCGATTCACTCAAGACTTGAAGACACCCAGATTATAAGTGTCAGGAAACACACACTCTGACAGAGTATTCACACTCTAGCGGTCCGTATAAGAAATGAGAAACCAAAGCGTTTTGTGCGCTCACAAATGCACAAGACGTGCGAAGCCAAATTCCCCTGCATGGGGAAAAAAACGACACATTAAGTTTCAGTGGCCTTGCTTGACCGTAGCGCTGCAACGCACGCTAGTAGGCATTATGACGTCACATCCGGTGGTTCCATCAACTGCCAGCTATGTCATGATTACTGCCATTACAATGATTGTTGAAGAGCATGTTTTCTTTTTTATCTGAAATGATGAACAATCGTCCGAAGTAATAAATTAGCGTTTGGTTTTCCTCCTGGGCTATAAATAACTAAACCTGTACCTACTGTACTCGAAGTTTGTATCTAAATGAGATTTATTTTCTGTTTCTTGGAAGAATAGTGAGAGAATAGATATCATGATGGAATAACCATTTTCAGGGTTACCTAAGTAGTAAAACAAGGAACTCCTATTGTGTTTTGTCCTTCCGTCTGTCTACCTTTCAACTAAGTAATGGAATGAGCAGTTCACTCGCCCTGATGGTGAACGTCATGCTTGTTCTGAAGTTTTTTTTACAGTAGATGCAAATTTTAAACTTAAACCATTCAAAAGTCGAAAGTCGAAAAGCCCTCCAACATCTCTATACACTTGCAATAAGTTCATTTGTTCCGCATAAAAAAATCTTGCTTTAAAAAAATATCTTACGCGGTCCCAAAGGAACTGTTAACTTTTTCGGGATTAAAAGTATGTCCCTATGTCCTTTGTTGTATCTCAGACAACGTGTATGCAAAATTTCATGATGATCGGTTGATTAGTTAGGGCGTGAAAGCGTTACGAACAAACAAACGAACAAACTCACTTGTTTGAGTGAGAAGGATTGTGTTGAAATAACTCTCGACAAATTGATTTGAACTCGCCTCGAACGGAGACCTCACATTTCTGCACAATTTCTCGTCCGATGTAGCTCATATATAAACTTTACAATCGTATTGAGGTAAGCTACTTTCCTGTACAATACTTAATGAAGATCGGATCATCGATACTCAAACTATCGTCGAAAAATGCATGCTGAGTTTTCGCAGTAGACTCCGAGCCTGCGCTTTGCTTAGTCAATACTCAAGCTCACAAACATTGGATTAGATTTTTTCTCAGTGCTATTCTTACAAGTCGAGATATTTTTTGTCTCTATCTCTCTCGTTGCAAACGTCAAAGGAGTGAGAGTGACCAAAAAACATATCGTCAAGTATAGGGCCTGGGAAGGTAGACCCACTTATTCTGATGCGTGAGATGTTATCTTGGTCACTGACATTCCTAAGACTTTGCAAAAGAAAGAGACAATGATAAAATATATTTTAAAAACCGCTTGACCGATTTCGATAAAATTTATACGGGACCACCTGTAAAGTATAATCTACCAAACCAAAAAAATAATGCGTGGATTCCCTCCGCGCGGAAGAAGTGAAACTTCTGTGTATCCTTCTTTCTCTCTCCCTCATGCTTTGAAATATTGGACGCTACTCGTTGCTAACGCTCGAGTGCCACGCATTCGCTCTCGCTCTGTCTCTTTCTATTCCCCCTCCCCAGGAGCGTTAAACGTTTAACGCAACGTTATTGGAAGTCGCATTAAAAGTTTCACTTCAATATATACGGACTATATTTTTACTGCAATGCTTGCAATTTGTCGACTGTAGTCCGGCTATCATCAGCCATGTTAGAAATGTATAAACATATGGCAGGGCCACACTCATAATATTGCCAGAACAGCATTGCAGCAAAACTTTGCCCCGTCTAGGAGCACCCTAAGAATAGGGCGTCTATTAAGTTGTAATGCTATAATATACCTAATTTTGCTTAACCAACCTTCTCAACTTACTCGCCGGTAACTGGACCTGTTACCTGTAGAGTCAGGTAATAGTCACCTATAATAACAGGTCCTGTTATTACAGTTATCTTACTAATATTACTTTATAAATGCAAAAGTTTGTAAGTGAGAGTGAAGGCTTGTGTGTACTCTTGTGTTTGTTACATTTTTACACTTAGACGAAATTTGGCAAGGGAGTTACTTAAAGGCTGGATTATCTTAAACTTAAATGCTAAAAATCTGAAAAATCTGCTTAAACAAAAACATAAAAAAGAACTTCTCCTTTTTTTAAGCCAGTTAAAAATAATTGCTCCCATAAAATCACGAGAGAATCCGCAGGACGGAGCTAGTAATATTATACATTACGAGGTTCATGAACCTAAAACAAGCTTCTTGGGAAGGGTATTAATTCTATGAGACAACATTTCAAAGGCTCTCACAGGGCTAGTTAACATCGTTAAAGTAATATTATGCCTGTTGGTTTTAAAAACCTTGTTAAAAAGCGGTTAAGTAACAGGTTGTGTCATTCACTTCAATGATCTTCATTAACGTCTTATCGCTGCAGACTATAGTTATAAAAAGTCTGTTCTGTATGCATTTCTGTGCAGTACCTATCAGGCTTGGTTCTGTTTTAATAAAATCAACCATTTTTATGTGGACTGTCTGTACGAAAAGTTGGGTGGTGGAAAGGGAAATGTGCCAATCTCCCCGTTAGAAGCTGGCACCGGGTCTACTGGTAACAATGAAACTATATTTCCTATCTGCCCCACAAACTGAACAAGGGCACCGGGGGGAAGGGAGCCAGTAAGGATGCAAGTCAGGAAGTCAATCAGTTATACGGATGACTCGTGAGGAAATTGTTACGTATGGAGCAGTTCGTGTCTTTGGATAGTGTGATTAATTTGTTGTATCTTACATCCAGCTGAGTACCATCTGACCGAGCTCATCTGATGGTAAACGCCACACATACCACTAAAATAACATTTCAGTGCTACGCAACTCAACTAAACAGTTCAAATACTGATGGCATCGCAATGCACACGTCACACGCCAAAATTCGCTTAGATATACTATAAAACTCCCAACAATGTTCAACTAACACCTGCAACTTTTTTAAAGCGTCAAATTTCTCACCCTGTATGAATACAACATGAAATTAATTGCATATTTCTCATTTTCACGTGCAACAAGTAAATCCACGAGCTAGTGCCAAGTAAAGTTGACTCGTCGTCCTTCGGCCCTGGGCAACTTTTGTCGCGGTGCAACGACCCGGAAAACCTTTTATGGAACACACGTAACGTGCGCCGGAGTGGACTCTGCGGTGTAATGAAAACTTATTTTTGGTCGTAACCGATGACTTGATGCAATCTTATCGGGTCTTGACAATGAAGGAATATTTGGGGTATAATATATTTATTAACTGATAGCCCGATGGGTTTGGAGGTTTGAAAAGATTGGACGGTGCTGGCTCAGAATAGAACCGGAAATAATTGGGAAGACCTTCGCCTGCGGGACAAGCATGGTTGAATAAAAAAATCAAATCTGTGTAATTTTGCGAAAGGTCCGATGTTTTGTCAAACTACTCGTACTTTTGGGTGTCTTCGTGCTTGACCAGTCATATAAAAACCTAACTTACTTGGTAACAAGTTAGTTTGACCTGCCAAAAAAAAAGTCCACCTACTCAGTCCACACGAATCGGAAAACTCCTAAAAGTAAAAGAAAAAAATAAAAATGTCTTTTTCTCAAGTTCAGTCTTGTACGTAAAACTTAGTCCAACTTGTACGATATAAATAGTCCTACCTCAACACGACATGAATTACCTAATGACCGGCACAGAGTGGAGTTGGCAGCGCTGTTGGCACCTCTCCAACATTTCGGCGCTACCGGGTTGTCGCGTACCTGTGGAGTGTGGAGTGCGGACCAACTTTGATGTTTCCGACCTTATTTATAGATATTTGACTAGTATCAAACGCCGGACACTCGACTAAATCTAAATACAAAAGTCGCGTTCTAGATACTTATTACACAGACACTACACATGTCGTTTTTGTACACGCGCAATTGTTAGTGAACTCTAAGGTTGTCACCGTATGAATAATTATTGTACTTACTAGGTATACGAAGCTCTAGTATTTAAGAGTTCCGTGACGTTCTGAATTTTCCATACAAACGCGCTTGTGAAATTTCTTAGAAACTATTGGTCAGATTATGATGAAATTTGGCATGTACAATTAAATAAACTATATCTCCGCCCTGTGTTCTTGGTTTTTTTTAAAAACGTCCTTAAGATAAAATAAAGCTATGAAAAATATCCGCATTTGTAAGGGGTCACTTTCAACTGATTTATATAATAGATAGATAAAGCAAATCACAAATGCCGTTATACTCGTATAGGGAGGTTGTTTACATCATTAGCTTTTAAATAAATCCATTATAAATGGAAAATTCTTTGCTATTTAAGATTAATTAGAGAATTGCGAAAGTCATAAAAATGATTTAAATTGCATTTTTTCACTCTGTAGTTATCTTTAGAGGCTCATCAGTATCTTTACAAGCTCTCTTTCCTTGTCGTCTCCTTTTCGGCGAAATGGCAATAGAGAATATTTAGTCAATGCGAAATTAGATTAAAGTGGTCGCTGGACTCTTAACGTGGGCCACTCAGCTCCCTTACCATGAGTTTTGATAGTTACAAAAACGTTTTTCGTTTTCGTTTGGTTCCATACATTTCAATAAAGCGCGTCTGGCGGAAAAGTGTAGGAACTAGTGAGCCAGGGAGCTGAGTGGGAAGAATTATGAAAAGCGCTACCTACCTAGTTTTAATAGCTCAGGATAAAATGTATAGCTCGCAGGTATGTACCACATACCTAATTTATTTTTTTGCTTCGCATAAAAATATGTACTTTTTAGCAACAAGTTAAATATACAGAACCTCTCAAGAGTTCATTGAACTCATCAAAATGAACCATTTTTACTATAGGGCGAACTCTGAAAGCGCGACAAAAAATCAACTGTTGCACACCTAAATTTTGTCTCAGGCCAATGAATTGTTTGTATGGAACAGCTGATTTTTTCGCGATTTCAGGATTGGCTTCACAGTAAAAGTTTTCATATTGATAAGTACAATGAAGCCTTTAAAGGTTTTTGGTAACATACCTATAACCCTGTATTATAACGAAAACCTTGTAACCAGCCACACTTCGCAGTTTAATATTGTATCTTCAGCAGAGCGGCAGCTCAGTAAGGTTATCTAAAAGGGACTTTATGTCACAATGTTTTATACTATTCTTTATTTCGGTACACCACTTCGAGGCGGCCAGGCTCAGAGCTTATAATTGTACGAAGGTCTTAATTGAACAGTATTACCCCTGTTTCAGTATTCAACACTGGAAATTTAGCGTGTGATGGATGTTATTTCGCCGATCTACTGTTAAACACAAAATTATACATAGTTCCTTTAAAGCCTATAGACTTATAATAAATCATCCATGTAATCATATGATCAATTTTCTTGTGCCAGTTGGTACTGACTGCATTTATAAGTGCGTCAAATGCTCTCTTACAACATTTGATGAACGCCGCTCGCGTGACTGCGCGGGCGCACTCTAAGCGACGACCAGAATACAGGTTTTTCGTGTTAAAATTGTAAGTACGTTATCACTGCTTATTCCACTACCTACTCCTCTAACTCTCTTGGAGATTCATTGAAATTGTTGGATCACAAATCCCTCGATATCAGTTTTTACGTTTCTATTAACTCTTCGTCAACTGTTCAATAAAACACAAGTTAGCATGTTACTATTTTGTTTGTTTTACATTCCTTTTTCATTTACATAAAACAAGCATGTACAATAATAATTGATCATGTCCTTAATGTCGTATTTGAGGTCAATATTTGTAATTTTTAGTTCTTTTCGTATTTAAACATTTGTGGTGGTCTGACGTTAATACGTAGAGGCGCGTCATTGGGCGCCTTTGATTTTGGGTTTTTCAGTCATAAGATAAGATCTTTAGTTCACACGCTAAAGGTACTCACGCCTGGTTTTCTCTAAGTACATAGGTCTAGGTCTATCCACGCTCACAGTCTAGCTCCACTCGCTCGCACGATCGGGATCACGATCCGTATATAATGCAAGATTCGTGATTCACACCATTACAAATACACGCCTCCTTATTACGACTCTTAATTATGTCTTATTATTTTAATGCTCATGTGCTTTTTTTGTTTGTTCTCAAGCATCCATACTAATATTTTAAAATCGTAGCTCTGTCTGTTGACTGTCTGTCTGTTTGTTTGTATGTTTTTCACGGCTAAACAGCTAGAAGCACTCACAGCATTTCAAGAGAAAGGATTTGGATACTATTTTCTGAATAAACGTGAACGAAGTCGCGGGTAACCGCTAGTATAAAATAAAACCTCGATCTGTCAATACTAGAGTCTATACAAGATACCCACTGACAACCATCATTTAAGTTTTTCAGCCCTTAAAAATCGTCTGAAACTAGTCTTTTGATAAAGCTAACTTTTCGACTTGGGACGGCCGACTGGCCTTCGACCTGTTGGCAATCCCAGGTATGCCCTTTTCACGGCACGATCCTCTCCCATCCGTTCCAAATGTCCGAGCCAGCGGAGTATAGATGGAAAGATGAAGTAGCTAAAGACCTGCGAGAACTGGAAATTGATGCCTGGCATGAACTAGCTCAAAACAGAGAAGAATGGCGCGTCTTAGTATCGGAGGCCAAGACACGGTTTGGGTCGCTGCGCCAATAAGTAGTAGTAGTAGTAATTTTTCGACAGAAATTGCACTTCAGTATGAAATAGTCTGAATCTACGTTATTTGGACTGAAACTCTATACGAGTTAGTACTTACTCGTTATCTTAGCACAAACACTTCTTATAAACTTAGCTCCTGAGTTTCGTACACAACTCAGAGTATGTTAGTTTACCAAGCAAGTATTTTGTGTTTAGTTAGTTAGAAGTTAGTTTATCTTACCTCATATTGGAAGGTAAATGGTCGCACTGACGTCTAGCAGACTAAGTTGGTCGAGAGGATTTCTTTTAGCTTCTATCACAGTTTCTGTCGAGCTTGTTTACCAACATTGCACTGCGTTGTTAGCTCTACGAGTAAACGAAAGTAAACAGCGTAAAGTCTAAGTTCAATTGGTTCTGTCTAAGTGTAATGGCTGGTATTATGGCCATCGGGCCGTCTCCTTGTTTGCTATGTCTGGCATTAAAAATCCTGAAGCCTCTTAGAATACGGTCTCGACATCTTTTGTATCATTTCTTATTTGACTGCCTCGGTGGCTCAGTTGGCAGTGAACCTGCCCTTTGAGCTTGGGTGCGTGGATTCGATTTCCATCTAGGGCAAACTTTTATGTGATGAACATTTGTGTTTGTTCTAAGTAATTCTTCTATTCATTCTAAATAATTTTAAAAAAAATAGTAACCCCCAGGTAAATATTTAAGAAAGTATTTTGAAAATGTATATGCGTGTATATTAGTGTCTGGCAGCAATAGTACAAGAATTGCTTAGTTTGCGGTCAGACGTCCGTGTGTGTCCCAGATATTTATTATTTAATATTATCATGGAATTTAATATTATTATGGGCTCGTGAGTCGTCAGATTTGGAGACCTCACTGTCTTGTCAAACGAAGCCTAGAACGAGCGGAAATCTAAAAATACTTAGGTTTTTAAGATGAAAACCTAAACTATAGAAATCCAGCCAGCCATTTGGAAGGCACTAGGTAATAAAGAAATTTACATACAACAACAACAACAACAACAACAACAACTCTTTATTAAAAACATAAAATAATTACAATAGTACTTAAATAAGGCTTAACTAAGTTTTTAATGGGCGGCCTTATCGCTCAAAGCGATCTCTTCCAGGCAACCTGAATGGACAGGAACATTTATAAAAGTTGAGGCCTTGAAAATTCTAATACTAATATATAATTTTACAAGACGTAAAAAATAATAAGATAAAAATAATAAAAATACACAAAATAAATACTAATAAGTAGACGAAAGAAATATAATATAAATACTTTAAAAATGTTTAAAAATAAATGTCACTAATATATAAATAAATAGTGCGACTTTTGTGACATACATACATACCTACATACAAAAACCTGATAACCTGCGAAATCTGCGAAAAACCTAACGCTTCCTTGGCAGTCGGGTAAAAAAAAAGCGCGATGTATCTCTGCAGTGGAGATTTTCCGTCACAGAGATTAACCACTAGAGAGGTTTCATGCTCATTTAAGATTTCAAATCATTTAGAGATACCTTCCTCTCATCATAGCTCAAGCTCACAGAGAAAACTGCTCAAGGGAAAATAAGTTGTTTGATCATAAACCTTACAACATAATTTTGCAGGGGCCTATGTTTTCTTACAAAACCTGTAAGTTAGACTAGGCTAGCGAAGTTCAGTCTAAGTATTTACTTTGGCCCCTGACTTCCTGTCAATAATCTTATCTACACAACAGTTGTGATATTCACGACCCAGTTCTTTTTACTAAGAAGTACTGGTCAACAGGACGGACGAATCTTATCTTATATCTTTAAATGAGCAATTCTTGTATATATATATATATATATAATTGGAATCTCGGAATCGGCTCCAACGATTTTCATACAATTTAGTATATAGGGGGTTTCGGGGGCGACAAATCGATCTAGCTAGGAATCATTTTTAGAAAATGTCATTTTATTCGTGTTTTATCGATAATCAATCTCAACTGAAAAATATGACTCTTCCTGACATCTATTGGCGAATAATAATACTATTTTTTGTGAGCAACTAATTGCTTTAACGACACAACAGCAGATGGCGTTGTTAAGTAACACGAAGTCAATGAGTGTTTGCTTTGAGGTTAGACTAAAATCAATTGTTTATTATCCAAAAAACACAATTAAAAAATAAAATAAAATACCGAGCAAAGCTCGGCCATCCAGGTACTTAGAATAAACAAAGCAATAGCGAGTGACTAAACGGCCACTGGTAACTTCATTAATCAGTGTCAAATGTGACTTTGAGCTTAACTATTAATAATGTCTGTGTATTTCTAATGAATTTAACACAATTATATCTACTAGCTGCGTGGTGTGGTCAATAACTAATAATATTGAGGAAAAAAAGTTCTATAGTCTGTTGTTACGTGAAAGAAAGAAATTGAAACAAACAAACATACTTTAAAATCAGTCGAGATCAGGTCCAGATTTAGGGGAGCTACCCCGAAAGGGCTGTCGTGTAACACAGCGCCCATACTTAATACTTTAAGTATTTGTGACAATATAGTGATGACGGGGGGTGCTAGGCCCCAATCTACTGTCTGCCCCGTTCAACAAAATCCTTGATCCGGGCCCGGTCGAGATTATTTATAAAGTAGCAAAGAAGATTATACAAAAGTAGAAGTCGATTTACGAACCTCGAGTATAATATTTTCTGTCCATAAAAGATAATCATAGGAATTTCAAAGTCGGTTGTCAAGTTTTTCTGACTAATCATGTTATTTTAGAAATATAACATTTTACAACAAAGATAGGTTATAATGACATCATGCAACAGCGGTGTTCTATGAAGTCTACATTCTACGAAGTGATATTTTTATGTCTATTTCAGATGAGCTCTTTAAATTTCGTATCTGTCAAAAACGAATGTCGATCAAGTGATCTATTGTAACGTGAAAGAAACACATTGGAATCAAGGTATAATAATATACTCCGCCAGGTACAGCATTCCGGTCACGTGGGCAACACGTAGTGACGTCAATCGATGCATAAGCAAGACCGAAATAAGTCATTTACAAATAGTTCGAAAGAGACGGATGACGATGACGAGTGACGTCATACGTGTCTGCTCCTGGAATGTCAGACCTTGTTTTTTTTGTATCATGATTGGAACTACACGAACACACTTACAAATGTCAAAATTATTTTACAAAGTAATAAAGTATAGCCAAGAGTTAAGCCCAAGAAAGTAGGTACACTTTCTGTTAAACGTAGAAGATAATCCTAAAGGTATTACAAACCTTTTCTTGGAGTACTCTGGAACGATGTTGCGGCTTCTATTGTATTATTTTCTGATTAATTGTGTAATTTTAGAATATGTAGTGACATTTTGCAACAAAAGCGTTCTGCAAAGTCTAGATTCTACGAAGTAATACTCTTCTGTCTATTTGAGATAAGCTTTTTAAATCTCCCGATCAAGTTACAAAATTAGCTCTCTGAGCACATTTAGTCATACCTAGCCACTATAGTTTGTTTCTTTTTTGATCTCAAACTATGTGAACAAAGATGGCGGTTTTCGACTTGGACAAATCTTAATTTTCTTTACAATATTGATATTGTTCATGGACATGACATCGGACGCAGTCATGACGTACTAGGAAAGAAGACCGGCAAGTCTGGACATTATTCTATCATTGTCATCATAACCATCCTATTCCTAACTATTATTATCTCATATATCTATTATCATATATCATACATCTATTATATTATTAACTATTTTTCTCCCATAGCACAGGATCACCCTAGTTTGGGAGACAGGAAATCTCATGTAATTGTATTAATAACTATTTTTAAAAGCAAATAAATGATTATTATTATTATTATTATTATAAATGCGAAAGTGAGTTTGTTCGTTTGTTTGCTTGTTTGTTTGTTGTAACGCTTTCATGCCCTAACTAATCCACCGATCATCATGAAATTTTGCATACACGTTGTCTGAAATAAAGAAAAGGACATAGGGTACTTCTTATCCCCAAAAAATAAACGGTTCCTGAGGGACCGCGGGTGAAACCGCGGGGCGCAGCTAGTTGGTTATAACTTGGAATTCGGAATTATGTTATTTTCATTTATTTTTGTCTGTGAACATGGATTTATTAATCCGGAATAAAAAAAAAATTGAACTACTGCACTGACAAGAGCTACTCTCTTAAATCGTACAGGCTGACAACGTCCATCTCCTAGCTAGAGCGTCTAGTTTGCTAAAACGTTCAGTCCTGCATTGTCCAGTGTCTTAAAACGTCCAGTATCATAAGGTCTATTTCTGAAAACGTCTATTACCTGAAAATGTCTTTAGCGAACATTGGCTACTCATGATGAGTATCACCATGTTTGTTTCTGTAAACAAACATGGTGATCATCAAACATGCATGGTTAACTAAAAAATGAAGCAGACTGTAGCCGTCAAACCTACTTGACCATATGCGCCACTTTCCTAAATGGAGTCAGGTATTTGATGAACGAGACGTCGTCAGTGATTCATCGTCTAATCTCGTATCTAATTACTTGTATTAACTTGACCACCTAATTATAGCACTATCATGAATGATAAGGAAAATATTAGCTATCAGGTACTGAATATGAGATGTTCTTTTGAGAAAGGACGGATTTTCAAAGTAGTTTTGTCGTAGTGCTACTGAAATAGATATGAAAATAGTATCTTAATTACGTTCTTCAATCTAGTTCCTTAAGGTTATTTTTTATCTAGAATGTTATCTTGTGCATTTATTCATTTTTAGAAGTTTAGGTAACGAGATGTTCAGAATTTGACAGCTTCTATTATTTGTTATTCGAAACTGAATAGAATGGTTAAAATCTTATTAAAATTTATAACGTTGCGGCTCGATTTTTTTTACCTTTCATGAAAGATAGAAGTAAGTATAAAACCATTACAGATTTTCGCTCATTTTCCTTACAGTATCTAATATTTTCAATATGGGTTTAACTACACTGGAGTAAAACCTCTCTGCAGGTAATTCTACCTGTCCCGATACCTCTTCAATAAAACTCAATATGTACCCACTCGTATGGTCTACTCTACTGTAATATCATCAAGTACCATTGAGATAGTCTGGGTCCGGGTCTAGTGCTTTTTCTATATAATACCTGTAATTTCGTTTTAATTTTGTTTGTTCGTCAAAATAATTATTACGCATGTTTAAATATTCTACAATACATATCGTCACGCCTTTCCCCCGAGGAGGCTGGTAGAGGTGTAATACAACACCCACAGACGGACGATATTCAGTCCCAAATATGACAGTGGGCGAGCCTGTCGCCATACACCGGGCTCTAGTCATGTAGCAGATGACATACAATACGCACACAATGAACAAATTGGTGCGTGCCGTCAGCTGGGTTTGAACCCACTCCCTCTGGCTTGAGAGGCGAGCCTTCTTCAACTAGGCTATCAACATCTTCATCATCATATTCTATTCTACAATACAATGAAATAATAAAATATCTAAAGTCGGAGACTGCTGAAGTCGAACCCCGTAGCGTATCAAGTTTTTTTTGGAACAGTTAGCCGTATCAATTCAACGAACAAAATCGCACGCGCAAGCCTCCGTGAGTCCACTCGTTCCATTGCGTAAGTTAACGTTTCCACTTCAGTATAAA
This sequence comes from Peribatodes rhomboidaria, assembly GCA_911728515.1. NCBI lineage: Eukaryota > Metazoa > Arthropoda > Insecta > Lepidoptera > Geometridae > Peribatodes > Peribatodes rhomboidaria. The sequence continues at coordinate 14,695,080 of OU452175.1, forward strand.
CTCACTTTATACACAAATATTGACCCACGGCCACATACAACTGTAGCGCAGCACTATTGCAGTTCACTATTCACCGTCAATATTTCTGAGTATAGTTGATTGAATCAATTTTTTTTTTCAGGTTTGTTTCAATTCGTAAGTTGAAATATCACATTGTATAACGTTTAAAATTAGATTCAAATATCAATTTGTATAATTTTTCTAGTAAATTTCATTAAATTAGTTTAAAAAAAAAAACAAAATTAAAAATAGAATAAAAAATTCATATTCCTTGATGTACTTCATGCGACGTTAAAGCGGAATTACACTAGATATTGTCCAAGTAACAAGTTTGATTTCTGAGTATAGGTACAGGTCACATACGTTTACGTCGATTTGGAGTCCACACAATTTAAATGCCGTCCAGTTGTAAAGCTACATTAGGTCCACGCCACTCCCTCCGCGACGATGGTCCCTCAAACGGCTCAACAGCAATATGCTCGAAGCTGCAGCCATCGTCGCGGCCTGGCCGGAAAGTCACGCCGAAGAGATTCTTCCCGATCCTGCGAGGGAGGCGGCCTGGTTCCGGGCAACGATGACATCGATCTGCGACATATCGATGCCTCGGAGCAGGCCTAGCAAGCGAAAGGCAGTGTACTGGTGGTCAGAGGAGATAGCGCAGCTGCGCGAGAACTGCTTACGCTCCCGACGCCAGTACACCAGAGCCCGGAGAAGAAGGCGAGCCCTTGCCCAAGAGGTGGATAGAGCTTATGAGGCATACCGAGGTGCTACGGTGGCGCTGCAACGTGCCATAGCCGACGCCAAAGCTCGTTCTTGGAACGAACTCCTTGAGGGACTGAACAGGGATCCATGGGGGCGTCCGTACAAGATGGTACTGGGCAAGCTCCGGCCATGGGTCCCTCCGTTGACGGAAACCCTGGACCTTAAGTTCGTAGGGAAAGTGGTTGATGCACTCTTCCCGAGGGTTCAGGACAGTCCCTCTACCCCCGTATCTTCGACGGACCAGACCATCTGGGACGACGAAATGGGGGTAACGGAACAGGAGTTGGACCGAGCGGTGAAGCGCCTCAGGGCTCGTAACACAGCGCCTGGGCCTGACGGAATTCCCGGTCGAGCCTGGGTGCTGGCTCTATCCGCCGGCTTAGGGAACAAATTGAGGCAGCTATTTAATAGCTGCCTCTGCGCTGGTGTGTTCCCCAAAGAGTGGAAGGAGGCAAGGTTGGTCCTCTTGAAGAAGGACGGCAGGGCCGCAGATTCTCCCTCTGCGTACCGTCCCATATGCCTGCTAGACGAGGCTGGCAAGTTGTTCGAAAGAATAATAGCCGCCCGTCTCTGCACACATCTATGGCAGGAAGGCCCCAACCTGTCAGATGACCAGTTCGGTTTCCGACAGGCGCGTTCGACAGTGGACGCGATTCTTCGCGTCCGTACGCTGGCGGACCAGGTAGTGTCCCGGGGTGGGAGGGTGTTGGCAATATCACTTGATATCGTCAACGCCTTTAACTCTCTGCCCTGGAGGGCTATTAGGGAGGCACTCGTGTTTCACGGAGTGCCCCTCTACCTGCAGCGCATAGTTGGCGCCTATCTGCGAGATAGATGTGTACAGTATGTAGGCAAGGACGGTGCTTTGCATCAGAGAGAGGTGTGCTGCGGAGTTCCGCAAGGGTCCGTGTTAGGCCCCCTGCTGTGGAACCTCGCGTACGATGCGGTCCTGCGCGTCGATCTCCCCGCCGGCGTGAGAGTTGTTTGCTATGCAGATGACACTCTTGTGCTTGCCGGCGGGGACTCCTTCGACGGGACCAAAGGGCTCGCTGAGCTTGGGGTGGCATGTGTCGTGGACAAGATCCACGAGCTGGGTCTACGGATAGCGCCTCATAAGACCGAGGCGTTATGGTTCCACAAACTCCCGAGAGGAAGGGAACCACCCAGCTTGTCGATTCGCGTAGGTGACGTTGACGTCCAGGTGGGGCGGTACCTCAAGTACCTTGGCCTCACTCTGGACGGGCGCTGGGACTTCGGAGAACACTTCAGCCGCACCGTCCCCCGGATCCAGAGGGTAGTGGGTGCTCTGCACAGACTGCTACCCAATCTTGGGGGACCCAGGGAGGGCGTGCGCCGCCTTTATGCGGGTGTCGTGCGGTCGATGGCCCTCTACGGAGCACCCGTCTGGTCTGCTAGACTGGGTGTTAGTCGCTGTAGGTTGTTATACAATAGACTACAGCGCACTATGGCCATCCGCATCGCGCGTGGATACCGTACGATATCCTTTGAGGCGGCGACCATCCTGGCGCGGTTCCCGCCCTTGGACGTCTTGGCGGGGATGGACGCACGTGTGTACGTTCGTCTCCGACAGGATGACGGGAGCGGAGCCACGCCTGCTGAAGTGCGGGTGCAAGAGCGCCGACGTGCGCTCCGGATGTGGCGCGAGCGGCTCGAGGAGCCACGATGCTCGCGCCAACGCATCGTCTGCGCCATAGCGCCAAACTTCGAAGCCTGGCTGGGGAGGGAGTTCGGTAACGTCACCTATCGACTCACACAGGTACTCACCGGGCACGGTTGCTTCGGTGAGTACCTGAGCAGGATCGGACGCGAATCGACACCACAATGCCACCATTGTGGGTGGGACTTGGATTCCGCGCAGCACACGCTCGAGCAATGCTCAGCGTGGAGCGCGGAGCGCGGAATCCTGGTCAACAGGATCGGGCAGGATCTCTCTCTGCCGAGCGTAGTAGCGGCTATGCTGGCAGATGAGGCAGCGTGGCAGGCCGTAGCCTCTTTCTGCGAGACCGTTATGGTTCAGAAAGAGGCAGCTGAGCGTGATCGGGAGAGGGCCGATCCCGCTCGGAGGAGGCGGCGGCGGGGCGCGAACAACGGCCGCCCCGCACCGCCTGCCCCGTGAGGGGGCGAGTGGTATCCCCTGCCAAACAGGGGACCTTTTGGGTCCGTGGGCAGCTGGAGTGAGGGCGCAGGTGTCGCCGTAGCACGCGAGGGTGCCGGTGCGTGGCTGTGGGTGCCATTCCCGGGACAGTGCTCTGAGCACGATGCGAGAGGGGTACCGGTGCGTTCAGTGGAGATCTCGGAACCCCTTGACATGCATCGAGGCTGGCCACCAGGTGGTTTTTAGTGGGTCGCAAACAAGGCAACCCCACACTGCCCAAACGCGACCCTCACTCAATCGCGTTTGGGCGTCTGCTTGCAGATTTTCCACCTCCCAAAAAAAAAAAAAAAAAAAAAGGTCCACGCCACTCACGTGGATCTAAGTTAGCTAGCAATGAAACGTAACTAGACTACACGGCGTGGATTCAATGTAACTACACAACGAGTCGCCATATAAAATGCAATTTGTGTGCACTGTGCTCTGACGTGTTTAGCTCACAGCTTACAGCTCAGTGCACGCGTACGTGGCATACGTCGCGTCGGCTTAATGTCATGTGTAAGCTTTAACATTTGTTGTGGATTAAATAGGTATTTGCTTCGTAAATGTCGTTTTTTTTTACGAACACTAAAATACGAGACTACTTTAAATCAACGTGAAAATTAGTTTTCAGAAAGAAAAAAGGTTTTTGAAAAGGGAAATCCTTTGAATGTTTTAAATCCTTATTCTAGCGCCTAGCTAGTTGTGTTTTTCAAGCAAGCAAACGTTAAAATGAGAACCGCAAAATAGATCCCGAGAACTTAATCAAAAACACTTTTCCAATCAAATCTAGCTTAGGCTCTACATAGTCTTACGCAAACTACGCAATTATAAACGTAGATAAGCATACCTTTTAATATTGAATAGAAATGAATAAAATACTTTATCATTGTTACAAAACAAAATTAATCTACAAAAGTCCCAACCGTAGACTTACGAGTCCATCAAAAATTTCGTAATATTCCTAATCTTAGTTCATATTTCGGCCACACCTAATTTTGCGATGCATAACACCTTAATTATATTAGACAGGTTTTGTTCCATCAGTGGTGGACTGGTGAATGCCGATCGGTCAGAAGGTCACCTGCCGGAGAGCCTCTCGACCTTTGCTGTCAACTGACCTGTCAATAAAAGGATGAAACAAAACCACACAGCCACTAGATACAAGAATAATACAACATGATTGGCAATGGTATTGAATCTTAGACGAGCTTCGGCTGAGAGCTTTTTAGGAATTCGCTGGAAACTAGGAAACGCTATTTCTTAGCGGGGTTTGTCCGTCATGGTCATTTCAATGAGATCTCATTATGACCCTTTTCGTTGAAGTGTATAAGTTTAGGGTATGATGAGATTAGCATGCCAGTATTGGCAAAAATCCCTAAATTATTTTTAAATGAATTAAATTATTATGACTCTGCCATGAAAAGCACTTGACGATTTTTTTTATTATTATTTTAATTATAGGTGACCGAAACAGTCGTACTTTGAAGCTCGTCAGTCGCCACAGTAAATAACCTTATACACACAACTTCGTTTTGCTTTTGAAGTTATTCACTCGTAAAATTCCGGTTAATGTTTACGGAACATAAATTAAACAAGACACGATGAAATGGTATTTGCTGGCATAAGGTATCGATCGAAGGGTTCAAAGAAACGGAACAATTATGTACGTTTACTGCAGGACAGCAAATACTCCACTTTAGCTCTACATAATGACGATCTATTGAAAATTTAACATCGTAGCCAAGTCAGTCAGTGTTTCAACCTATTCACTATTCTAGCTGTATTTATTAAGTTTAACAATAGAATGATCATTTGAATTAAGCCCGTAACAGGCTCCTGTGCAAATTGAACGTTCGGCTCCGGTTGTTTTGAAAGCCTGACTTTACCCTTTCAGTGTAATCCGAATCGTATCTTTCCATTCGACGACCCAGGGGCCCAAAGGAAGACGTCTAATTTAATATGCCTTTGTCTGTCCTCCTTTATAACCGAATCCTCGGATCCTTTGACATTGGAATAAACCTGAATGCATGTCAAAGTATTTACAAATTTCTATAGTCGAACGCAGGCATTATGCCACTCTGCATCGTCGCCACGCCAGTGGATCAACATGAAGACGTCAACATGGATAGACAAGTGCCACAATGTGTTGAGGACACAGACAGCGGACACACATGAGCATAATAATTTTATTTAACTAGCCTCGTAAGGTTCCATCGCATTTTACTTGTATTAAAAGTACCTATCATAAGTCTGTTTTCATGATGCACATTAATTCTTACCATCGTCCTAGCCATGCTCATAAAGTTGTAGGTACTAAGCAGACGTGGGCGAAGACAGAAGGATCTGACGACTAAGTATGCACAATAATTAAATTAGACTTGAGCTGAATGTACTGAGCTGGTTTCATAATAACATCCTGTTATGCCCGCGACAAAAAAGTTTGTATCATATCGTCTCTAGCATCGATTAAATTAAATTGTTCGCTCCGCTTCCTAAGATCCTTCAGTTTTTGTTGCTCGCCACTCGTAGAAATCGAATCTTGCTCAAGGTCGCACACCTACTTCGTAATAATCACACTATCGGTCACTCACTATCTCATTACGACTTGATTAAACAGCTGGAAGTGTGAAACAATGACGCGTAATTATGCGTTTTGGTTATTACCAGTTAAGGTTGGTTTTCGCATGTATTTCCACGAGCGTTACGTGAGTTATTACGGGGCATTATCGTGGACAGAGAAGCCTTATTGTCGACGAATCTATGTACGTGGAAAATCGATATTGCGTTGGCGGATGTCGGTGCGTCAAGGGCGCGCGTTGTTTACTTACTACTCTTTTGATTGTCGAGCCGATTTTTGAATATAAAATTCGGCTGTAAAGTGAGACGCACATACTTTGAAAGCAATCAAGGATGTAAAAAAAATCTTGGCCTTACAAAATTTAATGCAAGTATATAGTTACAGATATGTTATTACAGGTAGGTATAGTCATAATCGTGAATAAGTTTCAGGCAGACATAATAAAGGTCTCGCACACGCATAAACAAAGAGGCATAACACTAAAATGGGTGATTTTCAATGACGCGACCATCCAGCGTAACGACAACGACGACCTGACTCAGCGTGGTTTACCACAATTACGTTATATGACACAGAGTGTATAAAAAAAACCTTTCATTACAGTCCTTACACCATTATTACATCAATTGGAAAAAAATCCGTAACCACTATTTCAAGAAATTCGAATTAAAAGGTCATTAGGACGCGCCTGAAAAGAGAAAAGTTAGTATTTTGCAGGTTTTTGCGATTGCGCAGTTTGCAGCTCTATGTATACCTACTGCTGAAAATGCGCAAATAGAAGGTAGGTATATTGATGGAGGGATTTACTAGATTGGAAGTTATTACCTTGTTGGAGCTTGTCATCGTGTGTTCGACGGAGCGGCGCTGTAGATTATAGCTGGCTTGATATAACATGGATTAAAATGTACTATGCTTCTGGGATGAGTTTTTATACTGTCAACAATACGTTTTACGTTTTTGATGGGCATTTTATGTTTGAAAAGTTTACTAATCTGGCCTATTTGTTTTTTTTATGTAGGGTCAACTGGAGCAAATGCGTCGGTAGGGCAATTGCGTCTTTCGAGAATTACTGACAATCCCTTAACAAATTAGGCAACTAAGGCTATCTTGTACAGATTATTGAAACTAAAGATAGAAAAAAGATGTAGGTGGCGATTAATTTGTGAAGGGTTTGTCAGTTATTCTGGAAAGACGCAATTGCCTCACAGATGCATTTAAGCCAGTTGACCCTTGATTTAATTGTTGAAATGCTGTTTCTAGAAATAGATAAATAAATAATATGTAGTTTTCATTACGCGTAGTAAGTATACATACTTCTTGTCTCCAACTAAAGGTTGAAAGGTGAAACGACATTTAATTTTGAGACATTAACATTCCTATTAGCGTTAAAATAAGACGAATTAAATTTACCTTTTTTAGCAAAAGAAAACAAAATATACGAGTAAGTTAATGCAGGTTTATGTTTTATTTAAAATTCAACACTGCATAGCTAATTAAATAAAATAAACATTTGTTTTTCTCATATTGGTTAATTTAGAGAAATCCTACAAGTGTTATGAATGAACCTTGGGGTAATGAGTGTGCGCCACAGACACAGTAACACTTACTATGCGTAGTGGTACTGCCACAGAATACAGTCAATAGTTAGTACTACGTATACTGCGTCACTGCGGCACAGATTGCACAGTAGTTTGTACGGCGGAGGCTTCGCTAGGAACGTGATGTTCCTAAGCTTGTTAGTAGTTGCTTCTGAAGCTTGGTACTGGAATATGTCTGGTTTTAGGAGTATCTCATTTTAAGTTTTACGTTCACGTATCCAAGGCTCTTTTGAACAAACATTGTCACGCAAACGATATAAATGAAGTTCCAGTTTCGAAATTCAGAATTGTTGAGTAGAGTCACGTAAAAAAACAAACAGAATAAAGAATGAAAAAAACGTTGAAAAAAGGGGAAAAAGAAAGTAAAAGGGTGTTCGCAACGATTTTGTTATACAAATTAGTTGTGCAAATTTCAGTACCTGATTAAAAATATAATCACATCACTTAATAGATGGTTTGGATAAATAGATGGTTCGATTTACTTAATTACGCCAGGAAGTCTGAACGAATCTGAATGAAATTTGGCAGAGAGATTATTTATTAATAGTCTGGAATACAAAAAAGCTGTGCTAACGTTGCATTGAGCATTGATTAGTATTGAGCAAAACAATTACTTAGCTTATTTTGACATTCCATTCAGTTAATAAGAGACTGCCGATAAACCGATAGAGATCATATTTAATGCTATTTCAAAATACGTCAATGAAACTTTCAAAAGCAGACGTTGTTACTAGATAGTCAAATATTTCCTATCTTTAAGCGGCCTTCGGTCCAGACGGTAAACAGTGCTCCGTGCATCGGAGCATTTTAAAACTAACGTACGTTTACATTGTACAACGTACGTTTACATTGTACAACGTACGCTTACATTGTACGACGTACGTTTTCATTATACGTTCGTTTGAAATCGTTTTTCAGAACTACTACTACCCTTCCCATTTTTATATAGCTTTACAGGAATATTAATTCAGCAATATATTGTATTGATTAACTTTTTTAAAACTTTCTCATACAATTTTGAAGAAGAAAAAATATTTTTTTAACACAAAAGTAAGGAAAGTAATTAAATAACAAGAAGTAAGCATACACTGAGCATTTATGTCTAATTGAACGAATATCGGAAGAAGTGTTTCCGAAAAATGTAACTATATAGTACTGATGTTAGTATGTTACATCAGCTGTTACACTAGTTTTGAGTAACATTATTCGTTTGTTTTGTCTAGTGTAGGCAATGAAAAGGTTATCTATCCATCTACCCATCTATTCTATCGATTTATGAAATTGGCCAGTGCCCGGGGCCGCATTAAGTAACACCCGATAAGTAATGTTAGCTTCAATTGATTGACACATGGGAGATGGAACGCAAGACGTTGCTACACTTATTGTGAAATAAGACAAGTAGCTAAAAGTTCAGTAAAATTTTCGGCGAGTGCACACTGACGCAACTGAGATAGTGTTGCGAATTTAAATGATTGCTAAGTGCCTATTAGAGCGTTTTGTTAATAAGTCTTGCGAATTTGAGATTGCGGTGCAGGCCCCCTATTCTTGACGCTCGAATTTTTTTTGGCTTTGTCTGTCTCATTTCTATCTGATCTGATCTAAGTACCTACATGAAATTTTATTTAAAGTTTCATTTTAAAATGGAAACTGACGTGGTTTTCACACATTATGACTTTATGATACGGGAATTACTTACGTGCGATTAACTCGATTCCGACTGCGTCTCGCACGGCACTGGTGCTATGCAAACGCAGCCGCACGCGCGCACTCTCCTTGATACAGATCGCCGAATGCAGTTGAACTATAGTCGGGATAACCGACTTTATCGTACATGAGTAATTCCCATATCATAAAATCATAATTAGTTATAACATTTCACGCGGAAGGTTTTTGCACACTATTTTCTGAATGAACGCGAACGAAGTCGCGAGTAACAGTTAGTCACGAACAAAAGAGTGTTTTGTTTGCATGCAGGTGAGTTCTATAGTTCCGATACTTTTTAGCAATAGTTCTGTGGCAAGTACACAAACCGACTCACAGAATTAGCATAGTGACGTTATGTAACTAAGATTAGAACACGATTGATCCCGCATTGACAACACCACTCGGTTTTTCACTAATCATTATCACTTAATACTGAATTAAGTATGATAAGTAGGTAGAGTTAACTGGTACAAATGCATCTGTAGGGCAATTGCGTTTTTCGAGACTTACCACCAAACTCTTCACAACAAGGGTTTCTCAGCATCTCTCAAACGACGCAATTGCCCACAGACGCATTTGTACCAGTTGACCCTACATTAAAAAAATAAAAATGAACTAATGGTTCTGTGTGCTGTCGCGAAAACGTAATAATGAATATCTCCGCCATTTAAACATATTTTTTTTCTTAATTTTTCGTTTGGGACTGAATATCATCCGGCGAAGTGTGGGTGTTGTATTACACTTCTGCCAGCCCCCTCGGGGGAAAAGCGTGATAATATGTTAAACCAAAATCAAAAATGTATCGACAAAAGAAACCTTATTGTAATTAATAGCGACCCGCCCCGGCTTCGCACGGGTGCAATGCTGATACTAAATACACGACAGAAAAACTGTAAACGTTGTATATAAAAACATAGCGGCCCGCTCTGGCTTCGCACGGGTATAACATATATAGCCTATGTCACTCACTGAAAAAATGACATCACATTAGAAACCTCAAAAAAAATAGTATTTCTTCACTATTTAATGGATGTTATATTATAATACATATAAACCTTCCTCTTGAATCACTCTATCTATTAAAAAAAACGCATCAAAATCCGATGCGTAGTTTTAAAGATTTAAGCATACAAAGGGACATAGGGACAGAAAAAGCGACTTTGTTTTATACTATGTAGTGATTAAGCCTCCTCACAAAGTTTCACGGAAATCGGTTGGATAATACGACCTGTAGAGGAGAACAGATGGACAGACATACTAAAGCATTCTTGCCCGATCTGAAACGAAGATCCTTTGCTCGCGCCTCACGCTCGCTTGGTCAAAATCCTACTGCTAAATGACTGTGAAGTTACGGACACGCAAAACAATTAAATGTGATTTGATGTCTTCGACTGAGTTATTATCAGACTGCTCCATGCCACGTGGTGCCACGGCGTTTTCACAGCGCAATACAAATAAATATAAAATTTAAATGAAAATATTTTCTTTTCTAAATCCAAATCCATTTGCTGTTCAGGAAATATTAGATGAAATATTTAGATGAAAGATATATGCGGCGAGGAACGATGTTATCAGAATATTGCCAATAATCTGGTCTAGCAACGCTAGAATATAAGGAAGGTACCTAGACTAACTTAGACTAGTGGCAGACATTCTACCCTAGCTTCAAACATACATCGGAAATAGCAAAAACGTAACGTAATTTCAAAAAGCGCTGCAACATACAGCTTTTGAAAAATAACCTTGCAAAACCATACAACGCAACATATAAATAGGTATAATAGAGTTTTATCTAATCCAAGAAACTTTTGCTAAAACCATTTTAAGACCATTAATACAAGACCCGTCGACATCTTAATCGCCTGTCAAAGCACATTTCTAGCTAAGCTCCCAGTTTCCTAGTTATGTTAACAGTAGCGGATCCAGGAGGGTAAGGTCACAAGAATTTTAGATTTGTTGTTTGTGTGTTACTTTAGGGGAAGAGGAGGGAGCCCCAAAGTAACACACAAATACACTGAAATCAACAGTTTTTTAGTGCTTTTGTGTGTAGCTGAAAGTAAGCTTTATCAAGATTCACCTATAGACATCTCGATACTGTCATAAAACTTGCCTTTAGCTAAGGCAAGCCCCCTCCAAACCAGCTTACCTCGGGAAAGCTAAGACGGGGGGTCTAAGCTATATCCATCTCCCTCCCCCCCCCCCCCCCCAAGCCAAAATCCTAGATCCGCTACTGTATATTAGAAATATTTGCTACTTTGTGTCGGAGCGTCAATTTGCAAACGCAATACTGTTGGGAAACAACTGGCTGAAGTTGGTAACTTTACTGACAACGGACCAAGTAAAGTAGACACGACAAACTATTGCAATAATATAGGTTCATTTATCGGTAGATATAGGCATATGTTATTGGTATCTCTTTTTACTGTTCGACCAGTCACAAGAGAGCTACTTATAATTTTTAAGTAAGTGATTGAAATCGTTTCCTAAGATTTCTAAAAGCAAACAGCACTATTTTTTTTTTACAAAACCTTTTTATTAATCTCGTCTGGTAGTGATTTAACTTTGCATGTCTGTACTGGCTAGAGCTGACAAGTCATAATGACTAGATTTAATTAGGATTATCATGTAAGTAATAAATATTTTGTGGAAAGGAAAGGAGTAGGAAGGGTCCCTACAACTTCATAAAGTAATAATTTGAACTAATTTTTCAAAAAAAGGTATTCGTTTAGTGTCATTAGAGTTTGACGATGATGGTTTTCAAAAATTAACTAGGAAATACTTTTGCGTATAATTAAGATAAAATTCGACCCCTTATTAAAAATATGAATGTTATTCTTTTGCCGTAATCTTATATCTTTAAATGAGCAATTCTTGTATATATATATATATAATTGGAATCTCGGAATCAGCTCCAACGATTTTCATACAATTTAGTATATAGGGGGTTTCGGGGGCGATAAATCGATCTAGCTAGGAATCATTTTTAGAAAATGTCATTTTATTCGTGTTTTATCGATAATCAACTTAAACATAAACTTGGAAGAAAAATAACAAAGAGGAGGCGTTTGAGTAGTCTCAACTGAAAAATATGACTCTTCCTGACATCTATTGGTGAATAATAATACTATTTTTTGTGAGCAACTAATTGCTTTAACGACACAACAGCAGATGGCGTTGTTAAGTAACACGAAGTCAATGAGTGTTTGCTTTGAGGTTAGACTAAAATCAATTGTTTATTTTCCAAAAAACACAATTAGAAAAAAAAAATACCGAGCAAAGCTCGGTCATCCAGGTACTACATTTATTTATTGATAAACGGTAATGCACGCACACTGATGCAGAGGCAGAAACTAACCTTCGCAATAGTCATAACACCGACACAGGAAAACCTAGTAAATGTTAGCATTATTCATTTATTTTTGCACATCAATGTTTCTTTAAAATGTCATATGTCTTACGTTACCGAGGAATGCAATAAAACCGCAGTCCGTAGGTAAAGCAAATCAGCTGCGATCGCCGCTGCTCCAAAGAGAAAGGCGTACACGGTCTAAATAACCATTTTGTAAGTTCCCTTACATAACGTGTTACCATTAGATCTTACCTCTCCAGATCACGGCGGGCATTGTACGGTTTGTACACTAGCTTTTCATAGCTGCTTTGGCTATTTATTCGTTACTAAGCTGCGTCCTGTATTTTAAAATAAGCCTATGTTTTAATCCAGGGCTTAAGCTGTTTTCGTTCAGAATGTCATCTGAATCTGATCCGTATAAATAAGCGTGAAGAAATATCAAACAAATACACACATTTTCATATTTATAATATACCTACTAGCGTCCTGCCTGGGCTTCGCACGGAACCTATAAACCTTCCGTGAAAATGTATCTAGCTGATGGTGAAAACCTAATCAATATACGTTGCGTGGTTTTGGAGAAGTTATACATGCAGATATACTCGTACATACAGAAAGAAGGACAGACGCGGTACTGACTTTGTTTTATACTCTGTAAAGACGTAGAGAAAATAGAGAAGAAGTTAGATTTACTAATGCGAAAGACGTATTATGTATAAGTTTGTAACCCTACTTACTTATTAAGGCGTAGCATTTTAGAAGGTATCAAGTTCACATATTATACCTAATATCTATAGGTTATCGAGTACTACCGGAGTAGAAATACTTAGACTGCGTAGCAATTTTGCCGTCGAAGGCCAAGACCCACTTTGAGGTCACCGCGCCGGCTTAGTAAGTAAGTACGCACGTTATCGTGTTCCCGTTGCGCTAGACATAAAGCCATTTTAGACAAATAGGCTTTTTCAAGCTTTAATATTGAAAAAGTTGACCAACAAATATTTTACTCGCCTGTTCATTAAATACATAAGTTAACTCGGGACGTTGTGTTGTCTGTCGTTAACAATATAGTGCATATAAATAACATATGGAAAAATAGGGAAATCAGTTGAATCGTGGTCCGTGCGTAAATCAAATCAATTCTTTTATTGCAGACGTAAATTAACATTCTCTAAATTGCAATGAAACACAAAGGCTTCCAAGGTAGTTGAAAATGTTCCGTGACGTAACCCTTAGGTACTTTTACTTCTACAGACATACCAGATAATTTAACCAAATTCAATAAAACTTTGGTCCTGTAGCCAAAAGTAGAACTTCAAGTAATTAATTGGTAAGTGGTTGAATCTAATTACCCAAGTACCTTAACAAGTCTAGAAAGAGGTTAAAATTACTTAAATAAAAAATGACGGTGTAAGGCACTGTTCCTTTATTTAATTGAATTTAATTTATTGTTGTCTAATTCACTTTAAAAATAATATAAACAAGTAACATTATTAAAAGGAAAACAAAAAACCCGGCTGCAAAATATTGTGTTCTATGTCACTATCAAGACGATTCAAATAACACCTCACACTTCGAAATCCACCAAACTGTTTATGCTGTAGGGTGTGCCAAAGAAAACTCATACATACACACCCATATACATAATACATACATACACTTGAAAAACATAACCCCTTCTTGTTGCGCAGTCGGGTCAAAACATAGTGAGCGTGTTCTACTTTTACCACTCCAAACAGACAATGTACAGTTTAATAATGCTATCAAACTTTTTGCTTTTACTCTTATAATAACAATTACATTAAACAAGGAAATGATTGTGAAGATTAGAATCAAGTTTTTGGGTCAATTTTAAAATGATGACAGCCGTTTCCGTGGAGAAGTGGACTCGGATTATTACGACGTTAAATAAAAAGCATAGCTTAAAATACCCACTTCCTGTCATCATCCACGTAAACAATTTTTAGACCTTTGTAATATTTAAAAGACTTTAATTTTTTTTTCTTTAAAATGTAAAAGAACCTCTGAAGTATGATCTACTAAACAAAAAAATAATCATTAAAATCGATTCCGAATTGGCGGAGTAATCGCGTTACATACATACATACAAAAAAACACACAGACACCAATGAGAACCTGCTCTTTTTTGGAAGTCGGTAAAAAAGGTAGATACTAAAGCTAAATAAGAAAAGCAACTATTAAAGTAAGCTTGGAGTTAGTAGCTATGTATTAATACTAGCAACCCATCCCGGCTTCGCACGGTTTCTAATAAGCCTGCCGTGAAAATTATCCGACAGATGATGGAGTTAACCGCATCAAAATCTTCTGCCTGCTGGAAGAGAGCGCATACATAGACAGAGAGACAGACGCGGAATGCGACATTGTTTAACTATGTAGAGAAGATAGAAAATAAAACTTATAAATAGATAAATTCTGGACATTGTCACACACGGTCGCCAGACCCCAAACTAAGCAAAGCTTGTACTATGGCTGCCAGAGACTGATATACATACATACACACATATTTATTTTTAAATACATACTTAAATAGATATAAACACCAAGACATAGAACAGACACAAATGTTCATCACATGAATGTTTGCATATCACATGAATCGAACCCACATGAAGATATAGATGGAGATAATCTAAGTTTTCTTTATATACCTACTGTTGGGTAGAGAACCTTCTTTAATTCTCCTGATTGATCTTCATATCAGCGTCATAGACTATGTTTTGCGAAAGGCTTAAAAACAAAAACACTTGTATATATACATGCTTAGAGTGTTTTCCTTGGCAATAGTAGGTCGGTGCTTGTCACTTAGTTACTAATCGTCACACTACAAACACAAGATTCTTTTCGATGACAAACTTTGCTAACCTACACATTATCTACACTACACGTGCGGAGAAAATAACATGTAACTTTATACTTACGCTATTTGCAGCTGTAATTTCTTTATTACTAACAATAATGGATTTGCCTCTTTATTAAATTAAGTACCTATGCTGTATTTATTGCACATAAGTACATAACGTTCAGAACGTAAAGGTCTGTTTCACGAGTACGTATGCTTCACTGTGCGAGAAACATCACATATGATATCGCCACGGCCTGGCAGCGATGTATTGGAATGCCACACTTCGTGGGACGATATTCAGTCACAAACAAACAGTACAACTGTCATTTCGGACCCAGTTTCCCAAAAGCTTGTGCCAAGCCCAGTTTACTATACAAGTGTTTCTTTCGGTGGATTCACGCAAGGAAATGTTTTGGAGAATGTGCGATCTATGTCTCTTAGGCTTGATCTTTCGATCATTGCTAATATCAGTGCGTAATTACAGTAACAAAATTCTGCAGCGGACTGACGTCGACTTTGCAGCGTAGTACGTGAAAATCACAATGTACATTCACACGCATCGCCCGATATTTTTTAAGGAAATCCAGAACAGGTCTGCAGCAAAGTACATGCACTATCGAAGTTTTGCATAGAAATAAATGCAAACCCTCTGCACACGATTTTGGTGTTAATACCATTTATTTGCAATCAGAATTTCAGTAACATTTCTGTGAAACGAAAACAGTGAAACAAGTTCGATAAGGCAAGATAAGACTGTATTTTTGAGTTGTGAGTAAAAAGTAAGAACTGACCTGAGCTACAGGGTTCATGGTGAGCCGCTCGATGTCGACGTGGTAGAAGCTGACTGGTGGCACGTGCCGCCGCCGCGGGCGGATGTCGTCGTAGTACGCCACCACATCGTTGATGGACACCACTGGGCAGTCATCAGCCGTGCTGCATCCGCTGCTCACTCCGTCCACTCCGCTGTCCGAGTCTCCCTCCCCTCCGAACCCCTCCTTGCTATCCCGCCTCTCCCCGTAACTCTGCTCTGACACCTCTGAGCCCTCCTGGTACCCTGACTCGTTCATCTCATCTGGAGTCACGATTTCGGGTATTTTCGTGAAATCGAAGTCCTCATCAGCGGTCGTGTCTAGCTCGATCATGTCCGCCATTGTGGATAAGTATATTGTTTCACTGGTTTGTTATCACTACATACTGTCACAGAGTTGTGTTCACTGGTAGCGCCCTGTGGACAAACGAGGATGATTAGTTTGATGGTTTTTAAGGTATTTCACACATAAATGCGATTTGGATGGATGTTTGTTACTCAATTACGCCAGAACGGCTGAATGGATCTGAACGAAGTTAGGAACAGAGATAGATTTTAGTCTGGAATAGCACATAGACTTTGACTTAGATATTTTTTAACCGCGGATAAAAAAGGGGCATAGCTAGTTGTAAAATAAATAAATCGGGCAACTTTTGTCATTTAATTATAATTTCTATGGAGATAATACTTATTACCAGGAGTTTACGCTTCTTCGTAATGTTATTAAGTGAAACGCCTGTCACGTATGAACATCATAGTAATAATTCTTTATAAAATCAAAATGTGCTCTACAACCTAAATGACACGAATCTTGGTAATGTGGTCTGCTCGAGATTATTTCCGTCACTGTCTTTCTCATTAGAAACCTCATGAGAGTGGAAGTGATAGAGGTAATCTTGAACGCATAAGATTTTCCTACCCTAGTAACTTTCTAAAACTCACACAATAGGTAATATTTTAAAAAAACGCAATTAAAAGTTTAAAGCACAAAAAGCCGACAACAAACAAAAGCCAAACTGAACAAATACACCAGCAAAATAAACAAAGTTCCGCCCGTTTTAGACGAACTGTTAAAACCGAACCACTTTTGATTTCTGCAGACCGCGAGCTCGACCAAAACAAACTTTCGCCTTCGATAGAGTTTGACTAGCACACACTGACCTCAATGGCGAGGAAAAGCTCTACGAGTTGGAAAAGTAGGTTCGTATAGGGCCCAACCCTAGACGAGCGACGAGTAGCGTACACTGGTATTTTTTGTCACATAAAATTTTCTTGAAATTTCGATGATGCATTTTCGTTAAAAAAATATATTAATTAATAAACCCGTTCTCCTCTATCCGCAGGTGTGCGCTGACCCTAACTGTCATAGTTTTAAGGCCACCCTGCCTTTGGCACTCCTTTTTAATCGTTCCAAAAGTACGGAAAGTCCATTGCGCCTTTATTTTTGAGTGTTTAGTTTAGATTTATTTGTATTTGGTGTCAATGAAGAGTTTTTGTATTGTATTGTATTGTATTGGAAAGTTTTACGTCATTATCATCATCATTACCAGCCTGTATCGACGCACTGCCGAGTATAGGCCTCCTCCCCCTTGCGCCATTGTTCCCCCTCGTGTGCCAATATAACAGCCAGATTCACGTGTTCAAATCATGCAATTCTCAGTTGTAAATCCCTCTCACGGTCATTAATCCGATATGAGACTGATCAAATGGTTGTGCAACAAAGTAGCCAGTTGACCTACGTCACGAGGAGCAAGAAGTAAGGATATTGTCAATTACTGTACGGGATGTTTGCTAGATGCAAACCTACAGTTGGATTCCATCCAAAATGTGCACGTTATAAAATGGGCACAAGGTTCAAAATAAATGTATCTTAAAATGGGCACTCAAAATGGGCTTAGGTTTGATCGCAATCTCACATGATGCAAATGCAATGGCCTATGATGGAGCACACTTGCCGTGAACTGATTCACTCGATACTTGAATTTGAAGTTAATTTACTGCTTGACCTAAAAGCTTGAAAGAGGACAGACTGCTTTGAACTTCCTTTGCCAAAAGTAGGCGAATACTTTCGCTCTCCGTAGCAGCCAGCGAGCGACACAGTGACCTCGGGGTCGACTCGTAACTAGTTACAACCCATAATGCTGAGCTTGCTCGTGTTGTCAGCCAATGGTTTATGTCTACTGAGAGTTGGCGTTTTAGAAGTAGCCAGGGTTGCCAGGTAACGGTATTTTGCTAAACTAGGCGGCTTATAGCCAATTTGTCCCATTATAATTATATTATAATTCCATAAGTGGCTGCATTATTGTCAGGGGATACATTAAAGAATAAGACAATCATTCACCAGTTGCCTAACTCCAGTCTCAAAAATAGCATGGGTAGCAGTAACGTGGTACAGTTACAGGTTACCGCTCAGCTGAAATGTGCTAACTTGACTAGGGCTTGCCTTATTAAACATTTGCTCTTTTTAAGGCCCCTCAATGAAACTAGGAAATGTTAGACGAGTACAATTGTTTTATTCGTCCGTCCGTCCATCCAATTTAACAAATAAAATTAGAAGCAGAAAAACGTAGAAATAACCATCAAAAAGTGTAATATAAAACGTATAAAACATTACAAAAGCACAACTTTGTATTTTCAGGTTCATGTCCAATCAGTCAAGGATTTGAACAAATACGGACATTTATTTATTCCGGGTCGCCGTGAGTTTGAATAACTTATTGGTATTGTTCAGTTTGTCGATTGCTACAGGAAATTCAGTGCGTATTTTTACGTAGAAATGTTTTTATGAAGTTTTTATGAATTAAATTTCTGAACTGGGAAATTGGTTTAACACGGGAAGTTGATGGTTTCATAGAATTTGACGAGTTGAAAGCTGAATTTTGTGTGTTGAAATTTTGGTAGTGCTTAGTTAAATGTTATTTTCTTTCATTATTTTACTAACACAAAGTTGATAGAAATGGCATGTCAACTTTTACTATAATTGTTTAATAATCACAACAACAGAAACATTTTTTAGTACTACTTAATACTTAGTACTTTATTGTAAGTATTTAAAAACAATGAAGATAAAATTTTGTAAAGGCATTTGAACCGAAAAACCAATAAAACCACAACATAGTCATACTATCTCTAGTACCTTTTAATAAATAAGTTTTATTGCAATATATTCCACAATTCAAATACAAAAACCATACACTTTATCCGGATCTTTTCCATCTAATGCATAAACACACAATGGAAAGATATTTTTCCTCTTATCTTCCACACATTCCACCCCATTCATAAAACTATGCCGTATTTCGACCCCCAAAGCTTGGTTCAACAAGTGGGAACCCTACTGACCTACTTAGGGGTGTCAAGGGCACACCGTGCACGCGGCTGGCGTCCCGGTACGCAACAAGTGGAAGAGATATCGCCCTGTAGCTTGCCAAGTTGCCAACCCTGGATTCCCCTCGCAATTATCCTCGGTCGCTCCGCTTTATGGCAAAGAACGAAGTTATTTGTTTACCAACATTTTGAGAAGGTAATGAGGGGAAAGAAAAAATATATTCAAAGATTTAGAGCAGGAAAATGCTTGTGGGAAATGCTTTCAAACGTCTATGGAAATTCTTAAGCAGTGAGATTAATGGATGGCTAAGTAATTTTAATTTGATTATGGAAACTGACGTGGTTTTCACATATTGAGATTTATGAAACGGGAATTCTTCACGTACGATTTAGTTCATTATTCCGACTATAGTTTCAGCCGCATTCGGGAATAATCGACTAAATCGTACGTGAGTAATTCCCGTTTCATAAATCATAATATTAATTTGTTTTTATTGATTTGAAATGATTGTTTTAATGATGTTTTATGTTCAAATGACAAACTACGTTTGTGACAAATGACCAAACTTCTGCCTTTTGTCATTTAAAATTCTCTTTGAACAGGTGTAGGACCATTATTTTTATATTATAGGTTATACGTCACACGATATTGAATTCTAAACACAGGCAGCAGAGTTTTCTTTCCATGGTGTCGCGGAGAGCCACGCGCGTCTATAATGAGTTAACTACGCTACATTTGTAACGTAACCGTAAACGTAGGGCTATAAAGACGGTGAGTACCTATTTTAGTAGAGTATTGAGTACGTTACCAACCGGAAAGGTAAACTTTCCACCTGCCCTGCCATTCTAACTCTTTCGCATTTTCGATGTGTTTTCAAAAATGTATTTTTCTGTTAGCTCAGATAATCAAGCTTTAGCGAGCGAAGCGTCTCTGCTTCAGCTTCGACAAAAATGCTTTCGTACGAGAATGTTCGCCTTGCGTTGTCGGTCTGTCCAGCTGTGTTCCTTTGTCTTATTTCTCAACCGCTTCTCGTGAGAAGGACAGCTGGACGGACTCCGGACGCGAGGTCTACAGCTCGTAGAGTCGTAGTTAGCCGTAGTTATTCTTAATCAAAAAAGTTAAGCCCAAGTAAAATTTATCAGAAAATTCAATGTTTACACATAATGCGACCTGCGTTCGCTTAGAACGAACCGCAGGATGCAGAACGCATCCAGTGTGAAAAATTCTTTATCTCGTAATTTTAGAGCTCAACTTACAATGGCAGGTAGTTAGTTATAATTTGGGCATCATATTGACGAATCTATAAACTCTTCACTCTCCAAAATCCGTGCAGCCATTAAACTACAAGAGGTCTCATAAAACAATAAGCGTACATACAAACAAATTTACATTCACATAAGACATGAAAAGAACCTTTCTAGAGGCCAGTGTGATAAAAATGTTCAAAATTTAAATTCAAACTAACAAAGGTGTTTAAATTCAATCAGTCCATAATTTTTAGCCTACAAAAATGGCCCCAATCACTTGTTTCCAAGCTATCAAGGGGCCCGCCCTGTTGCGAAATCTTTATCAAGTTCCGATAGCGAACCTAGGCCTGCCTAGATATAGCCTAGATACCATGTACTTGTGAAGGCAGTTTAAATAGCCTAGATATTGGGTGGAACGTGACCGGTCTGCTACCTAACTTTATACCTAGGATTCTATAAAACTTCTAGCCTGATAGATAACACATATATGCAACATGTTACAAAAACTCTGTTACATAATTGAAGGGCATGCACACACACACAAGTATTCATGCAAAAATACCAAAAAATATGCAAGGTATGCAAAAAGGTAAAAATAGCAAATATGACCGGGTTAAGAACGCAAGACCAAAAGGATTTTTTTACAAAAATGGTAACAAATCTGTATCATATGTTGGCGGCTATTATTCTAAGAAAGTAGCGGCAAGACGCGAATATTTTACAAATAAAACCGACGCGATTAGTATCTGCGTTCGCGCTTTTTGGAGGGCGGAGCACGATGTGTGTGCTAATTTTTTATAGTCAATATTTAATTTGTTTAAATTAATATAAAATAGCATAATTGCATCTTCCAGTCGATACTGGATGCGCCACTCCCGGATAAGACAGGGCTTTTGTAACACCCTGTTTATAAATTTGTATTTCTTAATTCTTATATATTCATGAGATGGAAAGACGAACTTGGCGCTCACGAAATGGATTGGCCCACCAAAGCAAAAAACAGGGAGAATAGGAAGGAGGGAACAGAAGACTTGGTCCAACAATGGGACATATCAGGCTGATAATATATAATAATATATTCATAAAAGTACATTTGAATATAATTATAATACATCCTGGCGTACATCTTTCGCTTATTTCACTTCCATGAGTATTTTCAGACACGCTCGTCGGTTACGTGGACTCCTGACCTGGCCTTTCTTTAAAACGTCTTCGATTTGCTCGAGATACGTTCACATATGATCCAAAAAAACAAGGTCTGTGTTTGCTGAATGCTCAGCAAACACATAATGACGTCATCGTCATCCGTCTCTTTCCAACTTGGTGTGAATGACTTATTTCGGTCTTGCTTCAGCATCGATTGACGTCACTACGTGTTTCTAAGTGCTATACCTGGCGGAGTATATTAATACACCATTCGTTCACCTATACAATTAAAAACTTTGATATGCGAGGTCTCCGTTCGAGGCGAGCTTAATTTGAACATTTAAAAATCTACATAATTATGCCTAAACAAGAAAAAACAAGACGCAAGATTTGCAGGATAACCTATTATGTAATAGTACATTCTCTAAGTGGAAGACAGCCAGTTACCTGCCCCGTCGACCTGTCACAATCATACGCGCGTGCCTGTTATCACGAAACGGTACACAATTCTGCCTACCGCATTCAATTGGGTCACAGTGACTGAAATCGATAGTTAGCTCCTTTGGAAATTGTTTATTACAATCTCAGATCAACCTAGAGAATAAGATGGCCCACGGCGTACGATTTAGGTGAAGCCAAAAACAAATCAAAAACTACGCTACTGTCGTATATGTACACAACACGCACACATTGACACAAAAAAACTACGCTACTCGCTTGATCATTGTTACCTCGACATTATGTGTTATTTTCTTACATTTACATAGTGCATTATAAAAGTGTGGCCAGAACTACATTTTGAGGTTCTTTTTAAAAACTGTGCAGTTTTTTTACAAGTCAATTTTGAAAAAGCCGTAACAGTTTCAAAATATTTAATCTACTAAGGTTGTATTGGAACGGAATGGCTAACGTAGAGTTAGGGAATAAATCTTAGTTTCTGTGCAATTGTAAATGTTTTTCATGGCTACATTACCACGCAAACAAGTTTAAAAAGAAGTGGCTTCAGCGAGATATAACGCAGTGTTCCATCTTTTCCTCTTGGTTGATCTGAGATTACAATAAACAAAATCTCGTATTGGCAACTAGTACAATGCATCGACTAAATGAGACTAGTGAGGTTGACGTAATGAACTCTTCTTCAATGGCTGTAGTTTGTTTTTTGGTGGTGACTGGCGAGTGTTTACCACCAAAATAATTCGCACCCTACTATTATTGAAAAGTACGAATGTAGTTCGTATTCTATAGAAGAACATGTAAGTAATTAAAATACATCTTTTAGTTCTATTTTTGTGACTGATATGATGCTTTTGCATTTTTTTTTCGAGAACATACAAACTCATACATATTTTCCATAGAAGTTATGTTAGGGAACCTCTACATAATCGTAAATTATACTTTATTTAAACCGACTTCTTTTTTTTATTTGAAAGAATATATTTACAGTTTGGTGCCATTTTTAACCGACTGCGCAAGAAGGAGGGTTATGTTTTTCGAGTATATGTATGGATGTGGGTATACATGTATGTATGGATGAGGTTTATTTTGCCTACAGCCTAAACAGCTTGATGCAGTTTGACATGTGAGGTGTCATTTGAATCGTCTTATGATAGCGGAAGGAACATAGGGTACCTACAACATTTTGCAGCCGGATTTTTTGTTTCCCTTTTAATAATGTTACTTGTTTACAAACTAATTCGAAAGGAAGTACAGGAAGTCGGTTTCTTATTTTTAAAGGTTACTCATTAATTTTTCTACCGAATACTTAAGGATTTCTCACACTGGATCCGTTTTGCGTCCTGCTGTCCTATCAAAGGGAACGCAGCCCGCATTGTGTATGAACATCATCTGAGGGTCGAGCCAATTAGTCAGCGTCATTTCGTCCGCGTCCTCTCCCGACCGCCTGCCCGGTGCGCACGGTCTGATTGTTTTTTCGCAAAATTTATATCAAGTACTAGCTGCGCTTGCGGTTTCACCCGCGGTTAGAAAGTACCCTATGTGCTATTCTAGACTATAATCTATCTCTGTGCCAAATTTCATCCAGATCTGTTCAGCCGTTCTGGCGTGAAAGAGTAACAAACATCCATCCATCTATCCATCCATTCTTACAAACTTTCGCGTTTATAATATTAGTAGGATAAAGGATGTTAACAGATGATGCGTGCTGCTTCCGCTTTGACCGGATCACAGAACGCAATCCATCCAGTGTCGCAAATCCTGTACTCTTTTTCACTCTCACACCGACTATCTACCCCATTTGGTGGTGGTGTAACCGAAAGTGGGGGAAGTAAAGGAAAGTCCACAAATGTTTTCATTTAAATTTATTTTCAAGGAAGGGTCGCCGTTCTCGTCGGCTTGTCTTTGTTACACTTACAAGTAAAACCTTAACTAAACGTTACACTAAAGGTGTTCTTCCACAGGGACAGCAATCAAAACCTTGGATCCAGAAAAAAAAAACAGGGTTACAGTGGGCCTTCTTTATTTTTCACCTCTACTGCGTTCTGTCTTTATACTCTACACGTGCTACATGTTTTCCGACGGAAGTTATGCTGAGGTACGCGGTCGTGAGATGGATAGGCACCGCGAGACCCGCACGTGGCCATTCGCCACACATCACGCTTCGCAAACTGCCGCCATATTTAATCAGCGGCCATTTTATAAACACAATAATCGCTGTCATGGGCCAGCATTACACGACCGATAACGTCGCCGTAATTAAATTAAGGAAAATTCTTGCGATTGAAAAGAAATAATTGCACTGACGGACCATAGTGAGAAGGTACTAGTCAGTGAATAAACCAACGTTTTTAAGTTACCTAAACATTACACTTTTTATCCTGTTCCCTTTGGAACAGTTTCTTGCAAATACAAATACAAATACAAAATTCTTTATTTGGAACTATGTTATAGGTACATTAATAAAAGTGTATCGATGCTACCCGCAGTAGTTAAAAAACTGTGTCGCGGGTAACAAGAGTAACAACGCTCACCTCCAGATTAAAGAAAGTGTATTTAAAAAAAAAAAAAAAACTAGTTTAAATGAATGTACGAGTATGTAAAGAGTAGTGTGTGAGTGTTTATATGTGTGCGTGTGTGTGATTGTGGTGTTGTGTGTGTGTATAGATGTAAAATTAACTTTCCACATTTTTATCTCGCGAGAAAGAGACAAACATATCCGTATTCCAGCTTTGTCACATCTAAGCGAGGATGAAAACGGTGGAATGAAAATTTGTCTCCGGGCCGTGCTAGCCCTGGCCCTAACACTGGCTGGGGTAGGGTTATTAACTGTGACCTCTTGGTCTAGAGGTATACCTTAACGTTGACTTGCGATGCAGAATACCAAGGTCAGTTTTGCAGTCATGCATATAATAGGTATTTAACATTCAATTTTGGAACAACGTGTAATTTCGTTCGTAGTACATACTTGGTAATTTGTATACCTACTAATTCGATAAGTAGGTAAGTAAGTACATAGAATTCAACGTCATCCAAAAGATTCCGATGCACAACGAAGGCGCTAGCGATTTCATGACGTACCTACTTACATAAGTTAATGTCGTTATATAGCCATTTTTAAATGAAAAAAAAACTTAATCCAGTTTACAAAAAACAGGTTTAGGGCCTCTCGGTAAGTATTAAATACCTGTGTTAGAAGACCCCGTTCCTACAAAGTTATTGTATTACTATGGTTATTATACATACTCCAAATTCTTAATAGCACTCTTATAATTTCAGACCCCTATATCATGGCCCAAAGAAATTTGTTGAAACAACCAACCAGAATAATTAAACCCACTGGAGATCGCGGCCATACTCTCAAATTTAAAAACGTTGCTCCTAATAATTTTTGCTAATAAATTTACCTCCGTTTTATTTATTGATTCTTTTACTAATAAACGTTGTATTTCTTCGGCAAAGTTATAGCGTTTTGTCGTTTTCTTTTGACGTGACAACGTCTAATATATCGATGAACGCCGGCTGCACGCACGAAAAAAAACGACTCATTGTCCCGTTACGCTAATTGTCCCGTTATGCCCATTGTAAGCTTACGATCGAAGCAAGAGCGCTACACGAGCCAGCGAAAGGCACGATCGGCTTGAGCGTTCGGCTTGCGCCACATATCTCTCTTCCACTCTTCTTTTGTTATGACGTTGTCACGTTAAACTATCGTTCGTAAACCGACTTTACAGACAACCATTTTTTTCACTAAAACTTATACATCGATCAAAACACTAGGTATAGCTATTTTGAGACTTTACAATGTTTATAGTAAGTAATGTTTAAGATGTGAACTGATTCTAAAATATAATATGTTCGCTAAAACACGTCACCTACATGAAACCTAGCGTTCTAACGTAACTAGACAGCTAAGTGCGTCTGAAGACCGGGTCAAGTCAATTGAGAGTACTTGAAAGTCTTCGCGGTCGTTTGACGTCGTATTGGAAATACTTGCTGGAAATAGTATTGAGGGGGTGTACAGACGTACTCACTTAATGAATACTAGCTGTTTCCCGCGACTTTGTTCGCGTTTATTCAGAAAATAGTATCAAAAAAACCTTCCGCGTGTTATAATGTAACTTATTATCAAATTTCATTAAGATCCTTTGAGCCGTTTAGCCGTGAAAAGCCTACGGACAGAGACAGAATTATAGAATTACTTTTGATAAAAAAAAATTAAGAATGGATCATTGTCTTTTTAAACTTTATTGTTTATCGTTGAGGTGTTTAGGAATTTCGTTATCATTCCCTGTCCGTCTACCATCAGACGGGACAGTAAAAAAGAGAACATACAGAGAAAGTAAGTTCGTTTGTTCGTTACCTTTTACGCCTTAACTACTCTACTTACCATCATGATTTTTTTGAACACGTTGTCAGAGAAAATTATATTTATTATTATGGTACTTCTTAGCCGCGGGCAAAACCTCGGGTGCTTCTAGTATTTAGATAAAATATGAATATGAATAGTTAGAAACTGGAGGCGCTAGAGCGGAGAAATAAAACAACAGTGATAGAGCATACACAAATCCCTTTTGGCAATAACGTTACGGAATAACGCCTCGGAATAGTTAGACAGTGTTTCGTCTTTTTCTTTCTTTTCAATTTCAGAACTCAATCGAAAAAGACAAAACACTGTATAACTATTCCAAGGCGATACAACATTTATAGGGATAAATTGTTTTTGTGTTTTCGATGGATACGAGAGGAGTGCGTGGTTCACTCAGTGGCATATGAGTGCGTTAGAATATGCTAGTTCAAGATGACTTTCTTAATTTTTAATTGACAACAAAGGTTTTAGTTCCATTGAACAACTCTTGCCCGTCATCGTGATGGTGGCATTGGACGTAAAATTACAGCCCATCTGATCCTCTGTCATCGCATTACCGTTAATTACGCGCTCCGCCGGTAGCTATTTGCAAATGAAAACCAACCCAGTATTATTTGTTTATTTTAATCTCTAAGTTTCTTGGACTTTAAGTCTGTCTGGAGGAAATTCCAATTAGGTCTAAGTCTATCTTGTTCTGGATTTGAGATGGCTTTGGTATTTCCGCTCTAAAGCCTTTCTTTTCAAACTGGGGTTGCAGATAGTGGGACTTCGCGCAATAAAATTTAATTTTGTTTACTAGATTGTTTGGTTCTCGGAACTTTAAATCTCTGGTTCAAGTTCTAGGGATAAAATTTATTTTTATAACTTCACTGTAGAAAATCACACTTATATATATTGTTATAAAGGCGAAAGTTATTGTGTATGTTTGTTACTTCTTTACGCTTCAACGGGAGGGCAGATTTTGATGAAATTTGTTATGGAGGTAGCTTATACTCAGGATTAACACATAGGCTACTTTTTAACCGAGGGTAGCTCCGGGGGCGCTGCTAGTTTACAATAATAACGTCATCATTACAGTTTAATTAAAAATATACTTAATCGTAATATTATGTTGGTAGAGAATCAGCCTTTTAAAATGTTAATAGTAGGTATATTAAAGACAGTGGTGTAAATTATAATGCCCAGATTTACAAACTGATCATACAGGATGTAAAAATAAACAGATTGTTCGTGTATAATTTTTACAAGCGTTTAATTTGTAATGTTATATTGCCACCGCCACTCAAATACATACACACATAACATATCGTCACGTCTTTCCCCCGAGGGGGCTGGCAGAGGTGTACAACACCCATACTTCGCCGGACGATATTCAGTCCCAAATGTGACAAGGGGCGAGCCTGTCGTCATACACCAGGCTCCAGTCATATAGCAGATGACATAAAATACGCACATATGTTCACACAATGAACAAATTGGTGCGTGCCATCAGCTGCTGGGTCCGAACCCGCTCCCTCTGGCTTGAGAGGCGGGCCTTCTCCGACTAGGCTATCATCGCTTTTCACTCAAATTTAAACTCTCTGGTAGGAGGCTTCGGCCGTGGCTAGTTACCACCCACCGGACCAAGCCATGCCGTGAAATGACCTAGTCGTGTTTCGGGATGTAGTCCGGTGTAACCGTTCCGAAGACGGGTCTGAGCAGTAGCGCACTTGTAGCGCCTCACTCAACTGCCGTCTTTGTACTTGTTCACTCTACAAAACTTCAAGGCTAGAGTGAATAAGTACCTTATAGATAGGTCATCGTGCTCCATCTTAGACCACAACGTCGCTTAACATCAGGCGAGTTGGTGGTCAAACGCCGACCTATTCTTAATAAAAAAAAAAAAACGAATTTTGCAACTTTTATCTCAAGAAAAATGTTAACATTTAACATAGATGATTGTGATTGTGAATGAACGATGGAGTTTGTTTTAAATACCGAATGATTGCTTTCATTGTCACGCAGGATAGTGATAAAATAATAAAATAGACTATCGAGCACAATGTGCGGATAACGTTGTTTCTACTTATGAGATCAAATAGTCAATTTGATGAAAATCTTTGTGGTCGGCGATCAGCACCCTGGAGAAAAATACACCGTTGAGTTAGCCTTGTCGAGCGAGCGAGCTTCTATGCTTCAGCTATGAGGAAAATGCTTTCTCATGTCCGATTTCTGTCCGGATCTCTGTCTTTCTCTGCAGGTCGCATTTCTTAACCGATTCTCGTAAAATTTTGTAAGCAGGTTTAATAGTTATACAGTTTTTTTTGCTATAATTTTTTCGAAAATTGTGGAGAAATTATGTGTATTTTTTCCCAAAAAAAAATATAACTCCGCCGTTTTGAAATTTTAGGTAACAAAAAATGATTTGAATTAAAATCTTTTTTACTATAAAACCATGCTTATTACATAGAGGGTGTTAGTTATCTTGAAAAATTGTCAAGAAAGAATAAATTACTAAATTTTAAAAATCACCGGCTTCTAGTACTTATAAATTATTTTGAAATCACTAAACTTATGGAAAGGTTATGTATGGGTATTATTCATTTAATATTGTTTGTAATTAATCAATGCGAAAAATATAATTTAGTTAATCTATTAAGCTTACTTAATTTACTTTATAAATTTAATAAATTATTCCGAAAAAATCGAATTTAGTCATCCGTGTTAGGTATGTTACTTAGAAGTATGAAGCGAAACACGATTACAATGACGTGTTTAAATTTAACATGTTTTGTAAATGCAGTACTCGTCGTTGTGGTTTCTGATTAACAAGAATTCAGAAATAAAGAAACAAAAAAGACTCATTCAATATCAAAGGTTATTAATTTTATTAGAACAGATAACGTTTTCAAATAAAACCGAAATGTGTGGAAATAAATCAAGCACTACACGGCAAGGAAAGCTAGCTCCGTAAATGGCAACGTACTAGCATACCTAAACAAAAACCTGCATCAAATATAAATGAACCCTATACCTATGATATCATAAAGAATATTTTAGACCGACACACATAATTCGAGCATACTGTGTCGGCGTGAACACCGGTCAGCCTTGGTACACTCACTTTTGTATATAACCATTTATTTATTGTGAATGCCGATTTATAGAACAGCTTTATTAATTCACCTCTCGTACACCTTATTTTGATCAGCAAAAAGCTTAAAATTGTATTTAGAGCCGCCAATGAGCTAAGTATCTAGGACATTATAGATTGACATTTGAAAATTGAGTTTGGTAATAATTTTGTTACATTCTTTTGTTTTTAGATAAAGTGTCTGTCAGTTTATGGAGTAGGTAACATAATTAAGAGATTGGAACTAATAATTGATAAGAACGACTGAATCAATACGCGTGTTTTACGGAGCGAAACCGATGTTATTTAATCGCATTGTTTCTCTCCAGTAGGTATTTATTTGTCACAGTTTGAGTAAATATGCTTATGGGGAATTTAAATATGCAGTAATAGGTAAGGTTAATACTCGTATATATTTTTTTACACTGCCCACTAGGATTCACTGTGGCGGACATGGAACACCCACAGATATTTATAAACAAATAACACGCACATGCACCCGTAAGCCCTAAGATATTCAAATGTGTCATTCACATCAGCCCCCTATTCTGACGCGTAATAGGCCTACCGTACGCACAAGCTTCACCACATTTTTAACTGCTCCTGGCCTGGGCTTAAACACAGAACACCGCGCGTGTGGTTGGTAAAACTGTACACCGCGCCAACCCCTCATTTTCGAGTTGCCTACGCTAGTCGAAAAGATCGTATCGTTACCACACGGCGCAGTTATACGCGCAGGCCTCAGTTAAGTACGCACAGTTAAAAGTATGGTGAAGCTCGTGCGTGTGGTAAGCCTATAAGATGTTATCTTGGTCACTCTCACTCCTAGGACTTTTCAAACGAGAGAGACAATGACGAGAGAGACAATGACGAGAAAATATCTCACGCGTAAGAATAGGGCAATAGAATATTCCCGGCTGGGAATCGAACCCAGGATCCCTTACTTATTAAGGCTGATGCGTTATCAACTAAGCTAAAAAGATTATCGTTTTAAGTTGTTAGTAACATGCACCATTTTTTGCGAGTTAGTAACATCAATTTTATAAGTAGGTACATCAAAAATCAAAACACGTGTACTTTCAGTTTTTTTAACCTCAATATTTTAATTATACTTGCACAGATATTGCGTTTGCAACAAGTGTCATCAAATCGACACAAAATTACGAAATGCTGACACAGTAATGACAATAACCGACTAGCACACATTATATGGGCCATTACAGCTCACTTGTGTAAAGTCAACTTTGAATGATGACAGCATTATTTACCTAACTAAATTATGGGGAACAAATGCTTTCAAACGTGAAACAACAAATGGATTAACGATTAATATGACTGTAAAAATAATATCTCACTAATGATGTCAATATTATCAATATTTAATTACAAGCGCGAAAGATTGTCAGTGTTTTCGTATGTTTGTTTGCACTCATCTCCTTATCGCCTGAACGGATTTGGATTAAATTTAGGGTGGTGGTAACTTACGTGATAACCTGAGACTAACACATAGTTTACTTTTTATTTTGGAACAAAGAGTAAAACAATGAACGGTTTTGTAGGATAGCGATTGTAACGACAAAGCGCTGTTACCTATAACATAGTAAGAAATCAAATCAATTCAAATATATGTATTAATTTGGGTATTAAAGAATGAAGATACGCTTAAGAACGTCAAAGTTATAAAAATGATTCTCCCGCCTTGTTCGGAAAAGAACCACAACGCAGAAGAACGTGCAAGAAACTGAGAGGCTGTTTTTCCAATTTGGGAATTTTCCAATTCCCATAATCCCCTAAACAGAAGTAGTAGTAGTTAAGTATTTTTAAGTTGATAACTCAGATTACTACACGTAATAATAATATCTCCTTGTTATTAAATGTTGTAAAGTCTCAGAATAGTTATTCAGGGTTTTGTCATTTTCTTTTCTTTTTTTTTACTAGATACTGGACAAAATTTTTTTTAAAACTCATCTGAGGCTATTCAACGTTTATTAGTAAAGGGATATATGTATACGTATATACATATAGTGATCTGAGTTATCAACTAAAAATACTTAAATAATGTTCTCCATTCAGATGATTATGGATTGGAAAATTCCCAAACTGGAAAACACCTCTCAATTTCTTAATACAATGTAAAATAAATTGGTTATATTTTCTTCGAAGTCTACGTACAGCATATTTATTATTATTGTATTGTTTAGACCGTTATTGCCGGAAAATCATCAAAGTAACAAACAAACGTCACGACTTAGTGTCGTATAGATATTTCCGATATCACCAACTTCCTAGAAAATGTTACTAATAATGTGTCACCTGTCAAACGTAACCGAATAACCGCAAGTTACTTGGAAAGTAAACTACACCCTGTACGCCCTGTTTAACAAAATATATCCTACTAATATTTTAAACGCGAAAGTTTGTAAGAATGGATGGATGTTTGTTACTCTTTCACGCCAGAACGGCTGAACAGATCTGGATGAAATTTGGCACAGACATTGATTATAGTCTAGAATAGCACATTTAACCACGGGTGAAACCGCGGGACGCAGCTAGTGAATAATAAAGCTTAATAATAAATAAAGAAGTTTTTTTTTAATTCGACGTATATTCGAGTAAGTGATTGATTAATCTTTAATGGAAATAAATGTATTTAAGCCTAAATATAACCTATATTTGAAGTCGGGACCACGCCTATTTGGTTGTTGGTTAAAAAAAATACGCAATTGATCTCGTCTTATTGAATTCGACGTAATACAAAACGCAGAGTGGGATGTCCAACACTGTCTAATATCGTCTTAGCTAAAACAAGGTGAATATTTCTTAGAAAAAATGAGAGTGCTCCTACTTCAAGTCAACAACCCCATTTCTTAATTAAGGGATACATTTCTCTTAAGGACCAGATCGTTGCTTCAAAGAATTTTTCAGTGGCTCATTGAAGCTTAACAAGCTTTGCGGGAACATTGTTCTTCTTGGAAAACGGAATTTCATTATTATGAATTTATTATTTCTCCGATAATCAGCATGACAGGAAATTGTTTTAACTGGTTAAGTTCATAGATAAGTTGAGAAAATACCGGAAGTTCCTTATTCTGGTGGTCAGAGTTAGAACCTAAAAGAAACCTAGAGTTAGGTGCTAAAATAGTTTATTATTTTAAAATATACTCGTAAATAGTTTTGACTAAGAAAATAATATTTTGTGTTTATAGATGTCAGAAAAGAGCTAGATAGGCTTTTCCTAGAAGTGTAAAAGATACATCGATAGATAATATTATTGTACCCATCTGAAATAAGAAAACAAAAGAAGTTTATTTTACAAAACAGAAATGCAAATCTGACTAATGTTGATGATGAAGTCAGTACCAGAATCGTGAGCCCAAACACGACCAGTCTTCTATTAACTATCAAGGAGTTTCTATGGCCACTTCCGACTCCACCATCAGACCGGCTCCATGGCAGCATATTATTACATTAACACCGAAGATATTCTAGTAGGTACCTATATCAGAGTCAAATAGATCGTCAGCAAGTGGTTCTAGTTGATCAAATTAGGTGTTACTTTGCGGTAGTTCATCTTCAAAAAGCGGTTAAAAAGTGGTTCTAATTTAGCTTCCAAAATTTGACCCAAACGTACATATCAACATATGTAACAATAACTAACATGGCAACATTGGCTGCCTCGGTGGCTCAGTTGGTAGTGAACCTGCTTTCTGAGCGTGGGGGCATGGGTTCGATTTCCCACCTAGGGCAAACATTCATGTGATGAACATTGGTGTTTGTTCTATGTCTGGGTGTTAATATCTATTTAAGTAAGTATTTAAAAATATCTAAGTATGTATATCGGTCTCCGGCAGCCATAGGACAAGCTTTGCTTAGTTTGGGGTAGGCGACCGTGTGTGGAAGTGTCCCGAATTTATTATTACTAATTATTGTTATAACTTAAATAACGCTTGCAATGATGGTGTTTTGAGATAGTTGAAGTTCATCTTTAAACTGTTTCTTTAACCAATTTCTAGTGTATTTCCGCTCCAAAGTCGCATTAAGATAGCGCGTGGATTGGTTGACTCTCCGGCCACGCGCTCGGAGAGTCAACACGTCCTGAGGATGCCTCGTGGAGAGGCGACACACGTGTCGAAGAAGTACTCGAAGAAATATATTTCACAAATTAATATTCTTTGACGTAATTAATGCGACGTTAGAGCGGAAATACACTAGAAATTGATTTAAGAAACAGTTTAATGGTATTTACTGATTATAAAAATTATATAGAAATCTAACTTTACTATCATATTTAATTATCAAAAGTAAATAAGTTTTGTTTGCTACAGATTACCTTTTGGAGAGTACCTAGAAAGTATAGTACTTTTAGTAGACGATAAGTAAGTAGTATGGCTTCCACGGCTTCCAGCGGTCTGTCGTCACTTCACCTCTCACGACCTCGTACAAACATAAATATTAGTAAACAAAGCGACACAAAAACTTGACCGACCAGTCGCTAGCGTCCGCGTTGCGCGCGCGCAGTGAAAGTGCCGCGACAGCTGATTGGTCGAATCTAATGGCGTACGACGGCAGGTGCAGAGGGACAACTCCCTAAATTTACTTTTATATTTGACAAGCTAGGTTTGACTAGCCCATTTGACGTTAAGTAACAGCATACTATAGATTGCCTAGTCGAAGAACGCCTATGGATTGTGAGTAGCTGCTGAAAGACACCATTATTGGTGCTTGGCGACATTTTTTCTACTAATAGTTGCTAACCAGCAGAGTTCTAGAAAGTACCATACCACCATGGTGTTTTTTACGTAATTTGTTATTGTGTTTCAGATAATTGATCAAGCTACGCGGAAGTCTTCAAGACTCGGAGTCGAGGAAAAATCGGCGTTGTATACTCGTTCGATGCTTAGGTCAAGTGGTCCTTTTTTTATGTAGAATAGGTCGGCGTTTGACCACCAACTCGCCTGATGTTAAGCGACGTTGTGGTCTAAGATGGAGCATGATGACCTATCTATTGTATTGTATTGTATTGTATTGTATATATTTATTTCAGATCAAAAATCCATAATAATTAATCTAAATCGTAATCGTAAATTAATAATTAATACAAATGATAAAATAAAGTTGAAATAAAAATAAAAATAAAATAAAATAAAAATAAAAATTAATAAAATATTATAAAAATTAACTTATGCTACTAAAATATCCATTGAAAATAAAATAACATAATAATTAATAAATTGAAAGAAAGAAAGAACCACATTTATATCTATAAGGTACTTATTCACTCTAGCCTTGAAGTTTTGTAGAGTGAACAAGTACAAAGACGGCAGTTGAGTGAGGCGCTACAAGTGCGCTAGTGCTCAGACCCGTCTTCGGAACGGTTTCACCGGACTACATCCCGAAACACGACTAGGTCATTTCACGGCATGGCTTGGTCCGGTGGGTGGTAACTAGCCACGGCCGAAGCCTTCCACCAGAGTTTGCTACCCGGTTAGCACTACCCGGGGGCCACGTGTAGGGAATCAGAATAGATCCTGAACTCTGAAAACATTGTGAAGGTCACAGTTTGGGGCGGACGACTAGTTAACACCTCTAATGCCACAGGCATGCCCGGCGTGTTCTTGTAAAGATTACAGTACGTACCTACCAGAATCATACACATGTCTTATTTGTGGGCGGCTGGATCCGCAAGCCATCCTGAAAATCTCGGTGGCATTGAACGTGTCAACGTGAATTATTATGCATAAAGTATACAATACACGTGTGCCAACCATTGTATAAAAAGTACTCCTAATACTCGTGCTATTATAATCCTGGCGATTTAAAGTTATTTAGAAAAAATCGTAATTCAACGTCATGCGTATCGAAATCGCTCATTTAGCGTACCACGTCGCGCCGAAGTAAGTAATCGATTTTGTTGGAAGTTTCCGCGATAATACTCGATAGCTACACTCGATAGTAAAATAAGACTCGATACTAGGTGCCTGCCTCGGTGGCTCAGTTGGTAGTGAACCTGCTGTCTGAGCTTGGGGGCGTAGATTTGATTCTCACCTAGGGCAAACATTCCAGTGATGAACATTTGTGTTCATGGTCCATAGAACTGGTCATGTCTTTCTCGAACGTCTATGTCTTTTTCTGTACCCCTGACAACTGTGTGCAAAATTGTATGATGATCACATGAGTAGTTAAGGCGTGAAAGCGTAACAAACAAACTCACACAACAACTCACGAACAAACAAGTTAGGATTTTAGGAAGATTTAGGGCAAAAGTTAGGAATATGAATTAAATGTTGTATCCCTATGCCTTAGAATAACTACTACCTATAGAAGTCAGGTTCAGGTTCAGTAAACAACTCCTCAAAACGCAAGCCACAAATTCGCTACGCGTGCTGTGTTTACTTGCCTTATCACGCACACAGATGTAAAACATAATGTGGTTATATTCGTTAAAAAGTTTTCCCCCTAAAAATTAGATAATTGTACTTGGTTAATTTGTTTGGTAAGATCTGTTGCATTGATTTTAGCGTTTTACGAGTGTTTTTGATTTCTCTAAGTAGTTAGTCTAAGACATAAGCACAATGACATTGTTATTTGAATAAAGTGAGTTCTAAGTCCGAACAGTACCCAGTGGTAGTGAAATGCGTGAACCTTGGCATTCTTGGTCAAATAAATCCATAATCGAGACCTGCCACGCAACGCTTGATACCTTCCAATGCAAAGCTATTTCAACTGTTTGAATTTATTGATAGCGATCGTGTACATTGTTTATTTTACTATAAAAATCTATGACGTTCGGACTCGTGTACAACTAACATTATCGTGACGCCTTTCCCCCGAGGGGGCTGGCAGAGGTGTAATACAAAACCCACATTTCGCCGAGTATATTCAGTCCCAAATGTGACAGGGGGCGAGCCTGTCGCCATACACCGGGCTCCAGTCGTGTAGCTGACATACAAGACGCACATATCCTCACACAATGAACAAATTGTTGCGTGCCGTCGGCTGGGTTCGAACCCGCTCCCTCTGGCTTGAGAGGCGGACCTTCTCACCACTAGGCTGCCATCGCTTCAACAAAACATCGTATAAAACTAAAGAGGCAATAAACGTCATTGTTCAATGGTTTGATTCCGAAATACTTTATTTTACGCGAGAAAGTTTATTTCGCCTTGTAAAGTACAACACCTTTTTTAAGCAAGTTTTTCCGAGTCGTTATCCAAATCCTACTAATATTAAAAAGGCGAAATTTTGTTTGTTTGTGTGTTTGTTTGTTTCTAACTTCTTCACGCTCAGACAGATGAATGGATTTTGATACAGTTTAGTACGGAAGTAGCTTTTTACTTAACACATAGGCTACTTTTTAAGCGCGGGTAATACCATAAGGCGCAGCTGTCTAATCAAAGTTTCACGGATTGGTTGCAAAATTTGTCGCCATAGGCACGCTACAATACGACACAGTCGAGTCTGTAGAAATTTCAACAGATAGCCCCACTCTACAAGTACCTTCCAATCTTCAGATCACCATCTCTAGATATTTACCTCAATGACTATTGCATAAAAATTTACGTTCTAGCCACCGAAATAACAACGTAATCGCCGTGAAAGGTTGCTTTTGAACACCTGTTGCAGCGAATTGCATTTTTAACTACCAAAACTTTGTTTCCTGAAAAATATATTAACTGTCTCCTTCCGTGTTGCATTTAAATTCTGCTACTCTTGTAGAAGAATAAAGTCCATGGCTATCTTCTTAATTTTGCATGACCTAACATTTGTTTGCAAATTCATACTCCTCAGTCTTGACCATTGTCTTAAATCCTTTTTCCTCGGCTGGCGGTGCGTACTTACACGTGCTTATTTAAAATAATTATTTGATACATTTATTACATTAATAATTTATGTGAGTTACTAGTTATATTATTCCTATTCCCGGCAGGACCTATTTTTCAACATATTAGATGATAAAAAAATTAGTTAAAAAATTGCGTAAGTACTTATTATCATAAAACAATATCGATTTTTTTTTCATTGTTGTCCGACTATGAAAAACTACGCGATCCACGCGACTCTAGTTTTGAAGTACGAAATCTCGATAATTCGATAACTTTGATACTTCTTCCACTACTTCTGCAAAATATTGAGTGTTAATTTCAGTTGCCAAAAATTGGAATTGACTTTGTATAGTACCTAGTAGAGTAAGTAGAAAGTTACTACTCATACACATGCTTAAAATTTTCGGTGACTTAGGAAACGTTGGTCAAATAAACTACTGAAATGTAGCAAATGTTTGTGAAATAGAACTTAAGAATGCACACAATGCTTTGCAAGATGTTAACAAAAAGGTTATTGGCAGATTTTCCTCAGTATTTCCTTTGAGACGCCGAGTAAAAACGGCCTGAAATAGTATGAACGCAATACCTACTAGATAAGAATAGACTGTTTACTAATAGAAGAATAGAAGATGTTTACTACTGGTCTTGGTCTATTTAGAATAGAGCATCGCGAAACCTCAATGCACAGGATTTAAATCGTGTGTATATTAGAGGTATTTCTGCGTTTAAGAGGACATGAAAGAGAAGGCGGTGAACTCTGAGATGACAAGTGATGAAGACGAATGGAACAAGTGAAGTCCCACTTGGGTGGGATAAGGGTAGGAAGATGATGATAATGATTTATACTTCTATAGAATTAATTGTTCCATTGTTAGAACTGTTCCATCGCAGACTTATCTTATACTTCCAAGATGTCTAGGTAGTAGATAGGTACTCTACATTCTACGCATTCCAAACAGATGATTATCCAATCAACTCCAAAGATTTCAAATGGGGATTGATTTGCTAATAAAATGTTGAAAAATTTGATAACTTTGTCGTAATTTATATCAAAGATTGCAACACAACTAATAAAAGAAACAAAAGTGCCGTACAGCGCGTGTCAATTCACTAAAACATTGAACTTGTACCAGAAATAATGTAAATCCCAAGATTACTTTCCAGCCCATAATTCAATTTCTTTTATTACAGTACTTTTCTTTTACGCATTAACGCCGTATCAAATTAACGGCGATAAAAAGTGAAGTCCATTAGAGAGGCGGTAAACAACTAAGTACCAACTGTATAACTATAACTAAACATGTTGTATATGGACATGATAACGCTGAATTACGACGAAGGGACAAAAGTCGCCTCCCTCGAGAATCCTGAGATACCTACCAGTTTTGTTGATTCATTTGTGAGGCCCAAATGACTCGCGGAGAGGGAAAACTAATGTAGGAGATAATTTAAGGAAAGTAATAAAGAACAGACGGAGTAAACTTACTTATAAATAAAAGCAAACTTGATACATTTATATTTTTATATGTTTGTTGAGTCTCGTACAGGTTCTTTGCGAGACGCGGCCCCGCGCACGCACTCGCCTTGATATAGTCGAAATAATCGACTAAACCGTACGTGAGTAATTCTCGTTTCATTAAATCAAAATGTGTGAAAACCACGTCAGTTTCTATACTAAAATGTTTGTTACACCCTAAACCCAACGAATAATAACTATTAAAACGTAGGCACTAAAGATGTAAAAACTGTGCAACATACCGAAACAAACGTCTCTATCTCTATCTTCTCTACCTAGTTACATCTGTTATCTTCTTCTCTACCTCTCTCTACATAGTATTAACAAAGTCGCTTTCGGCATCTGTCTGTCTCTCTGTCTGTATATCCGCTCCTCCTATACCAAACAACAGATCAAACGCAGTTCGCAACGCACCATCAGATAAAGGCAAGATGCGAAGCCGGGCGGGTCGCTGTTGTTGCTTAAATTGGAAGAATTACCCCTTCACAGATAGTTTTTGACATACCTAGTAATATTGGGTTTAATTAGCATAAGTTTATAGTATGGATAAACCGATAAATACTTACAGGCAAAAATAATGAGCAAAAACAATTTACGTTATAATTACGAAATACTCATCATTTTTAAAGAATTATGTTATACTTATTGTTAATACAAAACCACAATTAATGTAACTTTTAATACTAGGTAAAGGTATAAAATGCTAACACCGCAACTATAGTTTTAATCATACAGTGCAGTGTTGTATTATATGAGTTATACAACATTTATTGCACGGCTCAATATCGGAGATCGGTCAGGAGTATCAAATGACAATATATTAATACTATTATTGGTGATATAAGATATTACGTGGTACCTTTCTAATATTCGAGTGTTCAGTTAAGCTTTTTAATCATCTTGTCTTCTAATCTTTTGTTTTAGTATTTCTGAACAAATACCTTTGCAATTACATTCCTTGGGTTTGTTGCATTTTCTTCCTTGTATTTCGTTTTGGATTATTATTGATCAAGATAAATCAGTTATTTAGTTCAATTATTTTTTAATCTTTAGTTTTGTAATTGCTTTGGTCTATCTGTGATTAAACTCTACTCTTTACTAATGAACGTTAAAGATACTGTTCTTCAGTGCTTTGTATTTTTTAAATAACTTAATCGAAAAATACAACACAGTGTTTAAGTATTCCAAGACTACACAACGGTTTTTAGTAAGAGGGTTTGGGTAAATTTGTCGTAACTATAGATGCAGGGTATTAATTATACCTAGATGAATAGCATTATATGCTATTATGATTTCTTAGATCTCTTAGAAAAACAATAGATTTGTAATATAGGTAGGTATATTACAAATC
This sequence comes from Peribatodes rhomboidaria, assembly GCA_911728515.1. Taxonomy (NCBI): domain Eukaryota; kingdom Metazoa; phylum Arthropoda; class Insecta; order Lepidoptera; family Geometridae; genus Peribatodes; species Peribatodes rhomboidaria. The sequence continues at coordinate 14,735,236 of OU452175.1, forward strand.
GTTTACTACGATTTTTTTTTTCTTGTCCAAATTGAGACCATTTTAAACTAATGTTTCCACGCAATATGGAAAAACCTAGGATCATGTTTGGGATTTCATTTAGATTTGTTTTGAAAACTATGGGATGCGGCATTCCATGGTGTAAATTGAGAATCAATTTAATTTTAACGTAGGCCACAAATTGGAAAACTTTTACAATAGTTTAACGATATTTCAAATAGGTAGGGCCATGAATATAATATGGGTATTTATTCCAGATCATTATTAGGTACCACCTTCGATTATCATTATATACGGTAATATAGTATTATGTTATATCATTTCGAAGGGTTAAGAAAAAGTAGAAGAGAATAAAAAAAACAATATCGAAAACACATTAAATCAATAGTACAGGTTCACTTAACTAGATCATTCAAGCAAAGCAAGAAGCAGATAAGCACAGGATAGCGACAACGAATCCCACAATGACAATTCTAAACATAAAGATCCTCCGAGTATCACAACTCGACCCAAATGACAACAAAGTGCTCCAGACACTAGACAGAAGACCTAATAAACTAACAAATGGAATGCCATGGAAACCTCTTCACCTACAAAGAGGATTAGCTCGCAGAGTCACGTTTTAGTAACAGGATTAGTTATAGGTAATTAGTATAACTGTCATACGAAGATAAACAACGCTACAAGATTAATAACTGACGTTGTTCGCATATTTTTCCTCAATAATACCGGTCGTGTCAGCCAACACTTCAAGGTTTTAGAAGCAATCCGCTAAAACAATCAATCTACCCTCTTTTCTTTTCATAGAGCACACAGCATTTTGTGGAGTCTGGAAGCAACCCGTCGTCAAATTCTCGAACCGAAGTTTTCCAACGTTAATTACCTATTTCGCCTTTAATCGAGTAAGTAGTTTACTCTCAATCATCCTAGTTAGAGCAGTCTTGTTTCCATTATCAGAGCGAATGTCGTTGTGAAATCGAGTTCGAATATCAGCGATCTGTGTGTTTTGGAAAGTTTCTCTATCAACAGAACGACGCTAAGTATTACGGCAGATTTAATTGCCATCCATGAATCGCACAGCACACGTAACAGTATCGGTGCCAAAGATCCAATTAGAAAACATGCAATGATCGACGAAACAGAAATCGGCAGCGGCGGCGGCAGAGCCAACGGCGGATCAACAAGTGCAGCGTCCCACCTCTCCCGCGGTAAACAAAGAAAACCGACTCGAACGGAATCCACCAGAGACAGAACCGAGTATCGTGAAAACTGGGCCGGACATGTGTGCCTCGGCCGTGACCGCGTTACAATCACTTTTCAATTAATAAAGAACAAGCGAGCACCTGCAGAATGCAACAGATTCTATCACTCGCAACGGTCATGCAATACGCACGCGTGTGTTGCCGCTCCAAGACCACTCGGCACTTTCACAGGTTACTCGGCGAGTTTTGTTTACGTACTTTTTAGGGTATTAAAACACAGGGCACGGACACACGGGGTAGCGCGAGTCGCGAGCGGTTGCGGCAGCACGGAGCGGGCGGCTGGCGCGGCAGTCGTCGCGGTACTGCCGCGGCCGCCCGCGCCGCCGCCGCCGCCGCCGCCGGCACTCGCTGCCGCGCGAAAGCCACCGCACAGCAGACAATTCGCAACTCTTGATACCTACGTAACATAACTTTAACTCCATAATGTTTTATAGTTTCGTAATCGTGTTACTCGATTACCGTGCGCCGTTCGCGTCTAATCGATGTCACGATTTCGGGAGCGGTCCTCGGAGGCCGTCGAGAGCTCACACGCATTCCTCTCTGGTGGTGTAAAGGTCAAACAGCGCTCGCGGCGCCGGCAGCCCGCTCGCCGGGATGATGCCGTTTGACCTCTAAACACGCTCAAACCTGTCAACGAGCCACTGCTGGTGACAAACAATCTGCTGACCTTTGACGACATGCACTTTGATATTTTTAACACACTTCGCTGAATAAACTAGGCACTTATCATGAATACCTATCGTCAACAAGTTTACTTTTGAAGTTGATAGAGCTTTGAAACTATTTTTGTATCAAATAAGGGATTTGAATGAATAATCTATGAGTACTCAATAGCCCAACAAATGTTTTGTATTCCTCTGTCCGTAACTTATAACACACCAACGGGTATACATACGAAAGATTGTGTGTTTGGTCCTACTCAAATCCGTAACGGCTTAATGGATTTCAATACGTAAAATCTCTGGTATATTACCGCCTTTACCTCGAAAAATTTACGTTTTTTTGGAAAACATAAGGAATACTCTGAAGGAAAAGGAGCCGTATAATAACGTAGGAAACTATCATTAACCTTTATGAAATTCTACTGAACGATAAATGATTCTTTAGACGATAGAGTGGTCTGTCCTGAAATCAAAGTTGTACATTCACTACTATGTACCTGTTCACACCATGTTCGAGTTGGGCTGTAAGGGTCTCTTAAGGAGCTCACATGAATTCTGAACTGAGGACCTGAAACTGGTTGATAAGGGCGAAGGACCCATACCACGAACCAACGAACCACGAACCACTTCAAACACAGCAAGCAACCGGCTTATATTTCATTACTAATCAACTATTGCATATTTTTGAGTGGGTTATACTTACGATAATTGAAAACTTAGCGCATACTATCTTTACTCTCACTTTTCAATACAGCTTAGAAGTCGTCCTGACCTAAACACTGCAAGCCATTGCATCACGGATTACGTAATACTATCATTATTTACTATGTATATTTCTCAGTGGACTATAATGAATTGCATTATAAGTGGTACACTTACATACTTTGCTTTATTTTTGCTTTTGCTATACGAGTATATCCCTGTTCTTCTTTTTCCGAGGAAGGTGGTAGAGTAATTTTTTTTAACTATAAGGTCACGAGTTTATCTCTGATACCCAATTAAAATATATTTATACACGCGTCGACTTTTAAGCCTCCTCCGTTTCGTCGGGCCTTGAATATTCGCCAAATGCGTCTATTCAACTCGTAATAGTGAAGAAGCTACGGACCCTACCGATATGAAAAAAATATCACCAATAAGATCATTCTGTTACCTATTAATTAGTCTGATTAAAATATTATATTACTTACTAGATTGCGAGTAAAAAAATATTAAATGAACGTTGTTTTCGTTCTCATGGCGTGCAATACCGTGCTTACGGAGATTACGTTACTATATATTTTTACACCTTCGGATAGGAAATTAAAAATATGATTGATCGTCCTTTTACCATATTTTTAGAGCTAAAATTGAGTTAGTTTAGTAATATTTTGTGTTATTTTGAAGTATTTCGTCAGATCACGTGACCACTGACACCCGCGAGCTCCTTTGCGGGGGACGGGCCAGTCGGCGCCAGCGCCTCACGAAGGAGGGACGTACTCGCCTTGCCGAAAAATATTTTCGCATTTTTTTTCTATTTGTACGTAAATCATCAATTAAACAGTGCTTAATTATCCAGAGACAATCAAAAAAAGTAGTTTTTCAAGACATTTGATAAGTTTTTAGTGACTTTACTACTAGTGAAAATATTTGGACAATAATTGATCGCGTTGTGAGTAGAGGGTACAGAAGGTTGATCCGATGAAAATGGGAGATGTCACCAAGGCAGCTAGGCGTAAGAAAAAAATTTGGACTCCAACTAGCTAAGTGGTAAGTACCTACCTACCTATTAATATTTAATTACCACATAAATATTTTTACCCGTTTGTTCTTATTGTGTAGACTGAAGTGACTAACCCTAGTGTCTGAGTTTTTAGTGGCAAATGATTCGGTCTGACGTTTGTTTTCCTGATAAAAATAATAGAAAACTACAGACGTGTCCTCCGACCTATGTTAACTCTCAGGGCTTCACCGTCCATTACACCTTATTTGCTGTGATACGAGCCGCGGTCGCGCAGCGTCGTGCTGTACTACAATCATCACGCCACGGCACGGGCCCCATTGTACATGTTGTTCATGATAATTATCCAAGTGCAAGACTTGTCAGAACTGTGTTTTTGTTTTGTTATGTACAAATGTAACTATATGTATCATATTTGTACATTGCACAGGGTTATCGGTATAGGGTGTACTAAGCCAAACGGGGGTCATTGTACTCTTCATTATAAACAACGATTACTTTTTAAACTTTTTTATTTGTAAATTAAATCGGGGAAAAAAGCATCTGCTTACATTTTGTCGACGATCTATGAGCTTTTTGTATGAAACAGCTGTTTTTTTTCTCGTGATTTCATTTGATTCAATTATTCACAAAAATTATACTAAGGTCAATATAAACCATTTCAAATTGAAGCTGTGGCATACTTGCTGATGCCCCAACACCTAGTTAATAACATAGAAATGGGGAGTATTCTATAGTTAATAATAATAAATAATCCTTCTTGAACAATCGGGTAAAAATAAAATAATGATAATTATTATGTGTACTTACGATGTCAATATCGGAAAGCGGTCGTTGCGTGCGAACGGTGTAAATGACTAATTTTTGTTTTTGGTATAGCACATTTCCTAAACTAACCTACCTAAACTAGAAACAATCACATTGACCAACCACGGTCCGCAATACATTATTATTTTTAGTAGTGTAGTGAGCATATTTTTCTAACTTATCCTGATTTGTTAACCGACTTCAAAAATTAGGACGCACTCAATTACATTGTATAAATTTTACTAAATATTTGTTGCAGCATAACTTCGTCATTTATTTTTTATTTGAAAGAATATGCTTACTAACACTCTGATCAGTCACTTTCATCAAAATAAAGTATTTTTTAGTAAAAAATAGTATTTAATACGAAAAGTCAAGCATTTGCATTCAGAAAGTAGTGTTCCGAGTCATGGCCATTGAATTCGATAGAAAAGTTATTACATTTTCTTACAACAATAACCGAGCGAGAGATCGTTAGCGAGCGAAGCGTCTATGCTTCAGATTCGACGAAAATGCTTTCGTATGTCCGAATTCCGTCTGGATTTCTGTCCGGATCTCTGTCCAGACCTGTCTTAATCTACAGGTCGCATTTCTTAACCTATTCTCTTGAAACTTTGTGAGTAAGTCCGATATTTAAAAAGAATTTTCTTGTCTAGGCGGTTATTGGAAATTTTTCAATATGGCAGAGATGTGATTTAAAAAAAGATATATCTCCGCATAATTAGAAAATTTCCAAAAAACATTTTCACGAGATCACCAGCTCACAGAGTCACTATTGTATGTATTGTTATTTATTTATATTTATTATATACAACAATTTCTTTGGTAACTGATACCAACCTGCATCTAGTCTTAATAGTTATTTTAATTTAGTCTCTATTGCATGAAGACTAGAATAATAATATATTTTAAACTGGGATTATAGATTGGTAATTGTTTTATATTTTATGGTATCATGGAAAGAGACAAACGAGACGCTTTGAGTAATATGAATATTGTGTAATTAATATCTTTAAATTGCTCTATTTCATTTTTTCAGAAACATAGATCAACGAAATTATCAAAATTTAAACACAAGCGTTCAGCCAACAACAAATGCGAGTACTGAACTAAGGTGAGTTAAAAGACATTTAACATCTTATATTATTAGGGTGACAAGCATAGTGCATAGTCAGAGCTATGCCAAATGAAAATGCTATTGCTGAAGTTGTCGTATGTCCGGCGTCCAGCGTCTGATTGCACGGATGTCCGATTGTTTTCCTCTACAGATCGCATTTCTCAACCGATATTTGTGAAATTTTGTAAATTTAGGTTTTATTTAAAATAGCGGATATATGTAATTTGTGAGACGTTGCTCATAGAGCCACTACTTGTAATCAGAGTGGCGCTGAACTGCTATGGGCATGCGTGACGCCAGTACAACCATTCACTCAGCGAGCGCGAAGCGCGAGTGAAGAACTTCCGTTTCAGTTAATAAAAATACTAAAAACTTATCCTATATTTTTATCTACAGATGCCTAGTTCAAAATCAGCCGAAGGGTATCAGAGCATCCGAGGAACAGGGACTTTTTCACCTTCGAATAAACTGGTAATCTTTTTTTATTTTTTTGTGTACACAATGTACATAAATAAATTATTGATACGAGCGTTGGGACTTAGTATGGTTGCAAATTAATAATCATTTAATATTGTTTTTAGGAACAACAATATCAGTCTTCATTGCCGAATCTCGAAGTCGAAGAAGAAGCAGAACAAGAACAGAAAGACAAAAGTTATTGGCGTATTATAACATTAGCTTCTTCTTCGTAAAATTGAAGGAAATATCAAGACACAATGGATTTGGTTGCGACAAACAATCGATAGACTTGATTGGAGAAAAGCAAACAGGTCTTGCTTCTAAATTCACCTTTTTGTGAATAAAGAGTAACAATAGTAGATTATGTACCGAGGGCACAAAGCAGTGCCTTACGTCGCGGGCGGCTTATTGTACCCTGAGCGTAACGAGGGAATCTAGAGTTAACTCCCGAATGCAGCAAGGGAAGATGAGTCCTGAGGGCAGCGAGGGGTTCAAGCCGCCCAAGACAAAAACACTGCTTTATCCTAGAACCGAATTCTCTACTAAAAATACTGTCTAATATTATACTCTCTCATAACTAATAAAAAGGTACTAGTAAGGTACAGTCTTTTATTTTAAATTTCGTGCAGCTCGTGGAGCACGTGCTCGTATTTTTTTCTTGGTAGCTAGTTCAATTTTCAAATAAACTCTTCTTACAGTGCTTATTCTGAGTTTTCATTCAATGTTAACCTCTTTGCTTGGAAACTCCCAACTACAAGCTTCGCTCGAATTTATGTTTCATCTATAAAACCAACATTTGAGTTTCATGTGTTAGATTAAGGATGTGTTAATCTGAGCGATTACTGCCTTCAAAGCATTTGATTTATTGATATTTTTTGAATCTCGGTTTATTTTGATTATTTTTTTGGTGTTTGCAAAAATCTAAGCACTATACATGTATTTCAGCTACAAAAGGTTTTTCAATATCCAATCTAAGACCCCTTTAGTCCAGCTATAGAGGATTTTTTTTCTATATTAACTACTAGCTGTTGCTTACGATTTCGTACGCGTAGATAAAAAAAAGCTCGTTCCGTTAGTTTCTTGTATTTGTCATTCACTCGAGGAGGTATTATAGCGCGAGCCGTATGCGAGCCCACTAATGGAGCCAATAGTGTAATTATTAACGCACACGCGTTTCATGTGACGTTTTTCATCACACATGCGAGGGGAAAAAACACAGACTTGCATTAGTCAATACATTTTTCTGAAAATGTATGCGCATTTTGCTGCTTTTCCACCTATCAAAATTTTCCTAGGCAAAATAATAAAGCGAATACTTTGTTTAAATTATCATACCTAATTAATTGTCAATATTTTGATAAAAAAATAATGTTTATTTACTGTTATTACGTAGTTATGATACTTTAAATCAAGAATTTAAGAAAAGTAAAAAAAAACTCTTGTTGATTTAATTTAAAAAAAGTCTAGTTTAGTTACTAGTGCGATAATGGTAAAGTAACAGCACACGTGCTTAATAGCTCGGATTATGAGCTAAAACTGATGTAATAAAGTCCTTTTTACGAGCAAGAGTGATGAAAAAGATATTAAACACAAACGCGTTTTTAACTTCAAGTAGGAACATTTCAGCACAATCAGGCAAGAAACTATCGAGAAAATAATGAGGTTGTAAGTTCTGGGTCCACTATATTTTCAACAATTTTAGTCATTTTTATACTACCTACTAATTATATAAAACAGATTAGTACTATCAACTCGTAGAATACATTTTTAAAGCGGGCCGTCGATTGAACAGCTCTGCTAGTCCTAGTCAATATGTTTTTTGTTATGAGATTTTTGAAATGTTGTAAGCATTGGTTTAAGATAGGTTGAGTGATTTATCCCTGGTACCGGAGTTCTTAGAATGCCCATCAGGAGCCCTATTCTTGCTAAAAATATTTTCTGATCAATGTCTCTCTCGTTTTAAAAGTCATAGTGAGAGTGACCAAGAAACATCTCACGCGTCAAGAATAGCCCTCCAGAGCTATTCTTACGATATTATTATTATTCCCCCTATTCCTACGCACAAGATATGTTTTGGTCAATGTCTCTCTCGTTTGAAAAATCATAAAAGTGAGAGGGACCAAGATCCGATGAACCAAGATATCTCACACTTCAGAGAGTCCATGGTCTACGATTGTGTTTTTAGATTTTACACGCACGACCAAAGGGAATCAAAACCTTTAGATGCGGGATATTTGTGAGTACATACTTAATCTACTTATACTTATAAACAAACTACCGCGCTCATGCTGCTTAAAAGGCTCAACTTTAAAACGCCGTTGGCTTCAAATAATTTAGTAAAAAAACATTACAATAAAGCATAACATCACAGAGGGCTTTCATTTTTAGGCAAAAATATTTTTTCGCGGTGTTTCGTCTGAATTTGTTTGTCTTTGAGAAATGCTAGCTCAATGTTCAAAAGCTTCGAGCGTTGATCACTAGAGGCGCTAAAACCAGCTGAGCGCCGAATGCCAAATGTCATTGGCGCATCTTAACCTCTTAATAAAGACATTTGATTTGATTCAATTCAATATGACTTTATTGCACAGCAAAAAGTACAATGGAAACCTATATTTATTCAGCAGTACAAGGGCTACCTTACTGCATAAAACGATTTCTTCCAGGTAACCTTTGGATGGACAGGAACTAAAATAAAACGAAAAATGTCGGTGGTGTTTGATTTGAGTGGTGACACTAGTTTTTAGAGTTACTATCCTTTTGTTTTTAACTGACTCCAAATAAGAGGAGGTTCTCAATTCAATATTTTTTCTATGTTACGTGATTACTTCGTCAGTTGTGAATGAATTTTAATGATTCTTTTTTTTTTGTTAGATCATTCTTTGAAGTGGTCCTATGTAAAGTTTATAAATCGTTCAAGCAATTTTTAAAATATCAACAAGAGCCTAAAAACTGTTTACAGGGATGACGGGAAGTCGGTTTATAAGCTTTGTTTTCTAAATTATGTTATTTCAAGTCTAAACAATGAACAAGAAAGAGTTCCTAAATATGTACGTTTTTATCTTTTACATTTCATCTTCCAATTTCCATGAGTAAGAGAACTCAGAATGTAAGTGTGTAGTTAAATTTCATAATTGGTGCGGGGTTCCCGACCGCCGCCGCTGGCTGGCGCGGGGGCGTCGCTCAATGATGCTCCATGAATATTCAACTCCCGCTAATGAAAAGTCATTCTATATTCTACCCGTCTCAATGAGTCCACCTCAATACCTCTGTAAATGGACAGAGATGATTATGGTCCGCGAAACCCGTAAAAGGCATCTTGTTTAAAAATAATTTAGTCTTAATTTAATGGTAAATTAGATGGTTTTTAAGTTATGGGTTTATGTATCAGGTTGACGTCATAAATTTAGATTGGTTTAAGGAACTTGCCCGCGATGTGTGTTAAGTCAGAAGGGAGTTTTTTTACTCATCATTATGAAGAACTTTTGCTTTGGAGCCAGCAATAAATATTGTCAACAAATATAATTTTAAAAAACAACCGACACTGATTTTCTTCAAACATAGTTGAGATCACTCCCGACTAATTAACCTATCAAACAAAAAAATCCGTTCGGGAGATACGATACCACAGACACACACATACACACAGACAGATAGACACGTCAAACTTATAACACCCTGTCGTTTTTACGTTGGGGGTTAAAAACCCTGTATACTCGTAGTTCGTTCCAACGAATTCAAGCAGTTTCAAATCGTTTGTTTTCGTCCTAACCTAACCTAACGTATTTCGAAACGTAAAATTTATAACAGCAGATTCACATCTTATCAAATTTTTGACCCAAACCCGAATTCTGTTTGAAACCGGATTCGGTCTTAACTTTTAACCTTTTGTGCATCTGACATAACGTTCCATTGCGAAGGCGAAACTGGTCGATAATCTTTAGTAGGGACATTAACCTTGCATGAGCGTAACAATAAAACGTTATAGCGGTGTTAAGTGGAACACATAATCCTAGTGTGTCGCCGAGCAGGACTAGACCGGAGCGGAGAACTTCGCTATGCCTATGTGCGTTACATCCTGTTTAGACCAGCGATATAATAATTATGTACTACGTACTAGATGTCATCGTGTTCGGAGATGACATCTAGTACGTAGTACATTGCTGTAAAATCGCTGGTCTAAACAGCTCTGTTTAGATAGATCCTACAGATATTTTTCTAGGGGATAAAAAGTGTCTTAGTTCACCCAGGCTACCTCAATAGCAATATTCCATCCAAATCTGTTCAGCTGTGTTGGCGTATTTGGGTGACAAACATCCAAACACAAACTTTATATCTAGTGTACAGAGTTTTTGAACCTACTCACAAAATTTCAAGAAAATTGGTAGACGCAGAGATCCGGACAGGATTCAGACGTACAAAAGCGTTTTTGTCGAAGCTGAATAAAGACGCTTTGCTCGTTAACGCTCGCTCGGTCGATGTAGCACAGACTATTAATTTATGCTGTAGGAGTACGGTTCTAATAGTCCATCGATAATTTTAAAAGTTAGAATTAAGTTTGTCAATTTTGTTCAGACTAATAGCCATAGGTTTTGTCAATTTTTTAATTCAAACATAAATTACACACCACCGACTCCGGGGACGAGTTTTTTGTTAAGTACCTTAGTTATTATTATTTAAGAAAAATACAGGTAGAGAGGGGTTAGTTGTTAAAAATTGTCGAATTTAAGTGTCAGTTTATCGATCAACTAAGACCAAAATGCACCAAAATTTGACAAGGTGATTACATTTTTAACTGTCTGTTTTGACAGCTATGTCATAAGTTATATGTCGACAAAGGGCGATTAAACAAATAATCACCAGATTAAAAGACAACGAGCAAAAATAAATGGACGTTGGTCCAAATGCCCACAGCAATGACACCATAGCCAATTTGTAGGTTAGGTTTATAAGTTTTCGCATAATAAATCTAGCTAAATTCGAACCCACAGTTTTGGAGATATTTTGTATTGTAGTTGTGATTTGTTAAATCTTGTGAAAGAAATGCTTTAGTAACTTAGTGAATATTATATGTTTAATGTTAAAGTTATACGAAAATTAAGAAAAAAATTGATGCCATTTACACATATTAACATTCACTAACCCACCCGTTGCACCCACGTGCGTGGTGGGTGCAGTGATTTAACACGTCAGTGATTGGTCACATCATCGTGATTCGCGACGTCACCACACACATCACTGAAAATATGTTCATATTTTACTATTCTTAAAAATAAAATATATCGATTTCTGTAGGTTGAATTTTAGCGGTGTTGTAATTTTTATTAATGCACAAAAATAATCTACCGAATGCACCATGTGCCTACCATGCGGGCAAAACTTGTATAATTTTTGGACAAATTTGCCTATTGTCCTTTTAGGCAATTTTATTCATCTTAAGCCTATCAACGGTGCTTTTACTGAAGATGCCCACTATAACTGTAAACTAAATATTTTCGCATAATGCTATCTTCTGACAGAATTCCGTCTAAGTAATTCCGTTGAAGTTTAATTGCCAACTGTTTTCCGAGCTCGCTCCCATAGAAATGCTCTCTCAAGTTTCCAAGTTACTTCGTGAAAAGGTTCAAGTCGGACCAATTAACTTGTAAATCAGGCTGAATATTCAAAAGCTACCTGACACCGCTCTGCCGAGTATAAACTGCAAAAATTTAGACACATTACTTAACAACTACATAATTTTTCCTATTTATTTTTCGTGTTTTATTTTTAATGTTAATTAAAATTTAATTTAAGAGTGGATACTCTTATAGTGCGTTGACAACGCATTTGCGGGTGTTTTTAACGGTTACGTCATGCAGTTTAATGAAAATGAACGAATGATGTATTGACGTTTTTGTGAGAACTCGCTTGTACAACTCCATTCACCAACAGCGAAAAAAAAACTTGTACAACGAACCTGTAAAACGGATCGCTGTGTGAATGCGATAGTTAAAGCCTGCAGCCGGCCTAGAAACTCATTGGCAGACATTAGCTAGTTACTCGGCTATACGATCCTTCCTAATTTTTAATGCGTAAGTTTGTGAGTGAGTATTTGAATATTTGTTTGTTATTTTTTGAAGCTAACCGTTCAACAGACCTAAATTAAATGTAGAACGAAGATAGTCAATATCCAGAATCAAAACGCAGGGTACTTTTTATTCCAGAAAAATCTTCTTTTGTGCCTATTTTTGTATGGAATAAGTTTGTAGTCCATACTATTAATGTTCCTGATTTAGGCTACTTGACTCTCTACCTACGTACATGGCTACATGAACCCTTTATTGCGAAAGCATGTCTCTAAGAAATACACGATAAGCCCATATGTAAATAGGCCACAGATTACCCCTATACATTCCTCACTCGGAACAAACGAAGTGAAAAACACATCAGTCAAAATACGCTTACAATAATTAGCTTTTATTGGTTGATGGTTCACTAGCTGAGCCACGCTTTGAGACCCGCGGTCAAAAAGTAGCCTATGTGTTAATCTAGATTCTAGATTTTATTGCTCTAGATTCTAGAGTAAATGGTACCACACCAAATTTTATCAAATCCTTCCATCTCTTGAGCATGAATAAGTAACAAACAAACACACATACACACAATATTTCTCCTTTAAAAATAGAAAATTAAAAATTATAAAATAAAATAAAAAAGTTTTTTTTAATTACACTCCACGGACTCCGGGGACCGTGACTTTTGTTACCATAAATTTTTAATTATTATTTAAGGGGAATGCAGGAATAGAGGGGGGTTAGTTATTAAAAATAAAAATTAAAAGGGTATTTATTGCCTAAAAAATAAATACTAAAAACTAAAAAAACAAACTACAAATTAATGCTGGGTACACACACACCAAGCCAACGCACGCGCAGCGTCCCGTTTCGTTTCAATAAAATAAAACGAGACGCAGTACATCGCCGGTCCTCGCCGGCCTTGCTCTGTACGCAGCATAAAAACAACAGCATATTTTTTTTAGTTAGGCAATTGGGATATTTTCAGCGAGGTACTGCGTAAGCTGAAGCCTGCGCACAGCTGGTTTTCAGAATATCCCAATGCTCGAACTGAAATGATTATTAGGATAGCTAGGCGCGGCTAGGGGCTAAGTGTAACCGTCGGATACCCAGGAGCATTCAAAATAGTTTTCATTTCTCTTGTTCAAAAAGTCCGCCATTGTAGCATACCAGAACGAAAAAAAGTATTTTTCGCTCTAGGGGAAAAAGTTTTTTTTTCTTCTGAAAATGGAACTAAAAGCGGCGACCTCTTCGGTAGAGTACGCATTACGGGTATTGCGTTGCGAATACAGAACAAATTAAACAAATATGTTGGCGCGAAATATTTAGTATTTTTTTTCTAACCTAACCTAACCTAAACTCATTAAGCTAGCCTTAATAATATTATATTATATCAGCACCCCGAGTGTTACCCGTGTATTATAATTCGGTTTCTATTTACTCCCTCGCTAAAGCTCGGTAGTAAAACTACCTTGTATATTGTACATTTTAGCCCCACGTATAATCATCTACTATTATTTTTGTGTCAAAGTTATTTAAAAAAATCTATAGTATAAGTATAATACCTACGTTATTGTCAGAACAAAGTTCTTGGTGATGCGATATCTGTACGGAGCAATCTGTGAAATATGCGAACGAGGGCGAAACCAAACACTTTTAACTATAAATAGCTCAACGAATAGAGCATCGTCCCAAAATTTATTATTTCAGCACAGCTCATCAAACTTTTCCTTAATTTGGTGCCTAAATAAAAGAGTTCAACGCGCGCCTTCTACGAATTTCGACTGCTACGTGGTGCGTAGACAGCGCTACGTTAGTGAAAGACCCTCACATTTCTTTTTCTTAGAACTTTTGTGACATGATTAAATTAGCATCAATTTATTCTAAAATTCAGTTTTCATATTAAGATCCAAGAAAAAATATTTTTAAGACTTATATTATGAAGACAAAATTTGATGTGTGTGTGTGTGTGGGTGTGCTTGTTATTCTTACGCTTAAACGAATGTATGGATTTTAATGAAATTTGGTTTGGTAGGTATGTTAATACCCTTTTTTTTTCACCTTAGGAAAATTCTTTATGGATACCACCAACAGCCCCGGGGCGGGCACGGAGTGGTTATGTGGGAATCCCGCCACTGACGGCGGAAACGTTAATACCCTAGATTAACACGTAGACTACTTTTTAACCGCGGGTGATCCCACGTGGCGCTGCTAGTTATGACAGGATGATGATAAAAAAATACTTGGTTATTTGTAAAGCTGTCGAATGCTGATTGATCTTTATCGTAATCTCTGATGGGATCGCATAACATCCTGTTCATCTCATTATAGCATGCACTATGACCGTAACGTAACACACCTCGGCTTAGGCGCATCTTCCACAGGGAAACTGTACGCACCAGTTTGAAACTAATATTAACAACACGGCCCCCATTAGTCCATGGAAATCCCACAATACCACACTACATTATAGACAAAAACATTACATAATAAATCGTCACGTCCTCCGAAGGGACTGGCACAGGTGAACAGCATCCACCCTTCGCCAGATGATATTCAGCTCCAAATGAGACGAGGGGTGAGCCATACACCGAGCTCCAGTTATGTAGCAGATGACATTGAAATAGTACCAGACAAAAATTAACTCTTATAAAATGAACTCGTAAGTGCAAAATAAATATTTTTTTTGTGAGAAAAGGTTTACAACCGCTGATCAGTAGCCGAGGGATCAATTAACTTTTGCCACAATCTAATCAAGGCCGCAATTTGGTCTACAATAAGGATAGTTGGGATGAAGGTCAATGAACTTTAGCCTCAATCCATTTGGTGCGAGGTATGGTATTTCAATGGTGAACACAGAGCAATATATCGACGGGTTATCGCCATTATATGCCACTTTCGGAACACTGTTTTTTTCTAACTAGGTCGTTAACGATCTATGTTAAAAACGATGTATGTATGTTATGTACCTATATAAGTTGAAATTACTCGTGGTTAAAAAGTAACATGTGTGCTGTTCCAAACGATCTATCTCTGGCAAATCTCATTCAGATCCATTCAGCCGTTCTGGCGTGATTGAGAAACAACCATCCATCCATCCAAACTATCGCATATAAAAAATAGTGCGTGGAGTCCCTCCGCGCGGAATAAGTGAAACTTCTGTGTATCTTTCTTTCTCTCTCCTTCTTGCGTTGGAATATTGGACGCTACTCGTTGCTAACCCTCGCGCTAGCCTGTAACAGGTATACTACGCGCATACGTTCGAGTGCCACGCACTCACTCTCGCTCTGTCTCTTTCTATTCCCCTCCCCAGGAGCGTTAAACGTTCAATGCAACCTTGTTGGAAGTCGCATTAGAAGTTTCACTTCAATTATTAGTGTGATATTAATGTGATTTTTAAGTTTACCTGTGGAAGACGCGCTTTATTATGGTAACGTAACCATGTATTCTGACATTTTACACTGACAGTTCTGACATTAAAAACCGCAAACGATATGCACCATGCAACCTTGATTGAAGTAGGTACTCTAATGAATCCGTTTTGAAATGCAAAAATGTTATTACAATATTAATTGTGAATGCCATGAAGTTAACCTTTCATAATTATCAATGGTTTGCAATAACTTATTTTCTAACGGTCAGTACTTAATTATAATTTATTTTCAAAACAACATTACAACGTTAGTAAACTCGGTAAAAAATAATATTTTTACTGAGACGTCTGTAGATATCTGTTTGCAGTTTTAAAAAAACCGGCCTAGTGTGAGTTGGACTCATGCACGAAAGGTTTCGTACCAATTTCTCTATTTATAAAAATGAATCACTATTTCCCTTGGTAATCGCATCACACGTGAACAGATGGAACATTTTCGCAATTTTTTTTTTGTTGTGTTTATTATTGCCAGGAGAAGGATCTTATGAAAGAAAAAATTAACAAATCCCGCGGCTTTGCACTCAGGGATAATGTAGCTTTCTATTAGTAAAAGATTTTTTAGAATCGGTTTAGTAGATTCGCATGTTAACCCCGACAAACAAACTTACAAATTCACAAATGTTACCTCTTTATAATATTAGTATCATCGATAGGTATATGTGAATGGACTATGGTAAAAATCTTGGTGATATGTCGTGAATTAACAGGTACTAATTTAAAAACACAGGTGCACAAAAAATCTTTTTTTTTGTGGCCCTGGATATTTTTGCATATTTCTATGTTTTCAAGTGACCAATTTTCGTATACATTCATGAAAGTACTGGTTTGGCTCAATAACATTTATACAACTGCTCTCTCTCTCTTCCACTGTTTTGGAACATTGTAAGTGCTGTTATTAAGTGCAATGTGAAAATAAAGATATTTTAAAAACGAGCTAATATTCAAAAACCACCCATATTTTCTTAAATTGTTGAGATAGAAGTATTCAAAACCACTCTTACATCAAGAGCAACAAAATTACTATTGACCAGTGTAATTATCCTGTAAATACAATTTTTAAATAAGAATAGATTAACTTTTTTTTATTCTACAGAGAGTTTAGTTTAAAACATCTATGCTATATACTTTTACTCCATATATAACAATAACATTCTTATTTCCCCGTGTTCCTAAAAAACGTGATATTTCATTCGCTGACCCAATCAAATTATTATAATAATTTATGTAGGTAGATATTATTATTTAATCAGTACTACTCCACAAAAGCTGAAATGACGCGGTTTGAATGGGCGTCTCGCCCACGCCGCCCTGACATTCAGAACCGGTGGGCGTTTGATTATGGAAATCTAGATTTGGGGAAATGTACGCGTGAGCGGGAAATATGTCAAAGTTTAGGGAAATAATCGGCGCCTGTCTGTATTGAATCTCTTAAAACGCTAATGGATGTTTTATGGTATTCAAATGTCTGTACATTAATAAATCACTGAGAAGTACTGAGTACACAAAAGTAGACTCGCCGTTGTAATCGCTTGCCCTCTGTTATAGAAGAAAATAATGGCACAACTATACTTATTTCGGTTTAGAAAAAAATTACACTGGCACTTAAGAGTACTTAAATTACACTAAACAAAAAAAAATGTTTAGTAAGAATTTCGTACTGTTTAAGAACGAATAGGAAGTTTTTGGCGGGAAGTGAAGAGGTGCTATCGTAATTATGTGTTATTTTCTAAATCTTGTGATTCTTCGAGTGTGGATAATGGTGGATTATTAACCTTTATCAGTTAGTTAACGTGTGCGAGTGTGGGCAAATGATACAAACATTGCGAAACGTATCTTTTCGTGTTCTCTACATATTTTAGTGGTTTTGTGTTTGCCTACCATGGTAAAGCTTACTTTCACATAAGTCGAGCCCCCAAAACAAAATCTTGGTTCCACCACTGCTTCCTAGATCCACTTATCATTGTGTTATAGATAGGTGCCTAGTAGGTACTTAATACAGCGACTAGTGCTAATTGGACGAGTCGAGGAGTCGACTTCACGACATATTTCCTAACTAGGTACATCTATGTTTGATGTTGATTTAGTTCGTGCATGTGATTCAACCAACCTCTCTACTTGGTATACTCGTACTGCACGATCTTTGCTAAGCCACAGAAAAAGGGTATTTCGTGCCCAAGCTAAGCTTAAAAAAACTTTTAGGACTCTAAGGAATAAGTACGTAGTAATAGTATAAGTTAGCTAGGAATTAATCTATTGTAAACTATTTCTGAAGAGACGCTATTCAAAACCACCTTAATGTAAATGTAAACAACTAATACTTCTAATAATCCAAACCATGTACAATATGTAGGTAATTCCAGTATAAATCTAATGGACACCAAGATCAATACTACAGAAAGACACCCAAGAAAAACACTACTAGGTCCGTCCTCTTCCGTGCTCCAGCGAGAAGTGCCCGTTGGACGGGGCGGGCGACACTCAGGCGCTACTCCTTCATTCCTTACGCTTCATTCATTCATTCACTACATTCCTTTGACAGTTCGCTCGCAAAACGTCACACAGCAGACCATAGACTGCATTATTTTGTATGTGTTGCTAACACGGCCCTCCTGCGCCGTGCATGCCCTCAGGCACGCTATTTATATTGGTTCCAACTCTGCACATGAATTAAGTATCTGTCAACACACACATGATTTTTGAAAGGCTGTTAAAATCTTTAAGCTCGGCCTATCATGACTCATGATGTCCTAAATAGATAGAACTTCAGTTGCAACCTTTTCATCATTCGATTCCTTTAGACTTGGGAATTTCTACCACTTTGTAACTAGTTATCTCATTCATTAACTTTCAGTTGCAACCTTTTCATCATTCGATTCCTTTAGACTTGGGAATTTCTACCACTTTGTAACTAGTATCTCATTCATTAACTTCATCATCAATCATAACACCGAAAAAAGGTCTTTTAGGTTTCTCAATAGTTCTGCAATGTATCTTTTTTTTTTATAATAGTACTGTCCATCTAAACCAAAGCTGATATATTTAGGCTTAGAAATTCCCTATACGACTGCTATTTTAGCTCACTCCCTTAATCTGAAGCAGTGCCTGGTCCAGATCATTCCTTTACTCTTAGGAAGTCACTGCTTCAGCTCACTACCACTATTCTGGCGAGTGCCTATAGCAACCTTTCAGGTCATCTATCAGCTACTAATTCACTTACTGTTCAGCTATTTTAGCTCACTCCCTTAATCCGAAGTAGTGCCTGGTCCAGATCATTCCTTTAGTCTTAAGAAGTCACTGCTTCAACTCACTACTTCTATTCTGGTGAGTGCCTATAGCCGTCTTTCAGGTCATCTACATACATATAGTCACGCCTGTTTCCCATATGGGTAGGCAGATACTACTTCTCTCCACTTGCTACGATCCTGGCATACATCTTTCGCTTCTTCTACTTCCATGAGGCTTTTCATACACGCTTGTCGTTTCATCTAGTACTGCTAATCTAATGGAGTTAGTTGCCAGACATAATAACATTACACGATTTGCTAATAATAATTCCGGTATCTTTTGCCTTGATACCTTTATCGATGTATTTCTATTTCTTTTATGGCGCGAGAAAACTACATCTCACTTCTGATGTAAACTATTTCTGAAGAGACGCTATTCAAAACCACCTTAATGTAAATGTAAACAACTAATACTTCTAATAATCCAAACCATGTACAATATGTAGGTAATTCCAGTATAAATCTAATGGACACCAAGATCAATACTACAGAAAGACACCCAAGAAAAACACTACTAGGTCCGTCCTCTTCCGTGCTCCAGCGAGAAGTGCCCGTTGGACGGGGCGGGCGACACTCAGGCGCTACTCCTTCATTCCTTACGCTTCATTCATTCATTCACTACATTCCTTTGACAGTTCGCTCGCAAAACGTCACACAGCAGACCATAGACTGCATTATTTTGTATGTGTTGCTAACACTATACTTAGCAATATTATAAAATCGTAATCGTAAAAGTAATTCTGTCTGTCTGGCTAAACGGATCTTGCTGAAATTTGGTAACGAGTTACAGTGGGTATACACCACGACTCCACTGAGGGTTCCCTCCCCCGAGGGTTCCCGCCTTGTAGTGGCGGGGAGGCTCAGTAGCCGTGGCCTCGGCAACCACGGTGAAGCCAAGAGGAATCCGAGGTGGGGGCGCTTCTTGGGGCTTTTAGCCCAAAGCCCATTTGGAAGCGGTCTAAGTAGGGTGTGGGTCTGTATTGCACATACAGACCCACAACTGAGGTGGGGTGCAGTGTCACATGGGCGACACTGCAACCGAAGGCTGGGGGCCGCGGCGGGAGAGGACTGTTGGTGTGTCGTTGCCACTTTCCCTACCTTCCGCGGCCCAAACGGGGTCGCTACCGTTCGATGGTGGACGCGGTGGGGCCGCAGAGGAGGAGGCGTGTCGGTGTATCGTTGCCGCTCTCCCTATCCTCTGCGGCCGAAGTGGCAGGCGGCGGGGCCACTCATCTGACCCGTCGCATGGGGATCATGGGCGCTTAGACATGGGTGCTGTCTGGCGCCCACGGGCAAATTGGTCCCCGAGGTGGTGGATGATGACGATGTGTCTGGTGTTCGACACATCGTCATCGAGAGGGAGAGAGCGCAAGCTCGAGGTGGTGCCCAATAAATTAGTAGGTACGCGTCTAGCTGTGTACCTACTTGGAATGTTCTTATTTTTCGATGTAGCAAGAAGGTAGAGTTTATTATATTTATCGTTTTGTACGTTCCTTTGAATCCTCATAGCGGCTTGACTGTTTTTGGACTGCTAGATGTCTTCAATTGCATAAAATAATAGATGGATAATGTTAATAAAAAGGGTCATTAATTTATAAACTATACCGATACTATTTTTAAATACGTAACGACAATACCCATCCGCGCCCACATTTAAAACATCACAAAAATGCAATTAATTTCTTATAATTACCAGTAGGTACTCACTTACTCGTAACTATGAAATAAAATGCATTCAAAGAAACCTTATACTTACCATAAACGTTGTAATGTAATTATTCTTGTCATAATATTTTATTGATCGGTTGCCGGTGCTCAAATATCCAATTGTTACTTAAATATTTTAATTCAATTTAATGAAATTGATGCTCATAAGACTTTACGATTGAGTTGAAAGAAGTTTCGTCACTTAAACGGACTGAAGATGTTTGTACTTACTTACATTTTACAATGTATGAGCATGTCATAAGTGAACACGTGACTAAAAATGCAATGGGAGGTAGCCCAGAACGTTTCGGACGTTTGCATCGCTACTTTTAGGTCTGTAGTTTTGCGCGAATGTAGGGACTCTAAATACTTATCTACCTACTTCCAGAATTGCTAGTGTTTTTTTTAGATCATTGTGGAAGTTCAACTTTGAGGAAAAAATTATTTGATTTATTCACTCTATGCGCTCTAAATCAGTTAGTTAGCTCTGATTTTTGTCTAATTTTGCTTTGCGCAGCCTGAAGGTGTATCAGAAACCAAACTCAAATAAAAACATGCGGTCTAAAACAAACAGTGGACAAATACTTCAATTGCTTACTAATAATGTTACTTGTTTATCTTTGTGTACCAAATGCGTTACATCGTTTTTGCGCTACATACCTAATTATATAATAATGGATAAGAGACTAGATTTCGCGACACAGGTTTGCCTAGTGCGAAATCTAGGGTACTCTAGTCATAATTGTCTCCTTTTACTTGAACCTCTATATTTAGACATACATTATACTTGTATTAGGTGTATAAAAAAAAACAGATTGTACAAAAATGTTATGGCAGTAAATAGGTACAATTTCGGTGAAAACTGGAAAATTCACTGTAAAAAAACTTTTGTTTTTTTTTGGCCAACTGTTTTTGGTTTTGTATTGAGATCTATCTATCTATCTGATCTATCTATTTGAGGATGGTTCAAATAGGTATTTGGTTTGTCGGACCCTATACCAAACACGTGGTATGCTGTAGTTCCAGTCTTAATACAGTTGGACACATTTGAGATATTATGGCAAACTATTGTAAATACTAAAGGCTTAAGCTTGGCTCACTCCTTAGAAAAATAACACTGGCCCACTGGAATTATAATTGGAGTTTTTTTGGCGGGAACCGAAAAGATAGTGTCGTGATTTTAACTTGACTAAAACTTGTGATTCTTTGAGTGTTAAATTGTAATAATGTTGGTTTAGTACCCTTCACCGGTTCTTTATTTGGCACGAATGTAGGTAAATGATACAAACAGAAATGTTACTTTTCGTGTTCTCTACAAAACTCGAGTTTCAGTAAAGTATCTACGGCTTTACTGAAATGGGGAGGGATTAATCTCATCTATCATCACCCTCTCCTCTATCATCTTCACCAAAGATTTAACAACAGTAACTAATGTCCGGATATCATACGAATGACTAGGAGGTATGGCCAAATTGGCTCTAGCCTGCCCTACACGGCAAAACAAAACAAAAAATTTGATGTTGACTGATTAAGCCAAGTCATTGCAAAGTCACTCAAATGCGGACAGTAATAACTGATACCAATAATGTATAGCCAATAATACGTATGCATTCCTACATAAAATAGGGTTTTGGCATACTTGTCTGTTAACCATCGGTCTAAACGATCTAAGAAAATCAAGAGAAAGATGTTTATGGTATAAAAAATAATTATCACAAACTTTAAGTAAAAAAAAAAACTTCACTCCAGCTTTCGCGCGTTTGACTACGGTAGGCTTCATATAACAAACAACATATAATAATTAAATTCGGGACACTTGTACACACATTCGTCTGACCCCAAACTAAGCAAAGCTTGTACTATAGCAGCCAGAGACTGATATACATACATATTTTTAAATACATACTCAAATAGATAAATCACACCAAATAAGAACAAACAAAAAAGTTCATCACATGAATGTTTGCCCTGTGTGGAAATCATACTCTCGCCCCCTAGCTCAGAAGGCAGGTTCACTACCAATTGAGCCACTGAGGCAGTCAAACATAATAATAATAATCACCATCACCATCTCGAGCTTCAGCTCTGTCCCTCTCAATGGCGATGTGTTGAACACCAGACACATCGTCATCATCCACCTCCTCGGGGATAAATTTGCCCGTGAGCGCCAGCCAGCACCAGAAGGCTAGGCACCCATGGTCCCCATGTAACAACGGTCATATCCACTCAGGCGCTGGCGCAACGCGCAATCTCTACCCTAAAGCGCTGCGCGGCCGATCAAATTACCAACCGCAAAAGATCACGGTTTGGGATTATGGTTTAACAATTTTTACGTCATTCTAAGCAAATTCATTGTTACTTAGAACTTGTTTCAGAAAGTAGACAGATTAGGCAAAATATTAATCTGCTTTGTTGACATGAACACGATATTTTAAATTGTTTTAAATCACGTGCATTCAAAAAAGTTTGCATTATTACGTTCACCCGGTGTAAATATATTATATTTCGGAATAAAACAGCAATATTGTAAATATTTGTATGGATTCAGATGAAACATATTTAAGACTATCAAAAAATAGAAAAAAATACCTACTTGTTCATAGAAAACATAAAAATAATTCAAATCAAAACAAGGAGCCACCAGTTGCGTTTTCCAACACACCGAATGGAGCGCCATTGTAAAAATAAAAATTAAATAGAGGAATATCTCTACTTTATTTTTGCAAAATATTTACCTATGATGTGGTAAACTTCAAACCCATTAATAAGGTAAAATAATGAATCAAACATTTTTTGTAAATACTTCGCTTGAAATATCTTATTGCATCGACCACCTGTAAAAACTACGCGAATGACACCATTCACAGTTTTCGGTCTATCACATTAGTTGTACAATAATACAACAAAATTATTATCACCCAGGAAACTACGTAAAAAGTTTTAAAAGTTAAACTAACACACTACTATAAAAAAACAATAGAAATTACAACAAATGTAACTCGCAAAAAGTATTCAGCGTGACTGAATGGGTTTCTTGTGGAACCCGCAGCGTTTTATGCCCCGAAGAAAGGGGCGCATCGCTGAAGTATATGAGTGGCCCCACCACCTGCCACTTCGGCCGCAGAAGATAGGGAGAGCGGCAACTATACACCGACATGGCTCTTCCTCTGCGGTCCCACCGCATCTACCGGAAGGTAGGGAAGGTAAAGCGACCCTATTCCAACTAAGCTATCATCGCTTCATAACATCGAATAAAGGTATTACGTTAATAATTATTTGCGATTGTTAATGTTAGAACAATGAAAAAAGTATGCCAATAGGTCGATTGAACCTAATTGGCATTGGCTGTTTACCATCTGTCAATGTCAATATTCCTCCTAAAATTGTACATTCTTAAATTCGCAATCCCAATTATCTCTAAAATTTGAAGTTGGCTGTACATTATTGGCCAAGCCCAAGGCCATAAAAAAAAGTAAACAAGCAAAACAACAATAAACATGATGTTTCGTCAGCATCGTGTAACTCCGTTATCAATGAATTATAATCAACCCGAAGTAAATTACAATTGCAGATAAGATGTTTCACCCGACTAACAAATTGAATTGATCATTCAGTCAGTACCACACGCCATCGGCTAACCACATAGCTACGATGTCGAGTCTAGTGCCTCAAAAAAGTATTTTGTTCAAAAAATTAGTAAAAAATGTTAACAATTGCACGAAAAGACTATCGTCTCATTTCACATACTTTCCAGATAAAGAGAAACCTGTAAATGGTATGTAGAATTCTGTTGCTAATACTCACAATAATTATTGCATTAGCACTTTCTTGTTTTTTATTTTGGTCTAGATATACTTACTAAAATCTATCCTTACGACTTCTTTTCCATTAGGCTGTTTGAAATTACCTCTATAGGATACAAGGGTTGGACGAATTCTGCACCTACTGTAAAGTTTAACTATTGCGGCACATGTTTTCAAGTCGCTGATACCTATGACAGCTGTAAGTTTGTATGCTAAGTGTTATCTATCAATGGTAGGCGTGTTGGACAGCAACCATTATTTTTAATAGATATTTGGCAGTTCATTTTAATTACTTACCTACCTATCTCTTACTTATCTAATCTGAAACTTGCTTGTGTGCTTTGATTTTATTTTATTATGAACAGATTGTATTGTATAACAAGCTGCGGCCCGCGGTTTCACCCGTGGTTAAAAAGTATCCTATGTGCTAATCTAGACTATAATTTATCTCTGTGCCAAATTTCATCCAGATCTGTTAAGCCATTCTGGCGTGAAAGAGTAACAAACATCTATCCATCCATCCATACATACATACAAACTTTCGCGTTTATAATATTAGTAGGATTATTATCAGTCTGTGTTATGCTTGTCCACTAAATGTAGGTCTCTGCTAAAAATAACACATACTTAATGGGAAAAATACCAACATAACATTAAAATGGCTGGAAGTGCTGGAACTTTCACTATGCCACTCATAGAAACCTTAAAATGTTTAGAAGCAAGGCATGCAGATCTGAGTGCCATTATAACAAGTGTTGAATAGAAATATCATACAGAAAAAGCGATGATAGCCTAGTTAGGAGAAGTCCCACCTGTCAAGCCAAAGGGAGCAGGTTCATCCCAGATGCACTGATTTGTTCATTGTATGAACATACATGCATATTGTCTGTCAACTTCTACATAAGGAGCCCGGTGTATGGCAACAGGCTCTCCCCCTGTCACATTTGGGGCTGAATCTGACCAGAGAAGTGTTGATGTTGTATTATATGTCTGCCAAGCCTCTTCGGGGGAACAGCATGACAATAATGTTTATCGAAAATATGTAAAAGAAATATTAACAATGAACAATTAAAAACGTAATGTATGATTACATTGATGTTATATGATTATGTGAGTGAAGAAAGTCATAAGTTGTTGTTATTTTTTTATTTTTGTACTACTTATGATTATTTAACATTCTTTACTTCACTATTTTCTTTGTCAATTTCAGGCGAAACAGCCAAAATGAACATGATGCAAGCAATAAACAATGCTATGGACATAACCTTAAAGAACGACCCAACTGCTGTGTTGTTTGGAGAAGACGTCGGGTTTGGGGGTGTGTTCCGCTGTGCGCTGGGATTACAGGTAGCTTATGTTGGGCAAGTGGAATAAAATAACTGATTTATCTTTCAAAGAGAATTAATTTATTAACCAACTTTATTGTTTAGTAGGAAAGCTGTGTGTGATCTCTAGCTCACTAACAGAGTAACAAATTAATAATCAGTACAAAATATCATTCAGGCTCGTTATTAACTGAGCTAAATAGAAACAATAGGGCACTGTTTCAGTATAATATAAATAGTACGAGTGAGAGGAAAGAGTCATACACTCTACATGTTAGAAAGAAATAGATTGATTTTTGGACATTTTTCCAGCAGCTTATGCCTGGACTAACACATTGGCTAGTTTTTAACCACAGCACCAGTAACAGTGCAAGGCTTATCTATAGTGGAACTGCTTACATGAGTCCTAGCCCACGAGGTACAGGGCGCAACGAGACCTGGCGCGCTCTTCTGCCTTGTGCGACCAAGGCAGTAAGCTTAAATAAGCAGTATCCTTGTAATAGTAACATAAATAATTAATAAACAGTATCTTTGGATATCTATGATTGTAAAATACTCTTTCATAGAACGGTTTCAATTTTTCAGGAGAAGTACGGTCGCGAGCGCGTGTTCAACACACCACTGTGCGAGCAAGGCATCGCGGGCTTCGGCATCGGGCTCGCCACGGCCGGCGCCACCGCCATCGCAGAAATACAGTTCGCTGACTACATATTCCCAGCTTTCGATCAGGTTTGTTGCTAAGGATTGCATTACCACTAGCATTTGTACTTTTGATGTGATAACGTCTAGTAAATCGATGAACGCCGGCTGCACGCACGAAAAAGGATGACTCATTGTCCCGTTATACCCATTGTCCCATTACGCTCATTGTAACGTTACGATCGGAGCGAGAGGCACGATCGGCTTAAGGGTTCGGCTTGCGCCGCATCTATCTGTCTTCCACTCGATTGGCCTATGCGTCCGAGGAGAAGAAAGACAGTGGCAAGTGATAAGTCAAACTAGCCCCTTGCCACGTTTGGGTCTGAATATCGTTGGCAAAGTGTGGGTATATATAGTACACCTCTACCAACACCTTCGAGGGAAAGGCGTGACGATATGTTTTTTTGGATCATGACACGACCGTCTGTCTGGATGCCTCCCTCCACCAGTAGTCTTCTCCCATCGCGTCGCATTATTAATAATTTAGAAATAAATCGTCATATAGTATCAGTACAATTTCCATGACATTCACTCCGAACTCTCCTATATTATGTTTGGTCCTATGCGCCAGCATCAGTGACGTGAGCCAACACACAATAATATGATGTTGCAGCTAGTGAACGAGGCCGCGAAGGTGCGGTACCGGTCGGGCGGGCAGTTCGACTGCGGCGCGCTGACCGTGCGCGCGCCGTGCGGCGCCGTGGGGCACGGCGGCCTCTACCACTCGCAGAGCCCCGAGGCCATGTTCGCGCACGCGCCCGGGCTCAAGGTGACCGCTGACACTACACTCGCTGACTGACACTAGACGACAGACAGGACAGCTGACACTACACTCACTGACTCACTGACTGACACTGTCTAGTGTCACGACCAAACTAATGGTGCTGTCAGACGACAGCTTTACTGGAATACGACCAAACTAATGGTGCTGTCAGACGACAGCACCATGAGTTTGGTCGTTACAAAAACTTTTTTTTTCTTTCTTCCCCATTCAGGGGAATTTGGCGTCGCACGTCATGTGCATTTGCTAGTGTCAAGTACTAATCATTCGTTTTCACAAATGCTGGAATGATGATGATGAGGTGGTGATGAAGATGATGAATCCCTTCCATTTTTCCTATTCCAGTAAAGTTATGGATACTCTACTGAAGCTTTAAGTGAAGTTTTGTAGTCAACACGAAAAGTCGCATTCCGCAATGTTTGTATCAACCGTCATAATCTGACAAATGGTTTTCAAGAAATTTAAGTAGCGCGTTTGTATGGAAATTTCAGAGCGTCGCGGCCCTCTTAATAATCCACCATTATTACACTTTAACACTCGAAGAATCATAAGTTTTAGAAAATCATACAAAATCACGACACCATCTTTTCGGTTCCCGCCGAAACTCCTACGAAAACTTTCTTCGTTTTCGTTAGGCTCCATACAATTCAAAACACTTACAACTGACACTACACTGACTGACTAACTGACACTAGACGACAGCACCCCTACCATGAGTTTTGATGGATACTTTTCGTTTGGCTCCAAACATTTCAATAAAACACACCTGACGAAAACGCTAAGGAACTAGGTTAAAATCTATGGAGCTAAACGAAAACAAAAAAGTTTTCGTTAACCATCAAAACTTGCGATTAAACTTTAAAAAATGGTGTATTTCAGATAGTGGTCCCTCGCGGCGCCGTCACAGCCAAAGGTCTGCTGCTGTCGTGCATCAGGGAGCGAGACCCCTGCATCTTCCTCGAGCCGAAGATACTCTACCGCTCCGCCAACGAGGACGTTCCTGTTGAGGACTACACCATACCGCTTGGCAAGGCTCAAGTACTTAGAGAAGGTACGAGTGACAGAACTAATTTTAAAAACAAAAAATAATAATCCCAACACAGATTTTCATCAAACATAGCTTTAAGAATACTCCAGACTAATTCTCCTTTCAAACAAAAAACAAAATGCTACAGGTAGACACACACACACAGAGAGAGAGAGAGACAGACACATCAAACTTATAGCACCCCGTCGTTTTGCGTCGGGGGTTGAAAAAAAACTCTACTAAAATTATTACATTTTACGGATAATTATAACAATTAAAGACAAATCTAGGATCAGACAGTCGAGGGGTCAAAGAACTTTATTCTTAATACATTTGGCTTAAACTTTAAAAGATTTACCCCTTTAGGCCATACAATGTTTATTAGGAAGGACTAGTATACGTTGTATGGCCTCGAAATAGTCATACAGGGTTTTATTTTTTAACTTTATTTTAAATTTTACTTCAACCAGCATTTGCAATGTAAGCGCAAAAATATGTGTTTATTTACGACATCACATTAGAAACCTTTAAAATAATCAGTGTTTCTCTACAATATAGTAGAGATGCATGTATTTTACATGTAAACCTTCCTCTTAAACCACTCAATCTATTTAAGAAAACTGCATCAAAATCCATTGCATAGTTTTAAAGATTTGAGCACACATAGGGACAGACCGACAGCGGGAAGCGAATTTGTTTTATACTATAGTGAAATAATAGTAAAAAAGGCAGTGATCCTAGACACGTGCCGTATTGTCAGGAGGTTCCTCAGTCTGCAGCCCTAACCACCGGTAGCTTGGGCCTCGCCCTGATGCCGGCGGCACCCTAGTTTTTAAGTTTTTTATAGTATTTGTTTTTATATCCATCTATTGTAAAAAATTGAAAAAATAAGAAGTGAAATAAATGTCTTTGATAATAATAATAATTTATTTAACCTTAATAACTAGGTTCTTAAACTAATACATATCTTAGAAATAAATTTATTTCCGTTTTACAGTATCCTACTATCCTACTAATATTATAAACGCGAAAGTTTGTAAGAATGGATGGATGGATGTTTGTTTGTTTGTTACTCTTTCACGCCAGAACGGCTGAACAGATCTGGATGAAATTTGGCACAGATATAGATTATAGTCTAGAATAGCACATAGGATACTTTTTAACCGCGGGTGAAACCTTGGGACGCAGCTAGTACATTAATATATCATTATTCAGGAGACGCTGTAACCTTAATCGGGTGGGCGACGCAGATCCACGTGTTGCTGGAAGTGGCTCAGATGGCTGAAGACAACCTCGGGGTGCAGTGCGAGGTCATCGACCTGCAGTCCATACTGCCCTGGGATGAGGACACTGTTTGCAATGTGAGTCCAATGACTGGATTATTTAAAGGAACTGCAAAATTATATATTTTTAGGTAAATATGTGCAATATATAGCAAGCTATCTGTTACCTGCGACGTCGCTCGCGTTTATTCAGAAAATAGTATCCAAAAATCTTCCTCATGATACACTATATAATTATCAAATTCGGTGTCTCAGTGAACCGGCTGCCTCGGTGGCTCAGTTGGTAGTGAGCCTGCCATAACTTCTGAACTTCCTATCTGAACTTGGGGACGTGTGTTCGATTCCCACCTAGGGCTAACAGTCATGTGATGAACATTTGTGTTTGTTCTATATCTATTTAAGTATGTATTACTAAGCCACTAATCGCGTCGGTTTTATTTGTAAACTTTTCGCCTCATACCGCTACTTTAATAGAATAAAAGCAGTCAACAGTTTGTTAAAATTTTTGCTAAATTTCCTTTTTTCCTTGCGCTCTGAAACCGGTCATAACTCTTGCTATTTTTAACGTATTTTTTTTTTATATTTTTGCATTAATACTTCTAATGTGTATTTTATATGCCCTTTAATTGTATAACAGGGTTTTTGTAACATGCTGAATAGTAAAGATTTTAGCAAATAAAAAATATGGAGTAAGATAATATCGTCACGCCTTTCTCCCGATGGAGCTGGCAGAGGTGTAATTCAATACCCACACTTCGCCGGAAGATATTCAGTCCCAAATGTGACATGGGGCGAGCCTGTCGCCACACACCGGGCTCCAGTCATGTAGCAGATGACATACCTACAATACACACATAATATTCACACAATGAACAAATTGGTGCGTGCCGTCGGCTGGGTTCGAACTCGCTGCCTCTGGCTTTAGAGGCGGGCCTTCTCCAACTAGGCTATTATAGCTTTTTATGTACTAAAATAAACACGTATGCTTCCAGTCCGTGAAGAAAACCGGTCGCTGTCTGGTCTCGCACGAGGCGCCGCTGACGGCAGGGTTCGGCGCTGAACTGGCTGCCACTATACAGGTTAGTGTACTGACATTTTTAACCGCCGACGCAAAAACGACGAGGTGTTATAAGTTTGACGGGTCTGTGTGTGAGTGGCATCGTAGCTCCCGAACTTGATGTTTTTTTTAATTTGAAATTTGAAGTAGTCGGGAGTGTTCCTATATATATATATTATATATATAGCTATTTATATTCCTATACATATATATAGCTATATATATAGCTATATATAGCTATGTTTGATGAAAATTGGTGTCTGGTTTTTTTTTAATTTTTATGTTAAACTTGTATTTATTAAGTACTGCCGACGGGTCGACGAGAAATTGGCGACACAGTTTGTAAAATGAGCTTTAAGTCAACTGTGCAAAGTACGAAATAAGGTTCAAAATCGAAAGTCGTGCGTGACCCTAAGCGACTCGCGTGGGGTCACGCTTATATATAGCTGATACTGACCCTTTGTAGGCGTATACAGCATTTGCATAATTCAGTGGTTAAAAAAATACAACAATTATGTAAAGATAATAAAAATACCTAATACATAGAAACAGAAGTGAAAGAAAGTGAAACAAATTGTTTTGTTTTGCGACTTAGTCGTACGTGAGTAATACCTCTTTTGGGGGCTGAGCTACCCACGTCCGTGGGAGTGTACTTACTCTGATTCCCACCACGTGGTCCCCGGGTAGTGCTAACCGGGTAGCAAACTGGTAGGAGGCTTCGGCCGTGGCTAGTTACCACCCACCGGACCAAACCATGCCGTGAAATCGTTTCGTCGCGAATGGTCAAATTCGCAATCGGTCAAATTCATGAAAATCGCAATCCGTCAAAATAGCAAACCGTCAAAATAGCAAACCGTCGAGATAGCAAACCGTCAAAATAGCAAACCGTCAAAATAGCAAACCGTCACAATAGCAAAGCGTCAAATCATTATGTGTATACCAGCTGTTGTTTGTGTATTCGTGCGCGAGGATTTGTTTCCACATATACCTACTAAACAGTATCTTATTCTATAATCCTAACCAACCAGCGAAACGAAAAAGCATCCAAACATCCATCATTTCATTAACCAACAACTTTTCGTCAGAGGCTCGCCAAAGCACACAAGCGTCTGTACCGCAGCGCAGCTGAGCGCTCACAGTGTGTAAGCGATGACGACGGCTTTTTTTTATGACCAAATGGGCCCACGTTTGACCACAACACGCCTAATGGAAAATGACGATGCGGTCTAAGATAGAGCACGCTTGCCCATGAGGTGCCCATTATAAATCTGTCTATTATACTCTTGTCTTGAAGAGACCCAGGTTGTATTTGTTGCTGGGGAACACCGAACGCAGGAAGTGAGTTCCACTCCTTGGCAGTTCTTATTAAGAAGGAGTTTTGAAAGCGCTTCGTGCGGGCGTTATTACAGCTGAAGACATTGATGGAATGTCTGCCTCGATGACCTGTGGCGGAAGTCAGCTGACGGAATCAGCTCGTATAGTTCCTGTGCACATTCTCCAATGGAGGCGGTAAAAAATTGACAAACTAGCTACACGCCGCCTTTACTGAAGACTGTGCGCCATCTTCCTCTTTACCAGCGCCTGGTCATTGGCACTTTGACGGCGAGCGGCGCGGCGATTTGGTCCGCGAGCCGCTCACCGATAGAATTTACACACAGATTCGTCCGCGGATTGGTGCGCGTATTCACTGCGCCATATTGTTATTTTTTTTTTTCATAATTTGCATTCATAATAAAAACATGTATGTATGTATGGGTAGAGGACCCATATAATAAAAAAGTAAACACAAATGTTCATCACATAAATGTTTGCCCTATGTAGGTGGAATATACAAATTATTGACGTTATTGGGTGTAAACTCCCGTTTACACACCAGCCTTGTTTTTTTAATCATGTGTATGACAAGAGCTACGAGTATATGAAGTAAAATATTTGACCGATTGCGATCTTGACTGTTTGCTAATTTGACCGTCTGCGATTAGAAAATTATGTGAATTCGACCATTTGCGGTATGGACCGATCGCTATTTTGACCGATCGCGATTTGGACCAATCGCTATTTTGACCGATCGCGATTTTGACGGTTTTTCAGTCACTTGACCGATTGCGAATTTGACCATTCGCGACGAAACGCCGTGAAATGACCTAGTCGTGTCGGGATGTAGTCCGGTGTAACCGTTCCGAAGACGGGTCTGAGCAGTAGCGCACTTGTAGCGCCTCACTCAACTGCCGTCTTTGGACTTCTTCACTCCACAAAACTTCAAGGCTAGAGTGAATAAGTACCTTATAGGTCGTCGTGCTATATCTTAGACCACAACGTCGCTTAACATCAGGCGAGTTGGTGGTCAAACGCCGACCTTTTTTTTTTATTTAGAATAGGTCGCCGTTTGACAACCAACTCGCCTGATATTCTACATAAAAAAAAATACCCCCATCATAAAATCATAATTTTAATTAAATTTAATTCTTACATCTCCTAACGAATCTACACATGCTAGTCTAGCTGTAACGTGTGTGTTGTCCCCAGGAGCAGTGTTTCCTGCACCTGGAGGCGCCAGTGTCCCGCGTT
The DNA here is from genome assembly GCA_911728515.1 of Peribatodes rhomboidaria. Lineage (NCBI taxonomy): Eukaryota > Metazoa > Arthropoda > Insecta > Lepidoptera > Geometridae > Peribatodes > Peribatodes rhomboidaria. Next base: position 14,768,280 of record OU452175.1, read on the forward strand.
ACAGGTTGGGACGCGCCATTCCCCCATGTCTACGAACCATTCTACTTGCCCGACAAGTGGCGCTGCTACCACGAGCTCACCAAACTGCTGGACTACTGACCGGAACTGACACATCACAACAGACACATCACCTAATGTATAGCATGTATGGCATACTGGTTTAGCATTCAGCAACACGTAGTGACGTCAATCGATGTTTAAGCAAGACCGAAATAAGTCATCTGCAACAAGTTCGAAAGAGACAGATGACGATGACGGCATTACGTGTTTGCTGAATGCTAGACCTTGTTGTTTTTTTTTGGATCATGATGTGCATTGTCAGTGTTGCCAGTGGCTGATGGTCAAATGTAACGTAAGCTCAATGTAACATTTTCACGAGAAAAATAAATCACGTTGGGAAGCAAAACGGATGTGAGTTGAAACTGGCATCAAAATGATACAGAAGTAATGTTCTGGCAACGCTGTGCATTGGAACAATTTGTTGTAGCGATTTTGTTTTAGTAAATTTTGGTTCGGCTGATCTGCACTGATTTACAATTATTTGGAAACGTTTCTGGAGAGCTATTCTTTCGGAGTGAGATTCAATATCATCATTTATCGTCCTTGTTGCTCTCGTTTGAATAGTCGTAGGTGTAAGAGTGACCAATATAAAAACTCATCTCATCTCACTCGTAGGAATAGCCCCGATGATCAGATTCCAAAAAAATGTAACTCAAATTGTTCGAATTTCAGTTTGTTTTTATATATTTTGGAATAGGTAATCAGATTTAAATTCATTTTTTACAATTCTATGGTTTAGGGGTTTAAACTCAAGTTATTCAAATCTTAGTCCGCATTCATAAGTTTTTAAACGATTCATTCATTCATTTTTAGGTGATTCATCCGATCATGATCGGAAGAATGAATTACGTTTAAAAACTTATGAATGCTGACTGAGATTCGAATAATTAGAATTTAACATTTTTTAATATCGTCCGGCGAAGTGTGGGTGTTGTACCTACCTCTGCCAGCCCCAAAAGTCAAAATCAAAGTCAAAGGAGGTCTCGGGGAAAGGCGTGACGATATATTTAACATTTTTGGAATCCGAACGGAAACGTTTCCGAATTTATGTGAAAACCTATGCTGATCGCTGCAGGGGTTGTGAATCTTTGACTAATAAATATATTTATTACTGTTATGATGGTGTTTTCTTTATGCTTCGTCCTGGGACCCTATTCGGAGATTTGAGATTCTCATCTCACCATTTTGCGTCCTTGTTGCTCTAGTTTAAAATGTCATAGGTGTGAGAGTGACCAAGATAAAATCTCATCTCATCTCACGCACAGGAATAGCCCCCCTGAATAAGCGAATTGTGATGCCGTTGGTTGTCAACTCGCGTATTGGCAAAACTCAAAGCTGAGGAAGCGGCGAACTTTAGCAAATCAAATTGGGATCGACCGCTTACTGAGTAAGGCTGTTTACACCAGAGATGTCAGGATGTATTCAGCACAGCTTCTGTGGAAACTGCTTAGCGAAGCTAGGTTTTTGTACGTACAAAATAAACGCGAGAGATGTATGCTAGAGATGGACGTGAGCGAGAAACTGCTAGCAGTCAATAATTTGTTAGCGATAGAGGTGTGTAAAAGAGCCGGTTATACATCCTCATAGCGTTGCTACGCCTTCTCGCACCGGTCGTTGCTCAGCTAGCTAGCTCGTCTTTATTGGAAACGCAGCCTAAGTGAGCCAGCGATACGCCGCAAATGGTACCTACAGCACGCGTATACACTCCATTCATCGCTTTGACTGCCAAAGACGCGTCTGTGCGTTTATAGGATGGCTAGCTGGACCAGCCGCACAGTTTGGAAGAAGCTTATTCCAAGTATCTGCGCAGACGACATACATACTTCTTCTGGTCTGTAAACTGTGATGTCAAGGGCTGTTACTAACATCTCGTGGTAATCTTATATTGGTCGGTGGGATCTCTCTGTGCCAAACCGCGCGCGGCAGTTGCGCACGTGCCGAGTGAGGCCAGTGGCCCTATTCGGAGATTTGAGATTTTTATCTCACCTGTTTTCATCCTTGTTGCTAATGTTTGAAACGCCTGAGAGTGACCAAGATAAAATCTCATCTCATCTATGACGTTTTAAATGAGAGCAACAAGGACGAAAAAAGGTGAGATGAGAATCTCAAATCTCCGAATAGGGTCCCTGTTCGTGTCCAAGCGTCCGCACGCTTACCACGCCATTCGCTCAACGTCTCAAGCTATTTCTCTGCTCAACTTGCTTGCTCAGGATTCGGATTTGGACGTTTTCTTTTGTAAACGGAAATAATTTTATGATCGATACGCAAGTTTGTTCAGTAAGTTAGTAGTAACTATACTATGTTCTAATTGTTATTGGCTTGTTGCACGCGTTGGTGAACACTGTTAGTGCAGTAGGCAATTATTTAACAAATGAATAAATTTACTCGGCCCTGGGGACTCCTAATGGGAGTTGAGAAAAAATGTTCTCCAAGAATTGAATATTTACCTGTTTTAGATCATAAGCTTATAAAACCGAAAATAAATAAGTAGGTAATATAGGTATGTATCTAGATATTAATATAATTTGTTAGAGAAAATAAAAACCGTGGTTACTTACATGAAATTTATTAAAAAAAATTAAATCAATCCATAAAATTAGAACATTACACGTTGTTAGTAATATTTTACCTAGAAATGTCAATCTTAAAGAAATCGAAACACTAAGAACATTGTGCCATCGCAATACCTACAGACTACGATTAAATGAAAAAAAAATTGTCGAACATACCCTATGAAACTTACCCTACTATACCTATATAAAGTTACTTTTTAACAATTACTTCGAAAACGTCAGTATCAGTAAAACATTAAATACAAACCAGACATCTAATAGCTTAGGAATTAGTATTATTTTATTACAAAATGAATTGTGATGTCTCTATATACACGTAGTCAAACTGAGCACATATTGTTTACATAGATAAGGCAAATCATGACCAGCACCTTACCCTACTTATAAATAAGGAAATCAGATCACTGACTGATAAACTAACACAGAAAACAAAGCAAGATTTTTACTGAAATTGACAATGATGCTATTCTTACGTCTGAGATATTTTAGTCATTGTTTCTCTTGTTTGAAAAGTCATAGGAGTGAGAATGACCAAAACAAATCTCACTAATAAAAATAGTGCCGTAAACAGATATTTTTTTAATCAAAATGATATTTGGTAGTGGTAGTTTCATCCAAGAAATTGTCGAAATGTCCAATGAAATCCTTTTCAAAATTACTAATTGTAACAATAGGAGAATTCTGTGACAATGATGAGAGTTAATTAGAAAACATTAATCAAAACAGACTCTATGTAAGCGGCAAGAAACAAATAGATCATTGAACTCGGTTGAATCTCTCGGAAAGTTATTTTCAGGCCAGTTTTGTGACCAATGCTTATTATGCAAATGAGTACAAGAATACAAAAATAATTAAAATATGTAAGCCTAACAATAGTATGAAAAATAAACTTGAATAATTTGAACACAGTCCATGCGGTCTGATCAACTAATAAAAATAATGATGAAAAATCGAGAGAACAGTTACGCGTCAATAAACATTATACCGAATCAGGGGCCCTATCTGGGCGCGCTCGAGATTATCCTAATCATTTCCTGTCAGCTACTTCAAATATTTCTGGTGAGAAGGTAGCATCGAGCAGGCCAAAATAGGGTCCAGGATAAGGCAGCATTTTCGACCACGGCGAGCAGCATGGCCTTAAATGGAGTTACGATAGACGTAAACTGTCATCATTGTAACTTTGCTGTTGTGGACGACAACGGGAGCCACTCGAAACAAGTGAAGCTACGCCGCACTCGCTTCAAGCTCCTTCGCCCGCTGTCGTTCTGTAGCTTCCCGAGGTCAAAAACGCAGCCCAGAGCGAGGTCGAGGCGATCCCGCGTATTGGTTTCGAGTTGGTCGGGCGGGTCGCTACTCGTCCCAGGCGCGGCGCTGGCGCGCGGCCCGCAGGTAGGGCCCGGCGGCGGGCGAGTTGGGGAAGCGCTGCATGTAGCGCTCGAGGCGCAGGTACTTGACGGTGATGAGGCGGCCCTCGTACCACCAGCCGTGCAGCGCGCGGTAGGCCACGCCCGCGTCGGCCGCGCTCGCGCACTTCACGTACACGCAGCACGACGCGCGCTCGATGTCCACGTGCAGGATGTTGCAGCGCTCGCACTTGTCCAGGATCGCCTCCTGAATCACGGCGCGCAGGTTCGCGTTCGTGTCGTTCTTCTCGAACATGTGGCGGATCTTGAGGCAAGGCGTGGGGGACACGGGCAGGTTGTTGACGGAGCCCTCCTGGGTCTCGAAGGCCTGCCCCTGCCAGGCGGCGCCGGCGCCGGCCGTGCCGCGGCGCGGGCTGCCGCCGCCCACCCAGCGCCACACGCGGCAGTCCTCCCCGTCCACCGACTGCACCTCCATCCGCACGCGGCTCTCGTTCTTCTGTATGAACTTGACGGCCGCGTCCCACACGGGCGCCATCTTCTCGCGGTTCTGCGGCGAAATGAGCGTGTCCCGCACGTGGTCCACCGATATGTACGGCTCGCCGCTATCCTCCGTCTCCTGCGATATCACGTCGATGATCTGCTCGACCGTCGAGTAGATCTCGTCGCTCTTTCGTTTCTTGTAGCCGACGTAGTACCGATACAGTTTCTGCAGGCCGAGCGCCAGCAGCGTGAGCGTCGCGACCACTACGATAGTCGAGCCGGCCGAGTATATCGTATTCAGAAATAAACACGAGAGTGGCGTCGACGGATCCGCCAGAGTGACCGCGACGCTGCCCTTCGCGCGCTGATGGACGATCAGATCAGTCGAGGAGATCGTCGTGAATTCAGCGTCTTTCGTGTAGAGGTTCGTCAGCTGAACGACGTTGAGGCCCCAGCGCGGGTTGTTGACGAGCAGGACTTGCAGGTTGTTGAGATCGGTGCGGCACTGGCTTGCGTCGGCGCCTTCCGCGCGAGCGCTGGCGATGTCGAGAATTTCTCGCTCTGTCAAGTAAGGTAGCGCACCGGGCTGGCCGCATTTGTATGCGGCGATCTTAGATGTTAATTCAGGATGTATGACTTTCAATAAGTCTTTAGCGTAGCTGACTTGGTCTTTAGGCACACAGTTGATGCCAGGCCTATTTCCCGGAATGTTAAGTTGGCAGATTGGTATGATGCTGTTCTGGTCGTCGGCCACTGAAGTGATATCGTTCTTCTTAACTATATACATGAGAAATAAGCAAAAAAAAAAAAGAGCCACAACAGCAACCAGAGCAAAGGACACAAGATTATTTTTCATGAATTTCTTATCGCTTGTCGTCTTGTAGTCTATGTCAGATCTGGATATACCTGATATGTAAGATCTGCGCGGGATCACAGTGCTGCCATTGTTTATATCCCGATCCAAGAAAGATGGTTTTGGTGTCTCTGGCTTTAGAGATGTCAGACGGCGAGTGAAGTTGCTGAGATATGGAGATTCTACTTCGTCTATGGTGGATGTTGAAGGCTGGTACGTGTTTGAAGTGTAGCTTGATGTATAGTTGCCCAACGAGGGTCGCTCACCCAGAGAAGGGCGGTCACCCAGTGGGGAGCGCTCACCCAGGGAGGGACGATCGCCTAGCAAGGGGCGGTCTCCCAAGGTAGATGTCAATCCCAACCTTGAGCGTATTGAATTAAGATGATCTGATGATGACATATTGGAGGTATATGAAGAGGAATAACCACTGGGCGAGCCTACAGGGGGGCGGGAGAAAGAGAATAGAGACGGTTTGGGAGGGCTGGCCCCAAGATCTGCAGTGGGAAACGTGCTAGATATATGGTCGCTCGATCTGGAGTTACTGCGGAGTGGAGAAGAGGTCTTTTTGTCTCCATCCACATCACTGTCTGAGCCCGTTTCATATTCGTCTTGTTCATTTCCAGCGTAAGTTCTGGTCACGCGACGTGTTGTGACAGTTTCGACTTCTTCTTGTGTACGTACAGGAGCCTTTTCTTCCTCTGATTCTGAGCCTTTATCGTCGAATTTCGCAGGCGAGTCTTTCTTGGAGGGCGTTCGGCGCGTTTTACTGATTGCAGGCGGCAGCATCGCGCCGCCGGCTGTCTGCCGGCGTCCACGTTTTTCCTTAACATTCGAGTTATCCAAATCAGACTCTTCACCGCTAGAGTACCGTGCGAGGGAACGTCTGTTTTCAACCTTACTATCGGCGCTGTTTCTCGGTTTACTCTTATTGTCTAGAACTAGCTTCAATTTTTTCACGAGCAATTTTCGTGTGGATGCCGTTATCGGCATGATAGGAAACCCATGCTCGGCCAGTTTTGTCCGCAGCTCGGCATCTGACATTGAATCTACTTGATCGGCCATTGTGGAGTCTGCAAGTGAAAACACAATTGTACAGGTTATTATGCTTCACACAATTAAACACACTACAAAGCTTTTAGTTTAGTTATTCACCTCAATTTCGTAAAATACACAAGAATTACGTCAATTTTTATTATAATTCACCGGCGCGTCATGTCGCACGCACGCACCGCGAAAAGATCGTCGTTATTCTGTGTTACCAGTTTAATAAACAAATGCTACATGAAAATTAAAAATTCTAAAGCGCTCCTGAGACGATCTTAGTTGATACGTGACAATAATCGCATTCGTTTGCTTCCATACATTTTTTCCTAGTTCCCTGACGTTTCTCCAGATGCAATAAAAATAAATATTTATTTAACAAACTATATTAGTTTCCGTACTTACGTAACAAATCAGAAGTTTTCGTCCATAACAAGTCAACCAAATATCGTTCCAATACAATACAAAAACTCTTTGACACCGAATACAAAATAAATCTAAACAAATACTCAAAAATATAGGTGCAATGGGCGGTCTTATTGCTTAAGAGCGATCTCTTCCAGACAACCTGTATCTAGTTTTTCGTACCAAAAAATTAAAGAACAGTGAAAGAAATACGTTCCCTTTTATCTAATTTTTTTTTTGTTTTTCTTTTTGGTCTCCTTCCAAACGAATTTGGCGCTGCACGTCTTGTGACTTACCAGTGTCAAGTTATCATCATATTTTTTACAAAATATGATGCAGTGATGATGATGATAGGATAATAAGTCCCTCCCCTCGACCCATTTCACTTTTCTGAAACTATAAGTGGAGTTTTGTAGAGAAAACGAAAGGTAGCATTTCCTAATGTTTGTATCATGGTCCACACACGTGCTCATTACCGAACCAGTTAAAGGTTAATCCACCTTTATTACACTATAACACTCGATCACACACGAAATCACAAGTTTTAAAATAATACACGCCAAAAACTCTCAATCATTTTAGGTTCAACTCATCTCGGCCTAGGGAGATAGGCCTATTCGGAGATTTGAGATTTTCATCTCACTTTTTTTCGTCCTTGTTGCTCTCTCCGTCCTTCTTGTCCTGTAAATCTCAAATCTCCTTATAGGGCCACAGGTTTTTTTTTTCGCGGGAACCGAAAAGATGATTTCATGATTTTGCTTTATTTTGTTTATCTTGTGATTCTTCGAGTACGCAAAACACACGGATGACTAGGAGGGCTATTCTTACGGAGTGAGATTCAATCTCACCATTTTTCATTCTTGTTGCTCTCGTTTAAATGGTCATAGATGTGAGAGTGACCAAGATAAAATCTCATCTCATCTCACGCGTAGGAATAGCTGTGGACATATTGGCTCTAGTGTAACTTACGGGGCAAAACCCTAAAAAAAAAAAGTTAAACTGGAAACTGTAACTTTTTCGCAAATACGTAATTTGGAACGTATTTCTACGATTGATTGAATTATTTTCTATATTTGATTGTTTTGGAAAACGATGTGTTTTTCTTTTTGGTTTCTGTGACCTAAAATTAAAATGCTGAACTTAAAATTCATTCAAAGTAGTGGAAGTTTTAAAATAGTTCCGGATAGTGTTACACTTATTAAGTAGTTTTGTTATTCACAGTAAGTAAACGCTTTATCCGAGTCGCAAATCATATTATTTTAAGCTTAAGTATTAATTTACGTACTATAATAGATACAATAAAATATGCTTTTGAAATTTCAGGTATACGACTACAGAACAAAAAGTAAGTACCTACTTCACATTCGAAAATCATTAAGCAAAATTGAAAAAAGCAATGAAAATGTCTTTTTATAATCATATAAATAAAAAAACAATGAATGAGTACTTGAAAGAAGAAAAAAAACCTTATTTCAATGCCTTTAAATCAATGACTAGTTTTTGTTTTGTTTACGTAGTGCATCATAGTATACATCCCCAATTAAGTTGGAGATGCGGTGGGATCGGATGGATGAACAATTTTAAACAAATTCTTTATGCATTACCAGTGGTGACAACTAGGAAAAATTGGAATCCTGAAACATGAATAATGATAATTGTTGTCTAAGTTGCTGACTAGGGCCAAAAAACACCCGAAACTGAATGTGACAGCATAGTCAACACAACAGCTTGTAGAGCATTATTATGGGGTATAGTTTTTCTATGATCAAGTTATCGCATTTACCTTGCAAGTTTTTTTAGGTTTAATTTAAATATTAATTCAATACATTTTATAATGAACAAGTTGATCTGAATTGCTAGACCAACTCACACAACCATAGAGATCCTAAATCTTAATACAAATTAATACAAAAAAAATATTTATGTTAATAAAAAATATATAAACAAAATTAAAAAAAATTAAATATAAATTGTAGATTTACTTAATAAAAATAGGATAACTATTGAACAACCTAAATGCTAGCTTTTAAAATCTGGGCCTTCTAGATATCTTCTTTAAAATTTTATTGCTGTGAATTCTTGAAAACGCAAAAATGTGTTTACATCATAAATAAGAAAGAAAAGCTTGTAACATACAAACTGTTTTTTTTCAACATACCTATTCAGAATGTTCCTAAAGTTGATGCATAATTATTACTACTGACAGTTCAATTGCAGCATGTTTTTTGCTATATTATAATGTTTGTAGCATATAAGCTTTGTGTTGTAATCTGATTTTATGTTATACTTGGTTGCATTTTATTTTTGTTTTCAACAGATTTTGAGCATTGAAAAAATCATGGACAAGTTTTCTGCCGAAATTGTAAGTTTATTTTATTTGCAGTATTTTTTTAGTAAGTATCTATATTATGTTTAAGGCCTGTGCAAACAACAGATTTTGATCCAAAACTAGTATAAACCACATGAGAATCAGCAGCAGATATTTTTCCAGATCAGAACCAAAAAAATGTTGATTCCAAGTTGCATTTTTTATTGTTTGGCCGCCATCTCTCAACCAATGATTAGCTATGATGCTACTTATAATGGAGCATGCTTACCTAGTAGATAACAATTCACTGGAGATTAGAAGACACCCAGATTATAAGTATTGGAGAACACACACTCTATCAGAGAATGCCACACTAGCATTAATTAATTAATATGAAATCCTTTATGGCATGTGGAATAAGATTTGTTGTGTGCACAGACCCTTAATTATTATTTGCTTGAAATCTTTTAGCTGTAGGAAATAGCTGCTATTTATAGTACACTAGCTGCGCCCTGCGGTTTCACCCGCAGGTAAAAATTATCATAAGTGCTATTCTAGACTATAATCTATCTTTGTGCCAAATTTCATCCAGATCTGTTCAGCCGTTCTGGCGTGAAAGAGTAACAAACATCCATCCATCCATACATACAAACTTTCGCGTTTATAATATTAGTAGGATGTCAGCAAGCTAAATGGAAACATCTTATTTCCATTTTCTATTTCAAAGCAGGAACAAGCCCACTATTGTCGCGAACACCCGCAAAAGTGTTCCTATTGGTTGTTAAAAGCTTTTTGACCAATAGGACTGGAGTGTATCGACCCCTTTCGCGGCAATTTGCGGCAATAATCAACATAATTAGCTGAATTAGCTAATTACTTAATTGTATTAGCTAAAATTCTTAACCTTCTACAACAATGATGAAATTTAATTAAGAGTTATTATTATTTATTTTACTTTATTTTTTAAGTAATAATCGGGAATTACAATGATTAAAAACTGAGAATTGTTTCAGCTCAAGCCAATAATAATGATACCTACCATACATTTAGATGAAATATAAAATTGAAACTATTTACAAAACTTAATAGTTAATTCCTAAAGGACTGGGTTGTTTTAATGGGTGAATATAAATCAACTGAAGTAGTCTTAAATCTTTATTTACTTATAGGTAACATAGAAAAAAAGTTTCAGTCATCATATCTAGATTTTGGATGTCATTAGGTATTTCTGGCAATAGTAAATGTATGTAGATTTTTAGGTTCCAAAAAAACTGAATTGAACTAGATTGAGTAGTTTTAGTCAAATTAGTCTCTTCATCTCTAATTTTTTTTGTTTGGTAGGTCAAACTTTAGAGCTGGTCCCATGTAAATTTTATCGAAATTGGTCGAGCACTTTTTAAAATATCAACAAAAGTCTAAAAATCGTTTCCATGGATGACGGGAAGTCGTTTTTTAGGCTTCGCTTTTTAGATTATTAACAGTACACCATCATTTAGCCACCATAAAAAAAATTTATACGTAATCCGTACAGAGTACCTACTGATAGTTTTTTGCTGTAAGCCTTTTTTACATTTGTCCTTCATTTCGTTATATTTGCCTTTTACATCGTCTTTAAAATCCCTCCCATTTCGTTGTCTTCATTGAGCTATTGTGTACTACTTACTAGAGGTGACATAACACTATATTGCTATAGAGACCATTGTGTCATACTACACTAAATTACTTTGGTGCTAGAAAACAGACATTCGCATACCTATGCCTCAGAATTCTACGAATCCTGCAGGCTTAACATGCGCACGCGACAAAATTCTTCTCGTCACTTTGTCGTGCGAGAACGTGACAAGGCTATGTGTAAACATACGTCTGTCTCGATAAAAATTGGTTGTCTGTAAAGTCGGTTTACGGACGATAGTTTAACGTGACAAAGACATAAACGCTCAAGTCGATCGAGCGTTTCGCTCGCTCGTGTAGCGCTCTCGCTTTTATCGTAACGTTACAATGAGCGTAACGGGACAATTAGTCATCGTTTTACGTACGTGCAGCCGGCGTTCATCGATTTATTAGACGTCACGTCAAAAGAGTCTACATACCGTTGTCGCGTTGCGTATATGCTAGGACTGCTGGTTATTTTATGCCAAATATTCATACAACCATTAAACACCCTCAAGGTGCTTCCCTCTGTGCTATTTTACATAGACTATAATCGATCTATGTACCAAATTTTATCCAAATCTGTGCAGCCGTTAAGGCGTGATTGGTAACAAACGATGCATCCATCCAAACTTTTTTCGCATTTATAACATTAGTATGATTATCAACACGTGATCAATTTACCAAACAGCAAACAATCGGTAAGTAAGTAAGGGAAGCGTGGCGAATGGGCCACAATTAAATTCGTAAGTGCAATGTCACCTCTAGTACCTGTACGTAATAGCTCAATGTTAGAAAGTACATTTTTACCTTTAGCAATATTTCTCTCCAAGGGAACACCTAGTCGTGGAAAGCTCGCGAACCCCTCTGCGCTAGGTGCAAGTTTATTTGATAGAGTTTCATAAGTAGGGCGGGCTGGGGGCTGGGGGGCTGGGGGGCTGGCGCGGTAATAATGTTGCGGCCGTTTGGAAAAGCAGAAATTGAATCTCCCCTGGCCTCGAGTTGAATTGCTGCTAGTTTAGATTTTTATTCTTTTTGATGCAGACGATGCAGTAGTATTTTCCCAGTTTTCATTTTTAGGGTTCCGTATTCAAAGGGTAAAACGGGACCCTATTACTATGACTCCGCTGTCCTTCTGTCTGTCAGGGTGTATCTCATGTACCGTGATAACTAGACAGTTGAAATTTTCACAGATGATTTATTTCTGTTGCCGCTATTACAAAAAAAAATCTGAATATGTGAAAAATTTAAATAACTCCCCCCCCACACCGATTTTCATCAAATATAGCTAAGAACACTCGACCAACAAAAAAACATCAAAATTAAAATCAGTTCATCCGTTCGGGCGAGGATTAAAAATAGAATAAAATAAATATTTAAGCGGACTTCCAAACACCAGATATTAATTTTCCGTTTTTTATAGATGGTACGGAACCCTTCGTGCGCGAGTCAGACCCGCACTTGGCCGGTTTTTTTTAGGTTAGGCAACTCTAGGCGTTGATAAGTTAGATAAATATTTAACACATAACATATCGTCACGCCTATCCTCCGAGGTGGATAGCAGAGGTGTACAACACCCACACTTCGCCGATGATATTATGACATACAGACACACACCCTACAATTCGCACATACCTATGCTCATAAATACATAATATATAAGATAATATAGTAGATAAATATTTAAGGCCCGAATTATACAAGCTGGACGTAAGGCGAGGATGCGGCGCGGATAAGATTTAGGCGCAGTGCCGCTTCAAGTTTATATAAAATGTACAAAAGTTAGGTGTTTTGAACTTTTAATTTGTACATAATTAAGCGACGCGGCGTAGGCACGCCGCTGCACAGTTTTCACGCGAGAATCGTGGCCGCGCCGCATTCTCGCTTTATGTCTGGCCTATACATATATTTCACAGTTTGCACACACATAGTACATACGCCTACTCTTTAAAAAAAAATGAAGGAATGTAGTCACCTACAGCACAAGAATATTTATGTTCTTAGTGTAGGTGCTACAAGACAAATTTACTAATGTTACCCTTACAAGTAACCTTAAAAATATAAGGTTTATCTGAAAGTAAAATTTGTAAGCTTTTCATAAATAAAAATTTGATTTGATAAGCAGGATGAGTCGTCTCCCTTAAATATTTAATATTAAATTATATACTAGGTATATTAGATCTATGAAACAGAACGGTAAATAAACCGGGGTAAATTGCATTGTCTGACGCTATGAATAGGAAGGTTGCGTCAAATTATAGACACAGTAGGTAGGTAGGTAATTAGGTATGAAATACGAGTAGGTAATGTGGTAAAATCGCTTGCGTTTCAGTCTATGATAGCACTAGGTGATTGAGCTTTCTGTTAGTGAAAGAATTTTAAAATCGGAGCACTAGATCCAGAGATTGTCCCCTAAACAAAACTTTTCATAAATATTAAAGTATAGAAAAACATAACCACAATAGTACCAAAGCAAAAATTTTAAAGCGAATAAATGAATGAATAAATTTTTATAGCGATGATAGCCTAGTTGGACAAGGCCCGCCTCTCAAGCCAGAGGGAGCGGGTTCAAACCCAGCTGACGGCACGCACCAATTTGTTCATTGTGAACATAATTATGTGCGCATTGTTATGTCATCTGCTACATGACTAAAGCCCGGTGTATGGCGACAAGCTCGTCCCCTGTCACATTTAGGACTGAATATCGTCCGGCGAAGTGTGGGTGTTGTATTACACCTCTGCCAGCTCCTTCGGGGGAAAGGCGTGACGATATGTATGCAAATTTTTTATATGATACACTTCTAAATGTAATTTATTTCACAACCCATAATTGGCTGTATCGTATAGCCAAATAGCCAATATGCTAATCAGAAGCTTGTACTTACTATTGTTTATTCTGTGTCAGAAGGTAGGTATTTATGTACTCAAGCTCGTACATATACATGCGGCAGGGTATACCCATGTATGGAAAATGTTATTAGTTTTACCTACTTACCTACTCTACTCTATTATGCAGTCATAGCATGTAGGTACAAAACGTTTACTTTTGGCCTCCAAGATCATCAGTGAGGTCACTGAGTATAAATCTGCTAGCTCTATCCCTAGGATTTATTTATATAACACTAAACATTAAGGCCCCGTGTTACACGAAATCACCAAAAACAAGTATTTTATTTGCGCCTAGTTTGATATGAAGAATGATTAGGATGATGATCAGGTGCAAAAAAATACCAACCAACAGGTAGAAGAACCAACCAACTAAAGTTTAACCGAAGTACAATTTTGAAAATCATTCTCATTTTGGAAAAAAATATCACGAAAAGTATCTTCTAAAAACTATCGGAACATAGTTCTCTAAATTTTCAGCGAGCGATTACACCACATTTTTTTTATCATTAAATAGCCAGATTAGTTCTCTAAAGTTAAACTGAGCAACTTATTCTTATTTGTGTTCTTATTACGATTAATACCAATAAAAATGGCAAAAAATGTATTTCTAGGCGCCGATCTCATTTTACCATCAAATATGATTTACGATTTTCAACTCTCAATAAAGCGGGTTACGTAAATGTATGTGTGGGTAGATCATCGTGGAATGACCGAGCCTTAAATAAGTGATTTAGCGTGTAAATATATCGCATAACGGCAGCATTCACTACACAGATAGGCTTCATTAGCCGTTTGAGCATTGAGCACACTATTATCTATCACATAATACATCTATTCTTATTGTCATTATTAAGATTCTTCACAATCACATATAGTTTGCATTCCCATTGGTTCGCAAAAGTCGTCCTGCGGTGCTATTCACAATCATACGGAACCGTTTAATTGTTTTTTTAATAACTAAAACGGCAACATGCCAATTACTGTTAATTTAAAATAAGTGAATATCACAACAAGTCAATAGTAATGAGTGTCAATAATCAATAAAAATAATTCAACATTGAATTGTAAAATAACATAACATGTCAATAATGTCTGGGATCCGATCGGAATAACGTTTCCGATCGGATCCCAGAAATTTCAAACTTAAGTTGTTCGAATCTCAGTCTACCTTTATACATTTTGGAATAGGAAATCAAGTATAAATCCGATCAGAAGAATTAATCACGTTTAAAAACTTATGAATATAGACTGAGATTCGAATAATTTAATACAGATCAGTAATTTATGAAATTATATGAAAGACGTCACACCGAAAGCAGTCCGTTTCCAGTCCGTTACAGTAGAGTATATAGAGACAGACTGCTTGTTGACAACGACGAACTGACAGCAGGCACACGGCACGGACTGCAACTGCATTTGGTTATGAACCTGAGTCTGTAGACAACCGTAGAAGAGCGTCACTTTAGTACCTACCTGCATACTTCAATTGTAGAGTCCAGCACCATATTCACAATCATTCGGAAACGTTTCCGATCGGATACCAAAAATTTTAAACTCAAATTATTCCAACCTCAGTCCACATTCATAAGTTTTTATACGCGATTCATTCTTCCGATCGGATTTATAACTACTCGATTTTCTATTCCAAAATGTATAAAAGTGGACTGAGATTCGAACAACTAAAGTTAAAAAAATTTGGAATCCGCTCTGAAACGTTTCCGAATGATTGGGAATATGAGTGCTGATCATGTAACGTAAATAGTTCGCCCACGTCCATATAGGTATCCACATCTTCCAAGCGGTCTCAAAACGCTAATCATAAGGCTAACCGCAAACATGACACACGAGTAAATTGCATCGACCCATTCACCTAGAGCTTTCCATATCTTTTTTCATTATTTTTTTTGTATTTTATTTTATTTATGCTTTGTATCCGCATTTTATTCATCCGCATCCGCATCATCCGCATCCGCATATTTCATTTACGCACGACTATGGACTGGTTCCAAAGTGAAATATTTTTCAGAACCACGCGTACACTACTGGTGTGCCGCTGCATCGATTTTTCGCCCCGTCTATGTTTAATTGATAAAGTTCTTAGGGTTATTACTCCTTGAACTCAAGTCTGTTGCACTCAAAGAAATAGCCGCCATATCGTAGTGCTTGCACGACACGTGGTATTAATTTTTCATCGCGGAGTCTCTCGTTGAATTCTGAACATAAACGGAACGACTAAGTCTAAACTATTGATACTTAATTCAATTGTAAACTAAATCTAATCTAAAGATATTTACTCGTAGTTCAAATCTAGAAGTCCGACGACACACCTGTGTATTTTTTTTGCGACTGTCCAAAAAGAGATTTGATGAAAAACATTAAATAATGAGGATGAATTTATCATAGACGAGTCTCGAAGAATGGCGCTAAGTCTAAGCTAATATCTAATATCTATCTATATAGTTACTATCTATCAAGTAAATATACGTCTCAAATTTTCAAAATTAATACACAATTTTCAAAAGAAGTACAATAAATAAAATTTTGTAAAAAAAAAAATGAAAACGTAAATATGATGTGATTTGATTTGACTAAACGGCTTTTAGTATTATTAAACCATACACGTACTTACTACACTTACGCCATACATTATGCTTGAACTAACAATATTTTAACTAGCTCACTGCGAACTCAGCAGCGATCTCTTTGGAAGCAATATAATTGAGGTTTTTTTTTCCGTCTATTCCTGGTCTGTTCCACCTCGATCGCCACCACTGGTGGCAATTTTTTTTTACAGATTGTCACCAGTGGTGGCGATTAGGCAGCAATCAGGAATAATATTTCTCATTGCCACCACTGGGCGGCAATCGGTAAACAATCTATTGCCACCAGTGGTGGCGATCGAGGTGAGGGCAACCAGGAATATACGTTTTTCCTGCATTTTCCGGACAACAAAAGTGTCCTATATCTACTAGTCCTCGTGACGTACTCTACCTCTGACCTTTAGGCGGCTTGAAAACTGACACCAGGGGCTTAGAGCCACTCTCCTATAAGAAACTAGCGCGACCCGCGGTGGTACCTGCGACTAAAAAGTATTCTTATGTTCCTTTCCTACGTCCATACGAGTCCATGCTGACCACTGTATCTACTCGTATGCAAAATTGTATGACGGTCGGTGGCATGAAAGCGTAACAAACAAACTACCCTTTTTTTCATGATAAGTTAGGAAAGTTAGGGATTAGTTAGGAATTTAGGAAAGGATTAGGATTTCTTACTCTGCCTAACTACCTGCCTACTAATTCATTCATGGGTCTTTAAAGTGTGATAAACAAAAATGAATAAGTAATTCACAAAGTGCTACGAATTTCCACATAGTTAATCATCGTTATGCTTTGTTTAGTAAGTGTACCTATATTTTTGTTTAGATTTGTTCAGCTTTGCGCGTAGGCGGGTGACCGATTCAGTTAGTTGTAATTTCGTTAATTTGGCCGGTGTCCTGTTTTTTCGTCCGCTCTGAAACTCTAGGAGAGTAATCTAACATTGTAGTCAAATTGAGGGGCTGGGAGATTCTGTTTGAACAAAGAAATACATTAATAAAATATATAATGTGCCTTCGTTCTTAATCTTAATAATCTTGTTGAAAAGTATATGTACCTAGATCAGTTTTCTTTGTTAAACATTTTTAGTAGCTCTACTAAACTTTACTGTTTATAATAAGTAAGTATGAAAATATCTCGCATTTTTTTGCGGCTTTTGAGTCTGCTGATGTACTCGTACTTACCTAGTTACTTATCTTGGAAACTACTTAAAAGGTTTTTATACAAATAATTATTAACTAGCAATCACTCGGCTTCGCACGGTACCTATAAACGTGCCCTGAAAAATTGTCTAACTGATGGTAAAAACCGCATATTAAAATCCGTCACCCGGTTTTAGGAGTAAGCGAATATACAGACAGAAAAAGGGACATACTTTGTCTTATACTATGTAGAGTAGAAGCAAAACGAAAAAACTGACTGAAAAATGTACCTTTAGCCTATGACACTCCGAAGCATTTATTCTCATTAAAGACATTACATATCACTCACATGAGAACAATACTAAACATCAACAAAATTACAATGTCGTTGTATCTAGCCAATGCAACCTAGGCTACCTAAGCAAATGAGTACGTTGAGAGGGTTCTCAATGTACTTATTTGCTTAGGAGACTGATCGGCTGTCAGATATTGAGCAAGTTGTTTTTTGAATACGTTAAAAGAGTTTAAATTTTTTATGCGTGAGGGTGGGTATCCTGTCATAAAGTCATTGTGCTCCTTCAAAATTGAAGGACAATGAAGAATCATTGCTAAGAATCATACAACGGCATCTTTTACTTTACTAATAAAAAATCGGTAAAATTGTTTAAAATGGCGAATTGAATAGGTATGTGTTCCTAGTGAATAATAGGATCATACAGACAGTTTCCGCTCGGATTCCAGAAACTTTAAACGTAGATTGAGATTTAAACAATTTGAGTTTAAAATTTGTGGAATCCGATCGGAAACGTTTCCAAATGATTGTGAATAGCACCGCTGAAGGCCCACTTCTGAGAAAACCATGTAAAAGAAACAAGTGGAAAATAATGACATTACCTACCTAAACAATGCAAACACCGGAATCTTCATAAAGTTAGTCTGTCAACGAAGCTGTGTGCAATTACATCATACATGTTCGCAAATATTGACAGGACGTTGGACACTATTTACTGTGAGCTAGCGATCTCGAGTCATGCGAGTAAAATACAGTCACTGATCATGTTGGGCTGGACACACACTGGTCACGAAACAGCGGCGCTGGTAGCGGAGCGGGCGGAAGCAAAAAAAACTTGTTTCTAAGGAGACAACTGTTATGCCGAAACGATACGCGTACTCGATACGTTACGAGGTTCGGGCCGGTTCGGCTTCAGTTAGACTCCGCCTTAATACATTTGATGAATATAGAGTTATATGTTCTCCCATTATTGTTACCCTGTTCTCCCACTGCAGGGCAAAGGCTTCTCTTCTATATTCCATTCCTCTCTATTTTTTGCAACCCGGGTCCAATCCTTCGAATAGAAGTCCAGTTAATATTCATATTTCAGTTCATACTTTTTATTAGAACCTAAAGTATAATTTCCCTTTCGTCAAGTAACTCTGCTTGTATATAGGTTTTGATCATTTTGTCTGCCTCCTTGCTGTGAGTTGCGAATCTAGTCTATAGCTCAGTTAACGATATAAGGCAGGTGTCCACCGATCGATGGGTAAGCAATGAGCTATCTTCTAGCTAACACACCATTAATAGGGAGTATACGACTTTATACGAGTATTGTGTTAGACACGTACAGCTTTGTGAAAATGACAGATGGAGGACCTATGACAGAAAGAGACGCGAAATAGACAGGTAGAAGCTGCGTACGAGTGATAGAGATAGTTGGATAAAACGTACGTGCTGTACCGACCCCATCTTAAGTAGGAAAATAATGAACCCGTTTGCGCTGAATATAAGACTTTCCTAAGTCCTTGTTTAACTAGTTTGATCTACTCTACTCCTAGCGAAGTATTCGCTTACCGGGCACAAAGTTAAGAGTCCCCTAAGTTTCTTGCAACAAAATTAGCAAGGTAGCTAGGAGTAGCAGAGAAGTACTAATAATTAATCTGTGTTTAAACTAAGCATGGACTTGGGCAATTCTTAAACATCTTCAGTGCAAACTGGTGTAAGAGCAGGAAGTTGATTATGGATTAGATGCTAATACTCGCTCAACGATCTACTGTTCCCCTTATTGCCGACATAAACCGTTGCCAGCTATCTCTGCATAAGATTATTTTCGCATTAAAAATACAATGAAAATTAATTAGTAGGTAGCTATAATATTTTTAATTTATTACTTCAATTTCTTTTGATAATTGTACACTTGTGTAATTATTAACTGTAAGTAAACGAATATTCTTACAGAAGCATCTATACGTGTATTGTGTAAATGTAATGTATTGTAAACGAACACGCAGTAGATCGCTATTTTAAAATGGTTAAAGGTACAATGATTTATCCGTAAATATGCCGTAAATACTGCACTGGATTTCGAACTAGACCAAACATTCTCCCGAAGTTTTCAATCAATTTTATCACCTCCTTGGTCCGTCGGAGGAGCAATAATTTGTCTGGCTTAATGCAGCACCCGTGCGAAGCTTAGTTTTCATAGTACTGTCAGTTTCTGTCGCGGAGTAGCGTGGACGGCCGTCTACGTCCACTCGTGGTTTTCCCGCGTTTTTCACGGCATTTGCTTTGCCGCGCGTTTCAGTTATTACAGTTCAGTTTGTTGTAAATTAAAACTTGATTGACCAAGTAAGTGAAATATACTTTTATATACTTAATTATAATTTATATTTCAATGCACGTGGCTAGGCTATGAATGATACGAAAATATTATTTTTTTAATAAGTTTAAAAAGATAGTTACGTAAGCAAGTGAGTAGGTACTTATTTAATTATTTTTTTCATTTTAATTAAATACTTATGCAATTTTTTTAAAATCACTTTTTGTCTAAATTACTCTTCTCCAAAAAAAAAAAAAAACAGCCTGTTGGTCATATTTCTTTTTTTGATAGTAGACTGGTAGAGAGTAACCTACATCATTTTCATAAAAAACAAAAATACAGATTAGGTCAGTGTGTTAAGTAACGTACTCGTAAGTAAGTACTTAAGAATATAAATATAGTACTTACCTCTGTTTTTAAAGTCAATGTTTTCACCGTCTTACCCTGTCGGCTAATTGCCACAGGAATTTCTGAGAGTTATCATTTTACAGCGCCAAATGTATTATAAGTTCCTACCTATTACAAAAATCCATAGGCATAAATTATGTATTTCATACTAGACTTGACATCTCGAACTAGTACACCGCGAGGATGCTGGCCAGCACTCTCTCACTTACACGTAGTTAGGCACCACCACACGGGCTTTGTGTTAATTTCGTTATCCAAAAAAAAATTAAAATAAATAAATCGACGGAATCATTTTACATATAAATACATATTGTCACGGCTTTCCCACGAAGGGGCTGGCAGAGGTGTAGAGCACCCACACTTCGCCGGACCATATTCAGTCCCAAATTTGACAGGGGGCGAGCCTGTCGCCATGCCCCGGGCTCCAATTATGTAGCAGATGATGTTAAAATTACGCACATACCTATGTTCGTGTAAATATATGCACACGAAAATATTTACTGTCTTGTGTTACAGCGAGAAACATAGCTGTTTGACAAAATGTGCCCGCGATAGAAACTCTATTTTTTTTTCTCAATGCAAAAATCCGATTTTAGTTACAAACAGCAAGTAACTAAGATAAAATAATTTTGACTAGTTTTGCCTTCGATCATATATAACGGAGAAGTGGTACGAGAACTTAAAAATGGACCGTATAAATTAGGTGCTGCACACAATTCACTGTCGTCACAAACAAACGCAACCAGTCGCAACAGTGATAATTATTGTTGTCTCGTTCTCGCTATAGTATCTTGTACGTTTCTCTGTCTTTGTTATTGATACACGTAACATAATACTATCAACAGAGCTGTGTAGTGTCTGTTTGCTTGTAGTGGTATTGGGTCTACGCGCTGTGTACTAGAACTTAGACTTTAGACTCGTGTCGCTTCTTCCATAAATGTTTTCGATGAGGGTTCTCAATTTATTTGCAGCGATTGGAGTATTATATATTCTGTGTTTTCGCACAGAATCAGTTTATTTAAGATCCAAATAATTGTATGTAAGTAACACGCCTAATATTGCCTGAAGATGTCAGCCAAAGACGGTTTTTACGGTTCCGAACCAAAATGGTAAAGAGGAACTGTTATGGTGAGATTGATGTCTGTCTGTCAACCGTCAATGATGTAAGTAGGTACATACTTACTTATATTTTCGCATACATACAGTACTTTAAACAAAAAAGTGTAGTAGGTAAAACATTTAGGCTTTTCTAAAAACTTAATTCATACGTCACTAACATTTCTCCATCACTCTAAAATATTTCTTAAATATTGAATCTTAAAAATTCCAATCAACGAATATCGTAACAATTAAAATTGAAACGAAATACCTCTATTTACCCCATAATAAAATAACTAGGTAATCACTAGATAGCGACTAAATAACTAAGTTGTTTAAATGCATTTTCTGGACTAATGAGCTCCATTTTCCAATTTTTAACCCCCGATACCCGGGGGGTACAAGTTTGATGTGTCTGTGTGTGAATATGTGTGTGTGTGGCCTCATAGCTCCCGAACGTATGACTTGATTTAGAATTCGTTTTTTTTTATTTTATTGAAAGTTAAATTAGTCGGGAATGTTCTTGGCTATATTTGATGAAAATCGATATATATCGGAGTTTTTTTTAAATTTTTATTTCAAAACTTGCACTAGGCAGTCATTCTAACTTGGAGTCGCGATACGTTACGATTAAATGTGTTTTAGAATATTTATAACAATTTGACCGATTTGTTGTAAGTATACTTACGAGCTTTTTCTAAACTCATACATATATGCGGTCATGTCTTTCCCCGAGGAGGCTGGCAGAGGTGTAATACAACACCCACACTTCGCGGGACGATATTCAGTCCCAAATGTGACAGTGGGCGAGCCTGTCGCCACCGGACTCCTGTCTTGTAGCACATGACATACTCGTACAATACGCACATGTTTTCACACAATGAACAAAAGCTCCCCTGGCTTGAGAGGCGAGCCTCCTCCAACTAGGCTTTAATATCTTATGTAAATTTACGCTTACGTAAATATATCATGTAAATATATCTCGTTCGTGTGTAGTCGTGTACTATACCAACGTTCCCTTACCTACGTTTCCCGTGTTCCCCAACATGCCCGAGTTATAATCGATTTCCAGCAAATGTAATTACTACCGCTCACCTTGTGTCCACTTCGGTTCCGGAAATTTGATATTCGCCCTGAAAATTGCGTTTGATATTTTGACTAACAGCAATGTTATTTTGTCGAACATAACAATCTACGAGTATACTTACTAATATTATAAAATCGAAAAATTAACACTGTCTGTCTGTTTGTAGGGTTTTCACGGCTGAACGGATGTTGAAGAATTTTGATAATTAGTTACAGAGAATTCTATTTCAACTTACTTCTGTTTTTAATCTGTTTATAAACATTTTTACAAACATAAACATATAACTATATTTTAATCTAAAAACCCGTTGGCATCGGGAAAGGTGCCTGAATGGAAATGCTCAATTCTGGTCGAAATAAATGCCAGCATTCTGAACACCTGACGCCTCCACCAACCGTTTAGCCAGGTCCCTGTAGAGAGATAAGGCCGCTCGACCCCACGGACCTAGTTTCTACCGCAAACGGTACAAACATGTAGACAAGGTCTAGCCGTGAATATTGAACGTGAACATTTACATTAGCTACAGTATATCACGAGGAAGGTTTTGGATATTTTTTGTAAATAAACGCGAACGAACGTAAATAAACGTCGCGGGTAACAGCTAGTATTCTATACATAGGCAATTCATCACTATCAACCATTTTCCACCCACTGTTGAGCTGAGCATAGGTCTCCTCTTCGACGAGTCATATTTTCAGAACCTTAGGCTGCATTTCTACCTCATTAACGAAAGGCAATTGAGCTAACCATAGGAACTGTTGACGTTCCCTTAGGCTTAAATAAATTAAAAAATAACATAAACCTCGGAACCGATTTTCACCAAACATGGTTAAGAATCCTCCCGACTATTTCACCTTTTAAACAAACAAAAATCAAAATCGGTACATTCGTTCAGGAGCTACGATGCTACAACACACACATAGGTACATATATACACACACACTTACACACACAATTACACACACACACACATCAAACTTATAACACCCCGTCGTTTTTGCGTCGGGGGTTAAAAAAAACGGAGTTTTTTGCATAGTTCAGCTAAGTGTCGGCTATATGGTTAGCTGATTTGCCCTCCCGACCACCGAGCCTATACGCACTACGTACGTACATACATTATGCAGTTTACGCACTAATTATTTACAAGTGGCTCTGTAAGCTGCCGACGTCTGTGTGAAATTTTGTGAACATATTCGATAATTAAGTACAGATTTTTTTGCCGAGTAAATTTTTGGGAATATTCTAAAATGCCATTTTGATAAGTTTACTCACAATGTATACCTTTATTTGACTCTACAAAAAAAAACTATACATATAATGATTGAACCTATTTCCAATATTTCAAGAGAACCAGTTAAGAAGTGCGACCTTCTAGAGAAACAGAGTTAGTGTTAGAGGAAATCAGAGATCCAGATAGAATTCGGACCTACGAAAGCATTTTTGTCAAAGCTGAAGCATAGGCGCTTCGTTCGCTTGGTCGATTACTAAGTAGTTACTAGTACTTAGACACATTACATTCTTTAATTTAAAAACAAAATAATACATGTAAACAAGTTTTTTTTTATACTAATTGATAGGTATATAAATAATTATGTGCGGTCATTACTTCATTACGCAATAGCATTAATTAATATTTATGCTTTTAGTATCTATTCGTATCAGTAAACTGAGTTCTTTAACATAACTCACGAAGTAACATAAAATATTGTTTTTTTTGCAATCGCTAGGTAGTTAGGGTTCCTTCGCAAAATTAGGAACCTATTTTAATTTAATTCACTAGCCTTTTTTTTTGATATTTTGTGCCACCCTAGTAGTCAATTAAGTAAGTATTTTAAAAAAATACCATAAAAGAGACTAAGTTTTAATAAATGAGATCTATCTATGTTCGATTAAGTAAATGCTAATTTAGATTCAAACAATTACTTAGTATGTGCCAAACAAAACTCATAAACAAAATCGTGTATGTCGGCTTATGGTAATCAAAAATATTTAGTTATAATGACACGGAACCTATCATTAGCGTATCACGACTCGCCCTTGATAATTTATTTAAAATTCAGAACTTATAATGTTATCGTCTGTATGTTATGATTTATGAGAATCCGCATTCATTTAATGCAAATGAGTATTGCAAAAAAAAAATTGACCGAAAAACATTACCTTCCATCTGGACAGTCGGGCAAAAGAAATAGTAAAGCCGCGTTTCCACTTGCAAGAAAACTCTCGCGAGGACCGGTCAACAGTCTGGCTGACAGTAGCAAGTGCTGTCGTACAGACTTTTCATTGTGTGTATCGCTAGAGTGTGGAACACTACCAGAGTGTGTGTTCCCCGATACCTTCAAGTCTGAATGTATGAATTCAAGTCATACGGTTTCTTCTAGGCAACCGTGTTCCATCGTAGTAACACTTGCTTATCATCAGGATTCAGGCGTGATGGCGACGACATGCAAGCTTATCAAAACTATAAATAAAAGACTATCAGACACTAGCTGTTGCCCGCGGCTTCGTTCGCGCTTATTTCAGAAAATTGTACCCGAAAACCATTCTTGCGATATGCTGTAACTTGCAAATTTCATCAAGACAGATCTTGATGAAAAGCCGTTTTGTTTGGAAAACAGCCGTTTAAGAGTCCGGCGACCACTTTAGGCTAACTTCGCATTGGCTTGAGGTATTCTATAGCCATTTCGTCTAGAAGAAGACTATGAGCGAAGAGAGCAAGTAATGGTACTAACGAGCCTCTAAAGTTACTTACAGAGTGACAAAGTACAACTTTAGTTTTTTAATGACTTTTGCACTTCTGTAATCATTCTTAAATAACTAAGAATTTCCTCTGTATTATGGATTCATTTAAAAGCTAATGATGTAGACAAGCTCCCTATGTGAAGGGATTTTTGATTTGCTTTGTCCATCTATTGAGTAAATCAGTCAAAAGTGTTCCCTTAAAAACGCGGATATTTTTCATAGCTCTATTTTCTCTTTAGGGACGTTTTTTAAAAAAACCAAGAACATAGGGGTGGATAAATAGTTCATTTAATTGTACATGCTAAATTTCATCATAATCTGACAAATGGTTTTCAAGAAATTTGAGAAGCGCGTTTGTATGGAAATTTCAGAGCGTCGCGGCCCTCTTAACCGTGAAAAGCCTACAAACGGACAGACAGACAGAGTTTCGATTTTAAACTGACTTCCAAAAAAAAGGAGGATGTTCGTCTGTATGTGTAGGCGTTGTACTTTGTTTGTTTACTATCATTTTTAAATTATAACGCCGCTTTTCACATTCATCACCTTCTAGTGTTTATGTGTAGTATTGGGTTAGTACACTTAATAAATTTCAACTTGAAGAAATAATGACGATTTATTCACTCACACTACCCCCACACCAAAAATGTATTTTTTTTTTGTGTATGTTCAGTAATATTTTAATCAGTAACGATGAGGATTTATCGCAGAAGTTTTCCTGCACGTGGAAACGAGCCCTAAGTTAAATGACAGAGGGTGGTAGGAGAGGTCAGAAACAACGCACGCAACTAAAATATCAATGTCGACTTTTGTTTAAGACACTTTAACAAGACTTTACCCAACACGTCTGAATATCTAATTTCGTTTACCATTTCTTCATTGAAACTGGGGTAATTCAGCGATTATTGATGTCGATCACGCGTTCACTGGCCCGCAGCCTTGGTGCCAACTCTGGGGGCCTACCATGATTTCAAAAGTATTTTTTAGGAATTATCGATCAGTGAATTGCACGTTCAAGTCTCGTCACAGGGGTCAGGATCGATGTGCTTGAATAAGAAGGATAAAATATATCGTAAGTTTAACCGTAGGACAGTGGTAATTTTTTTTACTTTACTAAAGAGTATTATTATCGTTAGCTAGCTAGATGCTTCCCTCAAGCTGAAAACCTATCGCATAGCATGACAATAAGTTCTAGAAGGCTCGCTTTAGTCAGTTCTCTTTCCAGACCTAGTGTTATCATCATATTCTACCACAGTGTCTCTTAACTTCAAGCTAATTTTGGTCAAACTCTAATTTCGATTTAAAGCTGTTTTTAACCCCCCACGCAAAAAACTACGGGGTGTTATAAGTTTTTACGTGTCAGTGTGTGTGTGTGTGTATGTATATGTGTGTGTATGTATATGTGTGTGTGTGTGTGTCTGTCTGTCTGTGGCATCGTAGCTCCCGAACAGGTCAACCGATTTTGGTTTTGTATTTTTTTTGTTTGAAAGGTGAATATTAGTCGGGTGTGTTCTTAGCTGTTTGATGAAATCGGTATCGAGGGTTTTTTAAATTTCTAATCTATTACGAATAGTAAAATCAGGTTTAAATCGAGATTCACGACCGAGCGTCGTTTTAGCATGTGGGCCTTAGTCTGATTACAGTAAAAAAGTAAATTGAACTCAGTAATTCCCCTAATCCTCACTCTTTTGTTGTTTACAAATTAAGTGCAAGTAACATTTTTTATGGTGAATGTGGTAGGCCCCACATGTGTGGCAGATGTACATATTGTTTGGCTTGATGTTATCTTATTGTGCGGTCAATTCGTAGAATGAAAATGGCTATTGTGATGACACGTTTCGAGGAACGCTTGTTTGTGTATTTCCAATTTACCGACGAAATTGCTTCAAGTTATACCTACGACTAGCTGTGCCCTGTAGGGCTACTCCTACGCGAGAGATGAGATGAGATTTTATCTTGGTCACTCTCATACCTATGACGTTTCAAACGAGAGCAACAAGGACGGAAAAAGGTGAGATGACAATCTCAAATCTCCGAATAGGGCTACTGCTGCTGTACCCGGCATTTTACAATTTTTTGGCTTTCATAGTTTCCTATGCTCGACCTTATTTATATGTTGCTAATTACAACTATGGTGATCTTGCATCAAAATCAGTTCAATTGATCTGCCGCGAAAATTTAAGGCGCCGTATTATCACGAAATCAAGGAAAACAAGTATTATGTTTGCACCTAGTTTGATATAAAGAACTATGATGATCAGGTGCAAAAAAATACAGCTGGTAGAAAAAACAACCAACTAAATTTTAACCGAAGAACAATTTTGAAAATCATTCTCATTTTGGAAAAAAAAAAATCACAAAAAGTATGTTCCTAAAAAAACTGTTTGCGCGTAGTTCTCAAAATTTTCAGCGATTACAACGCCTTTTTTTTCGATAATTAAATAGCCAGATTAGTCCTCTAAATTTTAACCGAGCAACTTTTTCGTATTTGTGTTCTTTTTACGATTAAATACCAATAGAAACGGCAAGAAAATTTAATTCTAGGCACCGATTCCATTTTACCATAAATATGATATGCGATTTTCAACATTAAATGAAGCTGCTTAGGTAAGAAATTGACTACGACATCCGATTTAGTCGTCGAGCAGCGCTCGACGTGAAAGGTCGTTCCCGGCCGCTCTGTGGCACGATCCGGCGTATAATTTGATCACATAATTATACATCGTATATTAATTATAATAGAAAATTATAAATAACTTGAATATAGCAGATTGTAGGTCGTTGTAAATAGTGACTTTATTATACATTTTACCAGTATGAATATTTTAAATATTCATACTGGTAAAATGACTTTGCACTTTAACACGCTATAAATAGAGTCCACATTGATTGTTTCAAAAGCATGAGCCCTCGCGTTGAGCAGGTCGAGCGCCGCCGCCGACAGTATACGGTATGACAGTACCTTATATGCTACACTTTCAGATACATTATGATGACGTTATGTACCTCGTTGTTATTACCCAAGCTATGTTTTTTAGTTCGGAGAAGCGAAAAATGACGGTACCAAATACTGATATTAGCCAACCAAGTACCTCAGAAGAATTAATGTATAGACCTACGAGCCCAGTCGGGCTAGCATTTATGAGCCTTGAAAATAATCCCTGTCAGCAATGTTATTGCTCTGATTGCTTGCTTATCTAACCTTCAGGGGTGATCCTTGTTAGTCTACATTCAAAGTGGCAACCAAAGACTGCCGGTGCGGTAGCCGCCATCTTGAATTTAATGGGAAATATTTTTTTATCGTATCGTTTTCAACAAAAAACAGGACTGAGTTGTTATAAATTTGATTCTTTCTACAGCTTTAGTTTTATTAACCATTTTTATCGTGCGATCGTTATTTTTCAAATAAAGCCAACAAAATAATACGTTGATCATTCATTTTAGGGCATGTTCAAAGTTGTGTAAAATAAACTAGATAGAGACACACTGCAACGTAAAATTTGTATCTGAATTTCTTTCGTTCGTCTTTAGTTACCTTTTTTTGTTGGGACTAAATTATAATGATTCAAATTTACAACGACTTAAGACCTCACGCATTTAACAAAAAAATAACTTTTTACATAATTTTAGGTCAAGCAATCAAGACTTAAGTTAAATGACGCCAGTGGAACCAACTGTTGCTTATAATAATAATAAGTAAGTTTACGTTTTACATATTGAATTAAAAGTTCCCATTTAACCAATTTATATTAGAGTACTAGAAATTGCAAAAAGACAGTACACATTTCTATGTATCAAACGCGCGCCGGCCCCGTCAAAGAAGCTACTACGTCGTTGTGAAGTCAAAGAAGCCGCCGCGGCCCGCTGCAGCTGTACTTTGCTTGTGTACGTACGCGACTTCGTACAACATATGGTTTTCCTAATTAGAAATATATTTTCTAAAATTTTAATTTTTTTGGTGATGATTTTTATAATGAATCGCGCTCTGTTGGTAAAGTACACCTACTTTTGTAAATTTGGCGGAAATGCAAAACAACAGATTATAGAAAACTTCCTTGTGCTTGCACATAATAGGAATACTCAGTACAAGTACCTGCTAAGGGATGCTTTTTTTTTTGCTAAGGGATGCTAGGCGTAAATACTTATGAAGCACACCTTTGCGTAGTCGGATAGTTTGGTTTAATAATAATAATATCTCAATGTTTTATACTTGTGTAGCGTAAGCATCGAGCTCCCACCTGAAATAGTTAATTCCATAATCCCAGATGGTCCTACAAATCTTATCTGCAGTGAGTGAGTTTGCTTTATATAATACATATCTATACTCCTATCTGTATCTCCTACATACATTTATTTATTTATTTATATAATTTATGATGACATAAAGTCGAGTTCTTCCAACTCTCATCAGCGTATACATTGATTATTGGTAATTTACTTTCTATTCTGCTACATTTATAACTGTGTCTAAATCTATTTCATATTCTATATTAGGTTGAAGTAAAATAATGAAAAATATTAGTGACGATAATTCCCGAAATCCCCATTGGAGTAAGTAGTGAGGAATTCGGGAATGGCCCATTTTATCCTCTATCCTGCAAGAACGGTTATTGATTATGAAATCAATCAAAATATTTATCTGTCTGTTTCACATGTACTGTATGCAACGTTCCTTGTGAATAAATGTGAGTATAAGTGTGGACCTTATTGCGCGGCGATACGATTAGCGGTCGCGCAGCGTCGACAACAAAACGTAAGCATAAGATGTCGTGGTAGGCTCCAGATAGCTGTTGCACTACGTACGCGCCCCGTCGTCCGTGCGTTTCGCCAGTTCTATCCGCGTATGCGCAGGTAGAAAATGAAATTCGAATCGCGATTATACGGGGCCTTAACCGGGCTGGCATTTGTAGTTTTTTTTTATGATTGAATGGGCTCACGTTTGACCACAACACATTTGATAAAAAGTGACGATGCGGTCTAAGATGGAGCGCGCTTGCCCATGAGGGCAAGAGCGCTCCATCTGCCTATTCACTCTTGTCTTGAAGAGACCCAGGTTACATCTGTGTTAAGGACGCAGTAGAAGAGTGTTAAAGTTGAAAATGTTTAGTTTAGATTAATTTTGTATTTGGTGTCAATAAAGAGTTTTTGTATTGTATTGTAAAGTTAAAAGTGAAAAGTGTAATAAATAAATAAATTCGGGACACTTTCACACACGGTCGCCCGACACCAAACTAAGCAAAGCTTGTACAATGGCTGCCAGAGACTAATACACAATCTTAGATATTTTTAAATACATACTTAGATGGATATTAACACCCAGACATAGAACAAACCTTTAAATGTTTGCCCTAAGTGGGAATCGAACCCACGCCCCCAAGCTCAGAAGGCAGGTTCACTACCAACTGAGCCACCGAGGCAGACGTGTGAACAATTTTGGGAGTTCAGTGCTTCTCAACATGTACCTAAACCCGCTGTCAATAAATAGCCTAGAAATAGTTATACAGTGTTTTGATTCGATCGAAAAAGACATAACACTCTACAACTAGGTATTCCGAGGCTATTCAACGTTTATTAGTAAGCAGGTGAGGTTTTGTGCGTTTGACTCGTTTTTAATATCTTCAGACAATCATAATTTTTTGTGTCAAAATGTATGGTGATAAAAGCATCTGGTAGAAACTAAACTTGTGCCTTCAACACGACCTTAAATATGTACTAGGGTACTTAAATATGTGTAGGTATGTACTGATCGCTTGTCCGGTTATAACCGGACAAGCAATCAGTTGACCGTTTACGAAATATTGACAAACTCTCCCGAGTATTGCGATACCCCCGAGCGATGTTTCTCATTAGTAATACATGCGCGGCGCTCCACCTAGAGCAGACACAGCGTGCTGAATATTACTACTGCTTCGGTAATTATCTATTT
The DNA here is from genome assembly GCA_911728515.1 of Peribatodes rhomboidaria. Lineage (NCBI taxonomy): Eukaryota > Metazoa > Arthropoda > Insecta > Lepidoptera > Geometridae > Peribatodes > Peribatodes rhomboidaria. The sequence goes on from OU452175.1 coordinate 14,799,491, forward strand.
ATTCAATTTTAGGAAAATTATCGACTTAATAAGTTATGCTTATAGAATGAAAATAATTAATAGAAAAGTCATTAAACAAGTAACATTAATAAACGAAAAACAAAAACCCGGCTGCGAAATGTTGTACCCTATGTCACTTCCACTATCAAGACGATTCAAATGACACCTCACATGTCGAAATTTATCAAGCTGTTTAAGCTGTAGGGCGTGGCAACAAAAGTCATACACACATACCCACATACATATGTACATACATTCGAAAAACATTACCCTCCTTCTTGCGCAGTCGGGTAAAATTCTCCACTGGTAGGAACAACATATTTATGTAGTTTTAAGTAGCCAAGTAAGAAATAGTTTTGATACTATTACTAAGACGTGATTAACATGAGCAAATTAGGTAATTCTCATTACAGAAGTACAGATATCATAATGTCAAAATAGAGAGTAGTTTTTCTATTGGCAGGTTGATTACTAGCTATGCCCCGCGGTTTTACCCGCGGTCCTACCGGAACCGTTAATTTTTTAGAGCTGAAAGATGCCCTATGTGTTTTTCTGTAATCCTAGCTAAGTGTATCCAAAATTTCGTGATGATCGGTTGAATAGTTGAGACGTAAAAGCGTAACAAAAAAAAAATTACGAACAAATTCACTTCCGATATTAAATATTTTAAAAAGTTAGAAGATGAAAAGGTAGGATAGCATTTCAGTGAAGCCTTACGTATATACTTCTTGACCCAAAACTCCCTTTTTCTTCTCCTTTTATGGATAAACGTTTGATAACTCGTTTTATTTCTTTTGCGGTATTTTTACGAATCAGTAAAAAAGATGAGTTCGCGCCAGCGTTTATTAAATTTTATCTTCTCATGTACTTACCAGCTTTCAGCGCTGAAGGCTTTGTGTAGTCTTTTAGTAAAAGTACTGTGACAGAAAGACAGACAGAAACTATATGGCTTCTACGGAAGTCTATTTGAAAATATTAGTTATTATATGGAATTTACTTATCGCTTAAACGACAGACATTTTCTAGATTAACAATGTACTCATCATTATGACCAAATTTTACAATGGGGCCAACTCTAAAGCATAATAAAAAAACAGCTGTTCCATGCATTTTGTGGACGATCAATGAACTTTTTGTATGGAACAGCTGATTTTTTGCGCTATTGCAATGTTGGCTCTATAGTAAGAGTTGGCCATATTGATGAGTACAATGTTATCCTAGAATATGTCTGTCGTTTAGAGATACACTCAATATTAAAATGTTTGGACTTCATATAAAAAGTAAAATTTGTTGCCAGCAAACTCGAACCGCCCAGCGACCTTTCGAACCCGTGTAAATACAACGTCCAATTTAAAATCTATCTGCCAGCGAATTATGGTGCAATCGTTAAAATGAGAGCTGAGCAAAAACGGCTTTTATTTTCTCAAAATGAATCGCTTTGGGAATTAAACGTTGTTGTAATTGCTTTCGTTTATTCTTTACTTTGTTTAGGAAATCTTTGTCAATTATTCAAAACTGTTTAATATAAAAGAAAAAAGACATTTAAGAGGCCGCGACGCTCTGAAATTTCCATACAAACGCGCTACTCAAATTTCTTGAAAACCATTTGTCAGATTATGATGAAATTTAGCATGTACAATTAAATTAACAATGGCTCCGCCCCTATGTTTTTGGTTTTCTTAAAAAACGTTCTCAAGCTAAAATAGAGGTATGAAAAATATCCGCATTTTGAAGGGGTCACTTTTGACTGATTTATTCAATAGATAGACAAAGCAATTCATAAATTCCATTACTTAGGGAGGTTGTCTACATCGTTAGCTGTTAAATAAATCCATAATACAAGGGAAATTCTTAGTTACTTAAGAATGATTAAAGAAGTGCAAAAGTCATAAAAAAATTGAAATTGCACTTTGTCACTCTGTAGTTAAGTTTAGAGGCTCGCCAGTATCATTACTCGCTCTCTTCGCTCGTCTTCTTCTTCTAGACGAAATGGCTATAGAATACCTTAAGCCAATGCGAAGTTAATCTTGGTCGCCTAGGTCGAAGTTAGTTAGGTCGCCGGACTCTTAAAGACCGGTAGCTCCGACGCTACAAAGTAAGAAAATAGCAAAGAGGAGTGCAGCGTCAGCGGTAACATGGCGTGTGGTGCGTATATAAATGCGATACTTATAGCCTTACTATGTGGAAGCAATTGTCAATTTCTGTTCCATTGCTCAACAATTAGCTGTTCCGTTTATTTTAGTCACTAAATATTTTTAAAAGTACCCTCCTGTAAGTGTACAGCTACAGTAAGGGTCCGTTCCCACTGAAGCGAGGGTAGCGGAGCTCGGTTGTACATACATTGACCAATCACAATAAAACGTTAAAAAAACGTTTGGGCAAAAAAACGTTATATTTTTGTTACGTCTTCTTTTTGTACTTACGCCTTATTTGTTGTGTGTTTTTTATGACAAATAAATGATTGTCTATTGTCAAAAAGCAGAGCGAAGATTGCGGTAGATTTCGAGCATAATGATTGATTAACTAATGCATCGCTTAGCGCCGGTTCGCTCGTCTCCGCTACATTGAATACTCACCCTTATACTGACGCAAGAACATCTACCCATCTCAAGTATCATTTTCCCGTCCAGGATGGAGATAGGCGTCCTGCTAGTGGGCATCGTGTTGCGGATCCTGAACTTCCTCGTGGCTCCGCTGTGCTGGGTGCGCGCGCTCCGCCGCCGCACCGTGCCGCCGCTGCGGAACGATCTGCTGCGGCTCAGCGTCGCGCAGCTGGCTGAAGGCATACGGAATGGAGAAGTGAGTTTGCAAAGGTTATTTTGGACCCATTAGAAAACCGCTAATGACATGCCAGAAGGCTCAAAATCTGTAGAAGAAATGCACTAGGGTCTTCCTCGTTTCTCATTAGCATGCTGCTTCAATATCTCCCGTGAAAACCGAAAGAAAAGCATCTTCCTACCATGGCACTTCAGTTCTTCCTGAGGTAACTAGGTTCTACTTCGACACCCACTGCTGCCCACGGAAACATTGACCATGTGGCGTTGTCGGTTGTTTTATACTCTCAGAGTTCGTCGATCCCATATTCGACCATCACGTAATTTATTTACCTAGAAAGTGTTTTAGCTTAAAGCCTGCTGTACTTGGATAATGATTATTTTGAGAAAACTGCAGTTTTCTTTATTACGTGGAAACTTCTAGTATTCACTATTCTCTACCTTCCGCAGAATGCCTATTCCATAACTACTTACGTTGTCCATCTTGCAATTAGCTTTAATTGCAATGAGGTAGTTGTGTTGTCGCCAAGTTGACGAGCTATCATCGCTGTTTGATGACAGGTCATCAACTCTGTGCCAAATGATCGTCCGATTTGGACATTTCCGGGCTTTAGTTGCGACACGCTAAACGGCTGCTGGCGGCAATCTAGTATTTGTTAGTTTGTTCAATCTAAAGATTAGGATGTATGTACACTGTACAGGATGTCCAGTAACAAGTGGATAATCCGTGAAGTGCTTGTAACCGCGTGAACTATCTCGTGGGACGCCGTCTAGGAGTGACAAGGCAAGCAAGTTACTTGCTGAATTGGTTCACCCATTAGACCACACATAAATCTTCCTCTCTACTACTAAACGTTTTATAGCCTCTAGCCAGCCTAAAGGAATAGTTATACAATGTGTTGTTTTTATCGATCGAATTAAAAATTGAAATGAAAGACAAAAATTGAATTTTGTAAAAATATTAAGAGGCTCACAACGTTTATTGTAAAGGGGCTAGAGTTTTTCAAAATTGTAGCACTGCTCTCGTCACCCTGATCTTCTATTACTGTTATGTGTTTTATTATGTGCCGCAACTGACAATACATAATTATAGTGTAAAAGTGTAAAATAATACCTTTTACTATCTATATAACGTACTTACATCAGTTTTAAAGTTTCAACTTAAAAAAATTGGTCGTCTGTAAAGTCGGTTTACGGACGATAGTTTAACGTGACAACGTCATAACAAAACATTGATGAAATTTCTCCTCGGACGCATTGGTAAATCGAGTGGAAGGGAGATAGATGCGGCGCAAGCCGAACGCTCAAGCCGATCGTGCCTTTCGCTCGCTCGTTTAGGGCTCTCGCTCCGACCGACCGAGCGTAACGGGACAATGAGTCATCCTTTTTCGTGCGTGCAGCCGGCGTTCATCGATTTATTAGACGTTGTCACGTAAAAACTTAACGCTGCCTTAGTTGAAACTTAAAAACTGCTGTACCGTCGGCGATGTAATTCCAGCGAACAAGCGAAGAGGTAGTATCCGCGTACATAGAGCGCGTGAAGGAAGTGAACCCCTACCTGAATGCGGTGGTCGAAGAACGTTACCGGGCCGCCTTGGATGAGGCCAGGACCATCGACCGGAGGATACAGGAGGCTAGGAGCAAGGTAAGGTAGTCAAAACTGGCTCCCGATACTTATGCCCACTTGCGCTGAAAATAAGAATTGCTTTAGTTCTTGCTTAATAACTTTAAACTACTCCTAGCTAGGTCCTACCTAAATTTTCTCGCACAAACCTTTAGCCATTCCTTAGGAGATTCTTGTCTTTATCTGCCTAATAAGCGAATATTTCACTAGGAGTACTTTAAAATAGTTAACCAAGGACTTGGGCAATTCTTATGTTCAGTGCAAGCGAGCAAATATCTGACTAGACCGGGAGCCCCTAAAATCAAAATTGTGATTGTTACATGTTTTTTATAAGTACTCCAAAATATTATTTGTTATGTCTATTGACAATTATTGTAATTTTCACACAAAGCTGTTGATCTCTCTCTCTCTCACGGCCAAAACGACGGCCGGTCGGCTGGGCCTAAAAATTCCGGTTAAAATAAGGGTTAAATATTAGAAAATCGGTGTCTGTGAAGCGCTCTGAGCAAATCGTGCTGGTTTTTGAAGAATACCAACACCTATTTATCGACCGGGCGAGCGTTAGCGAGCGAAGCGTCTCTGCTTCAGCTTCGGCAGTAATGCTTTTGTATTGCGTCCAGCGTCTGTCCTCCTTTGTCGAGTCAGTCTTTGGAAACTCTTGAAAATGCCGGAGATATGATTTTTTTACGTTTTTGTGAAGTCTTCAGCCCTTAGTTTTTAACATAGGTAGAGGTTATAACAAAACTACTTGTAAAACTTACATGTAAAAACATTTTTGAGCCCTGACCCGAATTCAGTGTGTTTGTATACCTATGGGGCTACCACAGACCTAAGATTTTTTTTGCTTCGCAAAAGACCAACGAAGCGTGGGACAGAGAAGTCTCCATCGAAATGTAAACTCCACAAGACAGAAAGAGGTCGCCTACAAATAAAATGTTAGTCAATAATTCTTTTGTCATTAATGACAGCGCGCCACCTGGAAACACGCGAAAATTCTTATGATTTATATTTTTACTAAAATAATTATAAATAGACTCAAAAGAGAGCAATTTTAACTAAATGCAGTTATGTCTTCCTGTGAGTTTAGCAATTGTGATGTGAATCTAAGATGTAACCCACAAAATTTGTCGTTTCATGGGTAAATATGAAAATTCCATTGTGATGTTTTTGTCTAAATTTTGTCTAAAACATAACATAAATTGGTTCCAAAAACCGATTTACCAGCGGTATGTTGTTGTCGTTTCTTCGTAACATCTATATTTCCTAGATGAAAGCAGAATTGGTGATGAAATTCAGCATTAAAATATTAGTTAGTTTACGCTCGATTTTCACTAGAGATGGATAAAAAGATGACGTCATTATTATCGATAGTTTTTATCAAAGTTCATTAGGTAGGCGATGGGTGCAATACATAAACAAAGCATACATTTTTGAATCAATGCCATCAAAAGTAAATTGACATTCTTCCGAGTTTGTACTGAATGATGAGGCGTAAAACATTTTTGTATTAAATATAAGTATGTACCTTCAATTTTTGATCATCATTTTTAATTCAATTTACACATTTTGGGTGTCTTACATCCAAGTCTAATTATATTTAATTTAACTAAATAATAAATATGTAAATTATAAATAAATGTACATAACCAATGAGATAAGTATCATTACTTATCCTAATCCGTATACGAGTAAAATTGGTCAAGGGTCACAATTCGAAGCGAATTACCAGGATAGTATTATATTGATCTTATTATTTACTTTTCTTATGTTAATTTAGATACATGGTGACACTAATATCTAACTCTTCCGCCTAGCTTAACACCCGTTTAGTAATTAATATTCATTTTAGCTCAGCAGCGGTGTTACTTGAAACAAAAAACAACTCAATTGGTATGCGAAAAATTATATTTATCGACAAGCACCCGGAGGACCATTTTTGGTCAATCGATAAATTAATAAGTACTTTTCACAACACTAATTTACTCGCGCATGCGCAAATGTTTTTTTGTATCACTATCGAATTGTCACTGTCGATCTTTTACATCCTAGATCTGTGGGGGCTACGGTATTACTGTTTGCACAAGTGCCTGCTTCCACGGAATGTACATTCAACAAGCAATACAACGTCAACACAAAACCACGCACGGTTCGAATTCCGGCTAGATACTCGTATCAATGCAGTACAGCAGGTGGGTAGCATGGCCGTACCCAGAATTTCTTTAGGGGTGGAGCACTAGTAAATGTTAATCTGAAATCAGAATTTATTGAAAACTTCAATAGTTACACGTCACAGTTCAATAAATGTCAAACAATACAAGGGATTATGGATGTCAAAACAGTAATGACATATGTCAAATCCTACTAATATTATAAACGCGAAAGTTTGTATGTATGGGATGGATGGATGTTTGTTACTCTTTCACGCCAGAACGGCTGCACAGATCTGGATGAAATTTAACACAGAAATAGATTATAGTCTAGAATAGCACATAGGATACTTTTTAACCGTGTGTGAAACCGCAGGGCGCAGCTAGTAAGAAATAAATAAAATGTCAACAAAATAAATTGCACACTTAATAATATACGAGTAACTATCAAAATTATGATTTAAAACACGGGAAATTACTCACGTACGATTCAGTCGATTATTCCGACTATAGTTTCAACCGCATTCGGCGGTCTTCATCAGGGCGAGTGCCGCCGAATGCGGTTGAAACTATAGTCGGAATAATCGACTGAATCGTACGTGAGTAATTTCCCGTGTTTTAAATCATAATGTGTGAAAACCACGTCAGTTTCCATAATAACTATCAAAATATAAAATAATAATTATTTTAAAGTCTCTTATTTTAAAATAAGATTCAAGGATGTTACTCACTCGCTATGAGTACTTATATGTTTAGAGAGAGTTCCATACTGTTTATGAAGAAAAAGTTACAGGTCAACTTTTTTATACTAGTGTGCGTGACAAGTACGTCTCACACTAGGGTTGCGTCATAATTTGTTCATATAGAACCTAACAGTTGGCTGTAATTTGTTTGGCCCGTGCAATGTTTTTTTCAGTCCATCTAGACTTTTCATTTATCAAACCTTACTCGATGAGTACATAGTAAGAATTGAACGACAAGCCGGTTTTCTGTAATTGTTGACAGCAACCTTTAACCATTAATATTTTCAATTGAAAAACCTAAGCTTTGAGTTTAACTTGAGGTCTTGAGGTTGAAACTTGAGGTTCGTGGGGCAGATGCCCCATCTTGGCCCACCATGGGCAACCCATGATAGCCTATACTCGGAGCTAATAAAGCAAATTCACTGAACCAAGTACAGCCTGTATTTGCATAGTGCCTGACTATATAGCATTTGCTTGCACGTCAAAAGCCAATTTAAACTGACAAACCTACTGTAATTTGGCTTGACCGGATGCGTGCATAGATGTTTATATACAATTGTCAATTATATTCCGATTATTTCCGATTATATTATCGTAATGAAATAAACAGAGCTATATATTATTATATCTTATTATATATGTTACCGGCAATCTATATATAATTTTCATCAATTCAATTTATAAACGTATTATGTATAAAAATAGAAAACCGAAAATCCTTGAAACGAACCGTAATTCTGATGCACAATATTAACCCAAAACCTCCCCCGTCCGACTTCTTTATCAGAGAGAATCCGATTTGAATTGGTTTGGGTATAGGTATAGTATAGGTTACTATACATTGCCTAGGTAATGTTTAGAATACCGGATTATACAGATTGCCGGTAACATATACACTTCATTCGTCTTGCATGCAAGTTCAATACACCATAACGTGCAACTTAAGTTCAATAGCTTTTGAAAATGAAAAATGAAAATGTTTAATAGCTGCAAAATACATACTACACATATAAGAAAAATACACATAAATTATAAAACTTGGTAGTAATAACATGCAGAGGAGTTTTTGAAAATGAGGTAAATTAACAAGTTTCCTCACTAACTAGTTTAAAAAAATTAGTGACTCTGTGAGCCGTAGACCTCGCGGCCGACGCCTGCCTCTTCTACAGTTCGCATTCTTCAACCGATTCTCGTGAAATTTTGTAAGCAGTTTGTCGATAATTATACTTACAGATTTTTTTAATGACTCAGTTTTTGGAATTCTTTCAAAATGGCGGGGATCTATTTAAAACAAACATATCTCCGCCATTTTGAAAATTCAAAGTCAAAGTCACAGTCAAAATGTTTTTATTCAATTTAGGTATCAAAGATACACTTGTGAACGTCAAAGCTTTTTTTTTTAAATAGACTCGACCGTCTTGTTCGGATAAAGAACCTCTACTCAGAAGAACAGGCAAGAAACTGAGGGGCATTATTTTTTTTAAAGAATAAACAAATTACAGTCTCACAAATTTTGGCTTACAACTAGGTAATATCTATACATACTTGGCGGAATTTCTATATAATTATTGAACCTTAAAAAAAAAAAGAATCGGGTTAGAAATGCGACCTGTAAAGGAAGACAGAGATCCGGACAGAATTCGGACAAATATATGAAAGCATTTTTGTCAAAGGTGAAGCATAGACGCTTCGCTTGCTGACGCTCGGTCGGTCAATAAGAAACGGTTCTCTTAACATCAGGACATCCGTCTAAAATTTTCAACTCTTTAAAAAAATACATTTCAACTATTTCATCAATTCACTTCGATCTTCATTTCGATTCGCTTCAGCCCTTAAGTATTTGACCAAATTTAGTAGGTACTATATTTTTTTTACTTTTAGGTATTAGGTATTAATTACTCAGTAGGTATTCTAGGTACTTAAATTTGATCCATCTTCAATCCGTAGTGTCCAGACAGGGTGCGGATTAAGGGAGCTGTATCGGATTAGTCGAAAGTAACAGATTGAATTTCCTATGTGACAGGGCGCGCTAGATGCCCTGGTGAGAGATAAGCCGCTGCTCGGGGTACCTTTCACTGTGAAGGAGAGCTGTTCGCTTGGGGGTGAGTATTTAGTTATAAGTTTTTAAATTCGAGTCTAAAAGGGTTAAACCCTTTTAGACTTGAGGGGTACTTCAAAGGGGGAGACTGACTTGAGCTGAATCCCGTAACGTATCGAGTTTGCGTATTTGCTTGTCGAACCGTTCGCTGTATCAATTCAACGGGACGAGTCGTCGCTGTGAGTAAACGATACTGTCAGCACACACGTGCGAGCGAGCGAGACAGATCGCGTGCTCGCGGCGAGTGGCTCGGTTCATTGAATTGATACGGCGAACGGTTCGGCAAACCGATACGCAGACGTTACGAGGTTCGGCTCCAGTCAGTCTCCTCCTTAACGTATGTATCTGTGTGTCTGTCTGTGGTACAGTAACGCTCCGACGAATAAACCGATTTTGATTTAGTTTTCTTTGTCTGAAACGTGACTTGATTGAGAGCGTAATCGATGTTGTAATTTTCCTATATATGGATGTATTTGTTTATATGTAGTTTTATAGAGGATGCAAGCACCATGAATAAGTAGGTACTCAACGACCGTAATGATTGTGTAATTTGTTTCGAAGGTTAAGTTTTGATTTATTTCAATGATTTGCTTTTGACATTCAGTATAATTTATGGCCAATAAATATTTCTGATGTCTCAAAATAACAGGAAAAATATATATTTAGATAAATAAATCGGTCAACTGCGTGTCGTGACACGCTTTTAGTAGGATTAGCTTCTATTAGATAAAAATATATTTGTAATATATAGTGATAAATATAGTGTTTTTTGGTTTGTGTAGAATAGTAGATTTTCTTCTATCAGTGACAGACAGACAGACAGACATTTATTTGCGCCCTAACACGTTGCTTACAATGACAATACTGAAAAATCATTCCTCCCTCCTTTTGAGCAACCAAACGGGCTACACCGCTACTTTGTCTCCAAGCTCGATTTACTCCACGCGCATTATTGTAGTACAAATCCGTTCTCCCCGGTCCCGGAGGTATAAAACTCAGTAGCGTGTGTGGAGCAGGCAGGTCGGCGCGTGCTGGCGGACAGTCCGCTGGTACCATGGAAGGCCTGCTTTACATGTTAGGTTACGTTTTTGATTGCACCACACGCATTCATGTAGTTCTAACCCTGCGTCCCCCCGTTCCGCAGGCTTATCAAACCCAGTAAGTTGCGTGGAGCAGGCAGGTCGGCACGCGTTAGCAGACAGTCCGCTGGTAGCATGTTAGGCCTGCTGGACTCGATTGGTTGCCTACATTTTCGATTGCACCACACGCATTCATGTAGTTCTGACCCGTCGTCCCCCCGTTCCGCAGGCTTATCAAACCCAGTAAGTTGCGTGGAGCAGGCAGGTCGGCACGCGTTAGCAGACAGTTCGCTGCTAGCGTGTTAGGCCTGCTGGACTCGATTGGTTGCCTACATTTTCGATTGCAGCACGTGCATTGTTGTAGTTGTAACCCCCCCGCAGGCTTATCGAACTCGGTGGGGTGCGTGGAGCAGGCAGGTCGGCACGCGTTAGCAGACAGTCCGCTGCTAGTAGTAAGGCCTGCTGGACTCGATCAGTTGCCTACATTTTCGGTTGCACCACACGCATTGTTGTAGTTGTAACCCGTTCTCCCCCGTCTCGTAGGCTTATCGAACTCGGTGGGGTGCGTGAAGCAGGCAGGTCGGCACGCGTTAGCAGACAGTCGGCTGCTAGCGTGTTAGGCCTACATTTTCTATTGCAGCACGTGCATTGTTGCAGGCTTATCGAACTCGGTGGGGTGCGTGGAGCTGGCGAGGCGGCGCGCGGCGGCGGACGGGCCGCTGGTGGCGCGCGTGCGCGCGGCCGGCGCCGTGCCGCTGCTGGCGTCCAGCACGCCCGAGCTGTGCCTGGGCTGGGAGACCACCAGCCTGCTGCGCGGCCGCACCAACAACCCGCACTGCCTCGACCGCACGCCCGGCGGCTCCTCGGGCGGGGAGGTGACCACACTACACACCTAACCACGCCTCTCCAACACACTAAACATACATGTGAACTCCTTAATAAGAACTGCCAAGGACTGGAACGCACTTCCTGCTTCGGTATTCCCCTGCAACAGATACAACCTGGGTCTCTTCTAGACAAGAGTGAATAGGCACCTCATGGGCAAGCGTGCTCCATCTTAGACCGCATCGTCACTTTCCATCAGGTGTGCTGTGGTCAAACGTAGGCCAATTCAATAAAAAAAAAATTACATAACACACAGGCAAGCAGCACTTTTCTCCACTTGCTACAATCCTACTTGCTGCATAAAAAACATACAAAAAAAAAATAACCTCAAAAGATGGTCTACCACTATAAGCACACGGTACGCTCGCTGTAAGCACGCGTAATAATGTGTGATGACTTTAACTTTGATATGATGTTGCTTTGATGAAAGCGGAAATATCCTATATTCATCACATAAGCAGTTTCAAAGATGAACTTCAGCAAAATAACACCTGATTCAATCAACCATTACTTTGATGTCATTTGTAAACTTTTTAACCGACAACCTAAAAACTAAGAAGTATGATGTGTCTATAATTAACCAGCCACGTGTACAAATAATGCTACTACTATCATTAATATTAACTAGGTAATTCATAACTTCTTAAACAATCGTTGAGCGTCAATCAATCGTTAAACTTATAAATATGGTAATTTAAAATCAATTGTTCTAAATAAACTGATAAGTAAACTTATGTTAAATTCATCGATCTTTTTATAGATACTTACGTCATTACACTTCTGTTTTGATGTTACTTGCTGTTGTGTACAGTACTGTAATTTTTGTTACACACACACACACACACACACACACACACACACACACACACACACAGAGACACGCAAAACTTCCCCGTCGTTTTTGCCTCTAGTGTTAATAAATACATGTTTGTCACTTCTTAAGAGTCCGGCGACCACTTTAGACTAACTTAGCATTGGCTTAAGGTTTTCTATAGCCATTTCGTCTAGAAGAAGATTACCGAGTGAAGAGAGCAAGTAATGATACTGACGAGCCTCTAAAGTTACCTACAGAGTGACAAAGTACAATTTCATTTTTTTTATGACTTTTGCACTCCTTTAATCATTCTTAAATAACTAAGAATTTCCCTTGTATTATAGACTCATTTAAAAGTTAATGATGTAGACAACCTCCCTATGGAAAGGGATTTTTGATTTGCTTTGTCTGTCTATTGAATAAATCAGTCAAAAGTGACCCCTTACAAATGCGGATATTTTTCATAGCTCTATTTTCTCTTGAGACTTTTTTTTTTAAAAACCAAGATCATAGGGGCGGAGATATACTCGTAGTTCATTGAATCGTACATTCTACATTTCATCATAATCTGACACATGGTTTCCAAGAAATATGACAAGCGCGTTTGTATTCTCCAAGATGGCTGGGCTCGGGCTTCTGCTATTATAAGACTCTATAAGACCATGATTTCGTAATATTGTTTCTCTGTAACATATTACGTATTCCTTTTTGTTTTCAATTCTAAACTTTAAGTTGTATAAATTACCTCCACTTTCTTAAGCATATGTGGTTTGTATGATTTTGAGAGTCACTCTACTAGGTATGGAAATTTCAGAGCGTCGCGGAACTCTGAACGCTTTAACATGTTGACGAATTTCACTGAAATTTGTTTTAAATTAAAACTAGCAATAAACTAACGGACAGACTATCATTTATTCCGAGAAAATAACGATTCTCTTATGAGAGCAGGTAAAACCTCTGCCCGCGACTAGTATTTAAAATACAGTGAAACTTGGTTAAGTGGGACCTGGATAAGTGAGAAACCTCCATAACTGGAACTCACGCTGAGGTCCTAACACTTTGGCACTGAATTACCTCTGTTAGTGGGACGAGGTAAGCCTCTATATCTGGGATTTGTTCTTTCGATTTATCATCATAGTTACCTCTATAACTGAGACAGCCAGAAAATTTTATATGCATAAACCTCTGTAACTGAGATTTTTTTTTAGTTAAAACTCATTGACATTCATAACACGTTATTTTATTTAATGATCGCACCTATATAACTGAAATAACCTGTATTCTCACCTCTACTAATGGAACCCTCTGTAAATGAGACAGATATTTATTTATACCTGTATATCTGAGACACTGGGTAAGTGGAATACCTCTTCCACCAGGTTTCACTGTAGTACGAACAGCCTACAAGCTTTGTGTTCGTTCAATACGACCCGTGTCAATGTCGTCTAGTATCCGCGTGTTTGGACTCGCTAAGTGATATGTTTGTAAAACATCGTGCGATACTGCGCCGGTGGACAGTCGTTTATAGATTCGTGTATGTTTTTTCGATGGACGCGACGCTTCAGTAAAACTTAGATACAATCCATCTTTGTTGCACACCAAAAATCCTACTCCTACTAATATTATAAACGCGAAATGTATGTATGGATGGATGGATGGATGTTTGTTACTCTTTCACGCCAGAACGGCTGAACAGATCTGAATGAAATTTGGCACAGAGATAGATTATAGCCTAGAATAGCACATAGGATATAGACTTTTTAACCACGGGGAGCAGCTAGTACAAAATAAAACAAACAAAAAGAAAAAAAAACATCGTACGGCAGTACGAGGGCGGCCTTATCACCTAAAGCGATTTCTTAAGTGATTACATAACATAAACATAACACTCGATTTCAATTTAAAGTGAAATTATTTTACTAGCCTGGCAGAGGTGTAATACAACACCTACACTTCGTCGTACGATATTCAGTCCCAAATGTGACAAGGCCCGCCCTCTGTCAAATTTAGGACTGAATATCGTCCGGCGAAGTGTGGGTGTTGCATTTCACCGCTGCCAGCTTTTTCAGGGGAAAGGAGTGACGATACGTTTCTACTAGAATCCGTGCACTATAAGTTGTCCCGTGTAAAGATATCATTGTCTCTGTCTGTCAGCTGACATCAGTTGATGCCAGAGCGAGAGGAAATGATGTGGTGCAGGGACTCGTCATAGATGCTCATAGTAGACAGACTAATATATACTTTACAGTCTACACCACACTAGGGCCTATGTTCATCAAATTTTAATTGGGCGATTATATATTTAATTGTCCATTGTTGACTTTTTAATTTATTGAAGAGCTGTCAAAAACAGTTGGTTAAAAAATCAATCGTTTGCTTAACTTTTGGAGCGTTAGGCTAGTAATATTATATTGAGGTAGAGTTTGTATGCAATGAGCAAAACCGCGGGCAGATTCTAGGTTTTAATTATTCAGATGAGGTAATGAAGGCTGTGGATGATGATGATACTTTTTTTTTTTTTTTTTTTTTTTTTTTTTTTTTTTTTTTTTTTTTTTTTTTTGGCGGTAGGTGAGAAAAAGTAAACATCGTTTTAAAATTGATCTCTGTTTTTTAATCTTTAAAAATAAAATACAAGTATACTTACAAGTTTTTCATGCATAAATGCATGTATTAGCTAACCCTACCTGCCACTGAGTGTTATCTCCTATATCCCAACACTGTGCACTGATATTTTGCCACTTGTTTAATTTCTGACCGTGCTTCCTACTCAACAAGATGGACGCCATACAACAGTCACTGGGCCTAATGATGGAAACTTTCCACAAGCGCTTGGACAGCATCGAAGGGCAGCTGCCGAATACTCCTCCATCTAGTTCTGAAGGGCTAGCAGCTGAATTGGCCTCTTTCAAAGCCTTTGTGGTTACCACCTTCCGGGCTGTTCAAAGTCAAATTTGCATTTTGGCTAAGCAAATTGACCTTGGTGAGATGCGCACGCGTCGAAAAATTCTTCTGCTCCACGGACTTCCCGAAGAAGAAAAGGAAAACACTTCCAACATCGTTGTATCAGCATTGGCGGAGCGGCTGAAGTTACCAAATTTCTCTTTGAATGATATCAGCAGATGCCACCGGATGGGGCGTGCAGCGGCAGACAGGCCGCGGCCCGTGCTTTTCAAGCTAAATGATGTGGCTCTCCGGGACAAAATTTGGTCATCTAAAGCTGGTCTCAAGGGTTCGGGAGTCACACTCTCCGAATTCCTGACGAAGACTCGACACGACGTGTTCCTGGCGGCTCGTCAGCGTTTTGGCATTTCAAAATGTTGGACGAGAGAGGGCAACATATTTGTGCTCGGTCCCGACGGTGTGCGGCATCGAGTGAACAGTATGGACGAGCTCGCTGCTATCAAGAACACTGTTGCTAAGCCGCAAGCCGTAGTCAGCCGAGTGGCGGCTGGTGAAGCTGAAGAATCGACGAGCAGACCAAGAAGAGTGCAAGTGAAGAAAGCGGGTCCCGTAAGGAAGTGATTCTTGAGACTTCATTGTGAATCCGTGCTGCGACTTTTTCATTCATTTGTTTATGTTACAGGGTAGTAGTGTTTTTTATCCTTGACCAACACTTTTTTTCTCAGAGATTGTAAGTCTACACTCAATTTTTTATTAATTTTTTGCAAGGTTCAAGCTTCAAGTACATTTTTCATCATTATACCTGTCATTGTCGTAATTTCTGTCAGTCATTCATCTTTGACAGTGACATCGTAATGTTTTTTTTTTTTTTTAATTTTTGGTATTTAGTTCTTTACAAACCCTTTTTTATTCCCGAATTAACAACTAAAAATTAACTCTTTTCTAAATAACTATTTTGTTTTTTGGTTTGCTTAAATTGTACCTTTTCATTTAATTTTTCTGGCTTTTTTGTTTTTTATAGTGTACCTAGTGTTTTCTTTTAAAATTGTTATTTTAGTTTTAACACAGCTGGCAGGTGGACGACTTGTAGTATATTTTTTTTTGTTTTTTATTCTGTCTTAGTATAATTATATATATTTATAAACATATATTTTTTATTTATTTATATTTATCATAATAAAATTTAGTACCATTTTTTATGTCTAGCAGTGACAATGATTTTTTAACGTGTTCTTCATCGATTTCATCTGACGATAGTTTGGACAGTTTTCGCAGTCTGCCCTCCTTATCAGATAACATTGGGTCCTTGTTGACTGATGTTTCCAATAATTTCAATGTGCTTCACATAAATGCCCAGAGTATTACGGCTCACTTTCCAGAAATGCTTGCGTCGTTTGTAAATCCTAATATTCATGCTATATTAGTTTCGGAGACGTGGCTAAAACCGGTTCTCCCCTCTTCATCAGTGTCGTTGCCAGGTTTTAGATTAATAAGGAATGATCGCATTGGTCGAGGTGGCGGTGGTGTCGCTATATACATTCGGACGCATTTTCCTTTTACCATTGTTAATATGTCTGCACAGCCGCCGCCATCAGATGCCGGTGAACATCTCCTTATTGAGGTCGTCCTGCATCACACTAAAATCCTTTTAGGGGTTTATTATCCACATTCTCGTGATATCAATTATTTCTCTTCTCTTGAAAACCTCTTAGAAAATTACTCTACCTCTTATAATCACACAATTATCATGGGCGACTTTAATACTTGTTTACTTAAGAAAGATCATAGATCTAGAAGATTTGAGCTGCTGGCTGCAGCTTTGAATCTTTCCATACTCCCTCTCAATGCTACTCATAATCCTCCAAACAGTATCCCCTCACTTCTTGATATTATTCTGGTATCTTCTCCGAATCATGTCGTTAAACATGATCAGTGTGCTGCGGATGATATATCTCATCACGATTTAATTTTTTTGTCATATAAAGTCCGCCCGCCTAAAGTTAAGCCCAAAATTCTTCTAATGCGCAGTTTTGGTAGTATGAACCTAGTCGATTTGCGCAAAGATGCTCTAGAATTAGATTGGTCGGATGTACTAAACGCTGTTAGTATGGATGACAAAATTTCTCAGTTTAATCGCATTTTAAATAATTTATACGACATCCATGCCCCTATTCGCGCAGTTAAATTGAAACATGCGCCGGCACCTTGGCTAAATGACGAAATACGTGTCCTTATGCGCAAAAAACAAGTGGCTAAGAGTAAGCTCAAATATCGCCAATCGGATGAGAATATTGACAAGTACATAAATTGCCGCAACGTCTGCAATAGAGCGTGTAGGGATGCACAACGCCGATACATCCATAAGTCCGTAGAAAACGAAGATCCAGCGAAAGTCTGGAAGTTTCTCAGATCTTTGGGAGTTGGTAAATCTCGTCAAGATACTCTTCAGAACAATTTGGACATAAACCTTCTAAATCAGCATTTTAGCTCGTCCTCAAATTTTGATGGACCAGTGAAGGCGGCTACTCTTAAATTTATTTCTTCTATTATACCTCCCGATCATGACTCTTTTACTTTTAATCAATTTACCGCTTGTGATGTTAAGAAAAGTTTACAATCAATTTCGTCGAATGCTGTTGGCAGTGATAGTATAAGTCGTAAAATGATCATACCTATCCTTGAAGAAGTTGTTCCAGTCGTCCAATATCTCCTCAACTTTTCCATTTCCTCGGGTTCGTTTCCAGTAATGTGGAAAGAAGCTCAAATTACACCGCTTCCCAAAAAATCGAATCCTGTTTCTTTTTCAGATTTCCGTCCAATCTCTATACTCCCCTTCCTGTCTAAAGTCTTAGAACGGCTTGTTCATCAACAATTTTCTTCTTTTCTACTCAAAAACAATCTCCTTAATCCATTTCAATCTGGTTTTCGCCACGGTCATAGCACTGTGACTGCTCTTACGAAAATCACCGACGACATAAGGGATGGTATTGGTCACGGTCACCTGACTGTGCTATCGCTGCTGGATTTTAGCAATGCATTTAACAATGTCGACTTTGACGTCTTGTTAGCAATTCTCCGCTCTCTTAACATATCTCCAACGGTTATTGATTGGTTTCGAAGTTACCTCTTTGGACGTCGGCAGCGAATCCGCATCGATGACTCGCACTCCACTTGGTGCTATATTTCTGCCGGTGTTCCTCAGGGCGGCGTTTTATCTCCTCTTCTCTTTGCAATCTTTATAAATTCAATCTCTACACAGCTGACTTCTTCCTATCACCTCTATGCGGACGATTTACAAATTTATACCCAAGCCCCTTTAGGGCAACTGCCTGAGGCGATTGAGTCTACTAACGCTGATTTAAGACGGATAAGTGACTGGAGCAGATCATACGGTCTTTCGGTAAATCCTGCCAAAACGAAGACAATTATTATTGGGAGTTCACGTATGATCTCTAAAATCGACTGGTTCAATTTACCTCAAGTGATCTTTGATGGAATCCCCATTCCTATTAGTGAAACGGTTAAAAATCTGGGAATAATAATAGATAAACAATTTTCTTGGAGCTCACAATTAGCGGAAGTCAGTCGTAAAATCTTTGGTACAGCAGCTTCACTTAGGAGACTGCGAAATTTTCTTCCTATCACTACCAAAACTGCGCTAGTAAAATCTCTGCTCCTCCCGATATTGGACTACGCCGACGCCTGCTACCTGGATTTAACCGAAGAGCAACTTGACAAACTTGAACGTCTTCAAAATTACTGCATTCGTTTCTTTTTCGGTTTAAGGAAATATGATCATGTTTCTGAATTCCGCCAAAAGCTCAAATGGTTACCTATCCGACTTCGCCGTAAAACTCACATCCTTTCCTTTCTTTTTAAAATTTTGTTTGTTCCCTCTACTCCACACTATCTTAAGGAGCGTTTTGAATTTGCTCAAGGTCACTCCGGTTCACTCAGAACCTCGCGTGCCCGTAAGTTACAACTCCATACCTGCTCTCACATCAATTTAGCATACAGTAAGGGTTTCACTGTGCAAGCTGTCCGGCTGTGGAATGAGTTGCCTGTTGCCATCAGACAGGCTGAATCTTTGCCCATTTTCAAAAATCTTATTTTTAAACATTATCTTTCTCTTTGTTAATTGGTACATACATATGTATATATTTATTATTTATATTTGTGTACAATTTAATTAATTTATATATTATGTGTCTAAAGGTATTTGTGTAGATATGATATGTTTTTATTTGTTTACTATTATTTATGCTATTATTTATACTTATATATTATTTAGTATTTATGTATGCCACCGACCGTTTGTCATATTTCGTTCTGTCCTGTCCATCCAAAGGTTGCCTGGAAGAAATCGCTTTAGGCGATAAGGCCGCCCTTGTACTGCCGAATGATATTTTATTTTTAATATTCTCTTTATGTTTGTTTTACTTTGTATTTTTGGTGTGCAATAAAGATGTATTGTATTGTATTGTATTGTATGATATCTGAATTTCATCTTACCCAGCTAATGCTTGTACCGTTCTTTTAAGTCAGGGAACATTCGTTTGAATAACGGCTCGTTTGAATCAATACGTAGCCAAACTACTTTTGTTTTTTTACTTTTGTTTACGGTCGGTTGCTAATTCTGCTTTTAAATTGTATGTGGATTTCATGTTGCACCGAATTTTCTGGGACCAAAATTGTCCCAATTTCGTCATTATAATGCTCATCTATTTCTATTATTATAATATACTAGCTGCGCCCCGCGGTTTCACTCGCGGTTAAAAAGTATCCTGTGTGTTATTCTAGACTATATTCTATCTCTGTGCCAATTTCATCCAGATCTGTTCAGCCGTTCTGGCGTGAAAGAGTAACAAACATCCATCCATCCATCCATTCTTACAAACTTTTGCATTTATAATATTAGTAGGATATTAGTAGGAAGTAGGATTATCCAAAATTTTTGTTTAATAAAAATAGGTCCGTCTTTTAAAATGGTTGAAAAATACAATGAAACAAAACAGAGCTGTACAAAGTGTGACAAGCTAGCGGCTAAACAAATAATGGTAGTGTTTTTAGTAACAGGTCAGTGCTTACCGAAGTTATGACGTCCGATAAGATTTTATCGACGGGTCGTGATTTCCGTAATAGGATTGGTAAATAAAAGTCATCTTTACAATGACATTACTATTTGCTATTGTAGTGTTTGTAGGTATAACTCATTATTAACAGTCGATGCTCAGATCAATCTAGAGAATAAGATGGCGCACGGCGTTTGATCTAAGTGAAGCCAAAAACCATTGAAAAACTAAACCGGGCGAGGCGCTGTGAAAGACGAAGTATATAATTTTAAATTAAACCTCAATGAAATCATACGGTTGATAACATGAAAAAGATAAATTATAGCGATACCCGTGCGGCAAGCCGTCAAACTGTTTTGAGAGTCGGCGTTTTCAACCAAATGATATACATTTCAAATTATAGCTTAAAATTGTATGTTCTCCAGTCTCTTTGCCGCGCCTCGCCCGGTTTGAACTGGGCCTAAGAGCGACGTGTATCGAAAATCCATCGCACTTGATCGCACCAGTTAGCACTGCTCAGTGCTCGTACTATTTTTCAATACAGACACGCGAACAATCGCCCGTGCCTCTTTCAACGGACGCTCTAAAAGTAGAACACAGTTACGAGCATATATAGACATCCTTCAGATTTAGCATTTCGCTAATGTAGGCCCTATTCAGGACTACTACTACTAAACTAGCTAAAAATATACCTGTCTATGTTATTGCTGCGTATTAGACAAAGACATGAATACGTTTAGCTAGTTCAGATTAAAAAAATGAGCGTTGTGAATAAGGCCTTATGTAATCGTATAAGCACACTATTAGTGGTTGTAAAATTATTGTAGGAATACAAAGATGGCTGTAACCGAGATCGGATTTATTGTTGAGGTACAGACACGTGTGGTCGCCTATCGCACACAAAGCAAAGAGCCCGAGGAGCGATCGTCACAACATTAGTAACGATTGAATGGCGCTAGGTTGTAGGTGGCCTAGTTCGGAACTATTATTGACTAGCTGCGCCCCGCAGTTTCACCCGCGGTTAAAAAGTATCCTATGTGCTATTCTAGACTATAATCTATCTCTGTGTCAAATTGCATCCAGATCTGTTCAGCCGTTCTGGCGTGAAAGAGTAACAAACATCCATCCATCCATCCATTCTTACAAACTTTCGGTTTTATAATATTAGTAGGATTAGCCTGGAACTAAATCCATAATGCAATTAGTTCAGCTATTTCGCCATAGCTATTTCAGTTATTTAACTGCCTCAGTGGGCAGTTCATAGTCAACCTGCCTTTTGAGCTTTTGGGAGCGTTGGTTCGATTCCCACTTAGCGCAAACTTTATGTGATGAACATAATCTCTAACGACATAAAACAATGTCTGAGTACTAATATCTATTTAAGTATGTATTTAAAATTTATATCTATGTATATCAGTCTCTGTCAGCCATAATATAAGCTGTGCTTAGTATGGGGTCAGGCGACCGTCTGTGAAAAATGTCCCGAATCTATTTTACCATGAAATGAGTTCATCTATTTCGGTATAGATGACCTGTGTTAATGATGGTGTAGAAAACGGCGCAGGGTTGTTGCGAGGGCACCACCGGGCTTTTCAAAATAAAAGCAATTTTCTCATTTTAGTCTTTTAATCCCAAAGAAAATAGTTTTAAACAATTGACACGAGCCGCTCGCGACGCGGCGGCTTCTCTCACAAGACTAATAACAAAATGGCGGTCGCGCCGCTTGCTGGTGGAAGCACGCGGATCGGGATGCCGACATATATCTCGCTCACTTTTACTGCGCGCGGTGCGACAACAAATGCGTTCGACCGAACTTCGCCCGATCGCGGCCGAGTGCTCCCGATCGGCGCGTCTCCACTACATCGGTTGCCTACATTCCCACCCCTTGTTCCTGAACAACATGAGTAGGTAACACCACGAGTTTAACTACTGGCCTTGTTACAGACCCTTTACAGGTTTTAATGGTTGCTATTCTTATGTGGCCGTCACGACCAGGGTGAACTGCGCTAACTACGCCCCTAGGCCACATGTTACGAGGCTGCTTTTCGTCTAAAATTAGCACGACGTCTCCTACCTTAATGGGCCGTGTTTCATTAAGCCACTTCTGGCGTCTTTGCAATGTAGGAACATATTCCTTTAGCCACCTTCGCCAGAACATGTCCGCTAGTGCTTGCGCCTTTCTCCACGCTTTCCTACCATTCAGATCTGAAGCATCGAAAGACCCTAACGTGGATGCGCCGGATGCGGTCCCTAACAACAGGTGGTTAGGAGTCAAAGCAATTGGCTCGTCGGAATCGGTATTGACGTACGTAAGAGGTCTGCTGTTCAATGTCATCTCTACCTCTGCTAGTAAGGTGAGTAAAACTTCTTCTCGTGGCGCTCGCTCTTTCAGAACGGCTTTTAGCGCCCCCTTAACCGTACGAATAAGTCGTTCCCAAGATCCCCCCATATGAGGAGAAGCGGGGCTGTTGTAAATCCATGTTATTCCTTTTGTCGTTACAAAATCACGGATCTTGTCATGCTCTAATCTACGCATTGCAGCTTTCATCTCTATGTCTGCTCTTACAAAGTTTGTACCCCTGTCGCTGTACATGACTGTCGGCTCACCTCGGCGTGCAGCAAAGCGCCGGATCGCCATAATTGCCGAATCTGCTGTGAGAGATGCTGCCAGGTCCAAATGAACAGCCCTAGTCGCCAGGCATGTAAAGATTACTCCCCACCTTTTCTCACGCCGCCTACCAATAGATATCTCCATTGGGCCAAAATAATCTATTCCTGAGTTTACAAAGGCTCTTCTCGTATTTTCAAGCCTAGCAGCTGGCAGATCAGCCATTTTCGGAGGTACGGGCAATGCACGTCGGACGCGGCAAAACTGGCAAGCAGCTGTGATCGATTTTACGGTGCGTCGAAGCTTTGTTATATAAAACCTTTCTCGTATGCAATTGATTACTGTCTCTAGGTTCGCGTGATGCGTTTGCTCATGTATTTTCAGCACAATAAGCCGCGCTGTATGACTATTACCATCCAGTATGATCGGGTGTTTCTCGTCAAACGTAAGGTCCGGAGCCGCACCCAATCGCCCTCTCACTCTGATCAATTGCTCGTCTTCGTACACAAACGGATCCAAATTCCGAATATTACTTTTCACAGGCAGGGTACTCCCGGTTTTCAGACTTTTGATCTCCTCGGAGTAACTTTCTGACTGTGCTTGTCTGATTAGCAACAATTCAGCATCACGAATGTTCTGGCCGGTTATTTCTTTCGCCTGTCTCTTCCGGCACATACCCACAAACGCGAGAACTCGTGCAGCTACCCTCAGCGCTCGTATCCAGGAAGAAAACCGACTAACATCAATCAACGACTCATGTTGCTTAACGACGTGAACTTTTTCCAAACGCTCAGAGTCCACATTCGCTGCGTCTTGAAACTCGTTCACTGGCCACTGGTCTTCTGGTAGACACAGAAAGGAAGGACCCTTAAACCATAAATTGCACTTCGTGGGCCAATACAGCTTCGTCGCTTCATCCGCAGGATTCTCGGCAGTCGGACACCAACGCCACTCTGTCGTACGGGACTTCCGATCGATTTCAGCTAACCTATGCGACACGAATTTCTGAAAGTCACGAGGATTAGAATGAATCCATTTCAGAACGGTTTTCGAATCGGACCACAAAACCCTGCGCGCAATCGGCAACCCTAGTTCTTTTTCGACCGTACTTGCTAGCCTACAGGCTAGTACAGCAGCTTGTAGTTCCAAACGCGGCACTGAAACGACTTTCAACGGAGCGACACGAGCCTTGCCAGCGACCATCGCCACT
The DNA here is from genome assembly GCA_911728515.1 of Peribatodes rhomboidaria. Taxonomy (NCBI): domain Eukaryota; kingdom Metazoa; phylum Arthropoda; class Insecta; order Lepidoptera; family Geometridae; genus Peribatodes; species Peribatodes rhomboidaria. Next base: position 14,823,446 of record OU452175.1, read on the forward strand.
GCTGGTTTTCCTGAAGTGTCTTCACCGACCAGGTAAGCTACTGCTGCGTACCCTAACTCGCTAGCATCTCCGAACACGTGCAAGTCCACACTCGAGGGAGCCAATCCATACCATCGCGGGACACGTAAGTTCGGTAATTGTTTTATGTCCTGCAACCACTTCTGCCATTCCTTAAAATCCTTCTCCTTTAATTGTTGATCCCATCCTATGCCTGACCTCCAGATTGCTTGCAATAGGATCTTCGACTTTATCGTATACGAGGACAAAATGCCTAAAGGATCAAAAATGCTCATGACAAATCTCAAAAAGTCTCGTTTAGTAGGGATCGCTCTTCCCTCTACTATCTCAGGTGGCAACTTTTTGAAAGACAGATCAAATGCCAACTCATCAGATTCAGGTACCCAGATCATACCTAAAGTACGCTCATTGCTATTCGGTGACTTGTCGAGATTTACTGCACCAGCCACGACAGAGGGTAATTCGCGTCGCAATTCGGGTGAGTTACTCACCCACCCCAGTATATCGAAACCTCCCGCGGCGTGTATCATTGAGACGTCTTGTATAAGCTGGCACGCCGTATCCACGCTCTGGACGCTGTCTAAATAATCGTCCATGTAGTGCTTGCAATTGATAGCCTCGACAGCCTCCGGGTGCGTATCATTAAATTCTCTAGCGTTTTTCCTAAGCACAAAATTTGCCGAGGTCGGGGACGACTTCGCCCCGAAAATCATAGAATCCATTACGTACGGTTCGGGGTCGCGCGTACGATCTTTACCTCTCCACAAAAAGAGCTGCGCGCCACGATCCTCCTTCCTGATCTTAATTCGCATAAAAAAGTCCGCTATGTCCGCCGTGAACGCGATCGGACCAATCCGGAACTTAAATAACACGCCCAATAATGAATTTAACAAATCCGGCCCTGTCAGCAGGTGGTCATTTAAGCAAGTATTATGACTTTTCGCTGCGGCGTCAAAAACTAATCGAAGCTTACCTGGTTTATTCGGGTTGGTCACCCCGAAGTGCGGTAACCACCATACCGGGCTTACATGCATAGGCTCTTTCACTTTAACGGCATACTTCTCTTTCACTAACCTTTCTATTTGTCGTTCATAAGTAGCTGCATAGTCAGGATTTTTATCCATTTTATTTTCAATCATACGCAAGCGCTTTAAAGCCGAATTGTAGTTATCGGGTAGGTGTACGTCGTCCCGCGCCCACAATAATCCGACTTCCCAACCACCGTCGACTCGACGGCTAGTCCGCTCTAAAATCTCATACGCCCGGTCGTGCTCGATATTCCTACGCGACGTCTCTAAAATACCTAACGACTCGAGCTCAAACTGCTGCCTTACTAGTTCGTACAAATCATCACATTTTTCCGCAACAAAGTTTACGGAGTCAGGGGTGGACTCAGGAATACCCAACGGCCCGTGAACAACCCAGCCTAATTTAGTAAGCGATGCAACCGGTTGTCCGGATTTACCCTGCCGTATCTCGTGGTTCACAATTAAATCCCAATTATCCTGCCCTATCAATACCGTCGGTTTAACCCACGACATAGCGCAGTAATCTAAGTCCTGTAAATGCGCATTCTGTTCTAATACCCTAGCGGGCACATTCTGGGGCGGCAAATCGACATTTTGCATGGTGCGTAAAGCGATATTATGACGTACGCCATTAGGGCCAGTAATTAACGCAGTTACTCTACAAGAATCATGGTCAGTTACAATATGGCCACTCGCACTAATAATCTTAAGCGGTAATTTTACTCCGTTCGCTTTAACACATAAACTACTGTCTATGAACGACACTGTGGCTCCGTCGTCAAGGAGCGCGTAACACGCACGATCAACATTGTTCATTGTTATAATGACAGGTAAAACCTTTAAAAGTGACTTTGTGCAACGCTCACCGCTCACGCTGGTTACCGATTCGGCGTCATAGCACACAGCTGATCCGAGCGGCTGGCGTCCGTCCGCCGCGCGCGATCCGTAGCGCGGCGCTGCAGCGCGCGCGGTGTCGAGCGCGGCGCGGGGGGCGGGCGGCGGACCGGCCGCGCTCTCCGGCGCAGCGCGCGTCGCGCGGGCAGCCGCCGGCCGGGGCCTACCGCTCGCGTTGTCCGACTTAGGGTACACACGGGAACCCGTCTCCGTCGACGTGTCGACGGGTGCCCTCGAATTAAAGTGAAGCAGTTCGTGGTGCGAAGCACGACAGTGTGTACAACGCTTAGCTTGACACTGAAAACGCGAATGTTGTTTCACTAAACACTTGAAACATAGTTTGTTTTGTTTCACGAAGTCCCATTTTTGGTCACTACTCTTATTTATAAAAACACGGCACTCTGGCAACGAGTGGTACTTATCACATAGAGCGCACTGGTTATTCGATGATATCGTGATGCCCGAACTCGACGACTCGTCCGGCGATATATCCGCAGTTGCGTATACTCCGTGTGTATCCCGACGATCACGATGTTGCGCTGGCGAACTCTTCTCTCTCGGGGCAACATTGCGACGGGGCGGATCGGTGACACTCAGTGGTAGATAATACGATGACGCTTTCGACAGGTAGCTTAGAAACTCAAGGACGATATTCAGATTGGGCGATATGCGTAGGTCTTCTACACGTCCGGAGCTATCCATTTTCATTACGAACTCGCCGTACCGCGACCGTTGTATCGGGGATAGTTTTCCCAGAATCTCTTGTGTAATTTGCGGGTTATTAATGTAGCCCTCTGCCTTGATGTTTTTTAAAATATACACACAATTTCGTACCACTGACGTCATGTGTCTGAGTTCCGCGCCGTTGTCCGACACTAGTGGTAAATTTCTTATTTTCCGTATGGCACTTTCTAGAAGGAGGTTCGGATGCCCGAATTCTTCTTCGAGGGCGTCGAGAACGTCTTCAGGGGCAGACCCGGTACTCAGCAGAGCTTCGACGGCGCGTTTAGCGGGTCCGCGCAGCGACTTTTGGAGTCTCACGATATTCTGATACGATGTATAGTGCGCAGCGGTATTCTCGAACGCTCGCTTATATGATAACCAATCGACCGGGTTTCCGTCGAACTCCGGCAGATCGTAGCGCTGCTTCGACATGGCCATTATCGCGTTGGCTAGGTGTTTGATATCCGACGCTGGTGATGGCGGCGCGACGTCGCCTCGGGCGCCCGGTCTCGTGTCTAGCGCGGTCACGAGGGTTGCGGGGCGCTCGGGGGGAGCGTGCGTGAGTGGAATTTTCCGTTGCGTATCGGGACATGTTGCCTCGCCCGCTGGCGAGTGTTCTGCAACATGCTGGGTGGTACCTCCGGCCGATTTCGTACCAAGCCATCGTGTCACTTTCTCCAGTTTCTCCCCTTCACTCACAACGCTTCGTACACCGTAGTCGGCGTCGCCGTACTCGTCGTTTATTTCGGCGATTTCAAGAGCTAATTTTTTCTTAATAAGTTGCTCGTGAACTCTCGCGATCTCCTTCTCGGCCTCGTACTCGGCTCGTAGGCGCGCGGCTTCGCGGCTTGAGCGGCTTGAGTGCGACCTCAACGTGGGGTTAGCTTCACTGCGCGGCGGCGCGACAGTGACACACGCTTCTTCAGGTCGTCCAGTGCCGGCAGAAGCCTGAGCCTTGCTCCTCGTGATGCAGCCGACCTTCGTCTCCATTTTTCCTCGCCTCAGTGGTGCCTTTTATGATCCGGCTCGAAGAATGTAGAAAACGGCGCAGGGTTGTTGCGAGGGCACCACCGGGCTTTTCAAAATAAAAGCAATTTTCTCATTTTAGTCTTTTAATCCCAAAGAAAATAGTTTTAAACAATTGACACGAGCCGCTCGCGACGCGGCGGCTTCTCTCACAAGACTAATAACAAAATGGCGGTCGCGCCGCTTGCTGGTGGAAGCACGCGGATCGGGATGCCGACATATATCTCGCTCACTTTTACTGCGCGCGGTGCGACAACAAATGCGTTCGACCGAACTTCGCCCGATCGCGGCCGAGTGCTCCCGATCGGCGCGTCTCCACTACATCGGTTGCCTACAGATGGTACATTTGTACCATCATAAACACAGGTGATGGTACGACCTGATCCAGCCATCACCGTTCTTTTATAATTGTACCAGGCGCACCAGTAAGAGACACCCTCTAATGGTGGAAATTCCACCAAAACGCACTAAGCGTTTCAAGTCAACTTTTAAGAACTGCAGAGGTGTGGAACTCGTTGCCTGCGTCTGTCTTTCCACCTAAATACAATCCGGGGGTGTGTGAATAGGTATCTCCTAGGCAAGCGTGTTACAGCTTCGATCACGTCGACGCTTCCCATCAGGCGAGTCAGTGGTCAAACGCATGCCTAGTTTGTTACATAAAAAAATCTGTAGGAGCGTGTTCTGGTCGGCAGGCGGCGCTGCTGGCGAGCGGCGCGAGTCCGTTCAGCGTGGCGTCCGACATCGCCGGCTCCATCCGCCTGCCCAGCGCCTTCTGCGGGGTCTTCGGCCACAAGCCCACGCCCGGTACCTACACACATACACATACATTACAAACTCTTACTTAGCACCAACATTGTGCAGCAACATGTAAAAACTACATTAATGAAAAGATGATATTATAAGGTTAAGAATTATTTAGAAGATAAAGATGTCTGGAGCCTTCCACTTCCGCCAAGTAGCCACTAGTATTTATAGATATTACCTAGTTGTAAGCCAAAATTTGTGAGACTGTAATTTATTCTTGCCTGTTCTTCTGAGTAGAGGCTTTTTGTCCGAACAAGGCGGTCGAGTCAATTTAAATAACTTTGACGTTCATAAGTGTATCTTTGATACCTAAATTGAATAAAAACATTTTGACTTTGACTTTGACATTTCACTTCGCAAACTTAGGTATATTTAAGGGAGTAGCCACTGGCTACCGAAACACAGTGTACACTAGTTCGGAGTCAGTGGATTCATATCATATGTTGTATTTATGTGCGCGCCAAAATAAGAATATTAGATTTTATTTGATTCGATTTGACATAGATACCCCATGCAGAGGCAAGGCTGGCCTTACTTAATGTACCACACACACCCCATATTTATTGCACACCGTATATAATATCGGTATGTACGTGTCGCAGGCATAATCCCGATCGAAGGTCACGTGCCGACGCTGAGTGACCCCCAGTTCCCCAAGTTCCTGACGCTGGGGCCCATGGCGAGGACGGCCGGGGACCTCGCGCTGCTCATGGGGGTCATGGCGGGAGACGATGACAGGCTCCGGCTCAAAGAGCCCGTTGACATGAAAAAATTGAAGGTGAGATTTATTTTAGGGAACTGCTAGAAGGACCATATTTTCACTGCAATATTAGAAGGTGTTATCCCGGCCATCATCAGCTGTGCTAGAAATGTGTGACCATATAGCCAAGCCACACTCAATTATCGGGCCACTATTGCAGTAAAAAAGCGATGATAGCCTAGCTGCAGAAGGCCCGCCTCTCAAGCCAGAGGGAGCGGATTCAATCCCAGCCTATGGCACACACATTTTTGTTCATTGTGTGAACGTACTCGTATGTGTGTATTGAAAGTAATCTGCTACATGACTGGAGCCCGGTGTATGGCGACAGGCTCGCCCCCTGTCACATTTGGGACTGAATATCGTCCGGTAAAGTGTGGGTGTTGTATTACACCTCCGCCAGCCCCAAGCAGTAAAATAATTGCGCTTTAAATTGAAATCGAGTGTGAATGGCTATAGTGGTAGAGGACGACCGAAAGTATGGATGAACGGCGTGAATGATGTATGTAAAATGTATGTAAATGGGAAGTAAGGGAGTACTAAGATGACGATTGATAGAGATGAATGGAGGTGACTTACGTACTGTACCGACCCCACCTAGCTTGCTAGAATCAAGCTTCTATCACAGTCTGGAGCGTGGTAAGCCTAGCAGCTAGAGCAAGATGGAAAGCAATGCATGAAATGCAATGACGGAAGCGTGCCTCACATGCCTCGTGAGTCACGCTTCCTTCCTCGATCAGTGAAGACGCGGCTATTTACGTCTAGCTTGTTATTTGCCAGATTCTGTTGTTATTTTGTTTTTGTTATGTTATGTTATTTTATTTAAATACTTGTGTAATTTGTCAGGTGTTCTACATGACGGAAGCCTCAAAGTCCGTGGCTCTCATCCCGGTCCAGAAGTGTATTTCGGACGCCATACATAGTGCCGTCAGATATTTGGAAAAGGAGTGCGGCTGTACTGTTAGCGAGGTAACTATCTTCTCTCTATCTATATATACAACATGTTACAAAAACCCTGTTATATACACACACTTCTATGTATTTATGCCAAAATACCAAAAAAAACATATTTTATCTTCAAATTATAAAGTTACCACTACCAAGTGCTGCCATCTCTGTGTTAACACTTACACCTACTGATAGACAATAGACAAATATTTATTTGTAGCAAAACATACAAAAAAAAAAAAAAAAATTACACAATTATAAAAAAAAGAACAAAGTTTTTGCCACAAACCGGTCCCAACTCAGCATAATGCCGGCTGCTGTAGACAACCGGCGCTGGTCTTCCGTTGGAACCGGCAGGTACATATACAATAAAAAACAATAAAAATAATAAAGCAAAAATAATAAAAAACAAATCAATTACATTAAAATAGGACTTACTTAAACACTAAAAGACGCAAACAAACTTGAAACTTCACTTATATCTTAAACCTGTTCATATAATTTCAGGAAAAATTTGAGGAGCTGGAAGACTCCGTAGATATTTCCATATCAGTGTTCTTCTCTATGAAAGACATTCCGAACATGCTCCAAGATCCCGCCAATCCAAAAGTGAGTATATCGACTATTGATTGCAAATAATTACAAGTGTAAATTAAAAAAAAAAAAACTTGACACTGATTTTCATCAACACCGATTTTCATCAAACATACCTAAGAAAACTAGACGCTCATGCCTTTTAGACGCTCATGCCTCTTAGACGCTCATGCCTCAGTGGCCCCACAAAGCTTCGAGTATATCGCACTCTAGTGCGACCATGTATCACGTATGCCTGTCCAGTATGGAGTAGTACCTGCCAAACAAACCTTAAAAAGCTTCAAGTGCTTCAAAATAAGGCGCTCAAGTATGCCTTCAAAACCCCTTTTCGCACAAATCTTCATAAACTACACCTCAAAGTGGGATTGCCCAAAATTGATGTGTATATTTACAAGTTATCTGAAAAATTTTACCTTCATAAAAACCCTCTTAACAAAAATAGTTTAATTAAAAATTTATGTAAAACACGCAGCAAAAGTATAAAATATATCGATAACTACAATCGATACAAATTACCGCATCACCTATTTCTAAACTGCGATGAATAGGTCGTGTCACTATTGCGAGTGTGCGCGGCCGCTGCCCGTGGCGCGCGCGCTACTTGCACCCGTATTACAAGCCTGTATCGGGTGAGGGTGGCGCGCGCGGCACGCGGGGGCGTGTCGCGCGCACTTGTGTGAGTGTAGTTACGTTGTTTACGTTACTGTTGCTTTTTGCGAACTGCCGCTTGGATTTATATTGTTTTCCTACCGCTTTTTTTTAGGCCATATTGTAATAAAAAATAAAATAAAATAATAATTAACCAAATCACTTTATTAAATGTAATGCTATTCTTGTTAACGCTTACATAATGTATTGATTGAAATGTTAGGTTTTTTATCATAATTTAGTATTGTTTATGTTTATTATTGTGTTTATGTATTTTTCCTATGGATGTTTTATACGAGTAAATGTACCTACTTGAAAAACGGACTAAATAACCCATTGTTTATGTACTGCTAAAGATTGTCTTAACACTGGCATTTGTACTAATTTTTATCATTTTAAGCTAATAAAGATCTTTGAAATTGAATTGAATTGACCTAAGAAAACTGCCGACAAATTCACCATTTTAACAAAAACAAAACAAAATTTAAATCGGGTCATCCGTTTCGGAGCTACGAAATCAGAGACAACACGTCAAACTTATAACACCCTGTCGTTTAAGAGGGCCGCGACGTTCTGAAATTTCCATACAAACGCGCTACTCAAGTTTCTTGAAAACCGTTTGTCAGATTATGATGAAATTTAGCATGTACAATTAAATTAAAAATATCTTCGCCCCTGTATTCTTGATTTTTTTTAAAACGTTCTCAAGCGAAAATAGAGCTATGAAAAATATCCGCATTTTAAGGGGTCACTTTTGACTGATTTATTCAATAGGTAGACAAAGCAAATCAAAAATTCCACTACAGAGGGAGGTTGTCTACATCATTAGCTGTTAAATGAATCAATAATACAAGGGAAATTCTTAGTTACTTAAGAATGATTACAGTAGTGCAAAAGTCGTAAAAAAAATTGCACTTTGTCACTCTGTAGGTAAGTTTAGAGGCTCGTCAGTATCATTACTCGCTCTCTTCGCACGTCTTCTTCTACTAGACGAAATGGCGATAGAATACCTTAAGCCAATGCGAAGTTAGTTTAGGTCGCCTAGGTCGAAATTAGTTAGGTCGCCTGACTCATAAAACAACATCATTGTTCGTTCGTTATTGTTGGTTTCATCATGATTTGGCCATAAATTGGTTATATTAGCACGCATGAAATATTGGGCCCAAATAGCCCAATGCCCCAATCTGGGGATTACTCTTTGGGCAAAACGTTGGTATTGAAGCCATTGTCCTATGCAGTAGATTCAATATTGGTCCTTCATTTCGTATTGGACCCAACGTGTGGCCGCGGTATTAGGCTAATCTTGGCCAACGCCTTTGACAGAGGGCATTTTGATTCACGCCAACGTATTGTACGCCTCTATTTCACGCATACATCAGTTTTTTTTCTGGTGGTCATGGATGTTGAATGCAGCTGTTTAGGATTTAAGGATTGGGCTCAAAGTTGAGAATAATGATTTCCTAGACTCTGTCCCTCGTGTAAAGAGCCACCCGCACGTTCCAGCGCTCGCGCAGCCTGGTGTCGGAGCTGGTGAAGTCGGTGTTCGGCGGCGCCGCGCGCTCGCTGCAGGGACTGTGCTTCACGCTGCTGCACCGCACACGCCTGTTCATACCGCACACTAGGGCCGGCCACTACCGCGCGCGTGCTACGCGGCTCCAGGAGCACATGACTGTGAGTAGACTGTTCATACCGCACACTAGGGCCGGCCACTACCGCGCGCGTGCTACGCGGCTCCAGGAGCACATGACTGTGAGTAGACTGTTCATACCGCACACTAGGGCCGGCCACTACCGCGCGCGTGCTACGCGGCTCCAGGAGCACATGACTGTGAGTAGACTGTTCATACCGCACACTAGGGCCGGCCACTACCGCGCGCGTGCTACGCGGCTCCAGGAGCACATGACTGTGAGTAGACTGTTCATACCGCACACTAGGGCCGGCCACTACCGCGCGCGTGCTACGCGGCTCCAGGAGCACATGACTGTGAGTAGACTGTTCATACCGCACACTAGGGCCGGCCACTACCGCGCGCGTGCTACGCGGCTCCAGGAGCACATGACTGTGAGTAGACTGTTCATACCGCACACTAGGGCCGGCCACTACCGCGCGCGTGCTACGCGGCTCCAGGAGCACATGACTGTGAGTAGACTGTTCATACCGCACACTAGGGCCGGCCACTACCGCGCGCGTGCTACGCGGCTCCAGGAGCACATGACTGTGAGTAGACTGTTCATACCGCACACTAGGGCCGGCCACTACCGCGCGCGTGCTACGCGGCTCCAGGAGCACATGACTGTGAGTAGACTGTTCATACCGCACACTAGGGCCGGCCACTACCGCGCGCGTGCTACGCGGCTCCAGGAGCACATGACTGTGAGTAGACTGTTCATACCGCACACTAGGGCCGGCCACTACCGCGCGCGTGCTACGCGGCTCCAGGAGCACATGACTGTGAGTAGACTGTTCATACCGCACACTAGGGCCGGCCACTACCGCGCGCGTGCTACGCGGCTCCAGGAGCACATGACTGTGAGTAGACTGTTCATACCGCACACTAGGGCCGGCCACTACCGCGCGCGTGCTACGCGGCTCCAGGAGCACATGACTGTGAGTAGACTGTTCATACCGCACACTAGGGCCGGCCACTACCGCGCGCGTGCTACGCGGCTCCAGGAGCACATGACTGTGAGTAGACTGTTCATACCGCACACTAGGGCCGGCCACTACCGCGCGCGTGCTACGCGGCTCCAGGAGCACATGACTGTGAGTAGACTGTTCATACCGCACACTAGGGCCGGCCACTACCGCGCGCGTGCTACGCGGCTCCAGGAGCACATGACTGTGAGTAGACTGTTCATACCGCACACTAGGGCCGGCCACTACCGCGCGCGTGCTACGCGGCTCCAGGAGCACATGACTGTGAGTAGACTGTTCATACCGCACACTAGGGCCGGCCACTACCGCGCGCGTGCTACGCGGCTCCAGGAGCACATGACTGTGAGTAGACTGTTCATACCGCACACTAGGGCCGGCCACTACCGCGCGCGTGCTACGCGGCTCCAGGAGCACATGACTGTGAGTAGACTGTTCATACCGCACACTAGGGCCGGCCACTACCGCGCGCGTGCTACGCGGCTCCAGGAGCACATGACTGTGAGTAGACTGTTCATACCGCACACTAGGGCCGGCCACTACCGCGCGCGTGCTACGCGGCTCCAGGAGCACATGACTGTGAGTAGACTGTTCATACCGCACACTAGGGCCGGCCACTACCGCGCGCGTGCTACGCGGCTCCAGGAGCACATGACTGTGAGTAGACTGTTCATACCGCACACTAGGGCCGGCCACTACCGCGCGCGTGCTACGCGGCTCCAGGAGCACATGACTGTGAGTAGACTGTTCATACCGCACACTAGGGCCGGCCACTACCGCGCGCGTGCTACGCGGCTCCAGGAGCACATGACTGTGAGTAGACTGTTCATACCGCACACTAGGGCCGGCCACTACCGCGCGCGTGCTACGCGGCTCCAGGAGCACATGACTGTGAGTAGACTGTTCATACCGCACACTAGGGCCGGCCACTACCGCGCGCGTGCTACGCGGCTCCAGGAGCACATGACTGTGAGTAGACTGTTCATACCGCACACTAGGGCCGGCCACTACCGCGCGCGTGCTACGCGGCTCCAGGAGCACATGACTGTGAGTAGACTGTTCATACCGCACACTAGGGCCGGCCACTACCGCGCGCGTGCTACGCGGCTCCAGGAGCACATGACTGTGAGTAGACTGTTCATACCGCACACTAGGGCCGGCCACTACCGCGCGCGTGCTACGCGGCTCCAGGAGCACATGACTGTGAGTAGACTGTTCATACCGCACACTAGGGCCGGCCACTACCGCGCGCGTGCTACGCGGCTCCAGGAGCACATGACTGTGAGTAGACTGTTCATACCGCACACTAGGGCCGGCCACTACCGCGCGCGTGCTACGCGGCTCCAGGAGCACATGACTGAGTAGACTGTTCATACCGCACACTAGGGCCGGCCACTACCGCGCGCGTGCTACGCGGCTCCAGGAGCACATGACTGTGAGTAGACTGTTCATACCGCACACTAGGGCCGGCCACTACCGCGCGCGTGCTACGCGGCTCCAGGAGCACATGACTGTGAGTAGACTGTTCATACCGCACACTAGGGCCGGCCACTACCGCGCGCGTGCTACGCGGCTCCAGGAGCACATGACTGTGAGTAGACTGTTCATACCGCACACTAGGGCCGGCCACTACCGCGCGCGTGCTACGCGGCTCCAGGAGCACATGACTGTGAGTAGACTGTTCATACCGCACACTAGGGCCGGCCACTACCGCGCGCGTGCTACGCGGCTCCAGGAGCACATGACTGTGAGTAGACTGTTCATACCGCACACTAGGGCCGGCCACTACCGCGCGCGTGCTACGCGGCTCCAGGAGCACATGACTGTGAGTAGACTGTTCATACCGCACACTAGGGCCGGCCACTACCGCGCGCGTGCTACGCGGCTCCAGGAGCACATGACTGTGAGTAGACTGTTCATACCGCACACTAGGGCCGGCCACTACCGCGCGCGTGCTACGCGGCTCCAGGAGCACATGACTGTGAGTAGACTGTTCATACCGCACACTAGGGCCGGCCACTACCGCGCGCGTGCTACGCGGCTCCAGGAGCACATGACTGTGAGTAGACTGTTCATACCGCACACTAGGGCCGGCCACTACCGCGCGCGTGCTACGCGGCTCCAGGAGCACATGACTGTGAGTAGACTGTTCATACCGCACACTAGGGCCGGCCACTACCGCGCGCGTGCTACGCGGCTCCAGGAGCACATGACTGAGTAGACTGTTCATACCGCACACTAGGGCCGGCCACTACCGCGCGCGTGCTACGCGGCTCCAGGAGCACATGACTGTGAGTAGACTGTTCATACCGCACACTAGGGCCGGCCACTACCGCGCGCGTGCTACGCGGCTCCAGGAGCACATGACTGTGAGTAGACTGTTCATACCGCACACTAGGGCCGGCCACTACCGCGCGCGTGCTACGCGGCTCCAGGAGCACATGACTGTGAGTAGACTGTTCATACCGCACACTAGGGCCGGCCACTACCGCGCGCGTGCTACGCGGCTCCAGGAGCACATGACTGTGAGTAGACTGTTCATACCGCACACTAGGGCCGGCCACTACCGCGCGCGTGCTACGCGGCTCCAGGAGCACATGACTGAGTAGACTGTTCATACCGCACACTAGGGCCGGCCACTACCGCGCGCGTGCTACGCGGCTCCAGGAGCACATGACTGTGAGTAGACTGTTCATACCGCACACTAGGGCCGGCCACTACCGCGCGCGTGCTACGCGGCTCCAGGAGCACATGACTGTGAGTAGACTGTTCATACCGCACACTAGGGCCGGCCACTACCGCGCGCGTGCTACGCGGCTCCAGGAGCACATGACTGTGAGTAGACTGTTCATACCGCACACTAGGGCCGGCCACTACCGCGCGCGTGCTACGCGGCTCCAGGAGCACATGACTGTGAGTAGACTGTTCATACCGCACACTAGGGCCGGCCACTACCGCGCGCGCGCATTAGAGTATTAGTTATTTTTACCTCACAAGTTTGGAAAGATTCTGTTTATCATTCGAAATCTGAGTCCTAATGGGCATTTTATCCGCTAACGACGAAAGAGTTTGTAAAATTTGAACTTTAGAATAATCATATTGGCCAGCACGACTTGTTCTAAAATTGTTCGAAAGTTAAATTAAATATTATCACAACATTGGAACGTTCAGGCTGACAACTGGAAACTAGAACTGGAAACTGGACTCCAGTCCAAAAATCCAGTGGTTCATAATGTTGAAGTGTCGGAAATGTCTAGCAATTATGTTTTTTTTTTTAATTTCAGAAAGTGCTCGGCGACAACGGCGTTTTCATATATCCAGTGTTCAACGAATTAGCCCATCATCACAACCTGGTGAGTGCACATGACATATGCAGAGTCGTTACTTATCAAGTTTGTTTGTTATTCAAACGAAATAGTGTGCATTATACATTATACCTTTTTTGTGACCGACGCAGCCGATGTCCGCTAGAAAACCAATATGTCCTAGACAACCGATGTATGTACGGTCGAGATGTTCAGCAGCGGCTCTAATTTCCCACTACACGCCCTGTCCAGGATCCAGGATTTTGACTGTAGGGACTTGACAGTTAAAATAGCACACAACAGTTTACATTTATTTTGGACACTATTCTAGACTATAATCTATCTCTGTGCCAAATTTCATTCAGATCTGTTCCGCCGTTCTGGCGTGAAAGAGTAACAAACATCCATCCATCCATCCATTCCTGCAAACTGTTTGTAATATTAGTAGAATTTAGACCATTGATAACCCAGATGCTCAATGCAGGCCGCTACCAACCGGTCTTATAGGGGAGGCCTATGTCCAGCAGTGGACGTCCTATGGCTGATGGATGGATGGATGAACCCAGATACTCTATAAGATACATTATTGTACAAGATAGCTATAGAATGCTGCTATAGTGGTCCTGCTTAAATTAGTTTCGCCCGCCCGCTCCACCTCGCTCGCCTTTGACGCCTTACCCCTGCATCCATTAACCGTGCGGCGGAGAACTAAGCGACTCCCCGATAACTGAAGTGTTTATTAACCCTTGTTTGTATGCGTCAGGTGTTCCTGAAGGCGTCCGGCGTGATCTACACGATGATATTCAACATCCTCGGCATGCCGGCCGCAGCCGTGCCGCTCGGCGCACACCAGGGCCTGCCGCTCGCCGTGCAGGTGAGGCTTGGGCCGAATGCTTAGTTTACTACGGACACCATAAAAATAACGCACCAAACTGACTTTTGGGGAAGGGGATATTGTGGAATATTTTTTTTATATATTTTTTTCGTTTTGATATCTGCAAGGCCAGCATAAACCGTGGACAATATCCTTCGTAGCAATAAACGTTGTATAGGCGCGAAATAGTATTACAATGTTTTTTTTTGTGTCTAACATTTTTAAACGCGATAGATAAAGACAAAAGACAAACTATTCTAAGGCAAATGTTATACAATGTTTACTGCCAAGGGGGCTAGTCTTTCTACAGCTTTTATCCCGCGAGAGAGAGACAAACATATCCGTATTTTAGCTTTGTCTCATCTAAGCGCAGATAAATAAAATTTTAAATTAAATATAATAATATTAAATAATAATAATATATTTTAAATTTAATAAGCGTGGAAAGATCCAAATTGATAAAAGACATTTCGACTTTAAATACGTTGGATTCTACCGTTACAGCTATGCATTAGCATAGCATTGCTGTGCTATGTATGTTAATATGTGTAAGTGTCCCGGATATTTGGTTAAGGTTGCCTGGAAGAGATCGCTCTTAGTGATAATGCCGCCAGTTGTTACACAGTTGTTACAGTTTAAGTTTTTCCGTACTGTTGTTTTGTTATTTCTAGTGTGAACAATAAAGTGTTTATCTATCTATATTGATTTGAGATAGTTGATTGAATCAGGCGTTACTTTGCGGAAGTTCATCTTCAAAATTATTACTTGAATTCTAGTGTAATTAAAGCGGAATTACACTAGATATTAGTTCAAGTAACAATTTGAATATTGATTTGTTTATGATGTGTCGTCCGCAGGTGATCGCGGCGCCGCACCAGGACCGGCTGTGCCTGGCCGTGGCGCAAGCGCTCGAGCGCGGGTTCGGCGCCGCCCGCGCGCCGCGCTAGCCTGCGTCTGTCTGACACACCGCTTTGTACAGGCCAAAATACTTCATAGCAACATAAACTACAAGACAAGTATACATTGAAAATTTAAAAAAAAACCCGAGTTTTTTATCAAACGTAGCTAGGAAATAACACTCCCGTTGTATTTGCTTCAGGGGTTAAAACACGACAACAAACAGAATGGAAAGATTAATGTACACTAAAGTTATAAAAGCGAAAGGAACGCTGTCTGTCTATTTATATGCTTTCCACGGCTAAACAGCTAAAACGAACTGACGAAATTTGATAATATCATAGTATAGTACAATACGAGATTGTCAACATCCACTTCACACATCCACAATTTTCTTGTACAGAAAATCAATGTAAATTAAAATTGCTTGCGTCTACTATCAGTCGCGCACTGCAACATTTTAAAATGACTATGTAATTATGTAAACTGTACGCATTAAGACTGGTTTACACTTTGATTAGTGCGAGTGCAGGTGTGTAGAGCGAGTGGTGTCCATTTCACTGCGAGTGCAGGTGATTAGTGCCACCAAGAAGAGTATGAGAGTATTCGAAAATGGATTAACAGAAGATCCATTCATGGCGCAAGCTACCAACTCCTTACAGAATTGGCTGTTGAAGATCCAATGGAATATTACTGTGCTCTCGGGATGACCGAAGAGTCGTTTAATATACTGGTAAACCTTGTTCACCCGTCATACAGAAAAGCGATACATTCATGACAATAGACAATATTTTTTTTGTGGCAAAAACACACAGAATACAGACAAAAACTTAACTAAAAAAAGGTGGAAACTTGGCTTTTTGCCACAAACCGGCCATTATTAGATATTAATATAATCTCATATTTGTTTGCCGAACCCGACAAACAAATATGAGATCTGCTTTGCCGGCGATAGTGAAATTGCACGCTATTTAGTGCAAGCCGTGTTCAGTGGCAGGCACGCGGCGAGTGAGGGGGGGGGGGGGGAGGGCGCGCGGGACGTGGCCACTCGCAGTCCACTCGCAAAAATATAAAACACGCTTCTATTCACTTTACTACACAGCCAACTAATCACTTGCACTAATCAGTCGTGTCCACACCTAGTCACTAAGCACCTGCACTCGCACTAATCAAAGTGTAAACCAGGCTTCACATTCGTTATTCGGGAGGATAATCTGACAAATTATTACACGAAAATAAACCCTAGAAACACATTTTGCTAGTTATTTTGGCCTATACAATGTTATACGTAAAGTATTACGGCTCATTTACACTGACCTAGTAACACTACCAAATGCAAAATTAACAAAAAAAGACTTTCTCAAGGCGCCAAGAACACTTCAAAAACAAGTACTATTTTTAGAATATACTTTAAAAATGTAAAAGACATTACAAATTCAGATTGTTCTAACTTAATATGTGTGCCACATCACTTTCTTATTCGTTTACCTTCTTATTTATAAATATACTCAAAATATAAAAAAAACAGCAAAAAATAAAAAGAACAAATTTTTATTTATTGTCATAATTTGTTTATTTTTTTAATTTTAATTTTTTGTTATATTCATTTGTTTCTTTGACGCATAAAAAGTTGACAAATCATTTCATACCAAAGGCTAACTCATCAAGGTTGCTAATCGCTTATGAGAGTTCGATAAAAAAATACGTACCATTATTTCGCCAAAGAATGATGTTTATCCATTATGTCTCTATTGTGAATTAATTAAGGTTGTAAATGCAACCACAAGATCAGTGTATTTGATCCTATTAGATAATAAAAAATCAGTTTTCTACGCACCACCACTAGTATGGCGTGGTATATTTTCTACTGGGAGCATTTCTGTGAATATTTTGTAATGAATTCATCGTGATAGGTTTAAGGGGTCGATTCTGTTGCACCACTCTCTGAACGAAACTAAAGAAGAATGGTCCCAAGAGTGTGGCCCAAGACCGGCGCAAACGAAACATATCTCAGTTTTTCTATTTTTTTGTGTGTTGTAAAAACAAATACAACTTCTTTGGCTAACTTAGATAAGCAGATTTTAAATACTTAGGTTACGTAGCTATTTTCAGAGATCAGACAGACTCCCAGTCTGATATTTTATTTTACTGATAATTGATGTTCATAAAACCCCGTAGTAATAAACCCGTAGTAGTAAACATAAAACTTAATTTACAAGAATTTAATCACCTAGGTGCATAAAGTGCACTTTTGATCTTCCATAGCTTTAATGGACAAAATAAACGGAGATATATTTTGTTAGCGCCGGGCATGGGTAAATTTTGTATGGATCGTGACCATTCTCCTTGTCAGCTCTGAAAATCATTATCATCTACAGCCTTCCTGATCCCACTGTTGGGTAAAAATAATAGTTTGGACATTTTTAATCACTGATCAAAAAAACATATTTTTAAATAAACATTTTTGTTTGATAAATGTTGCCATCCAACATACCAAAAAAGAGAGACCTGGGGGGCTATTCCTACGCGTGAGATGAGATGAGATTTTATCTTGGTCACTCTCACACCTTTGACGTTTCGAAGGAGAGCAACAAGGACGAAACAAGGTGAGATGAAAATCTCAAATCTCGAATAGGGCCATAGAAAAGAGACGCAATAAACTTTAGTCCTGTCAATTTAGATAGTGGTGTAACGGAATTTACATCAATGTTAGATTAGAAAACAAATCTCGGGTCGAAAATATCTTTGAAAGCAAATGGATGTAATTAAATTACATGTAAATGTACTTAGTAGATTGATATAGATGTAAGCAAATCCAAAGGACTACGCGGTGTTTTCCGACATTTGTTTTATGTCGCGGTCACATTTGTAAATATTTAAAGCTGAACCGAGCATTAGCACTGATTTGATGGACGTTAACATAACGAGGAATGTGACAAATGCTTTGAAAAACTATGTTCGCTATCAGGGAGTCTACCATGACAGGGGGTGAATAGAAACAAAACTAAAAACGTTAATTTGTCGTAAAATTTTTAGACTTTTCAAATATGTACTTACTAAAAAAAATCAAAATATCGATTAATGAACTAACTAAAACTTTGCATATTTCCTTTTTTCATATTTTCGGATCTTTGATGATGAAAATAGTCTTACTTTCGTTTCTATTCACCCCGCTTTATGGTATACCATGATATCTTATTGCAATGATAATAACGTTTTGTTTTCGGGGCTGCGCGACCATGGACCTTATTGCTTAGCGATACGATTCGCAGTCGCTCAGCTTCGACAATAAAACGTTAACCATCATGGCAAAAAGAAGTCATGGCAGGCCCCGCTGATATAAATTAATATGCAACAATTTTTTTAATAGTCCTAGGGACAAACACTAACTAACTAACTTTTGTTAGTCCTATAGGAACAAACACTAACTAACTAACTTTTGTTAGTCCTATAGGAACAAACACTAACTAACTAACTTTTGTTAGTCCTATAGGAACAAACACTAACTAACTAACTTTTGTTAGTCCTATAGGAACAAACACTAACTAACTAACTTTTGTTAGTCCTATAGGAACAAACACTAACTAACTAACTTTTGTTAGTCCTAGGGACAAACACTAACTAACTAACTTTTGTTAGTGTTTGGGTAGTACAAGTCAACTTTATCAGCTATTTACTTGATGGGCCCTATTCAGAACGCTAAATTGCTAATAAGTAGTTAAAAATAACAGGTATATTTTTAGCTACTTATCAGCAATTATTAATTGCTACCTACTAGATGAGAATGTCAATACTTTTACCTATTTTAGATTTAGCAAAGCGTTCTACATAGAGACTTACATTGTCTGCGTAAATAGGTTGAGGTCTGTCGCAAAAAGGTCTTCATAAGTATTTGGTTGTAATTCATACTGCTATTATGAAATCGAAGTCACTCTGTCTGTCTGTTTGTAAGCTTTTCACGGCTAAACGGATCTTGATTAAAGATAATTAGTATTATACTGTAGTATAATCACGGTCCATCCTAAGGTTGCCTGGAAGAGATCGCTTTTAGTGATAAGGCCGCCAGTTGTTAAGTTTTATCATTATTTTTCTCTTGTTGTTTTGTTATCTGTGGTGTGAACAATAAAGAGTTTATCTATCTATCTATCTATCCATCTACTGTTTTCTAAATAAACGCGAATGAAATCGCAGAAAACAGCTAGTGCCTTATAAATGTGACCGCGCCTGTAAGTTGTACTGTTTCGCACATTTTAGGACTGAACGATAGGGATTGTGCAATATTTTAGTGTTTTTATTTATAGTAGTAGTACCTATACAAAATTGTGTCGATTTTGCTGTACCCGTTTTTAAAACTTATTTGACGGCTTTAAAATTCTTGATTCTGAAATCAGGCGCTAGTCGGTTGACTGCCTCGGTGGCTTAGTTGGGAGTGAACCTGCCTTCTGTGTTTGGGGGCGTAGGTTCGATTCCCATCTAGGGCAAATATTTATGTGATGGATATTTGTGTTTGTTCTATGTTTGGGTGTTGATAAATATTTAGGTAGTATTTACATCCAAACGAATAAATCGAGAATAACTCTGTCTGTTTGTAGGCTTTTCACGGCTGAACGGTCTTGATAAAAATTGATAATTAGTTTCAGTATATCACGAGGAAGGTTGTTGGTTACTATTTTCTAAATAAACATTAAGTAAAGTCGCGGGTAACAGCTAGCATGTTATAGAATGTATCTGTCTCTGGCAGCCAGTACAAGCCATGCTTAGTTTGAGGTCAGTTGACTTTGTATGAAATGCTCGGAATAGTTATTTTAATATTTTTAGCCTTGTGATATTAGTTTAGTGGTACAACAAAATAGACACGATATTTAAAAAAATATTTGTCGTCGCTACAAAATACGCTAAAAAAATGTTAGACAAGTTTTAAGATACAATTTACAATTATTTATTACAGATGTGTTAAATTTACGATGGTAAATTATTGTTTTATTTCAATGAGAATAAATCTGAATGTTTTGATATTACGATCAAGACTCGAACGTAAATGTATAAACCAGTTTATCTTTTGTGATCTTCGAATTGTAATTTTACAAAAATCTAATGGAAAATTAAACTTACGTTGTTTATAGTTTTGTGTTTTATTTTTTATTTCTGTTAAATTGTTTTGTTCCTAGAGAAATGGGGTTGTTCCTCTTAATCCCCACTTTCGCCCCCCACTGGGGGCCAAGAGGAAAAATCAGTTCCTATTGCCCCCCGCTTACAGATATAAAGGTTAACCTTCACTATTATTTTATGAAGAAAGGACGTAGAGGAATACATTTTGAGGAAACCAGCATGTCCTAAAATTATTAATTCGAAAGACGTTTGACATCTACCAACTCGAACTGAGCCAGCGTTGTGCATAACGGCTCAATCACCTCGATGTAGGGTATATAGGTCGGTGACTCTGCAGTGGGACGTAGAATACTGTAATGATGATGACTAAATAAATACAAAATAAAATATTAAAAGAAAAACAAACTAGCTAATTCAGAGTATAGGCTGTCTCACACGTTGGCGCCAATGCGTGCGTCAGTCAATGCGTAAACGCTTACGACAACGCCAAAGTTTGTCCCGCTGATGCTGCATCGACCATTTTTCTCGATCCACATGATGGATGCGTGTCGTTGGGGCCAACGTGTGAACTCAGGGCTAAAATTTGAATTTATTGCGCTAGTTATTTTATTAGTATCGTACAAAAGCATTATCTTCGTAAATGATCGACTGTGTGTGGTTGCACTTGGAGAGCGCGTGCGACTGTTAACGTAGTTCAAATTTCGAGCAAATTTGTAATTGTTTACCTACTTTAGAATATCGTATTGATCAATCTTAGACATACTTACTTCTTAACTTTTTTGTGTGTTTGTTATGAATTTTACTACAATGATAAAGGCGTAATAGATACACATGATCACATGAATTGGTACGCAAATTATAAAGGACGGCTTTGGTATCAATTATCATGTAACCTATAAGGTCCAAATTAACTTTTTAATATCTTGCAGGGCTATTCACAACCATTCAGAATAGTTTCCGATCGGATCCAAGAAATTTCAAACTCAAATTGTTCGAATCTCAGTCTACTTTTATACATTTTGTTATAAGTAATCAAGTACAAATCCGATCAGAAGAATTAATCACGTTTAAAAACTTGTGATTATAGACGATTCGAATAAATAAGGCTTAAAATTTTTGAAATCCGAACGGAAACGTTTCCGAATGGTTGTGAATAGCCCTGCAAGATATTAAAAAGTTAATTTGGACCATATAGGTATAAAGAAAAAAAAAAGCGAAAAAAAAATTGTTTAGACAAAAAATTAATCCTAGAAATGAAAGCCAAACCGTGGCACAGAACTAGTGCCTAAATTAATAGTGGTAAACGAGCTTTTTTCTCAGTATGCCGTAGGAAGGGTTCTAGGGATGGGCGACGCCAATAAAAAGACAAAATTATGTGAAACTTTTTATTCGCAGTTGTAAAAACTGTACAATTCCTAACAAACTTATAAATAAACATGGACCTCGCATGGCACTGCTGATCGACAAAGCCACTCAACTGTCGGATTGCTTCAGCAAACTAATGCTGTGCTGTACCTATCTACTTTCTGGCTGTCATTCCATCGTCAAACTCTCTCTATCCATATCCCGTAGAATTTTGGGGTTAAAAGTTAAAAAATCTTCATATTTCAATTAATATATGTAGGTATATATATGTCAAATATATAGGGCTAAAAGGCAGCACTGTACTAGATAAACTAGATAATACATTTGAGTTTCGATTCAGTTGTGTCAATAAGGCCCAAACCAAACGAAGGAATTTTTTTGAGTTGTGAGTCGCAAAATATAAGCTGCATTTGGTGTAATACAAAATTCCTGTTTGTGCCACACGTTGATGCAAAATGAGTTCCGAGTTGAAACTTTTATGACACAACTCAAACAAATATGCTTGTTTGTCCTCAGCCTAAGTTAACAGCCACAAAATTGTTGCAACTCTTTTCTTCGATGAAAAGAGGCAGATAATTCTCAAATTAAAATTACATGGTAATGTAGGAAATGTTCTCGTTAAAATAATTGACGAAATGGGGACCAACTTGAGCTCTCGACGAGAAGTAGGTAAGCGTTTGGCAATAAATTGACGATGGAACAAAAGCCTTAGCAACTCCACACAAGAGATGACCATTCAAATGGGATATCAAACATTTGGAAGGTTTGTAAAAGTTATAATCAGCTTACAAAGTAACATCGAAATTGATAAGCATCGATGTGATCTATAAAATTTGTATTTATCATTAGTAGCTATACAAATATGGCTTATGCCGATGATCTAAACATTTTAAGGCATTTTTAGAGTTGCCCTTCAATTTCCGAATTTGGCAACCTCGAAAAAGTATAAGAATAATTCTCAAATGATTTGGTCTTATTCTAAATATTGGGTAGAAATGTAGATAAATTATGTACATTTTCAAGCACCTCGTTTGACAAGTGGGTCGATTAATATCAATTTTGTTCTGCGTACGTCCGAGCTCAGGAGCGTCACGTCTCTGCAGACTTTACGAGGAGCTGGTTTTGAAGTGTAGTCATACTTAAGAGTGTTAATCTACCCATCAAAGTGAACAATTTTTAGAACACAACTTTGCAAAATTCGTAAGATAAATAATCGAGTTTCCATACAAAATAACTTGATCAATTGTGTATGAAGACTTGATTTTTTTTTTGTCAAATCTTGCAAACTTGTGTCCTTTAATTTGTTCACTTTAACGAGTAGAACACCGCTATTAGGTAAGTATTACCACCACTCCCAAACCAGCACCTTGTATAAACTAGAACAAAATTCAACAAGACTATAAATTGATTAAAACAGTACAAATACATTTGATATTGTAAATTCAATGGTCGCAAATCACAAGATAAATACTAGACAAAAGTGACGGTCTGCAGAGGACCAAACCAAGACAGTGCGATAGTTATAATAAGACAAAAATATCTTAATAAATGTATACCTGGATAGAGGCGTCGATTCTGTCGCACCATTTTGATAAACTAAACTCAATTTGACAACTCTAAAATTGTTGCTATATATCTAAATCTCAAATACTAAAACACTCGGATAAATTTAGTCCTGTCTGATAGGTTTAGTTTAAAAAGTAGTGCAACAGACTCAACACCAAGTGTATATTTAGAAAACACCGCTATTGTTAATCATAAGCTACATATAAATGAAAGTTAGTAATCAGTTCACTAATAAAGTTATAACAAAAATTCTACTTAAAAAAAATCCTTGACTTTACCGAGTAATAATATTCGAATTGTATTTATTACTATAATATTAACAAAATAATAATATGGGTCAACAAAATGTTAAATAACTTTATGTACACTAAAACTTAACTTCATTACATTGGGTACTAAAAGAAAACATACACGCGTTTAGGGAAACAAGAAAACTCATACGAAACGCTTCAATAGTGATGTGAAATGCAATCGGAAATTTTCATTTTAAAACGAAATGCAGTCGGTCAATGGAAACGGCTTCTTGTGAATCCTCTTTCAAACAACACCATTGTACAGATAATCTCTTAGCTCTCAACAATTCTGAACCTTCAATACTCTAATACTGAATGTAAAATTAACATTCGTAAGGTCACTTCGAATCTGAGCAAATTTTAGTAAAATCGTTAAAACTTTCATAGATTGTTGTGTTATCTTATTGTCGAGACGTATACAGGGCGCAGAGAAAACACATAAGACTGATTAAAAAAAAAGTACAGACGATATAATTTATATTGAAAAAAAAAGAGAAAAAGAAATAAGTGTTTTCTAAGCGCCCAAAGTCAAAAGAAACAAAAACAAAAATTAAATAAATTAAACCCTACCGTTTTGATCAAGATTTTTATATACAACGTTACGTATCGAAATTGTTAAACGGCTCAGGCATATCATAATTCGTTGTGATACAACACGAAAGAAAAATTAAATTAAAATAAATATCTATTAACATTCAACAGCTAAAAACTAAGTTATGAACATAATATTTGAAAACCGTTACAATGATACAAAATCATTCGACTAAAACAATGATTGATTAAATCAAATGTATTGAAACACTTGGTATTAAATGTTCATGATAGTTGTTGAGTCTCGTGGTCGGTCGGGACTCAGATCGGCCGCGTGAAGTTCGCCGGGAACATGCCCTTCTCGTTGCTAGACTCCTTTATGCCCATCAGCCAGCCTTCCTCCTGGAAACGATAACAAACGATTCGTAAAAGTAGCCAAGAACATTTCAATCGCCACCATTATGTCAAGATAGGTGTGATCAAACGCACGTCTAAAACAAAATAATGAATGCAATCTTCAGTGGGTGGAAACGAGAGAATACATTTTTTGGTAATGTTCAGGTTTATGTTCGTAATAACGTGCATGTACCATTTAGTAATGTGCGTGCACCTGTCTGTTAAGTGTGTGTCTGTCTTTAAAGTACTCGTTCAGTAGTAACAGTTCCTATTGTTCGTGTACCTGATCGTAACGTAAGTGCACCTGTTTGTATTGTGTTTATAACTATTCGTAAAAAGTTTGAAACACTCGTTCATAAGAGACATCATAAACAGGTGCACGCACCTTATGAACAGGGTACTCACCCTGTTAGTAATGGACGCGCACCTGTTCGTAATGCACGTGTACCTGTGTGTGGTGCGTACCTGTTCGTACCGCGCGTGTACCTGTGCGTGGTGCGTACCTGTTCGTATCGCGCGTGTACCTGTGCGTGGTGCGTACCTGTTCGTACCGCGCGTGTACCTGTGCGTGGCGCGTACCTGTTCGTCGGGGTCGTCGTACTCCACGACGCGGATGGTGTCCCCGACGTCGAAGGAGAGCTCGTCCGAGTCCTCGCGCGTGTAGCGGTACGTGGCGCGCACGCGGTACAGCGTGCCCGGGGGCAGCCCCGCCAGCGTCGCTCCTAAGGCAGGCTCACGTTACTAGGGGTCCGTGCTGGGGCGCTTCCACCCTCTCTCACTAAGTTCAGAGTCGGTTCAGACGGAAAAATGCTCGCGCAGTTTTTGACGTCATTGAAAAATGATCTCTATCACCATAGCCCAATTTACAATTGCTTACGACGATGACTTCGCCGTTGTTATCAAAATATTTTGTATTTTAGACTATGGTGATATGGTTAAATGTAAATGACATCAAAAAATTGCTCTCGAGCATTTTTCTTGGTGGGGGGACATAGTGTAATATTGATCGTTTTACGAGCAACTTTGCTACACTAATCCTTTTAGGTGAAGCGAAGTACTGAAGATTATCCTTTTATTCAAATACAGTTCCAGCTAAATCTAAGTACTCTGTCACACTAGCGAATTGCAAGCGAGGCGATGCCGCGATTTTTCTATATAGTAACTATTTAGTAACCTGTGGCCTCGCATCCTTGGCATCATCGCCGTGCAATCGTCTTAACGCTATTAAAATGATCCAGCCTGAGAGGGTCTAAACCAACCAATAGTTTATACAAGTATAATTCACCACTTAAATTGATTAGCGAAACAAAGTCACCTACAAAATTTAAAACACTATGCCCCACCAGATGGGCCGCTTAGTGGGGAAAAGTGGAAGTACCCTCGTATTGACTTCGATGTAGTCCGAGTGGACGGATCGACGTTAGTGATCAAGATAGATTCTACGTAGTATATTATAGACAAAAGTTTGGTCTGATTCATTCATTCATCAGGAAGCAAATGATCTATTAAAAATTGACCGCCCTATGGTTAATCGTTTACCTTTCTGTCTAAGTCACCCCAATTTCATTAAAGTTAACTTTAAGTTTATGAAGAAAAAATGCGTTAACAAATCGAGCCCCATTTCAGACAGTTTTTTTTTACCAACATAACAATTTTTTTTGCAACAAATATTAGAAAATATAGGATTAAATACCGCTTAAACTGTTCGGGCATTTTTTTTATCATAAACTGAAAGTATACTTAATTTCTTAGAAAAATAGATCGTAAACACTTATTGATACAAATTATCTATAACTTGTACTTTTTGAATACTTTATACTGTATGTTTACTATTTACACAATGTTGTTAAAAGCATAATGTTAGTAAAACGCATATTTCAAAGGTGTATTTACAAACAGAAAACAACTAAAAGCGGATAAAAATGCACATAAACCAGTGAAAAGCAAAATACATACAAATACCTGCGCTGGAAATATGAGAAATATACATAATAGGAATATACACATAAAAAATACTTAAAATAATATATTACATAATAATATTGCGAGCTTCCCAAAAATTAGTAAGTAAGTATACTTTGAGATAAGTATTTTTAATATCATTTTTATTGAGTTCAAAATGGTTATGTTTTTATGTTTCTACGCACGCATCCCAATATACTTTTGTAATCAAACAAAAAGTATACTAGTGCAAAAATGCTTTATGCCATGTTTAAGAGAATATTCACATCGTGAAAATGTTGTTTATACATGAATTATGCATTTTTTACACATTTTGAAAATCAGAAGCGGTTCGTTCGAAAACACAGATATTATGAAATAAAATAAAAATACATAAATGAACATATAACCTTCTTCTTTTTTTGAAGTCAGTTAAAAACACGGTAATGTATAGTATATATACCCTGCATTAGATACAGTCCCTACTTACCAACGGGTATGTCGTATACTTCATCGTTGGAATTCTTCTGTACGTCGTTGTGTTTGTCCTTTTCTACCTCATTCGTTTCTACATCTGTCCGTTTCTTTTCCTCGACGTTATTATTCGCTTTTTCCGCGGGCGCCGGCGATCCTGGGAGAATTTAGCATGTTTTCTATTTTCTACCTTGCATACACTACATATGGTTGCTTTTAGTGAAACCGTGCAAGATGGTTGCTCTATGCCAGTTTCTATGTGAATCTCGTACACTTTAAGCTAACATTTGGATGAACTGCCTTTGAATTTGGAAAACTAAAAAAAATATAGATAGTGCCGAATGTTATAGTGAATTAAAATATCAGTGAAAGGTAAAACATAAGGTATATTACAAAGATTATAAGAAAAGTATTAAGAATCAGTAGTAATCAGCCAAGATACTCCAATCATGCGCTATCTACAAACGAACAGCTATCAAACAGTACCAAATACCTCGGTCTAGTGCATATGTCCAACATACAGGCTTCACTGTTGACGGTTTATCTAAAGAGCTGATCATAATTTAGCAAAATCTAATCTGTTCTAAGTCAAGATTGCACTGCTGCTTGCATCTAATAAAAAAAAAAACAAATACCTATGCAACGGAATTTTTCACTAAAAATGTAGTCTTACTCGTAAAATTCTTAGTAAAATGAACCAAATTTAAAACCGTACGGTAAAAATATTGAGAACTACCCCCGTTAATATTGGGATTTGCCCAAGATAAAAAGAAAAACAAATAACATTGTTTAATGAGCAAATAGATTCGTGTAGTCTTACTAGTAAGACCATTCGGTGAACCCGCAGTAAACGGCCCGATACACCTGTAATGTACCGATCAACACTCACCAGCTGGAATGTCATAGAGCTCTTCAACTTTCTTATCGCTGGGTTCCTTCTCGTCGTTATTGTTGGTCGTCTCGAGCACGGCGGGCTTGGGAGCTTCTTTCCGCTCCTTCGGCTCGATCCGTTCACTCTGCTCTTTCTGCTCGCTCTGCTCATTTCGCTCGCTCTGCTCGTTTCGGTCGTTCTGCTCATTTTGCTCGGTCTGGTTGTGTTCGCTCGGGTCCCGCTCGCTGCTGTCGCTGGGCGGCGGCGTGGCGGGCGCGGGCGCGGGGGCGGGGGCGGCGCGCGCGGGGGGCGCGGGCGGGGCGTCGCCGTTGAGCGCGCGCGGGGAGGGGGGCGCTACACGCACGCACACGCTCACAATACATGCATGGAGGGGTTCGAATTGTCTGACTAGCGGTTTACGGAAAAGTTTGGAAATCGAAGATTCAGATTTACATTCAGATTTTTTATTGACTGTAGTGTTGATCCGTTATATTAGGCAAGTCTAATACCATTATTCTTAAATATAGATTAGTCAAATTAGATAATGAGGACTAGTGTTTTGACGAGATTCGTAATCAGGTGTTTGGAAATCGATCTTTACTTCTAGTTATTCAATCGATATGAAGTAGTGATTTTGGTTGCATTTGCATTTTAAGCGCGGTCAAACTTCAACATCTTCTAGCTGATAGTATAAAGACAAATTTACAAGAGAAAAACAAGGACGCGGTCCGAATTACGAACACATCGCTAATTAATTTTCTTCTTGCTTTTTTTTGATTATTTTTAACCCTGCTGGCGTTAGCAGAAATAAAAATCACGCCCATACTTTGTCAAAAAAATCTTAACTGTCCATGAAATATAAGGTAACGTCGTATGTGAAAAAAAAAAATGTTCAGACAATTCAAACCGCAGCCAAACAACAAAAAATAAAATGTTGCAGTGTTACTGTTAAAAGACAAAGATAGCAAAACTTAAGAAATTCAAAGAAAATTAATTAAATTTTGCTTTCTTTGAAAACCTAATAGGAGATTGTTAGTGAACATAGAGCAAGCCAATCAAACGACACTCAAAATTTCAAATGTTCACAAACAACATTAAAAACTGTTAAAACTTTATGCTGCTACAGGGTTAACTAAAATCGGGTTAATACTAAATTTTTCATCTTTTTTTTTCGAAAAGTCGAAAGTGTACATTTGTGTGGAAAATTTTAAAATTGCGAGTGGTATTGCCACACCCTAACCAAAACTATTGCAGTAAGGCTTAGTATGAGGTTCGATGGTTACGTAAATTTTTTTCGTTTTCGTTCGGCTCCATACATTTCAATAAAGCGCCCCTGGCGGAAAAGTTAGGGACTAAGATAAATGTATGGAGCCAGACGAAAACGAAAAAAGTTTACGTTGACAATCAAAACTCAAGCCTATAGTGCTACCAAAATTTGAAAACTTTTACTTCATTTATATTTATTTTTGATCTCGATAATACTCATATTTCCTAATGCATGTGCGTGTAACTATTCAAAATACGAGTAGCACCGTGTTTATCCCAGTCCTTTTAGTGAGACAATTTTAAAAGTCTAACCCTCTTAGCAATAAACGCTGTATCGACTCGGAATGGTTATACAGTGCTGTCTTTTGTCGTTTTCGATCGAGTTCTAAAATTCAAACAAATAACATTATTAAAAGAAAGACAAAAAACCCGACTGCAAAATACATAATAGTTTGACACCCCGGATAACCTTATTAATTAAAATGTTGTACCCTATGTCAATTCTACTCTCAAGACAATTCAAATGACACCTCACATATCGAAATCCATCAAGCTGTTTAGGCTGTAGGGCGTACCAAAGAAACCTCATACATACGAGTACATACATGCTCACATACATACATACTCACATACATATATATTTCGAGTGTATGTAAACACTCGAAAAACCTAACCCTCCTCCTTGCACAGTCGCGTAAAAAAGTAAAAGACAAAACACTGCATAACTATATCGAGGCTAAACAACGTTTATTGCTAAGAAGGTCATAATTATGTTCACATACCCGACACTACTGCTATTAACCCCCGTACTCACAAACATTACTAGGAGTATGAGCGCTCCAACGAACAGGGTACAGAAAATAGATGGCCGTACCATGAACATATTGCCACTATACTTAGGTTTTGGTTACGATGCTGCGCCACCATGAATCTTATTGCGTAGCGATACGATTCGCGGTCGCGAAGCGTCGGAAACAAAACGTAACCATCATGCAAATAAAATGTCACGTACGTATTCACAATCATTACTTCTTGTTAAATAATATTTGTAAATTCGGGGGGTAGACTTCCACATCGTAGCGTGATCGTAAATTACGACAATTAAAACTGCCTCATAAAAAAAAAATTAAGACTATTACCAAAACCCACTCAATAGAATCCCCTTAGATGGTGTAATATCGCCCTATACAAGGTGCTGGTTTTGGCTGTAGTAATGCTTGTCTTAAGAGTGTTGTTACACCCGTCATAGTGAACAACTTTTAGAACCAAATTCAAAATTCGAGAAAAAAAACAAGTCTTCATACAAAATTGATCACGTGACTTCTTATTTTGTATGGAGACTCGGGTAATTTTACTTTTTAACTTTGTAAACTTATGTTTAAAAGTTGTTTACTTTGACGGGTACAACAACAACCTTAAGTATTACTACACCCAAAACCTGCACTTTGTACACTTAGAAAATAGTTTTTTTTTCTCTCTCTAACTGTAATATTCGGTGCGTTCCATGCATTTAGCCGGCTGCAGTGAAATGTAATATTGAGTACTCACTCTGTACAGTGTTGTTGGGCGAGTTAGCGTTTCCGTTTCCGTTGTGCGCGGGCGAGGCCGGGGGCGAGATGTTGTTGGAGATGGGCTTCTTGTACGAGCCGCGCTGGCTGTCCGTCGCCAGCTTGTCTGTTATCGCTTCCAGTTCAGAATACACCTGGAAAGGGGGACAAAGGATTTGGTGGACGATTTGTGTGATAATTTAAAACAAAAACAAGAAGCCATTACCATCACCATCTTCAGTCTGCATCGCCCCCAGCTGAGCATAAGCCTCTCTTCTCGAACCCAGTGGGTTACGAGAAGGGGGTACCCAGTAGGGTCACGGGCTTAGTGGCCTCGAACATCCCATTCCTGTGCCGATCTTGACCACGTTCGACCCGCGACATTTACAACATCGTCGACCCAAGGAAAAGCCAGTGAAACCCAATAAAGATATCAATTGTTACAATAGCTCGAAGCATAACTTTGTGTTGTGTTATGTCTGGTGTAAATAATAACCAGATCTATCCACCTTTTCTACATAAATCCAAATCCATGAGTATATTTATCTTACTAATATTATAAAGGTAAAAGTTGTATGTGTGTGTTTGTTTGTTACTTCTTCACGCTCAAGCGGATGTACGGATTTTGATGTAATTTGGTATTTAGGTAGCTTATATTTTGGAATAATACATAGGCTACTTTTTGACCGTGGGTAAAACCGCATGGCTCAGCTAATTATGACTAATATAGGGCCCCGTAGCGCACGCCCGAATCACCCCAGCTCCTTGAAACATCGGAGCGTATTTCGTATCTCCCGCGGTAACAGTCGAGAGCACCTTGTTACTCTCTCTCGGCGCCACAGTCACGTTCTGTACGTACCTTGTTGCTCTCAGAGTGGAAGAGTTGTTCGGCGGAGAAGAGGGTCTGCAGGTTGTTGACGTAGAAGAGCACGCGCGAGTCGAAGAGCGCGGGCAGCTCGTCGTGCAGCTCCGAGTTCAGCACCTCGTATGTGCGCTTGGCTTCCTCCAGCTGCTCGCGCCCGCGCGTCACCTGGGGACAGGGGACGGAACTCGGTCAGCGATAGTAGAACACGTATACACAATCATAGCTAGGTTAAGTACCCAGGGGCAATTTAGCTAAACTCAGCTGTTGCTTAAACGAAACGTTAATGTAGCGCTTGTAATTATAAAAACGGACTGGCAACGGCTCAACTAGCACCAACGTTTCACAAATGTGTAACAGATAGTCCAACTGGCACGCTTGTGAGACATCCTGAACCGTTCGTTCCCTTTTCGATTTTTCAACGGTTCAGTTAAGTATCGGCTGAGCTTAGCTGAATTGTCGCCCTGGAGCCCTGGAATGTGAAGACGAGGAATGGCCGATGAAGCGATAACACAAGACATAGACAATAATAGCGAGCTTTTGTTACGTTTTCTTTTGCCGAGAAATAGCGGTCTATCGATTAAATTATTATAACCAGTAAGATTCCCAGTTACAATAGCTAGTTTTCCTGTGTCGCGGATCCATGAAAAAACACAAAGTACGACAGACAACCAGAATTGCTGCTTACAAGGTAGATGACTACCAACTGAAAATAGGGTCACGTAGGCTTCTAAATAAAAAAAGTACTCTGCCAAGTGTGAGAAGCGAATAGAAAAATTGCCTATGGATCCGAAAGTCCCTAAACTCGTCATCATCGGTCATTGATTACAACACTTACAACAGATATTATGAGGAAGAACTCTTCTGCCTTAGTGCCACCCTTCTCTAATCGCAGTTCGTAAATCTAACGTTAGTTTACCTTAACGTCGTCCCTTCTTTTAGCAGCATTGGCCTGTAGGTTCTGGAAGCTGTGTCGTTGGCTGTCGTAGTCCACGAGCTTGCGCCCGCGCTTTTCAATCTTTTTCTGGAATAAAACAAGTGTGCTATGAGACGTCTGTACTGTGTAGGGTTTATACGATTAGAAACTATCTGAGTTGAAGAGCCGTCTTTAAATAAACTGCTTGTCTGTTAAATTAAAATGTTATCATATGACCTGAGATAAAGGAGTACGCATGGTAGTACAACGTTTAAGATTTTGAAGGGTCACTGCAACTCTTAAGCCGGCTCCAAATTATTGCCGCGAATGCCCGCGAAAGGAGAATGCGCCGACACTTCGTTCCTAAAAGTTTTTAACAACTGTATAATAGGAATACTCCCCGGGCGTTCGCGGAAATAGTTTTGAGCCGGCTTTAAGTGTAGCACACCTATCATATTTACAACCTGGGTCTCTTCAGGACAAGATTGAATATGCACCTTATAGGCAAGCGTGCTACATGTAAGACTGCATCGTCACACTTTTTATCAGGTGAGCTGTTACGGTCAAACGTAGGCCCATGTAATCACACATTCGACGTAAAAATCAAACTATCCTGCAACAAAAGGCTATCGCAAGAAATAGCAAAGCAAAGCATTTCTCATATTTTTTGGTACAATGAAAAAACAAAGTTCTCGTATGTTCGTACTTACCCTGACTTCAGGGAACTGGTTGGTGTAAGTGTTGAGCGGTATAAGCACTTGGTCGCCGAGTTTGTGCGAGAAGTCCTGCCACAGCATCTCGAGGTTCTGAGCCTGCACGTAGAGCAGGTCGTGCCCCGACCACCCGCTCTCGTACACCTCTGTGATCGCTTCCATCAGGGTTTTTGAAGCTGTCTGTACCGCTGTAGATAAACAAAGGAAATATGGAAATGGTTCTCAAATGACGGACTGAAAGATCTCTGATTAAATGCCTGGCCTAGATCTATCAACACATGTTTACGCAATTTTTTTCACTCTGCGCAACACAATCAGTTTTACGGAATTCTGGCAATAATAATAATCACAGACTAAACTGAAGCATGAGTGATGCGTATGACCTTCGTTTGTGTGTTCTGTCATCCTGGCTTGAGTGCCAAGAGTACCCACCAACTTGGTATCAACATACATTACTGGCTACGCTAAACTATAATTGAATACACCGTTTGTCTCATCAAATGAACTAAGTCCAACGCCCGTTAGTCGCACCAGTCCAACGTACCTCGTATACATCTTATGTAGTTGTTGAACTCTTTCTGTAGCCGCGTGGCTTGCTGATGCTGCCGGTTGAAGTTCTGCAGGTGTTCCTCGAATATATCGTCGAGGGTCCGATCCACTTTGCCCAGGTTTTGGAGAAGCTGTGGACAGAGGAAAATGAACGTTAATATTTTGTTTAGTAAGTATTTTTTTACAATAAAGAGCTGGAACTAGCATATGCTGCCATTTATGACTGGATGGACAATGGAAGATACTATGCTGTTCCGACGTAACCTGATTCAAATAAACAGAATATTTACTTATGACATTACTTAAAGCTTTATCTCCGTTTAATTTTAATGTAATAAAAATTTTAAACGCATAAGAGTTTCATAATATCGGATGCGAAAGAACCTTGGCTAGAGCATGGATGCGCCCAGAAGTATCAATTTGAAGTGCAGTATTTTCAATTGCTTTGTTCCTGTGTTGTAGACCAGTTGAAATTACTCTAGTAACCTTTATATATCTATTTTGAGCCGAGTTTCTTATTACGCGCACTTGCGCCAGACGGAATGTTTGTTTCCGATTGATTTATTGATCGGGGATTCATCTTTCTTGATCCAACACTAACTGTAAATCTATAAACGAGAGCCACTGATTTTGCGCTTTATTTGTTTTTTTTCTTTGTCGTGTTTTGAACTATATTAGATACCTATACGTATTTAAATTTAGTCACTTAGTTATTATTCATATTTAAATTAAAAAATATATAATTTTTATCAAGTAGTCTTCACCATTTGATTGTACGCATAATGTTGTATGTGGGGCCCGGTGTATGGGGCGAGCCTGGCCCCATACACCGGGCTCCAGTCATGTAGCAAATGATATACAATACGCTTATATATTCACACAATGAACAAATTGGTGCGTGCTGTCGGCTGAGTTCGAAACCGCTTCTTCTGGCTTGAGAGGCGGGCCTTCTCCAACTAGGATATCAGATTTTATATCATACGTAACTTTTTCTTGTTGTTTTTAGCTTATAGGGGGTCTCATCTCTTACAGCAGTTATTTGGAAACAACTCTATTTATTTCAATTAATATCTTATTCTAGGCTTATTTTTTTATTTACTGTTAGTAATAGATCTGTCTCTTAATGAACAAGCAACGAAAGCAAAAAACTAGATCAAACTTAAGAAAGTCTACCAAAAATCCTATTCACTTCCAAGCAAGAGGGATCTGTCAATCTTGCACGGTTCCAAATGTGGAACAGCGGCCGCCTGACGTCCTTTACCAATCTTCGGGAGCCTTGACCCCGATTCTCAAACAGCACGAGTACAAGACTAAAACGCTGCTATCTAGCTACTCTAACTGTACACAGAACGTGGGCCGAATCACTGAATACATTTGCATTGAAGCTGGGGTAACGATGCAATGGCGGCGACGACTTGGCGTTTGAAGGCGATGTTTAAACGACATTGCTTTTTACACCAGTTTTTGTACTGTTAAAGGTTATACCGACAAGATTCATGGTACCTGAGTAATGGAAGGCGCAACAAGAAGTTCAATAAAAATATTGTAACAAATGCTGCAAGCATTATTATTTATTATTATATTATTATACAAGTATTATTATTTGTTCAGATTCTGTTAGCACTATTGAATACTTTGTTTATTATGTTACTTTCAAAAGTTATCTAAGTAAACATAAAAACTTTTTAAATAACTACATAATTATCTAAAAAATTGAGCTAATACATTGACGATAGCTTTTGTTTACAAGGTTTAGGATTTTTTTGTCGTTTGCGTTTTTTATCGTAAGTTTTATATGTTCGTGTGAAGTCATATCAGACTAATAGTCGTTAATAAAATTTAAGTTATTTTCATCAACAATTTTGCTTCATAGAGTAAACCACAGCTCAGCACGTAGCACGTTAACATAGCACGTGGTTAACTCTATGAACGTTTGTTTTGGCAGATAAACAATCGCTAGCCATCATGCTCGCGCATTTAAGATACAAAATACAAATTAGTACTTACATTGAGTGGAGACATAAAAAAAAAACAAATACCTATGCAATTAACCAGCATGAAATTGAAAACTTTAAATATTTTTTGTTTTGAATATAGGTACTTACCTACTTTATTGTAATTTGACACACAAATTAGAAAAAACATATTTCTTTTAAATCTTTAAAGAGTAAACACAGGTACGCGAAAGAATAACCGCTTATCTCCACAGAATCCTAATTACAATCATAAAGCTATTTCAAGACGCCTCTACAGCAAGCCGTATGAAACACGTAATTATCATAAACATAGAAGCAGCAAATTTCACAAATACCTACCTACTTCATTACAAATAGCTTATTTCCATATGACGCATTTAGAGCGATGGTGAACGGATTCAATCTACATCAGATCCATATTCATTATCGATTTCTTTTACAGCAGATAGTTATTTTATTGAAACAAAATGATTTTATGTAATTAATTGCACTAAGATAACATAATGATTTTATGTAATCTTAGTCATATTCACAGTGTGAGGTTTCAGAAGACGATGTCAAGGATTGAGCGAAAGGTAAATAGTTTATGCTTTTTCATCATTAGTAAATGTTTAATACACATACTTACTGTAAATATCTCTCTCTGTCACTATCTCTCTCTCTTTCTTTAATTTTATCTAAGTATACATAAGTATATATACCTTTTTGTAAGGACTTAGAATAATAGTTATGTAAGGGTAAGGGGCAACACAGACAGAAAAGACGTAAGACGCGGACGAGACATGACGTCCCTTTACTGTTTCATACAAAATGTATAAGAGACGCGACGCAACACATGCAGAGAAGACGAGACGCAGACGGAACGCGGACCTGGGTATTCGAAGATTTGAGATTTTCATTTCACCTTTTTTCGTCCTTGTTGCTCTCGTTTGAAAAGTCATAGGTGTGACCGAGATAAAATCTCATCTTTTATCACGCCTAGGAATAGCCCTCCTACCTTTTCCTATCTGTCGTTTTGTATGAAGGTGACATGTTCTGTCCGAACAGGGCCTAAAGAAGGCTAACCACCACTATGTGGGATATAATCCTACTAATATTATAAACGCGAAAGTTTGTAAGAATGGATGGATGGATGGATGTACCTGTTTGTTACTCTTTCACGCCAGAACGGCTGAACAGATCTGAATGAAATTTGGTACAGAGATAGATTATAGCCTAGAATAGCACATAGGATACTTTTAAACCGCGGGTGAAACCGCGGGGAGCAGCTAGTTATGTATACTTAGATAAAAATAAAGAAAGAGAGAGAGATAGTGACAGAGAGAGATATTTACAGTAAGGATGTGTATTAAACATTTACTAATGATGAAAAAGCATAAACTATTTACTCTTGAGTACTGACATATGTAATCAACAAGCTCGGACTAATGCGAATTCAGTTTAATAATGACACCTACTTTAATGTAAATACTAGCATTGAAATATCACGTCTCACCCACTCACAACAGTAAGCTGTAACAGAGAATGCGCATAGTGAAATAACTCATTATTTGTCAAGATTAGCTAAATATTTAATTTAGCGTACCTTTATCTATGACGTTAGTTTGTTCAGTGAACTCATAAACATTTTTTTAGTAATAAGCACTATAGCAAAGGAGAAAGAGAGCAACACTATAAACCATAGTGTTGCTGTCTTTCTCCTTTGTTTCGTCTTAGGTGACAGGGTATTGTAACATTTGTAACTATCGGGATTAGTTAACTAATTGAAATATGATCTGCTGAACTGCTGAAAGTAGGCCTCTCTTCTTCTATTGCTCGTCCGTCACTGATTATTCCGTTTTGTTTAACTCAAATATCATTTTCAAGCAAATATGTATTTCCAACAATTAGTCATGTTTTATTAGTAGTTAAACTCGCTCTATTTTCATTTTGAAAACGACGACGTTCAGTTAAGACACACACAGTTCAGTGGCACACACGATATGGAGGGGAAAAAACAGATAATATGTATAAGCCATTACTTTTCGTGTTACACAAACTCCCGATGATGTTAAATCCTCTAATAAAGAAGAAAAGACATATGCCGAAAAGTGATCTAATGTTAGAGAGTTAAGGCTAGAGAGATAAGGAAGACCCAACAGATCAATGTTTAAAATTTAGAGAACCGCATAAGATTCTCATACGCAACTATAAAATAGGTGGTTACGTGTACAGACGACGTTGACGAGCGGTTTGCAAACAATAAGCCTTGCAATTGTCGACCCCAAGGCCACCTCTATGACAGATTGGATTCTCTTATGAAGACGAGGTCACATCAAACATACATTATAACTTTAGCACCATGACAATACAGTTGAAATTGAAACGACACACTTTGCTGTGCATTGAAACAGGTTTGGAATACTTTGAATACTTCAATGGGCGAGCCCTACTTGATTCGAGAAAGTATAAACTTGTTTTAGTAAAGGAAGCGGTTAATAAGAAACAAGAATCCGTTAAACATACAAGAAACTTAGAAGATTTACATAAAGCAGCATGAAAATAAAAACGAGAGAAAATAAACCATTTCATACGCTTGTTTTTAATAATTAATGAACAAATGATTTTATACTCAAGGACAAAAGATCCGTTTATGAAGTACAATGCAAACGAAATCCGATGTGCTTATGAAAGCGGAGTGGTCAATTCGATTCAACATATAGATCGTAATACGCCATTATAGTGTCATCGACCGAGCCCATTGTTTACTGGAGAACGGGATGGCGACATTATAGATAGTTATAGACAGATAGTATGAAACAGGTGGCATTATGTAGAGACAACTATACAAATCACAGATCTAGGATGTAAAAGATCGACAGTGACAATCCGATAGTGATACAAAAAAACATTTGCGCATGCGTGAGTAAATTAGTGTTGTGAAAAGTACTTTTTAATTTATCGATTGACCAAAAATGGTCCTCCGGGTGCTTGTCGATAAATATAATCTTTCGCATACCAATTGAGTTGTTTTTTGTTCCAAGTAATACCGCTGCTGAACTAAAATGAATATTAATCACTAAACGGGTGTTAAGCTAGGCGGAAGAGTTAGATATCAGTGTCACCATGTATCTAAATTAATATAAGAAAAGTAAATAATAAGATCAACATAATACTATCCTAGTAATTCGCTTCGAATTGTGACCCTTGACCTCGTATACGGATTAGGATAAGTAATAATACTTATATCATTGGTTTTGTACATTTATTTATAATTTACATGTATATTATTTAATTTAATTAAATATAATTAAATTAGACTTGGATGTAAGACACCCAAAATGTGTAAATTGAATTAAAAATGATGATCAGAAATTGAAGGTACATACTAAAATGTTTTACGCCTCATCATTCAGTACAAACTCGGAAGAATGTCAATTTACTTTTGATGGCATTGATTCAAAAATGTATGCTTTGTTTATGTATTGCACCCATCGCCTACCTAATGAACTTTGATAAAAACTATCGATAATAATGACGTCATCTTTTTATCCATCTCTAGTGAAAATCGAGCGTAAACTAACTAATATTTTAATGCTGAATTTCATCACCAATTCTGCTTTCATCTAGGAAATATAGATGTTACGAAGAAACGACAACAACATACCGCTGGTAAATCGGTTTTTGGAACCAATTTATGTTATGTTTTAGACAAAATTTAGACAAAAACATCACAATGGAATTTTCATATTTACCCATGAAACGACAAATTTTGTGGGTTACATCTTGGATTCACATCACAATTGCTAAACTCACAAGATGACATAACTGCATTTAGTTACAATTGCTCTCTTTTGAGTCTATTTATAATTATTTTAGTAAAAATATAAATCATAGGAATTTTCGCGTGTTCCCAGGTGGCGCGCTGTCATTAATGACAAAAGAAAAATTGACTAAAATTTTATTTGTAGGCGACCTCTTTCTCTCTTGTGGAGTTTACATTTCGATGGAGACTTCTCTGTCCCACGCTTCGTTGGTCTTTTGCGAAGCAAAAAAAATCTTAGGTCTGTGATACAAATAGATACGTATACATATATCAGTGGTAGTAGTTTGAAAGCGGAACATAACATGGCTGACCATGAAGTTAATAACAGGGAAGATAGGAAAGCTAAATCAAACAAAGTATCCAAATTAATGGGTTTACTTTGTAAATGGATAATAAAAGCATGAAAGATACAATAGTAGCAACAATCGCAGAACAATACCTACATACACATTACAGAAACAATAATAACTAAGTAAATAACAAATTGACTGAAGTAAGAGGTCAATGAGCTCGACACATAGTAATCTTTCGTAAGTTTTATAACTTTATTAAGTGATAAAATATTAATGACTCAAGTTTTTATCGCCCGCTACTCCACATGACACTATTCGATAATTAAAAGATAACAAATAATTATAGATGAAATATAACAATACAAAACAGGTTGATATGAAATCCGTTGAAGTCAGGCTAAAAATAGCACACTATTAAGAAACCAATTCCAATTATAATGATCAGAAATCTTCATTCTTTCATCAATAAGGAAGCTTCAATTAAGTGTACCTGGCTCCGCGGTACGGTAATGTTCGTCCGTCCGTCCATCGTCATATCCGTTCTCGCTTCCTTTCGATTTCAATTGTCTTTGACCGCGGCCTTTAATTACTACCATTGTTTGGTTGATTCTTGCACTTTTCACATGTTATGCAAGTTATTAGTTCTTTGTTTGATCAGCTGTTTCTACTGTTCGGTTGTTTGGCTCTATCTTGATTGCGATTAATTTGTACAACAACTAGATTGGCATTGGTTTTGTTATCAGTTGGTGCATCTTTCGCATTTTATCCAAGATTATTTTCAAGATAAATATTCTAAATTTTATCATTAATTATGTTTTTACATTTGTTTAGTTCGATTAGACACAGTCTGTCCAAAATCTAAATCATTGTCGCAATCCGTCCAAGACGCGAATGGTCCAATACGCAATCCGTCCAACACGCAAACTGTCCAAAAACTTTTTTATTTTCGCCAAATAAAATCTATATTAGACCGACAAAAAAAGTTTGAATTTGGGCGGATTGCGTGTTGCACGTACTGCGTCTTAACGGTTTTGTTGTTTTCCATCTAATGTAATGATTATAAAATGTACACATAACATAAACTTTTACACGTAATTACGGCACCTGTTAATAAATCGTAGAAAGTTCCTGGGTATCGCCTTATTTTCTACCTTAGCTGCTAAGGCTTAGTAAAACCTATTTACAACTTGTTTACGGAATGCTAATGGTCGTTTTTCAGTTATACTCGTAGCTACTACTAATTTTATCAAGAGCTTATTGTGAACCTTTATAATCTTTATAACTATCGTCCGGCAAAACACCTTGCGAAAATGGAAATCGGACATTCGCCATTTAGTTAGTATCTATAAATTACTTAATGACTTGCAGGGGCTAATTTTCTCAACTTTATAAGAGTATTAAAACTTATCCTGTCCAAGTCCAAGAGTTTACAAAGTTATATCACAGAATAATGAAGAATTCTATTTCGTATAATTATGGAATTTCGTTCAAGGATAAATAATAAATATTTGTTACGCTAACGATGAGTGCTACAGCATTTTCAGACAATTCTTAAAATCGCGACTGAGAACAGCGTTATCTATTTTAAAGTAAATAAAATCTGTCCTTTTTTTAATAAATGTGAATCTTCATACTACAAACAGCATAAAACTGATGGAAGGTTTGATGAAAAAAACATTGACAACTATGGTCCTAGAGCCTCATTTTATTACATGTCTCAAAGTAAGGATCCACCAACTTTTTAGACTGCCTTGTAAATGGTCATAAATTTAGTGTAAGAGCCATAATTTATTAGATACAACCGCCGTGAAAGGATACAGCCGACTCGGACGACTCGTTGAATATGTATAAAACAACCCGTTGGCATTCCCCGATCAACGCTGCAGTACATGTGTTTTTATCTAAAAATAGCTGTCCGATAACTGTTCAGATTATTTTGTTAGCAATATTTATTATTGTTTTTATGTTTTTACAGGCGGCGTTTCTCGATTTTTCATCATAACGGCAGTATAAAACATCATCGTATCAAAACATTAACCTAGGTACGTACTAGGTAGGTACTAGAACGATCATAAGATCATCACTGGCTTTAACATTAACGCCATGTCCTCGTATATTATTTTCGAAACATTGTAGTCATTTTTTAATTTTTTAAAATCTTTATTTAAACATAACTAAATAACATTTAATTTTTGTAGTGTACATAAGTTTTCCTACAAAACTAAAACAGTAAAATTATCAATTGTTTTTCTCAAATCTACGTAGTTCGAATATAAAACATGCTGTCTGGGTATTATATATTTAACAATTCTTTTGTTATTTACGTACAGTAATAAAGTATTTACAATTTTTGCAAGCTTTAGTGTAGCATTACAATTCAAGAAAAATATTATAAATAAAATATTATTTTGCCAATAAAGGCGGTAGTCGCCGAAAACAAACCGCCGCTGCGTGGTTTCGCAGTAGCAGCAGGAACAGCGCAGTACAGAGTTCGTCCGTCGTGTACAGTGCTGCGTGCAAGCGCGCGCCTCCACTACCCGATGACGCGCGCGCCATACCGCTCCTCATATCGACAGATAATACGGGCGAGTATGGCGCGCACGACAGCGAGCAAAAGAAGCGCGCTCTTGCGCGGGCAGCTATACCTATTCATCGTCTAAGAATAAGTGATGTGGTAGTAGTTAGTAGTAGTAGAAACATTGTAGTAAATGGTTTTTTAATTGATATTATATTATGTCGATAATAAAATCTAGTAAGGCGGAAATATTCCAAGAACTTTAATTTACGAACTCTGCTTGAATCACAGTTACTCTGCAGTCGTTTAAAATTTATACAATCTAAGTAAATTGGTTTAAACTAGGTCGGTATTCATATTAAATTATAAGAACTTAAAACATGAATCAAGTTGAAAAATTGCAGTTACTAATACTTACTATAAGGCAATGAATGAATTCTTTAGTTTTCATAACATGACATTTTTTATGATAGAAGATAAATAACATACATAATCAATACATTACAAAACCAACATATTATATATATACCAATATTCGCAATTTACAACAAGCCAACTTAGGTTACAGGTAACATTAATCAAAATTTGAAAAGTTGAAAATCTAACTCCAGTTCTAAGCAAAACGATTTAGACGCGAAGGTTGCCTGTCGACAATGCCACGGT
This sequence comes from Peribatodes rhomboidaria, assembly GCA_911728515.1. NCBI lineage: Eukaryota > Metazoa > Arthropoda > Insecta > Lepidoptera > Geometridae > Peribatodes > Peribatodes rhomboidaria. The sequence continues at coordinate 14,866,265 of OU452175.1, forward strand.
CCAAGCAACGACGTAATTGGTGTTCCTTAGTTGACAACTGACTACAATCATGCAATAAAAACTGATCTTACGAGAGAAATAAGCTGACATCTTGTTGCTAGCATAAAAATAAACTGAAATTTTTGACTAGGACGCTACAACTCTTTAGAGCAAAAAGAAAATACACGGATATCCCGAGCGTTAATAATAAGTATTTTATGCATAGCATACGTAAAAACTCAAGTAAATGATGACTCTACGAGTGTGTTCATAGAATATAAATGTATTTTACTAGTAGTAAATTATATAAATTGCATAAACACGACAAGAATCTTACTCGATTATCATGCAAAATATAACATGCAAGAAATGCCAATATTTAAAGGTATGTATGGGCGCCTCTTTAATATCTACCTAGTACAATAAGAACCAAAACATATAATAATGTAGATGAATTGCAGAGTATAATGAAACGTGACTACTTACCAGTTAGGTTTCAAAACAAGGGCTGGGATATTTCTAGATCTCAGGATGCAGGTACCGCAAATGCGAGCGGATACTAATGTTGCAATACGGTCGAACAAATGAGTGTCGACCGACAATATTGAAATGTAATGATGATTAGTCCATCATCGTTGACCTAGTAACATAGACATGTTTTTTATGTAGCATTCACCAGATTGCGTCTATTTACGCCGGTTAACTAAGCCAATATGGGAGGATTCGGCAAGATGGGGCAGTGAAACAAAACGAGCTAAAATAGATACGAACCTTTTAAAAATAATAAAAATCGTCGAATCCAGACCGAAATATTAGAATTTGAAAAAATGGACTACCTACGAAACTAATCTGTTTCTATAATATATGTTTAGGAGGACTTACAGATTAAGAAAGATCTTGTTTTCTATTTAGTAACAATTTAAGGAATTGCAGTAATGAATAAACTTAAAAGGGTAACAGACAGAAACATAGTCATGGAACAAGTTACAACTAATAAATGAATAATAGTTGGAGTGAGACGTTGTTAAGCTTTGCAATAAATAATCAATATAAAAGAGAATACTCTTTTTTATGTATTTAATATCATAAAACACGATGAGAGGTATAAAACAGTATTGATAACTATTATGTAGAATTCATTTTTCGTATTCATGCAATTTGTGATGCACAATTCTGTTAACATAAAAAATACACTAGTTTTACTACCTTTTCTCAATGTAGGTACGTGTAAAAACAACTTCAAAGGTGAAAGAGGCAATTAAGTTCAAAGTTTGCAATACTTCTTTGCGCTAATACTAACAGAAACAGATGATGATGATAAATAACAGTAAGTAGTGAAAACCATTCCGACTATCCTTTAAAAACTAGTCAAATCTAACTTTCTCGGGCTCGTAGAAAGCTTTGGAGACTGCGTATCTGTTTACCTAAAAGGTTTGTCATGTTAGAATCGTCACGTTTCAAGCAGCATTTCGAGGCATGTTTTGTGAGAGTACGGTCTACTGGTACGGATGGTCGTCCATTGTCGGTCGCACAATGTGACTATCAATCAAGTGTCCGTTCAAAGATCCTTGCTTCAATTCGCCATTCAAAGATGGTTTTTGCATCGTTCTGTTAACATTGTGTTAGGTCGTTCCGAGACGTTACGAGTACATAGCCACTTGTGCGTTTATTGGCTCTAAGTCTAATAATAACATACCCTAACTAAACTAAAAATAACGATGACAGCAGGTCAGCTGGTACACTTTAAGCATTGCAAAACGCTTCTTTTGGTACAAACACAAAGATAGTGTTGCTTCTATTTTCATTCACTTTTAAGATTTCACTTACAGAGCTCAATTTACGTTAAAATCAATTAACTGTATTGACTGTTCGTCACTAAAGTGTGTACCATTACGTCTTATTTACTACAGAATTGGTAGAGTGGTTTTCCGTAGTGTAAAGGTGAATAAATTTGCTAAGAATATATATCTTCTACAGATATAAAAACTTGATTGGCAGCGATTATTTTACCTTAATCTTTACATAGGAGATTCTATGACATCATCGCCAGTTGCCAGTACAACATAAACATTACGTATCCATGCAAACAAGTATGGTGCACTCTTTATGCCTATTAGTTATACAGCTCTGCTATGCAATTCAAAGGTTTAACAATGGATTGAACTGATGTTGTATTGATGGTTCCATAATTAATGTATTTGTAACAACAGGCTCGGCCACTGTCGTAACTAGGACCAAATATAATCCGGCGAAGTGTGAATGCTGTGACACACCTCTGCCAGCCAACTTCTTCGGGGAAAAGACGTGATGTTATAAGTAATGTTATGTTAACATTTCATCGTCATTATCTATTTTTTATCCACTTGTGTATTGTTTACAAGTTTCTATTTGAAGAGCCAGTCAAGGCAACTCTTGCCAGTGCCAGTGTCATCTACTGCTTACTTCAAATCCATCCATACTACTATTTTAACATCGAAAGTAACTCTATCTGTTTGTAGGCTTTTCACGGCTAAACGGCTGAACGGGTCTTGACGAAAACTGATAATAAGGTACGGTACAGTTTATCACGAGGAAGGTTTTGAATAAACGGTAACGAAGTCGCGGGTAACACTAGTACACTATACATACACTAATAATTTCAACATCATCCACATAAGAGTTCAGTGAAAAGTTTTAAAAGACAACGGAATATTCGAACATTTGGCAAAGTTCCGAGTCGGACAGTCTGAATGCGAATTACGCTTTTAGCTTACTGTCAAGTACCGGACCGATATTTAGATCATGGAGCAAACATTAAACTTTTGTCCAAACATAATAAGACGATCGTTAAGACGAATTTAATTATTTGATGGTTAAGTAGTAGAAGGCTCGCCCCTCAAGTCAGAAGGAGCGGGTTCGATCCCAGCCGAAAACACACACCAATTTGGTCAGTTGTACCAATTGTCCCAAATGTTCACCCCAAATGTTGTGGCTTGCCCCCTGTCATATTTGGGACTCGATTTCGTCCAGAGAAGTTCGGGTGTTATAATTCACCTCTGCCAGCCTCTTCAGAGAAAGGTGTGACAATATGTTATGTTATTTTTATAATAAACAAAAATGTTAATAATCAATAAGAGAACAGAAAATATACGTGCACTGAGATCTTGATTCGAAGCAGAAATTTTTCAACCGACAAAGATACTTTTAAAGAGAAATATCGAAGGCACAAATACACCAAACTCAACATCTCTGCAAACAGCGTCATTAGATAGGAAGCATGCAATAGACAAAGTTCACAATTGTTTACACATTCGCAGTGCCGTACACAAAAATATACGCGTGTGTCATCTAAGCAGGTCTAGTGGCTGTAACTATACTGTACAATATTATATCTGTAGATAGTATTTTACGACGGTGATGTACTAGTTTCCGTTTTCCACGTGCGCGTGTATTAAAGTGCATCATACGTTGGTGCACCAAGCAGTCGACCTTGCAGTCGCTATGGATGTGTTAATTAGGCTCATTCAAACAGACTGGCTCTACACGGCATTCTAATGGTTCAGTATCCTTAGAGAATTTGAATGGAAGTCACACAAATGTAAAGTTGATAATGACAAAGTTGATACATGGTTTGGATAGAAACGAAATCGTCTTGTTGTAATAAGATTGTAACGAAAATTGGTAATAAGCTAAGTAAAAATGTACAAACTTAAAATAACTAAATAGGTATTTTTTTTCTGAATGTTTTCGCATTAATAAAATTAACCGCTTCCTAAGAACGAGTGTTTAAATTAGTATATCCGTCTTCCAGTAAACATAAACATACAAAACTATACCAACAAACAGATAGGTCGAACGGTCATCGAGGTGCATTCACAAGGACGGCTGGTAAGAGGCCCACCGCGCACCGCTCTAGAGTTCACAGCACGTTTATCTATCTAATTGAATATTCGTGGTTTCTATGACTATAATAAGCTGAGAATATCGAATCAGATAGTCAGATTTTGTAATAGGCTTGTTTAGAACTTTAGAATCATTGGTTTCCGTTAGTTGTTGTTTAGTAGCGCTGACGTAGCGAGTGCTCGCTACGTCAGCGCTATGCTTTTTATTCATGATTATAATATGGTTGTTTTGGATGTAGAATACCAGCTGTAATAATAAGTATGAAGCGTAAGAAACAACCACTTGAATACGGAAGCATTGTAGGGAGACTGATCGTATGAAAACTCTGCGTGCTGGCTGTAATGAAATTCAAAAATGATGGGATGAACGGGTGCCAGGAAACGGCTGGTAGACAGAGGAACCTCTGTTGGTGGGATGAAACTTTGTGGTATGGATAAAAATGAAACGATTTGATGATTCGCAAAACACGAATCGGCGTGACTAGATTTGTTTAACTAACTTCTGTTTTATATGTAGTTAGAACAAGCAAGTTAGTCATACAAGTTCTGTTGTGGACATGTAAGAAAATATAAGTACCTAATTTAAATTACGAACACAAAATAGCAAAAACTACAATAGGTATGAAGATATGGAAAATAACTTCAGACGACAATAGTGTAGTCATTGATAAAAACGTTTACTTCTACAACTTTAATGTGGACTAAAATGTGATCATTTTAACTTGAGAACAATACTACATTTTATTGTATAGTTTTTAAATAAAGTAAAAATTTCGTAGAATGTAGATAATTTATGTATCTGTACGGAACATTTTGTTTTAATTGTAAACCTGCTTTTCGCTGATAGAATGTACAAGTTGGAATAAGACATAATAGCGAAGCGAAAATTGCCAACCTAGTATGTATAGAAAGGCCTAACCACTTATATGAATGTATATGAAATAGTGCTGCATAACACATTATTATGTATAACGATGTTGAGTTTTTAGGTGATTATTTAGATTAAATTTCGCTAGCATGCTGTTTGCTGGTTTTAATTTATTATTCAGATAATCAGTTGTGTGAAATATAATTATTAAACCTGTTTTAACAGTGTATGTTTACTTAATAAGCTATAATTTTATGACACGTCACTTCAACTCACGAAATATTATCTATCCAATGTCAAGTTCGATAAGTTTTCGAAATATTTGTCCTCGTACATTAATCAGAAAGTCATTAATACCAACATTAATAAAATATCTGATTTTATTTGCATTTATTTCTATATCGTTGACCTCAAATGGAAACCACAAACATATCATAAGGCGTTGGTTATAAATAGTTAAGATAAAATAGTTGCTTGGTGTAGCTGTCATTTTGTTGCATCATATAAAAAATCAAAGCAAAACTTCGTTTGTAGTTATAATGCGAAAGTTTATGAATAGGTATGTGTGTCGTATGTTTTTATACATTATAACGGCTGAAAGCATTTGGATGACATTTAAACTTATAGGAGATGAATACAATTCTGGAGAATTTTACAGTTCAAATACGATATCAAGTAGAAGCTCAGAGAGCAGCTAGCACTTGTTAGATAAAAGAAAATCGGGCGTGGAATAAAAATAGAAGGGTTATTAAGAATTCAAAACATAATCGAGAAAACACATGAAGCAGAGCTGTCAATTTTGACTTTTTTTTTACTTATAAAGATGTAATGTAAGAAAACTAGAAATAACAAACATGTCATAAAACAAGGTACCTACGTAGACTTCAAAGAATGACGGATGCAATGAACTAAAACAGGTGTGCCAGAGTAGTAGAGCAAGCTCTTTAACCTACAAAGATACAAATTCTCAGAAACGCGAGCAAAAACAACGCATTAGTAAAACATTAACGTAAATAGTATTGTCTAGCATGCAATCTTGGAGCTGATTTCACTGATTAAAAACTCGGGTGCAAGATGCAATTAACTATTTCCTTAAAACACGTTAAACAATTAACATGAATATGCAACATCGCAAGAAACAAAACTAAGACATTCAATGCAATAGTTTCAAAACGAAATACGCGGATGCAGAAGCGTTGCAATAGTCGGCTTGAAATTTCAAGCAATACTTCACGGTAATGTTTATTTGATAACGTTTGAAATTTAGTAGAACGCCGTAGTACGAGTAGCTTGAGAACTTATGGATTTGAACGAAGCATGTGTAGTATTGATGTCGAAAGTGATAGCTGTCATAGTTTGTTGACCCAGTGGCATACAATAAATTGATGATGTGGTCCGAAGATCAATAAAGAATACCTCTGGAATGCCAGGCAGAGAAATGTAAGGCTAAGTTAAGTTTTTCTGAAGTTTTTGTGACTGTTTTTCTGCAGTGAGAATAATTGAGATAAATGATTCATGTGTTATGTGTGAATGAAGATAGGTTACTGTGTTTAAAGTAACCGCACGCATTTGAAATATAGGGCTACCTACGTAATAACACAATAGACACAATGTATTCGAATTGCCAAAAGAACTGTAAACCACAACAGACTGGCACATAATACACCGGTACACTGATACCAGTAATTGTACATTGTATTGTAACTGAAACCAGAATTGTGTTTAGCATAATGCCTCAATACTCCGCTCCGATTGACATTTCGAAATGGAACCCTTTATTTGAAGACCTGTTAAACGATTCAAGTGTAACATGTGAACCGTTTGAAGGAGCCATTCAAGTGTATGTAACGACGCATTTACTACATTAATAGTACTATTAATATTAAAACATGATTTCACGGACGAAATAAATCAAATAATCGCGGTTGAACATTTTAATCAGATAAGAGTGACGTGGGACCAATTAACATAATAAGAGCCTAAACGCGATAATTTTAACATACACTAACAACAAGTAAAAGTGATCCATCACTGGGGATAGAAAAAGTTTTAACAACAATATATGTTATTCGAAGACACGGGAAGATTCAGTGAAACCGCCGCTCAAATACAATAGACGACGTAAACTTGACACACTGAATAAATTAAACATTAAACTTCGTATAATTGAGCTCGTCGGCGAAGTTAAAATAATCCCATCGGTATACTCACATTATACTTAAACAAATTGAGTACGACAAGCGAAAATAGAAAGCAATGGACGGAAGACGCGAGATGTGTGTCGCGCGCGACTCCGGCGCAGGTGGACAGAGGAGAGGGGCGCGCGAGATAAAGACGGAAGATCACACGGAACTAATTTTACGCAAAAAGAAAAGGGACAGGGCACTGCACCTAGTTTAACTACTTCCACACATAGCAACATCTGGCTTTCGAAGAAACTAGAGAAAAGTATTGATGGCTCCGGTCATTAGGAACTCGATAAGATTGACGTTCAAATAAAAAACGACGTGAAATGAGAGCGTTTTTAATTTGAAAAGACCTCTAGGCGGCAAGGATAAAAACAAATAACAGGTCACGACTCAGCAAACAACGACAAGTCGAATACAAAATGGAGCTAATATGTTCGGAATGAACGGCAAATATTTTGGCAGCTGGCACCGATAGTTGACTCGACAATAGTTGATTTAATTGTACGGGTATGGTGCGAGTTATTTTACATGGGTTGTAGTTTCGTCACTTGGGCGTGGGATCACGGCTTGCCTCAGTGACATTTGGCTGGTGGAGGCCACGCGAGGCAAAGGCTGCGGTCCCGGGATGCCTCGGAGCCTCAAGTTATAGACGCGCCGGTGTCGACGTTCACTAGCCGCATTCCAACGGTGTACAACTCGGTTGCGAAAACCGAAACTATTTACGTGAAACAGGTAGTGAGGACCTAAGTACCTAGGGACAATCTTAGGAATGTTGCAGTGGTTGGACATGTTGCTATGACTTTAAGTCTAAAATTCTGCCTTTCGTAGTCTATGGCGTTAGAATAGATGAAAGACTTATTACGTTTATCTACAAAGTCAGAATTATTAAAACAGAAACAGTTGACTTTTTGTAACATATTTCTGTTCTGTACATGTGGCCTAAAAGTTAGTAAAATTTTAACATGTGATGTTTTAAAATAGTAATAAATCTTCGAATACAGAAATAACAATCGTAGAATTTAGTCTTGACCCCATTTTAGAGACTGAGTAATATTTGTCTACTAACACTGCAGTGCAGATGAGAAATGTGGATATAGAAATGCTCCGCAACGGAGTCGCTTGTCTTAACCTTGAATATTTTTAGAAAAAAAAATTGAGTCACCAGGCTTTGAATATAGATCACAAATATAAGACTAGATACGAAAAGTTAAAGATTCTCAAAAAAAAAAATTAGTAATTACGACACGGACAGTTCTTAGCCCAATTATTCAGGTACCGTAGCGACCTTGTTTTCGTTTTCATTCGCCATCGTGTACGATGTACGGGGCCGCTCGCGACGCTCGTTGAAAAGCATTAAACTACTCAAATGACATAAGCACTCATAAAATATTACACTCAAATAACACTGAATCACTTTAGATCCGATTAGGGCAGATTAAATATTCAGCAACACCAAAACGGACGACCTATGACTACACAGGATTAAATTAAACATGATATGGAATGAAAACACGGCTTTACAATCCGACCTCATTTTTATGCTTAATACATTTCTAATGAAGACACCATTCATATTTTTAATCAAACCAATGAAATAACTAAAGTGGAACGCAGTGCCGAGAGAAATATAAGCTACCCAAGCGTTGGAAGATAAACCGGCGTAGCAATATAATAAAGTCTGTGAAACAGTCAGTCTCCAGCAAAATTTTTCGAAAGTCAAAGTAAAGCGATGGCACGGGTCATAGAGTATTTTGCTTGAAGACGAAGCGTATAAAACTTAATTGAGCTTGTAATTTATTAAAAAGCCGTAGACATCGAGACTGGATTCCAGAGAGACGATCGCGTAGAATGTATTGGAAAACGCATTATGTATGGAAGTGTAGACATAAATGGTTTACTTCGAAACTTGTTCGGCTAACGTCGCACTGACTTTGAGCATAGACAGGTTCTAAAAGTACATTTTGTTGGAACACGATAGCCAATATCAATAAACTCGTTTATCTCGAGAGAAGATAGCCCTCCTTTAATGGGTGGCTGGCCATTAGAAAGGTACGCATATTGAATTAAGTGCACGGTTTTATCATACAAGCAAGGAGCATAAACAATGATGCTATCGATCGAAGATTCCTGTGTGGAAACTTTTAAAACCTGTTCAAGTGTTTACTCTGGAGACATAAAGAAACAACATTTTAGCCATTGCTTCTACATTTTTACAATAAGTATACTAGTGGCGCTGTAGACCTCGCGGCCGACGTCTGTCCTTCTTTGGCGGAGATAAGATTGCTTTTGGTTTTATTTTTTCGAAAAAAAAAAAAAAAAAAAATCTTTTCCATTATTGAAAATTTTTAAGAAATACTCAACAAAAAATGTATATAGTAATCGAACTTATTTCAAGCAAATCGGTTAAGAAATGCGGTCTCTAGAGGAATACAGAGATCCGAACAGAGATTTGGACAGAGATCCAGACAGAATTCGGGACATACGAAAGCATTTTTGTCGAAGCTGAAGCATAGACGCTTCGCTCGCTGACGCTCGCTCGGACGATTTTATTGTAATGAATAAAGTTGCCAAAACTTAACACAACGCCATCCAAATAGAGCCCGATAGCATATTTATGGTGCAAGCATTTGCATGACAAGAGCCAAATCGTAATTCAATGACGCATAACGCTCGGGTTACATTTGTTGCGCACGCCTAAAAGTATTACAAAGATTTATAGTTGCGTATCACGACAATAGAAGCACGTGGACTAGATCATCACGCGCTGGATGCAATAGTGAATACATTAGATAATATAAAAAGTAGGCCACACGGGAATTCTGAGGAAAAGAAACCACGTTCTTGGTTAACGATAGAACGGCGCCTATAATGAATGACATGTGCCAAATAGAAGTTCGCGAGCCATCGGACATGGTATCCAGTGTACCAGACGGGAATAGTCACTCGACGACCTGGCCTGGCGGCCGTCCATGCTCCGGAACGCTCATAAGCAACCTAACTCAATAAACACCTTAATCTAATCTTCAGCCTTACACTTTCGTATTTAGGTCCGTTTTCCTATGCGCGCATACGGCAGATAAGACGGAACGGCGATCGCGAGACGGATATAAGCTGCGTCTGCGCCGGTCCTTACGCAATTTTAGTTGACGATGAACTCAATACGTCACCGCGCCGCTTCCGGATGACAAACGAGCGAATCGTATGACCCTATTGTTGTAAATCAAGAACCACATGGCAAGTAGGAGGCGACCTTGCTGAGATAAATGGTCCAGTTTAAAATTAGACAGAGCCATTAGATGGACTCCATTAGGCTGATGTATGACGTGTTTTGACGGCACTTGAGCTTCAATGTGAGATTAAAGAAACCGTAAGTTCAATGCTACTTGCTCTTCGGATATGGGCGAATAAACATTTAACGGAAAACGTTGATATAAAAATTGCAAATGAAATTCAGGCCGAGCGGATGGTATATTTTATTTATATTAAATACGTTTTAAGACATAAACACGACATGTATATTATACAAGTTCCGGTGACTTACGAGTATTTCTCGCGGTGAGATGTAATAATATAAGAATATGTCAGCGACCAATGGTCAATGGTATTTTAGTTTACCTCCTATGTAGTTCAAACTGTATCTAAAAAGCAACAACAGTATGCTGTCAGCTCGAAACAGGTTTCGTAACATATTAGCACACGTCGGCTAACCAATGGTCGCTACCATGTCCTTTTTAGTTAGTAGCTCTATCGTGATCTCTCTATTAGGAAGTGAGGACGTAAGAGCCACTAGTTTCAAGCATTTGGCAACATTTAAGTATTTAGGTATGTCAAAAACTTGCAACACTTTCGATGTTAAAGTGTACATTCACGAATTCAATGATAGAGCTGAATATAGGTGGCTAACTAGACATAACAAGGAGAGTTGAAAGAATTACAGAAATACGGACTATCTTGAGAAGTTGTCATGTTTATCAAATAAACAAGTTATCAATTCTAATATTAAACTGTATAATTTAAGTAAGTAAACGGGAAATAAACAATAAACACGATGAGACTTACTTCAATATTTATTCGCTAAATCGTTCTTTGGATTCGATATAAAAAGGATAGCGATGATTCAATAGATCTAAAGGCAAGTCACGTTGGCCAATGCTCGCGCCTTGATCTTGACGCGGTAATGACCATAAATGCACATACCAAGGTCTGGATCATAACATTGCCATTTTAAGTTCGCGACGCGTTTTGCAAAATCCGCGTGGGTATTCAATTGAGGACGTTCACCCGCGGACCCTGAGTCAATAAGAACGTCGATTTTGGAGCCAATCCAAAAACAGTAACTTGCCACGAGGCTGCTGTTACGCCAACGGTTCATGGAATAACAAACTATAATTATTTTCATACGAGAAAAATATGAGGAATTGTCGTGACTGACTTTCGAGACAGACTAAGATTTGAATAGAGTCTGTGCATACATACGAAGGCCAAATCAGTTACGTCAAAGCACAGTTTGAATAAATTAAACGCAGGAAACGTAAATCATTGCGATAAACTGTCTTTGTAAATAACTTTGCGGCAAGAAACAGTTGCACGTACCGCCGCTAACATTCCACGTTTTACCTAATAAGATATCGTATATAAAACTAATAATGCAAGTCGGGTATGCAGCGTTGAACAAAAAAGAACAATGGTGACTGTAAAACCAATACTTTCCGAACAAAGGCTAATGTTTCGTGATAGCATTGAACACAAAAATGAAAACAGTAGAGCAGAGCATACGATAGTAGTAGATAGCGTTATCTGTAAAGCAATGTGCAAAACAGAACATAAATGGTGTACGTTTCGTGGTCATGCATTTACAATTTACATAGATTGTAGAATTCGTAGATAATTTTATAATAGGAATTTATGATCGGCTTTAAAAATTGATAGACTGATAAAATATTGAACTAACGCGTCTCGAACTTTAACATGCTGTAAAAATAAATATGAAGAGAAAAGTCATGTTGCATTTGTGTTTAACATCAGAAGCGATACCGGCCAAGCGCAAGCCTAATACTGAATCCTAACTAATATACGCGATAAAGCGATGATAGTCTAGTTATAGAAGGCCCGTCTCTCAAGCCAGAGGGAGCGGGTTCAAACCCAGCCAACGGCATGCACCAATTTGTTTATTGTGTGAACATATATCACATTTTTAGATTGAATATCGTCCGGCGAGGTGTGGGTGTTGTATTACGCCTCTCTCAGCCCCTTAGGAGGAAAGGCGTGACGATATGTTATGTAACTATTATTAGATTAAATGCATTTGTTCGTTTGTTTGTTACGCTTTCACTACTCAACCGATTGTCATGAAATTTTGTAAACACGTTGTCTGGAGTACAGAAAAGGACATAGAGTACTTTTATCTCGACAAAATTAACGGTACCTGTAGGACCGCGGGTGAAACCGCGGCGCACAGCTAATGAAAAATTCAATTAATTAATATTTTGAACATTTTTGCAGACACTGGCGCCTGACCCCAAAATAAGCAAAGCTTGTACTATGGCTGCCAGATATATAAATTTATACACTACTTAATATTGTAGTTAAATAGATTTGATTTTTAAAATTCAATAGATTGTAAAGTCACTGATAGGTATTTACTACTTACTGATTCTTGACATTTGATAAATTATAATACAAATATGAATCACATCATATTCTCTGAGTCTGACGGTTTATCTCCGCACCCCAGTATAACGCAGTACCGTATCAAGTAATCATTAAATGATGTATTAAAAATATGTCGTTATTTTAATGAGCTGAATTTAAGACATAACAACCTTGCCATGGAAAAGAACGCCGCATCATTGAGGTGTCATGTTTTATCTGATAACGTGACAAGGAAAAACGTACGCAGATGTACAAACAGCTCACGTCAATCTAGTAAACACAAAAGAAATACAAGAATATAGTTTTGAGACTATCCAGTCATAATACTCAACATTGTACAGTTATAATTACTGATAATACCTAATGGTTTCTTACTGATAGTTACTCACATATTAAATCGGTAAATAAGTGGCATATTTGAATCGTTGGAGACGTACCTGAAATTAAAGAGATAATAATGATTAACTTTACACGTTTTACAGCAATGAAGCTTAATGACAGAGTTCCAGGACACAAAATCGTACAACATCATGCAAGTGGACATTCTACAATGATTGATGTCAACTGTAGCACCTACTTTCCCCGTCCCAAAATAATGCAAAATAACTGCAAAATCTCCTAAAGGTCATAAGAAAAATTCGTAAACCACTTGTAGGTGCAGTTGATTTAAACTTGACCGCAGGTTACCCGAGGTGGTCGGTTCGGTACGTGAGGCCCCTGAGGCCGGGCCCAAGTAGAAAGTGGTGCCGGTGCCGCGAGACAGACGCAAGAAAGTGCGTCAGCGCAAAAACACCGGACCACCGTACACCGGTTCGGAATGCTCCGATCTTGCGTCGTGTGAACGTCGGACTTTTTGCACCTTTTAACCATCGCTTTTGAGAGACGATAAAATAAATCTTCCTTATGATATGTTTATACTTCTGATTAGCTTTCTTTGACGAGACGATGACACTGTGTGGGAAATGGCTTCAATTACTGCAACTGTGGCATCCATAAACTCAATAGCGGATTCTTTGAATTCAAGAATCTTGACGAGCGTGCATACTTCCATGCTCGATAGATCATGAACATTGTAGTTGTACTAATCAACAAAAAGTAGTGAGTGAGCTGAAGCTAACTTGATTATGTGTGACACCTTGTGTGACCTGGCTGCCCTACATTCCGTGTACGGTAGGGTTATGGTTAGCAGGAAAGGAAAATTACATGTATTACGAGTATTATTAATTAAATTATCTAATTTCTCTAAATTATATAGTAGAACGATTCTAAAGCAGTTGCAAGTGATATAAATTACACAACATAATGTAATGTAGTAACTCCAGATCACGCATGTTTCACATAACCGAAATAAAACCTTTATGATGGCAACAGGCTCGATCTGAATCGATCGTGCCGAGCGTGACCGAATAACTAAAATTTTTAATAATAGCCCTGAACGGGCCGTCTATTGCTGTATCGACACGAAAGTGTACAAATTGGCAAGCGCCGGAGGAAGTGGGCGACTTAAATGTTCCGATGTTAACACTCGATTATTTATTGTGTTTCACCAACTGATTTTACTGACATAATAAAAATATGCTAAGAGAAACGCAACATCCATTGGGATTGAAACAAACATAACGAAAAGAGGCAAAATTAGTTAATATATACAGAAGAAAGACTAAAGCCCAAACCGAATCTATGAAACAAAAGTAAGGCAGAGAAGAAAGTCTTTGATGTGTAATAAACTTAATTTAACAGTTCAGTTGAGACAAGTGTAGTAAACGTAACCTTACAGATTCAAAGTTAACACCTGAACGGTACAATGTAGATACCATGTTAACAATCTCTTAACAAACATTATTTTCTATTTATTTCCCCCACGGATCTAATCAGCAATAAAATGGCAAATGTGCCCATTGACGCCTCACGTTTCCCCACATAAATCTGGCTCGATTAAGCAACGAATGAAAGTGCTGACTTATAATCCGTGGGTGGCGTGGGACAGGCCGGGACAGAGCGGCTCCAATGTGGGTGCATTTATCAAGGAGAACACCTACCAATAGTATGTCTAAATATGTTAATACCTGTCGCAAAACATAGTCATGATGATGTCACCGGTCGTAGACCTATCACTACGATTAAAAGCTCCAAGTTCAACGGAGATGTTAAGAGATGAATGAATTACGCAAACTGGGTCGACTCCATTACCATTCCCCGACCACCTGTTAGCCGAAAACGTAACAACAACGTAACATTCCGTAACGAGCGGTCCATTGTTCGACCTTGATTTATCGTCGCCGAAACTGATAATGAAAGTGTCTCTGGAACTGTCACGGCTATGATAGATAGTCGCACTTGTGAAAGGGAAGCATAATTTTGATTGGGTGTATCAAATCTAATCTCATGGAGAGCAATGTGACGGTTAGTAACTTGTATTGGCAATGAAGGCCTTTTGAGACGAACACACCCATTTTTGCACGTTTGTGTAAAAATATATAGACTAGAATGAAACGTAATAATACTTAAGACTGAAAATTACAATACGTTCACCACAGAATTATCCCTATTACATAGTATTTCACGTGCAGAGAATTGCCGCTCAAAAATTAGGTTGCTATAACTTGCTCTTTACAAGGAAGTGAAGTGAGATATTTTAGAAAGACCGGAGTCAGCGGTACATTACCATATGAAGTATTTGTTTATGTTATTGACAGTCGAGTCTCGTATCGCAACGGGGCCGTAGAAAGTTCTTCATCTTGACAACGCTAAAATTGACCATACACGGCCGACGTAGGTGTGGATTTGCATCACAAAGTATTGCTTATCAATTGGAATGGTCACTTTCAACATTATTTGGTAACTGACCGACATGCTTAGGAGACATTTGGACGTGGTGGAAAACGAAACTGATTTAATTGTGAACTGGTAATGTACAGTTAGAAATGATATGTCTAATTGACCTGAAGTTCGATTAAATGAATTTGCTGCTTTTAAATTTCAAGTCCGACTTTAGAGTCCGGCGACCACTTTAGACTAACTTCGCATTGGCTTAAAGTTTTCCATAAGCATTTCGTCTAGAAGATGACGAGCAAAGAGAGCAAGTAAAGATACTGACGAGCCTTTAAAGTTACCTACAGAGTGACAAAGTGGAATTTATTTATTTTTTATGACTTTTGCACTTCTCTAATCATTCTTAAATAACTAAGAATGCAACAATTTGTATTATGGATTCATTTCAAAGCTAATGATGTAGACAACCTCCTTATGTAAAGGGATTTTTGATTTGCTTTGTCCAAAAAGTCAAAAATCCCTTTACATAGGGAGCCTGTCTACATCATTCGCTTTTAAATGAATCCATAATACAAGGGACATTCTTAGTTATTTAAGAATGATAAGAGAAGTGCAAAAGTCATAAAAAAAAAAATTCTACTTTTTCACTCTGTATGTAACTTTAGAGGCTCGTCAGTATTTTTACTTGTTCTCTTCGCTCGTCATCTTCTTCTAGACGAAATGGCTATGGAAAACCTTACGCCAATGCGAAGTTAGTCGAAAGTGGTAACCGGACTCTTCAGACAAAGACATCGATTTTGAAGACAAAGATCCAGACAGAACGAAAGCATTTTTGTCGAAACTGAAGCATAGGCGCTTTGCTCGCTCGGTCGATAAGGGTGAAAGTGTGTGTGTTTGATTGTTACTTCTTCTCGCTCAAACGAGTGGACGGAATTTGATAAAATTTGGTCGCTCATACCTAGGATTAACATTTAGGCTACTTTTTAACCGTGAGTAAAACCGCGGGGCGCAGCTAGTTTTTTTATAAAGGTCGCTAAATACAAAGGTAAATAAAATGACTATAAATTGATACCGGCAAGAAATTTCCATAACAATGACGAAGCTCGGAGCCTCTCCGAGGGCATTCACTGTTCCCATGACGTCTGCACAGTTAGACCACACAGTTAACAACCATGATCAGCAATTAATCGAAATTAGACTTTATTCTCACGTGATAGAAGTTGTAGAACATGCAAATGTAGAGCTGGAAAAACTATCATTGTCACATCACATGTGCTTGACTAATAAGATGACGACGTACTCGTATATGAATTTACACTACGCTACTTAAACGCGCTGTTGAAATAAAGTTGACTTTATATGCTTTGCTATAAAGGGTTGTGATTTCCCTGGTTATATAATTGGTAAGAAATAAAAATTTATAAACCGAACTCACGTGAATTATTTGTCGATTTATTGTCGAATCGTGTTTTCTAGGTAAACGTTACTGTAATTATAATGAAGAGGTTCAAAGATTGGCAGAAAAACGCTACAAATAGGTAAGGAAGCGTCCAGTCATTACATGTGTTCTAAGGGGGAATCAAGCTAAACCTTTCCAAATGTCACTTAGGGGGGAGGGGGGGTCTCGGCAAATATCACGTAATTATTTTTCTTGCAGAAAACGGTGTAAAATTGCGTGTGCGAGTCTCTATGGACTGAATTAGAATAAATCTTTTCTTCATTTTTGTTTGATTTTCGTTTTTTAATTTTATGATTGTGATTTAATTCTCACAAATATTAGTCTTTGCTAGTCTTCAATAAAGTAATAGAACAGGTTGTGTTTTTGTTTTTATCTCTCAATATCCAACACGTTTACAGCCCAAATAGAAGTTTTGAAGAATCTCGCGTGAGATTAGGGGAGGGGGGTCGAACAATTCTCAAAAATGCCCTTAACGTAATTAATGGAAGCCCCCTATTTGATTTTCACATACTTGAACCCCCTAGCAATAAACGTTACTAATAATAGCCTCGGAACAGTTAGACAGAGTTTTGTCTTTTAATTTTTTTAACTCGATCGAAAAAGACAAAACACGGTATAACTATTCCAAGGCTATCCAACGTCTATTAGTAAGGCGGTGAGAAACGTATCAAATGTAGAGATAATAAGAAAAACGTTATCTTGAAGTAATACTGAATTTTAAAACGGAAATACCTACTTAAAAATATTTTGCGTCAGCTTTCGAACAACAAATTAGAAGACCCAGAAAAAATCCTAAAAGGACTGGTTCTGATTACTTCAAGAAGAAACTATTCACTAAACGTAGCGTATATATCTAGTTAGCTTCTAGTTACACTGATTCAATAACTAACGGTATCTACCACACGGAGATTGCCAATTCCGGAGGCCAATTGTATACGCGACGAGATAGCTCTTTTGTAACTCATTTGGGCAATAAAAAGTAGCATTATACTGAATAGAATGGAGATAGGAAATAGTAGGGCTCGGAAGTCAAATGGACGGGTATCAAGTGAATTGAGGCGTAATTGAATAGCCCTTTTTGTTATGTACATGATACTAACTCGTAAATTGAAGTATGTGTGTGTGTGAGTGGAACTGTGAAGGGGTCGGTGTTTTTGCTGAAGTGGGGAAGGGAAGACCGCCACTAGTAGAGTAGTGGAGAGAAGAGCGCATCGTGGAAGAATAAATGAATGACACCCGATGATAATGAAAAAATTGTAAACACCATTGGCGGAATAGGTATCTAATAAGAAAAATTACATGCAGGCTACCTAATTGTAAACTATGGAGAGTTATGCTCTAAAATGATTTTAGAAATAATATGGTAAGTATGTACTTACATCGATCATATAAAAAACTTTTGCTAATGATTTTGCGAATATTGCTAACCTGAACAAGATTGACTCAGGGACGGAACATGTGGCACCTAAGGCTAGAACATAAGCTATTTGTTTATTACTAGCATTCACATGGTACCTTTAAAGCTTCAGTGAAAAATGATCTAACTGAAGGTGAAAACTGCATCAAAATCCGTTGCGATGTTTAGGAGGAAATAGCGGATATAGAGACGGACAGACGTGGAAAGTGACTTTGTTTTATACCATGTAGAGAAGAGAGACTCAACAGACAGTGATCACAGACTGAAAGTACCGATCGTAATAAATATACTCAATGACATATTAAAGTCTTCAAGCTAGGTTTAATATAGCGGAGGTACAAGCGTTACCCAGTGACCATAACACTTTATTGAGTGCTAGCGGACCGCGCAATTTTCTAATTATACATGGCATAATACACGTACATGGGCCGGGTACAGTAACTCAAGTGAACCATTATGTGATTAAATAAGGGTCCGGCGATCACTTTAGACTAACTTCGCATTGGCTTAAGGTATTCTAAAGCCATTTCGTCTAGAAGAAGACTACGAGCGAAGAGAGCAAGTAATGATACTGACGAGCCTCTAAAGTTACCTACAGAGTGACAAAGTACAATTTCAGTTTTTTTATGAGTTTTGAACTTCTGTAATCATTCTTAAATAACTAAATTTCCCTTGTATTATGGATTCATTTAAAAGCTAATGATGTAGACAAGTTTGTCTATCTATTGAATAAATCAGTCAAAAGTGACCCTTTAA
This sequence comes from Peribatodes rhomboidaria, assembly GCA_911728515.1. Lineage (NCBI taxonomy): Eukaryota > Metazoa > Arthropoda > Insecta > Lepidoptera > Geometridae > Peribatodes > Peribatodes rhomboidaria. The sequence goes on from OU452175.1 coordinate 14,885,238, forward strand.
AAAAGCGGATATTTTCATAGCTCCATTTTCTCTTGAGGACGTTTTTTAAAAAAAAACCAAGAACGTAGGGGTGGAGATATAGTTCATTTAATTGTACATGCTAAATTTCATTATAATCTGGCAAATGGTTTCCAATTAATTTAACAAGCGCGTTTGTATGGAAATTTCAGAGCGTCGCGGGACCCTTAAATAATTATCAAGAAAATTACAAATATGAGGGCAGATGGTTAGTTCGTCATTAAAAAAACAACAAGGTACCTACTTAGGGTCACATACTTAATTGTTTTTGTCCTACTCTGTTCTGCATAGGTATTCATCTTTCAATCATAATCACGTTTCCGTTCGGATTTCACAAATTTTAAACTCAAATTATTCAAATCTCAGTCCGTATTCATAAGTTTTTAAACATGATTCATTCTTCCGATCGGATTTACACTCGATCCCTATTCCAAAATGTTTGAAAGTAGTCTAAGATTCAAACAATTTGAGTTTGAAATTTGTGGGATCTGGGGGCTTACCATGAACTTTTACAAAAACATCATTGCGCAGGAACGTTTTGTTACATTCCTTAATAAGTATTGTTTTGTATCATACCACAAGCATTGAAAACAATAATGTTTTAAAACGTTTTTACTCCTGCTACAGTGACGTCAAAAGAATGTACGATACAAGTGCCTTTATACACTCTGTGGTACTTTTGCGTATTTTGGAGTATGGTGTTGCCAAATGTACGATGTCAATCGTAATTATACGATTTTTGGCATGTAAAAATCGTACAATCGGGGTCGTACATTAGTATGACCGCATAGCGAAATCGTGCCTACAATATCCTATCGATACAGGGAAATTACACTTACGGTTTTTACAAGTTGCAAGTAAAAACACTATGATTTCTTATTATTTTCTTCCCTAAGAATTTTTATTTTCCTCACCCGCGTACAATCGCTCATACGAAACATCTGGCGACACTTGGTTGTATGAACAATGTCAAAAACGATTTTTTTTGTTTTGTCTCATAGGGCAGGCTAGAGGCAACATAGCCATACCACCATAGTCTTCCGTATGTTTGTCATAACATTTTTCATTAAATCTCTGATGAAGATGATGATAAATGAGATAAATCTCGCTCCTCTTTCCCTCTTTCAGTAAAGGCGAGTTTTCGTTTTAGAAAATAATACAAAATCATGACACCATTTTTTCGGTTCCCCTCAAAAACGTAAATTAAATCTACCTATGATCATGAAGGTAAATTAAAATTCAATTGCTGTATACAATTAAAGTTTGTGAAAATTATTTTGGTGATATCTAGAATTTAATGCTTAGAATAATTTGTCACAGCGGCCGCAGAGTCTCAGCGAAGCAGTTCGATATCATGTGAGACTTTTTAAAAACCCACAGTGAAATCGCTGCGGGCTTTAATAGGAGTCTGCAGGCGAAGGCTCACTCTAAGAAGAAGCAAGTGCATCAAAAGGAGCTGACTTAGCCAACAAAAAATCTATGTGAAAATGGGTTGAAATTTATTCTGGAGCCCGTCCGAAGGCGTCCTTCGTAGTACGGAGCTTCCATTATCTGCTTCGAGAAACTCGAAAGTTTCCAAATCATCGGCCATCTTGCTAAATATTACAAATAGAACCTCAGAAACACAGCAAAAACTCACTTAAAAATAGAAAAAGTTACACGGAGAGCAACTTTTTAACAATCGTTGTAATTTGTATCATTCCTGCTATTTTGACAGCTCGGCAGGAATACTTTAGAGGTCATGGTACGGTTTTTAAACAAATGTTCCTTGGATTGAATGAACGAAATCGAGTGACGTCAACAAAACTGCTAAGCGTTATCAAAACTTTAACAGGAATACTTTTAGGGTGGTCATGGTACGAAATTACGAAGTAAGGCTTAATTAATGATGTTTTAAGAGGTTGTGGTAAGCCCCCTGATCGGAAACGTTTCCGAATGATTGTGTAGCACCGTTGAATTCTAATTTTTGCGTTAGGATCTCAGATCTACCTAGAGAATAAAATGGCGCACGGCGTATGATTTAGGTGACGCCAAAAACATTGGTAAAAAATGTACATTGCAACAGAAATGGCTAACGTAGAGTTTGGGAATGAATATTAGTTTTCGTGCAATTATGAATGTTATTATGGCAACAGTACCACGTACCACACAAGTTTATTAAAGTGGCTTCAGCGAGATATAACGCAGTGTTCCATCTTTTCCTCTAGGTTGATCTGAGGTTAGAACGGATCCTTCAGGACAGCTAGATTAGTTAACGTGTCCTTTACTTCAAAAATAATTATTCTAACAGCATGAGAAAACCAGAACTTTCTTAAAAAATTGTACAAAAATTTGGATTCTTCAAATCAACAACAATTCAGCATCTTAGTCAAAACAAACGCTCCCATGTACAAATTTAATACTAGTTTTGACTTTAGAAACGTCGGTAATCACAAATCAAGAAACTAGTTTAGTCGGCACTAAAATAATCATGCATGTGCGCCTAAATACCTCCTATTTCGCAAGCCTAACACGCAAACCACACAGATAGTAGGCAAACCTCGACATGACCCTACTAACACCGATACGATACTTTCACGAAATTATTGCCAAGTGTAGGACGGCCGTTCTCGCCTACTTATTTATTGTGAAGCAGTTAAGTTATTGGCCGTATGAGGTGGTGGGTCGACGGTACAGTATCTATCGCAGGTCGAACCTGGAACGGATTTGTACAGGCAGGCCCTATCCTTGACACGTGCGTGAGATATTTCTTGGTCACTCTCAACTCCTATGACTTTTCAAACGAAACAGATAATGACCAATAAATATCTCGACTGGTAGCAAAAGGACTCCAGGACTGAAGCAAATGTCATAGTAAGGACATGCCTGCATTTTTTCCAGCATTGGAATAAAGAAAGTCGTTAAAGATGATGATCAGTTGGAATTAATCTTATTGTGACAAAGCAGAAGGTCGTGGGAAGGACTCCAACAAGGCGAGGGTCGCGGGAAGTCGCTGGATGTGGACAGCGCAAGAATAGTCGTTGTGGAGATCATTGGGGGAGGTTTTTGTCCAGCAGTGGATGTCTTTCGGCTGAAATGATGACGAAGTTGTAGAAGTACGTATAGTAGCAGTTTCATGCACTCTTTTGAAGCACATGGCACTGCTGGTCCAATTAAAGAATTTTTAGACTTGTTTAGTCGAGAATAGCCTAGAACAGTCTAGATAATGCACGTTTCATTGACGGATACTGATAAGCTACGTGCTGTAAATAGTAGTTTACATAATTAGTTACAGACATTACAGGTCGTTATATAGACGTGTGTTTATCAGTTAGTGGTCAACTTACATGATGTAACATTTTCTAGGAACTGCGTGATATATTGACACCAATTTCAGAAATAGACTGCAGACAGAAATATTTAATTCTAAAGTCAGCATTCTCCAAGCTAATGGTGAGCCGCGAGCGAATATTAGGCGGGCCCTGAAAATAAATCTTTGCATCATTCATGCATGTATCCTTCTCATTGAAAAATACCACTCTTTGCAGTCTTTGTGGTTAAGTATTTTGAGTGACTCAATTATGAAGTTTTTGTTATGTGGATTGCGGTCAGAAACCACTACTCTAAGTCAAAGTAATAAGCCGTTAGATTTGACTAGGATCGTGAACTATATTATGTATAGGTGCTTCATTATATACGAGTAATATTAGTAGAGTATTAGCACCATAGCATATGTATAGAAATTGGTATTTGAGACTCTTCTCCTTCAGTATATTAAAGAGTGTAAGAGAACGTTTACCTGGGTAGCTTGACCAACGCGAAATCCCTAGAGCAGGTGAACAACTCTCAGTACATAACTCATGTAACTGTACCTTGTCTGACAGTTTTATGACACTGGCTTCTAGAAACTTAGTCCCGCAGGATTCGCTTTACGACGGAGCCATTCGATTCGCAATTTGCAAATGACTTTCGTCATAAAGTAGTGGGCAGGCAATTTGCTGAACAGGAATAAGAGAGATACATTGAGAAGCCTTTTCTTTAAGTTACAAGAAAAATCCTAATCCTAACTTACTAAAAGTAGAAATGAATTAACAGGTAGGTATTTTAAATGCAAATGTAAGTTTGTTACGATTTCACGTTTCAACTTCTCAACCGATCATACACGTCACAGACGTGTATGCAAAATTTCATGATATGATACAGTTTCGTGCGTTTCGGTGTACAGAAAAGGACATAGGTAGATTAGGTGGGGTACTTTTAGCCGCGGGGCCACGCTAGCTAGTATACTTTTAATAGGTAAGTCTAGGATCTTTTTCAGAATTTACGTACCTACGCGCGACGCTCGCAACGGACTTCGCGCGTGTTTTAGCGTAGGCCTTTTAAACATATTAGCAATACTATTAGCAATGATAATGATTTTGTATCATCAAAAATGTAACAATGTGCGAGAAAAATAGCTCCCTATGGAGATATCCTCCTTCTTAGGTAGGAGATTCTTATGATAAAATAATATCACGATGCTAATTCGTAAGGGTGGTCGTAGACACGCGATACTGGCCCGGTAATACTGGCAATATTGCCGACTGTGGCCCGGCCATCACGGGCCATCATCATCCATGCTAGAAATGTATGACCATATGGCCGGGGTACACCCAAAATATTGTCGCAACATTGCCGGGCTAGTATTGCAGGAAAAATATGGCCCACCAAGAAGCAGCTAAGGATGCCTCAGCAAGCTGGGTGTGCCGAGCATTCCTCCAAGCTACTTGTAGCCAAGGTAGTTGTGACCCGAAGCCACGCACAGCTATTGGCAAATGCGTGACCTACACAGCTTACGAAATGACCGTGTCTAAAGTGCGTTGAACTGTCGACTAGGCACTACCTAGCTTCACTGAACCTATCAATTTCTAAGATTTAGAATAGGTGTCTTAAGATGTCAGCAGTTATTATGCTTATAATTTGGTAATTATTAATTTAGTAAGTAATTGTAGTTTTTGTTTTATTGTAAGTACTTATTTATATTGTAAGTACTTATTTGATAAGACCGCCGAATGCGGTTGAAACTATAGTCGGAATAATCGAAACTAAATCGTACGTGAGAATCTAATTCCCGTTTTATAAATCACAATAGGTACTTTTTTAAATATTTTTTTTTTCCTGTCATAGGTGTCAAATAAGCTTACAGTCCGCTTGATGGTAAGTGATCACCGTCGCTTAAGGATACCTGTTTGTTTGTTTCATCACAGATATGGTGCCGACCCTACATAGGTACAAAATGACTCACACCTATAAAGTTATCGTTAGTTTAGTAAGTATAGTTTGTTTTAGGTTTTTTAGTGTAGTAATATTGTAGTAAACTATAGAAGTTAAATAAATTAGTAAAAAAAAAGTAAGTATGTCATAAAAAAATGAAACTTTGCGGTGAAAAAAAAAAAATCGTAATGTAAAAAAAATTAGTACAAGTGGAATTTAAATAATATGTACTTTTACTACTAGTGGTTGCCTCGAACTGTAACCTCGTTACCCTCTACCAATTTTGTTCATTTAAGAATTTAAATATTGTTTTTGCATAAATTACCTGTTTGCAAAATTTTGTGAAGACAAAACAACAATACTCAAGTTATTGTCAAACAAATAAATGCCAATTAGTCCCAGTAAACTCTGTAACACTTGACTTAGTTGATTAATTTTGACAGTTTTTTTTCTTCAATATCACCCTGCAGCAGACCAATTTACTAAGTAATGGGTTAACAACTTGTAAGTATATGACAAATGCGTCAGACACGCGAAGCCAGAAAATAGAAAAAAAAAAATGGGTTGGACTGTTTTTTCCCAATTTTCATTCTACATACTTAACAATTTTGTGTACTTTATTAACTGGTTTACAATCACCTAAGTAGGTACTGCTTATCATTCACTTTTAAAAGCCAAGACAATAAATTAGGTGTCTGGCAACAAACATGCATTTACTATATTCATTGACATTAAATTGCAGTAAATACTGTAGTGGCACATGGGCTTTATGCCAGATTAGGTCAATAGCCTACCAGTTGAGTCAAATCAGGTTTATATAGGCAAACAGGTGAGTGGACAGGGCTCTTGTTTGTGAAGAAATTTTATCAAAATAGTTTACTGTTACTAATCTTAACTAAGAGAAGAAATTGTGTAAAATACTGTGAATATTTAAAAGTTTTTTTTTTTTTAATGTAAGTAAGTAGGTATGGTACTCTCTAATATACTACTCTCTTATATTAGCTATATTATTTTTTAAGGATGTAATTTATATCTTTACCTACCAATGTTTTAAGTTTCTACTGTTAAATAATCTTAATGTTGTTTAATAATCTTAAATGGAAAATATGGATGGGAAAGCTAGTATTTACTTCACATCATACAGTACAAAATCACTGCAGTCAAACCCCACACCACTGAGACAAACTTCAAATAAAAATAGACGAGTGGAAATAAAATTATTTCAGCGAAACAGTTGTGACGGCTCGATCGTCTGTGCACACTGGTCTCTGAACCGCCAGTGTTATTTATAAATCTGAATAGTTCCCTAGGAACTCGTCAATTTGTGACAAATAATATAATATGTGGGGATGGCATGGATAGGTCAGTTATCAAAATGTAATACAGTAGGTGTCTGTAGAAATAAGTTGATTGTTCAATCCAAAATTATCTTTCTGCTCAGTACTATAAATAGCCCAGCTTCACCCTGGAGTTGATAGCGCCACATGCAGTGCGATCGAACTATTCACACTGCACTTCAGTGCGATGGGCACAAGAATGTAAACAAATCAAAGGAAAACACAGGTGTAATGCAAGTGAGCTCAACAGGTGAAATTCTATGCCATCGGAAACCGGCTTCTGACCGCAAGACAGGCTCAATTAGACCCCGGGTGACATGCAACCCCTCGAAGCTTCTCTTTCACGTCACCAAAATCCATAAATTACTTATTTCGCAAAACACCTATCACTCCACAAAAACATTAAAAAATTGTATAAAATTGAAAGCGATAAATACCTTTTCCTTCGCCCGACCGGCATGTTTTTGCACAGTTTTCGCAAGCAACGCACTTTTACTTTCAGACATTTTTATCACTTTCTCATAACAAAACGTCTTTATTTCAATACACCACAATCTGCATCCGTATTTGGCTGCAGCTGATTTATGTCACACGTCAAAATCCAGCCAGATGCGTGCTATCTCCGTGCACTCTCTTGAATGAAAGAAAATCGACACCCTAGCGCCGCCGTGCTTGAGTTTTAAACTTGTGATTTGTAGTTCGCTCTGATAATTTTAGATGGCGCAATCATGCCTAATTTAAATTTAATGTTTAAAAAAGCGCGTTTAAGTGCACGCAAAATTAACAACAATAAAATTTTATTGCTCAATTATTGCGAAGAGCTTTGCTACAATTAAAGTTGACTAAAATAATTTCAATCTCCCAACGAAGCGATTTTTTTCAAATTAGTTCTTTTAGCGCTAACTAGATGACGCCTCTTACTGTGCTTTTTTTTCTATAATTTCTTAAAAACAAATGTCAATGTCAAAATTTGCAAGTAAACGTCAAATGTCCGTTGATGACATTGAATTTCACATCATTTAAAAAAAAATCATATTATGACCATGGAAACAAAGTTCTTTAATTGGAATATTAAAATCATACATTTCTCAGATTTTTCTTCATAGCTCTATAATTTGAAGTTTCAGAATATTTTTCACCTTACAATTGAAATAGAGAAGAGGAAGATATTCGTCATCAAAAACTTATCTTCTTAACTAAGAAAAACTAGGATGATGAGCGGTATGGCCATCAGAACATTAGGCTGCCATGGACAAAAAAAAAACAAAAAAAAAATAAGATTCAAAACAAAGTCACGACGAAAATTCGAATTCAAAACAAAACAAAACGTTTGTAGGCATGATTTTTTAGTTGATTTTATTCGGCTTCTTAGGCTTCTTCTACCCCGTATTTATATTATCTTTGTCCTCGTCTACAAGTCCTTCGTGCAAGTGCTTCCTTCGTGTGATTTGTTTCTATTTATATTTCGATAAATACAAATGGTACAGTATTTCGAAATACGCATTCATTTCTCTAATAATTAAAGGAAGACTAAATGAGAACCAACATTTTCAGGAAGCTAAGACAGAGCTTCAAAGGAATGCGGTCGCAACTGCGCGTCGCAAGGAGCTGGAGATTTTTCAACGGGCGCTGGATGTGCAATGGCTTAACAGCAGAATGGATGACGGGCGGATGGGTCGCTGCCTGGCACTCATACAACGTGAGGCTGCCATGGAGAAAGATTTTCAGGAGGTAGGTAAAAGAAGCGCTATGGGTCTAATTTCTAGTACACAGAGCTTGGTCCAAATACAATAAAAAGCCAACAGGCACTACAACTCAGTTGACAATATTATGTTATGTGTATCAATAACAAAGAAATAGAGACATACAAGATAGTGTAGCAAGAACGAGATCACAATATTTTTCAATGTTGCGACTTGTTGTGTTTGTTTGTGACTTCAGTGAATTGTGTGCATGCACCTAATTTATGCAGTCCATGATTAGGTACCATAATCATAGACAAAGGAAAGGTAGGTAATGTTTTGTTGATATAAAGTTATTTTAGTTTAGCTAGGTAATATAATAAGCATGTCTTGTTTTAACTCATTATAATAATTACAGCGCACAGACCATGCAGCCATAGTGAACGCGAGAGCAGCTAAAGAGACCTCCCTAGGCATTGAAGTGGCCAAAGTATGCCGAGAGGAAGCCTGCCAGTTGCTCCGTAGGTAATATCCTAAAAGTCCAATGCAGTTCTAAAAGTATGGTAGAAAAACTCAATCTAGCTTTTTTAATCTATCTAAGGAATACAGCCAGTGAGACAGATAGTGCCATAGTAATTATGACACATTAAAACTTCCACTCACTCAGAAACCAACCAGCCATCAAGTTGGCATCAGTCAAATAATGAGATACAAGGAGTTTTTGGCTAGCACATGGCTAGTTTACAAGGTTACAAGTCGAAAAGCCAAATAGCCCAGCTGAATGCAAACTTGATAGCTTGTAGAGCATCAAAATATCATCTTTTTACCTGACTGCGCAAGAAGGAGGGTTATGAAAAACATAACCCTCCTGTGTGTATGTATGTGTGTATGAGGTTTCTTTGGCATGCCCTACACCTATAGCATAAACAGCTTGATGGATATTGACATGCAAAGAGTCATGTGAATCGTCTTGATAGAGGAAGAGATATAGAGTACAGCATTATGCAGCCGGGTTTTTGTTTTTCTTTTAACAATATTACTTGTCAACTAATTCTGGTCACAACTTGTAACATCCACAGACATTACCTGCGGGAGCGAGACCCGAGCCTCCGGGAGCTGATTAAGAAGCTGCAGTCAGGGTATGTGTGCCGAGACCTGCAGCTGCAGATTAAGAATAACGAGTACAAAAAACTGCAAGAAATCGTTAGTAGCTTTTTTTATTATTTACTAGGTTTTCACTAAGAACAGTTCAGACCAAACAGAAAAATGCTCAAGCAATTTTTGACGTCATTGACAAATGAACCATATCACCATAGTCTAAAATACAAAGCATAATATAATATCAACAGAGAAGTTAGTATGGTGGTTGTTCAACATTTTAAGCAATAGTTCATTTTTCAATGACAATGGCAAAAATTGCTTAAGCATTTTTTCATTTGGTCTTAACCGACCCTTAGTCTCTTGGAAATCGTAAAAGAAAAAAGAGCAAAATGTAGGTAGAAAGCTGATGGGACAGGATGTTTGGCCACCTTGCCTGTATAACATGACATGCTGATAAAAAAGTAGAAGGAAAGAGAGGACCAGAGAGGTCATATTACACATGGTATAATAATTAATAATTATATACTCTGACACCTGGGGGAGTATATTATAGCATTCAGCAACACATAGTGACATCAATCAATGCCCAAGAAGACCAATCTAAGTCAATTACAACAAGTTCAAAAGAGACGGATGACAATGACATCATTATGTGTTTGTTTTTTTGGATCATGGGTAAACTTATCCATTTGCAGGCGGAAGAAAACAAAGCCAACACAGTTCTTTTGAATGCTCTGCACAACAACAAAGAAGCCGAAGAGCTGGAGGCACAGATGAAGATAGAAGACAACATACGGTACCGTAAGGAACTGCAACAGCAGCTGGTCAGCCATGAACAGCAGAAACGGTGCCTTTATGAAGAGAGTCTTATTGAGAAGAAGATGCTTGAGGATATCGCGAGGACACTGGCTGATGAGGACCAGAGGTAATGCTCAAATGGGATGGCATGCGATGACCTTTGCCATTACAGTTGTATTACAATACTAGCTGTGCTTCGAGGTTTCACCCGCGGTCCCAAGAAAACCGTAACTTTCTATGTCCTTTTCTGCACCTAACAATGTGTATGCAAAATTTCTGGATGAGTGGTTGAGTAGGTAAAGCTCAAAGAGTAACAAACGAACAAACCCACCTTCTCATTTATAATATTAGTTATGGAGCCTGTCTTAAAGAGCCATATCATGTCAAAGATGCAAATAAGTAAGACGAAGACGCGCGCCGGCGCTTCAATGTATTATAACACAAAATGTATAGAAGAGACGCGATGCAACACATACATGGAAGACGGGACTTGGAAGCGACGCTTTTCTCTTTGTATAAAGGTGCGATGTCTCCACTGTCGTCTGTCGTCCGTTTGGCTTTTCTGTCTGGCCAGACAGCACTCAAGCTTTTGAGCTTTGAGCTTTAGCTCAGCGCCCGACTACCTGATGGTAATGGTATAAATGAAAATAGTGGCATACATTTCTTGTTAGATCAGTAGATTATCCTACTTCTTAACCTACTAATATTATAAACGCGAAAGTTTGTATGGATGGATGGATGGATGAAATTTGGCACAGAGATAGATTGTAGTCTAGAATAGCACATAGGATACTTTTTAACCGCGAGTGAAACCGCGGGGCGCAGCTAGTAATATAATAAATTATCTGCGCATTGCAGTCAAAAAGCACCCTATGTGCTATTCCAGACATATATGTGCCAAAATTCATCCAGATTCGTTCTCCTGTTCTGATTGAGTTCCAAAAATGCATCTGAACTTTCACATTTAGAAGCGACCGGTCGAGCGTTAGTGAGCGATGCGTCTATGCTTCAGTTTTGGTAAAAATGATTTTGCTTGTCTGGATTACTGACCAGCCGTTTTTTTTTACAGGTCGTAGAAAGGTAGAGGAGATTGTAACGAAGGACAGACGCTGACCGCGAGGTCTTCAGTTCACAGAGCCACTAGTGTTATAGTGTGATACTAGCTGTCACAGGCCGATTCAAACTTAATGTCGGCTATGAAGTTAGGCGCGAAACACTGCGCAGTACGAAAACGAAGGTATGCGGGCGTCAGAGAGACAAGACGCCGCAGTCTCGCTTGCGGCGCACGCGCACAGCCTTCATTCAGTTTGAATCAGTCTATACCTTCGCGACTTTTTCTACATAAACGCGATTGCATTCGCGTTTATTTAGAAAATAGTATTCAGAAACCGTCCTTTCGTAACATAACATATCGTCACGCCTTTCCCTCGAGGAGGCTGGCAGAGGTGTAATACAACACCCACACTTCGCCGGACGATATTCAGTCCCAAATGTGACAGGGGGCGAACCTGTCGCTATACACCGGGCTCCAGTCATGTAGTAGACGCACATATGTTCACACAAGGAACAAATTGGTGCGTGCCGTCAGCTGGGTTTGAACCCGCTCCCTCTGTCTAGAGAGGCGGGCCTTCTCCAACTAGGCTATCATCACTGTTCTCATAAATATTTATCAAATTTCATCAAGATCCGTTAAGCCGTTTAGCCTTAAAAAGCCTACAAACAGACAGACAGCATTACTTTCAATTTTTAAATTAGTATGGATGTTGTTAACTTGCAGAGAGTTGGCCCACAAGCGCGAGATAACCGCCCGTATAAAGAAGGAGATGGTGGCCTCCCAGCAGACCCGCGCCGCGTGGAAGATGAAGCAGAAGGAGATGGTAGTTAAGGAAGAGAAGGAGATCGAGCGCCAGTTGGCTGCGGCGGCTGATAGATCTTCTGCGATGTAAGTCGGCCTTAAGGGGCTGTTACACTATGCTATAGTCTACCTATCTACTAGGTAGCGTAGTGTAATAAGAGAGTGTAGTGTAATAAAGAGATAGACAGATAGTCACAACCCCCTATTCTAACGCGTGGGATGTTATCTTGGTCACTTTCACTCCTATGACTTTTCAAACGACAAGAAATCATCTGATGTGCAAGAATATGGGCCAGATAGCCAGACTATCAATCGCTTGCGACAGATAGTGTGGTGTAATACCCCTATTGTTCTGGGATAAAACTTACTATGGTTCATGCCATAGGGATTTAAACAAAAGTGACCATTGTTGATTGCAAAATAAATATACTTAATTAGAATTGTCGAAAAGTCAATGAACTTTGGTCTTAATCCAGAATAAGGCTTCCATAAGGGAATGGGACAAAGGTCAAAAAACTCTTTCCTCAATCCATATAGCGTGAGATGTTGCTGTGCCCTGAGTTCTCTTTATTTCAATTTTTTTCCCCTCCCTCAAATCTCCCTAAAATCGGTCTCCCTCTCATTTTTCTTTTATTTGTTTTATGGAGCTTTATTTTTGTGTATGCAAATTTAATATTTATGCACCATTTTGTATGAATTACAGAATAGCAGAGCGTGAACGAAAAAGGCTTGAGAAGGAAGCACTTAATGAGAAAATTTGTGCAAAAATATTGGCCGACTCGGTAAGCTTGATTAACATTTAATTTTATTACTATTATAAAATGTTAGAAAAAAGATTATTGAATAAAATAGTTACTTACTACAGTTAAAAAATACAGATAAAAATAATCACAGTTCGCTTACTACGCCTGCAGTGTCATTTGCTACGTTGCTCACTACATGGTAGAAGGCGCTTGTAATAAGTAAACATAATTAAAAGAAAAACAAAAAAACGCGGCTGCAAAAATGTTGTACCCTATGTCACTTCCACTATCAAGACGATTCAAATGACACCTCACATGTCGAAATATATCAAGCTTTTTAGGCTGTAAGCCGTTCCAAAGAGACCTCATACATACATACATACGAGTACATACATTCTCAAAATATACACTCGAAAAACATAACCCTCCTTAAAAAGTAGTGTTAATTTAGGAAACTAGCGACGCCCTGCGGCGGTCCCAAAGAAACCGTAAAATTTTCAAGTTTGCAAAGTATACCCTAGGTACAAGCCGATTCAAACTTAATGGCCGTTGTGAAGTTAGGCGCGAAACGCTGCGCAGTACGAAAACGAAGGTATGCAAGGGCATCAGGGAGAGGGCAAGACGCCTTGAGGCGCACGCGCACAGCCGCCATTCAGTTTAATCAGTCTGTACGTCCCTTTCTGTACCCCAGATGACATGGTATTCAAAATCATGATGATCAGTTGAGAAGTAAAGGCGTGAAGACGTAACAGAAAAACACTTTTGCATTTAAAGCAGCAGCATTCCGCGGTATTACGCAGTCAAGGAGTAACCTATGTTCCATTCCAGACTATAGTGTATATGTTTGCCAAATTTCATCCAGATCCATTCAGCCGTTCTGGCGTCATTGAGGAACTATCTATCTAAACTCCATCTTCGCATTTATAATCGCTCCTGAGCAAAAACTCTAAGTAGCAAACCGTCCAACAGCGCATAACGTATAATGAGCTGTATGCCTAATTAGCTAAACGTAGCTAAATTTTGCAAAATGTCCAGCGTAGCAGCAGTCGTAGCAAACTATCAGACGGTCAAAAAATCAAGTGGTCTTTCATTGAATAGCTAAAGCTAATCGCACTTTCTTTGTTGCGTACACTCGTGCTCATTGTAAACACCTGCCTTATTGTCTACATTACTAGCTGTTTCGTGGTATTTTTGCTTTTTCTGTAGGTAAGATAGTTTTTTTTGGAATTTCGTTTTTGTATTGCTGCCTCACGGTTTGACGATTGGCAGCGGACGTTCCAGTGGCTAAAGGCCTTATTTTTACTTCAAGCAAATTTATCAGTGATTACTGATTAGTTAGGATAACGAATAACGATATTACTGATTTTCAACAGGCCGAAATACGTGAACGCGAAGAAATCATAAAACTTCTTCAAGAACAAGAATACCTAGAGAAGAATGTTAATGATGACGTATCAGAAAAGGTTAAAGCAGACGCAACCAAGAGGAACACTAAGGAGGCTCTCACGGCTCAGATGGAGAACAGAAGAGCTAAAGCTGCTCTGGCCAGGGAAACTGAAGCCAAATTCAGGAAGGAGGTAAGAAGGAGAAAGGGAGATATAAGTACTCGCTGTGAAAACGAGGACAGACAATCTGTCCAAATTTAGGAATGAGGTTAGGGAGTGGGAGATAGGGTGATAAAAATGCTACTGATGAAAACGAGGACAGACACAAATTTAGGAATGAAGTTAGAAGGGACATCGGGAGATAGAAATGCTCATGGTATAAACGAGGACAGACAATCTCAGAGGAACACTAAGGAAGCTCTAACGGCTCAGATGTAAAACAAAAGGGCTGCTCTGACTAGGAAAACTGAAGCCAAGTTTAGGAAGGAGGTAAGAGGGTGATAGGGAGATAGAAGTACCCACAGTGAAAACGAGGACAGACAATCTCGCTGCCGAGAACATAAAGAGCCATATAGAGTTAGAGCGTAAGTTGCTAGGGAAAGAAAGAGATATCAAGGTTTTCGAAATCGTATGCAGGCCAGCTTACGTTTTCATTAAAACAAAATTGCAATAATTTTTTTTTTCAATATATTGAAAGGCCTGGAATTTTTAGTTCTGTCCTGTCCAATCACGGGTTTAGTTGTGTAAAATTATAGTACTAAGTAAATAATGCAGAATTACTATATAAGGAAGTAAGTAATAATATATTATAAAAAAAAACTGCTGTTAAAAATTACCCCATGTGTTAATCCAGTGTATATAAGCTACATCCAAATCAAATTTCATCAGAATCCGCCCATCCGCTTTACCGTGAAGAAGTAACAAACAAGCAGAGTTTCCCATTTTATGACAAGTAAAAATTAAAATTTAAAAAAAACCCCGGCAGTGAATATCAAATATAACTAAAAAACGCTATGGACTAATTTACCTTTCAAACCAGGTACGGGAACTACGATGCCACACAAACACCGACACACACACACTCAGGCACGTTAAACTTATAGAAACCTTCCTCGTCAAATACTGTATCTATTTATCGAATTTGATGAAGATCCGTTCAGCCGTTTAGTCGTGAAAAGCCTACAAACAGACTAGAAAGAGTTACTTTGGATTTACTAGTACGGGTGGATTTTTAAAACACACAATTTCCAGGTCGAAGAGAAGACAGCGGCGGAGAAACAAAAGGAGCTCGAGAAAGAGATGGAGAAGCGTCGGAGAGGGAGGCAGTACTCCAAAGAACTACTGCAGCAGATACAGGCCAACGAGGAAAAGAGAAGGAAGAATAAAGAGATGGAGGATGGTCGCGCGCAATACGTTCTGGATTACGACAAGGCTTGGTAAGCTTTTTTGTCGCAGCTGAAGCATAGACGCTTCGCTAGCTGACGCTCGCTCGGTCGACTTGTGTGAACATATGTGCGTACACGCTGCGCCCCGCGGTTTCACCCGCGGTTAAAAAGTATCCTATATGCTAATCTAGACTATAATCTATCTCTGTGCCAAATTTCATCCAATCTGTTCAGCCGTTCTGGCGTGAAAGAGTAACAAACATCCATCCATCCATTCTTATAATATTAGTAGCATTTAATGTCATCTGCCACATAACTAGAGCCCGGTGTATAGCGACAGGCTCGCCCTCTGTCACATTAGGGACTGAATATCGTTCGGCGAAGTGTGGGTGTTAGATACTTCTGACAGCCTCTTCGGGGGAAAAGCGTGACGATATGTTGAAAATGTTAACTTTTGCTAATTGCTAATGTTAACGTTGACGACTGTTTCGGTGGCTCAGTTGGTAGTGAACTTGCCTTCTGAGCTTGGAGATGTGGGTTCGATTCCCACCTAGAGCAAATATTCGTCAAATGAACATTTGTTTGTTCTATCTATGTATGTATTATAAATATATACATATAAATGTATATCAGTCTATGGCAGTCATAGTACATGTATGGCAGTTTGCTTAGTTTGGGGTCAGGCGACCGTGTGTGAAAGTGTCCCGAATTTATTTATTTATTATTTATGTGGATTACGATGTACATAATTGTCATACTGTAAATTATTACAATCTATCTTATATACTAATGCCTTATCTACACCACCACGAGCTGTGCCGTATCATAGAACGTGCTGACCACCGAAATAAGTCCAAGTCGAGACCGAAATGAGTCATTTACAAATTGTTCGAAAGAGACGGATGACAAGTGACGTCGTTACGTGTTTGCTCCCAGTTATGCTAGTTTGTTTTTTTGGATCTTGGTGCTGACGATCGGACGAGTCGGCACAACTTATTTTGTCCCGTCTCCCCAGGCGGAAGGAAGTGTCAGCGGAGCGGTCCGCCATAGTCCGGTCGCACGCGCCGTCTCTGATTGGCTACCTCGGCGCCGGCGCGCTGGCGCCCACCGACCTGCCCGCGCTGTGCGCCGGCGCCGCCACGAACCCCGCGCTCACGAGTTTGAATATCGAAGCCCTGGCTGCCAGCGAGAGACCGCGGCGGTTCGCCAAGTGTAACGCGCAGTGCAAGGTACTCAGGGAATACTAGGACTAGGAGTCACTGCTGGTGGCCTCCCATGATGGTCGTGTTTTGTTTTCGACGCGGCGCGACCGTGGACTTTATTGCGCGGCGATAGGATTCGCGGTCGCGCAGCAAAATTAATCAATTTAATTAAAATAGGCTGAATGTACCTAAACTGAATACTGAGACAATTTCGTGTTGTAGTTTAAATCCAATTTTTAATGTGACATTTTCTTTGTTTTTAAAATGAGATGTAATAATTTTCGATATAATGATAACACGATGGAAGGCTATCCACCAAAATACAGGTGTTTATACACCTAGTTTAGTGACCCTGGTTGCACATAATATGGTAATTTTTCTACGTAGTAAAATGATTTGATTTGATGTCATGGTGGCCACCTGTTCGGTACTTAGACTATCTATGTTATATAGGGTGTTTCTTTTAACGGCGTACATATATTTTTAGGCCCGTATACTAAAACGCGCTCAGTCATGAGTCGTTTTACTATGCGGTCCTTAGACAATCGTATATATATATATTTTACTAAAACTGTATTTTTGCTTAGTCAGCTTCGGTCAGATATACGTAGATGTAGCGTCTCATTAAAAATCAGGCTTCTATGGTGGCACTGCATCGTCAAAATAATCAAAAACATACAACTTCATTCGGGTCTAAGCCTCATAATTCCGCAAAAACGTTGATGACATTTGCTAAAGTGTTTGTTAGCACATTTAGGCGTCGTGACACTGACGCGATCACAGAGCGACTGACAGCGAAACAATGCTTACACTTGATCTAAGCCTTGTTTTTGAAGTGCTGTTTTTCGTATTTAGGCTTGATTTCTATGTAAGCATATCTGATCGAAGTTAGTAAGACTATTTGTTGGGTGTTCCTAGGACGGGCCATATTTTTATTGCAATACTGGCAATATTGCCGACTGTAGCCCGGCCATCATTAGCCATGGTCGGTATGTATGACTATATTATGCCCGGGTCACTCAAAATATTGTCCCTATATTTCCGGACAGTATATTGTCCAAATATTGTCCCAATATTTGCAGTACAAATATGACCTGTCCTGGAACACCCTGACTTGAAATATGCATTCTAACAAACAAAGAACTATAAATATTTTTTGGACTATCTAGTAAGTATCTATTTTATGGAAACTATCTATGAATTTTACTATTATACAGGGTTATCGACATAGGGTATACTAAGCCAAAAGGGGGTCATTGTACTCAACATTATAAACAACTTTAATTATGGAGCCAACTCAAAATCGCGTAAAAAAATCTGTTGTTCCATACAAAACGTTCATGTTTCGTCGATAAAATGTAAGAAACAGCTGTTATTTTTTCCTATTTCAGGGTTGACCCCATAGTAAAAGTTGTTCAGAGTACAATGACCCCCTTTCGGCTTAGTACACCCTTGCCTTATAACTCTGCATATGGTGTTTCTTTAAATGACGGACAAAATCTAGGGTTTCATTGTACCTATCGTTATGACTAACATTAATTATACCAACACTGAACTCGTGAAAACAAAATCAGCTGTTCCATAGAATTCATCGACTTGAATGAAATTTTTATATATTTATTATGTATTATATCTCAGATTAACCTAGAAGAAAAGATGGAACACTGTGTTATATCTCGCTGAAGCCACTTCTTTTTAAACGTGTGCGCGTGGTAATGTGTCCATGAAAAACATTTACAATTGCACGAAAACTAATATTAATTCCCAAACTCTACGTTAGCCATTTCCATTCCAATAAACAACTTAAGTAGATTTAATATTATAAAATTGCACATATTTGTAAGATTTTAATGTCACGGCTTTTTCAAAATTGACTTGTAAAAAAACTGCAGAGTTTTTAAAAAGAACCTCAAAGTGTATTCCTGGCCGCACTTTTATAATGCACTATGTATATTTTATGTACACGAAATTATTCCATAAACTAATGCAAATAATGTCGAGATAAGAATGACCAAACGAGTAGCGTAGTTTTTTTGCGTCAATGTGTGCGTGTTGTGTACATACACGACAGTAGTGTAGTTTTTTGATGGTTTTTGGCTTCACCTAAAGCATCCGCCGTGCGCCATCTTACTCTCTAGGTCGATCTGAGGTAATATATCTTATATCTTTAAATGAGCAATTCTTGTATATATATAAATAATTGGAATCTCGGAATCGGCTCCAATGATTTTCATACAATTTAGTATATAGGGGGTTTCGGGGGCGATAAATCGATCTAGCTAGGAATCATTTTTAGAAAATGTCATTTTATTCGTGTTTTATCGATAATCAACTTAAACTAACTTGAAAGAAAAATAACAAAAAGGAGGCGTTTGAGTAGTCTCAACTGAAAAATATGACTATTCCTGACATCTATTGGCGAATAATAATACTATTTTTTGTGAGCAACTAATTGCTTTAACGACACAACAGCAGATGGCGTTGTTAAGTAACACGAAGTCAATGAGTGTTTGCTTTGAGGTTAGGCTAAAATCAATTGTTTATTTTCCAAAAAACACAATTAAAAAAAAAATACCTAGCAAAGCTCGGTCATCCAGGTACTAATAAAATTATATTATAACAACAATTTTTTTTTTGAGTTCAGGGTTGGCCCCATAGTAAAAGTTGGTCATAATGATGAGTACAATGATATTCTAGAATATGTCTTTTCGAGACTGTTTTGAGATACACGGTGTATTTTACTCTCGATTATAAAATAATAGTCTGTTTGATTAATTTTGGACAAGTGGCAAAATTGTGAAATGCGATTTAGTTCGATTTTATAACATTGAAAGACTGACAGGTTGTGATATTTCATTAAGAAATTTAATAAATGTTCGGTGTATTAAAATGCTTTTTTCTTGGGTTAACCTTAGATCATACTAATGATAGATCACACTAATCCATCCATTCCAATATTTTAAAATCTAACTCTGTCTGTCTGTTTGAAGGCTTTTCACGGCTAAACGGCTGAACAGATTGGCGTTTTTTCGTGGTCCTTAACTTAACTTTGTCCTAACGAGGGAGACCTATTTCTGTCTGTCCTATTATGTGACTTTAAAAAAGTAATTAATCATTTATACCACCTGTATTATCAGACCAGATAGCATGCCAGCTTGTTGCTCATTTTCGTTAAGAAGATTTTGGTAAATTTAAATGAATTTTTAAATAAAAAAAGTAGTAGTTTAGGTTATAACAATTTCTAGGTTATAACAGTAATTTACGCGAGATTTGTTTAACTAGTAGGACAAGTTAGTAGGACCACGAAAAAACGCCGAGAACGAGGCCACGAAAACGAGGTTAGTATGAACAAAAGCGAGGTCTCAGAGTCTACTGGGAAACATCGGTATTTGTTTGATCAGATTTTCAAGAAATTCACAAGGGGTTATGAAGATCCTAGCTATTACCCGCGACTTCGTTCTCGTTTACTCAGAAAATAGTATCCAAAAACCTTCCTTGTGTTATATTGCAACTATTTATCAAATTTCATTAAGATCCGTTAAGCCGTTTAGCTGTGACAGGCCTACAAACAGACAGAAGGTGGGTGGCTAGTTACCACCCACCGGACCAAGCCATGCCGTGAAATGACCTAGTCGTGTTTCGGGATGTAGTCCGGTGTAACCGTTCCGAGCAGTAGTCTGAGCAGTAGCGCACTTGTAGCGCCTCACTCAACTGCCGTCTTTGTACTTCTTCACTCTACAAAACTTCAAGGCTAGAGTGAATAAGTACATAGGTCGTCATGCTCCATCTTAGACCACAACGTCGCTCAACATCAGGCGAGTTGGTGGTCAAACGCCGACCTATTCTACATAAAAAAAAAGACACTTTGGATTTTATAATATTAGCATGGATTGCCCTTATTATTTTTTATACAGTACTAAATTAAAGCAGGTCTAAAATAAAACGCACTTTAGAAATAATAGCGCTTTAAGCGGTGGCAGCGCAAACAGCGGCGAAAAGAGGCGAAAGTCAAACATAATTAAGTTGAACGGTTACCACGGGTGGTTACCGCTCGAAATATTTAACCGAATCAAATTAATTCCAAATACGAGTGGGGAATATTAAAAGGGTGGTGTAGGGTGTCCACACGGATTGGAATTACATGGTAGGCTAGAATAATCAGAAACGTTGAATGCCATTGAGTTGCGCTCGTCACTTTCTTTTTCTTATTAGCTGTAACCTGGTGATCTGTGAGAACACAATAAGCCATATTGTTACTTGACTACCTATGTCTTTCTGTAGGAGTTACTCGTTCGAGTCACTTTCCTATACTGGTGTCACATCTCTCTGGAATACTATGCCTCTCAGAAAAATATCAAGATTAAAATATTCTAAGATCCCTCTTCAATCTGGAGTGTGTGACACTGCCTGTGCCTACGAGTTTTATTGCCAGTTCATTGACGTGACTTGACATTCTTGTCTGGTATCTTACACTATGTCTTGCAACCTCCTGTCTTACAGTTAGCATTATTCATGGTATAATAATATACTCTGCCAGGTATAGCATTTCGGTCACGTGTGCAACACGTAGTGACGTCCATCAATGTTTAGGCAAACTCGAAAACCGAAAGAAGTCGTTTACAAATAGATAGATAGATAAACTCTTTATTGTTCACACCACAAGTAACAAAAAACAAGAAAATAATTTATAATGATACTTATTCTATAGTGTAACAACTGGCTGCCTTATCACTAAAAGTGATCTCTTCCAGGATAGTTCGAAAGAGACGGATGATGGTGACAAGTGACGTCATCTGACGTCACTTGTCATTGTCTTCATCGACGATCTTTGTCTATCTCGTTTGAAAAGTCATAGGAGAGAAAGTAACCAGATCTCATCTCACGCGTCAAGAATAAGGGGCTTGTACGTACCAATCTTGTCTATGTACCTTCATATCGATGCCTGGGAATTCAACCTGAAATATTTACAAAATCAAAGAAGTAAAAATTGTCTGTGTACCTTCATATCGATGCCTGGGAATTCAACCTGAAATATTTACAAAATCAAAGAAAAGAAATTTGTCAAAATGTCCATAGAACTACTAAAGCTTGGTTACCTGGTCCGAGTTGCAAGAGTTAGCATTTTTTCGCAATAAAGTAATAAAAGGCGCCGCATCAGCGCTGCGGCGCGGTCCGCAACACGAGTAAACGACGGCCGACCGCGATAACCATCGCCACTGCCCTTCTATTCCACCCTGTTCTACTTTAGAATCCAAACACAGTACCCAAACTTTAAAATTAGACTTTTCACTTCACAAGCTCGGAGAATATGTTTACCCGTGGTCCACCAGGTGGACAAAATAGGTGAACCACGGGAAAGAACCGCTCGGAAAGATTCTGTCATTCGAAATCTGAGTGTAAAAGTGCATCTTATCCGCTAGCGTGGAAAGAGTTTTTAAAATTCGAACCTTAGAATAAGCGTACTGGCCAGGGGGAGATTTGAGATTTTCATCACACTTTTTTTTATCCTTGTTGCTCTAGTTTGAAACGTCATAGGTGTGAGAGTGACCGAGATAAAATCTCATCTCATGCGTAGGAATAGCCCTACTGCACGACTGCGTAGAAAAAAAAAGTTATTTTTCTCGCTTGTCCTATAGTGAGGTGAAAAGTTGTGTGTTTTGCTCGGCAGCAAAGTTATTTGGCGTCTCAAACCTTTGAACCCTTTACTTGCTAAGGTTTCAATGTAAGTACTCGCGCCAAAAAATTACTTTGCAGCCTTGCATTCATAAGCAAGCGCCTCTCCAGTAAGGCTAGGCACTTTGTCAATTGCTCATGCTAGCTCTGCTGACGCGGCCTAGTACGGTAGAGCATATCGAAGGCTGTGTCAGGAGAGATGACTATGACTACCAAATGTAAGGCTATCAACAAATCATAAGACTTTTTAAAGGCGACATTTTCCTTTACTAAGATTTAACAAAGATAAGGGCAAGATGGGAAATATCGACAGGTAAACCGAACACTCACTGAATGAAATAGCTAATCTCATACATAGCTCAAATCTGCTCCTGTGATGTAAGCATTGAATGAATGCCGCTGAAGAATAAAAAAAAAAGAAGAAAACCAAAAATAATCGAAAAAACGTTTTTTTTAATCGCTTTTTAAATAACGAAATCATGTGGTAACAAAAAACAAAGAATGTGACCGAATCGAGAACCTCTTCTTTTGAAGTCGGTTAAAAATAAAGTAGACTATTGAACCTGCGTCACTGCGTCCCACCGCCCAACCCCATTTCGTTGGTCGTATCGACACTCCATACCCCGCGTTATTTGCCCCACATAAGCTTATCGGAGGGTTACAAAAATTGCTCTCGTGTAAATAAGTATTGCATCGTTGACAGTCCACGTTTGTACGATGGGACTGATAAAGTTAATCGAAATGGGTAAATCAAAAGCTTTTTATGATATGCGTAAAATATAAAAATGTAATGTGGAAAAGGCAATGGTAAGATAAGAATGGCATATTTTTCAAAGCTTTTGTTATTTTATTCGCTTGTATGTTCGCGTGGTCACGTATTTTATTGTCTAATTTTATTTTTACCGGGTTTGCTTCTTGGGATTTGGGATTTGGTAGATACACTTTCCATTTGTTTGGGGTTTGCATGTCAGTGGGCAATTTCAAAAGTAATTGCTACCCTAAAATTATAACACTGTCAATGTAGTAAGTTTATTTAGTAAAACAGCTACCAAACCAGTTGTGTTGACTTCACAGATTATGATAAAATATGGGATTTATAATTTACATTCTTTAAATGCATTGAAATTTACAACGTGCTGGTTTTGTGCTGTCTGCTTAAAGGTGTTCTACTTGTCAAAGTCTCAGATCAACCTAGAGAGTAGGTAATATGCGTATGACTTAGGTGAAGCCAATAACCATCCAAAAACTACACTACTGTTGTATAAGTACACAACACGCACACATTGACGCAAAACTACGCTACTCGCTTGGTCATTCTTACCTCGACATTATGTGCATTGGTTTATGGTATAATTTCGTGTACATAAATATACATAGTGCATTATAAAAGTGTGGCCAGGACTACATTTTGAGGATCTTTTTAAAAACTGTGCAGTTTTTTTTACAAGTCAATTTTGAAAAAGCCGTAACATTGAACTCTTACAAATATGTGCAGTTTTAGAATATTAAATCAATCAAGGTTGTATATTAGAACGGAAATGGCTAACGTAGAGTTTGGGAATTAATATTAATTTCGTGCAATTGTAAATATTTTTCATAGCAACATTACCACGCGCACACGTTTAAAAGAAGTGGCTTCAGCGAGATGTAACGCAGTGAACCATCTTTTCCTCTAGGTTGATCTGAGGTCAAACTGAACAACTTTTAAAACACAAGTTTGCAAAGTTCGAGAAATAAACAGAATGGTTTTCATTCAAAATTGAACACTTAAATAGTTGTTTTGAATGGAGACCCGTTTTTTTTTTAAATTGAATAACTTACGTTTTAAATGTTGTTCATTTTGACGGATAGTACAAGACCCCTAAGTGTTAAGTACTACTCCCAAAACCAGCACCTAGTATAAGCAGCAATACAGCAGCATACTGCAAGCAGCAAAATGTGTGTAGTCAGTATTTTTGGAAATGCCCACTGTCATACAAGCAACGTTTTAATTTGATGTCATGTGTATTTTGTTAAAATGGCATTTTTTTTCAGTTTTTTTTTTAAATATTTATTTATTTTACACTGTTATCAAAACTATGATCTGATACCCTACATACAAGCCAGGAGTCTGAACACAGCTCATCTGTTGTTTAATGACGGCGCGGTCAAAGATCTCACCTAGCCGGTTCTACATAACATATCATCACGCCTTTCCGCCGAGGGGGCTGGCAGAGGTGAAATACCGGACACCCACACTTCGCCGGACGATATTCAGTCCCAAATGTGACAGGGGGCAAGCCTGTCGTCATACACCGAGCTCCAGTCATGTAGCAGATGACATACATAATACGTACACTACCGTACTAGCCCGTACTAGGTAATGAAAATTGGTTCACAATTAAAACTTCGAGAAAACACAGTTAGATGTGCTATGTAATAATTGTCAAGCTTAATTTTTTTCGTATATTTTGTTGTTTTTAGAACATCTAGTTCTAAACTGTGGTGTGACTTGACGTGTTTTCGGTGGATTTCATTTTCTTGTCCATTTTTTGTTCGTAGTCCGCGAGAGCTTGCTTGAATGCTAGCTGTTCTTTCTGATGTTTCTGCTCTCTTTTACCCCAGCTCGTTTTGTCTGAGTACCATTTTAGATATTTTTCGTAGTCCTGGGAAATTTAAAGTAGGATACATGATTTAGTAAAAATATTACATGGTACGTTAAAATTGCTTATCGCCAGTCCAAATGTTTAATTATTTATTAATCACACTAATCACATTCGCTGTTCAGTTTTGATCCGCAAAATATTGCGGATCAAAACTTAAATTTAATAGGTGTCTAGTGGATCTGTGAACTGAAGGCCTCGCGAAAACATAAAAAATCATAACTGAATAGAAAAAAATCCAAAAAAAGAATAGTCAAAAAAACCTTGATCACAATATCTCACGAGAATCGGTTTAGAAATACGACCTCTAAGGACGTAGAGGATTTGTGCCCAAGCTGAAACAGAGACGCTTCTCGCACTTCGCGTTCGCTCGGTCATTTAAGAAAATAACGGAACCGTCAGAATTAATTACATAACTACGGCACCCTATATAATAGGGTCACTATAGAGTTATCTAATTTCACTTACGACTTTTTCTTCTGTTGCGTCTTGGATTATAAAATTATACACATCCATCGGTGATAAACCACGAGCTGCTATTCTGCAAAAAAAAACTTCCAGTTAAAAAGTATTCAAAAATGTTCCAGCTAACGTCTATATGATACTTTAAAAACTGTATCCCTAGCAGAACTCCTTATAGTAAGTACATAAGCCATGTGAGAGCACACCATCAAGGCTCACAATTTACCTAGCAGAAGCAATAGTCGCCGTGGCCGGAATCGGCTAGGAAGGCATCATCAGTAAGTACCTCTAAGTATTTAATACAAAAATGTTAGTCATCATTATCATCAAGTCAACCGGACGACGTCTACTGCTAGATAAAGGCGGCCCCCAATGATCTCCACAACGACTGGTCTTACGCTGCCCACATCCAGCAGCTTTCCGCGTTCCTCACCGTCGCGTCGTCGGTCGGTCGGATCGTCGGTCCCTCTTGTGCGAGGCCTACCTACAAAAATGTAAGTACATACCTACCTACGAAAAAAACAGTTCTCCCATTTTTTAAATATATTTTGCCGAAAATGCAAAATGCCGAAAATTTTGCGAAGCCATTGTTTCGAAAAATAACTATATTTTAACGGCAAAATTTTCGGCACAATTTAAGCTAGCGGTATATATGTTATATTTACTTTGCTATAGTTTCAGCGGTCATAAATTTCTTCAAGATGCTTTTCAAATACCCAAAACTGTATCCCCTCAGCACATGCGCCAAGCAGCTCACCTCGAAGTCTGCCGGAATTACGGTATAGCTGGAGAGAAATCCACATATCAGGCCCTTTTCAGAACGCTACATGCTAGATCTAAGACTAGCTAAAACTATTAATGTCCTTATCTAATACGCAGCAGTACTATTTGCAGCCAGAAGATGTCTACTGCTAGACAAAGGCCTCCCCCAATGATCTCAACAATGACCTGTCTCGCGTTGCTCGCATCCAGCGTCTTCCCGTAACCCTCAAAAGATTGTTAGTCAACCTTGTATAACGCTTTCCCACACTGCGTCTTTCGGTTCACACTTTATCATGTTCATAATAAGAAATGATTTTTTTACATTTTCAATACTTACTACTACTGTTTATTAAACTTACTAGTAATGTTCTTATGAATTTGACATACCTCAATGCCCAGTCTTTT
Source organism: Peribatodes rhomboidaria (assembly GCA_911728515.1). Taxonomy (NCBI): domain Eukaryota; kingdom Metazoa; phylum Arthropoda; class Insecta; order Lepidoptera; family Geometridae; genus Peribatodes; species Peribatodes rhomboidaria. Next base: position 14,911,920 of record OU452175.1, read on the forward strand.
AGAATTTTTACGACGGTTCCATGGGAAGTATTAGGTAGTAAGACAACTGTTGGAAAATGTTTCAGCATCTTATTAGTTTTGGTCACCCAGGGATCTACGCAGGTCCCTGAAATAAGGTTTAAGGTTCATAAGTGTATCTTCGATCCCCAATTAAATAAAGGCATTTTGACTTTGAACTTTGAAGGAGATCACGAAAAGTGTACAGGGTTACACGGACATAGTAGGTACACTAAGTTCTTAAAAATTATGAGTACCTACAGAAATATTTCAGCTTAGCTTTTTTCTTTTGTTATGCCATAGATGGCAAGCAAGCTAACGGCTGATGGTAAGCGATCACTGTCACCCATGGATACTTGTAATACGTATACCAGGTGCATCACAAATATGTTGCCAACCTTTAAGGACTCTATTGACAGCCGTTTTGAAGAACCCCATGTTGTAGTAACTCGGAAATACTGCAGGAGGGAGCTCATTCCACAGATTCCTTCTTTCCGGGTGACAGACGACAACATTAGTCATCTACCTACTTTGTTAATTTTGTTAGGTATAATTTTAGTGTAAACCGATCGAAATTTAACTTACTAACCTATGATAGTTACTTTGTCCGTCTTCTGGAAATGCCTGAATAGTTTATTTATGAAAAAGCGTTGAATTAATTTCCAATCGACTCCTATGTCTCTTCGTGGCACCTGAAATTTAAATGCATCCTCAGCAAATATACTTAGATAATTATTCTTTGTATAAATACATAAAATTATTCTCTTCTATTTAGCATTGTCTGCGGAGTAGAGTACCTAGTAGCGACTTTAGCATTGTCTGTTTAGGACCGATTAAAGTTTCCAATTTCAATACATAATGGCTTATTTACACAAGAACTTAGGTATAACATACCAGCATTCGAGCGAGTTAAGTGCTTTCGCGCGATTGGACGCGACGTTTTAACATTTGGACGCGTATGACAACTAAACAGCAACTCGCTATTTTACTTGTTGAAGTGGCAATCAGCCACAAATTAAGTAACCTACTGTAGCTGCTTTGGGCTTATTTTTTAAAAATTATAAATATTCAACTGTGACGTGTTATCTTAATTGCCTCTGATTATTACTCCCTTTGTTACCTTTGAGTTAGATCTGATTTCTGGCTTAGTATCTTCATCATTTTTACATAATAACCCTGTATAAATAGTTTGTCATCATCAGGCTACATAATTGGAGCCCCTGGCTCGCCCGCTGGCACATTTAGGACTGAATACCGTCCGGCGAAATGTGGGTGTGTAATACACGTTTGCCAGACTCTACAGGGTAAAGGCGTGACGATATGTTATGTTAAAAATAGTTTTTCTGATTGCTTTGTAAGTTTTAACATTTACCAAGGTTGATTTAATATTACATGTATTATTACATTATTAATGTACAAAAAAGTTGATAAATACAATGAAGTTTATATTGTACAAATAAAGTTAATATAATACAATGAAGTTGATATCGTACAAATAACTATCTGAATTTGCCGATAGCAACCAAAATATCTTAAGTCGTCCATATTTTTAGTTCTGTGAAGAATGTGATTAGATGCCTTATGTTAAGATAGTTTATGGTAAACACTTCAGATCTCTGACATGATTATCTTAAGTGTAGCAACACCTACAAATAAATAATACGTGCCATCTAGATAGCACGTATCCTTAGGTCTAGAGTCCATTTCTCACTGGTTACTACTTGTAAGTACTTAGTTGGGCACAAAAAAATTCAATAATAAAATAGTAAAAAACTCAATGCGAATGTTTAAGTGTGGTATTGTAAAGTACCCTTTGGAATTGATAAGATGGATTTATAAAAGCAACTGTCTATTGTTTATCGTTTGGTTTGTGTGAAGAGATCGGTGATCTACTCGTACTTACTTGTGAAACAGCTAAGGTATTTGTTATAGATATTTTAAAATATTGTGATAAAAATAATGTTTCTAGTTTAGGTATTATTTAAGTACCTACTTACGTGAAATAGGTACCTACATGCAGTTAAATATTGGATTGTAATAATCTGTTTTGTTTCAGGATACCAAATTAAAATGTTGCTTCATTTAGAACTGTAAGTACTTGTTTAGCTATCAATCCAACAGAAATTAAAACATATCGTCACGCCTTTCCCCCGAAGAGGCTGGCAGAGGTGTTATACAACACCCACACTTCGCCGAACGATATTCCGTCCCAAATGTGACAGGGGGCGAGCCTGTCGCCTTACACCGGGTTCCAATAACGTAGCAAATGACATACAATACGCACATATGCCCACACAATGAACAAGTTGGTGCGTGCCGTCGGCTAGTTTCGAACCCGCTCTCTGGCTTGAGAGGCGGGTCTTTTCCCAACTAGGCTGCCATCGCAAAATCATAAACAATAATAAATGCTACTCGTGGTCGCAGTCACCTATCCGAAGACTGATCGTGTCGTCGATCAGTTACAAGCACTATGGTAGAGCTACGGCTATAAACGCTATACATATACATATTACCTATATACATGTAACAATGTATATAACATACACCCCTTACCATAATAAACGCTCTGTAGCCTCGAAACCGTTGTACAGTGTAATGTCTTTTACGATCGAGCTAAGAAAGACAAAACGTAGTATTCCGATGCTCTACAACGTTTATTACTAAGAGCGCTTCTAGACGGGCCATATTTTTACTGCAATAGATCCGGCAATATTGCGACAATTTTTTAAATAGCATTTTCCCGTCTCATAAAACCATAATGTGTGACCACGTCAGTTTCCGTAATAAAATATTTAGAGTGTTTTTTTTTATCGAGTGTGGCCCGGCCATATCGTCAGACATTGCTTGCATGGCTGATGATGGCTGGACTACAGTCCGCAATATTACCTGGGGGGCTATTCCTGCGCGTGAGATGAGATAAGATTTTATCTTGGTCACTCTCACACCTATGACGTTTCAAACGAGAGCAACAAGGACGAAAAAAGGTGAGATGAAAATCTCAAATCTCCGAATAGGGCCACTGTATTGCCGGGCCAGTTTTGCAATATAGCCCGTCTAGGAGCGCCATAAGGAGACTAAGGCGGCATTTATTTTATTATTTTTTCTTTTCCAGATTTATGTTACTCCTCGCGGGTTTCAGCGAATGTAAAATCCTTAGTGAAAGGCACCGTGTAAGAAAATTCCCTGAAGGATTTATTTTTGGAACGGCGACAGCTTCCTACCAAGTGGAAGGTGCCTGGGATGAGGATGGTAAGAAAAATATAATTATGTAATAACTAGGTGTACCCGCCCCGGCGTTGCACGGTAAATAGGTACCTAAAAACCTTACCTACATGAAAAAATATTGAAAATAATATTTAAACCGACTTCAAAACCACAAATACGGCAATAATAGGCCAAAAATAGGCAATCAAAAACGAAAAATAAAATAAATAATGATTATAAGCGCTATATACCCGCTCATCTATTTAAAATCGGTGCATGCCATTCTCATTTATTATTTGAAAAAATAATGCCCCTCAGTTTCTTGCCTGTTCTTTTGAGTAGAGGCTCTTTATCCGAACAAGGCGGTCAAGTCTATTTAAAAAAAAAATTGACGTTCATAAGTGTAACTGTAACTGTGTAACTGTGACTTTAACTTTGACTTTGACTTCATTCTTGAAATTTTTGAAAGTCGGTTAATAATTATCTAACTGATGGTGGGAACCACATCAAAATCCAGTGCGTGGTTTAGGAGGAGTTAGCGGTTATACAAACAGAGAGACAGACAGACGCGGAAACCGACTTAGTTTTATACTATGTAGAGTTAAAGAAGAAAAGATAGAGATAGTGGGTACCGCACACATAGTAGCTCCAACAAAAAAAAAAGAAATAGACAGATATAGAAGTAATTTTCTAGATTTTTTTGCACTTTATAGGTAAAGCAGAAAACATTTGGGACCATTTGACGCACAAAGATCCGAGCCTAATCGCTGACCGGTCCAACGGCGACATCGCAGGTGACTCCTACCACCAATACGAACGAGACGTAGAAATGATGCGGGAGCTGGGACTGGACTACTACAGATTCTCCCTCTCATGGTCACGCCTCCTCCCGAACAGCTTCCCCGATAAAATAAACGAAGCGGGAGTAGCGTACTACAACAACTTGATCAACGAAATGCTTAAGTACAATATCGAGCCAATGATCACGCTGTACCACTGGGATCTGCCACAAAAGCTGCAGGAGCTGGGTGGGTGGACGAACCCCCATATAGTAGACTGGTACGCTGACTATGCTCGCGTAGCTTTTGGACTGTTTGGAGACAGGGTCAAGAATTGGATCACAATGAACGAGCCCCGAGAGATTTGCTACAACGGCTATGGCATAGACTCGATGGCTCCGCGGCTGAACATGAATGGCGTGGGTGAATACATGTGCGCTAAAAACTTGCTGATGGCTCACGCGAAGGCGTATCACATTTACGATAAAGAATTTAGACCGCGCAGTGGAGGACATATATTTATCACGCTGAGCGCTTCCTGGGTCGAACCTGAGACAAAAGATGATGCTGTAGCGGCCGAGGAAACTCACCAATTTGAGGTAAAGCAAAAAAGTTAAACACGAGTCATGTCAATACAATCCTATCCTACTAATATTACAAACGCGAAAGTTTGTAAGAATGGATGGATGGATGGATGTTTGTTACTCTTTCACGCCAGAACGGCTGAACAGATCTGGATGAAATTTAGCACAGAGATAGATTATAGTCTAGAATAGCATACAGGATACTTTTTAACCGCGGGTAAAACCGCGGGGCGTAGCTTGTATCACAATAATTAGTTTAATTTTCTCAATATTTTGAAAGGATGATTTTTAATGTATCCTTTTTTCAGTGGGGACAATATGCCCATCCAATTTTCTCTAAAACTGGCGACTTCCCTCCGTCAATGAAGAAGAGAATAGCAGCTAAAAGCGCAGAGCAAGGCTACTTTAGATCCAGATTACCAGAATTCACTCCTGAGGAAGTGGAGTTCGTTAAAGGCACTTCTGATTTCTTCGGGTTGAACCACTATTCCTCATCTATAGTTTACAGAAATGCTTCCACAGTGAACGAACATCCATCTCCTTCTTACTACGACGATTTGGATATAATTGGTTATCAATCAGCTGACTGGGAGACTGCTGCATCTGGATTCCTTAAGGTATCTACACTAATCTACATTATAAAATAATCTACGGAACTATTGGATTATAATAAAATACTTTTCACTAAAAAACGCTAGACTATCACGGAATGCCATAGGGTATGTTAGATTACCTATGTTATAAAAACTCGTACAACACACTACGCAACTTCATAAAATCGCGGTCACATTCACGGGAAATGCTAAAAATTTTGGCGATGATGGACGTTGTACGTTAGTGTGGTTGTCACGTTAATTTAACAACGGCATTAACATTGCCGTTTGACATTTAGGGGCGTTGACGCAGACCGTTCAAGTGTGGCCACCCAATAATCAACGCAATAATTATCGGAATGATTCACGCGATGGTGGGCATTGACGTTTCTCGTCAGTGTGGCCGTAAAATGTGAATGTTTATTTTTAAAGGTCGTACCATGGGGATTCTACAAACTCCTAATGAAGATCAACGATGATTACAACATTCCTATTTACATCACTGAAAATGGCTATTCTACGTACGGAGGATTGGAGGATGATAACAGAATCTCGTATTTGAGAAAATATCTGAGCGCAATGTTGGACGCGATGGAAGATGGGGTTAACGTCAAAGGCTATACTTACTGGAGTTTGATGGACAACTTTGAATGGATGCAAGGATTCTCGTAAGTTACATTAATGATACTTGTTATTTTTTTCTCTATTTAATAAGTTTTTAGGCTTTAATTTGACCGGCACCTTGCCTGATGTTAAGTAAATGCGCCTTACGATGGATTGGGCTTGCTTGGATGGATTGTGATGGTGCTTGAATCCGATTGTCTAATTAAAATACCTGTACCATGCCTGTACCTACCTTCTGTATCCCATGGTGTAATAATATGTATACTCCGCCAGGTTTAGCATTCCGGTCACGTGGGCAACACGTAGTGACGTAAATCGATGCTTAAGCAGGACCGAAATAAGTAATTTACAAATAGTTCGAAAGAGACGGATGACGATGACGAGTGACGTCATTACGTGTTTGCTCACGCTTTGAAATACATTGGAGTAGAAGGGTTTTTTTTATTGGCTTCTGCCCCTTTGGCTTTTGGGGCAATTTTGCCATAGTAGAAGGATTGTTTGTTAGACTCGTCTTTATCTTCAGAGTGTTACAGACTACATTTGCAGTCTGTTTCGTTCTTTTGACGATGTAGGTACCGACTTATTCTTTTTACTGAAAACCAATTAGCTTTGTTGACACAGCTAACCAAATGGTGTCTTCGTCTCCGATACTTATTTTTGCATTTTTTAATTCTCTGACTCAAAAAAAATCAAAAGCTGTCATACATGTATATGTCGGGGAAGAGGCCGGTGGTTCTCGTCATCATCTTCAGCACTCATCTTGTTAACTGTGGGCATTGGTCTTATCCCACTTCTGATGTCGGGGAAACATAGAGAAATAGGAAGCCGAGCCTTCACATCTCACTCCTGATATCGGGGTAATGTAGGAAAGAGGAGCCACGCCGTCGCATCTGATCCCATTGATGTCGGAGAAACATAGGAAAGGCCGCCGCGCTGTAACCTTCCACTTTTGGTGACGGAGAAAATCTAGTAGGCCGAGGTGTTGTGTCTGATTTCTCATCCGTGAACTCGCTATCATTTATGGTCGGCGTCAAACTTCAGGAACGTTGAAATAAGGGGACAGCATTGAAGGCTTTTCACTATTTTAATTATACAGTCACTTAGACTACTTAGTTAATGAATGATCACAAAGATAATTGGCGATTTAGAGTAATGGGTTTACGAATGACCATTGCGTGCGACCGCTTTCAGCCCAGTCCTGTCAAACACTGACTGACAGACATGACGTTCGCCCGAAATCCCAAACGCAACTCCATTCGGTGTTAACCGCTCTAAATGACCATAAACAAATCGATTAATCGTCAAAAACCACAGATTAAAACTATCGATTAACTACTCTCAAAATAAACTGATTTTCTTTATCCAATTATATCTTGCGCCGTCACGGCCATCCTGCATTTTCACACGTCCTCGGGTGAATAGTGCATCTCATCATCTGTGGACAATCATAAAAGTGCTCAAGTAACCACTTAACGCTCGGTCATTCTGACCGTCTCAAATCTACCTCCACAATTTCACAGAAAGCGAACACAGTTATGGGATAACACAAAACACAGTTAAACCCAATTCTACCAACCATAAACATCGTACCAGAGTATAATCGACTCTTCCAACAGTAACTTCATATTCGTTACCTATCCCCATAAATTGTCATGATAATTGAAATAAGCAACTTGACTTTTAGTGAAATAAATTGTATTGGGACCAATCGAATAATCGAGGCTAAAACTACATTATTAATCATACATCCAATGTTCCAAGAATTTAATCAAGCCACATTAAAAATGCAATGACTGTACACGTACACGGTTTGGACTTATGAAAACTGCTGTGTCCAATTTCAAACTAATAACATGCCATTAAAGTTGTCACTTAGACTTGCCACACAGGCTAGGTCCCTCAGGGTGACAACGACAACTTCCCAGGGTAAAACTTCCTAGATTGACAACTTCCGAAAACGACAACTTTCGAAAGTGACAACATCCTAAATCGTCATCTACCTAAATTGACAACCGCCAAAATTGAGATCTTCCTGAAACGACAACGCGTATTCTCGACCCCTTTTTTTAAATAACTGCTGCAGACTGTACTTTCATTCGTTTTTGTCCTTTGTACCACTTCATTAGTGTGTAGTATATCAACAAACTAACAAACAATTCATATTCGAGTGTAGTGCACTTTACTTTTCTCGAAATGCTACTTTCTCAATTGCCTCATTGAAACTCTATGATAAAGGTGCTATTGCGTTCTTAAACTCTATGGTCTTACTGGCATATTCAAAGTATGTCAGCTTGACAATTCTAAAATGCAAATAGTGTTGATTTCTTTTTTTCATTAAATAATAATTAATTTCATAAAATCACAAAAAGGGAAAGACTGTTTGTTATCTATTGGGTACAAATACAATTTCATGAAATTTAACAATAACAACACAACTGTATGGAGATGTGCTAATAGAGATTTGTGTAGTGCAACTATAATTTTAAATAGTACGAAAGTCAACATTTTACGAGTTTTTTTTTTAAATTTTACTCGTACTTTAATGTTACACCGGGCGGAGTTTACTACATAGGCTTACCACACAGGCTAGGTATCGTCACTCAGACTATAATGCAACAAAAGTAAGGTTATCAAAGACTTGCCACACAGACTTGCCACACAGGCTTGCCACACAGGCTTGCCACACAAGCTTGCCACACAGGCTGGAGCCACATAAGACAGTACCATGTAGATTAGTGCCACACAGGCTATTGCCACACAGGCGAGTGCCACACAGGCTATTGCCACACAGGCTATTGCCACACAGGCTATTGCCACACAGGCTATTGCCACACAGGCGAGTGCCACACAGAGTATTGCCACACAGGCTGTTGCCACACAGGCGAGTGCCACACAGGCTATTGCCACACAGGCTATTGCCACACAGGCTATTGCCACACAGGCTATTATTACACAGGCTACTGTCCTACCGGCTACTGCCCCTCAGGCTTAGTTTTATCAAAAGCATTGGCACTAAATAAGTTATCTATTGACTGCATGACTCGTCTGTGTGTGCCGTAATCGGCACATTCTGACCAAACTGTTTGTGGGTATTTTCAAACTTTAAACAACTCCAATAGAAAATAACACTCTGACATACATCGTTTACGAATATCAAATAAAATGATAACTTCTCACCGGATTCAATTGCCACGCGTAGGTGATCCATGGCTGCTTAGTGCAGGGGCCCAATTCGGAGATAGGAGATTTTCATCTCATCTCGATCTCGATTCCTGGAAGTCTCCACTGCCTCCGACTACTCGAGACATCTCGCGCCCCAGCCATCGAGATTATCTCGATCTCGTGCAACTTGAATAAGGCATCTCGAATTAAGCCATTTTTTTCGGGGTATGATGGAATCTCGAGTTGTAAGAATAGCCCTCCAGGCATTGACCGGATCTCGCACGTTGCTGCTGCTAATTTTGGTGCCCTTTTTCGATCAACGAGTGGCGATGTAACCTCGTTGCAGTAGTAACACGTAGGCGTCGACGTTTTGTTCGGTACACTGCTATCCTTCGTCTCTCGTTGTTTGTTAGTTGCGTCACATAGCATAGACTAGGTGTAATCAAACGCCGTCGAGATAATGCAGACGTCTACTCGATGCTCACTCTCTCATTGCCGCCCTGCTGCCCTTCATGCACCACGAAGAAACAGTCCGCACACTCCACAATAATAGCACGTAGGGGCGACCCTATCAGCCAGCTGTTGCTATGCCACTTCGCTTCCAGATCATTGCACAATTGTAGCCAAAGACGGAGCCATATCTTGTTGCTGTGGACGTTATTCTTATCCCAATTCTGATGTCGGGGAAGAGGCCGGTGGTTCTCGTCATCATCTTCAGCACTCATCTTGTTAACTGTGGGCATTGGTCTTATCCCACTTCTGATGTCGGGGAAACATAGAGAAATAGGAAGCCGAGCCTTCACATCTCACTCCTGATATCGGGGTAATGTAGGAAAGAGGAGCCACGCCGTCGCATCTGATCCCATTGATGTCGGAGAAACATAGGAAAGGCCGCCGCGCTGTAACCTTCCACTTTTGGTGACGGAGAAAATCTAGTAGGCCGAGGTGTTGTGTCTGATTTCTCATCCGTGAACTCGCTATCATTTATGGTCGGCGTCAAACTTCAGGAACGTTGAAATAAGGGGACAGCATTGAAGGCTTTTCACTATTTTAATTATACAGTCACTTAGACTACTTAGTTAATGAATGATCACAAAGATAATTGGCGATTTAGAGTAATGGGTTTACGAATGACCATTGCGTGCGACCGCTTTCAGCCCAGTCCTGTCAAACACTGACTGACAGACATGACGTTCGCCCGAAATCCCAAACGCAACTCCATTCGGTGTTAACCGCTCTAAATGACCATAAACAAATCGATTAATCGTCAAAAACCACAGATTAAAACTATCGATTAACTACTCTCAAAATAAACTGATTTTCTTTATCCAATTATATCTTGCGCCGTCATATATTTTAACGTGTGTTTCTGTGGCATCGTAGGTCCCAAACTTTGATTTTGATTTAGTTTTTGTCAAAGATGACTTGATCGGGTGTCCTTAGATTTGATTGTATGTTTGATTTTAAATATATTTCATAATTGTTATTTCAGAGAACGCTTTGGTCTGTACGAAGTGGATTACGACAGCCCGCAGCGCACGCGCACTCCTCGCAAGTCCGCTTTAGTTTACAAAGAGCTCATCCGCACTCGAGCCTTGGACTGGAGCTACGAACCCGATACCATGCGCATTACCATCGATGAAGGGCATTAATGAGTACTAAACATAAACTAAACTAACAAGCGAGAGATTCCACTTGAGCGTTTCAGTTGGAGAGAAACATTTGGTTCCATCATGCGCTAAACACACTGCACCAGAAACCGCATCGGTGTGCGGTAACGCGGATTTTGACTTGAGCGGTGAAATCTCGATTTGTATACAAAAATCGCAGGATTTTAGACAATAGATAAATATTTATTTGTAGCAAAACCATACAAAATAAAAACTACACAATTTAAAAAAAACATAGTTTTTGCCACAAGCCGGTCCTAACTCAGCTTAATGCCGGCTGCTGTTGACAACCGGCTGCTGTTTTACGAATTTTGTCACTCCGCAAACTGCAGCGGGATGCGGCGGCAATGTTTTATTTGCCTTAGGCGCAAAACTCAGACACTCTAACTAATAAACGATAGCCTTTGAATAGTTGTAAAGTATTTTGTCTTTTTCTTTATAATATTTAAATTCAATAGAAAAAGACAAAACTATGTATTACGAGGCTATACAACGTTAATTAGTAGGGGGTGAAGGTACCTATATCATTAAGTCTATGAAAACTTCGAACGTTCTTCAAAGTAATAAATGTACAAACTTGAAAAACGATAATAAAAAAAATCAATAAAACAAAATTACTATCGTCGTTTTATGTTGTTTTTAAATATTTTTACCCGAATCCGCAAGAAGGAAGAGAAGGAGGGTTGTGTTTTTCGAGTGTATGTACTCGTAAGTATATGTATGGATGTATGAGGTTTCTTTGGCACGCCCTACAGCCTAAACAACTTGATGGATTTCGACATGTGAGGTGCCATTTGAATCGTTTTGATCGTCGTATTGATATAGGGTACCTACAACATTTTATTAGTTAACTAGCTTCTGCCCGCGGCTTCGCCCGCGTGGCTTACAGAAAATGTATGACGTTTTTAACTTCAGATATAAATATTATAAGCGGTCACACTCGCTCTCAATTGAATACACAAACTGACAATATCCCAAGCAGAGCAATATGGACGAAGTTCTTTAGTTAACTAAACTATCTCTGGAATGAGTAAAGTAGGAGTAGTATCAACAGTAGAGTCCAGTGGGTCCCCGTGAATCATTGAGAGATTTATTTAAAGAAATAAATATTTTAACTTTACCTTCTTTATATATCTTTGAAAATATTATGCACGTTCGCAAAAATCTACATAAATTTAAATTGAACAGTGGCTATCACAATTATAACACTAGAAATAAGGATAGGATAGCTGTACAGAGATTTAGACTGACTAAGTCAAGAAAGTCATTTTTAGGCAACTGCGTTAGTTTTTACAATAAAATCCCGAAAAATATAACAGGGCTCACCGAGGGAAAATTCAAATCACATGTAAAAACTACATTAATGAAAAGAGGATATTATAAGGTTAAGAATTATTTAGAAGATAAAGATGTCTGGAGCCTTCCACTTCCGCCAAGTAGCCACTAATATTTATAGATATTACCTAGTTGTAAGCCAAAATTTGTGAGACTAATTTATTTATTATTTGAAAAAATAATGCCCCTCAGTTTCTTGCCTGTTCTTCTGAGTAGAGGCTTTTTATCCGAACAAGGCGGTCGAGTCTATTTAAATAACTTTGACGTTCATAAGTGTATCTTTGATACCTAAATTGAATAAAAACATTTTGACTTTGACTTTGACTTTAGAGTATGGTATCAACAGAACTTAAAGCGTATGTGAAAAGATAAAATTAGAAGACAACCGATAGTAGATAATTGACAATTAATAATGTTTACAACGAAAACCTATTTTTTTTTATTTTTTAGAAAAACCAGGCTGCTCCATGAGCTTACTCTGTAGCAGGCCACGTATAACTAACCGTGTGAAAAGTATTTTAGTCAATTATGAGTTTGGCTTGAGATTTATTTATGGTCATGGCAAAGCAGACTTTGAGGGTAAACTGCACTCTTTTATACTCGAAGGGGTAGTTCGGTGGTGTTAGAGATATTAGAGGAATCCTCAGCATAAACACAGACTCATTCGGAAACTACACCAGTCAGTGTGCTGGCAGACCTTTAATTAAGACCTTCGAAGCAAAGACAACCCGTAGTAGGTTTTGTCTTCCCTATACTAAAGCAGCTACTTCTATTGACTTCGTCTATTTTTGCTAAATACCTACTGCTTATAAGATCAGACAGACATAATTATAAATTTCATCTCCTAGCTCATCTACCTGATCTTTATTGACAGAAAATCTCTTCACTTGCCGTTTCTAATCTTCTGCAGGCTTGGACTTAATTCTTGTATTTTTCCCTTACTGATTAAGTAGGTTTGAAATTTGATAGAATGTCAGCAATATAGTTCACATATTTTACACGGAGATTCATATGAAAATTCAATGATAGCTTCGTTGCTACATGACTGGAGCCCGGTGTACGTATGGCGATAGGCTCGCTACTTATTACATTTTGGACTGAATATCGTCCGGCGAAGTGAGGGTGTTGTAATACACCTCTTAGGGTAAAGGCGTGACGTTTTACCTACTAAACGTAGCTACTACCGTTATCTAGATCTGTACCAAATTCCAAGTTGCTGGCTATTACAGTTTCCAAGATAATCAGCTCACAGACATACAGACAGACAGACATCGAAGTTTCATGATAAGGTTTCTTTCACCATTTTAGTACGGAACCCTAAGAATGATAACAGCGTCGTTTGTAGTGGGTTAATAACTTTCTCAACAAAGTTTTCGGAGTAAAAAGAAGCCCTATCAGAAAATATTAATTTATTTCTTAGATACTGGTCTCGGGATCCGTAGATGCAACTTTTTTTTTTTTATAGACAATAAGTCGGCGTTTGACCAGCAACTCGCCTGATGTTAAGCGACGTTGTGGTCTAAGATGGAGCACGACGACCTATAAGGTACTTATTCACTCTAGCCTTGAAGTTTTGTAGAGTGAAGAAGTACAAAGACGGCAGTTGAGTGAGGCGCTACAAGTGCGCTACTGCTCAGACCCGTCTTCGGAACTCGCCGGGATCCGTGGCTATTTCAATTTGATCACGGGATCGGTGCAGACAAACCCCTTCAACCTACTAAGGGCCCTACCTGACGTCTTATCGCCATGATGGTGACGTATTGTTTTCGATGCTGCGCGACCATGGACCTTATCACGCGGCGATACGATTCGCGGCCGCGTCGAAATTAGAATTATCACGTGTTAGCTGAAATCACTACTTGATTAACTACTAGATATAAGCAAACCTTTCTATAAAACAGCCTATGGACGTCCTTGATGTGTATTACTGAAGGCTGCACAGCTTTAGCGCAAGAAGCCATTGATTGCACCAACTGCTTTAAGTAAGGACCTGTCGCTAGCATCCCGTGAATTGTTTGAGGGTCCAATTTGAATATGACGGCGTCTGAGAATGTGTTAATTATACATGAGCAGAAACAAAAATGATTTCTAGATTGTCTTTGCTTCCTCTTTTCCACATCCTGGCTATAAATGTTGTTCTGTCTTGCCAGTCGTATACATTTGTTTACACTTATAAGTTGTCTGATTGTGGTAAAAATGGTGAACTTTGCATTTAGCAACGAATAAGATACGTAACATAAAAATGAAAATATCGTAATGTCTTTTCCGGTTGGTCGGAACAAATTAGTGCGAGCCTTCGGCTGAGATTGAACCCGCATCCTCTAACTTGAGAGGCGAGCCTTCTTCCAAATAGGCTATCACCACTTTTCAACGACTAGGATAGGTCATTAAGATGTGTGAATCATTTCATTTTAAAGCATTTTCTGTATTGCATTTTTTAACAAAAAATTGTAGTAGTTTCTGCAAGGTACACTTTATTACCATTCATTGTAGCCAGCACATAAACTAGCGTTGTTTTTCCGCTGCCCCTAGGACCGACTAGTAATATTTTTCGGCGTCCGTGGCTCAGTTCTCGACATTTCTCCCACCAAAGGCTTCTTATCTCACCATTGTGCGGTAAAGCAGTTCTAAAACACAGTAAGATGAAGACTTATTTTCCAAGAATGTTTAAGGAAGTTCAAATCGTATTCTTCTTATACTGTTATATGAGTACAGTGGATGGTACAGTGCTACATGTATCTTTTGGCTCGCGCGAGTCCAAAATCGGAACTAACGCTTGAAATTGAGAGTTTGGATGTATCCCATAATGTTGAGATGTACCTATAAATAGATAATGATATCAACATGGTGGACCAATATTGTAACACAAATTATTTTTGATAGTTACCTTTACGTCCTACCTTTTTACCCCATCAGTTAACGAAATTATCCTGCCAAAACTGTGAAAGTGTAAAGATCCTTTGAAGACTGTCAATAGATTGTAGCACTGTACTTCCTTTGTTGTTGACTTTCCTATTTCGTTCACTTTGTCGTACATTTCTGTTCAAATGACCTCAAAGTTATACTAATTTAAAAGTGAGTAGGTAATTAGTTAAAAACTTAATTGTAACTTACACGCAATTACTTCGCAAATCGTCTCCAGCAAAGTTGGGGTCTCCTATGAATTCTTCAATTTTAGTTTTCGGATATTCAATCATATACCCATGGAAAGCTAAATTCTGTAACAGTGTATATTCATAACTTAATGTAGGTCTATCTACCATATGAAATTCATTTTTGTTTTTATAAGATCTTGTGTACTTACTTCTAATTTCTCTGCTATGTTAACACATAAAGTCGTCACAACTTTCTTTTTTTGTTTCTTGTACTTTTCCTTCTTTGGTTCCGGCATTTTTTCGCCCTTGTTTTCGTAGTCTTGTTTCAAAGCCTTTTTCAAGAGTTTTAGTTCTTTCCTGTTAAATCATATCGAAAGCTATAATCTAGTTTTATAAGTCATGTTATGTTATGTTATGTAGCTTGGCAATTTTTGTGTTACCGATTGCATACATGCTTGTTTACTGTTTCTACTATTTACATTACTACAAGTTTCTACTATTTACATTACTATAAGTTTCTACTCAAGAGCTTACAAAGAATAGTATAGCCAACGAGCGTTACTTTAACTGTGGTGCTATACTTATTACCAGTTTTATTAATTTTGATCCAAACCTCATGTCATCTTCGACTGTTGGAACAAGTTCCATTTTCGCTTCCATGTATATTTTGTTCATATCAACATGCCGAACAGATTTTTCTTTGACATCTAAAGTTTCGTTTGCATCCTCTTCAGCCCAGTCTTTGTTATATTTATCAATTACCTGCAATTTACAAAAATTCAGATGGTTTAATTAAGTAATGGATTAGATCATTTACTTCTGACTTGTGTATCATTATCATCCTTTTCATCTTCTACTGCTGAGTACTTGACGGTAACTGGAAAATGTTTTAGTTTTTTTCTGTTTTTGTTTTTATTTATTTTTCTTCTTACCTCTAGAATATGAATAGTTTTATTTGACAGCGGATAGTCGAACCCTGGGTGTAAAGTTGGATTCTTCATCATCTTTTGGCGCAATTTATCTTCAAATTTCTTTTTTATTTGTTCTGCTCTCTTACGCTCCATTTCTTCTTGTTTTGCTTGGAGTTTTGCCAATTTTTTCTATAATATTATAGATCACAGATTATTTCGTGTTGCATTTGACCATTACCATTAGTCATGTACCTTATTTAGTTATTTTAACTAACTTCTAAAGCTGTGTTACTTGTATTTGCTTTTTTGTCTGCCAAATGAGTGTTATATTCTTCTAGCCATTCTTCTGGAGTGGGCAGTTCTTCTCTTAAGATCAACGTGGCACCACCATGTTTTTCTGCTGGTATATTATGAAAGAATATAATTGACTCATACCTGAAACCAAAACCAAAAACTACTAATGTAACTGTCCAAATAATGATAATGTTAGTTTATCTCTTCTTCCTTTCTAACCATGTTTTGAACCATTCTCGAATGTAATCTCTGTAATCTTCTCTGATGTCTTCACTTCTTTTTTTCAAAAAGTTTTCTTTTAAGCATTTATATTCTGTTAGCCATTTTTCTTCATATTTTCGTCTTAATTGTCTTCGGCTTTCCTTAACCTATTTTCGTAAAACAAATCGTGTACTTATAATTATTGGCGCACATGTAGTTATGGCAAAATTATTTCTGTTTTAACATTTATACCTTTTCTAATTTTTGTTTCTGCTCCGATTTCGGTTTCAAACATGGCGTAATGCCGAGAAGCTCGTTTCTTCTACATTGCAAGATTTTTTCTCGTTTCAATTCAAAAAATGCCCTGCAAATTTGTTGTTACACGCTTTTTACATATGTTACAATTTTTTATTTACTACAATAAAGAAAAATACTACCTGCAAACTTGTTGAATGAGTTGGGAAGCCTTTTCCCGTATTTCGTAAGGGGCTGATGGTCGTAAAGTTCCGAGCAATTCTTTTTCCCATCTCTCTCTTTTGTTGCGTTTCTGTATCATATCAGCTATGACACGTCTAGAAAGCAAACATTTATTTGATTCATTTTCTTAACTTACTTGAAATAATGATTACTTAGGTAATTTGTATGTATTACTATTATTTTCAACCATAGTTTCAGCCACTGCTAGGTATTTATGCATTTGTGGTACGCCACACCATCTGTTCGGTTTACTGTTTTGCTTTCGTGAGTTTACATCGTGCTGTTTTTGGGTGTAGTACTTAATACTTAAAGTTGTAGTTCTACCCGTCAAAGCGGACAACTTTTAGAACGTAAGCTTATAAAATATAAAATAAAATAATATAATGTAATATAAAATAAAATACGAAAGAAAAATAATCGAATCTCCATACAAAATAACTAGTCACGTTATCAATTTTGTATGAAGACTTGTTTTTATCTAGAATTTCGCAAAACTTGTGTTCTTTAAGTAGTTCACTTTAACGGGTAGGATAACACCCAGGTAAGCATTACTACACCAAAAACCAGCACGTTGCATAATTATTTCTCTATAATCATAGTTTGAATCGTTTTTTCACCTAGTTTTTTCATGAGCCTGTATTAGTGCTGCCATTCTTTGGGTTTGCTTCTGTTCTTCGGATAGCTCTTCTTTCTTGATATCGAAAGCGTCGTCATCGTTTTCTTTAATATCGTCGGCATCCCACCAATTAGTTTTCGGTCTTTCTGGGGATTCTTTCTTTGCAGCTTGTTTCTCTAGAATTAGGTGTTTTTATCAGGCTTAAAAAACTTTTAGTTTTAGTGCTTTTGATGGGAACTACTTCCTTAACAGTTTTATTACTATCGAATCAGCCGTTTAGTCGTGAAAAGATAACAAACAGACAAAATTGCTTCCATGTATTTATCACACTAATCGACACCCGCAACGAACAAGGTTCTGACATTGATTTAGTCACAATGCAGAATAGACCAAAGTATGATAGTTTTAGAGTCTTTAATTCAAATTAGACGTAGCCTGAGTTACAACCTTGTTCGTCGCGGGTGTCGAAATATTATTAATGCGAAAGAGGGAACGTTAGACGGATGAGATAGAGAAAGCTGAACGGATTTGGATGAAATTTGACATAGAGATAGATTATAGTCTGAAATAGCAAATAAAATACTTTTTAACTGCAGGTGAAACCGCGTTTTAATATTATGGTTAAATAGTGTAACACTGAAGTTTATTCTTAAGTGAAAAACTATTGTTTTCAAAAAAATAAACTTATGCGGCTAGTTAATTTGTGGCTAAATCCTCTAAAATATTCTCAATTCAGATATTCTAAGGCTTAGTACATATTTCAGTAATATAGATTATTTTAGAAGAAAAGTACCAAGTTGTTTCTTTCTTTCCTTGACTTGTTCAAAGACCTCTTTAATTAAAGTTTGTACGTTTTCTGGTCGCACGTCTATGTCAGGCACTTCGTCCAGCTGTGCATCGTCAGGCGTCAGTATATGATCAATCAAACCGTTATTGCCGAAGTTATATTCGCTCACTTCCAACTTTTGTAGCTCATGCTTCAGTTCGAGAATTCTAAAGAAAAAAATGTAAGATTGAATAGTTTTAATTTTTAGTCGATTTGGTAGAAATAAAAAACCAGTTGACTTGACAGTCAATTTCAAAAAGATCAAAGTATCTAAACAATGCTGGGTCGCTAATGACGTTCTCAATGAGCGCTGCCATTTCCCTATAAATACATTTTGGGGCTACGCAAGTCTTTTGTCAACCCCGAAACCCCAAAAAAATAATAAATGGTACACGCTAATTATTATTAGTCTCTACTTTTTAAAGGTTTCATAGTTTTATAGTAAGGCATATCATTGTTCTCCACCAGGCTTCCCTGTGTCAGATAATATAACACCATCAACATACCCAAAGACGATAGCGATTTTAAAGCAAGGCAACGGGGCGGCGTGATTGCCACGCGAGTTTTCAAGTATTTTCAAGTAGTCATCTGTGATTATGCGCACGCGGTGTTAGTGACTATTTAGTAATCTGTGACTGCGCTCGCGGCGTCGCCAGTCGCCACTCTCGTTGTGAGCTCGCGGCGACCAGGGGCCTTACCTACCACAAACTTTTGCAAAAACATTGCGCAGGAACGTTTTGTTTCATTCCTTAATAAGCATTGTTTTGTACCATACCACAAGCATTGAAAACAATAATGTTTTACAACGTTTTTACTCCTGCTATAGTGATGTGAAAGAATGTACGATACAAGTGCTTATCATGTACTCTGTAGTATTTTTGCATTTCGAACTGTCATTTGCAGTGTCACTGTCTCCTTTAAAACAACTAAATCCAGTATTTTGGAGTATAGTCTTGCCAGATGTACGATGTCAATCGTAATTATACGATTTTTTGTACGTTTTACTATTATTTACTACAGCGCAATCACCTCTCTTTGAAATTGCTTGCAAATTGCTAGTGTGATAACAGCACAGCTTAACAGATACAGCAGACCACTAGTGGCTATTTTGGTAATGGTAATTGGGAATAGGCCTTGATAGGACTATAAGGCTTCAAATTCTGCTAATTCTAATAAGTATTTCTTAAAGTCGATTGCAAGTCGAAAGCAAAGTATACAGATAGTGAATGAGTGAGTTTTGGTGGTCCGTTTAAAAGGCATTGGTATCATCTTTTTACCTGGACACTACAGCCTTCAGCACATCTCGCATATAGCCAGTCTTCTGAACTTGAAGGTTCTGGTGGAGGCATTCCCAGACGTCGTTATAAATGACGTTGTATCGAGCAAGAAATCCTGACAGGCGCTCGGTGGCTTCGCACAGTTTCTTGTCGTGGGCTTTCGTTTCCTACAATAGACGAAGAAAAGTTGTTTGAACAATACGAAGAACCTTGTAAGTTTAATATATCCAAAAGGTTGTTAAGGAATATCGTGGGTAAATGGCACTGAACATTAACTTCAGTTGCAGCAGTAAAAAGATGTTGTTGATACCTGTAAGTGGATGTCTAGCTTGACTACCGCTTTTAATTCAACAAGTGTCTTCTTCCATTTCCTAAAATAGAAGTCACTGGACATTTTAGTTTGGGAACAAAATTAAAATAAACATGAAAAGTGCTTAATTCTAGTTAAACTAACAATCGAGTAGGCTGCGACGTGTTTTATCGAAACGAGAGTTTAATACATTTTCTGGCATTTTTGACTAAAACGTTTGATAAAATAATTATAGCTGACTGAGCTAAGTACGCTACAGTTCAACTACTTATTCGAATTTTATTAGGAAGTCCAAACTTCTGCTATTCTACAAATCAGGCGCTGTAACCGAACCCCTGCCGAAATAAACCTCTCGAAGCGACTCCGCAATTACACTTCACCCCAAATTAATTCCCCAAAATATTATCACTCAACTACCCCTAAATCAGCCCCTAACTACCCATTGAAGGCGCGATACCGTCACGTCAAACCCATTTAGCCGAGTGAAAGGCCAAACGATCGTCGCCGCCCGGTATCTGCCACTACGGAAAACTTACATCATGCCCAATGCGGGAAATAAGCGATCTGCGTTGACGGGAACGACTCTTACTTATTGCCTTCCTTTTTTATAGAAAACCTCCTTAAATCATAGATCCGAAACAAAACAAAAGAAACCTTAAAAACGTTACAAAGAAGATACATTTTTAAACGGCTGATGCTGTTCATTTGTGACGTTTCACCATGATGGCGTTGCCATGTTTTTGGGCGCGCTACCCGCAGTTTCCGGTTGCGTTGAATGCGCGGCCATCTTGTCGCCGGAAGTAGTAAACTCTTCCGTAGCGCCATCTGTCGGGGGGCGGCGAAAACGTGTCGTCGTGTCGCGTTTTCAGCGGGAAAAGTCGTTTTACTCCATTCCTTTTTGTGGTACAGTTTTGTTAGTTGCGCATTCATAAATTCGCTTTGTTTACTCACCGGCTTTATTTATGATTTTAGTTTTGTGCCCACGTATTCTGCTGGCCGTTGTTTATTAAACATAACTCAGTAAGGTTTATAATAGACTGATTCCTATAATTAAAAATAGGAGCAATTAACATCAACAACAATATTGGTCCAGAAACCAGTATTCATATCTAACTTTTAAATAAAACATTTATTTAGAAAATGACACAGACAGCACTTTCTCTAGAAAACGTGACATTAAAGGCGAAATCTATTCTTCGAACCATTTTCTCTACAACACTCACTCCCAAAATACTGCGAATTATCCTATCCGAGCACACGTCATAAAAATATACAATTTTCCAAATTTGCTCTTTAAGTAGGTGTATTCCCATTACGGCGGGCGGGGTCGCTGCTGTCGTCATATTTTTCGGCTGTATCACATTATGAGAGCCCGCGGGACCGCTACCGGCATACGATCCTCCGACTCCCGGCTCTTAACGTGTCTTGCTCGTGTCACGTGTTAAAAAAATATACGGCGCTAAATAAAATTTTATAGGCTTTCGGGGCGCGAGTGAAAATTGTAATAAAAAGTAGATGGCTTTGAAGTTGCCTGCTGGGATGGTTTAAGATTGATTTGGGCTTTGGAAAGGTTAACTTTTTTGTGTGATTACTTACATACCTACCGGTACTGTTTTAGAACCTTAATTATGATTGCTACTGTAACGAGGTCTAATATCGACGTGGATACGCACTGGTGCTACGTATAGCACATTAACACTTAGGTGGAAATAAGACGGCGTTTGGAAGTCCATCTTTTGACTACGTTCATGTAGATTAAGGCGTGCCGCTTAGTAGCTTGTGGTCTTGGTTAGATTAACATTGATTGACAACTCTTTATAGCATTCAGTCAACGTGGTAATGAAAGTGATTCCCACTCCTAGAGATAGGTCATTGAGTATTACATATTATTTACACACTCAATGACCTATCTCTAGGAGTGGGAATCACTTTCATCCTCAAAGTTTTCTAGCTTCGTTTATTGTTTCACTGTTTTATTAGGAATAAACTTTGTTTCACTATGCCAAGAGAGGAATTTACAAAAGCTTGACTGCTCCAGTCTGCTCTACTGGTAAAGGTACGCGCTACCAGTTCACCCAGAGCTTTGCTTTGATTTTGTGATGTGGGTTAATGCTGGTAAGCGGAAATGCGTCATTCATCCCATGCTGGACGCCAGTGCTGGACTCATTACCGCCATTTGAACATTACTAAGCACAGATCATGATAATAATTGTTTTCTTCCGCAACTTCTCCGCCGAAATCCAAAACCTCAATGACGTACTCGCAGTAGCTAGCAGTGGATTTAAACAACTAATTTTCGTATGAGGGGAAACTGTACCATAAGTCAACAGGTTTCATAGCCATTGTAACTAGGTAAGTAAATAGATTTATTTTCAACTGACGTCAATCAAACTGTTTAATATTATATGTTTGATTCAAACACACATAACTGATTTTTCATTTCATTTTATTGTCAAAGTATTTCAGGCAAATGTTTCACGCTTTTTTAACGTCCCATGTTCCCAGTTTCCCATCTTGCTTGATGTATCGAATTTTAAAGGCGCGTCTTTCGACATTCGACAGCATCCATTACAGTGTCAGTTACGAGATTCCCATGAGATCGGCTTAACATTTTATAATGTGGAAGAGACATGAAAATAATGATACTGGCTTACGACGTAAATAAAATATGTTTTTCTTCCATCAGAGGTCTCTTCAGACCGTCACATGTCTCAAGATCTTTTAGTAGATGATGTTATTTTCCTGAAAGCATCTGTGGTGTTTGGAATTTACCATGGTACAATAATATACTCTACCAGTTATAGTGTTCCGAGATAAACAATTTCACATGGGTTTCACTTCCGTTATTCGACGCTGAAAAAAGTCAAAGTCAAAGTCAAAGTCAAAGTATTTATTGCGTATTATGGTGGTTGTTACATTAGTTCACAAGATCTTAAAGTTATAATATTCATAAGTATCTCATAATGGACCCTATTAGGGTATTGCAATGTCATGTGGAGTGGGCCGGCTTATTCTTTAATATTTAAGTTTTTATCATTGAGATATTCTTCTAATTTATAATAGCATTTATGTATTAATAAGCATTTTAATTTATTTTCAAAACAGTTTTCTTTATTTATTTCTTTTAATTTATCTGGTAGTTTATTATATATTACAATGGCCATTGCATTTGGGCCAGACCTATGCATTTTCAGTCTACCTTTTGGGATTGTTAATTTAAATTTAAATCGTGATGGGTATTTTCGGGTTGTGTCACTCAATTTTTTAAAGAATTTTGGGTGTTTTCTTACGAATTTGCAGATTTCAAATATTTATAGGGATGTGGTTGTTAATATATTATATTTTATAAAAAAGGATTCGTGAAAGCGTATCTTATCAATATTAATTTTTACATTAGTATATATATAGTTAATCTAGTTCGGACACATAGTTTTTGTTGCTTAAACACTTTTTCCGCATCTACGCTATTACCCCATAGAACAATTCCATACGTCAGCCATGAGTTTGCGTATGCATTGTATGCTGTTAAAGCTGTTTTTTCGTCTGTGGCGCGTCGTAATTCTCTTAGGGCGTATACAAAGCTTGATATTTTTGAGTTTATCTTTTTTATATGGCTTTTCCAACAACTGCAACCGGAACGAGTGACGTAGTTAGGTGTCAACTCCCGGAAGACTAGATCTTGTTTTTTAGATAATGATGATACATGATAAGTTCAAAATAGCCATAGAAAGCAGCAGTAGCATAGTAAGAGGCAATAGTCTGATTTTTCTTTTTTGATTTTGGACCCTATATGCCTATGTACGTACATTTTGTACGTACCCACTTTACTCACGCACTTATTAAAAAAACATGCAGAAAAATGCTGACATTACAACAACGTATTGTTGCTGACAAGACAACGTGTGACTTAATTGAATATAGGTACCTATTTAGAAAATTATGTATTTTATTTTATGAAAATTAGAGAAGTTTTCCCATCCTGGTAATTGAACTTCAGGCCTCTGTTAATGTAATAGCTCAATCACACACACACACACACACACATTCTTATTACATGTATATTATTTTGAATAAGTATTTTAATTTCAAACTCAAATTTTCAATTTTCATATTTTAGTGTTAATAATTTAGTTTCCTAAATAATGTAGATAATTATATAAATAGTCGAATGTGTAAATGTGTCCACTAACAAGCACGGAAATTGTATTTGGTAAACACTATCACTGGGTGCCCAAAATACAGGCATCGCCTAGTTTGGGACCCACTGTAGTTCATTTTGAGTACTCGAACTGAGTGTTAAGTGTCATGTATTTGAATTTGAATATTGAATATTTAATTAGGATTTACTTACTTACCAGCCGTCAAGAAATTACCAAAATTGGCCTTATTTTGTACTAGGGCCAAACTTCACAGGCGTGTTAAGCTTTTTGTGCAGTAGTAATGTTCATGTCTGAACGTAAGCTCCTATGTATATTTATCACTTGAACAAAGTAATATCGAAATGAGGCGAGCGCAGCCCGATTTATTTGCGACGCAAACAACTTGCAAATTGGTCTGTAGATGCGACGTTTTCGCTAAATACCTATAAAAATGTCCGTTGTCCGTGAGTTATAGTAACTAGCAGTGTGGGACAATTGACAAGCTCGAGCAGCCTAGTTGGGAGAAAGCCCGCCTCTCAAGCCATCTCAGTATTTGTTACTAGCTGCGCCCTGCGGTTTCACCCGCGGTTAAAAAGTATCCTATGTGCTATTCTAGACTACAATATATCTCTGTGCCAAATTTCATCCAGATCTGTTCAGCCGTTCTGGCGTGAAAGAGTAACAAACATCCATCCATCCATCCATTCTTACAAACTTTCGAGTGTATAATTTTAAGTAGGATTCCGACGATTTAATGAGTAGGTTTCGTTCATCTTGATCAAATTTTGCTGGCGAATAGTTAATGCAACTACAATTTTTATGCTCGAATCGGACGAGAAGCTGCGGAGAAATGTAAGGTCTCCGTTTGAGGCAAACCAAAATAAATAAATAAATTCAGGACACTTCCACACACGGTAGCCTGACCCCAAACTAAGCAAAGCTTGTACTATGGCTGCCAGAGACTGATATATGTACATACTTAAATATTTTAAAATACATACTTAAATAGATACTAACACCCAGACATAGAACAAACACAAATGTTCATTACATAAATGTTGGCCTAGGTGGGAATCGAACCCACGCCCCCCAGCTCAGAAGGCAGGTTCACTACCAACTGAGCCACCGAGGCAGAAATAGATTAAGTAGGTAGGGTCAACTGGAGCAAATGCGTCTATGGAGCAATTGCGTCTTTCGAGAATTACTGACAATCCATCCATCAGCCATGGGACGTCCATTGTTGGACATAGGCCTCCCCCATAGATCTCCAATAAGACCGGTTGGTAGCGGCCTGCATCCAGCGCGATCCTGCGGTCTTCACAAGGTCATCTGTCCACCTTGTGGGTGGACGTCCTACGCTGCGCTTGCCGGAACGTGGTCTCCATTCGAGGACCTTTCGACCCCATCGGTCATCAGTCCTTCGTGCTATGTGCCCTGCCCACTGCCATTTCAACTTGCCAATCCGCTGGGCTATGTCGGTAACTTTGGTTCGTCTACGGATCTCCTCATTCCTGATTCGATCTCGCAGAGAGACCCCGAGCATAGCCCTCTCCATAGCTCGTTGGGCTACTAGGAGCTTATTAATAAG
The DNA here is from genome assembly GCA_911728515.1 of Peribatodes rhomboidaria. NCBI lineage: Eukaryota > Metazoa > Arthropoda > Insecta > Lepidoptera > Geometridae > Peribatodes > Peribatodes rhomboidaria. Next base: position 14,937,602 of record OU452175.1, read on the forward strand.
GCCCATAGTAAGATACCACGTTTCAGTGCCATAAGTCATTTAAGTCAATTACTGACAAACCTTTCACAAATTAGGCAACTAACGCCATCTAGTACAGATTATTGCAACTAATGATAGAAAAAAGATGTAGATGTAGGTCAGTAATTCTCGACAGGCGCAATTGCCCCACAGGCGCATTTGCCCCAGTTGAACCTACCTAAAGAAATTCTGATAGTAAAACATTTTGAGACTTTCGCCAACAATGTCTGTAAAAACCCGCTGCTTCTTCTTTCTTGTACTCTCCGTGCAGAACTCTAAATTGTAGCACTTCCCACGTTGGGATGGCTCATTTCGGCCGCTCCGCAGAAGAAATATATTTTATCGCTGCGAAATGTAAATTATCTGCTTCTCTTATCTATTTTATTAGCTGGGAATTGCTACTTAGCTGCAGAATAGTCGTTATTTTGAGTCGTACTTAATATAATATTATTGTTAAAACCGTCATAATGAAGCGATGATAGCCTAGCCGGAGAAGGCCCGCCTCTCAAGCCAGAGGGAGCGGGTTCCAACCCAGCCGACGGCACGCACTAATTTGTTCATTGTGTGAACATATGTGCGTATTGTATGTCATCTGCTACATGACTGGAGCCCGGTGTATGGCGACAGGCTCGTCCCCTGTCACATTTGGGACTGAATATCGTCCGGCGAAGTGTGGGTGTTGTATTACACCTCAGCCAGCCCGCACGGGGGAAAGGCGTGACGATATATATTTATTAATAAACAGATTGCTTTGCATTTCATGGCATCAAAATGTTGTAATTAACTCAGCATACACACCAGCCTACTAAGGGCCACTTGTAGAAGCTCGGGTTATCGTTTTATATCGGAGTCAATTAATCTCTCATCGTCTTAAATTGCTCATCAGAGGTTAAACTGATAAATCGTCGTTCGCTTCCAAGAGTAAGAAGGTGACATTTACAACATTTGACTGCCTTGGTGGCTCAGTTGGTAGTGAACCTGCCTTCTGAGCTTGGGGGCGTGGGTTCGATTCCCACCTAGGGCAAACATTTATGTGATGAACATTTGTGTTTGTTCTATGTCTGGGTGTTAATATGTATTTGAGTATGTATTTAAAAATACCTAAGTATGTATGTAGTGTCTCTGGCAGCCATAGTACAAGCTTTGCTTAGTTTGGGGTCAGGCGACCGTGTGTGGAAGTGTCCCGAATTTATTTATTATTATTTATTTATTTCTTTTAACACTGAGTTAAATAGATTTAAAAATGTGGCTCCGTATCTTTTGCAAACGAGCTTTACAGTTTTTACCATTTGTATACAGGGTTATAGGTAACTTACCAAAAACCTCTTAAGGATTAATTGTATTTATCAATATGAACAACTTTCACAATGGGGTGAACACTAAAATCACGAAAAAAAGAAAACTGCTGTTCCATACAAAAACTTCATTGGCCTGAGACAAAATGTATGGCACAGCTGATATTTTTCGCAATTTCAGACTTCGCGCCATTGAGAAAGTTGTTCATATTGAAGAGTAGAATGAATCCTTAAGAGGTTTTTCGTTAGTAACCTATAACCTTGTATAAAGAAAAAAAAATTGTAGCTTGTGTGTTCTCAATGACATTAAATAATTTTTAAGAAGTGTGACAACCTATCAGACCGTGGGCTGGGCTGGGCAAGTGGTAACTACTGGGAACCCTACATAAGTGTGGTTTGCAGACTCCCCAAAAGCTAATGAGAAATTCGTCGACATCTCCACAACTACCCTCTTACACCCTCATTTACATATATCAGGAACAACTGCATTAGCGTTGCTAAATCGCATAGTCTTAATCGTCCTACAAACGTATATTTCTTGATTAAGCGGTCGTAAAAACGTCGTCCCTGTCTAAATTATGGCCGGAGAGCAGGAGAGGAGATTAGCAGGTTTTCGTAAGATGCATGGATGTTTATGACAGGCTTATTGTACGAGTATGATGCTTTGTTCTTGTTGATGTTGAGATTGTTGTAGGTAACATTTTGATAAAGGAAATACTGGGAAATAAAAATGTTCCCAACACAATGTCAAAAATTTTAAAATGAAAAATGTAAACAGATTGACTGACTGCCGCGGTGGCTCAGTTGATAGTGAACCTGCCTTCTGAGCTTGAGTCGTGGGTTTGATTCCAACCTAGGGCAAGCATTCATGTAACGAGCATTTGTGTTTGTTCTATGTGTGAGTGTTAATATTTAAATATACAATTTATATTTATGTATATCAGTCTCTGGCAGCCATTGTACAAGCGTTGCTTAGTTTGGGGTCAGATTACCATTTGTGCAAAAATTTCCCAAATATTGTTTATTACTTATTATAATAGTTGCGTAAAAGAGTACGACTGTTGGGAACTTCAAAGGTCCGATCAGATAATATGTAAACTTCATCATACTCAGTTTAGGACTTTAGATACACTACACCTACTTTATGAAGAGCATTGTCTACATCACACGTCATGTAGCCCTCGACGCGGAAATCGGTGAAGATAAATATCAGCTGAAAAGCAGTATTTTCGCCGAGGTGATTCCGCCATGACAGATCGCGGGTACGCCCTGTATATTTCAACCCTGGCTCGCAGGCCGGTAGCGCATTTACAAAGCCTAGTTTAGAATTGAGGTCTGAAAAGTAATTTTGTTATTAGTTTAGCAGAAAATACTTGATGCTCAATATTTGTGCCCTGATCCATATCGAAATATGTATTTTAGGACTCTATTAATAAAAAGGGTTCATTGTTATTAATAATATAATCGACCAAGCGAGCGTTGGCGAGTGAAACGTCTATGCTTCAGCTTCGACAAAATGCTTTCGTATGTCCGAATTCCGTCTGGATCTCTGCCTTCATCCACAGGTCGCATTTCTTAACCGATACTCTTAAAATTTAGTGAGTCTAGGTTTAACAAAATATCAAATCTCCGTCATTTAAAAAAAATAGTCTTAAACTGCCTCGACACAAAATCTGTACCTATGTTTAAAGAATCCGCTCACAAAATTTCACGAGAATCGGTTGAGGAATGTAACCTGTAGAGGAGCTCAGACATCGGCCGCGAGTTCTACAGCTCTCAGAGCCATTCGTTGATTATTGGTTTATTATATTTTTATTTTTATTTTTTTTTAAGGAATGCTTTCTCTGTTTTTATTGATGGGATCTCTGAAAGACAGTTTCTTAGATTAGAGATACAGTCAGTCATATGAACTTCTTGTTTGCTTATAACGGATAAGCTATAAGTATAAGAAGAGAAAAGTCATTTTGCTTAAGCACGACTGAGGCTGTTTCCATTATTAGTAAAATAATAAGTTCAATCAGCATTTGTAAATACGCGCCTCAGTCCGACCAGCCTTAACTGGTGTCTGGTAAATTTATGACCTCTCCCGAGAAAAAATGTGGACTCTCGGAGGAAGATTTCACCGGTTTTTATTCGAGCGATATATTTCATTCGAAGGAAATGACGCGGAGCTTCATGACTTTTAGATTTATTAAGTGGCGACGCGACGTCCTTATTCATTGCGAAGCTAACAGCTTACGAAAGCGACGGATAGAAAAGGGTTGAGTACCTGTAGGTACACCGTGTATCTCTAAAAGACATATTCTAGGATAACATTGTACTCATCATTATGAACAACTTTAGTTATGGGGCCAACCCTGAAATCGAGGAAAAAATTGCTTGACCACACATTTTGTCGATGATCAATGACATATTTGTTTGTAAATTTTTATTCATTGATATACCTATTTGTATGTACATTATTTTGTCACATACTTCTATGGTGTTCCATACAAAAAGCTCATCTCATCGCTGATTTTTTTCAGATTTTAGGGTTGATCCTAAAGTAAAAGTTGGTCTTTGATGTAGGTCTTATGATGTAGTACAATGATATCCCAGAATAAGGTAAGCTTACTCGAATTTTAATATCCCCTGAGGACAGACGCATTACTAAGGTTATAGTTACAATTAACTTTGAATCTTATTGTCTAAAACGATGTTTTTCTTCTGATTTCTGGAGCAGCACCATTCCAAGTTCCAAACTACACCACAGCATGAATACCTACACATTCAGCACTAAAATGAATATTACCCACTAATCTGACACAAACATTATTTTGGGCCACTTACGGACCAGTGCGTCTGAGACCATACATGAATTAAAATGTGCTTCAACTTACCAACATACATCAAAGTAACAAAATGCTCGCAAAAAGCATAGCGAGTGCCAGAGGTGTCTGGAGGACGGACGGCGTGTTTTATGAAGGAAGTTGTTCATCGCGCTATAAATCTTTCGGACGACGCTCGGCCGGCTTCCCCCGCTCCAATAACGTGGAGACGGAATATTCTTTACTGTACACAAAACATGAAGGAATCCTATATAATATTATAATTGCAAAAGTGAGTTTTTTCGTTTGTTTATTTATTTGTTTTCGCTTTCACGCCTCAACTACTCAACCATCATTTTACAAATTTTACATACAAGTTGTCAGAGGTTCAGAAAAGGACACGGGGACCTTTCATGCCAAAAGAATTAACGGTTCTTGTGGGATCCCGGTAAAACCGCTGGGCACAGCAGTAGAGCACATGTTGAAGAATACATTATTCTCACAAATTTAAACAGAAAAAAGATAACTTGATACTGCTAGGAATCTTCTTGATGGTTCTTCTTTCTCTGTGAGTTGGCTCAACAAGTGAAAATTATCAAATAACAGTCATTGCCATCGGCAGATCAATCAACCTTCTCAATGATATATCCAGCCTGATTGCCTCGGTGACTCAGTTAGTAGTGAAACTGAACCTGCCTCATGAGCTTGCGGGCTTGGGTTCTATTACCATCTAGGGCTCAAACAGTGATGAATTGTGTTTGTTCTATGTCTTGGTGTTAATATCTATAAAAGGACTCATTTCCAAATGTGACAGGGGGCGAGCCTGTCGACATACACCGGGCTCCAGTCATGTAGCAGATTTTTTTTATTTTTTTATGTAGAATAGGACGGCGTTTGACCACCAACTCGCCTGATGTTAAGCGCCGTTGTGGTCTAAGATGGAGCACGACGACCTAGAAGGTACTTATTCACTCTAGCCTTGAAGTTTACTAGAGTGAAGAAGTACAAAGACGGCAGTTGAGTGAGGCGCTACAAGTGCACTACTGCTCAGACCCGTCTTCGGAACGGTTACACCGGACTACATCCCGAAACACGATTAGGTCATTTCACGGCATAGCTTGGTCCGGTGGGTGGTAACTAGCCACGGCCGAAGCCTCCCACCAGAGTTTGCTACCCGGTTAGCACTACCCGGGGACCACGTGTAGGGAATCAGAATAGAGTACACTCCTACGGACGTGGGTAGCTCAGCCCCCAAAACACAAAACGCACATATGTTTACACAATGAACAAATTGGTGGGTGCCGTCGGCTGGGTTCGAACCCGCTCCCTCTGGCTTGAGAGGCGGACCTTCTCCCAACTAGGCTGCCATCGCTGCTATAAGCGTTATAAGCTGTTAATATTTGTGTTAAGGCAATTTTAAAGTAATATTTTTAAACATTCAAACTCTGAGTTAATTTACCTGGCGTTTAAGAATTTACTCCGTATCTTTGGCAAGTGAACTAAAGTGGACGATATAATTATGTATTTAACGTTTATTAGTTTCTCTTCAGCAATCACAGTACCAGCTTTGCTTAGTTTGGGGTCAGATAAATTTCCCGACTAGGTAGCTAAGTATTTAATACTTTAAAACTTTTCTTGACCTACATCTTTCGACAAAAATTTATCTATTTTACGTTAAAATCAGTTAACCTCAATTGGTAAAAATAAAAAGTGTTTTTTAAAGGCCCTGTTTATAAATCTATGTAGGGTTAACTGGGGAAAATGCGTCTGTGGGACAATTGCGTCTTTCGAGAATTACTGACATACCCTTCACACATTCTCAAAAGATGCAATTGCCCAGCAGACGCATTTGTCCCAGTTGACCCTATGTATAAAATGTATAATGTACAACGGTTTCCACAACTCTTGTACCCCATAACTACAGGGTGATATATTGCAGGGCGGGTCGGCGAGAGTCACCGACTGACAAATTCATTCCCCACTTGACACCTACTACCCCCACTCTGCAAGGGAGGGGGTGGACGTCACACGCTAATCTGTGTAACACCATGAATTTTTCATGCCGACGTGAATTTATGAAATATGCAATATGCTGTACTTTTTAACGTTGGTGTAGCAAGATATTCTAAATTCAATATTGGAGTTGGATCGTGGAATGTTTGGAACGTCTGATAAATATGCGACTAGGCATTTAAAGGTGCATTTCATCTAGTTATCGACTTCTAATGGACGTTTACCTGTACCTGGCTATAATTAACCATTAAACGTTCTCTATAGAGTTCAATGAAAAATTAAGTGATTTTTCATCAATTTTTCATTGAACTCTATAGGTACTGTACCTACTGTAAGTTCTTTACCACAGTTATCTAAAATGCATTTTTGTTAGCGAGTTTTAGATGTCTTGTACAATATTGTATGTATTGTATTACGATTCGTGTGGCCACCACGATTTAAAAAGACGCAGCGTGGAAAGACCTTCCACAAGGTTGACTGTGGTCTAGTGAGGGTCGCGGGAAGCTGCTGGATGCGGGCAGCGCAGGACCGGTCGTTGTGGAGATCATAGAGGTTGCGTTTGTCCAGCAGTGGACGTCTTCCGGGCTGACATGATGATGACGCGCTTTTAAGATGCTGTACATACTGCTCTGAAATTATCACTCAGCTTAATTGCGTCTTTATTTCTAGTTACTAATCTAGAAGGACCTATCTCTCTCTAAGTAATTTTTGCCACAATCACCAGCAGCACACACTTTATTCGAAACTCTGTCCCAGTCTAGTATAAAATAAAAAAGTAGGGCGAAGGGTACCAGTGGAACAACTTTCTTTATCGTCGCCCCACGCTTTATGATCGCATAAATTCAGTTTATCTTTATGAATATTCAGGCGCGCGCTATTAAGTGCTGACGACGATTCTCTTTGTAGGTTTTTAGGATTCGCTAAATAAAGTGGGGAAATGGTGGGTGGGTGAAAAGTTTGGGGGTCCTTATTATCCGTGTTTGTGTAGATTGGAATTACGCACCTGATAGTAATCACAGCTATCTTAGTGGGACTACTTTTTTGTTAGCAGATCTCTTTTCAGCCGACTTCAAAAAGGAGGAGGTTATTAATTCTGTTTTTTTCTTTTTTAATGTTTGTTACCGCTTAGAGAAATCCGTTATTTGTGAACGGATTTCGAAAAAAAAATCTTTGTATTTAACAGATTAGTCCAATTTTTACAAAATCCAATTCAGATAACGGGAAGATGGTTGTTATTTTATTTGAAAAAATTATGGGAACCATCGAATTCGCCCGATCGTAAATAGGCACACAGAATACTCCCTATGCTAAGTAAGGGATGAGGGCCTTAAAGTATCCAAAAATTCTAAATCAATGGATCCGCCAGTAGAGTTCAGATTGGGGCGCGTTAATCCTACTCCCTACTAATATTATAAACGCGAAAGTTTGTAAGAATGGATGGATGGATGGATGTTTCTTACTCTTTCACGCCAGCACGGTTGAACAGATCTGGATGAAATTTGCCACAGAGATAGATAATAGTCTAGGATAGCACACAGCATACTTTCTATCTGCGGGTGAAACCGCGGAGCGCAGCTAGTTAGTAATATTAATACTTATCATAAAACTTAAGATTATGAATTACTAGCTGCACTTGTCTTGCATAGTCTTGAATAAATACTTAATCTAGCTTTAGTTAGACCTAAAAAGATAGCAATTTTCACATGTACTGTGTTGACTTTGTGTTGGCTCTAAGCTGTCTACTTTATAAAGGTGGTATAAAGCAAAGTTTTTCAAAGAGTTAGGTACGCCTAACTCGCCGGGTTGATGCATGGAGGCCGTGTCACGCCGCGCCTGACCTAATCCCATAAATCACGGAGGAAGCGCTAGTGATGGGAAAAGGGCAAGGAAGATTGCAAGTTTTTAAAGATTTTATGGTGCTTTCAAAGTCAAAGTCTAAATGTTTTTATTCAACTGGGTATCAAAAATTGCAGCGATGACAGCCTAGTTGGGAGAAGGTCCGCCTCTCAAGCCAGAGGGAGCGGGTTCGAACCCAGCCGACGGCACGCACTAATATGAACGAATTACGAACACGAACATAATTATGTGCGTATTGTACGTCATCTGCTACATGACTGGGGCCCGGTGTATGGCGACAGGCTCGCCCCCTGTCACATTTGGGACTGAATATCGTCTGGCGAAGTATGGGTGTTGTATTACACCTCTGCCAGCCCCCTCGGGGGAAAGGCGTAACGATACGTTATGTTATGGTATCAAAAATACACTTATGAACGTCAAAGTTCTGTAAGATACTTGACCGCCTTGTTCGGAAAAAGCCTACTACTAAAGAACTACTCATAAGAACAGAGAAAACAAAAAACTGAGAACTTGTTTTAAAAATACTGTATAATAGGCATTGAGTCAAGCTAAATTTTAGATTTATATAGGTATACTCGTATATGCTGCAGTCGAAACACTAGATTAGAACAGAGGTTTTTCTCGGAAAAACTGTTTTTAAATAAAATTAATAATAAGAATATATAAGACCTTGATGGGAGGCCTCAAGCAGAATCTCCTACAGTCCTACGTAAATATAAATACGCAATTATGACTTTTTATGTAATGATGTATTAATCCTCACTAATATTATAAAATCAAAAGTAACGCTGTCTGTTTGTCTGTTCGTAAGCTTTTCACGGCTAAGCAGCTGACCGGATCTTGATTTGATAATTGGTTAACTCACAGTATATCACGAAGAAAGTTATAAATACAAGTGTTTTAATAAACGCGAACGAATTCGCGGGTAACAGCTAGGTAGTAATTATATTTAACATAATTACTTTTTCTGCCGAGTTCACTAGCGAGACTATGCACGAATTAGATACATGAAATGGACTCTTGCTTTAGAAGTTCGTAAACTTTGAAATCGGTACATTTGCAGGTTACATATTTTCACATATTTTACAATCTAACGCGACGTGTTTCCCATACCTAGCACTAGCACGGAGAATGTTTTATTACCTGATGAAACGGCCTGTCCCGAGCCAGGCAGGATCAGTAAATCGGCCGCAGTCAAACGCCTTTCACTGGTAACAAAACCTCTTGCTTGACAAAGGTAGGTATGTGAATACGCAACTTCACTGAATTAATAGTGAGAAGGTTCCTGGTTTGTTTATGAATCGTCTAGCGACAGAAAATTTGCAAATAAAATTTTGGGGGTTTTATAAGAGTAGAAATTCATTTAACCAGTAGTACCACAATAGTTTTGTGTTAAAACAGTTAACTACTATATCAAGTTTCTTTAAAACCGGACAGATTATCGGAGCGTCTGAAATTAAGTGGTAATTAGGTAAGTACTACATATGTCCCCTCCGATGGGCCCCGCCTTGTCTTAGCGGGGGACTGCTGGCCTGGCTACCACGTGGTGCCAGTTGCCACGGCTTTAGTAGCACACGCGTGGTTGTCACAGTGAAATCTACCTACTTACCTTCCACATTCGAGCGTGGTCGCCATCGCATGATGGCGGTCGTGGTGCAGGCACAGGGTAAGAGGAGTATAAGTATAGGTAGATCACTTATCTGACGCATAGCATGGGGACCATGGGCGTTCAGACACGGGTGTTGTTTAGCGCCCACTGGTTGAGTTGGTTACCGAGGCGGACGATGATGATGTGTCTGGTGTCCCGACGCGTCATCATGAGGAGGTGGGTTGCAGCACGGAGCCCAGATCTCGAAAGGAAGCGGAAGCGTGCGAAAGCGTCCCTGTAATTCTGACGCTTAGCACCGTGTGGTTTGGACACCGGTGAGAGATGGATAGGCAGAGAGTGGCGGGATTCCCACATAACCACATGCCTGCCCCCGGAGCGATGGTTGTATCCATTAAAGATTTTCCATAGGTTAAAAAGGTAGGTGTGTTTATATGGAGACCACGTACCGGCAAGCGCAGCGTAGGACGTCCACCCTCAAGGTGGACAGATGATCTTGTCAAGACCGCAGGATCGCGCTGGATGCAGGCCGTTACCAACCGGTCTTATTGGAGATCTATGGGGGAGGCCTATGTCCAGCAGTGGACGTCCTATGGCTGATGGATGGATGATGGATGATGTGTTTATATGTATTAAAATTAGTTTTCTTCGAAATACTTAGTTATTTATTCGTAACGTATGACATTTATCTTTCTCTACTTCTTTATTAATAAGCTATAAATTGTAGTTCATTAATCGACGACGAGGCCACCTCAATTCTTCCGTCTGTTATTATCCCATCAATTTTCTCATTACCTACCGTCATTTCTAATGAAGTGATAATTTAAGGCTTCACAAAGTGAATACGATATTATTGAAAATTGGTTAGTTGCTTTGACGTAGCGTAATTGAGACTTAATTTTCTTTCACCACTTATGTAATTTCCTTTTGCCGTGGGAAATTTTCCATGACGTAGAGTTTTAATGATTAGGTTAAGTACTGTGGCAACGTTTTAATACCAGGAATTTGTGTAGGTATGGCTTTGATCATTAACAAAGACCTAAAGAGACTAACTATACCTGCTAAAGAACTAATACGTATAGGTAGGTAAGTATAAGTGGGGATCTACGTTTGAAATTATAGTGCAAAAATTGTAAAGTAGGGTAGGTTGTGGAGCTTTTCAATTAGTCATTATACTTAGAATAGAATGTACCAGACCAGTATTTAGTAACCTAGGTACCTACTTGCTTATATAAATTTAATTCCACAAAGGGCAGGTAGAATAAAGTCTGTTCATAGAAATATAATAATTTAAGTGCCAATTTGCTTTCTACCTTTAGTATAATTATTAATAAAATATTGCTCTTTTTTTCTGAGCATCTACCTAAAGCACAAATACATTATCCGTGCAGAAAGTAGATAGGTAAGTACACAGTTGATTGAATAAGTTGTTAGTTCAAATAACAAGGTAAGTACATGCACTGCGTATACAATAGGTGTAAAATGCTTGTATCTACTTCTGCAAGAAAATGATTGGGATATAGGTAGGTACTCGTATATTATAGGCACGGATGGATTTTTTCATGAAAAGAAAACTAAGTATAGAAAATTACATGCGTTTTAAGACTGGAGCCCGGTGTATGGCGACAGGCTCGCTCCCTGTCACATTTGGGACTAAAAATCGTCCGGCGAAGTGTGGGTGTTGTATTACACCTCTGCCAGCCCCCTCGGGGAAACGGAGTGACGATATCATTATATGTTTTAAAAACTCTTCTTAAAATGGAAAAACAGCATGTACATAATTATGTATTTGCATAATTTACATATTTGGTTTCACACTTTTAATAGGTGCTTCTGAAAATTGAAAAAAATAGTATAACACTATCTACCATAGATTCCATTCCATTCCAAGGCACACCCAAAATTTTCCCTCTTGTTGAAAGAGGCAACCCTTACATAGGTAGCTTAACCTACAATCCATAAGTTTTGATTCTCAGTACATTTCCGTAATTGCATCATCACCATGCTAACCACGAAGGCACGCAACTTGCTCGTCTAATAAATTAGATTTATTGTTAATATATGCCATCAATACGTTTGTTTTGTCCGTCCGTCTGTCTCGACGCAATTTATGCCATTGTGTGGGGCCACGGAGGCGGTTGCCGTATCTTTAAGCTGAGAGTGATTGATATGCGAAATATTGAGCAGGCTAAATGCTCGAACATGAAGAGGAGACTTAGAAGAGCAGCGATTGAAAATTGTTGATGATGGTTGTGATGAAATTTTAGAAGGTAATAAAATGTGTAGACAGACAGGACAAGAAGCTAACCGTTAACCTATATGGTGAAAACAGTCCATTTAGTTAACGCATGCAGTGTTCACTTCTTTAAGGTCGAAGGTAGATTCCTATTTTTACAACAATACGTGTTTGTGTGAGGATTACTATAGAAAGGTACAAAAAAGATGACGATGAAATGAAAACTTTGACAGAGTTGCTCTGCTACACGTAGATTAGAACTAACTGACTTGCATCGTATATAAACTTATGACTGCCATCCTACCATTACCTAATAATGAGAATTGCTCAGCTAAAACAAAAAGGTGCACAAATTATTTAACTAGATCTTAACAATTTAAAGCCCTGTGTTTTATAAAACTACCTACTTATCTTTACTTAAGTAAGTGTAGCTGTATAAATAGTTTCTCACATCAAAGTACCTACATAAACAAAATAAATATAGCTCTATTCTAAGTGTAGCATACCAGAGGAAATGGCTGTGGCGGATAGACTCTATTATTATAAAGCGCCTACTCATTTTGTATGAGCAAAGGTCTAACTCGATACGCTGCGACTGGGCCTACTAATTTTTAACTAGAAGATTTGGAACTGCTTAAATTAAAGCCTGCTTACGAAAGAAGCTTTTTGCCGTCTAAAATCCGTCGTAACAAAAGTTATTGTTCTAGGACTTTCAGTGCAAAGATAGACTACATAAGCCATGTGAGAGCACACCATCAAGGCTCACAATAAAGTTTAGCTAATAGAAGCAATAGTCGCCGTGGCCGGAATCGGCTAGGAAGACATTTTTAATGTACAATATAATAAAAAGCGATGGCAGCCTAGTTGGGTGAAGGTCCTCCTCTCAAGCCAGAGGGAGCGGGTTCGAACCTAGCCGGACGGCACGCACCAATTTGTTCATTGTGTGAGCATATGTGCGTATTTTATGTCATCTGCTACATTATTGGAGCCCAGTGTAAGGCGACAGGCTCGCCCCCTGTCACATTTGGGACTGAATATCGTCCGATGAAGTGTGGGTGTTGTATTACACCTCTGCCAGCCCCTTCGGGGGAAAGGCGTGACGATACAAGAGTTACAATAGTAATGGTAATGGTACTCCATGGCTGTGGTACTATTTATGTATGTACTTACTTTATTTATTCTGTGCCTGTAGTTCGCTCTCTTCTTAATGTTCGTCAGCCTATCAACCCGTCTGTATCAGCGTAGTACTATTATTTATTCTGTGGGATCAGTTAAAACAGGGTGCTTTAAATTCCGTTGATACGGCTGTAATTGGCTCTAGATTTATGATTATGTTTACCTTACGTTTGGTTGATTAGAACTCTGTACGTGATGTCGCGGCCTAATCGTTTCGCGATGGGTAGTAGGACAATGGGAACAGTTGCGGAATCAGGGTTGTGGTTTGGGGGCAACTGAGGGTAAGCTCAATCAAGGTAGGTTAGGTTTTGGTTTTTGGGGAGAGGACGGACTTGACATAGGTAAAGGTAAGCTTCAAAAAATGTTTTTACATGCTTTCATAAAGCATGTGTAAGTACCTACAACACAAAAGTACTAAAAAGTAGTAGACTATTATTCGGTTGACTTGAGCCACTTAGCCCTCCCCCCTGAATCCGCTACTGAATGGAAACTTTTTATGGCTTGCTAGATACAGGAAATTGATGTGCCACGCACGCCTTCGGTTCATGATCGAGTGATTTATTGATAACGTTCGGTTATTTGACTGAACAGGAGTTGAAATTATAGTTAAGATCATTTAATATTGACTGCCTCGGTGGCTCAGTTGGTAGTGAACCTGCCTTCTGAGCGTGGGGGCGTGGGTTCGATTCTCACCTAGAGCAAACATTCATGTGATGAACATTTGTGTTTGTTCTGGGTTTTAATGTTAAGTTATGGATGAATTTAAAAGTATAAATGTACTTATATGAATCTCTGGCAGCCATAGTACAAGCTTTGCTTAGTTTGAGGTCAAACAACCGTGTGTGAAAAATGTCCCGAATTTACTTATTTTACATTTAATATTATATTTCTGGAGAATATTTTTATGGCAGAAGAATTAGTATTTCCTATATTTATGATTTATAGAACGGGAATTACTCACGTACAATTTAGTCGATTATTCCGACTATAGTTTCAACCTAGTATACTCGTACAACCTTTCAACCTTTATAGTTTTCATTGCTATGCGAGACGCAGCCGCGCGCGCGCACTCGCCTTGATGAAGACCGCCGAATGCGGTTGAAACTATAGTCGGAATAATCGACTAAATTTTACGTGATTAATTCCCGTTTCATAAATCATAATGTGTGAAAACCACGTCAGTTTCTATAATAGAATTAGTATTGATTGTTTTGTTTCATTTCTATTGAGAAAATGATTTTTATGTCGCTAAATAGGTACCTGAGTAAGTAATTACCTAGGTATCAAAACTGACGCCCCTCCAATGAAAAAATAATTTGTTAATTTTAAAATTAGTTTAATTTTTTTAAGCAGGCACGATTTTAATTTAATTGTCATTAAAGAAGACAGATCGTTTTGTAGAAGATAATAATAATAATAAATTCCGGACACTTCCACACACGGTCGCCTGACCCCAAACTAAGCAAAGCTTGTACTATGGCTGCCAGAGACTGATATACAGACTTAGATATTTTTAAATACATACTTAAATAGATATTTACACCCAGACATAGGACAAACACAAATGTTCATCAATAAATGTTTGCCCTATGTGGGAATCGAACCCACGCCCCCAAGCTCAGAAGGCAGAAGATGAAATCGAAAGGAAGATGTTATCGAACACTTTTGTACATTCCTACCTATAGTTTAATTTTAATACGAGTAATTCATTGAATACCTGTATCCTGTATCTCTGATATACACGTAGATGGCGGGCGCTTGACTTAGGTAAAAGTAAATTTTATCAAGAAGCTTTCTTGATACAAATAATACATACAATACAAAAGCATTAAGAGCATTTTTGACTACTGTAGCGATTGTATTAGATATTTTTGAGCTGGATCTGCTAGTGATACTTACGTACTCAATCCCTAATACTCAGCTTCACTTCAGTTTGACTAAGTGACTATTTCCTGTTACCCATTTACAAATTAAAATGTTTCAAAGTTTCATAAAGCCATTTGACTTGCATTCCTCTGACCCCAGTAATAGCCATTCATCAAACTGTGCAATCACCCCAACACATTATGTCACCAGATACTTGTCATGTGCTTACTTGACATGACAGTTATTCTTCACAGACCACTACAAAAATAACCGCTACATCACAAGGCAAATTCTATTCGGAGCTCTATTGCTATTGAGATAAGATTGTCGAAAATGCGGGTAGGTGTAAATTTGTATTGGTCACGGAGAGCTGCGAAAGCCCAGTGGTGGTCATTTGATCCGTAGATGCTCAGATTACTTGTGTACAAATAGGATTTAGCCTACTTATTGATATTTTGTGGAAAAGGAATTATCTCGTCTGGCTTCTGTTTGATGTTTTTATAAGCATCTAATAGTCGCTTTATGAGGTTTTTTTTTCTGATATATTCTGTGAAGCTTCTTTCGATGACGTAAATGTATTGTGGTTACTTTAGAAGATTTAGAAGACCATACTTACTGTACAGTTAGAGTATACAGAGTATACAGAGTTAGAGTGTACAGTTAGATAATAATTGATTTGTGATTGAAATTAATGAGTTCGTCTAAGTACTAACCAGAGACCACAGTTTAGAGCAAGCAAGAGCTCATGATTTCGTTCACATGGACATATGTATTGTCGCGACGTAAGTGTTTGTTCCAAAAAATGTTAGTATATAAGTCCAGGCCCCCTATTCTTGACGCTTGAGATGAGATCTGGTTACTTTCACTCCTATGACTTTTCAAACGAGAGAGACAAAGAACAGAAAATATGTTGACTTGTAGGAATAACCTTCCAAGTTCCAGCAGTCAGATACACAGCAAATTTCACGATCAGTTCAGCCTTATCTCGAATTGTAGAAACACACAGTGAGACAGACACACACACAGGCAGTATCCATTCAATCTTATAATAAAAATACAAAAACAGTAAAACAAAAATTATCAAATTACATGAATATAACAATAGGAGTGCCACAAGGCAGTATACTGGGACCGCTATTTTTCCTAATTTATATAAACGAACTACCATTGCTAAGTGTTATGTTTGCTGATGATGCAACCATTTATATTCCACAAGGATCACAAAACATCACAAATTTTGAAATAGATTTCAATAATACATTAGAAAACATTGCAAACTGGCTAAACAACTTAAATCTAAAAGTAAATATTGACAAAACAAAATTAATGCGCTTTAAGAATTATAAGCAAAAAACCTTACAGTTAAATATAAGAAATAAAAATAATACAGTAAAATTAGTAGACGAAACGAATTTTCTAGGAGTAACTTTAGACACCAATCTAAATTGGAAACAACATATATACAAAATAAACACTAAAATCGCTCAATACTGCTATGCTTTATCCATAATTAAAGATGCAACATGCAAAGCCATAGCTACAAATGCCTACTATGGTAATGTTTGTCCTCATTTAAGCTACGGGGTTATCTTTTGGGGGAACTCTGTGGACGTAGAGTCGACCTTTCTGTTACAGAAGAAATGTCTTCGTATTATATTTAATCTAAATAGTACGGATACTCTGCGTTGTATATTTAGAGAAAACGGCTTCCTAACCCTAACTGGAATATTTATTTTAGAAATGTGTTTATTTATTCGAAATAACGAAAGTTACTTTTTTAATGTAAGCTCAAGTCGTGCGGAAATCTTACGCTCTAAACATAAGTACAATATTTCTATTCGTCAAGTCAACAATGCCATGTTCTATAACAGTTCATTTTATACTGCCAGTACCTGGATGGCCGAGCTTTGCTCGGTATTTTTTTTTTTTTTTTAATTGTGTTTTTTGGATATTAAATACATTTGATTTTAGTCTAACCTCAAAGCAAACACTCATTGACTTCGTGTTACTTAACAACGCCATCTGCTGTTGTGTCGTTAAAGCAATTAGTTGCTCACAAAAAATAGTAGTATTATTATTCGCCAATAGATGTCAGGAAGAGTCATATTTTTCAGTTGAGATTGATTATCGATAAAACACGAATAAAATGATATTTTCTAAAAATGATTCCTAGCTAGATCGATTTATCGCCCCCGAAACCCCCTATATACTAATTTGTATGAAAATCGTTGGAGCCGATTCCGAGATTCCAATTATATATATATATACATATATACAAGAATTGCTCATTTAAAGGTATAAGATAAAAACATACAACCACTTACCTATTGTCTTCTAATCTTTAAACACATCACAATTTAAAAATTCTTTAAAAAAACTTTGAAACTAACCAAGTTTTTAATTGAATTAAAAACTTGGTTAGTTTCAAAGGTGTATTATAACCTAAAATAATATTTTAATGATGATACATGATAAGTACATGATAATTTATCATAAAGTTAGAAATGTAAGTAGAAAATTTTAAGAAAGCTTTCTTTAATTAAGATTACGATTAGGCTGGTTAAATTTGAAATGTAAACCTTAGTGTAAATAAATAAAATAAACATAGTTAGGTATAGCCTCATATTGCACGCCCGCGATGGGCAAACTGTTGAAACTCTGAACCTTAAATTAAGAACACTTTATGTACCTACACAGTTTATGCAATAAAAATATTCTATTCTAGATACACAGCAAATATCAAGATCAGCCATAAAAATGGGATGAAAATGAAACTATCAGAGTTACTTTATCTGTTACAATAATGAAAATGAAAATGAAAAATATTTTATTAAAGTCTCAAACATATACCTAGGTAAAATCTTCACAATGTAAACAAAGTCAAATTATATAGCGTTTGAGGACAACTTTACTATTAAAAATTATTAACGGTGACCTCCGAACTAAGCAGAGCCTGTATTTCGGAGATCTAGCGATCTGGGCGATTTTGCAGCGAGATTTTACCTCGGATTACATAGAAAATATATATTTCTTACAAAAACCTAGCGATTCTAAATCCAAACTAAATCACATTTTATTGCTAAGGAAAACAACCTACCTAATACAAGCAACCTAATACTCGTAAGTATGGATTAGTTTAATACTAATCCCCCTCAACCTGTATTCCCCTTAGATAATAATACCTACTATACCAGTACCGATACCAGTTAACAAAAGTCACGGTCACCGGAGTCAGTGGAGTGTAATTTCTTAAATAAAATAAAAAGTATGAATTAGTTGTGGATAAGTATGCATCTCTGGGGGAGGTCTTTGTCCAGCAGTGGACTTCCATGCTAACATGATGATGATGATGGTTTTATGCATGGTATTTATAATATAGTCCGCCAGGAATTAGCATTCCGGTCACGTGGGCAACACGTAGTGACGTCAATTGATGTGGAGTTTTTGGCAGGAACCGAAAAGATGGTGTCGTGATTATGTATATTATTTTCTAAAACTTGTGATTCTTCGAGTGTTAAAGTGTAATAATGATGGATTATTAACGTTTACCGGTTCGTCAACGTGCACGAGTGTGGGCAAATGATACAAACATTGCGAAACGCGACTTTTCGTGTTCTCTACAAAACTTCACTTAAAGTTTCAGTAAAGTATCCATAACTTTACTGGAATAGGGAAGGGGAGGGATTCATCGTCTTCATCATCACCTCATCATCATCATCCCATCATCTGTTACTGAAGGAAAAAATATTACTAAGTTAGGCATTAAGGACTTAGTATCCAGTTGCCAATAAATAAAAAAAAAATAAAAAAAATCAATTGATGTATAAGCAAGACCGAATTAAGTCATTTACAAATATTATGTAGTTCGAAAGAGGCGGATGACAATGACGAGTGACGTCATTACGTGTTTGCTGGGGGTTATTTCCAATGCCGGAATGTTCGATGCGGATGACCTTGTTTTTTTTTTTGGATCATGGATTTATGTTTTAAGTTTAGCTAAAGCCTAATAATTCCCCATCAGACAACACAAAACAAACATCCGATTAGACACTTCCTCACCGCAAGGGAACGGATAATGGGTCCTATTCACGTCCCGACCTCCCGACATATTGTCAGTCTCTCTTTGTCGGGCGGCGTGCGTGGCTGACGACTGCTAATTACGCGCCTGAATGCCTTTTGACAGCTCGACGGGATGGGAACAGTCGCCGTGTTGTATTTCAATAACAGCGCTCCGTATTGTCAAAAAAGTTACTGGGTATTTCGTTAAATCTGAACTTTATTTGAACGCATTAAAGTTGTAACCAACAGATAATGATTTGTTTGGTATTTAATTTTATTGTTTTTTATGTAAGTAAGACTAATCGCGGGAATTTATGAAGAATATAGATTTTATCAAGATCGCTTTGCAAATATTTCGCTTGTGATATTTTACATTATCATTTCAAAACTTTACATACCTCCATAAGAAAAGTTTGGAATAAAATTTACACAGATCAAAGAAAAACTAAAGCTGTATTATGTTTATTTCCAACTTAAAAGTTTTTATTGTTAGGTATTATGGACTTTATCATCATAAACCATGATAAAAGTTACAACCCCCAGGGCGTGTTTATCGGAACCCTGTCAAGAATCAGAAATTACTAAATCGATGTCGATAGCCCTGAATCAGCCCAATTACCTCCACCCTATAATTTGGTTCCTCTTGGCTATTCTTTTTAAAATCTAACCACACGTTAAACGGCGCACTTAAACGGTCAATTAGGGTGGGTGAGACCAAATACATAGCAAGCACTAATAACTGTGAGGGCCATTAATTTTACTAATTGTTCGTGGAAATTGGAAGCGGTGATTAGACGTTTGTTGTGTTTAGTTATTAAATAAAATACTAGTGTCCACTTACCTACAGCTAGTAGCCTCTGGGTGACAGTTACTAACTTAAGAAGTCCTATGATCACTTGCACTGAATATAAGAATTGCCTTGTTTAACTAGTTTTGGTCTACTCCTAGCAAAATATTCGCTTAACGAGCGCATAAAGTTATAATTCTTCTAAGGAAAACTTAAGGGTCGCGTAAAATTTTTTTAGATAGGAGCTAGTTAGGAGTAGATTAAAGTAGTTAAGCAAGGACGTGTAAGTGGTCATTAATGACTTACATACATTCCCTAAAAATAATGCGTGTATGAAATATTTTAAAGTTATAAGTAAGTGGTGATCTGGTGAGGAGGCGGGAAGCCGAGCTGAGCAAGACCGGTCGTTGTGGAGATCATTGGGGGAGGCTTTTGTCCAGTAGATGATTGTCATTGTCTGAGATGTTGATGTGATGTTGTTTTGAAGGTAATTTTTTAAATAATGCGTTGGTAGCCCAGTGCGAGGAGCCTCGCCTGTCAAGCCAGCGGGTGCGAGTTCGATCCTAGTCAAAGGCGTATTCAAGTTCTTTATTACCATAGATTAATAATAATAATAATAATATCTTTATTTGAGCAAAAACAGGTACAGAGCTTAAATGTGAACCCTGAGTCCCACACTAGGAGGTCCTGTGCTGTGGAACTCAGTCCTTTCCCATCTTGGCTATTTAGTTTAGCTGAGCTGTCGGTAGACATTATAATAATTACTAAACCTTATTTGTTTACACTAAAAGTAATATTATTAACTGGTATCTGGTACTGGTATTAACTGGTATCTGTTAATAACTTGAGCCCAGTGTATGGTGACAGGCTCGTCCCCTTTCACGTTTGAGACAGAATATTATTGTGTGTGTTGTAATAGTACACCTCTGCCAGCTCTTTCGGGGGAAAGGCGTGACGATATGTTATGTTTTCAAACCGAAATGTCATTTGCTATAAGTTACGTAAATAAGTTAGTAATACGTTTGTTTTGGCATGGAGAAAGCATAAACACTGGATTAACACCTACGCTCCTTATAATCGCGGTAAAATAAGTAGTTCCTGAAAAAAAGTGGGTGAAACGGCAGGGCGCAGCTATTTAGTACTTACTTAATGTTATATGTATTAACTTTGGAACAAAATACATCTGGTTATCATAAGCCTGCTACATGATCGACAACCGCGTCCTGAAAAAGGTGACTTCGATACTGCCATGTGGGAGGCGGTTAACAGCAAATACTTTACAAACGAATGACAAAGATGTCAGAATAGGGCCCGAAGCTACTACTGGCTTGTTACTGAACATATAAATACGTAAGTATTTGACTAGTTGAGTAACTACTGCTTACATTGTAATTACAGCCACTATGATTATTTTATCATTTTCATTGCGGCTCAATTATTAATAATGTGGTAACACGAACATTGAGAAATAAAAAAAGCTAAATTACACCACACACATTATGTTGCATTAAATACTTATAAAATTAGGTAGATACCTAATTATAAAGTAACATCTTGTGATGATAAATTTAAAATGTAATTTCCATAAAAAAAAACTTCACAAAACAATAAGGATTCCTTAGTTTACTACGAAATCTTAGCCCTGAATTATAAAAGCCGGAAGTAAGGCGAGCATGCGGCGCGGACACGATTCAGGCGTGAAAACGGTGAAGCGGTGTGTCTGCGCCGCGTCTCTTGTGCATGATACGAAACATGTCACTTTTATACATTTTACATGAGCAAGTTCTAAAACCCGCGCCGCAAACTCGCCTTACTCCGGCCTGTATAATTCAGGCCTAAACCAATCTTTGTGTCATCAAACGGTACAATACAATCACACGCACGAAATCGTAGTCGCGATGAAACATGGAGTTTCATGCTATAGGTATCAACTATCATTATATTAATTGTATGGACGACAATACCTAGTCCTGTAATTATCTAAAATATTATCAACTGCATCAAAATCCAATCATTATTTATGTTTGACACGAGCAGTCTAGTTTAACTGGTATATAAGATGTAATAGGTACTTAACTATGTTATTATGTGTACTGTGCAAAGGAGCAGACATGTGGAAGCATTTATTTGTGTTTAGTATTCTGGCGTATGGTGTGGTACTTGGCTACTCTGACAAGCTAATTGTAAGGTTTGAAGGGTTTTTGTGATCATTTTTAGCGTAAGCTAAAATCTCAGACATCAAGCTAGCCACTCGGCCCATATGGTTTCTTACTTATATCCAAGATATTTTGATTTAGAACTATCATCATCCTTTTATTATTTCGATAGTTTAAGAAGATAGTTCAAGTATTTTCAGAATTTCACAGAGTATTTTATCATTCAGGTGATAGATTAATAAGGTGTTCCCTTATTGGGAGTAATAAGGCTTTAAAACCCTTATAATATTCAGACTCGAGCATTACAGTTCGCAACCTGTTATGCTACAATGTGTAACATTACAGTTGTGCGTGAGGAGACCCGGGAGAAAATCGAATCTGACATTCTGACATTACAAGCGGATGATTCTGGGGCGACTCTCATGCGATTGAGTTTTTGGAGAAAATTCAGGTCTTTTGAGACTAGCCGAGCGGCAACATGTTTCATACCCAAGTGATTATTTAAAATGGCACGGATCGACTCGTGAGATACAGAAAGCTCGGCGGCTATCTCTCTCAAAGTTGAATGAGGATTTTCAGTCACTGTTTGCTTCACTTTTGCGATGTTAACTTCAGTTGAAGACGTTGATGGCCTACCAGAGAGAGGCAAATCTTCCATCACATCTCGACTTTTGAACGCTTTGTATAATATTGTATTTGTATTTGCATTAGCGCGTGTTTTTGATGAACTCGATTCACCGTAAGCTTTTTGTAACATTTTCAGTGACTCCGAACACGAAATTTCATTGGCGATGCAAAATTTAAGACAAACTCTTTGTTCGATGTTTTTGTCCATTATGAAATTCGTAATACACACTAGATATTTTATAACTAAAACAGCACTGGATTTAATATAAATAACAGATACAACTCAAACTTCGCGCCAAAATGGAAAACAATTGTACCAATCTAACAAAAAATAAATAAAAATAAAAATTAGCACCATAAACAAATCCCGAAACTTTTTTGACTGAATTAACTTTTGAGTATTTAGAAATTATGTTTTAAATTTTTAGAGCAAAGGAAAATGGGTGGTGGAGAAGACGGAGCGATGTGAGGACTATGAAAGCTATCCATACGATTTTCACCTACAGAAGAAGAAAATGAACCGTACACATGACGTGTTTTACGGACATATGGAAGTACTGGAAGACCTCACTGAAAATGACTTTGGGGTTAGTATTAGCACGTTATTTGCACAGTGAACTGGGGCCCATTTAGTAAAGCTCAGCTGTTGCTTAACTGATACGTTGATGTTGCGTTTGTCATAAAAAATCGGATGGGAAAAGGTTCACTGTCACTAACGTTTCACAAACGTGTCACCGTTAGTCTAGCTGGTACGTTTGTGATACTGAGCCGTTCACCGTACGATTTTTTAATGGCAAACGCAGCACCAACGGTTCAGTTAAGCATCGGCTGAGCTTAGCTGCCTTGCCCCTATAATCGTCAGTTTAAGGTTGGTGGATCCCTCTTGCACATCCTTCCATGCAGTGAATACGCAGCCTAAATATGAAACTCGCTCTAGATCTCGTATGTTAACTCTTACTTTGTTTTGAACGTTAAAACCATTTTTCACCTTTTTAGGGTTTGTCAGTAATTCTCGAAAGACGTAATTGCCCCACAGACGCATTTGCCCCAGTTCACTCTAAATTTAAAATTAAAAAAAAAATCCGACACTTCCGATTTTCATCAAACATAGCTAAAAACACTCCCGAGTAATTCACTTTTCAAACATGAAAAAAAAAAAAACAAATTCGGTTCTACCGTTATACACACATACAGACACGTCAAACGTCAAACTTATAACACCCCGTGGTTTTAGCGTCGGGGGTTAAAAACCATTTAACATAAAAGATTAGCTTTCTAAAAGCTTTCTAAGTATTACTTGTTTCAGTTATTCGTAGTAGCATGTAAGAAGGTGGACGGTGGATGTAAAACTGTGATATCGATCGATGAAGAAAGCTTCTGTCAGTTTTTGAAGAAGCAAGCAGAGAAAAACTTTAGGAGGTTTTTAAAAAGCATGGGCGCGCAGGATGATTGCCCAATTCTAAAGGTAAAACTGTATTTATTTCGCTACTGATTTTAAAACGAAATTCTAAGTAGGTGTAGGTACTATCCGACTAAAAGAATTGTTGTTTTTTTATTTAATGTTGGGTCAACAGGTATAAATAGGTCTGTGGGGCAATTCATCGACAAACCCTTCACAAATTAAGCAACTAACGCCATCTAGTACAGAATATTGTAACTTAAGATAGAAAAAAGAAGTAGGTAGCGTCTAATTTGTGAAGGGTTTGTCAGTAATTCTCGAAAGACGCAATTGCGTCACAGACGCATTTGTGCCCTAAATAATAAATACATTTCTATCTCCAACCAAATGACACAAAACAAAGTTGCTTTCCGCATCACTTTGTCTGCATATCTTCTAACTCCTCTTAGACCACGCTAGCGCTACGGATTTTGATGCGGTTTTCACCATCAGTTCGATAATTTTTACGGAAAGTTTAAAAGTACCGTCCAAAGCCGGGGTGACACATGACAGAAACAAGTAACAATACAATAAAATACAATACAATACAATACATCTTTAGTGCACACCAAAAATATAAAGTAAAACAAACATAGAGAGAATATTAAAAATAAAATATCATTCGGCAGTACAAGGGCGGCCTTATCGCCTAAAGCGATTTCTTCCAGGCAACCTTTGGATGGACAGGACAGAACGAAATATGACAAACGTAACATTCATAAAAGAAAAAAAAACCCGGCTGCAAAATATTGTACCCTAAGTCACTTCCGCTATCAAGACGGTTCAAATGACACCTCACATGTCGAAATCCACCCAGCTGTTTAGGCTGTAGGGCGTGCCAAAGAAACCTCATACGTACATACATAAGTATACTCGAAAAACATAACCCTCCTTCTTGCGCAATCGGGTAAAACAAGCGTCGAAAATAGGACTGTGTGATAGAAATTGTAATTCTAAGAATTGTAGGTAGAGTAAGCATGATATTGTTTTGTATTGCATGTTATTGCATAATACACCTGACCAGATAATCATCTGATATTTTCAGGGCCGTTACGAACTGAAGGACTTCATGTTCGACAACACGGAGTTGCCAGACGAGGGCCTGGTCGGCTCCTTCCTGGGGACTGCTATACTCGTAAAAAAAAATGAGAAGCTTATGTGCTACTCAATACACCTGCGCTTTGAAGAAGATTAGCACAGATAAAAAATAAAGATTTGAGATAAAATACAACAAATCTTTATTGAACACTATCTGCGCCCCGCGGTTTCACCCGCGGTTAAAAAGTATCCTATGTGCTATTCTAGACTATCTATATCTGATAATCTATATCTGTGCCAAATTTCGTCCAGATCTGTGCAGCCGTTCTGGCGTGAAAAAGTAACAAACATCCATCCATCCATCCATCCATCCATCCATCCATCCATCCATCCATCCATCCATCCATCCATCCATCCATCCATCCATCCATCCATCCATCCATCCATCCATCCATCCATCCATCCATCCATCCATCCATCCATCCATCCATCCATCCATCCATCCATCCATCCATCCATCCATCCATCCATCCATCCATCCATCCATCCATCCATCCATCCATCCATCCATCCATCCATCCATCCATCCATCCATCCATCCATCCATCCATCCATCCATCCATCCATCCATCCATCCATCCATTCATTCATCCATTCTTACAAACTTTCGCGTTTATAATAGTAGGATAAACATATCGTCACGCCTTTCCTCCTAAGGGGCTGGCAGAAGTGTAATACAACATACACACTTCGCCGGACGATATTCAGTCCCAAATGTGACAGGGGGCGAGCCTGTCGCCAGACACCGGGCTTCAGTCATGTAGCAGATGACATACAATCCGCACATACGCTCACACAATGAACAAATTGTTGCATGCCGTCGGTTGGGTTCGAACCCGCTCCCTATGGCTTGAAAGGCGGGCCTTCTCCCAACTAGGCTGCCATCGCCTAGATGATACAATCAGTTATAGTTATAGGTAGTTGATTTTAGGTACAATCAGTTTTAAATCGAGATGTATGACTGGGCGTCGTTAGCATAAAACCCTTAGTTTGTTCGAAAAGATATATTTTTGATCAAAACATTGCATTAGAAAGCCGCAGCTAAAAGCTCGAGCGTCGTTGAAGAACAATAATAGGTTGTTCCTTACTCAATACTCATCCTCTTTAAATGAAAGTCTCACCTCACCCTGAATTATATAAGTATAGGTAGGTAAATAAAATATTATCACTAAATTACTTAGTTCCAATTTTCTACAGTCACTTTTCCCATTCATAAAGCGTCATAAAGCCGCGCACTCACTGTATTATTAACTACCGAGCCAACATAAAACTGCCAACCCAGCCTACATAATGTTAGTAACTCGACGCAACACAACAAAAGATTCAATGACTTGCAATACAAAAAATCAATATTATCCGACAGTAAACTTCCAAATCCATCACCAAACAAGCTACCGAACAATGCCGACGCAACTCGAAACGTAATTATCAAGTTGCTTAACGTCAAAAAATCTTGATCCTCAACCGAAAAGCTGTATCAAAAATAACTTTTATTGCCAAAGCTTTAAGGTTGGGGATGTGAAGTTTAATCCGCTCATTGATGTTGATGTAAGCCGAAACCTTGTTATTGTGTAGTAGTTTTGACAGATCGATAACATCTCTCTATACAATACACGTCACGGCATATTTATAAAAGGAGCTTAGCGACGTATGAATGGAAGTGAATCCTCGGCCTAATTATTAGGGAGAGGGTGACAAATGCAATGTGGTGAAATGTTTTTTGAGGGCTGTAATCCGGATGATGGCAATATGGCCACTCTTTACAAAGGCATTTAAACAGTGCTAGTTTTGAAGGTTTGGAAATGCAATTTGATCTTGGCTTACGAGCAGATTAAAATTAAGTTCGGTTTAAGTTTGGTGAAGTTTCAATTTACTCAGGAAATAACGCATTTTTTTTTTAATTTGAGAAAAAACGTTAAGATATGTTTAAGAAAGTTGCAAGAGCTCTTTGGTGTTTTTAAAATAGCACTGAATTCTTCGACTAAAAACTTAGTCAAAAATCTTATGAATAAAAATAAAAACGAACACAATGTTTGCTCAATAATAGATAGCAGAGAAACCTGTTCATTCTACAAACGTTACGTGTTTTGAATTTATGAAATTATAGGGTCAACTGGGGCAAATGCGCTTGTGGGGCAATTACCTCTTTCAAGAATTACCTGCCAAATCTTTCACGAATTAGGTACCACCTCCATATTTTTTCTATCTTTAGTTGCAATAATCTGTACAAGATGGCGTTAGCTGCCTAATTTGTGAAGGGTTTGTCAGTAATTCTCGAAAGACGCAATTGCCCCACATTCGCACTAGCCCTAGTTTACCCTATAAGTTAATGACTATCAAAATAAAACAAGCCAATAGATTAAAGCCTATATCAATCACGCATAATTTACACAAAGCGTTAGGTAATATCCTAACTGGGGCAAGCTCAGTAATTCAATACATTTATGTAGTTTGAAGCATTTCGTATATTATATTGCACGGATCAAAGCGCTCATATCCATCAGAACTACCTAACTACCCCAGATTATCACTGAGACATAAAATAATAATGAAAACCAATCAATGTAGCGCCAGAAGCGAGGTTTAGCAAGTCAAATGGGTTAGCTATGAGCGCTGGACTGATTTTATGCTAAAATCGTGTTTATTATGCAAAACGGAGAGCGGTAGTGATGGCCGTTTACACTTAACACTTTAAAGTAATGGTATACCTGTGAATGGTAGCAGAAGTGGGATTTTGGTGTTAAGTATAGAGCAACATACGAGTAAAGATATAAACGATATGTAAAAGTTTTTATATCAGTCTCTGGCAGCCATAGTACAAGCTTTGCTTAGTTCAGGATCAGGCGTGTGTGGAAATGTCCCGAATTATTATTGTTATTATAATATATTAACTGCATTGATAAAGTGACGTAAAAAAAATTGAAAGGCCGGTCGTGTGGCGAGGATGTAGCGCAGACACCTTTCAAGCATGAAAACGATATAGCGCCGTGTATAATTCAAAATACTTCGCTTCCATACATTTTGTATCAACAAGTTTTAAAGCGACACGCGCTTGATCCTTGTTAGCGCTGCATCCTCACCTAAGTCCGAGCTGTACTATTTGTGCCGCAAACTAGCAAAGTTGATCCACTAATCTACTTAGTCTTAATCTACCTTAGTCTTTTCTATCTTAGTAGTATCTATGTATCTTAATCTTATCTAATCTTAATCTTAGTTTCAATCTACTTGCTTATCTAACTACTATACTCATTTAATTGCTTTTAAGAAATGAAACGATAGGTTTTTAGCCACCTACATTAAAAGTATATCGCCTAGCGAAGTGTGGGTTCATTCATTCCATTCACACTTCTGCCAGCCTCTTCGGGGGAAAGTCATGATATGTTATGTTTGAAGTTAAAGTATTTTTTACCACTTAACAAATTAAGTTGAAGCAACGAATAAAATGAACAAAGTGGTAAACGTCCAACCCTAGTGCCATCCCAGCGCTCCAGCAGCGTAGCCCAAGCCCCCGGGGTCGCGGGTCGCGGTCACCAATTTGCGTTTTAATTAAGTATTCGTATAACAGGTTTGTTTTTGTTGCAAATTGTTTCACCGAATCTGCGGTCAGGGCTGTCACACTTATCTACTTCAGGATTTGTATTGACATACCAAATTCACGCGCGCTACAGACTGTAGTCTGGCAAGGAAAGTTTTTCTCTTATCGAGATTAAAGTTCAAAGTGAGGTAGCGTTTGAAGTGCTCGACGGATTTGCATGAAGGAAACTATGTTTTAAAAAGAGACAAGAAGAGAGAAATAATAAATACGTAATTATATTAAAAGATTTATCGAGTTAATGAAATAGCATATCTCCATTTTCAGTAGTGATAACCCTGTCTGTGGTCAGTTCACGTAGAGTGTGTGGTGCTGCGGTGGAAACGGTTTATGTATTACACGTTTTTGATAACATCGGAAGTTATGTTTATTATTATTGGAAAGCTGGCTGTTTTTAGGGGGCCGAAGCGAATCCATAAAGTACTTACATGGGTCACTGTGTCCATAGTAGAAACAAATAAGTACGTTATCTTCATAGAGCGGTACATCACGTGACTTGCGTGTCTGTGTGCGCGCCTGTTCGCATGCACCTCAGCAATCAGCATGCACACAAATACAAATTTCCTGGTGGTTGTAGGGGTTTTAGTCGGAGCCGTTTCAGTACCTTGCGTACGTTTCGTGTTTAAAATGATGTCTACGTCACGTTATAAAAAATATTACTCTGTGTTTGGATGACTGTGTCAAAGTAAATTTTCATCTGGCGATTGACTTGCTCGTCTTGCCATCAGTTGTATATTTTAAAAAAACTATACCAAAAATTTATACACATTACACACATATCGTAATCGTAATAATGAAAATGAAAAAACCGAGATCGATGCTTGTAGAAAAATATTTGTTTATTTAATTTGAAAACCGTTTCCATATCTACGTATTTTTATTATAATAATATTAGTACATAGGTCAAGTGGGTCGTCATAAAACTTAGGCAGGGACAACCCTGCCAAGATAGTATGTGAACTAGAGGCCCGTACAAGATTTAAATACTTACTCTAGCCCGAATGCTAGAGTAAGTATTTAAATCTTGTATGGGCCTCCAGTCCACATCCTATCTTGTTTTTACCATGCCGTGTCCGTTCGTTTGTTTCTTCAGAGATTAAGTGAGTATAATTAATATTAATATCATTTAATTTAATCAATTTCGTTCATTGGTTCATTTCACCATTCAAACAATATTTATAAAAAGTATTGTTTGAATGACAAGGACTTTGTTTATTTAACTAATTTTGTATTTGGTGTTTATGGCATGTGTCCTTGAGTAGGTGTGCAAAAAAACATATACCATCAAGGCATCGATATTTATTATATATTATGTACTAAGTTCTATATTTCAAACATATATACATAAAAAGCGATGATAGCCTATTTGGTAGAAGGCCCGCCTCTCAAGCCAGAGGGAGCGGGTTCAAACCCAGCCGACGGCACGCACCAATTTGTTCATTGTGTTAACATATGTGCGTATTGTATGTCATCTGCTACATGACAGGTGCCCGGTGTATAGCGACAGGCTCGCCCTCTGTCACATTTTGGACTAAGTGAAAATGTGAACCTAGACGGACGGAAATTAGCAATTCAGTAGTAAGCACTGCAGCAAACCTGCGGTCAGCCCAAATTGGACAGGCACCCCGTTAAGTTGCGTAACGTTTTTTGTTTGGATCAGCTCCTCTAGTACGTAATACATTAATCTCGTTGATGCAAAGAGTTCCTACAACCTACAACACCAAACATCAGTTGGAGCTAAGATTTCAACTTGAAAATAGTAGGTACGAGTATACCTGTATGCCTACGGTACGGTGTGAAATTGTGAATAAAATGTGGCTCGCTTCCCAAATCACTGCATCAAAGTTTATATTGCCAACTAAATTGGCAATAAACAGTAGTGACTTACACGAGCTAAGGGCGCGACTTAACCCGACTTATCCCCTAAATCACCCTCGCGGGGCGCAGGGCAATAAGTTACAAATTCAACGACAAAAAGCTAGGCCATTTAACGTGAAATACTGGCGCCGAGGACAGCTTTCATAAAAGTTAGGGCTGAAACACGACCGCGATATATCGCAGTGTAGCGATGTCTTTATTGTTTTTGGTGCACTTTTGTGGAGAAAGATTTACAGCCTGGAAGCTGGAATTGAATGCGAAACGTCGCGTCGATTGGAAATACGTTAGGTATAGAAAGAGATGGACTATAAACGCCCTGGTGAATCTAGACCAACTTTCTTTATGCTTCAGCTACGACAAAAATGCTTTATTGTATGGCCGAATTCTGTACGGATCTCGTCTTCCACTACAAGCCTCGTTCCTCAACCGATTCTCGTGAAATTTTGTGAAGGTTCGATAGTTTTCTCACAGAATTTCAAGAGAATCGGTTAAGGATTGCGGCCTGTAGAGGAAGACGAGATCCGTACAGAATTCGCTGAACGAGAACAGTATACGTGGTTGGCCCAAAATCGAACCACAGGAAAAAAACACTTTTGTATGTCAAGCGTCAAAATTAAAAATAGACGTAGAAATTATGGTAGGATACTTTCGAATGTCTTTCTCAAACAATGACTAAATCAAGAGGTGTAAATATACCTTAATAGTGATAATAAACGTTGTACAGCCTTGGAACAGCTAGACAGTACAGTCTTTTGTCTTTTTCGATTGAGTTCAAAAATTTAGAAGAAAGAAAAACACAAAACACTGTACAAATATTCCGATGCTATACAAAGTTTTATGCTAAAGGGGATAATGAGTAAGAGACACTTTCCAATCATATTTTATAGGAAATCAGAAATCAGATTTATTATTAACTCCAATAGTTACACGTCACAGTTCGATAAATGTCAAAATACAAGAGTCTTAAACATGTCAAACAGTAATTACATTTATGTCAAATGAAATAAATAATGAATGTCAACAAAATAAATTGCATCCCTATTATTTTTAATTATATAACTATTATTATATGAAATAATAATAATAGTCTTTAAGGAACTAGCAAGTCCATCTAACCATCACTGTAAATACAGCCTCTGGCCCCATTTCAGGGCATTTTTATGAAATCTGTCGTGCCGAGCCATAAGTCAAGTTAAATGGCGCACGTTCCCGCAGAGATATTAGTAAGTTATGGCCCGCAAATAATTCCGATGAAATGTATCTGCGACACGGAGGGATTTATTTTACACTCACTTTTTATGGTGCTTTAGAACGATGGGTTTGGAAGCACTGGAATAGGAAATATTTATAGTTATGTGACTGGAAAGTGCGTACTAAAAATGTGCTAATATATTCATTTAGAAAATCCTTTAGCTTAGTTGGTGAAGCTTCTGTAGCTTCAAAGGGATTTTCTAATTTCTCTATTGAGGCAAAGGTCCCTGGTTTGATTCCCGGACAGGCAATTTATTAAAACTATGAATTAAAATAGGTATGGCTGCCTTGAGTCTGTGTAATTGTAAACTTGTCCATGTCTATCTAATTATGTGTGTATATATGGGATCCCCAAACACAGGGATACTTGCGTGAGTGTAATTTTATCATCAAACAAACAAACGAACGAACAATCAAACTCACTTTCGCTTTTTCTTAAAGCTGGGGCTACATTGGCGCGCGATAACTCATGTGACGTTGTCGCGCTAGTCTTAGTTATCTGTTATCGGCAATGACCTAAAGGTAATTGGTTATCGGCGATGTTCTTGTCTACATTAGCGGTCTCGTCTTTCGGCGGAGTTGACGTGGGCGATAATTCGCCCGATACATCGCTGAGTGACGAACTAACCGGCTACACATGTCGCGATAACCCGAATCATCGCCGAAGGCCGCTAAACTAGCCGTAGCCTGTATATGAGATGTATGACGTTTTTGCACGACACAATAAAAAATCAGCCAAGTGAGAGTCGGACTCGCACGAAGGGTTCCGTACCATTATCTATAAAAACAGCAAAAAAAACACGTGTGTTGCATGGGAGCCCCTTTATTTATTTATTTTATTCTGTTTTTATCATCTGCGAAAATGACAACTATCTAACTATCACGGGTCACGACATACAGGCTGGTGACAGACGGACAGACAGACAGACGGAAGGACAGCGGAGTCATAGGATTCCGTTTTACCGTTTAGAACCGAACCCTAAAAAGCAATGATCATCGACACATATAAAAATAAAAAAGTAGTATAAATACTGATGACGTCTCTTCAAGTAAGTACCTACTTACCAAATATAATTATGTTATTGTTATTATGAAATATATTATTGCAGTCAATTAATTATACTTATCAGTTAGCTCGTAACTTACAGCTTATCTTCTAATGTTGTGTCACCAAGATGAAGTATTCATTCATACTATCGCCTGCCTTGAATTATAGCCTAGCTTATCAGTACAGGGACGTTTTTAGTTGGCTTGTCAATAAATCAGAGTTTTTATCTCTTCATTGAGTGAAATTACAGTAGCTCGCATTATAGAGTAGCAGCTATGATACAATACAGTTATGATACAATATCGATAAGTGCCTAGTTACTTTACAGTCTGTGGGCTGGCTCCACCAAGAAGTACAGTGATCTGCGCGTTCTGCACAATAACGCATTAAGGATGTTGTTAGGGCTGCCTCGGTTCTACAGCGCATCTGGCATGTTTTCGGACGCGCATGCACACAGCATGCTTCAATGCGGTCATGCGCAAGGCTTGACTGTCTTTTTTCTTCGGCATTGTTGCGAGAGACATGTCTCCGTGCCCGTGCCTGAGAGAGGCTACTAGTGTGTCGCATGTAATATTCTGTGTTGTAAAATTTAATTATTTTATATTTTTGACATCTTAATTTTAATTTAATGCCACTACCAATTTATGGTTCCGTACCCTAAGGGTAAAACAGGATCCTATTGCTAAGACTCCGCTGTCCGTCTGTCTGTCTGTCCGTCTGTCACCAGGCTGTACCTCATGAACCTTTATAGTTAGACAATCGACATTTTTACAGATGATGTATTTCTGTTGTCGCTATAATAACAAATACTAAAAAAAAAACAGAAAAAAAAAATATTGTTACATATACCAAACATGATTTTTTTGGCGTTTTTATAGATAATGGTACAGAAACCTTCGTGCGCGAGTCCGACTTGCACTTGGCCGGTTTTTTTTTTTGGTTTCTTATAATAAAAAAATTGTGTTGTAAACAAGTTGTGTAAAAGTTATACATAATTATAGATGCTATATGTGAAAACTATTTAATGTTGTAACGTGTAGGTAAATTAGACATTCTAGTTTTTTTAATTTTCTATTACAGTTTATTACTTTAATAATACATTATTAATACTGTTTTTATGTTTTCCAAAAACAAAAAAGGATAATTATTTCATAAAACAAATACTATCACGTAATAAGTAATTACTTAAGTCCAAATTTTCCAAAGCATCTCCCTTAATCACCGGTCTTGCCTCGATCCTGGCCACTCCCGTCCATAAAACCTTTTTTTCAACAAAAATAATGTACACAATTAATCAGTGTATATTTGCATTAAGAGGCGGCGTGCTTGTTAATTTGTTTGCCAGATGAAAAGTTAAGCTATTAAGGCGTATGCCTCCCCGACCGTTTTTTCACGAGAGCGCTTAATCTTACCCTGTATAACGAATGGGTGCCCCTTAAGAATTAATTTAAAAGAATACCACCCAACAGACAATTTTTCTTTGTCATATTTTTTAATGCTGTAAGATTTTTTGGGGTATTTTCAGCTTATAATTGGGCTTTGAAGTTTGGCTGTTTGCGAGATTACTCATAGTTAAGATTTATTAGTTCTGTGACGAAATGAGCGTTTGATTTGAGAGGGCGTGGAGATTAATAGGGCAAATTTAATGAATGATTTGTTTGTCTGTTCTTTGAAAAATGCTCATCAGAGTGGAATAGCTCTTAAACTTGTTAATAAAATAAGATAGGGGTTATTAGAAAAGGGTGTGCTAAGTCGAAAGGGCGTCATCATAATGACCAACTTTCACTATTGAGTCAACCTTGAAGTTGGGAAAAAAAATCAGCAGTCTCATTTGAAATTTTCGTTTGATCATTGCTCGTTGACAAAATGTTTGGAACAGCTGTTTTTTTTTTGTTTCCAGGGTTGACTCCACATATTAAATGGTGATTATAATAATTAATACATAATATTATAGAAAAAAAAAAAGTAACCTAAAGTTGACATTATGGTTGTTATCACACTATCACATCTCACTAATATTACTTATAAATGCGAAAGTTTGGATGGCTTGATGTTTGTTACTCAATCACGCCAGAACAGCTGATCGGATCTAAATCAAATTTAGCACAGAGATAGATTAGGGATAGTCTGGGATAGCGCATAGCAAGTAACACTGCAGCGCGCAGGTAATTTTTATAATCAGCATTTTACAAAATCTTCGATTTTATTTTTCAAAATTGGAGAGTAATAATATTTTTTAACAAAAAAAAAAAAACACATTGCCACCAATTTGAAGAAAATCCAAAACTGAATCGACAAAAATATTCTATTTAAAAATTAACCTGCTCACAAAATTTCAAGAAAATCGGTTATGAAATGCGACCTGTAGAGGAAGACAGATCCAGACATACAAAAGCATTTTTGCCTAAGCTAAAGCATAGACGCTTCGCTCGTTAGCTAAACGTACCCGAAAAACGTGCCCTTTTGAAGTTGGGTAGAAACTGTCGGCGTCTAAGACGCCATTATCGGTTGACATTAAGATTACGAGCAAACAAACAAATAAACTAGCGTTTATTGCTAACATTAATGTGAAGTTGACAGGAGCATGATGTCGGGAACATAAATATCGGATATAAATGTTTAGAGCAGTAGATTTATAATTACGAGTGCAACTGAATAAGGCGGTTGTCACTCCACACGCCACGTTTGGACTAAAGGAGCTAGTCGAAACAAAAAACGTTACGCAACCTAAGAAAGTGGGAATGCCTGCCCACCGTGGGCTGACTGCAGGTTGACTACTGAACTGCTAATTTACATCCGTCCAGGTTAACGCTTTGATTCCAGTAAATTAACGCCGCTCCGTAACACAACCACACTGCACGCATGTCGGAGCCACACTAATGCAAGGTCAAGGATTTCAGTGCACTCGAGTGGACGAAAGTTTGTGTTTGGATGATGAAATCTAATGCATAGTCCATATTATATCGATGGTGAACAGCAACGTAGCGTGTCGGGATCATCGGTGTATCATTATCAATAACTAGCTGAGCCCCGCGGTTTCACCCATTGTCCAACAGGAACCGTTAATATTTTCGGAATCAAAGTCAAAGTCAAAGTCAAAATGTTTTTATTCAATTTAGGTATCAAAGATACACTTATGAACGTCAAAGTTATTTATATAGACTCGACCGCCTTGTTCGGACAAAAAGCTTCTACTCAGGCAAGAAACTGAGGGGCATTATTTTTTCAAATAATAAATAAATTACAGTCTCACAAATTTTGGCTTACAACTAGGTAATATCTATAAATACTAGTGGCTACTTGACGGAAGTGGAAGGCTCCAGACATCTTTATCTTCTAAATAATTCTTAACCTTATAATATCCTCTTTTCATTAATGTAGTTTTTACATGTGATTTGAATTTTCCTTTTGATTGATTTGAATTTTTTTTTTGAATTTGAATTAAAAGTATGTCCTTTTCTGTACGCTTGAGTACGTTTATGCTTTTATTGGATTGGATGCTAACCGCATCCAATCATCATGAAAGCTTGAAAGCGTAACAAACAAACAAGCCTACTTTTGTCATATTATAATAGTAGCTGCTATCCGCGACTTACGTGTTTATTCAAAACAGAAAACAGTATCCAAAAACCTTCCTCGTGAAATACTGTTATTAATTATCAAATTTCATCAAGATCCGTTCAGCCGTTTAACCCTGAAAGCCTACAAACAGACAGACACCGGGTTACTGTCGATTTTATAATAAGTATGTAAGGATTAGTTAAGATAACTTTTCACACTCATAGGTCCTTACTAGTAATTTCTGTGTCGTGTATGCCGCGAAACAATAATGTCAAAAACCGGTCAAAACCTCCCGTTCGTCACCGCGGAGACAAAATCATAGGTGACCAGCGGGAACAGCCTGCCAAGTTTAGTCTAGTGTTTAGTCTATCTATCTATCAATCATTTATCGATAAATTAATTACCAATAATTTATTATTTTTGAATATCGATCAGCAACAACGCGACAACGGTACGTCGACTCTTTTTATCGAGACAGACATATGTTTACACATAGCCTTGTCACGTTCTTACACGACAAAAAGTGAATATAATCCGGCGAAGTGTGGGTGTTGTAATACACCTCTGCCAGCCCCCTCGGGGGCTCAGTGGCTCAGTTGGTAGCGAACCTGCCTTCAGAGCTTGGGGGTGTGGGTTCGATTCCCACCTAGGGCAAACATTCATGTGATGAACATTTGTGTTTGTTCTATGTCTGGGTATTAATATCTATTTAAGTATGTATTTAAAAATATCTAAGTATGTATATCAGTCTCTGGCACCCATAGTACAAGCTTTGCTTAGTTTGGGGTCAGGCAACCGTGTGTGGAAGTGTCCCGAATTTATTATTAATTTATTTATTATTATATGATATGTTATAAAAATACAATCGAGTAAAACTTCTTGTTTTGAAGTCGGTTCAAAAGCGTCAGACACCATCCTACCACCGTCCTACCATTTAGCAGTAAATACAACTGTTATTGTTTCAACTGTTAAAATTAACGATAATTGCCGGTTGATAGACGTTCTTCTGATAATTGCCGATAACGCAGACAGTTATAACGTTAAGATATGGCATGAAAAGTTGAAATAGTTCAAGTAAAGGATCAAGATTGTTTTTATGGAGTCTACATTCAAATGAGCTGTGGACTGATAAGTTCATATTGATAACGGCTTGGGGAGAATGGTGAACGATAATAAAGATGAGTGTTTAGTATATTATCCACCTATGTTATAAGACTTTAAAAAAGTAAGCGAAATAAACATAGTTACAGAACGCTAATTTGCTAAATCTAAACTAGCTAGAAGTATTGATGTCCTTTTCTAATACGCAGCAATAACAAAGTCAGGTATATCATCATAGGTCATATGTTTAGCTAGATTTGATTTAGCAATTAAGCGCTATGTTATGGCTTAGAACATGGCAAAATATGACCCAAAAAAACAAGGTAGCATTCCGGAAGCAAACATGTAATGACGTCACTCGTCATTGCCATCCGTCTCTTTTGAACTAGTAAATGACATTTATTTTGTGTCTTGCTTAAGCATCGATTGACGTCGCTACATGTTGCCGAAGTGACCGGAATGCTATACCTGGCGGTGTTTATTATTATACCATGGCTAAATAGAACTGACAACGACGAGAAAAGACGATTATGGTATAAACTTTTTGCGACAAAACTCTAATAAAATTAAAAAAAAAAACACCTAACATGCCTAGCATGTACGCCGGGACAAAATTAGACGACCTTTTTATTGAGACAGACGCATATTTGCACCTAGCCTTTAAAGTCACGATCTCATACGACAAAAAATAATTTAAGATAATTAGTTACAGTATATCACGAGGAAGGTTTTTGAATTAGTACAATTTTCTGAATAAACGCGAACAAAATTGCGGGTAACAGCTAGTAATTAATAAATTACTATATTTATTATTATTATAAATTATTTTTGGGGGCTGAGCTACCCACGTCCGTAGGAGTGTACTCCATTCTGATTCTCTACACGTGGTCCCCGGGTAGTGCTAACCGGATAGCAAACTCTGGTGGCAGGCTCCGGCCGTGGCTAGTTACCACCCACCGGACCAAGCCATGCCGTGAAATGACGTGGTCGTGTTTCGGGATGTAGTCCGGTGTAACCGTTCCGAAGACGGGTCTGAGCAGTAGCGCACTTGTAGCGCCTCACTCAACTGCCGTCTTTGTGCATTTTCACTTTACAAAACTTCAAGGCTAGAGTGAATAAGTACCTTATAGGTCGTCGTGCTCCATCTTAGACCACGTCGCTTAACATCAGGCGAGTTTGTGGTCAAATGCCGACCTATTCTACATTAAAAAAAAAAAAATTACGTGTTTGCGTATGACGTCATTTCCCGTAATATGAAAACTACGAGGCGGAAGTTCGGCCCGCCTTTGAAACGGCCGTGAAAGATTGATCACACAAACAAACAAGATTAATAAACGTCTAATAATGTGTTTCCGCCTGCTTTGAGATCAAAATGATTGACTGACGACGGCGTGAGACGCTCACACACACTTCGATGGAAATCGAGTGGCTATTTTAGATTATTAGAGCAAATGGAATGGTAAAATCCAATTATTTAGCAAAGCTTAAAAACCGACTTCCCGTTATCCACGTAAACAATTTTTTGACTTTTCTTTAAATTTAAAAACAGCTTGACCGATTTCGATAGAATATATCTGGGACCATCTCTAATATATGATCAAACAAAAAAAAAAACATTTAAATCAATTCACAATCCGCGGAGTAATAGCGTTACATACATGCAAAAAAAAAATACAGTTGAATTGAAAACCTCCTCTTTTTTGGAAATCGGTTAAAAATTTAGTTTTTGTTAACTTTATGATGCGCTATCTATCTACCTATATCCTGGAAGAGATCGCTCTTTGTGATAAGGCCGCCAGTTGTTACACTATAGCTTTAGGTGTATGGTAAGGCATGGCAGCTGTCTCGCTCGCTCGCGATACTATTATTTTAGAAATTACATTTTAGAATGTATTTTTGATAAAATATGGGCCTCTATCAATGCATTAAAAACAGTATTACAAAGTATTCAAAATATTTTTTATGTTGATATTTATAATGAATGCTCAGAGTAACTTAAACACGTATTTTTTTACGTAGTTACGTTTTTGTAAGTAAAAACTATCGTATAATATCAACATGTAAATTATTCCGAATACTTTGTAATACTGTTTTCGATGCATTGTTAGAAGCAAATTTATCAAAATGACATTCTGTAATTTTATACCCAACTAGCTGTGCCCCGCGGTTTCACCCGCGTCCCACAGGAACCGTTATTTTTTTCGGGATAATATCTTAATTTTTTCTTTTATAAGATCTTCTCCTGGCAATAATACACACAATAAAAAAAAATTGCGAAAATGTTCCATCTGTTCACGCGTGATGCGATGACCAAGAGAAATTGTGATTTTTATTTATAGAAATAAAATACTGTCGCGACCGAGCGAGACAGCTGCAGTGCCTTACCATACCTTAAGTTTTTTATCTACTTATAATAATAATAATAAATCTTTATTTCAGACCTTATGGTCCATATTAAGTTAGATAATAATTGATTAAAAAAACAAAAAATAACAATACAAAATAATTAAAAATGTCAACCCGTTACCAAAATAATAATTAGACGAACACAAAACAGAAAAATTACATTTTACACAAAATTTGAAAAACAATTTGAAAAAAATAAACTTATGCGCTTTGTTATTGCTGGTGTGAACACTAAAGTGTTTTTCTATTTGTCTAATTATCTATCTATGTATCTAAATTATCTCTGTGCGAAAACACCGTAACACAAGGTTTATCTTTATTCTCAAGCTTCCTTAAAACTACTACTATAGATAAATTGTCTTTACTTCGAGGTAGAATGAACAAGTCAAATAAAGCAATTTACCCAAGCTTAAAGTGGTTTATCGTTAAGTAAATATGTAGTTAAGAGGGCCGCGACGTTCTGAAATTTCCATACAAACGCGCTACTTAAATTTTTTGAAAACCGTTCGTCAGATTATGATGAAATTTAGCATGTACAATTAAATTAACAATATCTTCGCTCCTATGTTCTTGGTTTTTTTTAAAAACGTTCTCAAGCGAAAATAGAGGTATGAAAAATATCCGCATTTTTAAGAGGTCACTTTTGACTGATTTATTCAATAGGTAGACAAAGCAAATCAAAAATTCCATTACATAGGGAGGTTGTCTACATCATTAGTTGTTAAATGAATCAATAATACAAGGGAAATTCTTAGTTACTTAAGAATGATTACAGTAGCGCAAAAGTCATAAAAAAAATGAAGTTGCACTTTGTCACTCTGTAGGTAAGTTTAGAGGCTCATCAGTATCATTACTCGCTCTCTTCACTCGTCTTCTTCTTCTAGACGAAATGGCTATAGAATACCTTAAGCCAATGCGAAGTTAGTCTAGGTCGCCTAGGTCGAAATTAGTTAGGTCGCCGGACTCTTAAATATAAAATTTATCTAACATATCCAAATTGATATTATTATATAAAACCGAAAGTAACTCTATCTGCTCTATAAGCTTTTCACGGTTTAGAGGCTGAATGGATCTGAAGGTTTTGGTACTATTTTCTGAATAAATGTGACCGAATTCCCGTAACAGGGTAACAGCTACTCGTAGTAGCTAATGTTACGCCTAAAGTTAGATGTATAAAAAAATAAGTTCAGCCGGCATATATTAAGTTTATTTTCGAAAAGAGGCTAAGAGCCACTTGGAAAAGCTCGGGTTATCTTTTTAACTTGAAGTTAACTGCTCAGCAGAGGTTGAACTCATCAACCAACGCCAACGCAACCAAGAGTTAGATACTAGCCTTGAGTTAACACAATATCATAGATTTATTACATTTTAGCTTTGGGTTAATTAACTCTATGCAAATTGAACTCTATATCTTCTGCCACCGGGCCTAATTTGGTCTAGGGGTTTCTATACTCGTTTGAAAGCTTATGGCGTTCCTAGACGGGCCATATTTTGACTGCAATACTGGTCCGGAAAAACTGGCAATATTGCCGACTGTGGCCCGGCCATCAACAGTCCCGCTAAAAATGTATGACCATAATGGCCGGGCCGCACTCAAATTGTGTCAGGCTAAAATTTCAGTATGGCCCGTCTAGGAGTACAGGGCCACTCCACCTAAATCCCAAGTGCTTTACGCACCGATGGCCTGCTTAAGGAACGATAAGCAAAAAGCAACTCTATGACTCATACATAAGTCTATTTTTAAAAAAATTTGAAATTCAAGGATATTTTCTTGATATGCGGTAAGCAACGCTGCATTGCGTAAGCTAAGGTCGATTTTTGGAAATTCGATTTTCGCGGACCGCGCGCTATGATGTCGCGCGACGGGATATGACCGTATAATATGAAACTCACCATATCCGGCGAGTTCTCCGAACCGCGATGAGTGTAAATCATTCAATTTATTTCACGATTGCCACGAGAGGTCGGCAGATAAAACGGCTTATTCATTGCTGTAATGATAACATGTATAGGTACTTCTAGAGAACCACTTGCTCTAGATCTTAAGATAGATAGGACACTCCGACTAACGAGTAATTAAAAGAAAAACTAGTAGACGACTGCAAAATGTTTAGGCAAATGAGCAATATTACATACACTTGACTGCCTCGGTGGCTCAGTTGGTAGTGAAACTGCCTTCTGAGCTAGAGGGCGTGGGTTCGATTCCCACCTAGGGCAAACATTCTTGTCATGAACATTTGTGTTTGTTCTATGTGTGGGTGTTAATTACCTATTTAAGTATGTGTTTCAAAATATATATGTATGTATATCAGTCTCTGGCCGCCATAGTACAAGCTTTGCTTAGTTTGGGGTCAGACAACCGTGTGTGCAAGTGCGTCCTGATATTTATTATTTATTTATTACTTATGGTCACTTGCAGTGAATAAAAGAATTGCTCCTTAAATAAGTTTAACCTACTCCTAGCGAGAGACTCAAGACTCGCCTCTCAAGCCAGAGGGAGCAGGCTCAGCCGAAGGCACGCATGAATTTTGTGTGATCATCTGTGCGTAGTTAATGTCATTTGCTACGTAACTGGAGTCCGGTGTATAGCGACAGGCTCGCCCCTTTCACTTTTGGGACTGAATATCATTTGGCGAAGTTTGGGTGCTGTACCTCTACCAGCCCTTTAGAGAGAAAGGCGTGACGATATGTTATAGAAAATAGTAGCTTCTTTACATCCTATTTAACAATTCGTATTTTTTTCTTTAAAATTATTTAGTTGCAATACAAAACTTAATAAGTATTTATTTTGGTTGACATAACAGGAGAGTTAATTTTGATAAAATTTAACCCACTTGCTCCTGAATTAACTTTTTTTGCACTATTCACTTAAAATTTCGTATACATAACGTATAAGGGACCAGAAATAGGTAAAAAATAGTTGAAAAAAAATTGCACTTCAGGGAAAGCCGGAAAATGCCGTATCTTAAACGATACAGTAGGAAAATCTACTGCTATGACCTTTACCATCCGGATTCGAACAGGGTATGTTTTAAATAAGAAAATAGATTAAAAAATATATTTTAATATTTCAATTGTTTTTTTACATTATTTTAATTTAATCTTTCTTACAAATCGTTCTTATTTAGGGTATAATATCTTTTGAAAATGTGTTTGGAAGCAATGTTACGTTGCATTTTATGCAATAAATATTGGCAAGTTTATGGCAGAAACCACACCACAATTCATCTGCCCTATATTTCACTAAATGACCTTATAAAATGATGGCTTATAAAACATTTCATCCCAGTAGGGCGAACATTGTCCCCGTTATTTTTCAGTCTCGCGTATAGGTTTGTATACTTTACTAAAATTTCTATGACTGCATTATCAAATATACATTATTATAGCAATCAATAGGTTTTATATTATTGACTGGACCCTGCACATTTTGCAACAAATCCCTGGAGCTCCCCATGTATAGTTTGTAATACTTGATTTGTAATACTCCTAGAAGAAGATGGTATTGGTTCACCAGTCTAGGAAGGAGCAAAGACATTTATTTCCGGTTGTATAGGAAATTCACTGGAAACACTTTGATCTAGTGAGTCGGAAGCGCAGCTGTTTGGAATTTATGCTAAAGATAATAATCAATCTTCGTCACCATCATCAGAGGA
Organism: Peribatodes rhomboidaria; assembly: GCA_911728515.1. Taxonomy (NCBI): domain Eukaryota; kingdom Metazoa; phylum Arthropoda; class Insecta; order Lepidoptera; family Geometridae; genus Peribatodes; species Peribatodes rhomboidaria. The sequence continues at coordinate 14,981,134 of OU452175.1, forward strand.
GTTCTCCCGTTGAACTTCAGCAGGTGCTTTGACCTGGGACCGGGCAGATTTAGAAGTAATACGAAGTCTTCGTCTCCGGTGTCTTCATCAGTAACTTTAGCTTTACAATTTTCCGGTGGCATAATTGTTATGGAGTCTGGAATATTTATTTTATCATTTCGCTCCATTTCCTCGAAAATTTCGTAAAGTGTGAGTGGTTTTTCTAAATTCCTATAATAAATAAATAATCATTGCAGACGGTAGTATATTTTCCTACTGTATCTTTTACGGAACAGACGAAACAAAAGCAAAAAATCCCCAGAAAATATAATACAATAATTTATTTATTTTTATATTTGAATTCAGTAGAAACCAAGTATTGGTTTTTTACATAATACGTAGTAAATATCAACGTAAAATATTTTTTGAACTTACCTTGAATACGTCATTGAAATAATCCGGAAATTAAACCTTTATTTAGCAATAATAAAATGAATATCAGTTCACAGTTATTACTTTGTAATGACTGACTAAAGTCTTGAGAACTACTGACAACATCCAGAAAAATGTTAAACAACCCTCATAAATGTCTATTTTTTTTAAATGTTGGTGTATCGTTTATGATACAGTAGGAGCAAGTGGGTTAACTAGAAATTAGTGTGCATTATAAAGACATAGGATACGTAAGCTTTAACCCGAAACCTTGAAAAAACTGAAGAATTATGTCAACAAAATAGAAACAAGTTCCTTAATGGAAAGCACTGGTATGGATGGAGCAGCTAGCAATACAGTCTTTTGTTTTTCTAACCAACATTATCCTACTCTTGAGGTTCTCTTCCCCATCACATTCCTGTGAGATCACCCACCCGATTCTATCTACAAACACAAAGAGTATGTAACACAGGTTTCATAGTCATTGGTATGTAATTACAAACACTCAATTTCACACAATTAACAAAAAAACACGAAGATGCAATAAAACCTCTTTTATTGTTGTTCGTTACCTCCTTTTATTACGATTTAAACTAAAAAGTGGAACTGTCAATCCAATTTTTAGTGATGGTCGGAACCAGTTTCCAATAAAAAAAAATATTGTAAAAATACTCCTTCGTTCTCAACGTTGTTACTGGCACCTCACGCGCACGTCTCACACGTATTTATGACGTTACCGCCGCGCGTCGGCGTGTCGTTGCCGTCGCCGACAGCCGCCACCGCCCGCCATTTATAAAACTCAATTACTCTCGTCTCTCTGCTCCTTAATAATGATAATTGATGAGGAAATTTGCGAGCTTTTTGCGGAGATCCTCGCCGGCTATATTTCTTCTTTGCGGCGAGTTTGCACTGCTCAGTCCGGCACGGCTTTTATTGGTTGGTTTGAATTGCACCACAAGTCATAGACCAACCTCAGATCTACCTCAAGAGTCAACCTCAAGTCCTATCAACCTAATGGCGGACGGCGTATGTTTTAGGTGAAGCCAAAAACCATCCAAAAACTACGCTACTGTCTTAGTACACAACACGCACATATTGACGCAAAAAAACTACGGTAATCACTTGGTCATTCTTACCTCGACATTAAGTGCATTGCTTTATGGTATAATTTCGTGTACTAAGATACATATGCATAGCGCATTGTAAAAGTGTGGCCAGGACTACATTTTGAGGTTCTTTTTAAAAACTGTGCAGTTTTTTTACAAGTCAATTTTGAAAAAGCTTTAACATTAAACTCTTACAAATATGTGCAGTTTTAGAATATTAAATCTACCAAGGTTGTATATTGGAACGGAAATGGCTAACGTAGAGTTTGGGAATTAATATTAGTTTTCGTGCAATTATAAATATTTTTCATGGCAACATTACCACGCGCACACGTTTAAAAAGAAGTGACTTCAGCGAGATATAACGCAGTGTACCATCTTTTCCTCTAGGTTGAACTGAGAGACCAACAAATTTGACATTAAGAATCGACGATTTTGTTGACGAAAAATGCTAAATACTTATGTCATTTAAGATTTAAGGTAACCATTCTTATCCTGCCTTGCAGTCTGCAGTGCTTGACTGCGAAGCAGGATGTAGCTCACACAACATCCTGCCTAGCATCCTGCACGTCGTTGCCGCACGCGGTGCAGGCTGCGACAACATTCTTCATCCTTCATGAAGCGGCGGACTGCAAGGCAGGATGGTGATATCTTTAACGAAACTGATTTTTTCTTTGGAGAATGTCAAATAAGTATGTCAATCGATACTAAGCCATACTTGTGTTTCCGTCACACTACTGAGCAAAAACTTATGCTCTTTAGATATACTCACTATCCAATTTCTTCGCTTAATATTTTTTCTCGGTAAGAAACTATAACCATTAAAAGATTACCTACTTAAAAGATATTTTTGTCTGTTTGTAACAGTATTATCGTTATTGTAGAGTCAATCGCGTTTGGTTAACTCTACCATCATCGGCTCTACACTTTATTATCTTTTTTTTAATTTAAATAAGTAAGTAAATGATCTGGATTAGTTTGTTCAAGATAATTTTTTATTAGTTTGTGACCTCGACACGTACTTGAAACTGCATATAAGTACAAATATTTTATCTATCTACAACCACTCACCTATCTTTAGCAACTATTTACTTCTATCTTATCATTGTTGCATCGGATTAAAGTTATAAAGACCTTCTTACTTACCTAAATAATTCCAGACTGACTGAGTAAGATAATTATCAGACAATTTCAAACAATAATACTTATTCACCTCGCGTTCAGAGATAAAATAAAATAAATTGAATAACACGTGTTTTTTTATCTTTTGCATACTTGCAAAATATTCCCAAAATCGTGGCAAGAAAATTCCATGGAATCGCACACGCTGCAGCCTGTGATATTTCTTCATAACACGGCCCTGTTTAATTTGTAAATCGCTTGAAGACTGATTAAAAACTCTTTTTGAACTCACGCTTGACGTCGCCACTTGGCGGGAAAGGAGTCTCTTTTTTATAAAGTTTAAATTAGGAACGTCACGAGATAAAAATGCATGGATTCAATTCAAGTAGTTCAGCCTATTCATTCGCTAATTCGATTTTTCGAAGTGGTTTGTGAAATTAGAAGCATTTTTAAAGTTTAAGTTAGTGAGATTCAAGTTTTAATTAATATTTTCTTAAAGCTGTGCTGATTCAGTGTTTTGAATACAATAGAAAAAAATACTACAGTGGATTAAGACGGCATATTTATAATTTAGTTTAGTAAGTTTTTCTTTTGTGAGAAATGGTAAATAACTTCGAAATTCTGAAAGTTTCACGAGGTGGGTACTAATTATGCTATCTGATTCTATTACTATAATTTCTATATCAGTGAAATTTCGTATTGTTCTATGGACATTTTTTTTTAAATTTTAGGCCATTCAACGTTTGCTTTTCGTAAACTATTTGGACTTTACACTCTTAGAAAATTTTGCTCTTGTGACAAATTCCGCTCCTTTGTCATTTTCCAGTTTTAAAATTATGCGACTGAAGACTCCAAAACATGTGTTTTTGTGTCGCAATTTTAGTAATTGTTTATTATTGATATGTGTGACTAGCATTGCTAGCATTTGCTGCTCTAGAATTAACTCAAAACTAATTCATACAGACAAACATAGAAACTTCTTCTTTTTGGAGGTCGGTTAAAAAAATTACAACTTCGACAGCAATCATTTGACAGGTACACTGAAGAACTATTTGTCATGAGGGCAATCTCACTTCTCACCAACATTAAATATACTTAAATGCGAAAGTTTAGATGGATGTATGGATGTTGGTTACTCAATCGCGCCAGCACGGCTGCACGGATGGGAGTGAAATTTGGCTCAGAGATAGATTATAGTCTGGAATAGCTTATAGGATAGGACTCTTTAATCGCAGGTGAAACCGCGGGTCAGTCAAAATAAATTGTAAAATGCCACGAAATATTGCTGATCAACCACATCGAAGCGGCGAACCGCGGTAACATTGCAAACAGAGATGCAGTTATACGGAAATCACAGACAGATGGCATCAGATAGAGTAAGATTCAGCATAGTATCGCTACGTTACCGCGGTTTGCCTTGAAGGTGTGGAATCAGCGTTAACAAAACAAAAAAATATCCAGGTTCTGTCAAAACATGTCTAAAATTACCCACGAAAAATACCGAGACGGTTCACAAAGGAAATGTTGTACAAAGGAAGTAGTTTTAAAGTTATTTTCTTACGAACATTTTGGCAGGCACGTGTTTTGTCACAATAGCTGCGCGAGATACGTACATAGATCTACATAAATTGGAACACTTTAAGGAGTTTTGTTTGTCAACGCCTAAAGTACTATACCTCTAGTTAGAGCTCACGGTTACAAGACAGCGCTTATTTTAGATTTTTTTTATGTTCCGAAATTGTACCGTGTTAAGGTGGCTACATTAGCGCACGATAGTTCGTGTCACGTTGTCGCGCTAAAATGATCATTACCGGTTATCGGCGATCTGTTTGTTATATAGGTACTTTTAATTACGGAAAATTTACTGTGACGCGAGCACGTGAGTTTAATTTTTTCTTAACCGAAAGAGTAAAGGTACTTAATATTTATTTAGAATTTTCATCTCAGACGGTCATTTCAGTTTGGTGAGTGGAGCGAAATTTATTTTTCTCTTTGTAAGATTATTAAATTTAAACATACCTTTTTTATACCCGTCTTTTCTAAGTTGAAAGTGTTTTCGCTTGTTATCAGCCAATATGATTTAATTGTAATATAGTGTGTAGGTTTTTCAGAACATACCACACTAATAACCCTAACATCGGGAATCGGGATAATATTAGGATAGGATAGGAGGTGTAGAGGTAAGGATGAGTCCATTACGTTAGCGCGACAAATGGAAGTTTGAAAACCGATTGTGTGATATAAGGACGGGGTGAAGTCCTAGACACCCCTATATTATTGCAATATTAGTATTATGAGTGTGCTACGTCCTGCATTTAGATATGTTGTGATTCTTGTGATTTGTTTGTAACAAGATTGTTAGACAATGCTCCTCCGTTTCTTGCCTGTTCTTCTGAGTAGTGGCTCTTTTTCCGAACAAGGCGGTCGAGTCTATTTAAAAAAAACTTTGACGTTCATAAGTGTATCTTTGATACCCAAATTGAATAAATACATTTTGACTTTGACTTTGACAATTATTTAAAAAGGTATTGATTCCTAATGGCACGTTTAACATCTTTGCTATCTAAGTACTTACTTTGTTTTAGCTTGAATTTTCAGTAAATATTCGCATTTTGTTGTTGTTTAACATATTAATTTATATTTGCTACTAACTTTAATTTTTTACTATATCATCATGTTTTATATACACATTTCGTTTGCTTTTGCTACATTTTGCATCAATATACATAAATATTTATAATTATTTGTAAGTATATTATGTCACAAAAATCCTTTTATTTATTTACACACATCAGAGTATAACTTTACAAAATTAGAATTCTAAAGGGCATGTTTACAAATAAGGATGTAAAAGTATTCATGCAGAAATGCCAGTTTCAAAATAGCAAGAGTTAAGACGGGTTAAAAAACACAGGAAAAAAGGTAATTTTACAAAAATATTCATAAATCTGTATTGCGACGGCTTTTCCTCCAAGAAGGTAGAGTCGCAAAAATTTCACAAGAAAACCTACCCAGTCGGTAGCTACTGCATTCGCGTCTTTCGACGGGCATGTTACCTTACCTTACAAATTAAAAAATCTGTATTTAATTAAAACTAGCATGATTGCAACCTCAAGTATCCAACATACTGGACCTGCATCTTGCGGATATAACATTTTTTTTCGTCGATGATATTATACATAAATATATTTTATCCATTCTACCTGCAACCAATCCAGTTTACGCATCAATTCCCGTACCTCCAAATTACGTGGCCGACGCAGACGCAGGCTGGCAAATCACCGTAATGACGGCCCGTGGCCAGTTGCCTTCATAAATCTGGACCTGGGAGTCTTTCACATTGACGTTCATTTGACGTAACCAACAAATGACAAACGATATGATCAATAAAAAATAAAAATGTAGTTATTGTACTATCTTCGAACAGGAATACTAAATTGAAGTAAGTAGTTAGATAAACTATTAGATGCATGTACCTACGAATACATACACAATAATAACTTACTGTTAGAAAAATGATATCAAATACAACGTGTTTCAACATAAAATAATAGTGTCAAGTGTACTCAGCGCCAAATGCTGCTTCAACGTTTTCAACGACTCACATGTGTCACAAGGTTAGACGATCACGTGCAATAGGTACTGCATATAATAAAATTTTGCTATCATAATCTTGTTGTCACTGCACTTTGACATTGAAACTGTTAAGTTACTTACAAAGTTCTTGGTAATAGCTAATAAAAAAACAGAAACCTTAATTCCCGTTTTCAAATCATCACTGCGAAAGGGCTCTAAGTGGTCCGCGTAATTCTGGTGATTAGAGCCCTGGTTCTGACGGAAATTATAGGCGAAAAGCGCTCGCCAGACAGACCACGTCAGAATAATGGCTGGAGTATAACGTCGCATGTCCGTGGTTTAGCAGATTGTTAGTGATTTGAGTTAGAGATTGGCGTTTTGATTTGAGATGTGGTTATGTTCTGACGGAAATTGCTACAGGTGATTTTATTACTTTTGCCAAGGGGGTTGCTTTGCTATCCGTGGACTATATCTAAGGAGCCTTTTTACATTATAAAAAGCTGAATAAATTATTTTATCAAATGATTCATTTTGTCATTTTGCTAATCAGTTGAGATTGTCAATAAGAAATTTCAAAAATGATCAGAATTGACTTTTAATTAGCTTATTGAAAAATGTTAATATCTACTTAGTAATTATTGCTATGATAATTATGTCATTAGATACAAACAGAGAGTTGTTAAGAAAATGTATTTTAAATAAAAAGTATACACCTTGATTAAAATAACAATTTAATTGAACAATTTCTGTAATAGTTTCTCAAGAAATGTAAATTTCCAAGGAATTAACGGATATAACGCCTTTAAAACAAATTTAAAAGCTATCCGGTGATTATATATCATTTCGAGTCTACGTGCGGGCGTTTACATGATTGAGTGAGACCGAAGTACTCCAAATTACAGGCTGGCCACTTTCGACGTATGATTACATACCCTGACGTACCATTACGCCCTCTGACGTATCATTACGTCGTCTGGTATGTAATTACGCCGCCGAGTTATGTTTGAGTTAACAAGGCGATGCACTTGCAAGTTCCCTGAATTATACCTTGTTTAATGTAAGATAAGATTTTAAAATTGATGAGTAAAGTTATGGAGGAGTAGAAGACTGGTATTTTATCGTGGATTATTATTGTTCTACTGTTTTTCTTGTACCTACTTAAATTTTGCTTTAATACATGCTTAATTCTTACAGATGAATGGAGCCATTATATGAAACTCAAGAAGAAAGAAACTGAAACATATTTTAAAAAACCACCACTGACGTCACAAAGTTGGAAACAAAGAATTTTTCAAAAAAATAAAAAACGCAACTAGCAAAATGAAAATATTAAACTTAAATATCGCATCCACTGTACCGGATGTTAAAAAAGTTAGAAGCAAAGATGAAGATGATTACGTCACCAACTCGATGGGTGCATTTGGTCTTTGGCAGTTCATTTACGTCCTCATTGGGTCTTCAACAAGAAGCATCACCACTTGGACAACTATGTCAGTAGTTTTCATAGCTCCAGAAACAAATTTCGTATGCAAAAGATTTAGCGACAATACAACAGTTGATTTTAAAAACAATACTTGTTACGATACTTGCATAGAATATGCGTATAGTAATGACATATTCGAAGAGACAATGATATCGGAATTTGGTTTGATTTGCGAGAGAAAGTGGCTTCAGAGTTTTGTTCAGACGATATTAATGTTAGGGGTGCTGTGTGGGGTGTCTGCTTTTGGGTGGATTTCTGACAGGTAAAAATGAAATTAACGTTATAATCAGATTTAGATTTTATTAATTGATTAAATTAATAAGTATCTCATGAGTTGCATCCTTTATTATCTCATGTTGTATGTTGCTCCATTAGATATTTTCCATGTGAAATTATTCAATGTTCCTTGATTATCATAATAAATTTAGGCGAAAGACGTCCACTCTTAGACAAAAGCCTCTCCAAATAGATCCTTATATCCACATCGAGCTACTTCCTGCTTAGTTATGCCCTTAATTAAGACAATAACAGAAAACTGATTGTATTTCCAGGTTTGGTCGTAGTAAAGCTATGATTCTATCCGGTGTCACATGCTCTATCTTCATGTTTGCTTCACCTTTCTGTCCTGATTTTTGGTCTATTGCTGCTGTGAGGTTCTTTGCTGGCATTGGCACTGGAGGTTACCTTGCACTGACTGCCGTATACATGTCAGAAATCGTTGGATCAAGGATAATAGAAATCGTCGTGTGCTCATCTTTACTTACCTTCGATGGTGCTGGGCTACCAGTTCAGGCTGTCTTTGCATATTGTTCGTCTACGTGGCGATCTTTCATGATAGTCTGTAGTTCTATAACTATTTTTATGGTTTGCGTTACTTTCTTTCTGCCTGAGACGCCAAGATGGCTGGTGGCGAAAGGTAAAGAAACTGAAGCAATTGAGTTAATGACAAAAGCTGCCAAATTGTAAGTAATATTAGGTGTTTAAAAGAAATGATTCAGTAAATCAATGTACGTGTTATTATGGTTAAAAGCTAATTTATTTTTCAGTAATAAGCTGGACACTACAAATATAAGTGAAAACGTAACAAAAATAACTCAACAGCTAAAATTGAAGAAGAAGAAAGATATCGATCTCACATACCTTGATCTATTTCGGACAAAAAAGTTAACGATATGGACAATGGCATCCGTTTCTATATGGTTCGTGACTGGATTCAGTTACTTCGGCTTACTGCAGTACATTTCACAGTTTGGAAGTAATTTATACGTAGTCGTTACTATATTAGGAGTTGCACAGGTTTGTATCATTTAACATTATCTCTACTAATAATATAAATGTTAAAGTGTTTGTTGATTTATTTGTTATTTTTTCACAACGGTTGATATGATTTTTTGTAAAATGTGTTGAAATGATTTGTAAGACAGTTATATAATTTTTTTAAATGCCCTTCAGACTTTGGCCTGTTCTTCTGAGAGAAAACCTTTTGACTTTGACTTTACTGTTTTTTTAGTAGATTGACTGCGCAAGGGCTTGTTCAAAATACATTATTTGATATGTTCGAAATCTTGAATAAATTTAAATTATTTAACATTAGTTTTTTCTGGATTTTCAGATCATCGCAGCGCCGCTGTCCGTACTGGTTGTAAAATACTGCAGTAGAAGAGTTTCGACAGTTTGCATTTACTCAACAATCGGGTTACTATCGCTGACTCTCATTTTCATCCCAAAAGGATCCATCACAGCAGTAATTCTCGGAAGTTTAGGTGTAACAGCTGCTAGCATTTCGTTCTCAGTGGTCTACATTATAGTTATAGAATTGTATCCTACTCCTATGAGGAATATGGGACTAAGTGTCAGTTCCATAGGATCTAAGGTTGCTGCTATGGTAGCCCCGTTCGTTGTAAATATGAGGACTAAGTGGATAGCGTCATCTATATTTGCAGCGGTGGGATTTTCAGCTGTTATATTCTGTTTTATATTACCTGAAACTAAAGGAAAGAAGTTGAAAGATACGGTTGATGATGTCGAATAGTATTGTTGTTAAGTGGTAGCTAAATATTTAATGCTTACTTGTAATCTATTAATTATTTAAGAATGTAATTAAAAATCTATTTTTAAAATAATAATAATAAATAATTTATATTTATAAAAGTGTGGTACAAGCTTTGTTTTACAGACGATAGTGTGTGCACTGAGCAAGAGTATGTGATTTTTTATTAATTTCTTAAATTCAAAAGATTTTTAGTTAGTTAACAGACAAAATTGTAGATTTAAGTGATAGTATATCCGGGTTATTTAATTTAAAAAACACGCATTTAAATTTTTGAAAAGACTTTGATATATCTAGATGTAAGTACGTATAAATTATTTATTCTGTGATATAATTGAGTGTGTAATTGTGCATTAGAAAAAAAAACAGAAAGGAAAATGTAAATGGCAATAATGATTATATATTTTTTAAAACAAACAAGCTTCAAGGCATAATGTTATTATATTTTTATGTTACGGAATGTAATAAATGTAGTTACCTGGTATCCATAATTACTAGTTATTTATGATAAATACATCGAATCAATGTGATAAATACCGCAGGAATTATATTTTTCATCAGCATTTAATTTCAAATACTTATACTTAAAAAAACAAACTTACTCATAGCTCAGATCAACCTAGAGGAAAAGATCGAACACTGTGTTATATCTCGCTGAAGCCACTTCTTTTTAAACTTTTGTGCGTGGTAATGTTGCCATGAAAAACATTTACAATTGCACGTAATCTAATACTAGTTCTCAAACTCTACGTTAGCCATTTCCGTTCCAATATACAACCTTAGTAGATTAAATATTCTAAAACTGCACATATTTGTAAGAGTGTATATTTGCACATATTTACGGCTTTTTCAAAATTGACTTGTCAAGTTTATAAAAAAAACCTCAAAATGTACAGTAGTCCTGGCCACACTTTAAAATGCATTATGTACATTTGTGTACACGAAATTATACCACAAACCAATGCACATAATATCGAAGTAAATATGACCAAGCGAGTAGCGTAGTTTTTTTGCGTCAATGTGTGCGTGTTCTGTACATATACGATAGTAGCGTAGTTTTTGGCTGGTTATTGGCTTCGCCTAAATCATACGCCGTGTGCCATCGTATTCTTTAGGTTGATCTGAGACTCATATCAGCAGCTGTGTACATACTTCATTTACGCTAGATTATCATACAACTAAAACTGTAACATTATATCTACATCTTGAACTACATCAAGAACGCATATCAGTTGTTGATTTATTGTATTCTGATGAACTTCTGTCTCTTGATAAGTCAGATAACACTTAAAAAGATAGAGATCCCACTCGTTTCAAACGACAAGGTTGTCGCGATAAACTGTGATAGCTTTGTGTTTGATGACAGTTCACGTCAAGATATTACGTAATTTACGTATGTTAAGATTAAATTTGGGTTCTTTCAGTTTGCCCTACCAAAAGTTATCTGGAGGGGCAAACTGAATGAATCAGTAGGGTATAGTGAAATGTTGAAATTTTGTAACCAACTAAATCAAAATTAGACCAATTAAATCAAAATAATAAAAAAAAATGTTGTTAATGTTATTACCCACCTATATTTTTATTTTCTATCTACACACATGTCTATGTCTCTATATGTAGAGATATTTAATATTTGAAGGAGTATACAAAAATTGTAAGCAACGCAGCCGGTTAGCTACAGATTCACACGACCAAATCAATGTTAGTCATGCGAACAACGTTATTCATCCTCAAGCAATCAAATTGTCCACACCGATCCTCTGATTGCTATAATGGTCTGAATCAAACGAATCAAACGGGCCGCCCCTTCATCGGATAGCTTCAAACCGACAGGATCAATGGGATGATTGGTCGCGGCTACACTTGTTTTTATTTAGCACTTTGCTTATTGAATCGCCCTTTGTGGTTGACAGGGTCGAAATTATGCCGGGTGATTTTTTATCGAAACTGAAAATTAAGAACACGCACACACACTTACGCACACAAACAATTACACTCACACTATGCCTGTTATTTTGGAATACTTGATTGTTATTTTAATATAATGCTTATTGTCGTAACGTCGTAAAATTGAATTTAGATATTTATTTTATAAAATCATTGTAATCAGTTTTGGCCTTATTTAAAAAAATATTATTATTGTATCAAATATTACTATGTAACGCTGTCGATTACACAAATAAATAAAATAAAAAATAAAAAATAAGTACCTACCTAGATGCTGTATGGAGTACTTACAAGTCGTTTTTGAAGACAAGAGGGATATCTTCTAAATACACATGACAACTTTACTGTTTTGAGATGCGTTATACGGGCTATATGTTATTATTAAATGTACAGGGTTTATACTTTTTTGATCACTAAAACAGTGGGCACTTGGTCACCCTTAGGAGGAACTTCTCAGGATCTCCATAGGAACGCATCTTTGTCTGAAGGACATGTCCTCTGACCTTAGTCTCTTCTCCTTCTTAAGGCTTATTAAACCTATGCCATGAAATTGTGGTTTTAATTCATTAATTTATTAAGGTAAGCCAACAGCGCACATATTAAAAATACAATAAATGTTATCATGGTTTCAATCTGATAACAATTATTGTTTCTTTTAATAATCTCTGGCGTACAAAAATACCCGTTTTAAGCTTTTTTTTAAACATACAAATTTTATATTCTAAAGCATGTTTAGTTGATATTCTGAAGAACGAGAGCCCAGCCCTACATCAAATGGTAACAACCTGTAATTTGCGAACTGGCTCGCAGTTGATAACTGACATCCTAGCGCATAAATCAAACTTGGGAAACAATGGTTTGCAGCGCCAATTGGGGCAAACATGCGGGTAAAGGCAACCACACACTTGAGGTTACACATCACACTAGTTCTACTTCCTATATAACCTATATTTAATACTAGCTATGCTCCGCGAGTTCATCTGCGCTCACACAGGAACCGTAAAATTTTTCGGGATGAAAGGTGCACTATGTCTTTTTCTGTACCTCCGACAGTGTGTATGCAAAATTGTATGATGATTGGTTGAGTAGTTAAGGCGTGAAAGCGTAAGAAATAAACTTACAACCTCACTTACGCATGACATATGTAATATTAGTTAGAATCAGGATAGTTAGGATACGAAAATTTGTTCAAGTATACTTGTTTAAGTTAAAGTGGATGGCCCGATTTGGATGAAATTCGGAACGAAGATAGCTCATTAACACCAGCTACTTTCTAACCGCGAGTAACAATGCGGAGCGCAATAAAATAGATTCATACGCAAATTATTGTAGATGATTTCCTCACCAAACTTAACGCCATTGTCCAAATCAATTTATTGTTATTTATTTATACTGATAAAATTATAAACTTATTTAAAAATTACAACTACTCTGATAGAACCTGTCGTGAAAATATAGTAACAGTAAACGTAATATGTGCCTTGCAGACAAATTAAACTAGGCGTTCCTTTTCAGTACCTAGTAATTGTATTATGTTGTGTATGTAGCAAATCACAATTTAAAACCAAAATTAGGGGTTTTTCTAAATTTTCTTAACCAGATTCTCTTCCTGTATTTTGAGACCAGACATTTGTTTTCATATTACCTAAAGCGATGATAGCCTAGTTGGAGAAGGACCGCCTTTCAAGCCAGAGGGAGCGGCTTCGATCCCAGCCGACGGCATGCACAAATTTTGTTCATCTGTTAACATATGTGCGTATTTAATGTCATCTGCTACATAACTGGAACCCGGTAAATGGCGACAGGCTCGCCTCTTTCACATTTAGAGCCTGAATATCGTCCGGCGAAGTGTAGGTGTTATATTACACCTCTGCTGTCAGCCCCTTCGAGAGAAAGGCGTGACTATTATGTTATGTTATCACCAAAAGTATCACACCTAATTTTGTAAAGAAAATGTAGCAGCAGAAAACAATGTTTTCAAACTTACTACAAATTCTTTTAACGCAATTCTGTGTACAAATTCTTCCAATGCATATACATATTTTCAAACTTACTTCAAATTCTTTTAATGCAATTCTCTCAACAAATTCTGCCAAAGCAATTTTCTTCATTCCCATTCCTTTATCACAGTATTTAAGAGCATCTCCTTGGGTCGGTACTTCTGAAGGCATGCATTATCGTCGATGAAGCGATAGCCCGCCCATCCGTTGTCCGTTCCATCAATCATTGCTGGCAGCCAGTCGTGGCCTGACGAGATTGCTGCTTGATGCTCTCTAATCATCTCATGTGGCTTTACAGAATCGAACGTCTACTTACGTCTGCTTGAATTGGTTTGAAAGTGGAGGGTTTGGTCAACTAAGTTTAGTTAGGGTAGCGACCCAAGCCGTGTCCAATATTAAGAGCAACTGTTAGTTCATCATCGACCGAGTGAGCTTTAGCTTCGACAAAAATGCTTTCGTATGTCCGAATTCTGTCCGGATCTCTGTCTTTCTCTCTTTTGGAAGAGAATTGGTTAAATGCGACCTGCATTTAACCAATTCTCTTAGGATTTTTGAAAATGTCATTAAAAAAAATTGAAACCTGACTCGACAAAAAACTACATAAATATGAAACCTACCCACAAAATTTCACGAGAATCGGTTAAGAGTCCGGCGACCTAACTAATTTCGACCTAGGCGACCTAGGCTAACTTCGCATTGGCTTAAGGTATTCTATCGCCATTTCGTCTAGAAGAAAAAGACGAGTGAAGAGAGCTAGTAATGATACTGACGAACCTCTAAACTTACCAACAGAATGACAAAGTGCAATTTCATTTTTTTTATGATTTTTGCACTACTGTAATCATTCTTAAGTAACTACGAATTTCTCTTGTATTATTGATTCATTTAACAGCTAATGATGTAGACAACCCCTATGTAATTGTTTGGAATTGGAATTTTCGATTTGCTTTGTCTACCTATTGAATAAATCAGTCAAAAGTGACCCCTTAAAAATGCGGATATTTATCATAGCTCTATTTTTGCTTGAGAACGTTTTTAAAAAAAAACCAAGAACATAGGGGCAAGGATATTGTTAATTTATTGAACATGCTAAATTTCGAATTCGATGCGAAATTTGAGTAGTGCGTTTGTATGGAAATTTCAGAACGTCGCGGCCAACTTAAGGAATGTGACCTGTAGAGGAAGACATACTTCGGCCGCAAGGTCTACCAGCTCACAGAGCCACTAGTTAGAGTCTTATTACGCCCACTGCAGAGTCACCGGCCTACCCAACGTCGAGGGTGATTGAGCCGATATCCACCACGCTGGCTCAGTGCTCCATTATTCTTCTAGGCTAGGAGATATTAGTTTCTTCACCAAGGTTCCCTACATCGTAAGAGCACGTGTCAAATTCAAATTGAAATGCCCATAAACCCTTCTACGGGAAAAAAGTTCATTGGTTACAGGCAGCTCTTGGTTACAAATTAGTTGGTTAAAATTAGCTCATCGACCTTATTACCTTAATCTAGTGGTAATCAGAGCTATCTTCCTTATGTTTGAGGTGTTAAATTAAGCGTTAAAATACCCAATGCTACAAGTGACCAAATTAAACATTTTGAAAAAACCCACGA
This sequence comes from Peribatodes rhomboidaria, assembly GCA_911728515.1. Taxonomy (NCBI): domain Eukaryota; kingdom Metazoa; phylum Arthropoda; class Insecta; order Lepidoptera; family Geometridae; genus Peribatodes; species Peribatodes rhomboidaria. The sequence goes on from OU452175.1 coordinate 14,996,439, forward strand.
CGGTAAAAAAGTAAATAAATAAGGATAATATCTGCATTAAAAACGGACTATAGTAGTTTTGGAGAAAAATGGCAACATGGATTTGCACAAACAATGTTTGCTGCAACGCCCCCGATGTGTTGTCCAATCAAACCCAATCAAACCCAATCAAACCCAAACCCATAACTGAAAACTGCATCAAAATCAGACTAGAAGTTTTGGAAAAAAATGGCAACATGGATTTGCACAAACAAATACACAAAAATCCTTTCACCCCAAACGCAGCGTCTCCGTTCCGTCGTGGCTAAAATGTGCTAAAATGAACCGAATACTGATGACCAGTTAAACAATAACCCTTTATTGTGTATACCTACTTGGCCGTAGTTTGTTACGCAATAAGGCTGCAGCTATACTTAGCATTTTACTTAGTAAATGACAACAGGTCCTGCTCATCATCGATGATGGCCACGTTTGCAGACAATGTGGTCCCCGAGCGCGAGCAACCATGTAGATTCGTATCGCTTCCGCTCCTGTGTGGTCCTTTGTCCTTTGATGCAAGCCTGCTGTCCATAACTACCTTTATTATGCACGGGAAATAATTCTAAAGGAGTAATTTTTAGTGTACGTAATTCCATAAAATAATTATATTATGAAGACCTAACCAGTAGCGTTCTCTACATTGAAAATCTATTTCTTGTAAATGTGATTCACACTAATATTATAAATGCAATTGGATGGAATTAAAAATGCGAAAGTTTATATGGATGTTTGTTACTCAATCACGACAGAACAGCTGCACGGATCTGGATGATTATAGTCTGGAGCGCATAAGATACTTTTTATCTGTCGGTCAAACCGCGGGGCGTGTTTTTTATCTTTTTATTTAATTTTCTAAACACTCAATTGAATTTAGGTTTTTTTTTTTAACTTTATCAATATTTTTATTACTTAATTTAATTCTTCCATTATAGGTGTATCACTATAGTATCATTGTAGGTGTGTCACTTATAATCTGGGTGTCTTTAAGTCTCGAGTGAATCGGTTTCTTCTAGGCAAGCATGCTCCATCGTAGGCCGCATCACTGCTTATCATCAGGCATGTTGGCGGCCAAACGCAAGCCTATTATGTAGTAAAAAAAAATAAAAAGGTTTACAGCTTCTTTTAACTGTGAGTACATTAAATATAATAAGTACATACGGACTTTTACCAAAAATAAACTTTAAACCATTAAACTAGCAAATAAACTTTAGTCCCCTCACGTGGCATCAAATAACCTAAGTATGTAAATTAACTAAAATGGCGTACATAACATATCGTCGTCGTCACGCCTTTGCCCCGAGGGGGCTGGCAGAGGTGTAATACTGTAATACAACACCCACACTTCGCCGGACGATATTCAGTCCCAAATATGACAGGGGGCGAGCCTGTCGCCATATACCGGGCTCCAGTCATGAAGCAGATGACATACACATTACGCAACATATTATGTTCATACAATTAACAAATTGGTGCGTGCCGTCGGCTGGGTTCGAACCCGCTCCCTCTGGGTTGAGAGGCAGGCCTTCTCCAACTAGGCTATCATCGCTTTTTAATATTATACTTTATTTTATATTTCTAAAATGGCGTATATAAAGCATTAAAATGCATATGCAAGTCGGCACTAGTTTTAAAAAGGCCACCGACAAACCGATAACGGCACCTATTCCGGTCACTAAAAACAAAGCCTCAAAACGTGTCCATTAGACAACAAACCGAATTTGAACTAACCGAAATTACTTCCAAACTTGAAATCAATTATTACCCCACTAGCCCTTCAAGGGGCCTACCATGACATCTCATCTCCATGATGTTTCCGTTTTGTAGTCGACGCTGTGCGACCGCAAATCGTATTGCCGCGCAACAAGGTCCACGTTCGCGCAAAAAACGTAACCATTATTTATTTATTTGCCAAAATACAGTGCTGCATACTGCTTAGACTAAGTGCAAGTACAAAGACCCTGTAAGGCAAAGACCCTTATGACAATAAGATGTCATGGTACTGCCCTTCAACCGGGAGCAACTCGTGCTTCACGGTCAGCCCGTCCCTTGGGCTACCTCCACCAAATACCTTGGCGTGACCCTCGATAGACGACTCACCTTCTCGAAACACATTCAGATAGTCCGGGACCGAGCGGCCTTCATTCTAGGCCGACTCCACCACCTCGTAGGCACACGGAGTAAATTGTCCCTTAGGAATAAGGTGACTATTTACAAAATGTGCATCCGCCCCGTCATGACGTACGCTTCAGTAGTGTTCGCTCATGCCTCCTCCCTAGACCTGGACAAGCTCCAGGTCCTTCAGAATAGGTTCATTCGCAAGGCAGTCGGAGCTAGCTGGTACCAGCGTAACGCCGACCTGCATTGCGATCTCGAACTTCCCTCCATCCGTCAGTACATCAAGTTTCTCTCCCGGCGCTACTTTGATAGAGCCCGTCACCACCCCAACCCTCTTGTCACTCGCACCGTGGACTACTCCGTAGATCCCACAGACCCTCCCCCTCTCCGTAGGCGCCCTAGGAACATCCTAGGCGACCCGGACGACCCCATCGCCGTCGTCATGTCGGCGGCGCTGGGGTCGTCCGACCCGGCAGCTCCTTGCAACAGGAAGTATTCAGTTTTTGGTATAGGCGTCGGTTACCAAAGGCACACTATCATACACCGACCTCGCCGGCGAGGTCGAAGACTGCCTACAAGGTCTGTTAGAAGATCGGTTAGTTAGCTCGTAGTGTTCGCTTATTTTACGCCCCTCAGTTTCTTGCCTGTTCTTCTGAGGTGAGGTTCCCTTTCCGAACAAGGCGGTCGAGTCATTGTTAATAATAATTTATTTTATTTTTAACCTTAACTTCAACCGTCCCCGTTAGGGCCCTAGAGCAAGCCCCTTCTGGGCTGCCAGGGCAATTCGACGCCCCTCCCTCGGCGACAGCCCAAGCCGAGGCCGTACCTCAAAGGTGCCCTTGCGCTCGTCGCCCATAGTTTGTAAGCATTTTTGAGGCCCTGCGCCATCTGCGCTTGCCTAATGCCCGGTACGCTGTCGAGGCCTCAGTGGCCAACAGCATAGAGTCATCCAAAAAAAAAAAAAAAAAAAATGTCATGGTAGGCCTCAGATCAACCTAGAGGAAAAAATGGAACACTGCGTTATATCTCGCTGAAGCCACTTCTTTTTAAACGTGTGCGCGTGGTAATGTTGCCATGAAAAACATTTACAATTGCACGAAAACTAACATTAATTCCCAAACTCTACGTTAGCCATTTCCGTTCCAATAAACAACCTTAGTAGAATTAATATTCTAAAACTACACATACTTGTAAGAGTTTATCGTTACGGCTTTTTCAAAATTGACTGTAAAAAAACTGCACAGTTTTTAAAAAGAACCTCAAAATGTAGTCCTGGCCACACTTTTATGATGCATATATTTATGTACTCGAAAATATACCATTAACCAATGCACATAATGTCCAAGCCTGCCATCCAAGCCATCCAAGGTCTGCCTCGGTGGCTCAGTTGGTAGTAAACCTGCCTTCTGAGCTTGGGGGCGTGGGTTCGATTCCCACCTAGAGCAAACATTTATGTGACGAACATTTGTGTTTGTTCTATGTCTGGGTGTTAATATCTATTTAAGTATGAATTTAAAAATATCTAAGTATGTATATCAGTCTCTGGCAGCCATAGTACAAGCTTTGCTTAGTTTGGGGTCAGGCGACCGTGTGTGGAATTGTCCCGAATTTATTATTATTAAAAAAGCGAGTAGCGTAGTTTTTTGCGTCTATGTGTGCGTGTTGTGTACATATACGACAGTAGCGTAGTTTTTTGACCACTGCGCTGGACGCTGGATGTAAACCGCTACCAACCGGTCTTATTGCATGGAGATCTATGGGGGAGGTCTATGTCCAGCTGTATGAAATCATACGCCGTGCGCCGTCTGACTCTCTAGGTTTATCTGAGTGGTAGGCCCCCAAGGTTTTAATTCAAACAGTGTGCTGTAGGTGACGCAAAAAAGCCATCCAATCAAGCAGTTAGCATTCACTCCGTGCCTCCTAGCCGGTGGTCCACGATTGGTATTCATGGTCTAAGCCGGGACCCGCAATTATAAATCACAGAAGGATAATAAATAAAAATGTTTGTTTATTAATATGTGGGAGTCAAGCATTGAAGGTAGCTTGGGTGGTTCAAATTAGTTATAATGAAGAACCAATCCATTTAATCACTTATCTTATCGCTAATTTGTAGACCGTTCATCGATTTGGTTTGTCAATGATAATCATAAATATTCGGATAATTTTTGCACACACGGTGGTCTGACCCCAAACTAAGCAAAACTTATATCACAACTGCCAGAGACTGGCATTCATATTTTTATTTTGTATGTTTTTCATTCCAATTATATTTTCAAACACATACTTAAATAGATAATTAAAACCTCGATGGAAACCATGGAACAAATAAACACAAATGTTCATCATAGGAATGAATATTTGCCCTGGGAGAGAAATAGGAATTGAACTCACTCCCCCCAAGCTCACAAGACAGGTAACTTATCCATAATTTTTCTTCGAATAGGGTAAGTGACTAATACCGTGGCTTGGCTAACCGATAAACAATATTACTACTCATAATACCATATATTTATATGATAATAACTATAATTATTACAGTTAGGTACGTTAACTACACTTAATTAACTATAAAGTAAATTTACATATCTAATATTCCATTTAACTAAGCTATTAACTAATGCTAAGCATTATTATCCAACTCGGTAGTAAACTCGTAAAATGACGAAATGCAGAGATAAAAATGTGATGTTTATTTTCAATAAGCATGTAAAAGTCATTCTATATTTTAAATATTATGCACTTCTAAGCAGGTAGATGTTCACTCGGTGTCAGCGATTACTTTTAGCGTTACGTTCTACCGTTCTACCTATACCACCTATGGGTGGGGAGAAGCGCAAAGTGCAGTCATCTAGGAGTATGTCTATCTTTCTGCCTAGCTATAAAAAGAGGGACCTGGCAGAGGATAGCTGAGAAACCAAGGAAATACGGTAGAATTACAGGATTTAATAAAAGATAATTTAAAAATAATAAGTGGCGACTAGAAAATAATCTATAGGATGACCTAACCTTCCTACGTCGGCAGCTTATCTGTTAATGTTGAGGATATAGGATAAGTAAGAAATTCGGATTTTCAGCGGAGCTTCCGAGGGTCTTCATAGGTAGCATCATGGGCGAAAGGGCTCAGGAGCTTTCGTTTACGGTGCTCTCGATGATTACAATGTTAAAGATGGAGAAGCGGACTAACCAATGTCAGAATCAGGTCAACTGATCAAGTTCCTTTCGCTGTTAGAAACGAATAAAGCTGCAATTATAATCACTGTAAAGATTAGACTGGTTTGTCAAACATTTTGGGTTTCAGTCTTTTGCTTGATCTCTCGTTTGACCTTTAGGCTCGACCGATGGTGCTCGACCCATGGGCTTTCAGACTTTTTCACCATCCGTCAAAGTTCTTTGGAAGTTTAATTCAAAAATTCAGTGTGAAAATTTTGTGAAGGAAAAATAAGTAAATAGTTTTTAACAAAGGTGTAAATAAAAAAGGATGAAACTAAACAAGGAGGAATAAATTTAATACACTACAGACTTCCTCAAGTTCTAAGGGGTGTCTGTTCCAGACAGATGCGGCCGGCGGTGGCGGCCAATGGGCCTCCAGTGGAGAGAGGGTTTCAAAGATCTAAATCTGATACATTTTTTTATATGCAGGGTTTTCTGCATATTTCCAATTCCACATGTATTTCTTTACAAATTTTATGGTATTTCCACATTTCTATCTTTACAAGTTAATTATATTCCAGGCTTTGTAATGGTTATGGGGGGATATGTGTGCGTCCTCGCTTGTTCTCTCCTATGTTGAGGTTGCTGTGGTGAAAATGGAAATAAAAAGCAGGTATTTTAGAGTAACTATCAGGCGTCTCAATGAGATAAACTACTTTGCTTATAAAAATCGCGAGCGCGCGAAGTCTCTGTTTGGTCAAGAGCGTTGACATGCCACCGATAAATCCCTCAGATAATAATATGTGTCGTTCGGAAATGAACGCCACACAGTCATGTTTTACGGAACTAATGGGAACTACCCCTAGCGATTTTATTGTCTGACGAACATGTAATTGGACTAACAATAACACTAGAAATAAGGATAGGAGCTACTAGAAATAAGGAGGACGAAGATAGTGTACGGAGTGTACCTTGACAAAGTCAAATAAGTTCTTTTTAGGCCACTACGTTCGTGTTTATAATAAAATCCCCAAAAATATAACAGAGACCACTGAAGGAAACTTTAAATCATCTTGTAAAAGCTACATTAACGAAAAGAGGATATTATAAGGTTTACAATAATTTAGAAGACGAAGATGTTGGGAGCTTTTTACTTCCGCTAAGAAGCCCTAATCTAGTATCTAAATAGATTTTTTTTTAAATTTTATTGGCAACTGGATACAAAGTCCTTAATGCCTAACTTATTAATGTCTTGATAATGATGATGATGAGATGATAAAGGAGAGGGTGGTGAAAGTTGAGATGAATCCCTCCCCTTTTCCAATTTCAGTAAAGCCGTAGATACTTTACTAAAACTTTAAGTCGAGTTTTGTAGAGAACACGAAAAGTAGCATTTCCTAATGTTTGAATCATTTGCCCACACTCGTGCACGTTAACGAATCAGCAAAGGTTAATAATCCACAATTATTACACTTTAACACTCGAAGAATCACAAGTTTTAGAAAATAAGTATCTAAATAGATATAACATGATGTTACCCAGTTCTAAGCCAACATTTGTGAGACAAACTTTTTTGAAAAAAAAAAAAAAAAACAATGGTCCTCTGTTTCTGGCCAGTTCTTCTGTGTAGTGGCTTTTTTTCGGAACTAGGCGGCTGAGTCTAATTTATAATTTTGACGTTCCAAAGTGTATCTTCGATACCCAATTGAATAAAAACATTTTGACTTTGACTTTTGACTTGACTCTTCATTTTGACACTTGGGTTGAGGTTAGATAGATTTCAAGTACCGAACGGAAGCTGATCTTTGCTCAAAAATTAGAAAACCCCATAAACAACAGAACGTAAAAAAGAAACCAATCAGATAACGTCAACCATGGAACGTGATCCCATGCCAGTCTACTTTCTTTATAACCACTTGACTTGAAACTTTATGTTAATAGATTTATCGACAAATTATCTCATCGTTAACGTTTAAAATGCCGAGAAGTGCGATCAGTCGGACCACAGAAGCATGTAAGGTATCGACTTATCTGATGCAATTCAAGCCGTCGCAGCCTACCTACTCTAGAGGCGATTTGACTTAATTCCCGATTAACACTGTATATCACTGTATACTTGGACTTAGGGCTGGTATGAACACCTTTTTCATGAGCTTTTATTTAACTTGCAATGTATGTATGCATGTAACTACGAGTATGTTTGTTTGGTTGGAATCTTGCAACTCTACTTTGAAGCAGATATCTTCAACCGCCGATTGAGTTGAAATTTTGTTTGCACGTTTAGTTTGGATAATGCATACTTAATGGCGGACAAGCTATTTTTAATGCATACTATAATAATTATGGGTATCAGATCAAAGAGCTTGCTTAGAGTAGCTCGAAAAATATTATTTTTAGCGCATTAACAGCAGGTTTTGAAAAATGAATTCTTCAACAAATAACTTACCTATTGAGATTAAAACTTTAGACAATAGATAACACTGACTGAAAATTCTTCAGCCTTTCCGATCTTCAGTCAGTTTTGAAACTTTTTGAATATGTAAGTCACTATCTTCATATAAACTGCTTTAAATATAACTAGCTGTTAACCGCGACTTCGTTCGCGTTTATTGAAAAAATAGTTTCCAAAAACCTTCCTCGTGATATACTGTAACTAATTATCAAACTTCATCAAGATCTGTTCAGCCGTTTAGTCGTAAAAAGCCTACCAGACAGAGTTATTCTCGATTTTATAATAAGTTAGGATCATGGTCTGTCTCGCCCTTTACCCTTTATGCTTTTTAGATGATTTTCAAGAAACTTTAATATTTTCTTCGTCTCATTTTGCTTGTCGCCAGTCTTAGACATTAATACCAAACTAATTTTTTTACTTGCATGTGGGTCTGAACTACATAGGAATACTAATTCCTTGAATTTACTATTTCCATATTCAAAAAGTTTATACTATTTAGACCATTCATAGATTTAATAAAAGAAGTTAGCTTCTCCAGTTCCCAGGCCTTCAAACTCTGCCAGCCCTGTCAACACAGTTGGCATCAAATGGCCTATTACACAAGGCTTTCCCAACAGTTATCGATAATCGGACAGTTTCTATTCGATTCGCCGCGTCGAGACACGACAATCGATAGAGACTCGATTGCAGGACGACTGTAGAATGCTGACTGCCAAATGTGACTTGCTTCTGACCTCCGTGCCTCTGCCAGGTCGTGTGACACGTAGGGACGTACTTAAGATTGCGAAAGTATTTATTTTAAGTTTTATGGATAAAGTAGTAAGTAGATAACTACTTTATGTAATTGTTTACGTAAAGGTATAGCTAGATAATTATCTGTTAAGATTTTATAAAACGAGATTTAATCACGTACGATTCGAGTCGGTATACTCCGAGCCATACATACTCCGACTATAGCTTCAACCGCATTCGGCGACCTTTCTCAAGAAGAGTGCGCGCGCGCGGCTGCGTCTCGCTTTGCTAACTAGCTAACTACTTACGTGTCTGTTGTTTGATTTTGTTATTTTTTTAAATATTATTTTGAGTTTTGTACCTGCTGGACTCTTAAATTAGTTAAGTACTCTACAGTTATAACAATTGAACAATCCTTAGCTGAAGCTACTATTAATGTAATAGCTATCAGGATCTCATCAGGTGCTGAAAACTAGCTGTACGAGGGCTGCACTAAAAGTATCGGGAATGGAATATTTCCACTGTTCCTGTCATATTAAAATCTTTTTAATTTAAAACTCATTGGTTTTAAAGATCGAATACAATTTATTTATTTAAAAAAAGATTCTCGGTCTTGTCACAAGGTTTTGTTAAACTTGTTTAGTCGTTGAGAAAATGGAATTGACTCGAGAAAATTCAAGAGCGATGATTTATTATGACTTTCGAAGTGGTTTATCACAAAAACAGTGTGTTGACGGGATGATTTCTGCATTTGGTGATGAAGCCCCATCCAAAACCACAATTTATCGCTGGTTTGCTGAATTTCAACGTGGATGTGTCAAGCTCAGTGATGATCCTCGTCAAGGTCGTCCAAAAACTGCAGTCACCCAAGAAAACGTTGATGCTGTGCGTAAGCTGATAGAGGAAGATCGACATGTGACATGCCGCGAAATTCAGGCAACTTTAGACATTGGCATGAGTTAAATACAAATAATCTTGCATTAACAATTAAGTGTAAAAAAATTGTTTTCCCGATGGATACCGCATTCGCTCTGTGAAGAGCAAAATGCGGCTCGCATTACTTGGTGCGTCAGAACTCTCGAAAGATTCCACGCAGGATCCTCAAATGATGTATTACAACATCGTATCAGGTGACGAATCCTGGATATACTCGTACCCGAAACAAAAAACCAGTCACGAGTTTGGGTGTTCGAAAATGAGTTAAAGCCAACAAAAATTGTTCGTTCACGGAGTGTTGCAAAAAAAAATTGTGGCCACGTTTGTCTCCAAAATCTCAAATGTTACGACTATTCCTCTTGAGGGACAAAGAACGGTTAATGCAGAATGGTATGCTAGCATTTGTTTGCCACAGGTCGTTTCTGAACTCCGTAAAGAGAACTGCAACCGCCGCATCATCCTCCATCACGACAATGCGGGTTCTCACACCGCGCACAGAACAAATGAGTTTTTAGAGCAAGAAAACATAGAATTATTAGACCGTCCGCCGTACAGTCCCGACCTAAGCCCTAATGATTTCTATAGTTTCCCTAAAATAAAGAATAAATTGCGTGGACAGAGATTTTTATCACCTGAAGAAGCTGTAGACGCCTACAAAACGGCCATTTTGGAGACCCCAACTTCCGAATGGAATGGTTGCTTCAATGATTGGTTCCATCGTATGGAAAAATGTGTCAAATTTCGCGGAGAATACTTCGAAAAGCAATAAATACATTTTTAAATAGTAATGTTGTGTCACTTCCTTGATTCCCGAAATTTTCAGTGCCACCCTCGTATTGGGCACAAAAGATGTTCTCAGCCCAATTTACGGAATTTTATCAGTGGAGCTATTAACAACAACTTTTTTAAAAAAGGTGAAAAAGTGTAAAACTGTTTACAAAACAGTTTGTGTGTTTGCAAACTTTTAAACTTTTTTTAGCTCTGTAATATTCTTTACAACCAAAGAACTTATTTATTATTATTTGCTTATATTTTTTATTAACTTACTTTTGTAGTAGTTTTGTATCATCTTGACAAGGCAATCTAAAACAATTTTATTACGCTTCAACCTACGTATTATCAAAATAAATAAAATCTGTATTTTACTGCTTCACAAGAATCAAATACAAGCACCAGAATTTTACGATTGTTAAACGGCAAAAAGAAAATGTTTATTAGCTTGATGAAGTGAATAGCTACTTTATTTAGTTTCCCGATTTTAATGTTGCCATCTTTTATACAATTTACGAGGAGAAAAGCCATTAACTAAATGCTAATAAGTTTTATGAATAATTTATTACTAATATCAATAAACTTCTGATGGGCGCGAATAAATTTACTGACTAGTGTTTTACTACATATTTACTTGTGTTTGCATCTATCTAATTGAAAAATATGGATAGGTACACTAATAATAGTGTTAGGTGAAAAAAGCTGTTTTACATAATTTTCTAAATATTGTAAAACCTAAGACTGCCTAAGAAAAAACAACTTAGTCGAAATTTAATAAATTACTATAAAGCTGAAATTGAATCTGTTGCTGTTGGTATTTTTTGTTAAGCTGCGCTCCGCGGTGTAACTCGCGGTTAAAAATAGGCTAAATCTAGACTCTAGAGCTAAAGGCTCTAGACAAATCTATCTCCGTGCCAAATTTCACCTAGATTCGTTTACTATTATGGCGTGATTGTGTATCGCATTATAATATTAGGGTGATAAAAAAAAGTTAAAGTACCTAATTAGCTACAGACATACATTAATCATACATATCGTCACGCCTTTCCCCCGAGGAGGCTGGCAGAGGTGTAATACAACACCCACACTTCGCCGGACAATACTCAGTCCCAAATGTGACAGGGGGCGAGCCTGTCGGCATACACCGGGCTCCAGTCACTCAGATGACATAAAACACGCCCTTATTTTGTTCACACAACGAACAAATAGGCCTTCAGCTGGGTCCGAAGTTAGGTAAGTACTTACAGATATGGCAAAAAATAAGTAAAGTACCTACTGAAGTGCGTAAAATATGCAAGTAAGTATGTAAATGGTAATTCCTTACGTCCAGCATAAAATATACTACTTATCCACACAAACAAACATGCGAAAAGTTACAAGTAAATACTTAGTTGCGGAATGGAGAAATTATGTCTCTCTCTAATGATCAGCAGTTAAATTAACATGCATAATGAAATACCCATATTTATCACCGATTAACCAATAATCTGCGTCGGGGGACTGTGAATGAACAACACGTTTCAATTGCCGTTCTCAGCATGAAGCCAGGGCTTAACGTATATTAATTACCTACTGAAAATTAATGTCATGTTTGGTGAAAATATTGAAATCATACTTTCACTGACTAAAAATTGTTGGTGAAAGAGTAGTTAGTGAGGAATACTATATGGACATACTTGTTTGCATTTATATTCAGGAAAATAATTGAAGTCAATTTTGGAAATAGTCATCTGACCCCAAACTAAGGAAAGCTTGTACTGTCGCAGCCAGAGAAAGACGGATCACATACATTAAATAAATTTTAAGACTATCTTAAATAACACCCAGACATAGAACAAACACAAATGTTCATTTTATAAATGTTAGCCCTAAATGAGAATTGAACCCACGCCCTCGAGCTCACAAAGCGGGTTCACTACCAGCTGAGCCACAGAGGCAGTCAACCACTGTACCATTCCAAACTTGTCAATGTTTCAGCTTTAATGGTCAATTAACATTTTTTAATATTTACCACTTAAGATTTCGTAATGCTTTAGTTTTTCTCTTGAAATATTCTTTTTCTAGGTGGCCTAAGTTCATAAAGAGACCTCCAAGACAAAAAAAAAATGACTTTTACTTATCCAAGTATTCCTAAAGTTTTTTTTGTCCTTGTTTCATACGGGTTGCATATTTGCATTTCTCTTACCCACCAATTTCGTTTTTTAACTTGTTTACGATGCCTAACTGCAGGTTACGAAGATAAACTCTACCTTTAAATCTAGGTTTAGTTCGGTTAAGCATAGCTTTTTATAATCTCGGTATTTTTGTATTAATAAAATCTTATTACAATTAATTTAATTCATGAGTTTCAAAGTTAAACTCATATTAAAGTACTTACTGGGTCGAAAACTTTCACATTTATCTCAATATCTAAAACCAGATTCAGTTTCCAAACTATAATAACAGTCTCGCTACTTTCAGGCATCACTTTTAGATCTTAATTACAAGGCATAAATGCCATTTTATTAAGATCTATATCATTATTTCTAACGACCAGTGAGAAAGATCTGGATAAACTGGTTGAGTGTTGTCGCATAATATTTTATGTTCAGTAATTAACTATTGAACAAGAAAATAAAGACGCGAATGTTATGCGCACAATCTTGAACACTTTAGCAGTTGATGTCTTTTATGAGAAAGACCGAACGTGGTTGAGCTTAGAGTATTTAACCGGTATAATGTAAGAAAAATATGGGTTACTGTTATTGGCTGACATTTAAGATGGTAGTTTTTAAGTTGCTCGTGGATTAGGTACATAATTTTGAATGGCTAAGAATAATTGCAAAATTGAATTAAATTATGAACTGCCAATGAATTGCCAAATCAGTTTCTTGCTTGTTCTTGAGTAGAGGCTCTTTATCCGAACAAGGCGGTCGAGTCTATTTAAAAAAAACTTTGACGTTCATAAGTGTATCTTTGATACCCAAATTGAATAAAAACATTTTGACTTTAACTTTGAATTGAAGTGGCATTGGGCAGGTAGGCATTTACATCACTCGAGTTGTGCTCACGAACCAGAAGACGCAGCGTGTTAAGTAGACCGATGGCGAAGGTCACGGAAAGCTGCTGCATGCGGGCAGCGCAATACCATTGTGGAAATCATTGGGAGAGGCCTTAATCCAGCAGTGGACATCATCCGGGCTGACATGATGTTTAAGTTGTTAAATTGCTATACTTAGCTTATAAGGTAGATATTATATTAAACAAAGTACTAAAGTAAGTAAAACTTGGTTGAAATAAAATAATAATAATAATAATAAAAAAAATTTTAACAACATTTTGGTCAAAGAAATTGAAATGGGTTACTCAGTCCTCATTTTATGATTTCTAAGATCTCTGGTGATGTATTTCGGATGTGTGATACTTAGGTAGATACTATTTTGTTTATAAAGAATGTGACAATCATTAAATTAGGTATAAAAGCATAATTTCTTTGTCGGAAAAGTGGTGTTTTTTCAGGAGCCTTATTTTCTAAACGAATTGAAAATAATTATGAAAAATAAATCCCAATCGCGCCAACTAATCACCTCATAGAGCGTGAGGGCACATGTTGGCATTTCGCTTACAAAAAAGGGGGCTGGTTGGGGAATGGCAACTTGCTATGATAGTACGAATATAGTACTTACTATAGGTAAGAGATAGTTATCACTACATCAAGGTTCTACTGTGGTATCTTAAGATTAAAATGTACCTAAGTAGCAGTTATGTGGAGGAGCGTAGTTTTGACTCGGATCTAGATATGGCATCACCCACCGGGGTGGTCGTAACCCGCTCCAGTGACACGCCGAAGCAGTTGTAAAACAAACGTAAATTAAAGTTTTAAATGGCGATAAAATAAATTAATGCCTCCCGTTACAATTGACGTATTTACTGCCGCAGTAAAACGTTTGAGTGCGCTCTAACGCGTTCTAGTCACACATACGGGATTTTTATAGAAGCGCTGAATTTGGTCGGATCACACGAGGGGACTATTTGGTGTTAATTATTAACTTAAAAAACTCCAATAAAGTAAGCGAATTTCGACAAAAATTCGAGAGAGGCGAGATTCTTTTGGGTAGTGTGGCCCTTTTTTCCAGGTTTGCAATAACAATTTTTGATAACTTTAACGTTCATAACTGTATGCTTGAAACCCAATTGAATACCTAGAGACATTTGATTTGTATGGTCTATGGACAATTCTGCATTGCTACAAAGATCAATTCCAGAATAACTTCGAACAGAGGAGCAGTCAAATGTCTAAAGTCTGCCTCGGTGGCTCAGTCGGTAGTGAGCTTGCCTTCTGAGCTTGGGGGCGTGGGTTCGATTCCCACCTAGGGCAAACATTTATGTGATGAACATTTGTATTTGTTCTATGTCTGGGTGTTAATATGTATTTAAAAATATCTAAGTATGTGTATCAGTCTCTGGCAGCCATAGTACAAGCTTTGCTTAGTTTGGGGTCAGGCGACCGTGTGTGGAAGTGTCCCGAATTTATTTTAAAAAAAAAGACTGATTGTTACGTTAGGCAGGATACCATTTTTTTTTTATGAAAAATTTTGTTTTATTCAGTTTGTTGTCTTTAATTATTAACAATAACAATATTAAAATTGTTAAGTCTGGAGACTGGGCCGCACCACAAGGTAAATCTCAATAAATTAAGAAATTTTTATTATTAAATTAATAAATAAATTTTTGGTAGTCTGTAAATTCTAAGATCTAAATAATAATAATAATAATAATAATAATAAACTTTATTTCGGACACACTGATCCATATACACATAGGTACACACATTGCAATTATAAATAAAATTTAAAACTAAGTCAATTAAAATAAATAAAAATAAAAAAACTATCACATCAATCGCTTAGGTAGCAATAGCTACCCATCGTCTGTATGTTGCAGTCAGCAGCTGCCGGTCAGCCAAGCTTTTGATTATAGAGTTTCTACACGTCTCATCAAAAAAGTAACCATGTAAATGACACAAAACACTAAAATGTGAACAATAATAATTCATAGTAAAGAGAATTTTGGCCCGTTTATTGATCACCAGCTTTTAGCCCGCGGCTTCGGTCGCATTTCATAGCCCATGGCACTCAGGGATAATGTAGCTTTCTAGTAGTGAAAGAATTTTGAGAACCAGTTCAGTAATTTCGGAGATTACCCCCGACAACTTACAAACTCACAAATGTTACCTCTATTAAATATTAGTATGGTCATATACATTCACAGGCTTCTTTCGGTTTTTTATTTATACATTTGATTAATTAATTATTTTTCTACACATTTGTCATTATCATAATCATCATTTCAGCAGGAAGACGTCAACTGCCACCCTCAATGATCTCCACAACCGGTCTTGCTCTGCCCGCATCCAGCGACTTCCCGCCACCCTCACCAGATCATTGGTCCACCTTGTGCGGCTTTCCTACACTGCGTCTTCCGGTTCCATCTTTCCGGTTAGGTACACATTTGTGTTTTTTTTTAAATTTAAAATAAATCTCGCCAGTGTGAAGTGAGCCACTGTAACCAAACCCAAAATCAAGACGGGTAGTTAATAAAACTGTAGTTAAGCCTCGCACTGCGCACATACGCGTTTATCCAGAGCCCATCGGTTTATTTGTTGAAAGAAATCGTTTCGGATTACATTTGTCGAATCGTTACAAAAATTAAACAGAATTGTGGGAAAGATTTGATCGCAGCTGTGGTTTGCATTGTGTTGTTTTCTGACTCTTGTTTGTCAGAAATCTGAGTTTCAGACATACATACTCGTACTAGTACATATTTATAATCACGCCTCTCACTCATAGGGGTAGGCTTCTCAACCAAACGTCATCGTTATAGAATTGAAAAATAAAAGGTATACCTATTGGTTGTAAAAAATCTAAATATCTTTTTTTTTTACAACAGACTAGGCATGCATTTGACCACTGACTCGCCTGATGAGAAGCGTCGACATGATCGAAGGTGTAACACGCTTGCCTAGGAGATACCTATTCACTTTACTCTTAAACACCCCCTGATTGTATTTAAGTGGAAAGACAGACACAAGCAACGAGTTCCACACCTCTACAGTTCTAACAAGAAAAATTGACTTGAAACGCTTAGTGCTTAATGCTCTTTCAAAATATAAGTGGTACTTAACTTCTCTGATATAGGAAAATAAAAGAAGAAGCCCCTGATATCAGCCCTAAAACTATTGCCTTACTGTTCTCACATGTTAAAATGGAATGAGATGCAGATCATGAACTTACAGCTTCTTAGTTGTCTTACTTAGCTCTCTGTTGATTGGTTTAGTTTTGTAAATGGTACAAGAGAATCGACATCAATATCAAATTACTTATAATAAAATCCACGACTACAAGTCCATAAACTCCACAAGAATACCAGTTAACAGTCATCAAGCATTCATATATTTGAAATACTCCTGTCGCTAAAACAGAAAAATTAAACAGCAGATTAAGATGCGTCTGCGCAACGTCAATTCGCATTTAATTCTTTATTTACCGGCAGCCAGTGAGGCCTACATTCGAATAGTTCATTAGACTACGAATGACATAATATATGCGACTCTTTATATGCAGAGCTCGTTTATGTGTTTTATCGCAGTGGTAGCTGATGAAAACAGGGAGAAATACCTACGAGATTGTTTTTTGAGAAGTAGTCTATTTTTAAAAGTTAAAACTCTTACTTGAAACTCGATAGTTTTAGAAATAACTAAAGCTTTCGATATTGTTAATGAGTTTTGTTTCAAAATAGAAAGCCTCTTATTTATTTTTAGGTACCTAATACCTATTACTTTGCTTTGCATATAGTTTGTCTTGAGTACCTAATACCTATCACTTTGCTTTACATACATCTCATGGCATGATACCACTTAAAAACACCTAAGCTTTATGAAGTTACTTTTGAGGTTCTTACAAGGTAGTGTTTTGGGCTTAATTTGTTTCATCTATTATAAGAGGGTTTTGCAAATTTGATCGCATCTCCACTTTGAAAATATCACTTTTGATAACATGGAATGTTAAAAGCAAGATTGAGAATTTGGTCGTTATTCTTGTGTTCAGTGTGTCTCAGAGTAAAGCTGCAAATCACTGCGTGACGTGCTTGTATACGGTCGCTTCGTACTGAGAACGGTATATCATTGGACTAATGTTCCGTACACAAGGTTTCGTTTACATTTGATGACAACGAATGGTATTGCAAAATAAGGAATTTAGAGAGTTTCTATGTACATATGTCTGCTATGATTTTTATGGAATTGGACACTGCATTTTTTCACCATGTAAAGAAATATAACAAACTAATCGCGCCTGCGGTGTAACATGTTGTTAGAAAGTAGCTTATATGTGCTATTCCGGACCTTAATCAATCCTTATGCCGAATTTTATCCAGACCCGTTCAGCCGTTCTGGCGTGATTGAGTCACAAACATCTATTCATTCATCCATCTAAACTTTCGCATTTATTACATTACTGTGTTATAATACAATCAGAGCTTGTTAGAGGATGTTAAAATGTCGTCCTTAAAATGAAGAAGTGAAAGTATACATATTAATACTCGTAATCGAATAAAAAAACGTTATAAAATATCACGTATTAATGATTTCCAGTACCGAATTTTTACTTACAAGTCTCTAGATTCAACCAAATCGATTCCAAACTCGTACCAAACAGACAAACAAATAAAGAACCAAACAAGAAAGCGAGATAATAAAAAGAAGTCAATAAAATAGGTCAATTCTGCAAACCAGATGTTGATACATTCCTGTCAAGCGTCTCATCAGAATGCCCCCAGCGCTGTTACTGTCACGCCTAGATTTACTAGTGCTCATAAAATTCTAGACAATGCTCGTTCACCTGGCTTGTGAGCGGAATAAATCTTGCATTATTTACGACTACCCGCTAGTTCCGTTTTGGTCCAATAAACAATTTTATATGGATGGCCATCTTTATCATAAACCTATTAATCTGTCGAGGATATTATTTGCTAGTTCCTATCTTATGTGTTATTCTACACTATAGCTAAATTACATCCAAACACGTACAGTCGTTTTGGCGTGATTGAGTAACAAACATCCATCAATTAAAATTTTTTACACTTTTAATATAAATGTGAAAACCTGTCAAATCAAATTCTAGGGCAATAACATAAAATGTTGCTACATTGGAAAATGCATTTAAATTGAACTTCCCAATATATTGCCGACGTTCAAAAGTTTACGTGTATGTATAACTACAACGTAATGTTGTGGTGTACAGGGAGTTACAAAAACCCTGTTGAATAATTGACAGGCAAAAATAGCAAGCGTTATGATCAGTTTAAGAACGCAAGAACAAATGGAAGTTGTATAGAAAGGTTAACAAAGCTGTATCATATGCTGCCGACTTTTATTCTAAGAAAGTAGCGGTACGACGCGATAGTTTACAAATAAAACCGACGCGATTAGTGTCTGCGTTCGCGCTTTTAGGAGGGCGAAGCGCGATGTGTGTTAAAAATTTGTATGCTACTTTAAATTTGTATATTAAATTTAAAGTAGCATAATTGCATTCTCCAGTCGATACTGTATAGATATCTCGCGGATACAACAGGGTTTTGTAACACCCTGTATTGATAATTGGATGGGGGACACTACATAATATTGATTCAATTCCATCAAGTGAGTTGCATTCAAACGAAACTTTTACCCGCTACCTCTTTTGTAAGAAATATAAAAACGCTAATTTTAGTATTCATGTATAGTACCTAGGTAAATCGTGTAGCTGTATCGTAGATACCTACTTCCATAGCTTCATTGTGGCAGCTGAACCTTGATCTGTCTCTTCAATAAAAACAACTATTTAATTCATCGTGACTAAGAAAATAAACCAGCGTACGTACACAAAATAAATAGGTTTTCGCGAGCTGAGTGCATCACTCAAGGCGACTAGTGATGGGCGCGTTAAAAATAATGTCGATAAATCCTGGCGGAGATCAAAGAACGAACAAATCGGCGGGGCGCGGCGCACGACGAGCTGGGAAACTTGGTAGATATCGCTTTTATGAACGAACATGCCCAAAATAGTAACCTTTTCCTGATTACTATTGTTTACAAGTTTTAATTTTCTGCAACTGAGCCTACTTCTAAATTACAAACCATTATAAAAAACATTAATTTAAAAAGCGTTGAAATTTCTATAGAGCCGTTTTTTGATGACTTTCCAACATTCTATTCGGTGTTAAATTTATTAGTATTAAAGAATGAAGTCTTAATTAAAATGAGAGATAAGCAACAATAAATTCTCGTTCATTACACATCACATCCATACTTCTCACATCTCGAACTCGCGTGATTTACTCCCCGCGCGCGGGGTCACGGGCGAAGGGAGGGGAGGGAAGTACTCGACTAATAAAAAACACCCCGACGCCCTCCTGACTGATGCGACAATTAATTTAATCCCATTTCTCTGCGTCTTCTAAGCGTCAGGGCTGTCTCAAGTTGAGGAAGTCATTTTTAAGAACTGAGGCCAGTCAATTCATCTGAGCTGAGATGTGACATTTTGTGACCACGTTTATCGTATCATTGTCAAAATATTGTAGTGAATAAAAAGAGCATTTGCAACTAAAGTTGCCTATATTTTTTTAATCGTTAATGACATTGTTTTTTATCATTAAATTCTAAGATCTGATTTTTCGCTTTGCTAATTTTATTTACAATTACTGTACATAATTCATGTTGCTCAATAATAAACAATTTATATACAATCACTGATAAGCCATCTTAAAAAGCAGTATCTACTAGAATTCTACAAAAAAAATAATACCCTACATGTGACAGCCCTTGGAGGCGCGAGAAGCAGACATCAGCGCGGCAGGCGGCTATTAAACAAGACTAATTGAGCGATAAATTCACGAGACGAGAACCGATATAAAAACGGGCGAGACCCGAGAAAAATCCTAGATGTACGAATAAAAAGTCCCAGATGAACAAATAAAAAAAATCCCGTCTAACTGCTCCCGCGCACTCGATGCTTTTGACAGCCTCAATCGACAGTTGTGGCCTCAGGTTTGGTATATATGTGTCAGCAGCTAATTAGCGCTTAACCCGTTACACGATAATATTTTAATGCTTTTTTAATGAAGCAAAAATGTATGCCTAGGTGTGTCTTATGTACTATGTACCTACTTTCTCTATAGAAATTTGTTGTTGTAACGATATAATACATGGGTGCAATTTGAGTATAATTGCATGCTTGACTTGGATTTACTGTGGGAACTAAAGTGGTACAATTATTTTTATCTAATTTAGATAAGAATAGTTCTGTGAACAATGAGGCAGTAAACATTAATTTGTTCTGATTCAGATTACGAAAATTAATTAAGTAGGTACCAATTGTCACTAATTTTGTTAGTTCAATTCCATCACAGAATTAATCTGTTCAGTATCTACAAAAGCACCGAGTGCTCGTCAGTGAGGGAACGAATAAAAAATCTCAGATGAAGGAATATTGAAAGCGGACGCGCGGAATTGATTACTGTCAATTAGGGCTGCCACTCGATCGCGTCCGCGCCAGATGCTAACTGCTAACACGGTTCTATTAGTATTCCTGACAATCCTGACGTTTGGGGAGTTCTTATTTTTCACGTTGTCTTAGGGGTGTGCTTTGAGATGCAGGAGCGTTTGAAAATTGATTGGGTTCGGTTTGTTGATTGCGAGGAGCTCGAGATCGTATTCGATTCGATTATTCATGACGCATTTATATTCGGAGAGGTTATCAACAACTTCGACTTGGAATATTTGTTTGGACGTAACGTAATCTAGCGTAGGTTAGATTGATTGAAGTTTTTAAACCGTAATGTACCTATACCTACATTCTAGTTCTATGATTTTTTTCCTGTTTTCCCTAACTTTAAAATAACATAACATAATATGCATATTGTTACGACTTGTCCCCAAGAAGGCTGGCAGAGGTGTAATACAACATCCACACTTCGCCGGACGATATTCAGCCCCAAATGTAACAGAACGAGCCTGTCGCCATACACTGGGCTCCAGTCATGTAGCAGATGACATGCCTAACGCACATATAATTTAATAGGTTAGGATAGAATTTAGTGACATGTAGTCACTAAATTCTAGCACAACAAATTGCGCTACGACATTATTCCACCAGTTTATAGGCGCGTATTTGTAAATAGGTGTCTACTTAATCAATTTCTGGTGCCACGTAATTTTTTATCAATTTAAATGCTTACTAAATAGTTTTCGACCAATAAGGGATCGTTTCCACGTAGTGTTGCATAATATTAATGTAATGCTTCCGATAGGACCGCTGAGGTATTTTTTTAATAATCACCTCTATGCCCTTGCCAGCCATTAAAGTTTCCGCCGTTCCTTGTAATACTCGACAGCAACTTATTTCCATGAATAATTTCACAATTTCATGCAGTCACCTAAACTTATTATCCGCAACATTGCGGAGACAGCAGGACAATGCCAGCCACGTTTTGTGCCAACATGAATGATTGCTCCTTTCGACTAACAAAGACCGCGAGCATAAACATTTTGCACAATAATCTTTACACGACTGCTGTTTACTTTCTACCTAAATTATTTTTTAGCATACACTTCTCTCTTCTCACACAAAAATCATCTTGAGCTCGAAGAAAAGCTTTAATGGAATACGTACAACCTCAAACAAATGCTCAAAGTTAGACCGTAGCGATGGGGCGAGTGTGTCCGGGAGCGATGTCGATTAATAACGTTTACAAGATGAAAGCCGCTGAGCTGTTAGTCGCGATGGGTTCCAGAAATAAAAGTAGCTTTATCCGATAACTCGCCTTGGAATAGTTACAAGACTTTAGCCGCGCCACATGCTGTTACAGCTTATAAAATGGACACCATTAAATAGCAGTGCTGACATAAATAAAGAATGGAATGTCAACAAGATAATAATTTAGACTGTGATTACAACTCGTGAATAAATTGAATAGCACACTACATTATTTTCAATAAGCTTGTTTGATGATATTAATACACGTTATTAAATATGAATTTTCTTTATTTATTGACGCTACAAAGCCAAATAAATAAGCTGCTTCAGAGTTATTCAAAATAAAGTGACAAATAATTTTCCATTATAATAAGAACGGTTGTCACATTAATTTGAGTGAATATCACTACAGACTGTGATCTTATGATCCACACGAGACTTGATCCCAAAATATGGTCGCCCTATACGCGCGGGTGAAATATATTGTGTGCAGCTAATAGGTGGGACGGGCGTTAAGGAGGGCATAAATTAGGCGATGTTGTGACGTCGCTCGACGCGCCGACCATCTGTTTGTCGATATGTCATGGCGCAGCACTAAAGTATCTATATAGAGCTGACGATTTATAACCTTAAATTGTCATTTCAGATTTATTTTGGTTCTTGATCTCTAAAATATGATGTTTTACAAACTTAACCTAAATTATCGAACGAACTAGCGTTAGTGAGCGAAGCGTCTTTGCTTTAGCTTTGGCAAAAATGCTTTGTTTTTTCCGGTCTTCCACTAGTATTAATGAAAAGCATTCCATACAGTTGTTTTATATTAAGCTGGGCAGGACAAATAAATAGGACAAGTGCAAAATTTTCTTCCCCAATCAGTGCTCCGTACCAAAATATTTAGTAAATGACCTATTCATAAATAACAGTTTCCCAATTAAAAAAGAAAAGTCACGATATTAGACACATTCGACGATGCTAGCGTATTGTGTAATTAATGACTGCACCAAAGATAAATAAATAATTCAAATTTAACAAAAAAAAACGTTCTTTATTTTTCAATAAAATAAATTTAAAATAAATAAGAAAAATAAAAAAGCCAGTAATACGTTTTAGAATTCTCGATTATTGATATCAAACGTACGCTCATTTTACAGTGTTTTGAATCATAAATTTAACTCCATGCTTATCCAAGCTTCCGTCGCCAGTTCTCGCCATTCTTTGATCCAACACATTCTTAGACACCTCTTTCAAGTCATACGCCAAACCGAGTTTCGAACAAAAGTAAATGAAACTTGCTGAAAAGTTTAAATAACTGCCAAGTTCTCCCGCTTTGTAATCGTACGGAAACGTGTGATGGTAGTTATGGAATCCTTCACCGAAAGTTAATATGGTAGTGATTATATTCTGGCAAGGTCCTATGTTTTTGTCGTAGGGCTTCGGGCCGAACATGTGGGCGAGGCTGTTGATGCTGAATGCGCCGTTAAGGCTCAACATCAGTCGGAACATGTTCACATGGTGGCTGACGTCAAAGTCTTCATTCCAAAATAATATAGGTATTACCCCTGGTAAGATGAACGCGAAAAACATATTCATCAAGTCTTCGTGTCTGAAATGAATTTAAAAAGAAAATAAGAAATCGGCTGTGACATACAAACAGACAGCCAAAAAAGACATCAAAGCTAAGAAGGGTTATTTGTACTAGTATAGAACCCTGAAAACAGGGGTTGGTTTAGCCGATTGAGTTAAGATATGTGATTTTTTTTAACTTACTTCTTCTGGAACATGACAACAGGGTTGGCGAAGATATCTGACATGTCGACTAATTGCATTCGTTTGAGTACTTCAGGGTGCCTGTCGGTGCAGGTCCAGCCAAAGTGTGAGTATATGAAGCCTCGGGAAGCATTGTAAGGATCACCGTCTGTGTCGCTGTACTTGTGGTGGAGCCTGAAATACAAAGTAGTATACCCAGAAATGTACTTATATGCTTTCTCTTTCTCTCTCTGCCCAACTATAACTGCGACTGCAGACCACATGAATGTGAATTCTGAAATTTAATAGCACATGCGAAAAAGTTAAAAAGAGATGCCAAGAACTGGGCTTATAAACTGCAACAGCTGCGGAAAACTCTCGATGGTGAGAAATGATAGTGAAAGACTTACGTAGATATGTGACTCTTGTAATTAGTTACGAGGTGCCATGTGCACACATAAGTTTGGAGGTCAGAAGTCTAAAACTCTTGGGATGCCACACTCCGGTTTTTCAAATACATGCCATGCAAAAATGGCCCGGAACTCACCTATGATCTCTAGCCCAGTGGAAGATGGTGTATTGATGGCTCATGCAGTGGCACAGCATTAGGAAGACTTGCAGTGGCCAGGTAGCCTTGTACGAGCGGTGCGACCACAGACGGTGTGCGCCCGCGCACGAACAAACCGCGCTCAAGTAAAATGTTACACAAGCTGAAAGGGTTTTATTTATGTATTAGAACACAAAGTTTAATTTAAGATTTTACATTTAAAAAATAAAAGAAATGCAACGAAAAAGAATAGTCACATCTGAGTCACAAAACTCTCATGTTTTAACTCATGAAGTTCTATTCTTACATACCTAATCTCCTATGCCACATCGTAGCTCAAGACCCAACAGACAATCAGGCAACATTTTTCTTGAGGAAAATGAATCGGGCGAGTATTTAACTTTGACATATAAAACAAAACTTACTAAAAATCACAGTTTTCCAAGTAGCCTGCGTTATCAATAAATAGAGTCCATATGCAGCTAGAAGGTGTCCGTACACCAACATCATGACGGTGAACCAATGCACCTTATACGTCCGCGGTCCAGCTTGCGGCGCCACTAGCTTGTTTAGCTTCTCATCAGCTATGTATGGAGGCACAAAGCCGTCATCCTGTTGGTTAGGTTTAGGCGCCATTTTTGACGGACTTTGAAAGGCGTCCTTTTCTTGAATTTGTCTGTATGTGCTTTTTAGACTATGTGCTTCGTTTTTCGCTGCTACTGTTAATCAAAATCCTTGTCGATCGATGCGTTTATATACTTATTTCTGTTGCATAAGCATAATTGTAATTAAATTATTAATTTATTATGTTTCATAATAAGTAATAAATATGTATAATTGTGCATTGTTAGCATTGAATGTAAAGTAAGAATATTGTATAATATTTAAAACAATAAATTTAAAGAAAATACATTTATTATGTTACACACTTATTCATGTTTATATGACAAAATCATTCGAAAGGATCACCCGTGGTTAATTTATTTAATAATATAGTTACATATCTAAATATTTTGTTATTCTAAAGTTTATAAAGAATAATTACTGCTCTCTTAACATCTGTTAGCATGCAATCTTTTCAAAAGCGTTCCCTTTTTACTTTCCGCGAGGAACACTAACAATTTTCTCGGTAAGCATAAAATATTAATATTTTTTTATTAAATACAGCATAATGATTCAAAACGACGGAGATGAAAGCAGCTTACATCGGGATCAGTCGACAGAACAACAAATTCAAACGTCTTAAAAACAAAAGTTTCAACAGCTCATTACGATATCCCGGGGACGCTGTACACTTTATTTTTGATCTCCAAAGCCCCATGCGACGATAGTGTGTGACATTTGCCGGCTCCGGCGCGTTTTTTCAGCCTCTTAATTACTGTAATATATTCAGCTGTCGGTGCGGTTAGTCCGGGACTTCGTGAAACTAAACACATCCGAAAGATTATTAAGCTGAGCCTGAAAAATAGGCGGATGGCGACGATAAAATCGTTAGTTTATATTGTATGCCGTAATAAATTCCTGCGTCTGCTCTAATAGCGCCCAGAAGCTCCTCGACACTCTGTTATTGTCAGGTAATTTAAGAAATGGAGGATTAATATAATTTGAACAATTTGTTACTGACTTTACTGTTCGTTTATTTTGGGCGTGCGGCGTAACGTTTCTTTTAGATGTTGTAAATTAACTTTTATCGACTGTCGGCTTTTGAATTTACGTGAATAAGTTTGACCTTCGCACATCACTATGCGGGTTTTTATTATTTTTATTGTGGTAGTGGAGTGCGGGTTTTATGGATGTCACCTCTGGAAGTGTGTTTGACAATGTTTACGATAGCGTTTGATATTAGTAGTTTATTTGGATGGGCTTGTTGTGAAAGTTTTTCTATTGAGGTGTTGTTTATGACGTCTTAGTTCGTTAGGTCGGTGAACTTTAATATGTCAAACGTCAACTCACTATACATATAGGTAGTGATCAAAATTAATTGTTTTTTGTTTAAAGAAAATTGACTTTCTTTCTGGGGTAATTAAGTCGAGTCGTTGATTTATTAATTATTTTATACATTTACCTATTGTGGAGTTCAGTTTATTTACATTAATATTAATGTTTTTGGTAATTACAGTTTTATGTGTTAACGTACTCTAACTTATTAAATTGCAAGTACCTAACTAAAGTCGCTTCATTAAAGTCCATTCAATTTTAGTAATAATTTATGTTAACATTTCAAAAAATTATTCGGGTCATTTTTGCACAGATGGTCTTCTGACCCCAAAACTAAGCAAGACTTCTCTGGCTGTTACATACGTACTAAATATAAATGCATAATTATATATCTATATAGATAATAACACCATATCTATGTCTAAAAAAAAGGTTCATCTTGTAAGTGTAGTCATAGATAGGAATCGATCCCACGACCCCAAGCTCAAAGGCAGTTTCACAACCAACTGAGGCACCGAAGCAGTCTAATTAGTCTTCATTATCAACCATAATAACATATTATAATATTATCAACCACAATAACATAACCATAAAAAGGCTATTCATATTATACAGAGTACACTACGGCGAGTGTGCACAACAACTGCATGACCTTATCCAGCCATCACCGCTTCTTCTACAATTGCACCAGACGCACCAATCAGAGACACCCTATCATGGTGGAAATTCCGTCTAAGCGCACTAAGCGTTTCAAACCCACTTATCTTATAAAAACTGCAGAGGTATGGAACTCGTTGCCTGCGTCTATTTTTCCACCCAAATACAATCCTGGGATGCTCAAGAGAAAAGTGAACAGGTATCTCCTATCCAAACGTGTTACACCTTCGATCACGTCGTCGCTTCCCATCAGGCGAGTCTATAGTCAAACGTATGCCTAATCCGATGTAAAAAAAAATATCTAAGTATGTATATCAGTCTCTGGCAGCCATAGTACAAGCTTTACTTAGTTTGGGGTCAGGCGACCGTGTGTGGAAATGTCCCGAATTTATTAAAAAAAATTGGTTGTCTGTAAAGTCGGTTTACTGACGATAGTTGAACGTGACAACGTGCTCACTCAAGTAGGAGAGAGACAGATGTCGAACGGTGCCGAACGCAAAGGCCGATTGTGCTTCTTTGTCGCTCGTTCCGCGCTCTCGCTTGCACTTCAAGCCTTACATGGAACGCTTCAGAGCGAGGTAACGCCGCATTTTTTCGTGCGTGCAGTCGGCTCTATCGAATTATAAGACGTTGTCACGTCAAAAAATATAGTCTACTGACAGAACATTAAAACATTTAGTAAACGACCCCAAGCTAAGTTCTAAAGCCGTAGAGCTCGTACAGCACCGCAAATGTTTATAATTGGAGCTCCACAAATCACGTATCCATTAAGAGTGTGTTCGCGACAAGACAAACGACCGCCCGCAATGAGGTAACAATTATCCCGGGGCACCGTCCGCAGGGATTTCACACTGATGGCGACCCTAGTTTTCGATAGTCTCCACGCTTTTCATTTCTTTAAGATACGACGGAAAAAAACACAGTATTTTTAATGCCATAGGTGGAAAAGAAGCTAACGGGCCGCCTGGGACCCTATTCAGAGATTCGAGATTTTCATCTCACCTTTTCTCGTCCTTGTTGCTCTCGTTTGAAACGTCTTAGGTGTGAGAGTAACCAAGATAAAATCTCATCTCATCTCACGCCTACGCGTGAATAGCCCCACTGGTGGTAAGCGGTCACCATCGCCTATGGATGCCTGCGGTGCTATTCACTGTCATTCGGAAACGTTTCCGATCGGATCTCACAAATTTTAAACTCAAATTGTTAGAATCTCAGTCTACTTTTTTTAAATTTTGGAATAGGGAATCGAATATGAATCCGATCGGAAGAATGAATCACGTTTAAGAACTTATGAATACGGAATGAGATTCGAATTTTTTGGAATCGGAACGGAAACGTTTCCGAATGCTTGTGAATAACTGTAACACCGTTGTAAAACTAGGGGCGTTATAGATACGTTGCCAACCCTAAGTCTCTATTGATAGCCCTTGAAGAACCCTATGTTATAGTTACTCGGAAATACCGCAGGAGGGAGCTCATTTCACAGATTGCAGGTGTGTGGCAAAAAAGATCGCTATCGATTTCCACCAATCGATAATATGTGGATGCATGAGCTTCCAGGCGGTGACGGCTATCGCGATAAAAACCGCAACGCAGGCAAAAGATCGAACAATTAATCAGACCACTTCCCGTTGTAAATGCGATAGAAAACACAAAGAGACCCAACGTCTCTGCATCCTGAGCTGCTCTAGGTGCTCAGAAAGCTTGGGATCGTCAACAATTCTGACAGCTCTATAATGCATCGAGAGGCTGAAGCTGATAGTATTGATACCACAGTAATAATCTAGCCAGAGGCTAATATTTAATTTAAATTTACTTAAAATTGTAGGTTATCAGTTATTAACTTTTTGTAAGGTAAGTTGTGATATGATTTTTACAAATTCGGAAATCCTAATTGTATAAATTGTAAATGCGAAAGTGAGTTTTTTGTTTGTTTGTTTCTTACCCTTTCACGCTTCACCCCCTTCACTCATGAAGTTTTGCAAATTCGTTTCAGGGGTATACAGAAAAGAATTTTTTTAAAAGTTACTTTTAGTCCCGACAAAAATTATAGTTCCTATGGGCAGTTGGTAATGAATAAATGCGTTATCAAAGCCGAGAATTTTAAAATAATTCTTCAAAGTTATTTTTTAATCTCGTAAGCTGCAAACTCATGGCCACTTCACCAACGATCGATGCGTCTCATCTCGGTGAAAAATACGGCGCTCGTGCAGCCCCCGACGTGTTACTGTAATTTTTCACTTCACTCACCTCACATTGCATGAGTTGCTTCGAAATATTTTGACATACCTAAATTATTGTACGTTCAAACAGTAAAGTCGAATTACGCTAAGAAAGACATTTTTGTTGTTTTCGAACGGTCTTTCAAGGCCAAAATCAATACTTCCACACTATGATATTATGAAATCGAAAGTAACTCTATCTGTTTGTGTGTTTGTTGACTTTTCACGGGTAAACGGCTAAATGGATCATTATGAAATTGGATAACTAGTTACAGTATTTCACGAGGTAGGTTTTTGTATACTATTTATAGAATAAACGCGAACGAATTAGCGGGTAACAGCTAATTGAATGAGTAGGCAATTTCCACAGTAAAGTCACCGACAGCCGCCGACATTTTATTATTTGTATAAAACGCTGATGTCGGCGAATTTGTTTAAAAAAAACGTGAACTTATGTTAAAACGGTAAATTGGTTTGTTTGCAAATATAGTAAAATGTCGGCAGCTACCTGACTTTAGTAAATACATTCCACACGACGTTAAATAAAATGAGTTAAGATAAATTTATGATTACTTAATAATTTCCAAAAACACAATTATCACACATTTTAAAAAAAAGTAAATCCCCATCTGAAAAATTCTGCAAAGTTTTTTTTTGCCTCTGATATTTTTTATGAACATTCTGAAATCGTTTTCGGGAAACACTATTTAATAATAATAATAACATCGTTTGTTTGCGTTGACAAAAAATCACTTGACAATCTTGAGACTTCTAAATAGATCCAGTTAATAGTTTCGTTAAATCTTTGAAAATTACGTGAGACTTTTTAATAAAAACTTTTGAAATAAAATAATTATTTTTTTAGAGCTTTGATGAAGTAACGGTTCGCTGGTAATGCTTTTTAAAACTGTTTGCATTATTAACCTGGCTTGTAAATCATGGAAGTAGGTCGTTTAACTGGAGCAACTCTTTGAAATTTATTTCACAGAATATTATGAGCAGGATGTCGCTTGCAAATAAAAAGTAATATGAGTAAAAAAACAAAATTAACATAACATAATAATTTTATTTTATAAATTAGCGAATGTCTAAATGCAGATCAGAGATCTGTGTATAAAGGTGTGTTGAGTTTATTTTTTAAGTACGTAAACTAGCATTACCCGCGACTTCGTTTGCGTTTACGTTGCGGTGATTCGCGCATATCTAGCAATCACACGTTGTACGTACCTAGTACCTACCTACCTAGTCCTACCTATAGGTATAGAACCAACCTTCAAAACGATTATGTCCAAAACTTCTAAGTATCAGATTATCTGTTTCTCAGCCTAAAACGGAATGTTTCTAGTTTTTTGACGTGACGTGTAAAAAATCAATGAACGCCGCATGCACGCACGAAAAAAGGATGACTCATTGTCCCGTTACGCTCGGTCGATCGGAGCGAGAATGCTACACGAGCGAGCGAAAAGCACGGTCGGCTTGAGTGTTCGGCTTGCGGCCGTATCTAACTCTCTTCCACTCGATTGGCCTATGCGTCCGAGGAAAAGATTTCATGAGGAGAGTCCGAGGAGAAAATGTTTTGTTATGACGTTGTCATGTTAAACTCGTCCGTAAACCGATTTTACAGGCAACCAATTTTTTTATTCCCAAAGATTTAATAGGAATCTAACTGCCATTGCATCATAAGTATCCATATCCTCAAAGCCCTTGAAATTCAAACCTATACTTTCCTAGAAAGTGACCGGAAGTTGGAAACGACTTAAATTTTCAACAACACGTAAACCTCTGACCTTTCGCTTGTGACTCGAAACATCTGTCAACGCTTGAAAAATAGCAACTCACTATTAACCCTACACAGTGTATTCTCAACCCTATATCGATATGCATAAAATTGGCTTTCAAAAGCAACTGATTTCAAAGATGGCCACCCGTCATACGTCAACCGCGCGACAGCTAGGGCTGCCAATTTAAATGAAACTGTAAAACGTTGCGGAGGACAGCGCACGTCACTCTTGGGATCAACAAAAAATAATTAATGGGCCGGCTAATGAATACGACTGGTGTTTACTGCGTACGGTCGGCAGAATGGCTGATTGAACCCTGTGAATGAACGGTCCTAATTGATTTTGGCTTTCATTCATGCGCCCGTGCGATTGTTACGTGCTTGTTGATTGAAGCTATCTGTATAAAGCTTTATGGAATTAAAGTTAGAAAGTTATTTTTCAAAGAAAGTAGAGAT
The DNA here is from genome assembly GCA_911728515.1 of Peribatodes rhomboidaria. Classification (NCBI taxonomy): domain Eukaryota; kingdom Metazoa; phylum Arthropoda; class Insecta; order Lepidoptera; family Geometridae; genus Peribatodes; species Peribatodes rhomboidaria. The sequence continues at coordinate 15,027,730 of OU452175.1, forward strand.
TATTAAACACTTGGTAATAAATGTAATAATTTTAAGACAATCTTAATTTTAATTTCTTATCGCTTATTTTTGTAATAATGTGTTCTTTATATTTTTAATTTAATAATGTGGCATTTATATTTTTTTAGTATTTTTTCGGTTTTATAAAGTGGATGAAATAAAAATAGTGCTACTAGAATCATTATGAGTTTTGTGATTTTTAAACGAGAGTGCTTATTGGAAGCATAATGCACCATTTATACTTTTTTCACAAAATAGAAATTTAACCTTTTTTCTGTCAGTACATTCCCGAGGGCTGAGTTAGCCCTGATTTATCCGGCCCATTTCCGCTACTCACGCCCGTCGCCGTCGCCCGTCGGTACATTATCCACTCATTCACGCTTTCTTGTGTTTCGCAGTCTGCGACGCCGACGCGACGACAGCGGTTGACAATATGGAATGTCTACAAGCATGTTTGCGCGTATCCATTTCTAGTTTAAAATGATCAGCAACCTGGAAGATATCGCTTTTTATTAATACCCTTTACCGTATGTTGGATTACATATTAAATTATAGACCCCAGTTCTGTTAACAAACGACAACAACAACCACAACAAAATCAAACAAACAACGGTCCTATACTAACAACTGTCAAGTCATTTCCGAGGCTTTCAACCTGCCAAAAATATTCTAACATCAGGTCTAGCCGCTCGCCCTATACGAACTTACCTATTTTAAATTCAAACCCTCAACCGTGCGCACGATTAAAATCGATTATTTTAAAGTATTATAATGCTCATGTAAGGCAACCCTATTGAAAATTGGTACACTGTCAATTGCTCATTACTAGCAATTTGTCGATATTGAAATATGACAGGGACAAATTGCTCGATGAGCGGAGTCAAACGCGATGTTAGAATAATAAACTACAGCAATCAAGCAGTCAACAAGCGCTGTAGTTTGTTCAATTGTAGTGTACCGAAAAAGCTATACTTATTCGCTTTGAATAATAAATTTGACAAATATTATAAAATCGAAAGTCACTGTCATCTGTTTGCAGGCTTTTCACGGCTATCCGGCTGAACAGATCTTGATGACATTTGATAATAAGTTACAGTATATGACGAAGAAGGTTTTTGGATACTTTTTTCTGAATAAATGAGATCGAAGTCGCGGGTAACAGCTAGTTTATAATGTTTTTAGTAAGTTTATTCCTTGGAACTGAATAAAGGTAATTCATCATCTAGGTAAATCTAGGTTCTTTGTTCAATATTATATCTGTCTGAACACCTGTTAATCCGTCTTAGTCGAAGGGAGGTCGAGATTTTATTTTGACCTGATTTTATGGATTGATTGACAAATTTAGCTTTTATGTTCGGCATCGTATCTAAACGCGTTATTTTAGGATTCCGTCGTAAACTAAGGAACAACATTTTGAACAATATGGTTTACTTTTTTCCACCTGCCTGATGTTGTAGCTTTCAAACCAGTATTTTCTCTATTTTCTCTTCTCTAAAGGCAACAGTAGCCCACATCACCGAAGATCTTCCTAAGCCTCAAGTTCAAACAATGTCCCGTTAACAGTTTCCAAACTGTCATTGTCATTACCAACAAAAACATGTCGCCGTCAATGGCCGATCCGCGGGCAAACAGCGGTAACAAGACGTCAAACATCCTGCGACAACAACGTTTGTTGGTTCGGTGCCGCTTGCTGTCACAAATTAGGCCTTTGTGAGGGTAGGGAGTAGGGATGTGCGCGTTTTGGGTGATGCTAACACATGACATTATCGTCACGCCTTTCGCCCTTTCACTTGGCCGGACGATATTCAGTCCCAAATGTGACAGGGGACGAACGAGCGTTGTGAACACCACCGGTGTGTGGTGAGAGCCACACTGGGCTCCAGTTATGTAGCAGATGACATTAAATACGCACATCATCATCATTACAGTGTTTCGTCCTATACTGTAGGGACGACCTGTCAAACAACACCACTCTTCACACACACAAAACGCACAAATGAACAAATTGGTGCGTTCTTTCGGCTGGGATCGAACTCGTTCCCTCTGTCTTGAGAAACAAGCCTTCTCCAACTAGGCTGTCATCGCATGTCAATCGCGGTGGGCTTTATTTTCTTACAAGAGTTGTTGGTTTTTCATATGTAATCAATACCTTTTTGTGAAAAGGGGACTAGCAGAAAGACAGACAAAGAAGGACTTCGCCTTACTTTTACCTATAGGTAAATAATAACTATATAATAATGTTGAGAATATTGAGAAGTTTTCACATGATCAAAAAAAAAACTCTTGTTTTCTATGGACTAAGTCCTATAAGCGAAATTCGTTTTCCTGAAAAAAGCTTATATTCATTGGGGAAAATTGATACAGAAGGATCATGGCTGACAGTTCATTACCTAACCGAGCAAATCCGTGGCACGTAGGAATAACTGAACAACTCGACTTGCATGATTTTTTTTTTATTGGCTTAAACGCTTCCTTCGTATGCGCTTTACCATGTATAAAAAAATCAGCCCGAAATATACAATAGTTTTAGAGCAATCGCGTTTTGTACATCTCGACACCCTTGCATTTTATGGTGTTTTACTTGATAAAACGACTTATCAAGTGTGTGTTTGCTTACTAATATTGACATCTTGAATTATCAACATCAACACATGTTCAAAATATTGAAGATCTCGACTTATACACCTAAGCCTTTTCTGCAAAAAATAATTTTAACTTGACAAATTGAGATGTCAAGCATAAGTTTGTGTATGAATAATTGTCATCTTGATTTGTCAACTTACACTCACATCCAAAATACTGGATATCTCGACTTATACACATAGCCTGTTTCTGCCTCCATTGATAAATCGAGATGTCAAGTTATGGCAAGCCAAATATTTTTGTTTAAAAAGTGACATTATCACATGTTCACTTTTACCTTTGCCGTGGTGATTTAGTTTTCATCTGCAATAGCAAGATATCAAGTTGTTATCTACCAGAGCTGGATATTTTTTATGTACCTACTGGAGCCTAAACGCCAACAAACATGCCATGCAACAACGTGAAGTAAATATAAAAAATATATTATAATGCTGTACATTATTGGTGACTATTACTATCATTGGTGTACTATGTACCTACCTACATGCATACTTACACAAAAGATTCAAATCAATACAGGGTTGATTGATAGCGGGGTGCAAAGCCGTAAAGAGACGCTAGCATAGATCATTTAGACCCTCTAGAGCCATGGTTGTCTAAGATGAAGTCTGACAATTTTTTAAATCTGTGTTTTAAGGTTTTTGGGGAAAAACACCAATGATGGCCAATCAGAATAAGAAGTTCCTTTTTTTTCACTTTATTTAATTAAAATAATAGTTATAGCACCGCGAGAATCCAACTAGAAAAGAAAGGTAAACCATTTAGAGTAGGAAAGGGTGTCAGACATGGAGACCCTCTACCTCCAAAACTATTCGCAGCGGTTGTCGAAACAATCTTTAGGAGACTTAACTGGGAAAACCTCGGAATCACTGTCGACCGAGTCTCTCTAACACAATCGAGGTACACAGACGATATATATATATAATGTTATTTGCTGAAACACCTAAAAACATATAGCAAATGATACTTGAACTAGCGGATGAAAGTGAGAAGAATGGTTTAAAGTTGAACCCAGAGAAAACAAAGGTATGGACAAATGGGAAGAAAACCACCGTATATCTAGGAAATAACCAAATTGATTACACTGATGAATATAATTATCTACCTGAGACAGCTAATAACACAAGAGGTCCCTATACGCAAAGAAGTTGACAGAAGAATAACAAATGGCTGAAAGAGATACTGGAGTCTGAGAGAAGCCATGGAAGATAAAACTCTTCACATTAATGTAAAGAAAAAACTTTTCAACACCTGCGTACTACCTGTTTTAATGTAAAATCAGAAGACTCAAATGGCAATGGGCAGGGCATATGATAAGAGGCCAAGAGAAATGGAGCAAAATTGTGACACGATGGTGCCCTAGGAAAAGGAAAAGGGGCAGACCACAGAAAAGGTGGGATGATGACATTAGACAGGTAGCAGGAGTAACTTGGAATAGAGTGGCCCAAGATAGACAGGAATGAAAAAGGTTGCAGGAGATCTTTGCCGATTGGCAAACAGACCTACAAAAAATAATTAAGTATTAGAATAGATTAAGATTAGTTTAACTACCAAAATATACTTGTAAATCCACACTCCATAGTTTTTAGTTCTTAATACTTTGTAAATAGATACTAACTTGGTCTGAATAAAGGGTTTTATTATTATTTATTAGTAATATTATTGATCGAAGTAATGTGTAAGCAATCTAACAAAACATGTATTAAGCATGTGTGTCATCAGACATTTTTACAGATTTTTTACAGCCACTTAAGATTACGAAAATTTTCAAAGATTTTTTAAAACGGTTTTTTGAAGTCGTTTAAAATAATAATTAGAAAAGCTTTTTTAAATAAGACCTTTTATAGGTAAGTATTTATGTCTTGTAGTGTGTTTGATTAATATTTTCTTATTTGTAGAACTCAACGATTGCCAACTGTTGATTTCTCGGGATAATAAGTCTAGCCTATGTGTTAATTTAGTGTTTACTCTAAATAATTCATTTTAATTAGACACAAATGCGTTTCCATTGTGTTTTTCCCATATGTTTTAAAAATAATTTTATTAAGTTAGTGAAAATAGTTTTTAGATTATGTAAATGAGCGTATAATTCTAAAAAAAATATATTTTAAATACTAAGACTTTTTTTAACATTTTGCATTATATGCTGAAAAGTAAGATATTTCTTGTAAAGTAGTAATAATTACTTGACAAACTATATCTGTTTGAAGTTGTCATTGGTTTGCTAATTAGAAATAATGCTTTTTCCATTGAAATAACTAAGGTAACCGATAAAAATGATCAGTACTCAGATGGTGAATAACTGGATAAATGTCCTTAAAAGCCAAAACTTGGTCTACAAGTCGAGTTATCAACTTATTCAAGGCATTTCAGCTGTTTGACAAGTCTATTATTATGTAAACTATAAGTTGTTTCGTAAAATTCTTGAAACCATACGAAAGAGGGCCTCAAGTAACCCTCAAAATAACTTTGACATCATCGTTTAACTAACTTACCGACTCAACAGAAAATGTCAAACTTTAAAATGGCTGCCCTGAAAAATTGACGTTTTTGCGATGTTCAGTTATTCCTGCGTGCCACGGAAATATACTTCAAAGAATACGAAATCTACAGAGTAACCATCCACCTCCACTTAGCCAGACACGACCGTTTATCCGAACAATCGTGTATAATTTCATTACAGCAACCGTCCCTATCCGTAATTCCATCGACACTATCACATCCCTACTTTGCATGCAAAACTAACGTCTATTACCACAAAACTTTCAGCTATTTTAGACTGTAATGTAGTCTAATAGGGATTGTATTTGGATGCGTGGTTGTGCTATTATGATAGGATATCCTGGTAAGGTTATTATTATAAGCTTAATCCGAAGGAAGCTGGGATTCATGTCTCGGTTTGTGGATTGGAGGCGTGAGAATTATTGTTATTGTTCTCTTCGGATTATAGGCGGATTATGGTTGGGCTTAGCGGTGGCTGCTTCATCTAACGTATCTTTTGTTGAAGAGGTTGCTACCATAAAGCATATCGAAACAAAACATTACGTATTCGACAGAAAGTTATTGACAAATGTGGTTAGCGATTGTGTTTTACTGTACTTTTGCGTATCAAAGATTTTTGACTGGATCATTTTGCAGGAGTAGTACGAAAGGTACTATGATAGCCTACTTGGATAATACCTATTACTATTGAAGATTATTGTTGGTTTCAGCACTATGTGTAGACAAAAGACTGACCCGCTTAGCAATAAGCGTTGGATAGCCTCTGAGTACATCTCTCTCTCTCTCTCTCTCTGTAGTTAGACAGTATTTTGGTCATATTCTTTCTTTAAAAATTTTGAACTCGTTAATAAAAGACAAACACTGAACTGACAAAAGACAAACAAAACACAGCACAACGTTTACTGCTAAGGAGGTAAATCTTTCCTTTTTTTTTTAAAAGAAAATAGGCCTTATTCAGAACGCTACATTGCTAAATCAAAACAAGCTAACAATATACCTGTCTTTGATATTGATACGCATTAGACAAGGACACCAATACTTTTAGCTATTTATTAGATTTAGCAATTTTTCTGTAGGCCTAGACAAAATCTTTTCATCAATAAATTGTTGTCGTGTGAGAACGTGACAAGGCTAACTGTAAATTATAATCCAAAAAATCAAGGTTCCATCTAGGTTCCATCTAGGTTCAATCTAGCATTCCGGGAGCAAACACGTAATGACGTCACTCTTCATCGTCATCCGTCTCTTTCGAACTATTTGTAAAGGACGTCATTCGGTCTTGCTTAAGCATCGATTGACGTCACTACGTGTTGCCCACGTGACCGGAATGCCATAACTGGCGGAGTATATTATTATACCGTGGGTTTATATGTATACTAGCTGCGCCCTGCGGTTTCACCCGCGGTTAAAAAGTATCCTATGTGCTGTTCTAGACTATAATCTATCTCTGTGCCAAATTTCATCCAGACCTGTTCAGCCGTTCTGGCGTGAAAGAGTAACAAACATCCATCCATCCATCCATACATACAAACTTTCGCGTTTATAATATTAGTAGGAGTAGGATAAGTCTGTCTCGATAAAAAGAGTCAACAAAATTGCCACGACGTGCATGCTTGGCCTGCTGTATAGGACCTATATTATGTACCCACACAGTGAAACAATGGATCCCACCAACGGAAAGCTAAATATGTATACTTACTTACAATTAAATCTCAACAAACGTTCCCACTGCGCCACAAGTCAAAGCTCAAAATAGATAAGAGAAAAACTATTAAGAGTCCGGCGACCTAACTAATTTCGACCTAGACGACCTAGACTAACTTCGCATTGGCTTAAGGTATTCTATCGCCATTTCGTCTAGAAGAAGAAGACGAGTGAAGAGAGCGAGTAATGATACCTGACGAGCCTCTAAACTTACCTACAGAGTGACAAAGTGCAATTTTTTTTTTATGACTTTTGCACTACCGTAATCATTCTTAAGTAACTAAGAATTTCCCTTGTATTATTGATTCATTTAACAGCCAATGATGTAGACAACCTCCCTATGTAATGGAATTTTTGATTTGCTTTGTCTACCTATTGAATAAATCAGTCAAAAGTGACCCCTTAAAATGCGGATATTTTTCATAGCTCTATTTTCGCTTGAGAACGTTTTTAAAAAAAAAAAACCAAGAACATAGAGACGAAGATATAGTTAATTTAATTGTACATGCTAAATTTCATCATAATCTGACAAACGGTTTTCAAGAAATTTCAGTAGTGCGTTAGTATGGAAATTTCAGAACGTCGCGGCCCTCTTAAATCAAGCCATCCCCATAATTTATGCCATCGTCTTATCTCTATGCTAATTCGCAAAAACATCCCGCAGAGTCAATAAAATCCACAACTTCTTTTATTTTTTCACATTTCCTCAATAAAACGTCTATTCAACGCATTAGCAGAACATGTGCGCACGCGCATTATTTATTGTTTCCTCGAGATCAGGAAGGGGCCACTTATTGCACTTTGAGCACTTGAGTGGGAATCAGTTTGGGTCCCACTCGGTGGAGTGCTTTCTGTTTTACCGCTGACTAACTTCTCGATAAATAACAGTCTTTATTCGGAACGCTAAATTGCTAAATCTAATCTAGTTAAAAATATACCTGTTTTTGTCATTGCTGCGTTATAAGAGATTACATTAGGCCATAACATTTTTAGCTATAGCTATTTAGCTATCAGTGTTCTAAATAGGGCTATTTAGAACACTGATTGCTAAATCTAAACTGCATACAAAATTTTTTACTTCATTTTTTTTGTATTGTATGTTTATTCTATAATATTGTTTTATGTTTATTGATTATTTCATTTAGGTTTCGCTAATCCAGCTTACTAACAAAATTACAACACAAACTTTTTAAGTATAGGTACAAAAGTTTTACCATTGATTTTTTGTGATCTTAGACGCTATTAGATGAATACAAATTGCACAAATCCCTTATACTTTTGTAGTAAACTATTAATTAATTTATTACATAAGTAAAAACAAATTCACGCTATTAAAGCCATTCGACATATTCATCTTCTGGAATTTTCCATTCTAAGAATCAGTTTTAGAATCAGCCCAAGGAGCTTTAAGGTGTATGGTAAGGTGCGGCAGCGGTTTCGCTCGCTCGCGATACTATTCTCAGAGATACACAATTATAGAATGTATTTTTGATAAATTTGCCTCTATCAATGCATTAAAAACAGTATTGAAAGTATTAAGAATATTTTTATGTTGATATTCATAGTTTTTATTTAGAAAATCGTAAAAAAAATACGTGTTTACGTTTCTCTGAGCACTCATTATAAATATCTCAAGCAAATATAAACTATATATCCTACTAATATGTACTATAAACGCGAAAGTTTGTAAGAATGGATGGATGGATGTTTGTTACTCATTCACGCCAGAACGGCTGAACAGATCTGGATGAAATTTGTCACAGAGATAGATTATAGTATAGTATAGCTCATAGGATACTTTTTAACCGCGGTTGAAACCACGGGGAGCAGTTAGTCTAATATAATAGTGTCGCGAGCGAGCGAGACAGCTGCCGTGCCTTACCATACACCTTAAGTGGTGTTATAGTATAACTTATTCAATAAAGATAAGGGCAGACGAGACTTACCCACTCCTCTGTCATATGCGCGGTGTTTATGTTTCTGCAAATGCACATGTTCAATAGTGGGGATAAGATAAGCTTTGTCGGCGGCGAGCGGTGGCTTTCTGCTCGCGGTTAAAGAAGAGCAGATGCATCACTCATTTATTCAATAATAAACATGTAACATTATTAAAAGAAAAACAAAAAAAAATTGGTTGTCTGTAAAGTCGGTTTACTGACGATAGTTGAACGTGACAACGTGCTCACTCAAGTAGGAGAGAGACGGATGTCGAACGCTGCCGAACGCAAAGGCCGATTGTGCTTCTTTGTCGCTCGTTCCGCGCTCTCGCTTGCACTTCAAGCCTTACATGGCACGCCTCAGAGCGAGGTAACGCCGCATTTTTTCGTGCGTGCAGCCGGCTCTATCGAATTATAAGACGTTGTCACGTCAAAATCGGCTGCAAAATTTTGTACTACATGTCACTTCCGCTATCAAGACCATTCAAATGACAACTCTCATGTCAAAATTAAGCTGTTTAGGCATATAGGTTATATAACATAACCCTCCTTCTTGCGCAATCGGCTCTGTGAGCCGTAGACCTCACGGCTGACGTCTGTTCTACTCTACAGGTTGTATTCCTCAACTGATTCTCGTACAATATTGTGAGCAGGTTCGATAATTAAACACATTTTTTTTTACCGAGTCAGTTTTTGGATTTTTTCGAAATATATATCCGTGGCACGTAGGAATAACTGAACAACTCGACTTGCATGATTTTTTTTTTATTGGCTTAAACGCTTCCTTCGTATGCGCTTTACTATGTATAAAAAAATCAGCCCGAAATATACAATAGTTTTAGAGCAATCGCGTTTTGTACATCTCGACACCCTTGCATTTTATGGTGTTTTACTTGATAAAACGACTTATCAAGTGTGTGTTTGCTTACTTATATTGACATCTTGAATTATCAACATCAACACATGTTCAAAATATTGAAGATCTCGACTTATACACCTAAGCCTTTTCTGCAAAAATTAATTTTAACTTGACAAATTGAGATGTCAAGCATAAATTTGTGTATGAATAATTGTCATCTTGATTTATCAACTTACACTCACATCCAAAATACTGGATATCTCGACTTATACACATAGCCTGTTTCTGCCTCCATTGACAAATCGAGATGTCAAGTTATGGCAAGCCAAATATTTTTGTTTAAAAAGTGATATTATCACATGTTCACTTTTACCTTTGCCGTGGCTATTTAGTTTTCATCTGCAATAGCAAGATATCAAGTTGTTATCTACCCGAGCTATTTTTTATGTACCTACTGGAGCCTAAACGCCAACAAACATGCCATGCAACAACGTGAAGTAAATATAAAAAATTTATTGCTGAAAAATATATTGCTAATTAATGCTGTACATTATTGGTGACTATTTACTATCATTGGTGTACTATGTACCTACCTACATGCATACTTACACAAAAGATTCAAATCAATACAGGGTTGATTGATAGCGGAGTGCAAAGCCGTACAGAGACGCTAGCATAGATCATTTAGACCCTTTAGAGCCATGGTTGTCTAAGACGAAGACTGACAATTTTTTAAATCTGTGTTTTAAGGTTTTTGGGGAAAAACACCAATGATGGCCAATCAGAATAAGAAGTTCCTTTTTTTTTCACTTTATTTAATTAAAATAATAGTCATAGCACCGCGAGAATCCAACTAGAAAAGAAAGGTAAACCATTTAGAGTAGGAAAGGGTGTCAGACATGGAGACCCTCTACCTCCAAAACTATTCTCAGCGGTTGTCGAAACAATCTTTAGGAGACTTAACTGGGAAAACCTCGGAATCACTGTCGACCGAGTCTCCCTAACACAATCGAGGTTCGCAGACGATAATATATAATGTTATTTGCTGAAACACCTAAAAACATATAGCAAATGATACTTAAACTAGCGGATGAAAGTGAGAAGAAAGGTTTAAAGTTGAACCCAGAGAAAACAAAGGTAAGGACAAATGGGAAGAAAACCACCATACATCTAGGAAATAACCAAATTGATTACACTGATGAATATATCTACCTGAGACAGCTAATAACACAAGAGGTCCCTTTACGCAAAGAAGTTGACAGAAGAATAACAAATGGCTGAAAGAGATACTGGAGTCTGAGAGAAGCCATGGAAGATAAAACTCTTCACATTAATGTAAAGAAAAAACTTTTCAACACCTGCGTACTACCTGTTTTAATGTAAAATCAGAAGACTCAAATGGCAATGGGCAGGGCATATGATAAGAGGCCAAGAGAAATGGAGCAAAATTGTGACACGATGGTGCCCTAGGAAAAGGAAAAGGGGCAGACCACAGAAAAGGTGGGATGATGACATAGACAGGTAGCAGAAGTAACTTGGAATAGAGTGGCCCAAGATAGACAGGAATGAAAAAGGTTGGAGGAGATCTTTGCCGATTGGCAAACAGACCTACAAAAATTAATTAAGTATTAGAATAGATTAGAATAAAATAGAAAAGTTTATTGTCATAAAGTCACACTCATAATAATTCATTACAATGTATTAGGAATGCTCCTGTCATGTACTCGATTCTCATCATCTGTCATGTGTTCGATACTCGATTAAGATTAGTTTAACTACCAAAATATACTTGTAAATCCACACTCATAGTTTTTAGTTCTAAATACTTTGTAAATAGATACTAAATTGGTCTGAATAAAGGGTTTTATTATTTTATTATGGAAACTGACGTGGTTTTCACACATTATGATTTAAAACACGGGAAACTATAGTGAAACTATAGTCGGAATAATCGACTGAATCGTACGTGAGTAATTTCCCGTGTTTTAAATCATAATGGGTTTTATTATTATTTATTAGTATTATTATTGATCGAAGTAATGTGTAAGCAATCTAACAAAACATGTATTAAGCATGTGTGTCATCAGACATTTTTACAGATTTTTACAGCCACTTAAGATTACAAAAAATTTCAAAGATTTTTTAAAACGGTTTTTTGAAGTCGTTTAAAATAATAATTAGAAAAGCTTTTTTAAATAAGACCTTTTATGACTAGGTATTTATGTCTTGTAGTGTGTTTGATTAATATTTTCTTATTTGTAGAACTCAACGATTGCCAACTGTTGATTTCTCGGGATAATAAGTCTAGCCTATGTGTTAATTTACTCTAAATAATTCATTTTAATTAGAAACAAATGCGTTTCCATTGTGTTTTTCCCATATGTTTTAAAAATAATTTTAATAAGTTAGTGAAAATAGTTTTTAGATTATGTAAATGAGCGTATAATTCTAAAAGAAATATATTTTAAATACTAAGACTTTTTTTACATTTTGCATTATATGCTGAAAAGTAAGATATATCTTGTAAAGTAGTAATAATTACTTGACAAACTATATCTGTTTGAAGTTGTCATTGGTTTACTAATGAGAAATAATGCTTTTTCCATTGAAATAACTAAGGTAACCGATAAAAATGATCCGTACTCAGATGGTGAATAACTGGATAAATGTTCTTAAAAGCCAAAACTTGGTCTACAAGTCGAGTTATCAACTTATTCAAGGCATTTCAGCTGTTTGACAAGTCTATTATTATGTAAACTATAAGTTGTTTCGTTAAATTCTTGAAACCATACGAAAGAGGGCCTCAAGTAACCCTCAAAATAACTTTGACATCATCGTTTGACTAACTTACCGACTAAACAGAAAATGTCAAACTTTAAAATGGCTGCCCTGAAAAATTGACGTTTTTGCGATGTTCAGTTATTCCTGCGTGCCACGGATATATACGACATTTTGAAAAATTGCCAAAGACTGACTCGACAAAAATCAATGTAATTTTTAAAGCTACTTTTCAAGCAAAATTTCAAGAGAATCGGTTTGGAAATGCAACTTGTAGAGGAAGACAAAGACCTGGACAGAAATCTAGACAGAATTCGGGTACGAGAGGATTTTTGTCGAACCTGAAATGGTTTAAACAACATGGTTTAAGGTCATGTTTTATTTAAATTAATGTATTTATGAATTATTATTATTATTTTGCGTCTACACTGAATTTATTTGATTTTCTATATTTTTATATTTGACATCTTATTGTATTATTATTTTGTATTATTTTATTTTATTGTAATGTAACTTTCTGTACTTATATGGACTTGGAATTCTGAATTAAATAAATTGAATTGAATTGAATTGAATTGAAACGCGTCGCTCGCTAACGCTCGCTCGGTCGAAGAGCAATTTATTCAGGGGGGCTATTCCTGCGCGTGAGATGAGATGAGATTTTATCTTGGTCACTCTCACACCTATGACGTTTCAAACGAGAGCAACAAGGACGAAAAAAAGTGAGATGAAAATCTTAAATCTCCGAATAGGGTCATTGGTAATTGACATTCTTCTCTTTTTCGATTTTATTCAACATTGCCACATTATATTTATACAGCATCATCAGCCGTAATCGCCCACTGAGCATAGACCTCTCTTCTCGTATGCTAGTTGTACAGTCATTATGTGTAGGTAACTAAAATAGAATAGGAGCCAATAAAATAGAAATACTACTTTAACAAAGAGAGGAAACAGCATGTTTTTTATAAATTAGAAATTTAAAAAATCCCCAACACCGATTTTCATCAAACATACGAGTAGCTAAAAACACTCCCCGGCTAATGCACCTGTCAAATAAAGAAAAAAAAAAAACATTAAAAATTGGTACATCCATTCGGGAGCTATGATGCCACAGATAGACAGACACACACACACACACAGAGGCACGTCAAACTTATAACACCCCGTGATTTTTTCGTTGGGGTTAAAAAGAAAGAGTTTTCAGTAAAATCTTTCAGTATTTGGACAGGTTCTCATCAAACCGCCAAAGAGTTTTCTGGACTACTCTATGAGTGTCACGGTTTTAAGTAACTAAACAGACTTGTCTATCTGTTACTTTTTAGTCTGCGTTTTCGGCTTCTTGATCCTCTGATGTTATTAGAAAACGATTGGCTCTAGCAAAATAGTTTATTTTATTTGGTACCATTTCAACATGTGTGTTGGACTGATAGTGTGGGGAATAAAATTACTCGTAAGAAATTTATAGTAGCTGCAGCCTGCGGTTTCACCTGCAATCCTAGAGAAACCGCTATTTTTTCTGGATGAAAAGTTGCCTGTGTTAATCCAGGACATACAGAATACAGAATGTTACTAAATTAGATCAGCTAATTTTGTGTTATTAAGCAACAACTATCAAATCATTCAAGCTCATTCACATTTATCGACTGCGCGAGTGTTAGTGAGCGAAGCGTCTCTGCTTCAGCTTTGAGAAAAATGCTTTCGTAAGTCCGAATTCTGTCTGGATCTTTGTCTTCTCTACAGGATGCATTTCTTAACTGATTCTCTTGAAATTTTGTAAAAAAAAACATGTTCCTCAATTTTGAATATTTTTCAAAAACTGGTTCGGCAAACAATTCTGTATCATCGTTATTCTGTCTGCTCACAAAATTTCACGAGAATTGGTTGAGAAATGCGATCTGTAGAGGAGGACAATCGTCGGCAGCGAGGTCTATAGCTCACAGAACCACTATATATTAATTTTAGTAGGATTAGTAGAATATAAGGCCCTATTCAGAACGCTAAATTGCTAATCGTCACGCCTTTCCCCTGAAAGGGCTAGCATAGATGTAATACAACACCCACGCTTCGCCGGACGATATTCAGTTCCAAATGTGACAGGGGCTAAGCCTGTCGCCATACACCGGGCTCCAGTCACGTAGCAGATGACGATCGCCTGACAAACAGGACTACCTAGTTCAGGCAAAATTCTTATTATGTTCCTAAAAAATATTTATATTTGATCGTTTTTATCTTTACCACGTAGTTACTGAAATAAAAATTTATTTATTATTATTTATATACATAAATTGGTGCGTGCCGACGGCTGGGTTTGTACCCGCTCCCTCTGGTTTGAGAAGCGGGTCGTCTCCAACCAGGCTATCATCGCTCTAAATGGCTATTTAGTAATTTAGCGTCCTAAAAAGGGGCTATAGTAGTAATATATACATATACTATACTTACTTACTACGTATAATATATACATATATACTATACTTACTTGCAGTTCTCATGAAACCATAACTATCAACACGTGCAATGGGGCTTCTGCAGACACCAGCGGGGCGCCCAGTGGGCAGGTGTCGAAAAGCGCCGGAAAAAATCGCCTGTCAATTCCAACCGTTCTAAAAACAAAAGTCCCCATTTGTCAGTCACTTGACACTTGACATATGACCGGCGCCAGGACACAGGATGGCGTTGAAATTTGTACCTTACCGTGCAAAAAGCGTAGGCTTATATAAACATTGCATTTCGTGGGGTAATAAAATTAAAAGAAGTTCGCATGTGTTATCTTAAATCTTTAAATGAGCAATTCTTGTATATATATATATATATAATTGGAATCTCGGAATCGGCTCCAACGATTTTCATACAATTTAGTTTATAGGGGGTTTCGGGGGCGATAAATCGATCTAGCTAGGGATCATTTTTAGAAAATGTCATTTTATTCGTGTTTTATCGATAATCGATCTCAACTGAAAAATATGACTCTTCCTGACATCTATTGGCGAATAATAATACTATTTTTTGTGAGCAACTAATTGCTTTAACGACACAACAGCAGATGGCGTTGTTAAGTAACACGAAGTCAATGAGTGTTTGCTTTGAGGTTAGACTAAAATCAATTGTTTATTATCCAAAAAACACAATAAGAAAATAAATAAAAAATACCGAGCAAAGCTCGGCCATCCAGGTACTAAGTTTTTATGGTGGGCTGGACAGTGCATTAGAAGAATGGCAGGATTACATTTCTGAATGTGCCATTTAAATTATAATACCTATTTAAGTTATTGACTAGCTGCGCCACGCGGTTTTGCTCGCGGTTAAAAAGTATGATATGTGCTAATTCAGATTATAATCTATTCTTGTTCCAAGTTTCATCCAGATTCGTTCAATCGTTCTGGCGTGATTAAGTAACAAACATCCATGAAACATTTTGTATTTATAATAATTGTTATGAATCGATGGCTGTGGTCATTTGCCTAATTATGATTAGTATTTTACTATTGTAGTTAGATACAATCATTTAGGTAAACTATTAAAAAAACACGAGATCTATTTGATAAACAATTCTACTTACAGAGTTTTATAAGTCATCCGTCTATTCTAAATTAGAATTTAGTAAACCTACTTTATAAGAATTAGTAGTACCACAGCGTATTGTAGGCTGAGGTAATACTTAGTAGCTTTTGTTTGCTTTTTTCTCTAGTCTAATTTATTATGTAGGTAAGTAAGTACAGTTTGAATAATACGTTAAAGTGTACCAAAAAGCTTACCATTGACGTTACAAAGCAACTGGCGGTCAAAATAATAAATTATGTATAGGGGTGAGGCAAAGAAAACTTGTGAGGAGGCGTGACAAGGCGTCCGTCGCCTACACAAAGAATGAATAATGATCCTTCGACCGACAGCCGGCAGATTTACCAGAATATAAATTTTTTTTTTTTTTTTTTTATGTAGTTTAGGTCGGCGTTTGACCACCAACTCGCCTGATGTTAAGCGACGTTGTGGTCTAAGATGTAGCACGACGACCTATGAGGTACTTATTCACTCTAGCTTTGAAGTTTTGTAGAATGAAGAAGTACAAAGACGGCAGTTGAGTGAGACGCTACAAGTGCGCTACTGCTCAGACCCGTCTTCGGAACGGTTACACCGGACTACATCCCGAAACACGACTAGGTCATTTCACGGCATGGCTTGGTCCGTTGGGTGGTAACTAGCCACGGCCGAAGCCTCCCACCAGAGTTTGCTACCCGGTTAGCACTACCCGGGGACCACGTGTAGGGAATCAGAATAGAGTACACTCCTACGGACGTGGGTAGCTCAGCCCCCAAAATAAAACCATTAGAATATTTAGCTAGTGTTTGTACACCATTCTATACAGGGCTATTTTAAATTCACCTAAAACTTTTTGCAGACAGCTTTTCTACAACATAATGTACTTACAAAACTGCTTTTGACACTCGTTGCTAAATATTTTAATTTTTTTCTCAATACTCACTCCCCATAATAAGTCATTTTTTATAATTATTTTTCTTCTTTATTGTACTTTTGCGGTTTTTTTTTGTTTGATTTTGCGTTATTTTTGTTTGTTCTATGTTGAAAGATATTATATGAATTTAAAAATAACCCTGTATACCTACGTAGGTCGTTAGACATTTAATTATTTTTTAAACTCTCGTCCCAAATCTACATTACGCAATAACACAGCAAAATAAAACTTCAAAAAAACTTGTAAAACAGTAAATCACAAAAATGAGTCTCGATTTAATATTTTTTACGAGGTCTCACTTTATTTTGAATAAAAAATGTCGGCCATAAAACTCTCATTTGCCGCATTTAACATTCATTGCATTTATATCACGAGCAATCGTAAATCAGACGTTTTCCCGAAACCCGTATAATAATAAATTTTCATAACATTCCGAGGCCGGGCGGTTGTGCGTAAAAAATTAAGCAAATTTATCCACCGTGTACATCAACACGATAAATCCTTATTACAAGCGATAGATAAAATAAAAGGCCAAAACTTGAGTTTGTGTCACTATATTTTATTCTCTGGTAAGTAGGTAAAGCTTGGTGTAGTTAGGGTGAGCGCACAATTAATAGATTAGTAAAAAAAATTTCACAAGCGTTTGCTTTCGAAAATACTATGAATTGTCATCTCCTGATGTGTCCATCTTTGATTTAATGCAAAATGCTTAAGGCTTAACGTTTCGCTCATGGCGCGAAATTTAAATTTCAAATAGTTTTATTTTAGTCCTTGGAGCTAGACCAGGTAGCTATTATCAGTAATAATTTGCGGCCATCGTAGATCATTTACTTCATTGAACTTGCGATATTCTGTAGAGATATTGAACAGGCAATACTGTTCAATATCTCTACAGAATATAGTCAATTAAGTACAGATAGTCAATTAAGCAAATAAACCGATAAATCGATGAGCCAAGTTTCTATGAGTAAACAGGGGCATATTTATCAAATATATCTGTAAAATAACGCGAAGAATGGTCCAAAATACTCGCTTATTAAGTTATCACGTACAATAGTTATCCAAAAACACTGTTTAAAATTTAAACTTGTGCAATGACCGAAATGTATCACCTTAATTATTTAGGAGCTTTGGCTAACTAGAAACGTTTCATTATTAATATTAGTCGTTAAATATAAAAAAAAATAAAAAAAAAATAACCGCATAAGTTTGATAAGGTCTAATTATTAGAATAACAAAATTAGAATTAAAATATACTTTTTAAATACAAGCTAGTCATTTATAGGTTAAATATTGTGTATTTGATTTGATTAGGTTAGTTAAATAAAAAAGAAATACATAATGAAACTAAAAGTAGCGACCCGCCCTCTTTCACATGGTACCTACCTTGAAAAACATCTATCTGATGATGGAAACAGCATGAAAATCCGTTGCATGGCGAAGAAATAGAGAAGAAGAAAAATGGTACTTTCTTTTTTAGTTGAAATTATAGAGAATGTGTCTGCCTCCTATATCAAGTCCCCGAGTGTTGTCCGATAACTCAGTGGCACAGCCCACTGTGCGCCGCTAAATTTTTATATCCGCGAAAGGGAAACGGTTATGTCCAAAGTGAATTTGGCGGAAACGGGTCGCCTGAGCCCGGAGCGGAAACCGTAAATAATGAAGCAAGCAACGCTCTTAGTTTTATTTGTCTTCAGATACTTTTAAATCGTTTAAATGGAACTTTATTTCCTCTCCAGAAATCTGTGCTATCACACTAATATGAAACTACACTATGAGTGTATTTGTTTGTTAGTTTTTCACGCTCAAACGGCTACACCAATTTTTTTTTTTCTCTTTTTAAAACTGCCATCAGTCGGTATCGACTATAATCAGTTCAGTGGAACTTCAATAGGGGTTTGGGTTTTGGAGGCCATTGCCTCAACCAACCATTATTTTAGCAAGATTTGCATTGAATACCAATTTAAAAAAAAATTTGATAAGGATGTAGCTGACATCCTGGAATAACTAACACATACAATACTTTTTAACCACAAATAAAA
Organism: Peribatodes rhomboidaria; assembly: GCA_911728515.1. Lineage (NCBI taxonomy): Eukaryota > Metazoa > Arthropoda > Insecta > Lepidoptera > Geometridae > Peribatodes > Peribatodes rhomboidaria. The sequence continues at coordinate 15,046,666 of OU452175.1, forward strand.
CCGTGGGGTGCAGCTAGCTATTTATAAATAGACGTGCGATTCTTGACCTGTAAATTAATTATTTTATTTTATTTATTTTTATACACTTCCACACACGGTCGCCTGACCCCAAACTAAGCAAAGCTTGTACTATGGATGCCAGAGACTGATATACATACTTAGATATTTTTAAATACATACTTAAATAGATATTAACACCCAGACAAGACAATTATGAAAGACAGTTAAATTAAACTCGTTATGATCACATCTGAACCTTGAATTAGCTATTCGGTTCGTAATAAGTAAATTAATTTGTATCAAAATTGTTGCCCTGGCAAGGGAAGATAAATTTGAAGAGCCCTCATCTATTTTCATCAGCTCATCACCAAGAAAACCTTCAAAACCCTAAATAATCTAAATTCATCTAATAAAAATAAACCGCGGGACCATGCCATTTAACTTCTTACCAGACCCCTCTTTCCCAGTGGGCACTTTAGGCAAGTGCCCAGGGCCCCGCGATCGATAGGGGCCCCCTCAGATCAAATAACAAAGTCCCTAGTTCCTGTCAGATCACTAAACGATAACCAATATTTATTACCAAAAAACCTATATAATTCGAAGAAATCAAACCCAAATTACTGACTACAATACCAACTTACTAGCTTTTACAGGCGCGAAGCTATTCTACTCTCGCCCAAACATTAGGCTTTCCGACATCAGCAAGCATGTTTATCTACTTTCTTTGTCTATTCTAACAAAATAGTGTTCTGTCAAAGTTATAGGGGCCCTTTTATCCTAATATAACCAGGGCCAATAGGTTTAAGACGGCGGCCCTGCTTCTAACCACTGAATAGATTACGGTCCCGAACCTTCAACCCGCAAGTGGGCGCACCGCACAGTGGTGCGAGCTTCGCGGTCAACCGGTCTAATAAAACACGACAGCGCTCGTTGTCGGCGGACGTTAATCTCTCGCCGTCGAACTGACGACTGACAACATTGGACTGACGTGCGTCCTGTGTTGATGGCTGGCGCTAATTTACTTTGAAGTCGGTAATATGGATAATTAGGTTGACGAACGTCTTGTGAAATGTAAAATCACGATTTTGTTATTGACGTAACTACGTTTACATATTTTGATAGTTTTAGAAAATTAAAATTTTAAATTGAATTAAATTCATCTACTTATAAAGACGTCTACGTTAATCACAAAAAATGAATTCTGAAAACAATGCCGCCAAGTTAAAACCAGAGCAAAAACATAAATGACATTGACGAAACCATCTTAAATCAACTCTTGTGTACAATACACGGCCTGCCATTATTTCATTTTGACAGCACACGTAGTGGTCAAAAACAAGGCTATTTTGTATGCAATGCCCAGAACGGAGGTGCATTAATCAGCGCACAGTGGTCGCCCGCCTGTCAATCACTGGCCACTGACGTTGTCACGCTGCCAGTGTTGCCAACAAGTGACGTGCATAGTGTTACCAGGTCATTGAAATATAGTAGGACTGAATCTCAAAATGTAACACAAAAAGTACTGATATTGTCACGCCTTTCCCCCGAGGGGGCTGGCAGAGGTGTAATACAACACCCATACTTTGCGGACGATATTCAGTCCCAAATGCAACAGGAGCAACCATGTCGACATACACCGGGCTTCAGTCATGTAGCAGATGACAAAAATAATAGATAATATAATTCAACCGATAAGTAATTATTCTAATACGAATTTCTTTAAGTAATACTCGTAGCACGAACAAAAAATGATGCAATACATTATTTAATGTTTTTGCTGAGCATCAAAATCTTTTATACCAGGTCATTGAATATTTGATATCACTTATTGCCAAATGAATAATTATGATTTTGCGTTTTTGTTGGATAAAAAAAATGAAATAACGATTCGGAGCGACTTTGGCTAACAGTGACTGGTAATGGTCAAGTAAAGTTTCAAATGATAAAAAAACTAGCTGCGCCCCGCGGTTTTACTCGCCGTTAAAAAGTAGCCTGTGTGTTAATACAAGGTATAAGCTACCTCCATACCAAGTTTCATCATAATCCATACATCCGTTGAGCGTGAAGAAGTAACAAACATACACACTTACACATTCACAAACTTTCGGCTTTATTTATTAGTGTGATGTTTTCTCCAAAATGTTTAAAAATTTGGTTACCCTAGTTTCGTGCGCATAAACAATTATTTATGAAACGTTCACTGGACAGTGGACGCTGCTGGATTTTGTTTTTGTCTAATCGTAAGTGTATTGTTGCTGTGCGCTTTGTCCCGAATGTAGCGTCGAACGCAGTGACAGCTTGTTTTTATTGCTCTATATGAAGTCGAAATCTAATTGTTACTGGCTTAATTACGCTCAGTTACACTCGAGATAAATAATAATGATGTACGTTAATAATACTGATGACATTTATCTGGATAGATAAATTACAAAATTGTTTATAAATAAACTGGGCAAATGTCACTAGAGTATACGAATATAAATTGCTTAATACAGAAAAGAACCACTCAAGATCTTTTGGAAAATGTATTTTATCAGATTTTATCACAAACAGCGATGTAAGTTAATTGAAAGAGCATCGTAAATTTTACTTAAAATCGGCTATAAAATATTCATGCCACTTTCATGCCACAGCATCCTCATAGAAATATAATCTACGCATGTTAATATTCAACATGTATAAAGACTTTATCAATGCTATTATCATTTTAAAAGCTCGTTATAATCATTCATAAAGTTTACGACGCCATCGAACGTTCGATACATTTTGTATAACGACGGCAAAAAATTGAATGTTGCCATATAAAATTTATCACTTACTGGTCGTTTCTAAGCAGGGTTGCCATAAAAGCGAAGCGAGGCACGCCGGGGCTATCTCGATGATGTGCTATTAATACGGCAGATACGGGGACGTTAATGTGATCGTGTATTAACCCGACTTTGCCCGACGATACCCCACGATGGTTGACGATATCCGACCACAGATAAACGGGAGTAAAAATAGGAGAGAAATATTGAACAAAAGACGTAACTTCATTGGTTTTTGTGTGATGGTAAATATAAAAATGATCTTAAGAGTCCGGCGATCTAACTAACTTCGACCTAGGTGACCTAGACTAACTTCGCATTGGCTTAAGGTATTCTATAGCCATTTCGTCTAGAAGAAGAAGACGAGTGAAGAGAGCGAGTAATGATACTGACGAGCCTCTAAAGTTACCTACAGAGTGACAAAGTGCAATTTCAGTTTTTTATGACTTTAGCACTTCTGTAATCATTCTTAAGTAACTAAGAATTTCTCTTGTATTATGGATTCATTTAACAGCTAATGATATAGACAACCTCCCTATGTAATGGAATTTATGATTTGCTTTGTCTATCTATTGAATAATCCAGTCAAAGTGACCCCATAAAATGCGGATATTTTTCATACCTCTGTTTTCGCTTGAGAACGTTTTTATAAAAAACCAAGAACATAGGGGCGGAGATATTGTTAATTTAATTGGACGTGCTAAGTTTCATCATAATCTGACAAATGGTTTTCAAGAAATTTGAGTAGCGCGTTTGTATGGAAATTTCAGAGCGTCGCGGCCCTCTTAACATCACGGATAAATTTGCTGCTTTGATTGACTTTAAGACAAAAGTGGGTAATTCCAGAATTTTGATAGTTACATATTTTTATATTATTTTTTTATAAATACGACATCATTGCCTACAATCGTGTTTCTAGTTAATATTTAATTTTTTAGTACTTACTTTATATTTTATTTAAGTTTTATTTTTTTGTAAAAATGTATTACGTAAATTATAACTATATAAGGCAAACAGTGGAGAAATTAAGTTGTAAAGCTGTACTTAATTACTTTTACTTATACACTTTGAACGTGAAAAAAAAAACTGCACATTGAACAATTAAACAGCTTCATCTACTAGCTAAATCTGTTGTCCACTCTACCAACAGTGTATCGTCGAGCCCAAAATTTAAATTACATATTCATAGTGAATACGTGGATTCCTGAATTGAGGGTAGTTTAATATTGTGACGGAGCCAATTTCCTATGTAAAGTAAGGGAACTTTTATGGGGTATAGTAAAAATGATTCATTATTATTGTGAGTAAGTATCTACTACGCTTGATATTCATATTGCTTGGTACTTACTGCATAAACAAAAGTATAGCAATTTCATATTAAAAAAAAACATGTTTTTTAAAAAATATTCAATATTTTATAGAAATAGTTTTTTTTTAACCATGTTTTTTTAATATCTGGAAAAAGTTATTGTACTATACATTCTTTTTATGAGTTTTAAGTGTACAAAATTTCAGTATTTTCCAAAAAATATTATTATTTCATATAAAAGCGTAATAAAATAACAATAGTATTTTTATATTATTTTTGGCAAACAATAATTAAAGCACTCTGGCAACACCATTCTATTTCTACCTGCTGCCGCGTTATGTTCCCAACGGTACGTGCATTAATATACCACTTACCGCTTTATGGTACAGGCTGCGCCGTAATTGTTTAGGGTTGTTTTATGTTACGATCGTAAGTCGGCTCGATTTAATAACTCCGATTATGAACTCGCTCGACGGGTTGACGATGTGGTCGCCGTCAACAACGGTCAGTGATGCTTGATGAAGGAGCATCATTTTAGATAGATGGGCGAATGCAAATTTGAATCTGGAATTTATTTTTGTTTTCTCAGTACCGTTCAACGTTGTACCTGATTTTAGCAGTTTGATTTTAATCACTGTGGTTTAATAAATAGGGCCGTTTTTCCTTTTATTGGCATTCTACACATTTTTTTCAAGATTGCTTCAGGCATTCGTTCTACTAAATTTAATATTATACCAATCAAAGCTATTATTTTGCAAAACAATACCTTACTATTTATAGATTACCTTATTATAGACTGATTAATGATTACCCTTATCATATGTTAAATAAAACACCGTCTAAAGACCAGCATCGCGTTTAACGATTTATTTATTCAATTGAAATGATAACTCGGTAGATTTAAACAAACTGTCGGTTCCATCAAGTCAAAGCATCAAGTTATTTTAATTGTCACTTACCACTTTTATGTAAATCTGCGTTGACAGCAGTGTTGGGTGTCAGCCTGTCTGGCACTCTGGCAGCTGACAGCTCTGACATGGTGACAAGTGACAGCGTAGCGCTGTGGGTAATTTGCGGCCGAGAGTGGCTGCAGTGGGTGAAATATTATTTTTTTAACATTTTTTGTGCGCGTTGTTGCGTTACATGACCACTCTGTATGTATGTATCGTACTCGTATATTGCGTACGAAACTTATAGGTTTGTTAATTGACTATTGCGATCGAGTTTGTGGAGGCTTTGTGTGGAGTGTTCGGATTTTTTTTTGTCGCACCTATATGAAATGTTTTTCATAAAACTCATCATAAAAAACACACAAGTAAACAGCAGTTCATTTTTGTAGGGGTATGAAAATATTCGTATCGCTAGTAGCCAGAACCAATTAATCAATAAAAGTTACGTGTCGTCCGATACACGGCAGCGTTCAGTAGTTCACCCAGATGCGGTCACCTATTCAAAGACCGACCGGATAAGGGAGAGATGAACTGTCGTTATCTACCAGGCTCACGACCATTCGTCTCCACCTTAAATAGGCTAAAATGTTAAAATTATTCTGTTTACAATGTTTAGTCAAGCGTGCTTGATTGTAGACTACATCAGTATCTTATTATAGAAACTGACGTGGTTTTCACACATTATGATTTTATGAACTGCGTACGTGAGTAATTCCTATTTCATAAAATCATAATACATCAGTATCACTCAGTTACCATAGAATCAAAGGTCTAACAAGCGAAAACAACAAGCAAACAAAGCAGTATAGGTAAAAAATAACGCGACCACACGACATGCATGGTAGCAGAAAATTTCTGCCTATCTGCCTTTTTGCTTTTCTCAAAACGCTAGAGACCTTTTCATAAACATCCCGAATTGAAATTTCTCAAACACCACACTCAGCCCTGTAAAAGTCAATACATAAAGACGGAGTGGTCATAAGATTTTATACGCGCCATAACCGACGCGAAGTGACGCGTAAATTCTTATAACATGGGTAAGTGTTCGAAATATGAATAGGAGTCTGTATCTTAGCTATTAAAAGAGGTTAGGATGGGTTCGGGAAGGTATGGGGCTCGGAATATTGACAGGAAGGATGGAATTTAAAAAGGCGGGTGAGAGACGCTGCGGAAACTGTAAACTGTCATTTATGTACCCACCTACTTAATTATACAAAACAGTAGTAAAATATTATTATTCCTGTCTTAAACTTCGTTTGGTTTGGCCCAGTTGAGAGCCAGTGGGCGTTTCCGATTATGCATTTTCAATATAAAAGCCATAACTTTGTAATAGTCCGGTCCAACAATACTTTATTAAGGCTCCATAAGCTCCATTAAAGAACGTATCGATTTCAGTGCCATTCTCACCCACGTACACCCATGCAAGGCAAAACATAGAAAACAAATAAAATAAACAATAACCGGTGTATCCATTATCGATAAATCAAATCTCAGATAGCGATTGAGCAATAAATATCAATGAATTTAATGTTCCCGCGCAACATGCGATAACTGTCAAACTGCGCCGACGCCATCTTGGACGCCATCTTGATTTATGGCTGGTTCAACTGTCGATAGATGACGCGCGTGAAACTATTAACAGAATACTATTAATATTGTTTTTTTTTACTTGTCATCATTTTAAAAGAAGCAGTGCACTAACTTTTTTTACTAGACAGAGAACGAAAAATTGGCATGCTGAAATGAAATGGACCAAAAACGTGTAGGTGAGTAACTTACCTACATACACGTAAGGTGTGTTTTGAACTCACGCTAGAACGAACTTGCGGTTTAAGTTAAAAATATTTTTTTAAGCAAGTTGTTACGTTTTTGACATGAACATTGGATATTTATTTTATTTTTAAATTGACTTGTGAATGTTATAAGTATGTACCTATATGGTAACAATAGTTTATGTTTTGACCAAATTAAATTCAATAAGATATTTACGTAAAAAAAAAACAAGATAATTAATTTTAGAGTTTTTTCACAGCTTCTACCTACTTTAACATTCCTTCTAAGAATGGCATGTAAAATCATCAGATTAATCCTTTCTCAAACACTTATTGGAAGACATTAACGATCGATTGTAAATTTTATCGTTGCACAACCCACGGCATGTTTAATAGCTGTTTCAATTGATTCCATAGCTTCTCCATGAGCAATCTGTTACGAATAGACGACAAAGTGACAAGATGTTTACGAGGATTCTTACTCAGACTCGAGTCAGTGGGTCACTACTGTTGCTGTTCTTATTGTTTTATTGCTTTTAAGATGAACTTTAATGACGGGCCTTATAGGCAGTTTGCCAGATCAGAATTCATGGTAATGTCTACCTTAAGCTATTGGAATTGGGCTTTTGTCTTTATTTAAACACTAGCTGCGCCCCGCGGTTTCACCCGCGGTTAAAAAGTATCCTATTTGCTATTCTAGACTATAATCTATCTCTGTGCCAAATTTCATCCAGATTTGTTGTGTCGTTCTGGCGTGAAAGAGTAACAAATATCCATCCATCCATTCTTACAAACTTTCGCGTTTATAATATTAGTAGGATGCTCAGCACGTAATCGGCCTCTGCTAAGATCATAGGCATAGGTTCTTTTCTAATACTTGTAAAGGCTTCCTGCCCTGTGGCAAGAGATATTTTTCTTTTTTGAAGTTATACTTCTTTTGGCGCGATAGAGAAAAATGATGAGAGTGAATTTTTGCACAATATGCGGAAGCAATAAGGTACCAACTTACTTAATTTGCCAGATGATCTCGAATTTATTTATTTATAACTAGCTGCGCCCAGCGGTTTTACCCGCGGTCCCACAGGAACCGTTTATTTTTTCGGGGTAAAAAGTATGTCCCTATGTCCTTTTCTGTACCCCAGACAACGTGTATGCACAATTTCATGATGATCGGTTGATTCGTTAGGGCGTGAAAGCGTTACAAACAAACAAACGAACAAACTCACTTTCGGATTTATAATATTAGTTAGGATTACAGATTAATACATAAATTGTAAGTAATCACATGCACTATAACTATGAGAAACAACAGACAAACACCTATAAATTATCATAATTTATTATGCAAATTATTTTACGTATAATTACAGTACTTACTTAATTTATTAACATTTTTTAATATTATTAACATGAGTAATGTTCTAAATAATGTATGTATTTATGTCGATGCATTTATTTATTTGTTTGTCAGTGTTATTTTATTATGCTTATAAAGTTTTGACAATAAATCAAGCAGTGTTTTATTTAGTAAGTAAATAATTTTTATACGTAAATTATAGGTACTTATTTATTTAATTATAATTAGCCGTATTGTATCTAATTCTTAGTATTTGTTAGTCGGTGCAACAGCTCTACAGCTGGTTTCAATTAGTACACACTTAAAATTTGTTTAATAATCTCCTCATAAAATTAAAAATAGACATTTTCAAAATTTTGTTTTTTTGTTAGATCATCTCTATTTCTCGGACATAAAATATGCCAAATCTCATAAAATAAACTTTATTTTTCATTCAAGAAGCAATCAATTACTGACAATTTATAACAGACCTTAAGGATCCCTCGGAGCATTGAAATTTCCTTACAAACGTGCTTGTCGAATGACAAGCATCAATTCGAATTTGAAATCATTGATCAGATTGTGATGAAATTTGGCATATATGTACAATTAAATAGGCTATATCTCTGTCTGCACGATCATTGTTTATTTATAAAACGAGAAAATAGAGCTATCAAAAAATCCGCATAATATGTAAGGGGGCCTTGGACTGATTTATTAAAAAGATAGACTAAGCAAATCAAAAACCCCTTGTCTTGAGGAGGTTATCTATATTATTAGCTTTAAATCTAATTATTTAACAATAATTAAACAAGTGCGAAGGTTATAGAAAAGTGTTAAAGCTACAATTTGTCACTCTGTAGATAGCTTTAGAGGCTCATCAGTATCATGTCTTGCCCTTTTCGCTTAACTTCGTTTTCTAGATGAAATTGAAATAGCAAAACCCTTAGCCAATGCGAAGTTAGTTTAAAGTGTGTGCAGGCACCTTAAATCAATTCTCGATAATCGACAAATTTATTGTATAGTTATTGTCTGTAATCACACTCAACATTAAAATTATATATGTGAAAGTTTGAATGGGTGGATGGGTGTTTGTAACACAACTATGAACGTTTTTTTTTTCTGGATCATCGGGACATTGTGGCCTCTACAGCTTAACGGTCGTTCGGCAAGCGCAGGTATATACTTTTACAGGCCCTTCTATTCTTAACACTTGAGATGTTTCTTGTCACTCACACTTCTATGACTTTGGAACGAGAGAGACAATGACAAAAAATATCTTGACTTGATAAGAATAGCCCTCCAAGGCCTATCATGCCAGAATCAATGAATGAATCTAACTAAGGGTGCACCTGGGCATACCATATTTTTACTGCAACACTGACCCGGCAATACTGGCAATATTGCCGCTACAGTCGGCAGCATCAGCCAGCATCAGCCATGCTAGAAAAGTATGGCCGGGCCACACACATATTATGTTGCAATATTCCCGGACCAATACGTACGCATACGTACCATCCCTACTTAGTCGACATTCCACCAACTCTCACTAAACGGTTCGCCTCCACCTTTCTGAACCGCTAGGGAATGGATCAAACTACAACCAACTACAGCTAACTACAACCTGGGTATCTTCAATGCTAGAATGAAGAAGTATCTTCAACGTAGTCTTGCTCCATCTAATAAATAAAATAAAAGTAAAGTAATAAAAAAGGAATAGGTAGGACTTGTTTTAAGCTTAAGTAACTCTAGCGACCTTTTTTTTTTTTTTTTTTTTTTTTCACCTTGGGAAAATCCTTTATGGAAACCACCAACAGCCCCGGGTGCGGGCACAGAGTGGTTATGTGGGAATCCTGCCACTGACGGCCTACCCACTAAAAACCCAAGGGTGTTCCACCTCGGCGCAAAATGTCGGGGCAACGGGTACGCTTTCGGACTCCTCCGCAGCCCCGACAGCGCCAGCCCCTTCGGGCACCACCCCGAGCTTGCGCTCTCTCCCTCTCGATGACGATACGTCGAACACCAGACACATCGTCATCATCCACCACCTCGGGGACCAATTTGCCCGTGGGCGCCAGACAGCACCCATGTCTAGGCGCCCATGATCCCCATGCGACGGGTCAGATGAGTGGCCCCACCGCGTGCCACTTCGGCCGCAGAGGATAGGGAGAGCGGCAACGATACACCGACACGCCTCTTCCTCTGCGGCCCCACCGCGTCCGCCATCGAACGGTAGCGACCCCGTTTGGGCCGCGGAAGGTAGGGAAAGTGGCAACGACACACCAACAGTCCTCTCCCGCCGCGGCCCCCAGCCTTCGGTTGCAGTGTTGCACATGCGACACTGCACCCCGCCTCAGTTGTGGGTCTGCCCATACAGGCCCACACCCTACTTAGGCCGCTTCCATGTGGGCTTTGGAGCTAAAAGCCCCAAGAAGCGGCCCCACCTCGGATTCCTCTTGGCTTCACCGTGGTTGCCGAAGCCACGGCTACTGAGCCCCCCCGCCACGACAAGGCGGGAACCCGCGGGGGAGTAACTCTAGCGACCTGCCCCAGCTTCGCTCGGTACCTACAAGTCTCCTGTAAAAATTATATAACTGATGGTGAAATTCGTAATAACATCCGTTGCGTGATTTAGGCGGAGTTAGCGGATATATAGAAACATACAGATAGACGCGAAATGGAGAGAAGAGATAGAGATTAGAACTGTATCAAATCCTACTAATATTATAAACGCGAAAGTTTGTAAGAATGGATAGATGGATGGATGGATGGATGTTTGTTACTCTTTCACGCCAGAACGGCTGAACAGATCTAAGCGAAATTTGGCACAGAGATAGATTATGGTCTAGAATAGCACATTAAATTAAATCATAATGTGTGAAAACCACGTCAGTTTCCATAATAAAAAAGTGGGGATTATACGAGTATTGCCGCGAGCGCCCGCTAAAACGTGTGAGGTGCCGCGCCGCCGTTCCTATTGGTCACAAGTAGGTACTTATGCATTAAATATTAAAAAAAAACTCCGACACCGATTTTCATCAACACCGATTCTCATAAAACATAGCTAAGAACACTCCCGACTCCTTCACCTTTTCGAAAAAAAAAACACAAAATTGAAATCGGTTCATCCGTTAGGGAACTACGATGCCACAGCAGACACACGCACCCACACAAACACACAGACACGTCAAACTTATAACACCCCGTCGTTTTTGCGTCGGGGGTTAAAAAGTTATGTAGGAACACTTTCGCGGTCATTCGCGGCAAAAGTGTGGTACGGGCTTTTTATATTATTAGGTGCGTAAGCCATATTCAACATAGAAACTTGCACAAGTAAAAGTCTAACTAGATCCTTGAATAAATCTTTTATCTTTAAATGAGCAATTCTTGTATATATATATATAAATGGAATCTCGGAATCGGCTCCAACGATGTTCATACAATTTAGTATATAGGGGGTTTCGGGGGCGATAAATCGATCTAGCTAGGAATCATTTTTAGAAAATGTCATTTTATTCGTGTTTTATCGATAATCAACTTAAACATAAACTTGGAAGAAGTTTGAGTAGTCTCAACTGAAAAATATGACTCTTCCTGACATCTATTGGCGAATAATAAATACTATTTTTTGTGAGCAAGTAATTGCTTTAACGACACAACAGCAGATGGCGTTGTTAAGTAACACGAAGTCAATGAATGTTTGCTTTGAGGTTAGACTAAAATCAATTGTTTATTTTCCAAAAAACACAATTAAAAAAAAAAAAATACCGAGCAAAGCTCGGTCACCCAGGTACTATAAATTTACACAACTGACGCGGTGACAACTAACCAAATAATAACAATTAAATATAATAGTTAACAGAAGTCACGGTCCCCGAAGTCTGTGGAGTGTAATGTTTTGAACTGAAAAAAAAGATAAATATAAAAATATACATTGAAATCTAACGAAATCAGCTTAAAAACAAAAGGGTCTGTTCCACTCTCCTTTAATCCGCACCCGTCGTTTGGGCACAAAATTAAATTCAAACTGTCACCAAGAGCTGTCACTGTCAAAGTTTTTCTATTAACTTTTTCATAAGGACTTGACAGGACATTCATAAAACCAGTGACGTTGATAGATAGCGCCGTCGTCGGGAGCTGCGACATCTCTTTTGAATTTTTCTGACGCTAATGATATTTTTACCCGTTTTCATTGGCATGACTATGATTAAGATCAAACGTGATGAGAGATAAATGTATTTTTGTTCAGGAATTTTTAAATGTGAAAAGGGCTGAATGTACCTAAGTTTAACGCTTAGGTAGTGTGCTAACGTGGCATTGATTCTACTGAGCAATTGTTTTTAAATGGTTTATGAATTGTTTATTTTTTAAAGTCAAAGCCAAAGTCAAAATGTTTTTTATTCAATTTGGGTATCAAAGATACACTTATGAACGTCAAAGTTTTTTTTTTAAAATAGACTCCGCCGTGTTTGAATAACGAGCCTCTACTCAGAAGAACAGGCAAGATTAGATTAGATTAGGCAAGAAGGGGCATTATTTTTTCAAAGAAAAATAAATTACTGTCTCACAAATTTCGGCTTACAACTAGGTTATACATATCTGTACATACTAGTGGCTACTTGGCGGAAGTGGAGTGGCTCCAGACTTCTTTGTTTTCTAAATAAGTCTTACGGTTACGAATACGAAAAGTGTCAGTTTATGGCAATTCATAAACAATTGGTTAGTAGAATTAGGGGGCTGGTATTTTACGTGAAGGCGCGAACTGTATGCGCTCGCGGGATCTGACTCTAGATAATGATGAAAAGCGCTCTATACAATGACGGTTACAAAAGGAAAAGACGAGTGACACACTTTCAGGCCCGGTCCTACACAACTGTGTCTCATGACACACTTGTTCTTTATTCGCGCGTGGAACGTTATCTCACGCTTGTGTTCTAGCGCAAATGTTTTAGCGCCTCACCTCTGTCATGCGTGTGCCTTGTTACTAAAGCATATATGAGTGCTATGTCAGAGCGTCACTCTTCTTAAATTGCTGGTTGGTAATTACTCACCAGTAAGTTATTTGTTAAAATAAAGTTCACGCAGCCGATTCAGCAGTTCGCTCCCGCCCCGTCATTTCTGCAAATTACTCTCGCCTGTTCGTGACGCATTGTTATTGCGGCCTTTATTTCGCCTTATCAATCTCGCTCGCTATCGGCAATATTAGGAGCCTTCGGTTTGCTCTCACACCTTTCTAATACGAATAATACAGAGGGAGTTGATGTGGGATGGATCAGTCGTTAGTATAGGCTTGGTGAAGTTGCAGTGTGTGGGTAGGTTTGTTACAAAGACGTGCTTATTAAATCAAAGTTATTTAAAGCAAAGCTTGTTTGCTCTTTACAAGTTCTCGGACGTTTTAATACAAATTAGTTAGCGATTTGTTTGTTCGGTTTTAATGAAACTTGGTAAGAATTTTGACAAGTGTAGTAAAAATGAATATCTGATGTGATTAAGTACTTTTTTGAAATTTCAAATGAAAAAGATTTTTTAAGAAACCAAGAGCCGAGTAAATATTCTAAGCAAGAGCCATATAAATACTTTCCCATTTAGAACTCTACTAGTTGCGCAATTTTATCCGCGGTTAAAAAGTATTCTACACGTGGCTGCCTTGGTGGCTCAGTTGGTAGTGAACCTGCCTTCTGAGCTTGGGGGCGTGGGTTCGATTTCCACCTATGGCAAACATTCATGTGATGAACATTTGTTTGGTCTATGTCTGGGTGTTAATATGTATTTATGTATGTATTAAAAATATCTAAGTATGTAAATCAGTCTCTGGCAGCCATAGTACAAGCTTTGCTTAGTTTGGGGTCAGGCGACCGTGTGTGGAAGTGTCCCGAATTTATTATTTATTATTATCATTATAATTCCTAAATATTAACCAAATTTTACCAAAATTCGTTTATCCGTTTGAGCTTGAAGATAAACAAACATACACACTTCCACCCTCACAAACATTCGCCTTTACAATGTCAGTTTGATTGGATAAGAGTACCGTTGAGTGTCCAACTGCCTAGGTTTTCACGTCCATAGATAGATCACTCAGACAATCAGTCGTTCACCAGACTCTCGCTACACTATGCACTACTCGACTATCATGCGAGTTAAATCAGGAATTCCCTGAACAGATCAGGGTTGTCAAACGCATCGTCTGCGCGACAGTGACAAAGGCTTGCCATCAATACCGGCCGGTATCCCATTACGAAGGCGTCTGCTGGAGATCACCCCTATTGTCCGCTGATCCGGCGGGTGGCTTCAATGCAAACTTCCAGTAACAAGCGTCTTGGATTTGGCTGGGAAGGCGGAAGGCATGGACGTGATAACGGAAATTAATATGCTTTGGAACTGGATTCTATAAGATTTGCAGATGAGGATGGAATGTAGAGAGATCCATTATTTAGCTTAATATCAGTATTGAGCTAATTGGATCACAAGTGTTAAAAAACCCGGCCAAGTGCGAATCGGACTCGCGCACTGAGGATTCTGTACAAACCTGTGGGTATTCATGAGGAAAGGAGTAGTAAGTTTATAATTATTTAAAATATTTTGACTAAATGATGTTACTGAAATGTATGCTTTTCGCATTTTTTACTTTATCTGTGCTAGAAGACATTGCTTCGTACCAAATTCGAAACCCTGTAGGTTTCAATTCCCTCGCGATTGTCGAAAATTCGCAACATAACAGCTGCATCTTTTGATTGCATTGGCTTAGAAGGTTGATTTTTTCACAGCTTCAAGGGACAGTAAATTTGATATGAACTTCAGCTTGATACCTCTACACGTTCCTGAGAAAAAGGGTCTTGACAGAGAGACAGACGGACAACAAAGTGATCCTCTAGGGATTTCGTTTTTTCCATTTGAGGTATTCCGTACCTCAAAAGGAAAAAACAAATTTTTCAAACTAAGAACTGCAATTTTTAACGCACAGAGCACAGGAAAAACAAGGTTGAAAGCAGAGCACTGAAAGCAAGATAAAGGCTGCAAACCCTACATCGCAAATGTAGGGTCTGCAAACACTATGTCTGAGAGGACAAAGGCTAATCCTCACAAATGCAAGTGTTACCTACAAAGTCTAGTAAAAAGACTTTTGCAAATACCCGCATTTTTAATCTCCAGCCGCTAAATAATTAAAATAGAAAAAAGAACAGAAGAAAAATAAATTTACGAAATACTTAAATAAAATAAAAAATTAGGGAAGGCATTACTTATGTTGTACGTCTGAAACATTAGCTCCAAAACTCTCAAAGTCAGGAAATTTTTATAACGCCACATCCACCCAATCTAGCTGAAGGTATCTTGTTAGAGGTGCAGTAACAAGTGACGCGTGTCGACGCCAGCACCTGCCGATACGCCGATGTTGTGTGCACTATGATTGAATTCCTCTCCGCAGCTACGTCTCTACGTCTACCTCACAATACAGCCTTGTCACAATACCGTACCGTGGCACATCTTTGAGACGCAGAGCATCTGTCAGAAAGGTGATTGTGACAAGGGGTTAACGTGAATGTTGACTTCGGATAGAAATTGTGAAGCAAGTGTACATATCTAGCATTAGGATATTGATTTTGGAATCAGTTCCTGATATAGCAAGTGACGTTGAATTCTCCCTATTTCCTAGTAGAAGGTGTACATTCTAAAAGGAAATGGGGGAGTTCTGTGCCTTGAAAGATACAATAAAATACAAAGTAGGAGAAACTTAATCATAATTCGTTTCGACGGAGGTCCTATAAGGTCCTTCTTGAAGCCCCAGGTTCGTCCCGTAGCCGACAATCTTCCTCCATCTCTTTTTTCTGTTTAATCAAGGGGTTTTAACTTTTGAAGGAAGGTCGAAGCTCTGATCAGACAAACACCAACCCTTGTTTGTCTAATCTGAGGTCTGAAGCTTCCTTGGTAGAACCTGTTTTTCTAAATCAATAAATAGAGTTGCGTTTGACCTGCATATTGCTTGAAGTAAGCCAATGATGCAGTCTTAAGCTAGAGATTTGAAGAAAACTAACTAAACTGTTCTATGGGATTTTAACTTCTGTGAGAGGGTCAGAAGCTCCATTATAGAATCTTATTTAAATGTCCCTGCTACGGTACAAATGCCTGGAATGAATGACAGGTAATAGGGTCAACTGGGGCAAACGCGTCTGTAGGGCACTTGCGTCTTTCGAGACTTACTGACAAACCCTTCACAAATTAGGCGCCACATACATCTTTTTTCTATCCTTAGTTGCAATAATCTGTACAAGATGGCGTTAGTTGCCTAATTTGTGAAGAGTTTGTCAGTAAGCCTTTAAGTATTTGCCCCATTTAACCCTGCGCGTAATATTTTTACTCTGAGGTGGCACGTATCGAAAGTTTCACAAGCGCTTTCAGCAACCCATCATCGTTCATACAAATAAATCACTCCGGACCAGCGGCTCGTACATCAGTCGTCGTGCGATCGCTCGTGCGATATTTGTGTCGGCGCGTCGTAAACTTGTCGCAGCAAACGACGAAACTCGCGACAAATGCATGCGACAAACTGACGGCAAATTAATGAAGTGATATTGAACTTTGTTTTAATCTTTGAAGTGAGTTGTGCCGTTGGAATAGGGTTGGTTTTAGCTAGTTTTTTGAAGACGTAAAGGTAGATTTCTTCTAGTAATCTTAGGTGGTCGCTGAGGTATAATTAAGTATAGTATTAAGCTGTCAAACGCCTGCGTCCTTACTTTGTGCTAAGTTATTTGAATATCACCGTACTATGGTTATGTAACATTATAATATACAGAAAAGGGTGTACTAAGCCGAAAGGAGTTCATAATACTCATTATTATGAGCAACTTTTACTATGTGGTCAACCATAAAATCGAGCAAAAAACTTAACAGCTGTTCCATACATTTTGTCGACGGTCAATGAACTTATTGTATGGAACAGCAGATTTTTTTAACGAAATTTTGGGTTGGCTTCATAGTAAAAGATGTTCATAATGATGAGTACAATGACCCTATTTTGGCTTAGTACACCCTAAACCGATAACCCTGTATAAATTGATACCTTTTTTTCCTCCAAAATAGTAAAAGAATGGTTTTGGTAGCTGTTAAAAGAAAATCAACCACTAAGGGGGCAGATCTTTAGCTTCCTGGTCAGATGACATTGCAAGGAAGTGCATGAGACTGTATGGCGTAGTACCTACTTATACTGCCTCGGTGGTTTAGTTGGTAGTGAACCTGCCTTCTGAGCTTGGGGGCGTGGGTTCGACTTCCACCTAGGGCAAACATTTATGTGATGAACATCTGTGTTTGTTCTATGTCTGGTCGTTTATACTTATTTAAGTGTGTGTATTTAAAATATAGATTGGTTGTATGTTTATCAGTCTCTGGCAGCCATAGTACAAGCTTTGCTTAGTTTGGCGTCAGACAACCGTATGTGCAAAAATGTCCCGAAAATGTATTTGTTTGTAGTCGTGAATTTAAGTCACATACTTAACTTTCTTATTCTTAAGTTTTAGTGCATTTTTAACATACGTTTAACAGGTTATCCGTAACTGCAAACATTTTCCATGTCCACATCGCTGGCATCTGATCCCCGAGCAAACGCAATCCAAAACTAACAGCACTAACAATGTGTACGCTACATGGAGGATTATACCGCCTTCGCTTCGCTACATTCTATACTCTACGAGCCACGTACGTACCTACACTAGAATTTTATAGAGCAAACTAAAGTTTACGCTGTATTGCTCTACATATCCTCTACATTTGCCTACGATGGAGTGTTTAGTAGGTACTTGCCAACGTAAGATAAGATTACTTTTACTGCCTTATTTTTTAAATTAATTAATAGCATAACATTTGTTTTTTTAAAGAAACCACCCTGGGATAATGAAATAATAATAATAATAATAATAAGCCTTTTTATTTCCAGTCCCCTTAAGTGTTACATGTACTTTTTAAATATGTTATTCTCTTATTCTTGGATAGGAACCCCTATTTGGGTATAGGCCTCCTCCAGATTGTTCCAATTTTCCCTGTCTTTAGCTCGTCTAATCCACTCATTTCCGGCTGTAGTTATGATGTCGTCGCTCCATCGTTTAATAGGTCGCCCTTTGCGTCTTTTTCCACTAGGTCCTTTCCATCTTATCGTTTCTATTGTCCATCGATTGTCCCTATATCGAGCAACATGGCCAGCCCAACGCCATTTTTGCTTTAGACTGTAGTGCAGGGCATCAATTATGTTTGTTTTCCTTCGTATGAGTTCACTTCTTACTTTGTGTAATTTTCTTATTTTTAAAAGGCCTCTTTCCATTGCTTTTTGGCAGCTTACCAGTTTTGTTTTCATTTTAGTGCTGTAGGTCCACGTCTGGCATCCATATGTGAGACTTGGTAGAATGCATGTATCCATCACTGTTTTCTTTAGATGGAGTGGATAGTCACCTTTCATAATTTCTTTGAGCGACCAGTATTTTTTCCAGCTCATATTTATACGGCGCTCTGCCTCTTCTTCTTCGCTGCTGCCTTCAAATGATATTTCTTTTCCTAGATATATGTATTTTTTTACATATTCAAGTGGTTTTCCTTCAAGTCTTATAGAATGTGTGTAGCTGTTTGTCATTAATTTCGTTTTATCCTTATTCATCAAAAGACCTACCTTTTCACTTTGTTCATTTAATTGGTTTATCATTTCTTCTAATCTGCTGTTGTTTTCAGCAAATAGGACTAAATCATCTGCAAATCTTAGGTGACTTAAGAGCCGATTGCCTACTTTTATTCCTTTTTTTTTCCCATTTAAGATTCTCAAAGATGTTTTGTAGCACTGCTATGAAAATCTTGGGGGACATGGGGTCGCCCTGCCTCACTCCTCTTAAAATTGGTATTTTTGGTCCTCGTTTCTCTAGTTTCACACAACTGGTGCTGCCGTCATATATGTTTTTTAGGATTTTTATATATTTTTCATGAACATGACATTTGTATAGTGCTTTCCAGATGGCATCATGTGATATTGTATCAAATGCTTTAGCATAGTCTATGAAAGCTATATAATTATAATGGTTTGTTAAACTCCTTGTATTTTTCTATTATTTGCTGCATCACCTGTAAATGGTCTATTGTTGAGAAACTTGACCGGAACCCCGCTTGTTCTATGGGTTGAAGGCTTTCAATTCTGCCACTGATTCTGCTTAGTAATATTGAGGTGAAAAGTTTATAAATGCTAGGGAGAAGGCTGATTGGACGATAGTTCCCTATATCTTGAGGGTCACCTTTTTTGTATAACAGAATGATATCTGAGTTCTTCCATTGTTCTGGTATTTGTCCCGACCTTATAATTTTGTTGAATAGATATGATAGGGGTTGTGATAACAGAGCAATTCCAGTTTTTAGGGTTTCGTTTGGTATACCATCTGGGCCAGGACTTTTTTCTGATTTAAGATTTTTAACATGCTTTACTACCTCCATCGCCTCTACTTCTACGGGCTCGTCTTCAATTTCACTATAGTTTCCTTGATACATGCTTGTGTTTGTACTGGTTGCAAAGTTATAGTTGTATAGCTCTTTGTAGAACTCTGTGGCGCAGTCTATTATATCTTCTCTCTTACTAATTCCTGTGGTTCTTGGCTTCAAATTCTGTATCCAGTTTTTATGTGTACTTAATTGCTTAAATGCTCTTTATGTGCTCCTATATTGTTTTAAGTTTGCTTCTATTATCTGTTTTCTGTAGTCTGCATAGTCATGTTTAATAGCCTTGTTAGTTTTTTTGAATAACATGCTTAGCTCTTGCTTAATTTCTTTGGTTTTTTTACTTATTTTCAGAAGTTCTGATCGTCTCTCTATTAATTCTTTTGTATGTTTTGTGAGGATTTTGTTGGTGGTGGTTTGATTTTTTTCGTTTTGTTTTATTGTCATACTCTTTTCAATGGTGTGTACTATTTTGTTGTAGAAGGAAATGTAGAAGGGATAATGAAATAACCAATTTTAAATCAATGTGGTACAAAATTACAATCAGGGGTTTAAGAGTAAAGTGAATAGGTATCTCCTAGGCAAGCGTGTTACACTACGTCGACGCTTCCCATCAGGCGAGTCAGTGGTCAAACGCATGCCTAGTCTGTTGTAAAAAAATAAAAATTAAAAGATTTTTTTGCTTAATCCATCCAGGTATTTTGGCGTAGCACGTCTTATGCATTTGCTAGTGTTAAGTTAATGTATATTTTTTTCAAATGATGGAATGATAATGACGATGATAAATACACCCCCTTTCCCCATTTTACTAAAGTGATGGATACTTTGCTGAAACTTTCATTGGACTTTTAGAGAGAACACGAGAAGCCACGTTTCGCAATGTTTGTATCATTTGCCCACACTCGTGCACGTTAACGAACCGATAAAGATTAATAATCCACCATTATTACACTTTCACTCGAAGAATCACAATATTACGACAGCATCTTTTCAGTCCCAAAACCTCTTTAAAATCATGGTATAATAATATACTCTGCCAGGTATAGCATTTCGGTCACGTGGGCAACACGTAGTGACGTCAATCGATGCTTAAAGCAAGACCGCAATAGGCCCTTAACAGACAGTTCGAAAGAGATGAATGACGATGACGAGTGACGTCATTACGTGTTTGATCCCGGAATACTATACCTTGTTTTTTGGATCATGTTTAAAATAAAGATTAACGTCTTGGAGTAAGTATCTAATAGTTTTCTTTTTTCCATCTTTTTTAAAAACAATTAACATTGAGGCCGGTGAAACGTAGGTTTGACCACAACGCACCTGATGCAAAGTGACGATGCGGTCTAAGGTGGATTACGCTTGCCCATGGAATGTCTATTGACACTTGTCTTTATGATATATTATTATTTGTTATCAATTAGAGACTCGGCCCCAGCTTCAGACGGTACCCGTGAACCATGGTGAAAACCACGTCAAAATAGTTTTAGGTTTTTTACGAAAGAGCAGAAATACAGAGAGACAGACGCATAAAGCGACTTTGTTTTAGACTATGTAGAGAAAGACAAGGAAAGAGAATATCTCTATGATACTTCTCTCTTTTTATCCGACTGCGCAAGAAGTAGGGTTATCTTTTTCGAGTGCATACAGTATGTATGTAGGCATGTATGTATGTATGTATGAAGTTCTTTTGGCACGGCCTACAGCCTAAACAGCTTGACGGATTTCAACATGTGAGGTGTCATATGAACGTCTTGATAGTGGAAGTGACATAGTATACAACATTTTGCAGTCGGGTTTTTCTTTTCTTTTAAAAATGTTACCTTTTTATAATATTGGCAAACAAGCAGGCGCTTGACAGTTAGCGAATAATGTAGCATATGGACTGCCACATTTCAGGCTCTATTACTACCCATTATTCTGTAACAACCTCTTTATACAAACTCTCACACTAACTATTACGTTTTCTCTGGTCCAAGTAAACAAGTAACATAACAATTTACGACGACAATATCAAAAACCCACCGCACTGCGAATACGTCCCAGAGAACAATAAAGTCCCGTTTAATACAATTACTCGTGTTATTTGTGTTTATTTTGTAAGTCGGGGCAAACGTTGGTTGCAATGGTGTAGGTTAGGAGACGTAGCGATTTGATTATAGTTTTAGAAACTATTCTGTACCAGTTTCATCTTCGACTACATTGTTATTTACTACCAGGCGAGTTGGTGGTCAAACGAAGACTTATTCGCAACTAGCTGCGCCCCGCGGGTTTACCCGCAGTTAAAAGTATCCTACGAGTATCTATAATCTATCTCTGTGACAAATTTAATCCAGATCCGTTCAGTGGTGTATCCCGATCCGTGATCCGATGGTGTGCTCCGATCCGTGAGTAGTGGGGATTCGAGATTTCTGGCTCACCCAAATAACAAAACGTTCTGGCTCAAGGCTGGTTCTGGCTCCGCCTAAAAAAAAAAAAATTCGCATTTCTAATATTTTAGTGTGATGTGATAGTGTTATAATTTATTTATTTATTTCTCATTACACCTATTCTTACAGGATTAACCTAATACAAATAGAGTAGTCAACATTATATTAGGTACTACTAAAACAAAAACAAACTAGTTTACAAAGTTAAGATTTACATAAAATTTAGTATAAATATTCCATTTGCCCAAAAAAAATAATGTCAATAATGTAAATTTTTAATAATTAAATTACGTCAATAAATAATAATTAAATTAGGTATGTCATATTATAATTATTAAAGTCAATGATTATTTCCATCGCAACATAACAGGAATAATACCGCCTAATTAAATTCTGAAATAGAACAGACAAACAAGTCTATTTCCTCTGCTACTCGATTTAGTGCCAACGGACAGTGCAGGATTGCCCAATGTGGGTATCAGGAGGGACGCTTTTGTTCAGCAGTTGGACGTCTGCGACGCGATCGAATCGGGGCGCTTGTCCAGGCCGGCAGATTCAGGGGCGCCAAAATGTTGTTACATCCATATACTGTACGTGCTCGTGTAAGTATTTCTGAATTTTGAGTTACCCTTAATTTGAAATTCTCGATGACAAGGGGCAGGGTGCTAAGTGTCTGTCCTGGTCCAAAAAAATCCTAGATCCAGGCCTGGGTATTGATTGATTTTACAAAGAGAGAGTTGGTAAGTTTATTTGTGATAACTCCAATCAAGTTTCATTGCCTAGAGCAGGCTTTACAGTTACTGTTGTAGTAGCGTAAGGCGTCAAAGGTGATCGGAGTGGGTAGGCACGGGCGGCAGGATCTGCCGAGTGCTTCTACCTCGGTCTTTTTCAACGCCATTCTCCCACGCTCCATTACCGCGCAGGAAAGGACAGTGGCACTAAAACATTGAGTAATATTTTCACTTTGTAGATAATTTTTCAACATGTATGAGTAGAATCGACAGCCTTTCGATTAAAGAGCCAGCCAGCGCCATCCACGTAATGTATCGGCCCTCACCCTGCACCGGGCCATAACCATACGTCACTGTTATTTGTGGCAGTCAGTCGCGAGCGTGCGCGGCGCCGATTGCTAAGGAAGTGTGTAAACGCTGGATTGACACGATTTGTTATACTAATTCAGCGTTAATAGTGTTTTACAATTCAACGTTTGACGTTCATAAGTGTATCTTTGATACCTAAATTGAATAAAAACATTTTGACTTTGACTTTGAATTTATATTTGTAGTTTGCTAAAATGCCTAGGCAAAAGTTTATAGCGTTTTCATTGCTTTTTTTTTACAACAGACTAGAAATGCGTTTGACCACTGACTCGCCTGATGGGAAGCGTTGACGTGATCGAAGGTGTAACACGCTTGCCTAGGAGATACCTATTCACTTTACTCTTAAGCACCCCCGGATTGTATTTAAGTGGAAAGACAGACGCAGGAAACGAGTTCCACACCTCTGCAGTTCTTGCTGGTACAAGCAGGATGGTGAAGCTACGATTACTACATCTTACTTATATAATGTGTGTGTCTTATGTGTGTGTGAAAAACAAGACAAATATGTAGTTGCAATTCACCGGCAGTTGACGTGAGACAACTAACGTACTCATTCGTAAAAGAATAGATATATGTAGTTCCATACGACAAGCGCAATGATTACCATTTTTATAGCTTCAACTGTCAATAGAATTCTTTCGAGGCCACTTCAGTAGTAATTAATTGTTTAAAATATCACCTTCGGAGGCATTTATAATATAACCAGTCAATTAAGAGTTTCCTGTTATACTGCAATGGCTGACACTTGTTATAGGGCAGTTAGTGACGAGGGGTTTGCGTTTTAGCCGGATGGTTACATATCTATATAACGTTATAGGTAATTTACCAAAAACCTTTAAAGGGTTTATTGTATTCATCAATATGAACAACTTTTACTTTGGGGCGAACTCTGAAATCGCGAAAAAAAAATCTCAGGCCAATGAACTTTTTGTATGGAACAGCTGTTTTTTAATTTGCGATTTCAGAATTGGCTCCTTAGTAAAAGTTGTTCATATCGATGAGTACAATGAACCCATAAGAGGTTTTTGGAGAGTTACCTATAACCCTGTATAATAAAAAATGATTATATGAAATTAATAACAAATTTAAAAACACCGGACAGGGTTATGATAACAAGTATAAATATAGCTAGCTATCATAGCTAAAACACTCCCGACTAATTCAATTCACCTTTCACACAAAACAAAATCAAAATCGGTTGCACCGTTCGGGAGCTACGATGCCAGAGAAAGACACAGACACGCGCGCGCACACACGCACAAACGTCAAACTTATAACACCCCGTCGTCGGTCGGGGTTAAAACAGGACTAGTTTAAAAGTAGGTATCCTTAAATAGAGTTTTTTTTAATCGGTTTAAAGGTAAATTACGGCGTTGTCCATTGATAAAAAATCACAAAAAAAGTAAAACCGAATTGAGAACCTCCTCTTTCTAAATTATTTAGACGATACAATTACACAACTATTTGATATCAATATGCATCGCGCTGACAGACAGGTTGCATCTTATTTATTACATAGCCTTGCAACTTTAATTAATGTATGCAACCTTTATAAACGAATGTGTTTTTATTTCCTAGAATATAAAACGTTAATGCTTACTCAAGATCTGTCTTTAAAACTGCACACGTAAACAAATTAAACAGTTTAAAAAAATTGCCAATCCGACAGCTTTTTTTGTATTTTGCTTGACAAATTGCTTATTTGTATTTTGCTTTATTACAAATTTGTTTGTAAATCTTTCAAGCTGATACAAAAATGAAAAAAAAATCTGAGTTCAAGAAAAATCCGGAAAAAAGTTTAAATCCAAAAAAGGTCCGGCTATTCGAATAAAAATTGACCGGATAGCAACTTTCAAGAAATACTTTCAAGGAAATAATGGTTTAAGTGAATTGCCTTAACAGTCTTTAATTTACAGTTAATGATGCGGATAATTGCTCGACTTTATTTGCAAATTAAAACGTCAACGTCGAGAAATTGTTGTAATTAAATTGTAAATTATATTGAGTACAGAATTAGAGCTAATTCGTAAGGCGCAGTAAGTAGTTAATTCTATTTTAACCTTATAGAGTGTTTAAATTGTTTACAATGTATGTACCTACTCTACCTAAGTACTTGCTAAGAAAAATAAATTAACACTTCAAAATATTTTGTTGAACTTGAAACTGTGAGCTGAATAGTTCTAGGTAGGTTTTAATATTTTATTTTTGCTTAAATTAGAAATTTTAAAATGTAACAACATCCAATGTAGGCTGGGTAGTAGTAGCTAACACTGGTTTTAGGCTACTCGCATGAAAACCAAAAAATATAATCAAAAAACAGCACACATTAATATTAATTAAAATCTATTAAGCACCTTTAAAATTACAGGCTCATCATATTAAAATTTAATTCCGACGTTTATTTTTCCTAAAAGTCATCCATTTCGTCAGCTCTAAACCAAAACCTCCTAACTACGCCGCGTCCTATTTTCATACATCATAAACCGCCATAAACGCCGCATCAAACTTCACTCGTAAATCAGCGTCTGTAAATTCAATTTTATTCGACAATTAAACGGGCGCGCTTTCTCGCCGGCCGTAAATACACGTAAATACACATAAATACACGTAAATACTCGTAAATACGTATTATCGTTAAAATGTCAGGCGCATTGTAAATCTTGTTATACGGCTGTTTAGTTGTCTTGTCGCGACAAAGAGTAACAATGTAGAATGACGACTGTATTTCAAGCTGTTTATACCTTATGCCCGCTTCAAATTTGACGTCTATGTTTTCCTAACATGAAATTCTGCAGTAATGTTAAACTTAGCATTATTGTTAAGCTGGGCATTTTAACCTGAGCATTATTGTTAAGTTCTGAATATATTGAGTTCTTGCTGGTAAATTGTATAGTCGCACGTAAGGTGCTTACTGGCCTAGTTACGACATAATGAATTTATTTTGATAAAAAAAGTAGTTGTTTCGTAAATTAACACGCGGCAATGCTTTCTAAATTATTATAATTTTCTACTGAAATTGAATGTAATTTTTCATGAACTAGTTATGAGGTTTACACACGATTTTGTGTACAGCTACTAGCAGTAAAAAAGTTTCATAAGAAGTAAGTAATATAACGATAAAAGCTTTTCTATAATTTACACATAAATGTATGTATTTACTCTTTATCATAAATGTGTATTATTAACTATTATTTAAATCGTTCTTGGGAGTTTGAAACTATTTTAGAAATTTTAAAAAATCGTTATTAAGTATATGAATACATAAAATAACAATTAAGTACAAAATATTTTATGCTAAAAATAAAATAAAGGAATAAAAAACACATTTAAAACACAACAATTTTGAAAATTTATTTCTTGACGTATAGTTCTAGAGCTCAAATAATAATTCAGAAAATATTGAAGCTCTAACTAAAATTACTGTTGTTTATAGTCTCTGACTACGCCTTTGACTTATACTGCCATTACGATTTTAGTGTTGTCATAAATTTCTGTATTAAAACGTTGAAATTGAACTATATTTAGAGACTAGTGCTTCTCCCATAACTTCAATCTACGCATATAGTTTTCTTGTGATTCAAAGAGAAAGGAACGACATTTATTTGGGACTAAATGCTAAAAACGCGTAGGTAAAAGTTTTTGTGTGAATAAATTTTGCTAAAAATCGTTGTGATAACATTGTGAGTGCAGAGAAAGTAATTATGAATATTTATTAACTACTAGCTGCGCCCCGCGGTTTCACCTGCGGTTAAGAAGTATCCTATGTGCTATTCTAGACTACAATCTATCTCTGTGCCATATTTCATCCAGATCTGTTCAGCCATTCTGGCGTGAAAGAGTAACAAACATCCATCCATCCATCCATCCATCCATTCATACATGCAAACTTTCGCGTTTATAATATTAGTAGGAAAATAATTTGGTTAAGTACCTACGTACCGCTTAAAAAAATAAAAGCAGGAAATTAAAATAATCGTTTAAAAACCATTTACTTTTACTTTATTATTTGGACCCGTTTTTACACAATGAATAGAAATCTACAATTCTATCTACTTACCTATAATATTATAGGTACATGATAATAAAATCTCATTTTAAATAAATATATATGCAGTGTAAATATTATATAATCATGTCCAACTATCAATTTACTTGCAACTTTGTAGGAAGTAGTAAAACATTATTTATTCATTGGAGCTACATTACTCGTATATGCGTTTCAATGCACAATGGTATCGACAATCGGTGTCAGATATCCCATAACGCGAAACTCCAAGTTTGTGCTATACTTGTTTTTAACTATAAAACACGGATCAACAAACGTGTATTTTACGACATTTTGAGTTTACATTGTGGTATAAAATAATTTATATTCATGACATAGCATGTTGATGAAAAGTTAGTA
Source organism: Peribatodes rhomboidaria (assembly GCA_911728515.1). Taxonomy (NCBI): domain Eukaryota; kingdom Metazoa; phylum Arthropoda; class Insecta; order Lepidoptera; family Geometridae; genus Peribatodes; species Peribatodes rhomboidaria. Next base: position 15,074,228 of record OU452175.1, read on the forward strand.
TTTTGCGTAGAGCAACGGGATACAAAGCGTTCTGACTGTAGAGATTTATGACAAGCGCCATCTAGCTCCATTGGTTTAGAACTAAAACATAAATCTTTATTTTATTACCAGTTATTTTTGGCGGAGAAACTTCTGCTAGATTTATACGTAATTAATTAATTTTCTGCGTTAAAAAAATAAATTTTATTTTACCTATTATAAAATTAAAAACAAATCAACTTTTGATTAAATTGCGGTAACGAGAACTATTTCGAAACATTATAATTATAAATTACAAGACACTATTTTAATCTAGATAATCTACATATCAAAGTGCCCACCTATTTATCGACTCTCATTATACACTCATTATCATAACAAACATTGACAAATCGTGTTTTAGACGATTAATATAAAAAAAAGGATATTTATGTCACTTGATATGACAGTTATTCATAGCAAACATCTTGTTTATTACTAACTTCATCAATATAAATGAAATTAAAATTAATGCTAGGTAATAAATATAGGACTAAATCATTACAAAATACATAATACGCAAGTAATTAATATAATCGATTCCGCAGAACATAAATTACACAATAGATAACACCGTTCAATGTAAAATTAAATATTAATAAAATCTCAATCGACCGCCATGAAGCAAAACCGCATAAACGACAATTTCAAACTTTTACAATCACCATTTAGAAACTCTTTTATCCCGGCCATATCGTGTAAGTGGTCATTTCCATACGTTTTCCTATACTGTCCCGGTATCCCACTATCCCGCTATCTCAACATACAGTCTGTATTCGGAGCACGTGCGAACCGAGAAATTATCATATAAACAGCACTGGTACAGGCCATTAAGTTTCTAAAGGCTTTATAGCTGGAATATTTATGGATGTAAACGCACCTTAAGCGGAACTCTGGTCATATGTCGTACTGACGAATTGTCTGTGAGAAGAGCTTGGATGTGGTATTAATTAAGACATATAACTATACATATAACTGGCTGGTAAGAATTTCCTGCCTGCTAAATGTTTTATTTCCAAGTGAATGAAACTAGATGGCTCTTTTCATAATTATCGACAGTTAGAACGACCCGCGGAACGCTAGCAGTCCGCGCCCCCATGCTAAATACTAGTTCTCTCTCGATATTTCTATTATTTTATTACAGTGGCAGCATACGATTTCTTGAAACCATTTTGGACTGTTCAACAACTGTAGCAAATGTTCAACAACTGTTAAAAAAATTGTAAAAATATCACAGTAATCCAATGTAATATGTAACCAAATCAGGGAAACAAAAAATAACCACCATTTCTTTTCAATTTAGTTTTGAGAAAAGATTCGAAAACGATTTGACATGTGTCAAATATGTATAGTTTAGTTTTGAAAATAGTACATCGGTAGAATTACTACATTATTAGTAAAATTAATCCTATTAACTCATAAACACTTTAATGATCATGATATTTATGATATTTTAACAACTGATTTTGGAGTAACAAAATGTTTTTGTCAAACCAAATACCATATCCGCTGAATAGCAATACTCTACTCTTAGGCATACCGACAGTAGGTATTTTAATTGATATGTCTCCGGCATTCTCTCCATGGGTATTGGAACGGTAGCGCCAATGGTAATGCATCGGTTATTGATGGCAACTATTAAAAGCAATAGAGTGGCTTTTGTAGTTAATACGGGTAGAATTGGCCCATTTTGGTGGGAGCTCAGCTCATAATTGAGTGTTGACAATTCTGCAATTATAGTCAAGTTTATTTTGAACATTCTTTGACCCGTTTTTAGTTTTTCCTGAATTTTTATTTAATGTAAGGTTGATCATGTGATTTGTAAAGTTTCGGTCACCATCTTAGAGCTCATTTCCACATGCTGCAAGCTTTGACCTCCCATACTGTCTGGCTTCGTCACTCCTTCTTACCGCGTACTTGCAGAATTCTTTCCGCCGAGGTATGACATGAAGCGTCTTAAAGAGGGTGTCTGCAAATGATAGTGATGATAGCCTTTATAGTTTATATAATAAGTTTAGATAAGGCAGAGGGAGCGGGTTCAAACCCAGCCGACAGCATGCACAAATTTCTTCATTGTGTGAACATACTCGTACTCGTATGTGCGTATTGTATCTCATCTGCTACATAACTGGAGCCCGGTGTATGGCGACAGGCTGGCCCCCTGTCACATTTGGGACTGAATATGGTCTGGCGAAGTGTGGGTGTTGTATTACACCTAAACATACCTATTACACCACTAATGTTGCAGGTGTTTCTACGCTACAATTACCGTGTACCATCAGGAGGGTCGCCAACTAAAAATATGATAATTTTATTTTATTTTTTAACATTTTAAGAAAACAAATGTGTTAATTTAAAAAATACTCACCAAAAACCTACTCACAGTTTTCCTATACAATTCAAATGTTGTAATTAAATTGTAAGTTCCTCTCTCTTTCACTCTAAGACCTACGTTTTTTCCCGAAGCTCGTCACGTCATGACAATCTAATTTATCTGCTGTCAGAACCCATAATGGCATAAACATGAATTCGAAAAAAATATGTCGCACATAAAATCGTGGGCCATATCCGTCAGCAACAGACCGTCTTAGCCTGGCGTTGTAATTATCATTTAAATTGTGGCCACCGAGCTACCACTTGACGGTTGACAAATGTAATGGCGATAGACCGAACGGTGACAGCGTTTCAAGAATTTTTATGTCCTCATATCTACTGTTTTATACGATCATGTCAGCTCCCCTTTAATGTGCACGCTCTGCTATATATACCAGCGCGTCAGATACGGTGAATTCTATTTCAATCGCAGTAAAGTTGGTTATTAAATGACTTTTGATATAAAGTTGGTTCGTATATTAGCGGAGAAGTACCAAAGTAGTTTTATTGATGACAAATACTTTCAGCACTCTTACTGCACTAGATATAAAGTTTAAAATTAGACGGGATTATGTTTGTTTCAATGAAAGGTTAATATCTTTGAGTTTAAAGTAACACTAGATGTTTTGCTCGTAAAAAGAGCTGATAATTGTCATAGCTCGTTCTATTTAATTTCCATTTGATTGTACGGTAGTTTCTAATATTTTTTATCGTGCTGACATTTTTATTGTTATGAATTTGTTTTATATTGTCGTCGTTCGAATGATTATATCTTCGAATAACAAGTAGCTTGCTCTGTCATCGTATATATGTTTAGTTATGGGTGCTTTAAAATCCATATATTTAAATAAAATACTAATTTTTGTCTGTGATTTCAATCGACGATGTTCATGTCGCTGGTGAGGTATTAAAAAAGAAATTCAAATGAGTGTAAGAATGTATGTGTAGCTTTAGAATTTAGAGTTGTTTTTATTTTTCTATAAAAAAAAGAAAACGAATACACTTTTTTTAGTTTGTCATTGAAAGCTAGATAATTTATTGATTAAAACTTATATTAGGGTATTTCTACAAAAATGTATTACTTGCTTCTCTATTACATATATAACTAGTTATTATTTTAGTATTATAAGAAGATAGGAGATATAGTTAAGTACTTATTTATTTGGAAAAATCAGGAATAAAACCTATTTAATTATTTTTTTAATTTTGTACCATAAAGTTTAAATTACACAGAATACTTTAAAGTAAACAGATAAATTACGAAAAAAATAGAAACAATAAGATTTTATTTTAAATAATATGAACATGATCTTAGAAACAATAAAACAAGACTTAACACATTCCTCCTCTAACTTTATTTAAATCTTACAAATATTTTTCCTTAAGTATCATTAATTCTGTAATAGTGTTAACGATTCTGGTTTCCTCTATCGATAATAATGTTAGATATATGCCGAGATATCGATATTAATCGTCTCGCTATTAAATAAAGAACTCGAGATGTGACACAACTTTGTCGTGTAACTCGACACGTCAGATAAGGACAGAGATGTATTGGGTAAATCGAAAATGTTGTTTGTACATTTTGTACAAAAGTTCTATGACAAATTATAGAGAAGTTTTTAAATTTTTATGAAAATCTAATTTTTGTCGCTTTTAGTGAGTTTCATCGAAATACTTTCTTTCATCGAATGTCAAAATTCTGCGCAAACAATAAGCTTAATTTGTGAATTTTACTACTCTGTCTATTTCTTTCTTTCTCTCCCTCTGTTTCGCACCAGCATGATTTTTGTCACGTGTGGCCTACAGGTGACAAAAAATTGCACATTGTGAGCAAATAAAAACGGACCAACAGACTTGTAGTTTGTGGAATGACTTTTTTACCTTTCAAATAAAACCACTCAGTAAGCCCCACTCCTTACTAAAAGCCGCCAAACAAACTAGCAAGGATAGTAATCGACAAGGCCCACGTTACAAACGCGATCGGCCGATAGCCACCGGTCGGTAACGCGGGCGATCGAGATAGGGCAAGTTACGATCGAGAACCAATGGTTGGGATCGCGCGGCTACTTGAGATGTTTAGCCCGATTATGGTGGCAGGCGACTGGTTAGGTGTTTAGGTAATAAAACACTTTAGAAACTTGAGAGCTGTGTCATTTGGTATTTTCCACTTTTCCATACTTTCCAGGTGCTGGTTCCTTGTCACGTACAGGTACAAACAGTGTAACCGTATTTATAGTACTTAGGTACTCGTAGTTTTCAAATGAAACTCACTTCTATACTCTTAGAGCATGCTCTAAGTCTATACTAATCTTTTGAAATTAATTTAATTAAGATTATTTTAAGTTCAAAATTTTAAATTGAATTTGAATTGTGTAAACAATTTTAATGTATTTCCTGTAATTTTGTCAAGTTTTAAATTGTAAGTTGTGTCTAATCGTAAAAAGACTTAAAGTTTATAAGGAGATTCTTTTTGATGTGCATTTTTTTGTTGTAGGTAGGTATACAAATTAAGTTTTCGTCTGTGACTGTTTCTACCTTAACCAAATGAAATACCTACTAACCTCATTTCTGCTTTGATCCCCTTTATTGTGCAAACTGGTCGAGTACTTATGGAATGGAAATCTGGGGCCCTATTTTAGGTATTAAATATTTTCTGGTCTTTGTCTCTCTCGTTTGAAAAGTTCTAAGATCGAGAGTGACCAAGATAGTCCCTACGCGTCCGAATAGAGAGCCAGGGGGGCTATTCCTGCGCGTGAGATGAGATGAGATTTTATCTTGGTCACTCTCACACCTACAACGTTTCAAACGAGAGCAACAAGGACGAAAAAAGGTGAGATGAAATTCTCAAATTTTCGAAAAGGGCCCCTGGGTCTACAAGTCTCGAGTGAATGGTTTTCATGGGCTGCACCTAGACGGGCCATAGTTGCTGAAGTATTGCTGACTGTAACCCTGTCATCATCAGCCATGTTAGAAATGCATGACTATATGGGCGGGCCACTCTCAAAATATTGTCGCAATATTGCCGGGCCAGTGTTCAGTATTGGAGTAAAAATATGGCTCGTCTGAGAGCACCCTTTAGAGCAAGAGTAACCCATCGTAAACCGCATCATTACTAGGTACATGAAGCGAGATGGCGGCTTAAGTGTACCTATAACTATCAATATCAACGAGTAAAAAAATCCTTGTCTCAACTCAACGAAACGAAAAGGTTTTGATAATTAGGTTTAGGGCAAACATTTATGTGATGAACATTAATTTGTGTTTGATCTGTGTCTGGGTGTTAATATCTATTTCAGTATGTTTATAAAAACATGTTCATTGTGTGAGTATATGTGCATATGTGCATGTCATCTGCTACATGACTGGAGCCCGGTGTATGGCGACAGGCTCACCGCCTGTTACATTTTGGGACTGAATATAGTGCGGCGAAGTGTGGGTGTTGTATTACACCTCTACAAGCGTGGCGGTATGTTATGTTATGTTATAAAAATATATATGTATTTATATCAGTCTCTGGCCGCCATAGCACAAGTTTTGCTTAGTTTGGGGTCAGAGGCCACTGTGTGCAAGTGTCCCGAATACTTAAATTTTATTTTATTTTCCGAGCGGGAAAAAAGTCAACTGCAGAATTGATAAGCAAGAAAAAAAATTGCAATAGCGCAACACTAAATAATAATTGTTATCTGATGCATAAGCAACAATTGACTATAACAGTGAGTTACCGTCAATTACTTGTGGAATTCACTGTAGATCGGAAACTATTACAATAATATCAAAGTTGAAACAACGTAATAAAACCTAGAATACGAATGGATAAACCCAATTGGAACAAGGTCATCAATCGATAAGCACTATAATATAAAACCACAGCGTATAGAAAGTTTTACGATATCGTAGAAATAGTTTGCTAATCAAATAGCAATTTAAAAAGATAGCTCGTAAAACTTAATCCGTCTAAGTACTAGTAGCTTTGTGACCTTAAGACCCTGCGGCCGACGTCTGTCCTCTCTTTACGTCGCATTTCTCAACCGATTCTCGTGTAATCTTGTGAGCGGGTTCGATAATTATACAGAATCTTTTGACGTGACTACGTCTAATAAATCGATGAACGCTGGCTGCACGCACGAAAAAGGAAGACTCATTGTCCCGTTACTTTCCGTATATAGTATTACTCTATGCCCGTTACGTTCGGTAGATCGGAGCGAGAACGCTACATGAGCGAGCGAAAGGCACGATCGGCTTGAGCGTTCGGCTTGCGCCGCATCTATCTCTCTTCCACTCGATTGGCTTATGCGTCCGAAGAGAAGTTTTCATCAATGTTTTGTTATGACGTTGTGACGTTAAACTACCGCCCGTAAACCGACTTTAGAGACAACCAAATTTCTGCAGGGAAAGATTTTGGCTTCTAAAAAAAAACATATCTCCGCCATTAAAAATCTACCTACTATATAAAAATAAGTCGGGTTTTCCTTCCTGACGCTATAACTCCAGAACGCACGAACCGATTTCCACGGTTCTGCTTTCGTTGGAAAGGTCTTGGGCTCCGTGAGGTTTATAGCAAAGAAAATTCGGAATTTTTACGGTTCCTGTGGGACCACGGGTGAAACCGCGGGGCGCAGCTAGTAAAATATAATTATCGAACCAGCTCAGAAAATTTCAAGAGAATCGGTTTTTTTTTTTATTATTATTTATTTATTTATCTAAGTTAATAACTTACATATGCATTAATATACAACTCTGGCAAAATGCGTAGCAGTTTGTAGGCAGAAATATACTCTCATTTCATATTTACATTATATTGTGGTTATAACGCAGCATCATGAGGTTAAATACGAATGAGTTTGTCAAAAACCAATAAATTATAAATAATAATAATAACTTTCACATTTAAATTAGTTAAAATACATTTAGTTTTAAATACGACCTGCAGAGGAAGATAGAGATCTAGACAGAAATCCGGACACACGAAAGTATTTTTGTCGAAGATGAAGCATAGACGCTTCGCTCACTCCGTCGCTCAAGCCTAACATGATATCCCCCCGACCTGGGATACACGTTAGGCAGAAGACTCATTTATACCATCTGTACCTGGTTAAATAATCTATATGTTTAGCTCGAAACTCATCTGTTGATGTACGTAAATGAAAATAGCCGGTAATATACGAGGCAGTAATGCATGTAAACACAATTTCTCGTTAGATTTATGAATAACGTCTGAAATGTACTCGGTTTAGTGAATGAAAACATTGTAAACCAACCGAGCTGTGGGCGCGGAGGCGGGGGTCGGTCTTGGTATTATCTCATTTGGCTGAATGCTTTGTGAAACTGTATTTCAATATCTATTTTATCTAATGGATATCAGCTCTATTAAATAGACAAAAAAGACATTAAATAGATGATGAAATACAGTTTATTTTTTATATTTTTTTGTTCTTATCGTAAGGTTAGTTACTTTTTCTATATTTTTTTTCAATGTTATTATACAATGGTGTATAATTTCCACCATAATTTTATAATTAATACTGTTTTTGATAAGTATACCTTTCCTATAGAAATACATTATAATTAGAACTTGAACTAAGTATAACAGCTACACCCTGTTTAAATACCTCGTGAATCTTCGAACTCCTGCTCAAGCTAAACTTTACCTAAAAAACAAGTCGGTTAGTTTTTAATTTTTTTTTTAAATCATTATTTACTAATATGAAATTACAGTAACCGTATTGGTTTTTAAGACATGCCCTTAAAAACCAATACGGTTTGTCGACAAACAGTTTTCACCCCTAATTAGCTTAAATTATGTATTTGAAACTAAATTAAAACCTAACTGTACCAACTATTCAATAAAAATACCAACTGTAAACACTAGTAGATAGTTAAATCAATGGCCATGTCATTTTGTAATTTATTCGGCTAAGTTACTTTAAAAAACCATCGAGAAAGTTAACGACATCTCCTAGCCTCTGACATGGAACCGTAAAACGTTCATTTTATAGGTGTTTTACCGTAATAAGGCGATGTGGTGTTACGTTAAAAATGGTTTACGGTTTCTTTGTAGTAATTCGTAGAGTTTAGATCCCTGATTCATCAGATACATTACGCGTCTATATAAAGAACTCTACGGGAGTAAACAATAATATTTATAGTTTGAAGATATTTCTAAATACATTACAGGTCTAAGTTATGGTTAGTAAAATGCTAAGAATGAAGTTCATGTTTTATGATTGGTACGTTTTCATGCGATGGTTGAGCTATTTTAAATTGTGAAATTGCTTGCCTCCTTACTAATAAACGTTGAATAGCCTCGGAATAGTTACTGAAAGTTTTGTCTTTTTGGATCGATTTAAAAATTTAATTTGCGATGATAGCCTAGTTGGAGAAGGCTCGCCTCTCAAGCCAGAGGGAGCGGGTTCGAGCCCAGCCGACGGCATGCACCAATTTGTTAATTTGTGAACATACATATGTGCGTATTGTATGTCATCTGCTTCATATCTGGAGCGCGGTGTATGGCGACAGGCTCACCCCCTGTCACATTTTGGACTGAATATCGTCCGGTGAAGTGTGGGTGTTGTATAACACCTCTGCCAGCCCCTACGGGGGAAAGGCGTGACGATATGTTAAAAAATTAAAAGTAAGGAAAATACCAAACACTGCGCTATGATCAATTTTGTGTTAAGGATTGTGTAATTTTTTTTTTATATTGACAATAAGTCGGCGTTTGACCACCAACTCGCCTGATGTTAAGCGACGTTGTGGTCTAAGATGGAGCACGACGACCTATAAGGTACTTATTCACTCTAGCCTTGAAGTTTTGTAGAGTGAAGAAGTACAAAGACGGCAGTTGAGTGAGGCGCTACAAGTGCATCACTGCAGTGCACCCGTCTTCGGAACGTAACAGAAACAGTAACAGAAATTGTAACAGGATAACCAACTCATAGATACCAATTTAAAAGAAAAAGACAAACGCCTTAGTAGAATCATGATTAGGTTCTTCTTCTCTTCTTCTTCGTGTCGATGGTTTTTATTTTTGATTGGGAATATGTGCCCCAACCAATAGTCGGCGATAGCCACTCCAAGAGGAGAGGCCTCTATCAGGTCGTTCTGAGAGCAGCTTTTGGGGCACTGAGGGTAGGACATGGCATGGATGGTCCATGGATGGTGTTGCGCTGCAGCTACACGAGAACCCGTGTCAGAGAACCCCCACGTGGTCATGTCGGACTTGCAGCGGCCCACTTGGGTCCGGAGTCTCGGTCTAGTGACTTCTACGTGGGCCACGCCTGGGAAGAGTTCCTCTGTCGGTTTTACGAACTCTTTTGGCGGTGCGCGATTAGGTAATTACTTTCAATATAAATTACTATTTCCGGGTCTGTTTGTCTCTTATATCCGCTAAATTCCGTAACGGCTTTTAATGCAGTTTTCACCATCCGTTAGATTATTTTTCACGGAAGGCTTAATAGGTAACGTGCGAAGCCGAAGCCAGTCGCTAGTGTATAATAATCTTATATTACCTGTTACACGAACCATGTTTTACACTTTCTGTAAAGTCAAGCTGCCAAGGCACAGTGACTGATTTAGACTTCATGATTCCGACTTAGGTTATCGTAAGGTCGGTAACATTTTAGTTTGGGGGGGAGGGTGAACTTTCATAATATTAATCAGAATGTGGATAATAACTGTATCGAGTAAACACAAACGACTAAAAACGGGCATTTTCGATTAGAATCTTTTGCAACCCCCCAAAAGTATTTAATTCACACTCACACATCTTTACTTAAGACTCTCCCCTGAATCCGCTCGGCGGAACCAGTTTCCATTGAACCAGTAGTCTTCATTATCCACCCACCTGCACGTTCAAAACCCACCTATCTCGAAAACTGTCAAAATGTTGATAAGCTACCACATATTCTCGAAACATCAAAAAGTGACGCCAAACAGTTTGGTTACATTAAAGTCTTAACATCCCGCCACTAATTGCGTTCACCAGCTTATTTACAAAAACATCGTGTAATTCGTCCATCAAACTTCCATTACATTAAAACGTTGCGTCGGTTTGTTTGTCTGTCTGTCACACGTTAGTGGGTAAACGTCAGAGTGGCGCCACCTGACAATCATTGAGGAATCATCTTAAACTATTCATATTTCGTTACCTTTTCGAAATAAAGTGTGGTTTGCTTGTGAATGTTTTTCAGGCAGATTCAGATTTTGTTACTGTGACAAAGGATGGAAATGTAAATATGAATGTTTTACTGGGCGGTAAATCATATTTTTCGTGTCGGGAGTGATGTTGCTGGCAGTGCTGCTTTTAGTCCCTTGAAAAGAAGATGATTGTTTTGTAAATGTTAATGCCTGTCGGTGGAACGTTTTTGAATTATTTGCATTTAGAAAGATACCCACATTTGTTCTTTTGGCTAAAGACCATCGCATCTAGGCAATCCATCACATCAAGTTCTAAGAAATGTCAAATTGGCGATCTAGTATCTGCATGATCATAAATGAGAATTTTCGATTTTTTTAAACTCTACTACCGAAGGAAATCTTCTTCGGAAATTTGTCATAATAAAAGCATGTTCGTCTCTATCTACCGGTTTACGAGAAATAGGGGTTTTAGCCAACAACAGGTGGTGTAAGTCTATGTACTCATAATTCTTAACTTTTACCATGGGACTTTTGAACCTGGACGTTGAAATCTCAAAAAAAAAAAAATACTGTTCCGTAGAAAAATGCCAATGTCACTTACTTGTATCTACGCAGCTCTACAAATTGTAAGTAGCTTTAAGTACTTAGGACATACTGTTACAAAGGACTTTATAATATATGATGCAGATGTAGAGCGAAAACGTAGAGCGCTGGCAGTCCGAGGAAATATATTCGCGCACCGGTTTAGTCCCTGTACAAGAGAAGTGAAAATCACTCTATTCAAGGCTTACTGCCAATCCTTCAAGCACAAGCAGCTTATGGGTAAATCACACTCGGCGGACAGTCAGCGATCTACGTGTCCAGTATAACGACGTATTCAGGATGCTGATGCGGGATTACTCCCAACGACCACCAAAACCACCAAAACGGCCACCAGTGGTGGTCATTTTTTTTTATTTACTACAGATTTATTACAACAGACTAGGCATGCGTTTGACCACTGACTCGCCGGATGAGAAGCGTCGACGTGATCCAAGGTGTAACACGCTTGCCTAGGAGATACCTATTCACTTTACTCTTAAACACCGCCGGATTGTATTTAGGTGGAAAGACAGACGCAGGCAACGAGTTCCACACCTCTGCAGTTCTTACAAGAAAAGTTGACTTGAAACGCTTAGTGCGTTTTGGCGGAATTCTCACCATAAGAGGGTCATTAGCACAATCATTTAAATATCTCTCTAACTGTCGCCAGTTAGGCTCGTTGGAAAAAAAAATATTTTTTGTGCCAACGACCACCACCAAACTGTCACTGGTGAAAACCAAAGTCAAACCGATATGGAAAAACAACATAATAAATAAAAATAACATATGGATAAAGTTAACGTGGAAAAGCTATTTTTGATAAATTTTTACACTGTTAAACAGCTTAAGTAACTGTAAAATTACATTTTATTGACAAATCGCTAAATTTAATATAAGTAATTATTTTTATTACCCAACGAGCCCAACTGGCAGCAGTTGAAACAAAAATTAAAACTTTGTTCTAACGGCCACCTGGTGGCCACTGGTGGTTTTTTGGTGGTGGTCATTGGGAGCAAGCCCTGATGCAGCTGGCTCGCTTTTACTGTGCATCTACGGTGCTTGCTGCAGCGCGCACTAACGACTTTCATGCAGTAATACGCAAGAACGTTCCATCCTTACGTCAGGGGTGCTAGGTCGTAGCAACGGAGTCCTGCAAATGATTATTGGTCGCTTGGACTGTCCTATTCAAAATAAATGGATGCATGTGACGATGGGCAAAAAGCTGTACCTGTATAGATATAAAGATATAGATAGATAGCTGTACATATCATTACTGTATTCAACTAAATGTTTATTTGACATTTATAACATTTTAACCCGCTTTAAAAATGTTACTTTGTACCTTCTGCAAGTGGGCCTTACCGATGGTATTTTTTAAAAGCTTACCCTTATTGAATGTGACAAAGCACTAAGCTAGCATGTCGTTGTATTTGCCTTTATGAAAACACAAAAGTGTAGACACAAAACCTTCATCGCACATGTTTACTATTATAACTGAAAGAGGCCATATATCGTCACACACACCTCCGGTTGTCAGCAGTTGGGTCACAGAGTAGTAATCTTGAAATAGAAGGGACAGAAGATTTTAGGTGCCTGTTTAGTCGCAGAATGTATCAAAAATAATTATTATTAGAAATCAAATAACAATTAGAAATCAAATTATACGTACTGCCTAAATGAATTAGCAAAGAAAATACTTACAGAAAATCTAGTTTATTTTCATTTTGTGCTTTGAAGATTTTGTATCCAAACTTAACCTCGAAAGATGTGATCGATTTTAGAGTAGAAAATGCCTAATCTATTCAAATTTGCTTATCCGGTAGTTGGACCACTGGTAGATATATATACCAGCGCGCGCGGCGGAGACTATTGGTACTAAGACCACGGGATAGCGTCAGTGGCGCTCACTGACAAAATCCTGCCTCACCTAAGGGTTATACACAGTTTCTAAACCAAATTTCTCTCCAGACATCAAATGATGCTTGGACCTCATACTCGTTTAAAGGCATGGTTGCCTAGTTCTAATAATTATTTATTTAAAAATAAATAAGATGCCTGGACCGGAACGATTTAAAAATCGTTCATTCAGTAACTAAGAACTACTAAGAAGCTTTCTTTTTTTATTAATCAGTTTGAAATTCTTAATTTAGAAGATGAGACCATCTTTGCTTGCATCCAAAAGAAGGTCGTTTGTTTTAAGCCGACAATAAAATAAAAAGGCATCTAATGCCCACTTGCACTGATATTAAGAATTGCCTAAGTCCCTGCTTAACTATTGTAAACTACTCCTTGCGCAATGTTTGGTTATTGGAAATAGAGAGTTAAGAGTCTCCTAAGGAATGGCTGAAGGTTCGTGCAAGATAATTTAGCTAGAGGCTAGGCTAGAAGCATGGGCGTACCCAGCTTCTGGCGTAGGAGGGGGCAAGTCAGATTATTTAGGTCGGATCGTCCGCGGCTGTTTTGTCATACACACTACACAACACACCTACATGAGTCATTAGATGTATGTAGTGTAGTGTGTAGGGCAAACACCCGCAAATGATCCTGTATTATAGGTAGTTAAATAAATAAAATTTTACAATCCTGTCACAGTAGTACATTTTACTATATTCTTAAGTGAATCATTAACCTAATTTGTCATTAAAATTTTGATGCAAGTTCCCTATTGCATCGTGCATTTTGTCAGTGTCTACTGCGCGGTTTATTTAAAAGTTAGAGCATAACTCGTTTACAATTTAATTAGTAATTAGGGGAGTTCATACATGTTCTGCGAGATTTTCAAGGGGGGGCAGCTGCCCTCCCCTGCCCCCCCTGGGTACGCCCATGGCTAGAAGTAGTTTAAACTAGTTAAGTAAGGACTTTCAATTCTCATACATATTTAGTGCAAGCAGGCATAAGAATTTTATCTCTACAATATCACTCACTACTCTTTGACGCGACTGCACAGACGGACAAGTTGTTTGTTTTACATACAATATTTACGACACCAATTAGGAGCCTAGCTTATTAACTGCTGCACGAATTTATGGTACGAAATAACAGCTTCACTCGGCTGTGTTTATTTTGATAGCTGCCGGTGACTTGCAGGCTGAGAGTAAACGGATTTAGAACAAAGAGTGGGTCTTCTTTGCTTTAGGTACTTCATGTGTGAAAAGGTTTTGAAATACCTTTATTTATCACCTTGTCAATAAAAAAAATATACACATAGAATACTAAACTAAGGTGCAATGAAGTAAACTAAACTAAAAAAAAAACTAATAAAAAAACCACTACCAGTAGGCATCGTACTCAAAATGATGGCCGCATTGCCACGTTGAATTTTAAGACTAATTCTTTTGGCAAGATACCGCCAGTATTTTGGTCGAGATGCTTCGATCGAGATAGTTTCTGGTCTTTATCTCTCTCGTTTGAAAAATCAGAGGAGCGAAAGTGACCAGATCTCATATCGAGCGTCAAGAATAGCCAGACCGTGTGGACAATTTTTTTTAATGTAAGTTAATTTTTTTTTTATGTAGAATAGGTCGGCGTTTGACAACCAACTCGCCTGATGTTAAGCGAAGTTGTGGTCTAAGATGTAGCACGACGACCTATAAGGTAGGTACTTTTTCACTCTAGCCTTGAAGTTTTGTAGAGTGAAGAAGTACAAAGACGGCAGTTGAGTGAGGCGCTACAAGTGCGCTACTGCTCAGACCCGTCTTCGGAACGGTTACACCGGACTACATCCCGTAACACGACTAGGTCATTTCACGGCATGGCTTGGTCCGGTGGGTGGTAACTAGCCACGGCCGAAGCCTCCCACCAGAGTTTGCTACCCGGGGACCACGTGTAGGGAATCAGAATAGAGTACACTCCTACGGACGTGGGTAGCTCAAATGCTAGCTCACATCACATTAATGGCCACTTGCAATAAATATAAGAAATGCCTAAGTCTTTGCTTAACTAGTTTTAAACTACTCCATACTCACCTAAGTATCCAAAGTATGAGTATATTATTCTCTGTATCAAATTCAACCCAGCTTAAATTAAAATTTTATAGGCGAAAAGTTGTGTGTTGATGTGTGTGTGTTTGCTTATTACTTCTTCACACCCAAACTGATAGACGGATTTTGACGAAACTTGGATTGGAGGTAGTTCACACCTTGGATTAACACATAGGCAGCTTTTTTAGAACAGGTAACACCATAGAGCGTAGCTAATTACTGAATGAAAAGATGTACCAATTTTGCTAGCCAGAAAAATAACATTAGTCATGGCCACTTGCACTTAATTATAAGAACTGCTTAAGTCCTTGCTTAACTAGTTTAATCTACTCCTAGCTAGCTCCTTCCTAATTTTTTTACACGAACCTTAGGAGTATCTTAACTTTATGTGCCCGTTAAGCGAATATTCGGAAGTCGCTTAGACATAGGGAATTCTTAAATTTAGTGCCAGTGGCCATAACTGTCTGAAGTATCTAAATGATTCCATGTATCAAATATTTGCATATAACTTCACAAAATGAGATCCTAAAGACCTCACGCATCACTTCCGCCGCCAAAAGCTTCGGGGACCACTCACCCCTTTATACAGGATGACGACAGGAAGTGAACTGCGCATAAACAGGGTGTTTTATAGCTCATCCCTGGACTGATAAGAGCTATCGATGGCCGTAGTCTAGCGGGTTAAGCCTTGAATATTCGCCAAATGCGTCTATTCAACTCGTAATAGTGAAGAAGCTACGGACCCTATCGATATGAAAAAAATATCACCAATAAGATCATTCTGTTACCTATTAATTAGCCTGATTAAAATATTATATTACTTACTAGATTGCGAGTAAAAAAATATTAAATGAACGTTGTTTTCGTTCTCATGGCGTGCAATACCGTGCTTACGGAGATTACGTTACTTTATATTTTTACACCTTCGGATAGGAAATTAAAAATATGATTGATCGTCCTTTTACCATATTTTTAGAGCTAAAATTGAGTTAGTTTAGTAATATTTTGTGTTATTTTGAAGTATTTCGTCAGATCACGTGACCACTGACACCCGCGAGCTCCTTTGCGGGGGACGGGCCAGTCGGCGCCAGCGCCTCACGAAGGAAGGACGTACTCGCCTTGCCGAAAAATATTTTCGCATTTTTTTTCTATTTGTACGTAAATCATCAATTAAACAGTGCTTAATTATCCAGAGACAATCAAAAAAAGTAGTTTTTCAAGACATTTGATAAGTTTTTAGTGACTTTACTACTAGAGAAAATATTTGGACAATAATTGATCGCGTTGTGAGTAGAGGGTACAGAAGGTTGATCCGATGAAAATGGGAGATGTCACCAAGGCAGCTAGGCGTAACAAAAAAATTGGACTCCAACTAGGTAGCTAAGTGGTAAGTACCTACCTACCTATTAATATTTAATTACCACATAAATATTTTTACCCGTTTGTTCTTATTGTGTAGACTGAAGTGACTAACCCTAGTGTCTGAGTTTTTAGTGGCATATGATTCGGTCTGACGTTTGTTTTCCTGATAAAAATACTTAATAGAAAACTACAGACGTGTCCTCCGACCTATGTTAACTCTCAGGGCTTCACCGTCCATTACACCTTATTGCGATGATTGTTGGATTTACCCGCCGACGCTGTGCGACCATGAACCTAAGCTTATTTTGCTGTGATACGAGCCGCGGTCGCGCAGCGTCGTGCTGTACTACAATCATCACGCCACGGCACGGGCCCCATTGTACATGTTGCTCATGATAATTATCCAAGTGCAAGACTTGTCAGAACTTGTTTTTTTTCTTGTTATGTACAAATGTACCTATATGTGTCATATTAGTACATTGCACAGGGTTATCGGTATAGGGTGTACTAAGCCAAACGGGGGTCATTGTACTCTTCATTATAAACAACGATTACTTTTTAAACTTTTTTATTTGTAATATAAATCGGGGAAAAAAGCATCTGCTTACATTTTGTCGACGATCGATGAGCTTTTTGTATGAAACAGCTGTTTTTTTTCTCGTGAATTCATTTGATTCAATTATTCACAAAAATTATACTAAGGTCAATATACCTAAGCCATTTCAAATTGAAGCTGTGGCATACTTGCTGATGCCCCAACACCTAGTTAATAACATAGAAATGGGGAGTATTCTATAGTTAATAATAATAAATAATCCTTCTTGAACAATCGGGTAAAAATAAAATAATGATAATTATTATGTGTACTTACGATGTCAATATCGGAAAGCGGTCGTTGCGTGCGAACTGCGAACGGTGTAAATGATTAAGGCGAGCCTGGCCAGAAAACGTCTAGCAAGAATCAACTTTCCTCTAAGATAAACCATGATTTTTACTGTGTAAAAAAAAGTATGTTATTCTTAAGCATGTTTTTAAGTGGAATCATAAATCTGATACATGTAATGAATAACTTCACTCGATAGAAAAAAAATCCAAAGTCACCTCTATTTGGTATTTTAAACACGATTTGCTACTTAATTTTTACAAATCATATTGCTTTTTTATTTTTTTTACGAATTACAATGCAATAAAAAAATGGAATCATAAATAAAAATGTTAAAAAGTTAACATGGTAATTTTATATGATTTTTTATCACGAATTCATGGTAAAAAGGCACGTTTGCGTGACCGCCAGTCCGCCCGCAGACCCCGTCGACGCCGGACGTGTGCCAAATTTTTGTGATCTCCGCAGTGCCGCACACACCAACACCAACCAAGCATTTAGTTTTGCCATAATGGGTAACAAACATAATAAACGAAAAAAATGCTCAAGTCTGACTTTTAGAAAATCGTACGAGTCAAGGAGCAAACGTCGGTAAGTAGATAAACTTCTACTAGATTAAATTGGTAATCATTTTTTTTTTATTTACTAGAATCGACATTTCTTGCATTGCTTTTTGTAGTCAGATGATGTACGAGTATCAACAAATCTATTAGTACCTACTTATATTCGTTTTAGTGTTTTCAAATATCATACTCATCATCATAGATACTTTTTTGTCTCGTTACGTGTATTCACGATGTAAATACCCGGCCTAGTGGTATACCTACTAGTGATATTTATGTAGTTATACCTACCTCCAGTTACAGTTTTTTTTTGCAGAAGACTACTACGTAACAAACTCCAATGACTTTGGAATTGACGAAACGTAAGTACCTACCTACCTTTTGTACCACGCAGGGAGGCGGGTGTTCTGCGAAGTTTTGACTATGTCGGTCACCATTTATTATTTCACCCAGACAACTTGTGAGATACGGATACGGAGCGACGTTCATACTTTCATTTTTCCTGAGCATTCTAAACTGCACAACGAGTAAATACCCGCCCTAGTGGCATACCAGTGATATTTATATTTATATAGTTATACCTACTTACACGAATACCTATCTTACAGTTTTGTTTTTTTTTCAGAAGAGTACTACAACCAAATAAACTCCGATGACATTGGAATTGACGAAACGTAAGTACCTACCTACCTTTTGTAACATGCAGGGCTGCGGATCTTCGCTAAGTTTTGACTATATAGGTATGTAGGATGTTGGTGAGATACGGGACGACGTTCATACTTTCATTTTTACTGAGCAATCTGAACTGCACAACGAGTAAATACCCGACCTAGTGGCATACCAGTGATATTTATATAGTTATACCTACTTACACGAATACCTATCTTACAGTTTTTTTTTTTTTCAGAAGAGTACTACAACTAAATGTAATAAACTCCGATGACATTGGAATTGACGAAACGTAAGTACCTACCTACCTTTTGTAACATGCAGGGCGGCGGATCTTCGCTAAGTTTTAACTATACAGGATGTTAGGTAAGATACGGGACGACGTTCATACTTTCATTTTTACTGAGCAATCTGAACTGCACAACGAGTAAATACCCGGCCTAGTGGTATATCTAGTAGTGATATTTACGTAGTTATACTTACCTACATGAATACTTATCTTCGTTTTTTTTTTTGCAGAAGAGTACTTCAAGAGAATGTAATAAACTCTGATGACATTGCAATTGACGAAACGTAAGTACCTACCTTCTTTTTGTAACATGCAAGGTGGCGGATCTTCGCTAAGTTTTGACTGTACTGTATGTATGTAAATTATATAGGGTGTTAGGTGAGATAGGGGACGTCGTTCATACTTTCATTTTTGACTGAACAATCTGTACTACACGAGTGTTTGGTAGCGTTTGAGTTATAGCCGTATGATTTGAACACATCTAGGCCTGATTAGTACTGCAACGTGATTTTGGCTGTTTTGAAGAAAACTCGTAAAGTTGTATATTCGTTTTTAACGATTAGCGAAAATCGAGCATTTCGGTAAATCTTGTAAGTACGGCTTTTATAAACCTACGACTGGTATGGATGTGTTCGTCGTTGCCTTTGAAATTCGAAACTGCCGGTTGTAAGAAGCGATAGCGGGGACAGGCGAAGCTATGTATATACGTCACAAAGATGGCCGCCGACCGTTGTAGATTATTGCTTATATCTCGAGTTCTATCTCATCAAATCAGTTGTTTGAGGTGTCATTTGAAAGCTCATTTATTTATAATGTAGTTGTTATATAATTATGTACATACATATCAACAAGCTTGAACGACAGCTTCCGTGCGCGAGTCCGACTCGAACTTGGTCGGTTTTTTAGAATTTTTATATTTTGAACTTTTGGACATCATACTTATAAATATGTATTTATTTTTATTTTGTTTTAGGCACGTGGATGACATTGACCCTGTTTCACTCAGCGTGGTCATCATCCTGCGTCAGTCATGGTTTGGTGGGGGGTATCCTATCACGGCGTCACAAAGCTTAGTTTTTGTGAAAAGGGGGTTAAAACTTCTGCCAAAGTGTATCAAGAGACCGTCTTATATGGTGTTGTACAACCCCTTAGCAATACACTTTTTAAAAATCTACCGTGGAGTTTCCAACTAGACTCTGCACATGGTCACAAGGCGCGAACTACCCAAGCCTGGCTGGAAGCCAATGTTCCGGACTTTATAAGGGCTGAAGACTGGCCCTCCTCTAGCCCAGATCAAAACTCCCTGGACTACAAATTATGGTCAGGTTTAGAGGGCATGGCCTGCTCTAAACGACACGCCGACATAGAGTCACTTAAGAAATCTTTGAAGCAAGCAGTGGCTAAATTTCCCATGGAAACAGTCCGTAAATCCATAGATTCTTGGCCAGACCGACTAAAGGCCTCTATCAAGGCCAAATGTGGTAATTTTGAATAAAATAATAGTTATATTTTTGTTAAGACTTCAATACATATGTAAATATAACTTTTATTAACATTACATTACTGTATAAAAAAATAAATGCATTTTCATTTGTAACAGAACTTATGGCTAGACATGCATACATATCGTCACGCTTTTCCCCGAGGGGGCTGGCAGAGGTGTAATACAACACCCACATTTCGCCGGACGATATTCAGTCCCAAATGTGACAGGGGGCGAGCCTGTCGCCATACACCGGGCTCCAGTTATGTAGCAGATGACACACAATACGCACATATGTTCACACAATGAACAAATTGGTGCGTGCCGTCGGCTGGGTTCGAACCCAGCAGAGCAAAATTGCCACTCCCAACTAGGCTGCCATCGATTCTACAACTATATCACAGAACAAATACTACGTACCTATAGCTCAATTGTATATATAAATGTAAATATTGTGAATGTATATTATTGTATTGGATGTTTTGTTAGTACTAGCAGAATGTCCGCCACTTCGTACCCAGGGTATGTATACCTATATATCCGGTATAAGTTTATTCGATTCTTTCATAATTATTGTTCAAAATTATATCTGAATCGTGTAGTTTTTTAACTTTGTAACATTTAACAAACCATACAATATTATTAGTACGCACCTAATGGTAAAGTAAGGTAATTAAAATTGTTATTACCCTTGTTATCCAATATACCCAAAAATAATGAAATTTACTATGTTGTATTATTTAATGAATACCGGTAGTTACACAATCATTCCAACACCCTGTATAAATATTTGTCCTAATAAGGATAACAAGTAGCCTATGTGTCAATCCAGGGCATAAGCTAACTCCGTTCCAAATATGATCCTCATCCGTCTAGCCGTTTAGGTGTGAATAAGTGAAATACGAGTAAGTACATACCTAACTTCCACACACAATCGCAATCTTTTGTATTTATGAGTGTGAAGTGTGATAAAATGGAAATATGACACTACCGGTAAAATGAAACTAATGCCACGACTGCTCACACATCAAAAATACAACAACTCGTGGACATGAGATTGGTTGTACCTATATTGGCTTGAACGGCATTTTTTAGATTTTTTTTTGTTTGGCATCAAATAAAAAATGTTCATAAAATGGATGAGTACAATGACGGACGGATTATTTTATCGATTTCCTAAAAATGGGTGTTTAGGTACTCGATACCATAACGTGACTGACGGGTGAAAGACGTGCGCGCGGCGCATCGCACACAACTTTTGTGTCGCGTGAATGAATACGTCGCGCTCCCAAAAAGTGCGGCCTGAGGTAGAGTAAAATACCTAAAGTTCTGGGAAAGCCTCGCCTTAATACTAATTTTTGTTTTTGGTATAGCACATTTCCTAAACTAACCTACCTAAACTAGAAACAATCACATTTTTATGTTATAGCTGACCAACCACGGTCCGCAATACATTATTATTTTTAGCAGTGTATTGAGCATATTTTTCTAACTTATCCTGGTTTGTTAACCGACTTCAAAAATTAGGACGCACTCAATTACATTGTATAAATTTTACTAAATGTTTGTTGCAGCATAACTTCGTCATTTATTTTTTATTTGAAAGAATATGCTTACTAACACTCTGATCAGTCACTTTGATCAAAATAAAGTATTTTTTTGTAAAAAATAGTACAATAGTCAAAACAAAAATTTATATAATTGTCAAACCTGCTCACAAAATTTCACGAGAATCGGTTGAGGAGTGTGACCTGTAGAGGAGGACAAATACAAATACAAATAATTTATTTGGGTATAAAATACATGTGACAATTTCAAATCGGACAGACATCGGTCACGAGATCTCCAGCTCACAGAGTCACTATTGTATGTATTGTTATTTATTTATATTTATTAAATACAACAATTTCTTTGGTAACTGATACCAACCTGCATCTAGTCTTAATAGTTATTTTAATCTAGTCTCTATTGCATGACTAGAATAATAATATATTTTAAACTGGGATTATAGATTGGTAATTGTTTTATATTTTATGGTATCATGGAAAGAGACAAACGAGACGCTTTGAGTAATACGAATATTGTGTAATTAATATCTTTAAATTGCTCTATTTCATTTTTTCAGAAACAGAGATCAACGAAATTATCAAAGTTTAAACACAAGCGTTCAGCCAACAACAAATGCGAGTACTGAACTAAGGTGAGCTAAAAGACATTTAACATCTTATATTATTAGGGTGACAAGCATAGTGCATAGTCAGAGCTATGCCAAATGGAAATGCTATTGTTGAAGTTATCGTATGTCCGGCGTCCAGCGTCTGATTGCACGGATGTCCGATTGTTTTCCTCTACAGATCGCATTTCTCAACCGATATTTGTGAAATTTTGTAAATTTAGGTTTTATTTAAAATAGCGGAGATATGTAATTTGTGAGACGTTGCTCATAGAGCCACTACTTATAATCAGAGTGGCGCTGAACTGCTATGGGCATGCGTGACATTCACTTAGCGAGCGCGAAGCGCGAGTGCAGAACTTCCGTTTCAGTACTAAAAACTTATCCTATATTTTTATCTACAGATGCCTAGTCCAAAATCATCCGAAGGTTATCAGAGCATCCGAGGAACAGGGACTTTTTCACCTTCGAATAAACTGGTAATCATTTTTTTTTGTGTACACAATGTACATAAATAAATTATTGATACGAGCGTTGGGACTTAGTATGGTTGCAAATTAATTATTATTTAATATTGTTTTTAGGAACAACAATATCAGTCTTCATTGCCGAATCTCATCGTCGAAGAAGAAGCAGAACAAGAACAGAAAGACAAAAGTTATTGGCGTATTATAACATTAGCTTCTTCTTCGTAAAATTTAAGGAAATATCAAGACACAATGGATTTGGTTGCGCCAAACAATCGATAGACTTGATTGGAGAAAAGCAAACAGGTCTTGCTTCTAAATTCACCTTTTTGTGAATAAAGAGTAACAATAGTAAATTATGTACCGAGGGCACAAAGCAGTGCCTTACGTCGCGGGCGGCTTATTGTACCTTGAGCGTAACGAGGGAATCTAGAGTTAACTCCCGAGCGCAGCAAGGGAAGATGAGTCCTGAGGGCAGCGAGGGGTTCAAGCCGCCCAAGACAAAAACACTGCTTTATCCTAGAAGCGAATCCTCTTCTAAAAATACTGTCTAATATTATACTCTCTCATAACTAATAAAAAGGTACTAGTAAGGTACAGTCTTTTATTTTAAATTTCGTGCAGCTCGTGGAGCACGTGCTCGTATTTTTTTCTTGGTAGCTAGTTCAATTTTCAAATAAACTCTTCTTACAGTGCTTATTTTGAGTTTTCATTCAATGTTAATCTCTTTGCTTGGAAACTCCCAACTGCAAGCTTCGCTCGAATTTATGTTTCATCTATAAAACCAACATTTGATTTTCATGTGTTAGATTAAGGATGTGTTAATCTGAGCGATTACTGCCTTCAAAGCATTTGATTTATTGATATTTTTTGATTCTCGGTTTATTTTGATTATTTTTTTGGTGTTTGCTAAAATCTAAGCACTATACATGTATTTCAGCTACAAAAGGTTTTTCAATATCCAATCTAAGACCCCTTTAGTCCAGCTAGAGAGGATTTTTTTACTATATTAACTACTAGCTGTTGCTCACGATTTCATACGCGTAGATAAAAAAAAGCTCGTTCCGTTAGTTTCTTGTATTTGTCATTCACAGGTCCCACTTCGAACCTGCCCCCTTCTCTCTACCATCATCATATTGCCAGACCATGGTACGGGCAACAGTTATCTAGTTGGCATTGGCAATTGTCTTTATACTGGGTTTGGCTGGCACTGTCCGATTAAAACGTCACGCTCAGACAGGTGACTCGGCCTCCAAGCTAAATCTAATAGGTAGCCAAGTCTAATATGGAGTAGATAGTTACAATTTGTGTAGTAAGTAGGTTATATACTTGTTGGTAATAGGTAGAAGTACTAGGAGTTACTCGTACTATGCCAAATATTTCAGTCTGAATGTTTAGTAGGAATTACCTACTACTCGGAACCAGCCAAGCCAAGTAGGTAGTATATAGATACTATTTATATGTAGTAATTAGGTAGATCCATTGTAAGTAGTATCCATCTTCTTCTACCTATAAGACTTGGCTGGCACCGACTTCAAATAGATGGGTAGCGCTTATAATAATTATATTAATTAATATTAGTGCTTATTTGTGGTTTGGAAGTCGCTTTAATTTTGTTACAATGATCACTTAAAACATCTTCTAACTTGACTTTTATTGAAAATCAGTTTACTAAAAAAATTAAGTAAACAAAATTAAGTCAAAGTGTAGTTTTTTATATCGTAAATTATGACACTTTTGTGCTAAGATCATTACACTCGAGGCGGTATTATAGCGCGAGCCGTATGCGAGCACACTAATGGAGCCAATAGTGTAAATTATTAACGCACACGCGTTTTTTGTGACGTTTTTCATCACACATGCGAGGGGAAAAAACACAGACTTGCATTAGTCAATACATTTTTCTGAAAATGTATGCGCATTTTGCTGCTTTTCCACTTATCAAAATTTTACTAGGCATAATAATAAAGCGAGTACTTTGTTTAAATTATCATACCTAATTAATTGTCAATATTTTAATAAAAAAAATAATGTTTATTTACTGTTATTACGTAGTTATGATACTTTAAATCAAGAATTTAAGAAAAGTAAAAAAAAACTCTTGTTGATTTATTTTAAAAAAAGTCTAGTTTAGTTACTAGTGCGATAATGGTAAAGTAACAGCACACGTGCTTAATAGCTCGGACTATGAGCTAAAACTGATGTAATAAAGTCCTTTTTACGAGTGAAAGTGATGAAAAAGATATTAAACACAAACGCGTT
The DNA here is from genome assembly GCA_911728515.1 of Peribatodes rhomboidaria. Taxonomy (NCBI): domain Eukaryota; kingdom Metazoa; phylum Arthropoda; class Insecta; order Lepidoptera; family Geometridae; genus Peribatodes; species Peribatodes rhomboidaria. Next base: position 15,099,471 of record OU452175.1, read on the forward strand.
TTTAACTTCGAGTAGGAACATAATTATCAGCAAAATCAGGCAAGAAACTATCGAGATAATAATGAGGTTGTAAGTTCTAGGTCCACTATGTTTTCAATCATTTTAGTCATTTTTATACTACCTGCTGATTATGTAAAACAGATTAGTACTACCAACTCGTAGAATACATTTTTTAAGCGGGCCGTCGATTGAACAGCTCTGCTAGTCCTAGTAAATATGTTTTTTGTTATGAGATTTTTGAAATGTTGTAAGCATTGGTTTAGGATAGGTTGAGTAATTTATCCCTGGTACCGGAGTTCTTAGGATGCCCATCAGGAGCCCTATTCTTACGAAAGATATTTTCTGATCAATGTCTCTCTCGTTTTAAAAATCATAGTGAGAGTGACCAAGAAACATCTCACGCGTCAAGAATAGCCCTCCAGGGCCATTCTTACGATATTATATTATTTCCCCTATTCCTACGCACGAGATATTTTTTGGTCAATGTCTCTCTCGTTTGAAAAATCATAAAAGTGAGAGGGACCAAGATAATATCTCACACTTCAGAGAGTCCGTGGTCTACGATTGTTTTTTTTTAGATTTTACACGCACGACCAAAGGGAATCAAAACCTTTAGATGCGGGATATTTGTGAGTACATACTTAATCTACCTATACTTATAAACAAACTACCGCGCTCATGCTGCTTATAAGGCTCAACTTTAAAACGCCGTTGGCTTCAAATAATTTAGTAAAAAAACATTACAATAAAGCATAACATCACAGAGGGCTTTCATTTTTAGGCAAAAATATTTTTTTCACGGTGTTTCGTCTGAATTTGTTTGTCTTTGAGAAATGCTAGCTCAATGTTCAAAAGCTTCGAGCGTTGATCACTAGAGGCGCTAAAACCAGCTGAGCGCCGAATGCCAAATGTCATTGGCGCATCTTAATCCCTTAACTTCCGCTGGTAGATAGATAGATAGATAGATAAACACTTTATTGTTCACACCAGAAATAACAAAAACAAAAGAACAGAAAAATCTTAAACTGTAGTGTAACAACTGGCGGCCTTATCACTAAGAGCGATCTCTTCCAGGCAGGTAGAGGAGGTAGTAGGTATTCTTCTTTCCGCTGGTAGGTGTCGTTGGAAAATGGACGGTTGTAATGAATATGAGAGTTTAATTTCATAGCATTAGAAAAACAATTTATCATGCAGCGACATACTATCAGACGGGTTAGCACATCTGTTGGGAATTTCTGTCTGGTTCTGGGCTGATCTTTTCGACCGAGCGAGCGTTAGCGATCGAAGATTCAAAAATGCTTTCGTACCTACATCCGAATTCTGTCCGGATCTTTGTCTTCCCCTACAGGTATCGTCGTAGGTACAGATATCATCGTATTCCTTAACCGATTCTCTTGAAATTTTGTAAGTGGTTTTGATGATTATTTACAAAAAAAAACGTCGAGACAGTTTTTGGAAATCTTTCAAAATGGATAGGAAAAGTTTTTTCCAATAAAAATATATCGAACATGATCACTAAATTTCACGATACTCGGTTGAAACATGCGTCTGTAGAGGAGGACAAACATAGGCCGCGATGTCTACAGCTCACAGAACCACAAGTGCCCACTAGTGTACTTGTAGAAGTCGAATATTGAATTGACGGAAATTTAAAAGCAATACTTAGAGCCACTTGTAGAAGCTCGGTTCATCTGTTTATCTGTTGTTTAGCTCGGAGTGAGCTGCTCATCGGAGGGTTAACTGTATCAGGGGTATAATTAGTAATGAAGGGTCCGCCAGATAATTTTTTTTATTTGAAAATGCTATAAAAAAAACTACTGAATATTTTCTCAAATTTCTTTTTTTAATTGAAAGTACAATCCTTCCGGTTAATAAGGTTAATAATAGGTTTAAAGGACAATATTCGTGAAGCCATTGGTGAAATACAGCTGCACACAATCGATAATGTGCTTAAAAATTGGACCGATCGTGTAGGCTACTGCATGGCCAGCCGAGGCAGCCGTTTGAATGAAATTATTTTTCATTATTGTACTTTCAAATAAAAAAAGAAATTTGAGAAAATATTCAGTAGTTTTTTTTTATAGCATTTTCAAATAAAAAAAGTTATCTGGCAGACCCCGAGTATTTCATTTAGTACAGTTATCCAGTGGTTTGTGTTTATCGATTTTGGGGGCTGAGCTACCCACGTCCGTAGGAGTGTACTCTATTCTGATTCCCTACACGTGGTCCCCGAGTAGTGCTAACCGGGTAGCAAACTCTGGTGGGAGGCTTCGGCCGTGGCTAGTTACCACCCACCGGACCAAGCCATGCCGTGAAATGACCTAGTCGTGTTTCGGGATGTAGTCCAGTGTAACCATTCCAAAGACGGGTCTGAGCAGTAGCGCACTTGTAGCGCCTCACTCAACTGCCGTCTTTGTACTTCTTCACTCTACAAAACTTCAAGGCTAGAGTGAAAAAGTACCTACCTTATAGGTCGTCGTGCTACATCTTAGACCACAACGTCGCTTAACATCAGGCGAGTTGGTGGTCAAACGACGACCTATTCTATATAAAAAAAAAAAAAAAAAAAAAAAACTATAATATGTATATAAAAATACAAAAGAAAAGATAAAGAAAAACTCTTTTACGAGGCTACAATGTTTATTAGCAAGGGGATCAGAAACCAAATAAACCACCCCCCACCTCACAATCCCAACAACGTAAACACAGCACTTTATTAACGCGAAGTCAAACATAAATATAATTTAAAAAGTCGTGAGTTCGTGAGAGATCCGTAAACAAGACTGGCGGATCCATTAGATGAAGATTTTGAGATTTTGTATTCGGATGGACAGATTGACAAAGAGGTGACGTGGTTTGCCGAGTGGATATCCGCTGGGTCTTGGCACGGCCTGAAGAAGTTATTAATATCATAGATTATTTAATAATTGCTTACATCGGTCAGCGAATTAGTATTACTACTATTCAGCGAGGTAACGTTGCCAGCCTTTTGGGTACTTTATCCGCGGGTACTGACTTGAGCTCTGTTTATTATTTAGAATTTGTTATTTATTGTTGCTAATTATAAAATCGAAAGTAAATCTTCTGTCTGTTTGTAGGCTTTTCACGGCTAAATGGCTGAACGTTTCTTGATGAAATTTGATAAATTGTTGCAGTATGTCACAAGGAAGGTTTTTTGATCCTTTCTTTTTTCGTCGATACGTTTGAGTAACCAGAACACAAGCAGTTGAAGCATTACACATTCTCAAACACACAAACTCGCATTGACCTAGTAGGACGCATTACCTATGTAATGTCAATCTATATCTACATAATTATATAGAGATGGTTTTATAACCTTAAGTAGGTTTATTTTTTTCCTCAATCATATATAAGGGAGAAACGGTACGAAAACCTAAAAATGGACCGCAAAAATAAGGTGCATGTACACAATTCACCGTAGTCACAAACTAATGCAACTAGTCGCAACAGTGATAATTATTGTTGTCTCAATACAATACAATACAAAAACTCTTTATTGACACCAAATACAAAATAAATCTAAACTAAACATTCAAAATGTAGGCGCTCTTATCGCTTAAGAGCGATGTCTTCCAGACAACCATTGGATGGAATAAAAACATTATGATTAAGCATGTTGTCTCGTGCTCGCTATAGTCTTTTGTACGTCTCTTAATCTGTGTTATTGATACACGTAACATAATACTGTCAACGGAGCTGTGTAGTGTAAGTTTGTTTGTAGTTGTATTGGGTCCACATTCTGTGTATTAGAATTATACTCGTGTAGACCTTATATTATTTCTATGGTTTTTCTAGTTTTTTTTTTTCAGTTAAAGAAATGTCATAAAGTTTATTAAGTATATTTATTTTTTAATATTGCTTAATAATCGACACTTATTAAGAGAAAATTGTCCTCACAATAAGTAAAGCTATATTTTAGTGTCACGCCAAATATTCTGACGATAATTTGACCGACAATAAAATTAAAAATTACCACTTTTTCCGACGTCTGTACCGTGTCAGGCGGGCGGGCGGGCGGCGAGATCAAAGCGGTCGGCTCCTTTGAAGTAGCGGGCATCAACATAAACGCGTCGTAAACGACACGTTAAAGAACGAGTGCAGACAGGTATGGTTAAGCGAAAAATATTTTTTAGGAAAGAAAATTTTAAGATAAGTACTTTTGCAGATACTTGCCATCAGGGATTAGACCTACCGAAAATATCATAAAAGATACAAAGGTACATTGTGCACAATAATTCGGTCCAAATATTGGCAAAAACGTAAGGTGCCAGCCAACACGCGTGAACGTGCGAATTCCGCACACGCGAGTTGACGAACAATTCAAAATATCGATGAACGTAAGTAAGTACTTACACAAAAAAAAATATATAGACAAGCTTAGAACCTACTCCTTTTTAAGATGGATGATGGATTATAGTTCACTTGTGTACTACTCGAGTCTGTTACTAGTACGAGTCAGTCACTAATGAGTTGTAGAACTTCGGTACGAGTACAACTTGCATCTATCTTGTCTTTTTTGGGATAAACATTTGACGTTCAATATCATACATTTTACTCATTATAGGTTAACAAAATTGAGTTACAGGTATACATACCTCCTTAGCAAAAAACGTTGTATAGCCTTGAAATAGTTATACAGTAACTAATACTTTACAGTAACTAATGATAAACAGTAACTAATATTATACAGTAAGTAATACTATACATTATCTAAATAATATTATTCCGAGGCTATAAAACGTTTATTAGTAAAGGGGCTAGTGTGTTGTCGCAGTCTTATTGGCTTAACTTTATGTCAAAGCTTGGCTTCGGTTTGAAATGGACAATATTGAACCTTATTACTGCGAGACACATTGGCTTCAAAATAAACTTTATGTCCAAAGACTGAAGCAAACATTGGTGTCTCAGCCCCAAGACCTAGATTGGTGCAAACATGACCAATATGTGGTCGCGATATGAACATAATAAAATGACTTCCAAAAATAAAGAACAAAACGTTTTGACGAACAAATCGTCTTCCCTTCCCACCCAACTGCCCACTTTCACTCGTATCTTTATTGGTGAGGCTCCATATTATGTCGCGAATTCGCGATAAAACTTCTCGCGAAGTTCATCGCAATGTATCTTAACACGTCGCAGAATTCGCGAAGGAGAGTTGTCGCGAGAAGGAGCGATGTCGTGAAAACCTAAAATTGGCATCACTGGTCCCAGAGTACTAACTGTGCTGTAAAATATTTGTACTTAAGAGATATTCAAATATTATTTTGGAGTGAAATTATTTTTGTGTTTGTGTTTTAGAAAGTGTGATTAAACTGTTGAACCGACCAATAGTTTTTTCAAATTTCTAAATCCGGTTAAAATACAAAAAATATATATTAATTTTATGGATTAAGTCGTAGGACATAACTATATAGTTACAACAAATAATAAAAATATACTAAATGTGCTTCTTTTATCTTACAATAAATTTATTTTTCGCAGAAGCAATAAAATAAATTAATGGCCCATTTGAGTGATTTTTAATACAATTTCATTCAAATGTAAGAATGCGAAATAAAATTTAAAATTATTATAATTTCTGTTGAAATCCATTAACATAAATAATGAAATGAGAAAACAAAGATTTTTGCTTTTATAAATCAAATTAAATTACGTTACGCTAATTCACGCCAAATCTTTAGTTTTGCAAGTTTATTTTTAAATGTATTTGTATACCTACCTAATACGTATGAGCAAAAGATTTTTATTTTAATTCGGTAGGTAACTGTATAGTTTGTTGTTAGGGAAACCCTTTGATACTCACGGTTTGAACATCTCGATACCTACAACAAAATATTAAGTACAATGATTTTTATAAAATATCTAGTAAAGTGATAACCTTAATATTATTGTTATATTCCATAGTTACCTAGTTACATGTCATTAAACCGCGATAAAACTTCGCGAATGACACAACGATCTAATAGCTACTCTAAGAAAATGTCTTTGCGGCGATTTCGCAACATCCACCGCGAAAACGCGAATATTAGCGTTATCACATAACGAGTAATTTACCAGCTTTGGAATTTACTTTAATTTAATTCCTTACCTGCTAATAGATGGCGTTGCCTGTATCTTCAGCTGACGTATATTGAAATCTTAATATAAATGATTTCTCATATTTTATAAGTTGTTACAAACCCTATTTATTCGAGAGACGAAAGTAACTATGAACCTGTCTTCTACACTAATATTGTTGAGAGAAAAGATTTGTACTTTTGTATGTTTGTAACGAATTAGCTCAAAAACTACTACTGGTCTGATTTCAAAAATTCTATATTCCTGAGTGACATAGACTCTAGTTAGACTGCTAGTTTTTAATAAAATCAAAATGTTGCTGTGTGAGTAAGTAAGTGCAGTTAATTAAAAAATAAATTAGAAATTCTACCCAAAATAAGAAATAATCATTAAAAAAGATTCGTGGTAATCAGGCAACCTCTTACGGTTTACGAAACAAAGCCTTGAGTCGAATCATTAAGTTTTATTGATATTGTGAGCTAAGATGTTCATATTATAATACCTACTAAAAGATAACATTATTAAATTCGTATAATTTTCACATTTTACTGAGGTGTTAGATTATACCTATCTGCTTCCCTAATGACTTTTATTTGCTGATATCGTTATAATGTTCTTTTTAATGTTCTGTGCATATCTGAAATTCTCAGCTAATATTAGAAAGAAATAAGGAAATACTTTAGATATTTTATTATCTTTATCAATAAAAAGTTTAGTATAAAAAGTCAAGTAAGTAGTGCTTTTTATCAAAAACATCTGTATAATACAGTAAACAATACGTTATTTCTAAAATTCTTCGTGATTTCTACCTCGACGATGTCACACTTATAACTTACAGGCATACTTATAGGATATGTACCTACCTACATAATATTACAAATGTGAAAGTATGTAACAAAAATTGAGTGTTTGTTTGGTACCTACTTTTCACGTTGAAAGTCCATAGAAGATTTAAATGAAATTGGAAATTAAGATAGCTAAACTCTGAATCAACACACAAGCAGTTTTTTAGTCTAAAAAAAATAAACACAGGATCTTTTAGGACAGGACAAGTAAAACCCGGATCGCAGTTAGTACATAATAATTGTTTTACTGCCTCGTGACTATAAATTCAGGGATGGAATTACCTACATTTCGCGAGCCAAAACGAGAAGCAAAATAAAAAATACAATTAAGGCAACGTCAAAAGAATTATACCGACGTGACGTGACGTTATTAATACAAACGACATTAAATATGACGGCGCAGAGGCGTCAACAAATGGTTCGACTACCCCAAACATTGGTCATAATATTTCAACGGTAGTAAATGCAGCGAGCCGCGTGATGTATGGCGACAGACAGACAGATAAATTGCTTATAATTTATAGTAGTGGAAGCCGCAATGGTCCTAATTACGTGCGACGCAGCACGCTTGACTCACACTGAGTTATGAACGGTGGGAAAAATAAACTTTATTATGATTATTATTTTCAAAATGGGTCTCTGTTTAATGTGAATTGAAGATACGGCGATGGAGATATGAATCTAGACGATGTGGGTTTAATTGAGTGTGATTCAATGAAGTATTATCTGTTGCAATCTGTGGTAATAATAAATTGAAAATTATTATAGGTTAAATCTGTGTGAAGCTAAATATTGCGTTTAATAAGTAAATTACTTTACATTTTGGAATTCACCAGCTCATTTGCCCGCGGCCAGGATTTCGTTTCATCGGCACTCAGTGACTATTTCAGCTTTTTATTAGTGGAAGAATCAATCAAACCAGTGTAGCTTCAAAAATTACTTCTTACATACAAACAATACATCCTACATCCAAACTTTAAACAATACGAATAAGTATAGTCTACAAAATAGGTAGTTATTTTAATTGATACATAAATTATAAATAAATAAATTGCTTTGAAGTTGAGTTAAGTGAGTAATGAGTAGTGTTGTCTGATTCTAGTCTATTATTTATTATTTGCTTTAGCCTAGTTAGCGTTAGGTAATTTTATTTACTGGAAAATAAAAAACATGTCTGAAATTAAATATTTACGTATATTTTTTTCGCTTTATGCCTTTAACATTACTTTTATTATAACAGATCAAATTGCAGGTAAGTGTTTGATTTATATTAAAAACGTTATAGATAGGTACATGCATGAGTTTGTTTAAACTATATTTTGTGTCATTGATATTCAGTTTTTTAACCGTGATCTACGTTTAATTGTTTCGATCAAAAATGAGAGTGCCACGTTGCAAGCTATTAAAATGTAAAGATTAAGAAATAAAGTGAGATTCTTTAGTTCATAAACGAGAGAATAATTAATGAAGTCACGGTAACATTTTTTGTCTCTGACAATTACACAAGCCTACTAAAATCTTGGAATCATTCAGTCAACACTCATCCTTATTATAATTACAAAGATATGTGATCAAACAATGTGTCATCAAAATATAAAAATACGAACACAAATAACAGTCCTCACTAATTATTTTAAGCAACAACTTAACTACGAAATTAAATTACAAACTATAGATTTGGTACATAAAATTTCGTTAGACTAACTAGAAAATCATGATCCACGTTCGCGTCGCGAGCCCACGAATCGCTCAGTGCACTAATATACGATTACTACGATAGAGATCACAGCTGTCAAGGCCCCCGCGGTCGGGAGCAACTCGTCCGTCGATGATATGACCCGACTAGAAACACGAGAAGCACTAGTCTATTTTATGTTCACTGCACTCGGTTCCAAATGTCCTTTAGGTATGGGCGTTAGCGATCGGCGCCCCCCTTCTTGTATGCGTGGAGCGCCGACGGTCCTCAAGGGTGCAGTGGTCGCGGTCCAAATAGTGGATACGAAGGGAAATACGCCGCAAGAGATGGATGCGGAGCGAGCGGGAACGGTAGCGGCGGTGACGACACCAGATGCGACGGCTTGCTGTACGGGTGGAACCGCGGCGTTAGCGGGGATAGCGGCGGAGTCGGGTATGTCCTTTGAAGCAGTGGGTGCGTGGCACTCAGCATCGACAGGCTCGGGCTCGACTCGCCGCTGGCCGTGTGCGATCTTAGGTGCTGGAGCAATTCCTCAGATGTGCCAAATCGTTTTCCACAATAAGCGGAGTCTCCGGCCATCCAGCTGCAAACGTACGGGAGTTGTGATGCGGCGGCTAGTGCCGCCAACTGCGCGTGAGCGTACGCCGCGGCTGCGGGGTGTCCGGTCGGCAGCGAGAAAGGAGTTTTGGCGTGATCGCACTGAGCACATCCCGCAGGACACACGGCGGATTTGAGTAAATGTGAGCTGAGAGAACAACCAGTGCAGTAAGGGTCTCTGCAAATTCCCAAATCTCCCCCTGGAGCTTTCATCCTCGCGTAAGCCAAATAGGGATTCAATCCATTTTTTAAGGCGTGGTGTTGCGCTGCCATTAAACTACTGGTCATCAAATCCATGGGTAATGGGAAACCCGTAGGCTGTAGCCCATTGAGGAAATGTGATGATGAAACAGGTATGCTTGGTTTGTAGCTCGATGGTTCTTTGGTATCTGCGTTCGACGCCATGGAGGTAGGCGTGTAAGGTAACTTTGATGCCGTCGGGCTGCTGGCGGAGTCGGAGTTAGATTTGGCCAGTGCTGGCGAGTGAAGAGGGCTCGATCTGTCTTCTGACTTTTCTGAGGGTGTTTTACGATGAGCAGGTGGAGGTGTTCTCTGTGAAGAAGAGCTTTGGTTACTCCCACATCGAGCTTGTACAGGTGTATTGGACGCACTGCTCTTCGAAGACAGCGGTGTTTTAGCGTTTAGTGAGGTTCTTTCTTCCGGAGTTCTAGTCTTTTCTCTCGCTGTCAGGCACGATTCGTAAGGCTTGAAACTAGGTTTGTTGTCCAAATGGATCACTTTATCGTCGTATTTCTTGCTGGCTTTCTCAGCGGCAGAAATCAGCTTGGGATTCGGCGAGTCTGCCCCAATGGCACTGCAGGTTTGCGCGAGAAGCGCCAACGGGCTCTTTTTTGCGTCGAGCTGCAACAAAGAGATTTATGAAATGAAACGTCGGGTGAAGGTTGCAAGTGACGGGAGTACAAAGAGACCGCGGGGGAGTGACGGGCGGGCGAGGGAGGCGGGGGTCCAATCACGCGGCCGACGCGCCATTATCCGCGCGTCTGGCACCCGTCGGCTCCGCTTGACATTTCACTCGGTTCCCGCATGATGTAATCTCGCAGTGAAAAGGGCAATTTGTGCCGCTGAATTTGTGGCGCGCCTGAACTTGCGGCGTGTTGTCACGTCTATCGCCGCGGGAATGACGCGTCGCAGTCACTTGGGGGACGCTTTTTGTTTAGTTTGCGGTGTTATTGCGCTCCGCAACTAAGTTTATTGACATTACAAGAAAATACTAATAAGATTCCAGTATACTATGATTGACGATGTTATCATTTTTAGTAAACATAAGCAATTTGAGCTTTTTTAAATATATCTTTAAGTATGCCCATACAATTGGTACTATAGAAAATGTTTGTTTTTATCAATTAATCTCTCATGCCCAGGAATTAAGTCATTTGCATGTGAAATAATGTTATACGCGAAGTTTCCACAAAGTATTTTTAATAGCTGGCTAAAATCCAACACTTTACTTGTACTTCATTTTATATAACAAACTATTAAGTATGTCACGAATGTGATATTAAATTACAATGTGGCGTATCCAAAGCTTAACGTCGACTAATAATTTTCCATGTCTATTCCAAATGCTTATAAATTACGCTCAATGATACGACAGTTCATTTCATTCATTACTAAACTGCCAACTAAATATTTGAAAGATTAATAATTCGTAGACTTCCTCAGCGTGCGGTTGAAGATGTGAATTAGTTTGGTTCCTTGCCAATTTAATTGGTAATAGAATACTACTTGCACTTTTAAAAGGAGTTATTTGAACGAAAATCGTTTAAAAGGGTCTTAAATTACCTACAAAGAGTGTAAGAACACTCTTTGTACAACCTACAAAGAGTACACCTACAAAGAGTGTAAGAACACTCTTTGTAGGTAATTTGACCACAAAAAAGCTTTCAGTAGCTTTTTGCATTTATGGGGATTTTAAAATTTTATAAAATTAAGGCTGATTTCTTGCAAGTTTCTTCTCCATTTTTTTTGAATTATTTTTTGATTGTATTTTGATTTGATTTGATTCTTACAATCATAATAATGTATGTACTTATTTCTAAGACAGGTTTACTTTATTAGTTTTCTTTGGTAGCATAATTTGATCTCCTTACAGCTTTATATTTGAGTAGGTATACAGAAAATTTAATTTATTTTGTAATTTCCTTTTCTATTAGACTCAATTTTAGTTATAATGTAACATTATTACGAGTATTTGTTTAACTACAATATTAATGAAAGCTAAGTGTTAAAATAACATGCAACCACATAATTTGATTCGATCAAAAATACTGCAAGCCCTAAATAAGCAATAATTTGTAAAGATGTTATTATATTCTTAAACGTAAAATAGCGATAAACTTATATTATTGAAATCATAATTACTTATAATTTTAACTATTAACGCAATAAATTTAAAAGTTATCTTTTACATTTATTGCGTTATTTTTTTTATTGGATAATTAATCAGGAAGCATGAAGACATTAAGTAATAAAATGTAATGTAAACACCAGTTTGTATTCAATCTTTTGAAAAAATGTGGTGTCATTACATAAACCTACTTTTTTGTGTTAATTAAAGCGCAAAGTTAAGTGACCCAAGAATTTTATCTAGATTTTAATTTGACCTATTTTAAAATACAAATTAGTTGATCTATACAAACTTTAAAAGCACATGTATCTAAAAGTCTCAAGTCCCCGTGGATAAATACAAGAATAGTAAGACTGACATCTCAAACATGTGGTATAAGTAGGTACATAACCAGAAATGTGTATAATGAGATGTACTTTGTATAATAAGACGATAATACACCGGTACCGATCAAGGATTGCTTTCATTAAAAGAGGCCTACGTTCAGCAGAAAACAAACTTTAGGATTAAAAATGTTGAAGATGATTAAGAATACCTAGAAAACGCCACTGTGTTTGTGAATTTAAAATCATTTGTAATCCTGGATTCCTTTCCATTGTGTACTTCTTTAACTAGGCACGAGCTTAACGTGAAAACCAATTTCACAGACGTTTTAAATCATGATATAGAAAAAATTGTAAAGGTTAGGATTATGCAAGTATTAAAAACTTGCTATTGTTATATCTTTAATACCCGTTTGTAGCGTTAAGTGGAAATTTGGCATTTTACTGGAACTTAGAACAAATTTATTCCTTTTTTAGTGTCGGTTTGAGACTTGAAAACTTCGCGCTTATTGCCCTTTACTGGTTGAATAATTTTTTTTGCATTCTCAATTGAAATTGTAACTTTTTGGTTACATTCAATTTCTTTACACTTTTAATTTAACTGTTAATACTTGAATTAAAGTAAGTTAAGTATATTAGTTTATGTTCTTACGGGTTCTGATAAATTTAGTAAAAACATTATCGGGACAAAAGAATTCACCTAATTAGGTTACAATGTTATAAGATATGTTAGCGTTTTTCAAATGTTGTAGTTCAACTTAAAATTGTCTTTAAATAAAAAAAAACTGTTTAAATTGTGATTTGTCTTATAATTTGGGCTGTATCTAGGTTTAATTTTTAATTACGAATAAATTTATGTATTAATTATATAAGTTAAGTTAAAAAAGAAACTTCGCTGAACTCTTACCGTAGTCGGTAACGGCGTCAGGTAATCCGGTCTTAAATACTGATTGCTTGATGTGAGCATGTTGCTCCACAATCTTTGATCCTTATCCAGTTTAAATAAAATATCCACACACAGAAAAAACAATAAACACTTCACAAGATCCGGTGTCAGCACATGATTCCTCACAAGTCACTGCGTACGGTCGCGGAGCGTTTACCAACTGACGTGCGGTTCTGGCGACAGACGGCGCTAGACTGAGCCGTGACGAGCCCCCCTCCCTTGACACCTTGTCACTCGTCGCCGCGCCATTTTTGCATTCTGTGTACTTTGCGGGAGCTTTGCCGTCTTATCCCCACCGCTGTTTGACACCCCGTTTGTCGTTTGCCTCTCGCTCGCACACGGGAAAAATTAAAGCGCTTTCCGCGAACGAGACGTTTTGATGAAAGGTTGTAAAATATGTAGCGTGCAGTCAAAGGCGCCTCGAGAAGCGACGGACAGAGATGCATGTTGAGAGAAGTTGAATAGATTAAGTTTGGTCTAGTTTAAAGTGATTTATGAGTTTCGGAGCTTTAGCACCGCCTTAAAGATTCAGTTCGAAATCATTATTAGTTCTAGCTAATGTGGATATTCTCAATTGAAATATGCCAACGCTTTTAAGAAACTTTTTGCTGAGTTACTGAGCCGGATAATTCCGAGGACTATTATTATTTCTTTACTTAAACATTTTTTTAACTCTTCAATAAAGTTCTCACTGCTTAGTTACAGTATTTTACTTCCACTAAAGATGCTTGAAGAGATAATACTATACTAAGAAAACATTAAGGTAAAAATCGTTGGTTAGCGGACCACCGGCCGAGTTTACGACAGTAAAAACACTTTCATTGTTTACTCGTAGGTAACAAAAAATAGCTTACTCGTCGCAATATTCGTAATCATTCTATAACCTTTTGTTGGAAACAGTGAAATATTACAATGAGGATTTCAACTTTTACTTTTTATTTTGACAAAGGATATTATGGCTTTTTTTATTAGTAGGAGTTTTTTTATGTTTTTTCTTTCTTATTAGATATACTAGTTGCGCCTCGCGGTGTTACCTGCGGTTAAAAAGTATCCTATGAGCTATTATAGACTATAATCTATTTCTGTGCCAAATTTCAGTGGATCCGTTCAGCCGTTCTGGCATGATTGAGTAACAAAAGACCCATCCATCCATCCAATCATAAATCCATCTTAGCTTTCGTGCTCATAATAACTATTAGTGTGACGTGATGCTTGTCAAAATAAATAAATTCCTTTTTCTTGTTCCTAATACCTAAGGAGCTGGGTACATACAATTTTAAGAAAATCATAATAATGATGGTTAATCAATTATTGTTTATTAAGAATTGCAAAAGGGTGAAATGTTAATGTTTGATTTGTTTGTATTTTACATACAAATTTCAACATTCGTATTTTCAGATAACACATTAACAAATAAAATAAATGGAATAGTTAACATATTATCGTCACGTCTTTCCCCTGAGGGGGCTGACAGAGGTGTAACACAACACCCACACTTCGCCGTACGATATTCAGTCCCAAATATGACAGGGGGCGAGCCTGTCGCCAAACACCGGGCTCCAGTCATGTATATAGCAGATGACATACAATACGCACATAATATTTATGTATGCTCACACAATAAACAAATTGGTGCGTGCCGTCGGCTGGGTTCGAACCCAACGATTATTGTGCGTTTTCTGTTGATGTAACTTCATGGTTTATTTAGGAAAGAAAAAGTGGATCAAAGCTTATCGCCTGCTTATAGCATAGTGTTATAGGTATCGAACCGTCACGCCTTATCGTCTTATCTATAGGTAGCTAGGTACATATAGTCACGTTAGGTGGCCATGTTATGATCGATCGGCCTATTGTCCGATGATTGAACTACCTATTGTGATACACGTTAAGAAAACCTTTGAAGGCTAGTATATTAGTAGTTAATCGGTCTCAGTATTTAAGAGGGTCGCGACGTTCTGAAATTTCCATACAAACGCGCTACTCAAATTTCTTGACAACCGTTTGTCAGATTATGATGAAATTTAGCATGTACAATTAAATTAACAATATCTCCGCCCCTATGTTCTAGGTTTTTTTTTTTAAAAACGTTCTCAAGTTAAAATATAGCTATGAAAAATATCCGCATTTTAAGGGGTCACTTTTGACTGATTTATTCAATAGGTAGACAAAGCAAATCAAAAATTCCATTACATAGGGAGGTTGTCTACATCATTAGCTGTTAAATGAATCCATATACAAGGGAAATTCTTAGTTACTTAAGAATGATTACAGAAGTGCAAAAGTCATAAAAAAAATTGAAATTGCACTTTGTCACTCTGCAGGTAAGTTTAGAGGCTCGTCAGTAGCATTACTCGCTCTCTTCGCTCGTCTTCTTCTTCTAGACGAAATGGCGATAGGATACCTTAAGCCAATGCGAAGTTAGTCTAGGTCGCCTAGGTCGAAACTAGTTAGGTCGCCGGACTCTTAATTCAACTAGCTGTATTCAACAGTTTTTATTAGGTACTAGCTGTTGCTCGCGACTTCGTTCGCGTTTAACTAGTCTGACCATAAATATTCACGGAAAAAAAAAATTAGCTGCTGTTACTACATTTTAGTTGTAGTAGCAAATATCCTTTCAAACTATAGGGACAGCTAAGTTTTTTGTTAGCGTAGCAAATTGTTTTTAGCTGAACGAATTTAGCTGTTGCAGCTAACAATCTTAACAATACTTAGCAGTAGTTGCTAACAATCTTAATAATTAGCAATAGCAGGTAAATATTTTATCCTAAAGTAGTTAAAATATTTTGCTCTGATAGCTAATTGAAACGTTCGAATTTGTTTTGTTTATAAAGATAACAAATTTAGTAAACTCAGTTAAGTAATTTGCAGTAACTGCAACTTGAGTGTGATTCTCCTAGCAAAATTTTATTTTGAATAGTAGCTAAGCAGTCTTCGTCGTAGTCAACAAAACTTTGCCAGTGTTTCGAAGATATTTGGTGCAGCAGCTAAGACATAGGCAGCAAAACAGATTTAGTTGCCACAACTAAACCATTTTTTTCAGTGTTGTTACAATACAAACTCCTTCGTTTTTTTTTTTTGCATATAAATTTGGAATGCGTTAATTATGTCGAAAACTGCAAACAATTTCCCTACATTACACATATATTTTTCGTGATTATTATTAAATTTACAACATGGAATGGGGTGTTAAATTAAACAGGATTGCAGTGATTGGATTGCACAAAGTGGGTATGGAACCGTCGGTCATTTTCAAGACTCTTCAAAATGTTGATATCAGCTGTATGTTCGTATATCGTAGTATCGACAGATATACCGACACTTCCTCTGTTGAATACCATAAAAGATCGTAGCGGCCGCGTGCGGTGAGAACTCTAAGGCTGTTAATGCTGTTAAAGCCAGAGTTTATAAAGTCTATAAAGTCCGAAGCCAATGTTTCGGACTTTATAGGGGCTGAAGACTGGCCCTAATCTAGTCCAGATCTAAACCCCATGGACTACAAATTATAGGCAGTTTTGGAAGGCATGGCCTGCTCTAAGCGACACGCTGACATAGAGTCTCTTAAGAAATCTTTGAAGCAAGCAATTTCCCATGGAAACAGTCTGTAAGTCCATATATTCTTGGCCAGACCGACTAAAGGCCTGTATCAAGGCCAAAGGTGGTCGAAATTTTTCGAAACTATTTCTAGATAGGTAATTTATCCATTTTTTCTTTATGGAGAACATCAACTAAACTGATACCCCCTCTTTTATGGAGTTAGGTACAAAGTCAAAGTCAAAATATTTTCATCCAATTTGGGTATCAAAGATACACATAAGAACGTCAAAGTTTTTTTTAAATAGACTCGACCGCCTCGTTTGCATAAAGAGCCTCTACTCAGAAGAACAGGCAAGAAACTGAGGGGCGTCATTTTAAATTCAAATTCAAATTGTTTAATGACATAAAAACAGACACATCCACTTTCATCTATGTCAACAATATTCAAAACAGAATAAATTAAATTACATTAAAAAACAATACATAAAATATCAACACAAAAAAATAAAAAATTAAAATTAAAAATATTAGTAGTAAAATGTATTACTATATCATATTTTAATCAAACATCATAGACACATAATATGGACTTTTTGTTCCTGTCAAATTGGTCAGTTAAATTTTCACAATATATCAAAAATGTCTTGATTAAAATTTTCCATTTGTCACAAAAAATATCAATATCAGTGTTGGCGGAAAGGAGTGTATTGAGGTGGCGGCGGGCATGGATTAGTGGAGGCAAAGAATAAATAAATTACTGTCTCACAAATTTTGGCTTACAACTAGGCTTACAACTATAATATCTATACATACTAGTGGCCACTTGGCGGAAGTGGAGTTTTCAATTGCTCAACTATAAGCACTCACGTGCACTGGCAAACGCTAAAAATTCTTGTTAAAAACTCCTTTGACACTGACTAATCTAACTACCCCATAATCACACGTTCTCTAAAGTGGAAACGACAAAGACGACGCCCTTTCGTTACGGCAACGATTTGGAAACAATCGCTCGGGGCTCGGAAATTGCCTGGGGGCTTACCATGACCTCTTAAAACATCATTAATTAAGCCTTACTTCGTAATTTCGTACCATGACCACCCTAAAAGTATTCCTGTTAAGTTTTGAAATCGCTTAGCAGTTTTGATGACGTCACTCGATTTCGTTCATTCAATCCAAGGAACATTTGATTAAAAACCGTACCATGACCTCTAAAGTATTCCTGCCGAGCTGTCAAAATAGCAAGAATGATACAAATTACAACGATTGTTAAAAAGTTACTCTCCGTGTAACTTTTTCTATTTATTAGTGAGTTTTTGCTGTGTTTCTGAGGTTCTATTTGTAATATTTAGCAAGATGGCCGATGATTTGGAAACTTCGAGTTTCTTGAAACAGAAGCTCCGTACTACGAAGGACGCCTTCAGACGGGCTCCAGAATAAATTTCAACCCTTTTTCACATAGATTTTTTTTAGCTAAGTCCGCTCCTTTTGATGCACTTGTTTCTTCTTAGAATGAGCCTTCGCCTGCAGACTCCTATTAAAGCCCGCAGCGATTTCACTGTGGGTTTTTAAAAAGTCTCACACGATATCGAACTGCTTCGCTGAGACTGCGGCCGCTGTGACAAATTATTCTAAGCATTAAATTCTAGATATCACCAAAATAATTTTCACAAATTTTAATTGTATAAAGCAATTGAATTTTAATTTATCTTCATGATCATAGGTAGATTTAATTTACGTTTTTGTCTTTTTGAGGGGAACCGAAAAGATGGTGTCATGATTTTGTTTTATTTTCTAAAACGAAAACTCGCCTTTACTGAAAGAGGGAAAGAGGAGCGGGATTTATCTCATTTATCATCATCTTCATCAGAGATTTAATGAAAAATGTTATGACAAACATACGGATGACTAGGTGGTATGGCTATATTGCCTCTAGCCTGCCCTATGGGAAAAAAAAAAAAAAAACATATTTGACAATGTTCATTTTTTTTTTTTTTTTAAATTATTCATGACCATGGATACTCGTCCTTCAGTCGGATTCTTAGTAATAATTTTTCCTTCAGTAACAGATGATGGGATGGTGATGATGATGATGAGGTGATGATGAAGACGATGAATCCCTCCCCTTTCCCCATTCCAGTAAAGTTATGGATACTTTACTGAAACTTTAAGTGAAGTTTTGTAGAGAACACGAAAAATCGCGTTTCGCGATGTTTGTATCATTTGCCCACACTCGTGCACGTTGACGAACCGGTAAACGTTAATAATCCACCATTATTACACTTTAACACTCGAAGAATCACAAGTTTTAGAAAATAATACAAAAACACGACACCATCTTTTCGGTTCCCGCCAAAACTCTGACAATGTTCAAACAACCAAGTGTCGCCAGATGTTTCCTAAGAGCGATTGTACGCCGGTGAGGAAAATAAAAATTCTTAAGGAAGAAAATAAATAGAAATCGTAGTGTTTTTACTTGCAACTTGTGGAAACCGTAAGTGTAATTTCCCTGTATCGATAGGATATTGTAGGCACGATTTCGCTATGCGGTCGTACTATTGTACGACCCCCGATTGTCCGATTTTTACACGGCAAAAATCGTATAATTACGATTGACATATATACATCTGGCAACACCATACTCCAAAATACTAGATTTGTAAGATTGATAGATGACATTGACACTGATAATGACAGTTCGTAACGCAAAAGTACCACAGAGTGTATATCGTACATTCTTTTCACATCACTCTAGCAGGAGTAAAAACGTTTTAAAACATTATTGTTTTCAATGCTTGTGGTATGATACAAAACAATACTTATTAAGGAATGTAACAAAACGTTCCTGCGCAATGATGTTTTTGTAAAAGTTCATGGTAAGCCCCCTGTTCCGAACATGCCAGACATGGCTGCCGGCTTTGTGGGTCACAGTACAGTTGAACCAGTAGGTTTCCTTACATAAAAATTACCTAATTCTGCTTCCCAGAGACGGGCTAGAAGTCTTGGTCGCCTTAGGCTGTTAAATACTGTTTGTCTCCACCGAACCCGGGATCAGGGTGAATTAGCAAATTTAACCAAAATGTTCGCGGTATCCATGACTTCAAGAAATAAAATAATGTTTTGAAAACTGATGCTGGTGATCTAAGTTTTTTTTCATTTGCCCTTTTCATTTCTTAAGCTTAATTTGAAAGTTTTCCTTAAAAATTTACAAGTTGAATCGAGATCCATGTTCTTTTTCGGACTTCATTTCTCTTGGCAAGTTTGTTTTGAATAGCAGTGTACTTTTCTCCTCGATTGACCGCCCCTAACATCAGTGTCTATGTGTTGGCCTAGTTTATGTATACTTACCTGGGGGGCGATTCAGTTAATCATAGCCGATGCTTAACTGAACCGTTGACGTTGCGTTTGTCAAAAATAAGACGGCTGGGGAACGGCTCACCATCACTAATGGTTCACAAGCGTGTGAGCTAGAGCTCGACCGCTGCTCCACCCGGTTAAAAACGACTGACGTCACTGCTACGTAGCTAGGATATTACTGCGGGGCGTTTAACTGGGGCCACCTCAATTCCATAAAATTGTATCTAGCTCTTTGCATCTTAATACAATTGCAATATTACCTACACCAAAGATTTACTATTGTATGTGCTAATTATTTAGTATAAGGCTTTAAGCATACTGACGCAAATCGTGAATAGTTGCGTCTGTATTCGTCTTGTATTCTACGAACAGATTCGCAACAATTCCAGCATCTCGAGTCAATCTGTTTGAAGCTTAAATGATAAATTAGTAGGTTCAAGCATGTACTTAGTAAAAGTACTCACTTATTTTATTTGTATACTTACTTAAAAACTTATTTTCGCATTTTATATCATCATTAGGTATCATCAGCCTATCTAATGTTTGTCCATTCCACTTGACTGCATGCGCCTCTAACCTAACCGTAGGGTTAGTAATTAACTTATTCTATGACTCGATGAGTTTTTTAAAACCCTATGAACTGGCTTCACTGTGTTTTCGTTTCGGAATAAATAACAGTACAAGTAGGTAGGTACAGAAGAATCATGCTGACACAGTAAGCATGCGAATTTAAACCTACTCACAGCGTTAATAAGCTAACGCTATAAGACTAGTTGTTGATTGGACGAGTTAACGTGACATTTTTAAAGCTCGTATCTCGTCCGATCACCAGCACCTCTAGTATGCGCGCGCGGCAAAATTCTTTTCGTCACTTTGTCATGTGAGAACGTGACAAGGCTATGTCTAAAATAATATACGTCTGTCTTCGATAAAAAGAGTCAACTTACCGTTGTCGCGTTGCGCATGCTAGGTCTGCTGGTGACGTTAGAGCTTTACTGATTCTAGAAACAGAATCGCTTGGAAACGATTTCAACCTATCAAACATTTAGAAACCATTAGCAATGCCAGAAATTTAAATTACAAATGTTAAAGTTGTCTAGGGCCCTTTGTCACTCAAGTCTGTATTATCGGGTTAATATATTAAGTAAGTCTGTATTATCGAGTTGTGAGAAAGCAAAATATTATGGGTAGTAGAATGCCCTAAAGGTGTAGTGTATAAGTACGTTGTTGTTTAATATGGAGGTATGTATAAACTAAGAACCTACTATTATTCTTTATTTCGTTATTTTTATGTATTTGTGCTATGCAGCACTTTTTGGTTTTTCCAGTGACTATTCTTTAATAAAATCTGCAAAAGAATTACATTTTTACTAGCGTTATCCCCGCGCCAGGTCCTACGCGCGAGTAACTCTTAGCTGAATTCCATGCAGAGGGTAAACCTATATTATTGGCGCTGTGTACAACGCAGAGTGCGCTAGGCCTGGTTTCAGGTCCGCGGATTAAAATGGCTTGATTCAACCACTATCTCAGACATTTTTGTCTGAGTAAATAAAGCAGACTCATATTGCAGGGAAGAGGCCCCCTACCCCTATCTTTACCTGAATACATCACTGATTTATTTGACACAAAAACTTCTTTCCCTTAGCGAAAGCGCACACTATGCAACAGCTTGACGACTAAACGCAATGATAGATTGCAGCCGACAACATTCTTACTTTTTGCTCAAAATTCTACGCAGTTGACATTTGAGTCGCAGAGTGCCAAGAACAGTAGTTGATCATCGGCCACGGACATGGTGCGTGGACCTACGGTGCATTTGCGAAGACACGCGCATGCAAGACGATTAGATCCAAACGACAGCTATGCGTCTAGTCGCAGCGACAAGATACGTGCCCGCGCAAGCTGTGCATTTGCGCTGGCACTTATGTTATACCTACTTACTTTTCATTTCTAATGTCATTTTCAAGTATGCTGTCAATTTTGACTGATAATCCCGAAATTTTTCAAATTACATCGAAAGAGCTAAACGTTGCTCATGGATGGCACGTTCTTCTTGTGCAGCTACGGAACGGCATACGTACACCATGCATGGTATAATAATACACTTCGCCAGATACAGCATTCCGGTCACGTGGGCAACACGTAGTGACATCAATCGATGCTTAAGCAAGACCGAAATATGTTATTAACAAATAGTTCGAAAGAGACGGATGACGATGACGAGTGACGTCATTACGTGTTTGCTCCCAGAATGCTAAACCCATGATCCAAAAAACAAGGTCTAACATTCCAGGCGCAAACACGTATGACGTCACTCGTCATCGTCACCCGTCTCTTTCATACTATTTGTAAATTTCTTATTTCGGTCTTGCTTAAGCATTGATTGACGTCACCACGTGTTGCTCACGTGACCGGAATGCTATTCCTGGCGGAGTATATTATTAAACCATGATTAAATCTTGTTTTTTTTTTATCACGACGTACACAAACTAGGTAGAGCAGTTACTACTAAAAATTGATAGCATGCATAAAATAAGTACCTACGCTGCTTTTTTTCCATGTCAATAACAAATTTAACAGTGACATAAATATGTCTTTTAAGGCCTACCTACAAGTTTAATAAAATGCACAGTTATTTTAAAATTACGATAAGTATGTATATTATATTATTAAATAGGTACGAGTAAGTACATTAAAAATTAAAATTTACACTATTAACTCACTGAACATGCAGTCAAACTTATTAAAACATGTACCTAGCCATAAGTTTCGGAAATATGACCACGATATGACCACTGCCAACCTCTTCGAGGAAAAGGCGTGACGTCCTCCTTCCTTATCAGAGGGCAGGGTGTGGCGATATAACAGACCTATTTTTTTTCTGACGACATGTTACGTTATCTCTTAGGCCACTTAGATCCACCCAGGCTCCGCCGGTGGAGCAAAAGCTATTTTTTCTGCAAACGTGAGTCTGTTAGAACATGAAGCAGTTCGTGTTTCGCTGTCGTATGTTTGCATTGCTTCTGGTCCGTTTCTGCTAGGTTTTATGACACAGAATCTTGGGAATTTACAAGGAATGTATTAGTGAATCCGGCAACATTTTGTAAACGTCATGTAAAGATAGATAACATGGATGGACTGGTCATTGATAAAGTCAATCGCAATCATGAAGTTTCAAAGACGTTTAGCTATCAGGCTATTATCACGCTATCCGCTATCGGAACCGGCAACGATAAATTATTGGGACGGCCGGTTGCGAAAAAATGCTTAGACCTAACCAAATGGGATGTCAATGTAACAAAATTAATATTACAGTAAAGTTGTACTGGTCATAGCTTAATTCTACTAGGTACCGGGCGCTCATAACCGATCACCGATCTTATACAACAGACGACATCGTGAGTTCGAATGGGTGACCGCAAGTGGCATTTACAACAGAGTGCTACTGTAGCTCGGATGGCACGTTAAACCGTAGGTCTCGGCTGTTTGCTCTAGTAGACAAAGTAACAACAATAATAATAAAGCCATGTCAGAAGCCAATATTGCACCGGCTACGGTATTGCAACCACAGACGTTTAAACTGTAATTCAGGTATTTAAATATTTATGGAATCTATGTTGTCTATGACGTGAATGAAAAAGTAGAGTTTGAACGTTCCTCTTTTAACTTGATACTGACAAATGCACAAGACGTGCGACGCCAAATTCCCCTATGCGGGAGAACAAAAAAAAAAGGTTACTCTAGTTTCTTTATAAATAAAACCTACCCATAGATTCAAACGTTTCAGCAACGTGTCACTAACGTGTCACCAACGTGTCACTAACGTGTCACCAACGTGTCACCTACACCAACATACAGAAATAAATCTAATATTCTCTCTCACTCTCAACCTCGCTCTTACCCATTATATGTCCTACTCCCTCATGGTGACGTCAGCCTAGTCTCCTATTCTTGACGCATGAGATGAGATCTGGTCACCTTCACTCTCGACTTTTCAAGCGAGATAGACAAAGACCAGAAAATATCTCGAATGGTAGGAATAGGCACCCTGTATACTTACTTTTCTCCTTCACTTGGTTCTATCTTCGACATTGTCTTAAAACAATACCTACTAAAACAATAGTTTAATAGCTTTAAATAATGTCTAAAGTTTAATAAATAGCTCTACATCAACTTATGGTTTATTTGGAAAAACTATGTAAAAACCAGTAAAAACCTATTTATGCTTCTTTCTTATGCTCATTGTACGTTTCATATTTCTTGCTAAAAATAAAACTAGTACTTTATTTGTTTCTTCCTTTTCTGTTTTTTTTTCTCCTATATAACCTGAAAACCTGTAAATTAAATAGGTAATTAGAAATCTATTACTATTTTCCATGGACGTATGCTATTTTTCTAGGAACAAATTTTCCTTGCCTATTTGACATAAATCAAGTCAAATTGTTAAAATACATCATACCAAAGAGTATGTAATATAGATACATAATACCAACATGCAAGTTTAATTGATTTACCTATATCTTCTATGATATTGACAAAATGCAACAATATGAACGAAAGTAGATATGTGTTTAGCATAGAATAAAGGAATGTAACAAGGAGAGATGAGAGTGGGCACTGGAACAGTTTCTTGGGAATAAACAGTCCTATTTTATATCATAATATTATTTATCATTAGCATTCTCAAAGGTCTAGTGAGAGTAGGAACAAAGTATACTCAGTTGTGGCCCTAGTTAACGTACTATCTCTTTACCACTTTACCTTTACCATTCCATATACCTACGCGGCGCTAATTCGACCGGGCCGACTGATTATAACAAACTCTCTAGGCTGACACAATATGTGCACTTCAGTAATTTACTATAAAAAATTCTTTACTGGATTCACTGGATTACTTATCGGGTTCTGGACTTTTCGCGTCGATATTTGTCCTCTTGTAGAGGACTTGTATTTTTGTTCAATGAGTCACTTGTTTCCTGCAGAAAAATTAGAAGACCACACATTCAACAAAATCACTAAGTACTTTGTTTGGCAAAAAAGTAAAAGTTGCGTTACTAATTTTGTATCAATTGCGGACACTCGTGCATTTTAACAAATCGATAAAGGTTATTACACCACCATTATTTTAGTTGAATACTCAAAGAAACACAGTCTAATAAAATAAACAAAAATTGCCTTTTTCTGATTCCCGGCAAAAATATTCAAGTTTTTTTTTTTTAAAGCTTTCATGACCATGGAAACAAAATCCATCAGTATTGTATATGGTGATGATGTAAATAAATTCCGGAGTATTGAAATTTTTGAAGTTCCTTTCAATAAATTATTTCCCGTATATTTGCGTCTCTCAACTGTATAGTGTCGCTTAGTTCCTGTGGTTCATCGCGTTGCCCCGTCGGTCTGAAAATAAATCACGTCACTAGTTCACAATAAAGAAAGAGGAAGGCTTAAAATTACACAGAATAATTTAAAATTTGGTTGTGAACTAGAAACAATAAAACAATACAATTAGGTATGAATTTAATGGTTTTTTTGTTCTTACCTCTTATTATTACCCGACTGCGCAAGAAAGAGGGTTATGTTTTTTCTAAAGAGTATTGGTGATTACACTAAAAATGCAGAATTCAAACTAAACTTAACGTCTCCAATTCCTAGCAAACCTTTTTCGTTTGCAAATATTAAAATGCTCATGAAAACAACAATTAATAAAATATTATGTTCTAATTTAAATTTATATTAATTTCTTAATCGCGCAGCGATGGTGTTTTAAAACGCGCATAAGTTTAATTTATAACATAAGACCGCAACTTGACAGACTGCAGTTTTCAGGGTTTTTTGGGTTCCGGATACAGTATACTTACACTACCTATCTATAATAGGTAATAGGGGTAATCCACGATAATTAAATATTAAAAAACTTTTAGGGACCTTTAAGAAACTTTTAGCCAGATGGGAGTGGTTTCGATCCCAGCTTACAGCACGCATTAATTTGTTCATTGTGTGAATATTGTGTGCGTATTGTATGTCATCTGCTACATGACCGGAGCCCGTTGTATGGCCACAAGCTCACCCCCAGTCACATTTATAGGGCTGAATATCGACCGACGAAGTGTGGGTGTTGTAATATACCTCTGCCATCTCCTTTGGGAGAAAGGTGTGGTGATAATATATGTTAAAAACTTACATTGAAACATTTTTTTGTTATAAGTAAATAATAAAGCTCGAAATCCATATCATACTTACTTTACTTATAATATTAAACGAAAGTAACTCTATCTGTATTTCTGTCTGTATGTTTGTAGGCTTTTCACGGCTAAAACGGCTGAACAGATCTTTATGAAATTTGAAAATTAGTAACAGTATTTTACGAGGAGGTTATTGGATACTATTTTCTGAATTCTGAAGTCGTGGGTCAGACTATAAAGTATTTGCAAATTGGTTTTCATTAAAAACTAGCTGTTAGCAGTAAATAGTATCCAATAACCTTCCTCGTCAAATGCTGTAACTAATTATCAAATTTCATCAAGATCAGTTTGGCCATTTAGCCGCGAAAAGCCTAAAAACTGGCAGAGCTACTATCGATTTTTTATTTATAATAATATTCGGGACACTTGCAGACACGGTGACACTTGTCGTCTGACCCCAAACTAAGCAAAGTTTGTACTATGGTGGCCAGAGACTGATATATATACCTACATACATATATTTTTAAATACGCACTTAAATTAAAAATTAACACCCAGACATAGAAAAAACACAAATGTTCATCTCACGAATGTTTGCCCTAGGTGAGAATCGAACTCGCGCCCCCTAGCTTAGAAGGCATGTTCACTACCGACTGATCCATCGAGACAGTGTATAATATCAATAAGTATGGGCCGTTAGGATATATTTTTTGCAACACAACCCTTACTCATAAAATACCATGTTATTGGCTGTCCCACGTATCGAGATAGGGAGCAGATATTCTATGGTATCAAGCTATGTGTTTCAAACACTATTTTATCAAGCTATTGTGTTTCATACTATGGTGGAAAATTCATTATAATAAGTTGACAACACTGGGCTACAGAAGCTACTGATGAGTAATCACAATACTACACTATGCTTAAATCTTTAAAACTTCGCAACGGAATTTGATGCGGTTTATTTTTAATAGATAGAGTGATTCAAGAGAAAGGTTTATATGTATAATAACATCCATTAAATAGTGGATAAATACTGTTATTTTTGAGGTTTCTAATGTGATGTCGTTAATTATCAATTTTTTTTCCGCTTACATTGCAAACGCAGGCTGAACCCTACGAGATTTATCAAAATAATGTACTCGTACTAATTATTTGTACACATTCAAAAGGTCTACAGAAAACTCCTCGATGGTATATGTCTATATCTTATGGATATCCTACAACAACGTTTTTTTGTTTATAATACCCGTGCGAAGCCAGAGCGGGCCGCATGTTTTTATATACAACGTTCACAGTTTTTCTGTAGTGTATTTAGTATCAGCATTGCATCCGTGCGAAGCCGGGGCGGGTCGCTAGTAATATTATAAAATCGAAAGTTTGTGACTGTGTAAGTGTGTATGTTTGTTACATCTTCACGCTCTAACGGATGGACGCATTTTGATGAAACTTGATAATGAGGTAGCTCATACCCTGGATTAACACATAGGTCACTTTTTAACCGCGAGTAACACCGCGGGTCGCGGCTAGTATTACATAATGTAGATGCAATGGAGTGGCAATATGATTCTGACATCATTTGCCTCGATCGGAACGCACGTCGCACCATGGAATGACCATGGAATAACCACGGATGAGCGCACCTTTATTTACTGTTAAGGAGTTTTTGGCGGGAACCGAAAAGATGGTGTCATGAATTTAAATTATTTACTAAAACTTGTGATTCTCCGAGGAATAATAATAGTGGATTATTAACCTTTACCGGTTTGCTATACTTAGTGCATGAGCGTAGGTAAATTAAACATGCATTATTAAATACTACTTTGCGTGTTTCCTACAAAACTCGGTTTTTTTTTTTTTGTTTGTAGTGGCCTCTGCCCCTTAGGGTTTTGGGGCAATGTTACCATCAACAGTGAGGGAGGCGATAGTAATTGATATAAAAAGAAAATAAGAGAAATAATCCTGGTGAGGTAGATATTACTATAGAAGAAATGAAAGGAAAAAGAAAAAAAAACTATAGACGAAATTTATTGGACTGAATAAAATTAGATAATGAAAAAATTATTTTTTTGTTTGGGAATGAGAGCAGAGAAGAAATGTGTATTGGAAGCGGAACTTTACAATTAGTGATGGTAGAATAAAGGGATGATTTACTACGAAGAGGGCAGCTAAAAAATATATAATTTACCGAACCAATATCCAAACCACAAGAGCAATTAGGAGCGTCTGCAATTTTGAATTTAAATAATTGAACAGGACTATAGTTGGCCCTTACCTTGAGTTTTGATCGTTAAGAAAACTTTTTTTGTTTTCAGTTTTAGCTCTAAACATTTCAATAGAGCGCTACTGGCGGAAACGTTATGAAACCACAGACATCCAATACAGTAGTATTCTATAGACGAAGTCTGTATAAGGAACTAAGTTAAATGTATGGAGCCAAACGAAAACAAAAAAGTTTTCGCCAACCATCAAAACTCGCGGTAAGCCCACAGCTTTTCTCAGCTGTTGAGATTTTTGTTTTGTATTTGAATGACAACTCATGACAACTGAAGAAAACACCAATAGATTTAATTACTTACAAATATATTTATATATTTAATAGTTTAATAGTTCTTAATAAAGTTATTCCTAATCGTAGAATGTAGTACGTAATTATTTTACAGAGTGAAAGTAAGGAAATTGACTGGCATTATTCGCACACCTACATGCATGACAGCGTGAATAGCTAAGTACAGACCAGAAACCAAAAATAAAGTGTGACACTTTGTTCCCACGAAGGGAACCACCGGAGATTTTCGAGGAAAAACTCCACCAAAATGATAAGTAACTATACATTTCTTCACTTAAACCACTCATTCGCACCGCAAATTTTTAGCACATTTCTGCTGGATAGAAAATTTCCCCCTCGCTGGTTTGCCTTAGTTCTTGATGGAGGGTCCCGGCTTTTCCAGAGGAACTCATCACAGTCCTCAGCACCGCACGTCAACTTTTCCCGAGACAGCTACGAGATGTTGTATTTAGTCAAATCGGACAAGGGTTGTGTGTGTTATGAAGTTACGTAAGATAAAAGGTCTCAGTACGCAGCCAACTTCATTACATTGCCTATCTTTTAAAAATATCAATTATATAATGATATTATCATGAAAATGATGAAAATGATAATATAATCTTTGCGATTTTTGAAAAATAGGAGTAAATGAGGCACTGGTGGCGGTACGAGTGCCTATATCAATAAAGTCAAAGTCAAAATGTTTTTATTCAATTTGGGTATCAAAGATATACTTATGAACGTCAAAGTTTTATAATAGACTCGACCGCCTTATTCGGAAAAAGAGCCACTACTCAGAAGAACAGGCAAGAAACTAAAGGGCAGTTTTTTAAAAAATATAATTAGATAACTGTCTCACAAATATTGACTTACAACTAGGTAATACCATATTATATTTATGTGCTAGTGGCTACTTGGTGGAAATGGAATGTAACTCCTCTGGAAGACAGGTTGGACGAGATAATGGGCCGTGCCATGACGTAGGTCCGTTACCAAACGCGCGAATAAGCCTCATACTGGACGTGGTCCAGGTGGATATTCCATTAATACTGCACGTGCTTATTGACCGAGCCAAGCGAGGTCTCAGAGGCGAGTATCTTGCTTAATAAATATATTTTTTTAAGTTTGAATAAATTAAAAGTAAAAATTCATTTTCAAAAACAAGCTTTTTATTTAATGCGCTAAAAAGAAATAAATAATTTTTCTTTTCCTATAAAACTTTTACTAATAGCTTAGAACGCCATTACTAACACATTTTATATTATAAGTTGCTAGTAAAAGTTATAAGTAAGTAAGTAGTAGCAAAAGTTTGTTTTATTCTTTAAGCGCATTTAAATAACAGCTTGTTTTTTTTTTAATTTTATTTATTTTTTTGCTTTTAGCTTTCGCTCGACAGGTTTCTTAGTCTGTTCATCTCACTAAACGCAAAATTGTTGCAAGGTCGTTTGCCGGTCACATTCAAATTTAACTCGCATTCGTATTCTCATGAAATTCTTTGATTTGATACCCATATTGTATGAAAGTTTAAAAAGCTTAGTCCGCCAGCTTTAGAAGACCGACATATTGGATTTAGAGTGACGTCACTTTATTTTTCGTGTAATATTCAGCAAGCCCTTTCATTTTATACCCATGTTATTACAATAGTGAAAGAGATGATAGCCTAGTTGGAGAAGGCCCGCTTCTCAACCCAGAGAGAGCGGGTTGGAACCCAGCCGACGGCACGCACCAATTTATTCATTGTGTGAACAAATGTGCGTATTGTATGTCATCTGCTACATGACTGAAGCCAGGTGTTTGGTGACAGGCTTGCCACATTGGGACTGAATATCGTCCGGCGAAATGTGGGTGTTGTATTACACCTCTGCCAGCCCTCTCGGGGGAAAGGCGTGACGATATGTATGTACATATGAATGTATGTATCTTGTACGAGTGCATTGAAAAAAACTTGTCCGCCATTGAGGGTGTTCCGCCATGTGGGATTTAGAATGACATCATATAGCTAACCATGCATTTTCATCTAAGCTAAACGTGTATACAAAATTTCAGCTCAATCGGTTCGAGATATCTGCTTCAAAATTGAGTTGCCAGATTCCACCCGAACAAACATAGTAACATACATACATACACACATACATACATACATGCATACATACATTGCAATTTAAATAAAAGCTTGTGTTAATAACAATAGAAATGTAAACTATTAATATCACCCTCACCTGTAGTCTAGTTGGCCACGTTTTAGTACTCATAAACGTGGCCAACTAGACTACAGGTGACACGTGTGTGAAGCGCTAGTGGTACTGACCCGTTGCTCGTCCGATGATTAACTGAGCTGATGCCTAAATGGACCGTTGACGTGCCTATTATCATAAGAAGCAGACGGGCAACAGCTTGGTACCATCAACGCTTCACACACGTGTCATGTTTATGAAGCATTGATGGTACCAATCTGGTACGTTTAAGAGACAGTGATAATGAGGCGATCCTCGTCCTTTTTACGTCGATTGCAAGGTGCCATCAACGCATCAACGCTTCACAAACGTGTCATGTTTGTGAAGCATTGATGGTACCAAGCTGATACGTTTAAGAGACAGTGGTAATGAGCCGATTCTCGTCCTTTTTACGTCGATTGCTTGGTGCCATCAACGCTTCACAAACGTGTCATGTTTGTGAAGCATTGATGGTACCAAGCTGATACGTTTAAGAGACAGTGGTAATGAGCCGATTCTCGTCCTTTTTACGTTGATTGCTTGGTGCCATCAACGCTTCACAAACGTGTCATGTTTGTGAAGCATTGATGGTACCAAGCTGATACGTTTAAGAGACAGTGGTAATGAGCCGATTCTCGTCCTTTTTACGTTGATTGCTTGGTGCCATCAACGCTTCACAAACGTGTCATGTTTGTGAAGCATTTATGGTACTAAGCTGATACGTTTAAGAGACAGTGATACTGAGCCGATCATCGTCCTCTTTTTTATGGTTAATGCAACATCGATTGTTTGGTGCCATCAACGCTTCACAAACGTGTTATGTTTGTGAAGCATTGATGGTACCAAGCTGGTTGGTACGTTTAAGAGACAGTGATATTGCCCTGAACCTAATTTTTATTAAATACATAATTTAAATACATACTTAAATAGATATTAACACCCAGACATAGAACAAACACAAAAGTTCATCACATAAATGGTTGCCCTTGGTGGGAATCGAACCCGCGCCTTCTAAGAAGGTCCACTACTGACTAAGCCACCGAGGCAGTCAAATTCAACGTCGATGGCTCAGTTTAGTATCGACTGATAGGCGAGTTGCTCCCATGCTATGATTATCACTATTATTTGTTACGAGCTGCGCCTTGCGATATTACTTGCGCTCAAAAAGTGACCTATGTATACCTATGTTTAAACGATCTAGGGAATCAACTAAAAACTTATGTACATATATAAACTAATCCATTTTTTTCTCATATTTCAGATGATCGTTTTCGTTTTATTTAAAATGTAATGATTACACGACTTTCACGAAAAATACCCTAGAAGTGATAACATACGGAGCGACTGCAATAAATACCATATATTTCGATGTTATTAAAGCTTTTAAAGCAGACAAAACTGAATAAAAACGGAGCGCAGAAGCTATGAAAAAACGCTTAGGCATGCGAGTTCTGCTAAGCCTAGAGCCCAACAATAGAGCGAGTACATAAAAAAAAAAGACTAAAAGTGTGTTATCGATAATATAATATAATGATTGATATTACTTGCTGCACTTTGCGGTGTTGCTCACGGTTAAAAAGTAGCCTATAATGTTAAATGAAAGCTTTATTCGGACTTTGTTATAGCTAGTGAGCTTTGTTTGTGTGAGCGTGATTTATTTATTTAATGTATTAAACAATTTAAAATGTAGTTTTGGTGTGTGTTAATTTTGTAGGTAGGTGTTCAAATAATATAAAGCCTTCTATATACCTTCTATATTCGTGTAAGTAGGTCCTAGGATCCTGAGATACAAAAAGTAATATTTCCGTCTATATATTGATCGAGCGAAAGCAAAAGTTGGCATTAACTGTTTGATCGATGACAACTTGAGTATGTTCCGTTGATCAATCCGATTTGTATATGAAATTTTGCAGGCAAGTAGTTCGTGCAAACAATTTTTAAGTTCGAATATGAGACAAAATTGGTCTAGAGGTGCTATTCAGAATCAGATTCGAAAACTTTTCCGATCGTATCCCACAAATTTAAAACTTAAATTGTTCGACTCTCAGCCTACTTTTATAAATTTGGGAATAGGGAATCGAGCATAAATGCCATCGGAAGAATGAATCACATTTAAAAACTTATGAAAACGGACTGAGATTCGAATAATTTGAGTTTAAAATTTTTGGTATTCAAACGGAAACATTCCTGAATGATTGTGAATACCTATGCAAGAGTTACGATGAGACGAACTACTACTAGTAGTAGCTGATTCCTAATATTTACTATTGATTCCTGCTAGTCTGTCTAGATCTAGCCTATGTAGCTTAGAAAATTACTGGCACAGAATACTATGTATCCTTACCGCACATCTTAGCGGCACATGATAACGGTCAGCGCTTTCGTTTATTTTTTTGTTTTCAAAGAAGGAATTCGGTTTTGTCACTCAAAATTGACAGTCACTTTGATAATGACAAAGGAACCATGGGAATGAATGACGTTGTGCTAAATAAATCAGTGGTGTATTTAGGTACAGTTAGGGGGAGAGGGCTTTTTCTCTATGAGATATGAGTAGGTTCTTGCTTCGTTCTCCATATCAATGTTGAGCTAATTACATTACAGCAACGAAACGAAGACACTAACCAATAAAGCTAGTTCATAGGTTTAAAACACTGCGAGCATTGATGCTAGTTATTTTTAAAGATAAAATCCAAAATGAGGTAATCTGTCGTAGAACTAAGACAACCAACATAGCAAAGGTTTAGCAAGTTGAATTGGCAAATATGAAAATGAAATGGTCATGCTCGTAGAAAGACCGAAATGTGTTATTATTT
The DNA here is from genome assembly GCA_911728515.1 of Peribatodes rhomboidaria. Classification (NCBI taxonomy): domain Eukaryota; kingdom Metazoa; phylum Arthropoda; class Insecta; order Lepidoptera; family Geometridae; genus Peribatodes; species Peribatodes rhomboidaria. Next base: position 15,132,968 of record OU452175.1, read on the forward strand.
TAAGAGTGGATACCGAGAATCAGCAAACGTAGATTGAAGCACTCTGCCATCGAGTGGAGCGATAAACAGCTGCTTAGGTGGATGCTTAAAGCAGAAGATCGTGTCACGTGTCGTTCAGTAGAACGCTCACGCTCTGAAATGGGTCAACAATTGATATGCCGATGATAATGATGATACTAAATGTAAAAATAATAGGTTTTCACCACACTTATACTTCTATTAACTACCTACAGCCTTGTTATTACGTATTTATCTTATAATTTAAACAGCAAATAACTCATAATATAGTAAATCTTTGGTGTAGGTAATATTGCAATTGTATTAAGATGCAAAGAGCTAGATACAATTTTATGGAATTGAGGTGGCCCCAGTTAAACGCCCCGCAGTAATATCCTAGCTACGTAGCAGTGACGTCAGTCGTTTTTAACCGGGTGGAGCAGCGGTCGAGCTCTAGCTCACACGCTTGTGAACCATTAGTGATGGTGAGCCGTTCCCCAGCCGTCTTATTTTTGACAAACGCAACGTCAACGGTTCAGTTAAGCATCGGCTATGATTAACTGAATCGCCCCCCTGGTATACCGCCGCTGGCTATAGTCAGTCTTGCTAGGTATACTTACCTGCAAGACTCCTATTCTTCATTCGAAATGAAAAAAATTCAAGCTGAAAGAACGCTCCCACAGTAAACTTGTAATAGTAATCATCATCATCATCAACCCGTAACTGCCAACTCCTGAGCAAGGCTTATCTCTTGTACGCTACGCTACTCATGCAGGTCCTGTGTCACCCTCAACCTTGTCAAATAGTTATGATCGTAAGTTAAATTGTATGTTAGCTGTTCCAATCTTGATTATCAATTGTAAACTTGTGCCCGAAGGGATTTGAGGTTGTGAAAATGTTCCTACAACTTTAACTCTAAAATGTCTATAAATGTTAGCTAACAAGACGTGTACCTTACTAAGCAGTAAATAATATTTAATTTAAAAACTGTTTTTAAAACTAGCTTTTGTAACTTACTCTGGCCACCTTCCAATTGGATCATAAGACCAACTCCATGGTTATTGCATTATCATCAATGTTCAGCTCAATCGAACATCGGGAAGTCAAGATTTGTATCCATAACATAATTATGTACATAAGTAAAAATATACTTCACTTCAATATACTTAATGTCAGTGAAGCTAAAGGTACCATTGCGCGCCCGACTGCAGACGGCAGCAGGAGCTAGCTTCATGTCGCTCGCTGCGGAACGCATCTCATACAAATATATATACAAACCAGAGGGCCCACTATGACCTATAATCGCGAATCGTAGGTATAGCTAAGCAATAAGGTCCATGGTCGCGCAGCGTCGAAAATGAAACGAAAACATCATGGCAATAACATGTCATCGTAGACCCCCAGAACTCCTGCTGCCGTCTGCGGTCGGGCGCTGAATGGTTTCTTAATACAAAGCTTGTAAAAAACTTTCATTTGCAAAAAAAGATAAAATATTTTCTAGACCTTTTTCTATTGAAATATTTGTTAACTGTGTGTTTCCGATGTTTTTAGACGCCGCCAGCAAGGATAACTCAATTTTCCGTTATGAATTTGTATCCCAAACTCGTTTATGATGAGCGTAGAAAGCACACTGGAAAAGCCCGCGGATATATCGCAGTTGAAGTAAGTAGTCTCTTTCATTCAACATTCGCTGCAATACACCCATTCATGACAAAAATTATTCACATTTATAATGATTAAAAAATAGAAAATGTAAATAAGTAAGTACACAATTTATGAACAAAAGTTTGTGGAGGTTTAAGTGAATTATGGATATGAACTTTTAGCGAGCGAACGATAAGCAAATCACTGATGCTTTTAATTAATGTGGGTACTAAGTAGATACCTAAGTACGATACTTGCAAGAAGAAAAACGTTTTATAGGCTGTTGGAATTTATTCATTTATTTATTTTAAGGTTTAAACAACAATGTTTATATAAATAATCAAAATGTAAATAGAAATAGCTTAAATTTTAATGAGCCTTCGTGTGCGCAGTAAAGGGACGCGGGGGTAGGGCGTCAAAGACCATTTGGTGTCCATTTCGGAAAAATGTGCACAGGAAGTGCACGAGATTCCATCATCTGACTTCCGCCAAAGGTCATTGAGGCGGACATTCCATCAATATGTCATCAGCTATAATAAAGCCCGCACAAAGCGCTCTCAGCACTGCTCCCCAACAAGAGCTGCCAAGGAGTGGAACGCACTTCCTGCCTCGGTGTTCCCCAGCAATAAATACAACCTGGGTCTCTTCAAGACAAGAGTGAACAGACACCTCATGGGCAAGCGTGCTCCATCTTAGTTGCTCCATCTTACTTTCCAACCTATTTTACATCAGGTGTGTTGTGGTCAAACGCAAGAATTATAAAAATAAAAAAAACACGCGTCTTGACGAGAGTGTATAGCTGAGGCAACCACAAACCACCAACCACCTTTTTTTTACAACAGACTAGGCATGCGTTTGACCACTGACTCGCCTGATGGGAAGCGTGTCTGTTCAAGTTGCCTGGAAGAGATCGCTTTGAGCGACAAGGCCGCCTATTAAAAACTTAGTTAAGCCTTATTTAAGTACTATTGTAAATGTTTTATGTTTTTAATAAAAAGTTGTTGTTGTTGTTGTTGTCGACGTGATCGAAGATGTAACACGCTTGCCTAGGACACCTTAAATAGACCAAGGAAGTTAAAAGTCAATTTGCTGACGCCATAATTTCGAATAGATATAAAGGCCCGGCTTGCACAAATTATAATTTGCACGAGCAAACTTAACATCACATACCGTACCAGTGGCTTGGCCAAAACGCTAATTTGCACAAACTAATCCACAAATTGCTTGTGCATGCAAGACGCTGCATCTAGCCGAGTCGGAAGTTCGCTACATCGTATAACATACGGAGTCCATACAAATCGCTGTTGTATGGACTGCACAAGTGCACCATGTTATGTGCACCAGCTTGAGATCCCCAAATACCCGTGGATAAGCATAGTCTTCTAAAACGTGATGTTTTGGTGACAGCCCTCGGGCACCGTTCTGGACACATTCCATCAAATAAGTTTGGATATTTTTAATGAAAAAGACACCATCTCCGAACTGCAATGAGTGTGGCGTTTTTGGAAACACTATACACATTTTGATGGAATGTGTCCGTAACGATAGCTTTAGAAGATTGTGATTTAAAAAGGAGAAATTCACTGATGTCGGATTTTGTAATAGTATTCTATCCTGCCCAGAGTTTGATAAAGCAAAAGTTTTGTACAAATTTGTAGATTTAGGTTTAAAAAAGTAAGATTTTTAGGTTAATTGGTTCGCAATTAGTTATATTTTCATTTTTGTTACTGTTTTGAATCACAGGGCGATGTGGCGACAAAGCCCTATAATTAAAATTATTTAAAAAAAAACTTTTGTCCAAACTGTTTGTTGAAGTCGCTACGTGTAGCCGGGCCTTTACATAGAGAACCCTCACGTCACCTCAGGGAACAGTGACCATAACCATTACCTCTCTTAGGTAGTTAGGTATGGAGCTCGGGATACCTATCGGAAGACGTGACGTTCGCAATCAAATGTTACGTGATAAGCGCTGTGGACGTTCTGACAAACTATTGAGACGTTGACGTTAAGGCCCCCAAGTACAGACACCTTCGCACAAACAGATTTTTTTTTATGTACTCACACTAGCTGTGCTCCGTGGTTATATCGACTTTTCTACAGAAATCAGTATTTTTTAGGATGAAAATAGCTTTTATGTAAGCTAGGGAACTTGTACAGTGTAGGAAAATTATCGCCATACCCATTCAAATCTTTTAGTTTTTGCGTGATTGACAAAGAAACATTCTAACTTTTTTTTTTTTTTGACAGATATGGCATGCGCTTTTAATTTAACTCACATCTCGCCTGTTGTTAAGCAATAATAAAGCCTACATTCAGTGCATCTTTTTTAACCGACTTCAAAAAAGGAGCAGCTTCTCAATTGGTCTGTATATATTTTTTTGTATGTACATTATGTTACTCCGCCAATTATGAATCGATTTTAATGATTATTTTTTGTTTGGTAGATCATTTAGAGGTGGTCCCAAATAAATTTTATCTTGATCAGTCAAGCAGTTTTTAAAATATCAACAAAAGTCTAAAAATTGTTTACATGGATGACGGGAAATCGGTTTTATAAGTTACTTTTTAAATTATGTTTAATTCTAATATGATTAAGCTTAGGCTTGCTTTTGGCCGACATGACGCCTGATGATAAGCAGTAATGCGGCCTACGATGGAGCATTCGAGATTTTTTTTATAGGTTTAGCTGAATTTGTTCCACCGACATAATTCGGAGACTTTGTTCAGCAAAACACAGTTGTAAATCATCTTATGATTTTACACACCAACCTTTGCTCTAGTGGACGACAATACTCACATTTCTGCAGAGCATTGTTTTCAGTGCTAGCCTAATTATTAAATACTAGCTGCGCCCCGCGGTTTCACCCGCGGTTAAAAAGTATCCTATGTGTTATTCTAGACTATAATCTATATCTGTGCCAAATTTCATCCAGATCTGTTCCGCCGTTCTGGCGTGAAAGAGTAACAAACATCCATCTATCCATCCATTCTTACAAACTTTCGCGTTTATAATATTAGTAGGATAACTATATTATTACAATGATCCTCATAGTAAGTACACACTATATTTTTTTTTATCTTTTTTTTTGGTTCAATTTTAATTTTATTTTTCGCCTCGAGACTTGAAGACATAACCATAACTATTTAAATGAAATATATTATTTTTGGGTAACAATGACACATGATGGATGGCTTTTTTCTTAACCCATAAAAATGAAGGTGATCAAAGTTACCCCTTGCAGTTTATTAAGGCCCAGTTGCATCTCATAAACGACGTAGTATTCACAAGAACCGTGAAGCGTGAAGCATTTAATCCCCTTTGTATTTGCTAAGGACTTGATTGATGGGTTAAACGAGTTTTGTCAAAGTTACGGATTACCTGCTTTTGTGATTCTAGTGACGATTGGAAGCTTTTCAACGTGGAAGCGAACATGTTACTTATACAGGGCTATTTTGCATGTTAGGCAAACACAAAACCCCCAAACATTTCGACTATTGTAGAGTGTGAAGTGGGGAAGGGTCTTGAGCCCCTTAGCTGACAGCGTGGAGCCGACATTTCTGATGTTTTCGTTGCGGATGGACCCGACTAAATCAGGAGCCGACGTGCATAAGTTTGTGCAGGACCGACTGGGAGTAGAGGCACCGGTGGTAGCGATGCAGCGCCTGGAGTCGACTCACCGTAAGGCTTATTTCAAGTCTTACTCACTCCGGGTTCCTGCGAAGTACAAGGCAGCGCTACTCTCGCTGAGTTCTGGACAAAGAGGCTAGTGTTCCGTCGCCACTGGGAGGCAGCACAAGGAGCAAAATCACAGAAAATATCGATAATTTATTTTTTTATATGACGGCGCGTGACATCATTAAATAATGAAAATTAGTTTGAGAGTAGTTAATCGATAGTATTATTCTATTGTTTTTGACGATTCATCGTTTTGCTTATGGTAATTTAGAGCGATAGTCGCACGCTATGGTCATTTGCAAACCCATTACTCTAAATCGCCAATTATCGTTGTGATCATTCACTAATAAGTAGTCTAAGTGACTGTTTAATTAAAAATAGTGAAAAATCAACACTGCAGTCTTCTTATTTCAACGTTCCTGAAGTCTAACGCTCACCATAGATACAAGTGATGATGAGTTCACGGATCAGAAATTCAGACACGACACCTCGGCCTACCCGTCTTTTCCTGTCATCAGAACTGAGATGAAATATTCGGCCCTTCCCGACTTTCCTCGTCATATATATGTGTGCTAGTCCATCAGGTATTTATTTTCTATGGGCCTCTTTAACTTGCATTGTTTGCAAGTTATACCATCTGCCTGAAAAATTGAATTGATTAGTATTATTGGTCCCGTAAATGTTAGTTAATGAAGGAAAAACTGCGCAACAAAAGCTAGTCGCTGAATAAAAGAATTACCTAGTAAACATAATAAATAATGTAGTAAAACACTAACTCCCTAGTGTCCGTCTTCAATTAAAAAGGGCTTGGTAGTGGATACACTTACCCTAATTATGGAAAATTCTATTTCGTACTAGTTAAGCGGAAGTTAGTTATATTCTGCAAAGAGAGTGAGTGGACGTGTGGACACCATGAACACAGAGTGAGTACAAAATAAATATCTGAAATTACTAAATCCTACTTCCTACTAATATTATAAACGCGAAAATTTGTAAGAATGGATGGATGGATGTTACTCTTTCACGCAAGAACGGCTGAACAGATCTGGATGAGATTTAGCACAGAGATAGATTATAGTCTAAGATAGCACACAGGATACTTTTTAACCGCGGGTGAAACCGCGGAGCGCAGCTAGTGAAGAATATTTTTATTGTTGGAGAAGCTAAAATAGATCCAAATCACAAGTAAAAGCTACGACCTTAAAAATATAAATTTTATATTAAAAAAAAAAGGGCTGAGGTATTTCCTAGGCAAACGTGTTACACCTTCGATCACGTCGTCGCTGCCCATCAGGCAAGTCTGTGGTCAAACAAATGCCTAGTTCGATGGAATAAAAAATAATATGTCCCGTGCTCTTACGGCAAAGGAAACGCATTGTGAGGAAACCGATGTTCTGGAATGAATACTTCGAAAGACTTGTGAAATCGACCAATCCTCACTGAGCCAGCGTGGTCCATAACGGCTCAATCACCCTTGATGTAGGGTAGGGTAGGGTCTCTGCACTGGGACGTAAAAGACTGTTATGATAATGATGATTAAACAAACATAAAAAATACATAACAGAACATATCGTCACGCCTTTCCCCCGAGGAGGCTGGCAGAGGTGTAATACAACACCCACACTTCGACACTTCGCCGGACGATATTCAGTCCCAAATGTGACAGGGGGCGAGCCTTTCGCCATACACCGGGCTCCAGTCATGTAGCATATGACATTGTGTGAACATATATTATGTGCATATTGTATACGCACATATGTTCACACAATGAATAAATTGGTGCCTGCCGTCGGCTGGGTTTGAACCCGCTCCCTCTGGCTTGAGAGGCAGGCCTTCTAACTAGGCTGCCATCGCCATTTAAGTTCGTATGTAAAATAATTCTAACGAGGAGTTGTGGAGATATGAGAAGTCACCGTTCTAGGCGACCTACTAGTTTTTTTTCTTTATGATTTTAGGCTTGAGAAGATTGCGTACATTTATGGAGATGTGTGCGTTAGAAGGAAGAAGCAGAGAAGAAAGCGACAGAAACTTCTAGTGATTGAATTGCTTTTCGAGTACGCCAAAAATTCCACGTTGCATGGTCTTCGTTACATTGTTGATCAAGGACTTAACATAGTGGAAAGGTAAGATTTTTGAGACGGTCAATCAACAATTAATATGGATTTTTTAACAGTTGATTGAATTCAATTATCGAATTCTACAATTTTTTCTAAAAATGTCCATTAAAATAATTAGTTCAGAATTTTCCTAATTAAAAAAAAAGAAAACTCAGGTTAGGTTAGGTTAATGTTAAGCTAACCTGAGTTTTTTTATTCATATATTTTTTAGTTAGCTGAAATAATTTAATGAGTTTTTTTAGAAAACTTTATACAATTCGATATTTGAATTTAATCAACTGTTAAAATAATCCATATTCATTGTTGATTGACTGTCTCAAACCCCACCCAAACCCATGTTTCCTTGGCGTACTTTATGCGACGTTAAAGCTGAAATACACTAGAGATTGGCTAAAGTAACAGTTTTGGATTTTTATAAACCCAATTAACTAATAAAAAACATTGTATAATGGCCTCAGAATAATTATTCAGTGTTGTCAGTGTAATTTTTCAGTATGTCTTTTTCGATCGAGCTATAAATTTATATTTATGTATGATACAAATTTCAAAGAGAAAAAGGCAAAACACTGTATGACTATTCTTAGTCCTAGGCTATACAACTGCTATTTATAAAGGGATTTTTAGATCAAAGGATTAAAAATACAAATCGCGTAAATTTTTTTTAATCATTTACGAGCTAAAAGTTAAAAAAAAGAGAAAAAAAAAAAATGCTTCAGTTTCTTGCCTGTTCTTTTGAATAGTCTAGTAGGGGGTATTTTTTCGAATAAGGCGGTCGAGTCTATTAAACAACTTTAACGTTCATAAGTGTATCTTTGATACCCAATTGAATAAAAACATTTTGACTTTGACTTGAATTGCCGAAACCAAAAGATACTAAAATCGTTTTTATTTTCCAGATTTTTTTGGTTTCTTACCGTAATTGCGAGCATCTTGCTGTGCTCCTTCTACATCTACAACGTAGTTCAGAAATGGAAGACCAGCCCAGTCATCGTAACTGTTAACGGACGACTTTCTTCTGTTGGATCGGTATGTTTTCAATAACTATTTATATAAATAAAAGTATGAAAATATGTAATTTATTATTGGGTAAGTTTAATATGCTTCGACGATAATAAAATAAACGGGGCGGGCTTAGAGACGTTGATCTTGTTCAGTCAAATGAAAATTAATTAAAAGAATTATTATAATTATCATAATAATTTCAAACTCACATTTTCAATTTTCATATTATAGTGTTAATTTAGTTATGTTATCGTTTTTCCTAAACAATGCTGATTATATAAATAGTCGAATGCGTATATGTGTCCACTAACAAGCACGGAAATTGTATTTGGTAAACAGTATCACTGGGTGTCCAAAATACAGGCGTCGCCTAGTTTGGGACCCACTGTTATTCATTTTGAGTACTCGAACTGAGTGTTAAGTGTCATGTATTTGAAGATTGTGTTTTTGTATGTATACTTTCATTATTGTCAGTAAATATATTATTATTATTATTCTTATTAAGTCAAGACCATCAGACTATTTCAAAACCTCATCATCCGAACACAAAATTTCGTCCACTCCAGTCCAGTGATGTCCTTGCACCTTGCATTAGTGTGGACCCGACACGCGTGCAGTGTAATTGAACGGCTAATTAAGCAAGTTGGCTGCGATAGCATATGCATATGCACGGAAGCTCCCATGCTTGTATAAAAATTGGTTGTCTGTAAAGTCGGTTTACTGACGATAGTTGAACGTGACAACGTCTTAAGAAAATACTGATGGAATGGTAGCATTTTCTGTCCACGCAGGCGCGTCGCTCACTCAAGTAGGAGAGAGACGGATGTCGAACGCTGCCGAACGCAAATTCCGATTGTGCTTCTTTGTCGCTCGTTCCGCGCTCTCGCTTGCACTTCAAGCCTTACATGGAACGCCTCAGAGCGAGGTAACGCCGCATGAGTCATGTTTTTTCGTGCGTGCAGCCGGCTCTATCGACTTATAAGACGTTGTCACGTCAAAAAAGCGCGATAGTGAATAGAAATCACTTTACGAAAAATGAACCACTAAAGACGTGTTGCGCTTCTTACGTCGTGAGTAGGAGTGAGATGTGATGCGAGCCCTCTAGCCGCTAGACCAATTGTTAGGTTTCAAAAATGCGCTTCTTTTGAGTCCGTCCTATCATTTTATTTTGGTCGAAGAGCATACGGGAACAAGATGACATTAATAACATAATTTCAGGTACCATTTCCTTCGATTACAATTTGCCCACAAATGAAAGTGAATCCCCAGAACTACAATTACACGGAAAAGTTGATGATGTTCACTGAAAATAGTAGGTAGGTATGTTTAATTTGAATTGTCTGTCTTTATAAACGCCTCGTGATTATATTCATAATATCATATTCATAATTTACAGTAAACGCAAGTAGAACTAAAAGTTTATTTGTAAACTCACGGCTCACTTTGTGCGTTTAGTTATTTCGATTATTTACTAACATCTTTACTAAAATTTAATTTGCAGTTTACGTGATGGAGAAGAATTTACTAAGTTTCAACATATCGACGCGATGTGTGAAGACTTTAGCATTTACATAAATCCTTCTGAAAAATTTGCAGAAATATCTATGGTTAAAGATATCACTGAGGTAAACTATGATTTTCATACAACATCCTTTATGTACTCGTAGAAGGCATTTTTATTGATCGACCGAGCAAGCGTTAGCGAGCGAAGCGTCTATGCTTGAGCTTCGGCAAAACTGCTTTCGTATGTCTGAATGTCTGTCCGGCTGTCTTACCTAGCAGGTCGATTTTTTTTTCGAAATAAATAATAATAAATCCTATCTCAAAATGCTGACAAAAATGCTGTATTGATCCTAAAGAGAATCAGTTGAGAATACTTATATCGCTAGGGTGTCATAGTGTTTTTTGTGTCAAATCTAATAGTTGCATGCCGAAAGGCCAATCATGGCGCTCCTTAATGTAAAATTGTAACACCTGTATTTTACCTTTATACGTCATAAATAAATGAATTGAATTGACTTATCTTCAAGCGAGATGGCGGCCAAACGCAAGCCAATACAATTTTTTTTTTGCTAAAAAATAAAATCTGTCTATGTGTAACAGTATAAGATTCGATTTGTGTGTGCTTCTTCCCTTTGGATTCAAAAATAGATATGTACTACATAAGTCCTAGATGTCATCATCCAAACACAAACTTTCGTCTACTTTAGTGAAATCCTTGCACTTTGCATGCTGACACGCGTGCAGTATGGTTGTGTACAGATCGGCGCTAATTTAACGGAATCAAAGTGTAAGCCTGGACGGACGTAAATTAGCAATTCACTATTCAACGCTGCAGCAAACCTGTGGTCAGCCCATGGTGGGCAGGCCTCCCCACTTCATTAAGTTGCGAAACGTTTTTTGTTTGGATTGACTCTTCTATAGTACGTAGTACATTAATCTCGTTGGCTAGAGTGATCTTCCTATCTTCAGATTAGCCCAGGGAGTGTTTTTGTGAAGTTTAGTGGCGACCTGGCAATTCTTGTGCGTGAGATGTTTTCCTATGGCTTTCAAATGAGAGAAACAAGGTCTCTCATTTGAAAGCCATAGGAGTGAGAGTGACCAAGATAGCGTGTGCGACCACGCGTTAGAACAGGGAGCCGGATCAACAAAAATAGGAGCGGATCGCAAGAAAAAAAAAAAAAATTAATGATAATTGTTATGTTATGTGAATTAAATGTTTCAGGCAGCTCCATCATTAGACGACATTTTCTTTTTGTGTAATTGGCATGACACGAGATTTTCCCAGTGCGATACGCTATTTAGTAGGGTAATCACAGAAGATGGTCTGTGCTTTACCGCTAATAGTTTGGCAGCAACTGACATTTTCGAGGACACGTACGTTTTTTAATTCAATATTGTCTTCCAAACACTATTTTTTTTAAATATCAAATGTTGATTAATATAAGTTTTAGCACTGAGCCAGCGATAAAACTTAACATTGAAGGTGATGATGATGACTCATTTAAAGTTATTTATTTCATTACGTAGATGGTCATTTTGTATTGTACAAAAATAAACAATTTTAAGATTAAATTTAAAATGCGTTTTGACCATTAAACCTGTCTAACCTACCTAGACGAATTTAACTTACCTAATATGAAAACAATTGCAGCGTACAGCAAAACTATTCATACATGGAAACAGAAACACAGCAAATGGGTTGGTCCCTAGATAAGGGATATAACTACTCTTTTGAACATTTCTATCCTAGGCGAGGACGAGTAAGTACAAGAGTGCACTACTTGAAAAATCAGAACTAAAACAAGTAACATTATTAAAAGAAAAACTAAAACCCGACTGCAGGATGTTGTGCCCTATGTCACTTCCACTGTAAAGACGATTCAAATGACACCTCACGTGTTGAAATCCATCATGCAGTTTAAGCTGTAGGACGTGCCAAAGAAACCTTATACATACCCACATACATACATACCCACATACATATATGCATACACTCGAAAAAACACAACTCTCCTTCTAGCGCAGTCGGGTAAAAAGCTTAAAAACTGAACGGCTTTAATTTATATCTACCTAAATCTTCACCCGAATAATTTGTTGCTATCATAACAACTCATTTAAATAAAAAAATGTTTTTTTTCAGGTTTTCGGTTCAGATCCGGATTTGGCATTACTTTTGATAAATAATCCAGACAACGGCGACAGCAATTGTAGTAAAATATACTCAGGTTATAAGGTTTGTACTTCGAGAAAGCTGAAATAATAATTCTCTATAAAATTATAAGTGCTCTGAAATATCATCTATCTAAGGAAGCGACTTCGTTTGCAATAAATTCAGTATTAATTAATTCGATTCAGTTTTTGGATTTTTTTCAAAATAGCGGAGATCTTCTGCTCACAGAGGCACTGCACTAGTTTTAAAATATAATAACAATTACTAGCTGTTTCCTGTGACTTCGTTCGCGTTTTTTCAGAAACCTTCCTCGTGATATCATATACTGTAACGAATTATCAAATTTCATAAAGATCCGTTCAGCTGCTTAACCGTGAAACGCATACAAAAAGTCTGACGGACAGACAGAGTTACTTTCGATTTTATAATAAGATAAGATAAGATAAATTTATTTTCTGGCTACATTATATTATAACTTAATATATTATATATAAATTACGTGTCACGTTGTTTGTCCGCTATAGACTCCTTAACTACTTAACCGATTTCAATCAAATTTGCACACCGTGTGCAGTTCGATCTAACTTAACAGATAGGATAGCTCACATCTCATCTTAATATATATAAATTACGTGTCACGTTGTTTGTCCGCTATAGACTCCTAAACTACTTAACCGATTTCAATCTAATTTGCACACCGTGTGCAGTTCGATCTAACTTAACAGACAGGATAGCTCACATCTCATCTTCTTAATATAATAAATTACGTGTCACGTTGTTTGTCCGCTATAGACTCCTTAACTACTTAACCGATTTCAATCAAATTTGCACACCGTGTGCAGTTCGATCTAACTTAACAGATAGGATAGCTCACATCTCATCTTAATATATATAAATTACGTGTCACGTTGTTTGTCCGCTATAGACTCCTAAACTACTTAACCGATTTCAATCTAATTTGCACACCGTGTGCAGTTCGATCTAACTTAACAGACAGGATAGCTCACATCTCATCTTCTTAATATAATAAATTACGTGTCACGTTGTTTGTCCGCTATAGACTCCTTAACTACTTAACCGATTTCAATCAAATTTGCACACCGTGTGCAGTTCGATCTAACTTAACAGATAGGATAGCTCACATCTCATCTTAATATATATAAATTACGTGTCACGTTGTTTGTCCGCTATAGACTCCTAAACTACTTAACCGATTTCAATCAAATTTGCACACCGTGTGCAGTTCGATCTAACTTAACAGACAGGATAGCTCACATCTCATCTTAATATATATAAATTACGTGTCACGTTGTTTGTCCGCTATAGACTCCTAAACTACTTAACCGATTTCAATCAAATTTGCACACCGTGTGCAGTTCGATCTAACTTAACAGACAGGATAGCTCACATCTCATCTTAATATATATAAATTACGTGTCACGTTGTTTGTCCGCTATAGACTCCTAAACTACTTAACCGATTTCAATCAAATTTGCACACCGTGTGCAGTTCGATCTAACTTAACAGACAGGATAGCTCACATCTCATCTTAATATATATAAATTACGTGTCACGTTGTTTGTCCGCGATAGACTCCTAAACTACTTAACCGATTTCAATCAAATTTGCACACCGTGTGCAGTTCGATCTAACTTAACAGATAGGATAGCTCACATCTCATCTTATCTTAATATATAAAAATCTCGTGTCACAATGTTTGTCCTCAATGAACTCCTAAACTACTTAACCGATTTCAATCAAATTTGCACACCATGTGCAGTTCGATCCAACTTGAGAGATAGGATACTTTTTAACCGCGTGTGAAACCGCGGAGCGCAGCTAGTATACATATATAAATTACGTGTCACGTTGTTTGTCCGCTATAGACTCCTAAACTACTTAACCGATTTCAATCAAATTTGCACAACACCACAGCAACGCGTGGCCGGGTCTGCTAGTATAATATAATATTGCTGTGGATTTTCAGATATATCTGCATCACCCTGCGGATTTCCCGCAGGCGTCGTTGTATTACTACGCCGCGTTACCAGACCAACTTTCATCGGTGGCAATCAGTTTCCATGAATTTAACTCCGATAGCGATTTGGTTAATTACGACACAGAAATGTAAGTAAAGCGTGCTTGAGGAAATCACCATCTCCATTTCAGTCGGAAGACGTCCACTGCTGGAAAAAGGCCTTGATCTCCACAACGACCGGTCTTGCGCTACCCGCATCTAGCGGCTTTCCGCGATCCTCACCAGATCGTCGGTCCGGTTCCTTCCCGTTCGTTCGTGGGTTCTTCTCCCTCCCTTTGTGGGGGAGTAAGGTTGCGGCCTCGAGGATCGTCCTCATTACCGCGGCTGGGCTCTGGGGGAACACTGCCCCCAGGGAATTTGGAGGATGCGAGCGCCAGCCCGGCTCGCGCCGGCGGCCTCTCTAGCATCCTCACCCGATATGGTCATGTTGGCCTTATCATGGCTTTGTATGGTTCCTTCCCATCGGTCCCATAGATTGGTCGTGCCCTGCTCACTGCCACTTTAGTTTGGCAATTCTTTGGACTATGTCGGTTATTTTGTTTCGCCTGCGGATTTTTTAATTTCTGATTCGATCTCGTAGCTAAACTCCCGAGTATAGCCTTCATAAACGACCACGTCTCAGTTCCATAAGCCATCACTGGCAACACATACTGGCTGGTCGAAAACTATCCGACTTCAGACAGTGCGGTATTTAGGAAAAGAAGATGTCATCTTCTCGTTGTAAGCTGTCGTTCGACCGCTGCCCAGCCGAGTTGAGTTTGATGATTGACATCTTTCTCAAAGTTGAAAAATAAATTATGAAAAAGCAATTATTATGAAGTATCTTTTTAAATTTATTTTCTAGAGAAAATATTTATTTTAAGCTGCACAGTTGGACCCATAGATACACATTTATGCAATAACAATTAAATAAACAAAAAATCGAACCAGTCCTGGTCAGATTTTTATCAACCCTGTTTGAATTGCCGGGTCAGAATTGGTTTAGACGCGAACATACTCGTATTAATGAGCCTTTTTTTTGTTTCCAGACGTCAGTGTTATTTTCCTTCAGATCGTAAATTGCGTTATTTCAAAATTTATACAGCTAGGAATTGTCAAGCAGAATGTCTATCAAATTATACATTTCGTGAATGCAAATGTGTTGGATTTTACATGCCACGTAAGTGTTACCAAAACTTATAAGTTAGCTTTTTGCAAGCTTTTATTTAACTTGTAATGCTTGTAATGTTAAGAAAGTGGTCCGTTTCATTAGGTAACCAGGCTGATTCTGACTTTAGGAGATTCTTTCCACCACAGATATGCAAGGTAGCGTAGCGCTACAGAGGGATGTGTTTGTTAAGAGCAATAGAATTGCTTCTTTTACCTTGCCTCGCTCAGCGCTCCTGTGAAAATGGCTGAGCGGAGCGAGTTATTTACCCGACTGCGCTAGAAGAAGGATAAGGTTTTTCGAGTGTTGTATGTATATTAGTATGTATGTATGTGTGTATGTAGGTATGAATTTGAATCGTCTTGATAGTGGAAGTGACATAAGTTACAACATTTTGCTGCCGGGTTTTTTTGTTTTTCCTTTAATAATGTTGCTTTTTGGACGTACAAAACAGGCGAATGCTGTGTTTTTTTTTTTTTTGTTAGGTAGACGTGGAATAGAGCTCACTGTACAGATGTACAGCAGTCATCTGCGCACCGTTTTACAATATCGCTACGCATCCTCGCACCACTCAGCTACCTTTTTTTTGGTCGCGGGGGGAATACTTCAAAAACATTCCCGGCTGCATTGGGTTGTATCTGGTTTATATGGAGATTGACCCACTAAAACACCCTCGGTAGCCAGCCACTGTGCTTGACAGAGGGCACCGGGATCTCCATAGGAACGCGCTGGTGCCCGTCTAGCACATTGTGTAAAGCGCCTATCTCGGACGTTGATCAGCAACCTTACACATCTCTGGTAGAAACGCAGCCTTAGGGTATAATTAGGTAAAACATCATAGGCATGAAAGAAGTTTAAGTTAAATGTTGATGTCTAACATTGAAATATTTTTCAGATGACAACAGCAGTGAATTATGCCATCCTGCAACAAATACTGACTGTATGATTCTCGCGAAAGGTAACAAGTTGAAACAATATACACCTCCATAATGCGTCACACGAAATGTTCAAGACCTTGGCTATAACTTTGATACAATAGAAAAAAAAAAACGGTTTTTTGGCTCTCCAAAAAAAAAAATTTTTTACTTAGTTCAGTGCTGTTCTCGGTGAGCGATATTCTGTCGTACAAAATAATTTATGGTTTAACATTTGATTTCGTAAGTACCTACTCACTTTATTAATTAAATATGTAGGTACTTCACAAAATAACTTATTTATAACGCTCTTGGAAGCTACCTTATAGAAAACCGCAATAACAATTTTGATTATAAAGCGAAAGCTAAATTTACAGATTATGCATTCCTTTTTTAATATGCTAAAGACTGTTACGTTTTATTTTCTAATATAACGTACACAACGTATATTTCTATTACAACACATACTTTTCGCTGGATCCAGTCCCAAATGGTGACAGGGGCGCTGTAGACGTTGCGGCCGAAATCTGTCCTCCGCTACAGGTCGCTCGTAAGATATGTTTTTTTTCCAAAAAGATAACTATATATCCGCCATTTTGAAGATTTTCCAAAATTTGATTTAAAAAAAAACTATATTATTATTGAAAGAAAGAAACAATTTATTTTATCGCACAAAACTCTACAACAACAACAAACAAAATATACTGAACTCACAACTTTTCAAGAGAATCGGTTAAGAAAAGCGACCTGTAGAGGAAAACAGAGATCCGGACAGATTCGGATAAATTACGAAAGCACTTTTGTTTAAGGTGAAGCATAGACGATCCGCTAGCAAACGCTCGATCGGTCGATTATGCTCACACAATGAACAAATTTGTGCATGCCTCCAGCTGGGATCGAACCCGCTCCCTCTGGCATGAGTCTTCTCTAACCATTTATTTTCTAACATACCTTAACAATAAATTGTTTTAAGACGCAATAATCAAGCTATGGATCGATTTGCAGATAAAATGGCACTTGAAGAAAGAAGTGGCGATCTGGGACTAAATGAAGGGGGATGTCGTTGTTTACCGACGTGCAACACTGTTGAATATGATGCCGAAATACTCAAGACACAATTCCGAATGCAAGGGATTTTGAAGGAATATATGGAGACGTTTGGTTACAATCCATTAACCTCGTAAGTATTTTTACCAAACAAGTTGATGTTTTCTTTATTATACAGGCTTGCGTTTGGCCGCCATCATGCCTGATGATAGATAGATAGATAGATAGAGAAACATTTTAGTGTTCACACCAGAAATAACAAAACAAAAGAACAGAAAAATCTTAAACTGTAGTGTCACAACTTATTACTAAGATCAACCTCTTCCAGGCAACCTTTGGATGGAGAGGATACGCATAAAAAATATACGTATGATAAGCTAAGCAATGAAGCGGGCTACGAAGGAGCACGCTAGTGTTGTCTGATATATTGTTATAGTATTAAAGAAGGGCCAGGGGAGCTATTCCTGCGCGTGAGATGATATGAGATTTTATCTTGGTAACTTTCACACCTATGACGATTCAAAGGAGAGCAACAAGGACGAAAAAAGTGAGATGAAAATCTCAAATCTCCGAATAGGGCCACAGGTCAAGAGTACCCGTAACCAACGAGCGTGTATGAAGAGACTCATGGAAGTGGAAGAAGCGAAAGATGTATGCCAAGATCGTAGCAAGTAGAGATAAGTAGTATCTGCCTACCCCTGGGAAAGAGGCGTGATTATGTGTATGATATTACTATTTATTAATTATGAGTAATGAGTTGTCTCTTTGTGAACATAAAAGACAAAGGATACGTGGAAATTGACTTCTGCTGGCAGCCAAACGCAAGCCTTACTAATATTTTAAATGCGAAAGTGAGTTTGTTTGTAACGCTTTCACGTCTCAACTACTCAACCAATCGTCTTGAAATTTTGCATACATGTTGTATGCGGTACAGAAAAGGACATAGGGTACTTTTTATCTCGAAAAAATAAACGGTTCCTGTGGGACCGCGGGTGAAACCGCGGGGCGCAGCTAGTTAGACAATAAAACAATTATCAAAGATCTTCTCTTTGTCAGTTATTCAAAAGTGGACCTGTTCTACAAGAAGCCACAGTTCGTGACAATGCAGCGACGAGAGCTGTTCGGCGTCACGGACCTGCTGGCCAACATCGGAGGCCTGCTCGGGGTCTTCCTCGGCTTCTCCTTCCTCAGCTTGATTGAAATATTCTACTTCCTAACTGTCAGGTAAATATCATAAACTTGCTAACAGTAGCAAATGAGAAAGTACAAAATAAACATACCTCATGCCCAATGTTGAAGGCTTCATTACATTCTATTCAGAGCGCTGTTTGAGTTGAGAAATGTAAACTAGATAAAACTATTGATGCCCTTGTCTAATACGCAGTGATAACATAGAAATGTGTATTTTTATCTTACTTAGATTTACCAATTCCATGTTCTGAATGAATTGGCTACTTCATTGACTGCTTGTGAACTGGCTTACTTGTTTTGATGTCTTTATAAATAACAGCTATATTTTAGTAAGTATCACAAATATTCTTCAAAATTTGTCCCTATAAGCACGTGAGCACATCGTTTTTCATGGCAAATTGGCAATGTATGACATCGGATAAGAACAGAAGCTATCATTCAGGTATATTAAATGTCTTTGCTTCGTGGATTTGAGCTAGATCGCGATAACACGAATATTTGCGAGGTGAACCCACAACCGTTATTTAGTTTTTTTTTATGTAGAATAGGTCGTCGTTTGACCACTAACTCGCCTGATGTTAAGCGACGTTGTGGTCTAATATGGAGCACGACGACCTTTAAGGTACTTATTCACTCTAGCCTTGAGGTTTACTAGAGTGAAGAAGTACAAAGACGGCAGTTGAGTGAGGCGCTACAAGTGCGCTACTGCTCAGACCCGTCTTTGGAACGGTTACACCGGACTACATCCCGAAACACGACTAGGTCATTTCACGGCATGGCTTGGTCCGGTGGGTGGTAACTAGCCACGGCCGAAGCCTCCCTATCCTCCTATCGAGTTTGCTACCCGGTTAGCACTACCCGGGGACCACGTGTAAGGAATCAGAATAGAGTACACTCCTACGGACGTGGGTAGCTCAGCCAAAAACAAACCTAACTCAATACCAATCTAAATTTTTAGATACTGGGGGACATTTTATTTCCATGATAGTTACGTTTTTTTTTTGACGCTGCGCGATCATGAACCTTATTGCGCAGCGATACAATTCGCGTTCGTGCAGCGTCGAAAACAAAACGTAACCATCATGGCAATCAGATGTTATGGTAGGCCCCCTGTAGTTATCAACAATAATAATTATATTATTAGAAGACAATTTCATTTGGCTGTCCGAAGCCAAATCTGCTTGAAATTTCTTTCACGAGCATTTCACAAACTTTGTAAAGATTTTGTGTAATTATTTTTTTGTCTGTTCTATCTGATTGTTAAAACCTAAAAATCATTAACCATTGTTACAGAGTCGGTTTCATCTTGAAGAGAGATTTGGATGAAGAGAAATCAAAGGAAAAATCTGGAATAAATGTAATCAAAAGAAATTAACATTTATTTACTAATAAATGTTTATTTCTTAGTAACCAGCTGCAACTTGCTTTCACTCGCTACAAGAACAGTTAATTTTTCGAATAAAAAATAGAATACGTATTAATTTCCGACATTAGCTATCTCCATAGCACATTTCATTTTAATGCGCTCAGCTCATCGATATGTAATGAAGTATGTACTACGTAGGAATGTACGTATAAGTGTGTATGTACTACTTACATACTAGATTTCATTAACCTAACAAACTTTCGTCCACCCCAGTATACTGAAATCCTTACACCTTTCATTAGTATGGTCCCGATACGCGCACAGTGTTATTGTATACGGAGTGCGTTAATTTACGGGAATCAAAGTGTGAACCTAGACGGACGTATATTAGCAATTCAGTAGTTAACGCTGCAGCAAACTTGCAGTCAGCCCACGGTGGGCAGGCCTCCACGCTTCATTTAGTTGTGTAACTTTTTTGTTGGGATCAGCTTCTGTAGTACGTAGTACATTAATCTCGTTGGCTCAGCCGTTTTTGCGTGATTGACTAACACACCTCTATCTTTCATTCACGTGTATAAAATAGGTCATCAGTATCTCGAAAGAAAATACGTAACCTACTAATTTTATATTTTCAGAATTTCTGTAAGATAAGTCAATATTTTTTCTGTATTTTCTGCACTGTATTTATTTAATATTACTTAAAAACAATTATACATTCTGCTTGAATATGTTGTTTAACTACCTATAAATCATAATATTTTATTAACTTACAAAATACAAATCCGTTTTAAAAATTAGTTTGATCTATTATGTAAGTAATTAGGTACTTGCATGGTTTAATTTCCGAATATGTTTGTGTTACACATTTTAGAGTTCCGTACGATAATGGTAAATAGGAAACCTTATGGACTGACACTTTGATGTTTGCCGTGATTGTCTGTCTATCTAGGTATGTTAGTGCTGATTCTCTCAGGAACTGTGTTAATTAGCTGCATAACAAAATTTGTCATAAACAAACAAACAAAAAAACTTGTTTGTCTGTAACAAATTCTTGTTATACACAATACATGGCATTGGCAAGGATGTACTTATTTTTTGTTCAAATTTACAAAAGAAATCTGCATTTGAACGATTTAGTTAAGGTGTATGGTAAGGCACGGCAGCTGTCTCGCTCGCTCGCGACACTATTATATTAGACATACAAGTATAGATTGTATTTTTGATGAGTTTGCCTCTATCAATGCATTGAAAACAGTATTACAAAATATGCAGAACAATTTTTAGTGAGTGCTCAGAGCTTTTTACCTAGTTACGTTTTTCTAAGCAAACTCTAAATATCAACATGAAAATTATTCTGTATGCTTTGTAATAATGTTTTCAATGCGATGATAGAAACAATTTAAAAAAAAAAACTACAATTTTACATCTAACAATATTGTCGCAAGCGAGCGACACAGCTGCCAAGCCATACCATACACCTTAATGCTTAATATAGTTAAGCATTAAGTTGACTGGTCTGACAAGGGCTGGTTTTTAATAAGTAAATATGTATGTATTTACGTCAGTTAGCCCATCGACGTAGTTGTAGGCACCGCGTTAAATCGCTATGATGGATTATATTTTCAGCTAATGAGCTTCGAGCTGGATGTTGTATACAAGTTTAAGGAAAGTAGCGGCGCTTAAGTTTTTTTCTGATTAAACCAGCTGCACCCCGCGGTCCCACAGGAGTCGTTTTTTTTTCGGGATAAAAAGTACCCTCTGTCCTTTTCTGTGTCCCAGATAATGTGCATGCAAAATTTTATGACAATCGGTTGAGTAGTTGAGGCGTAACAAAACAAACGAACGATTAAACTCTTTTTTTATATAGACATAGTAGTTAACTAGATGTTAGCCGCGACTTCGTTCGCGTTCATTCAGAAAAAGTTGTTGGCATCCAAGTACCTCATGATGTACTGTAACTAATTATCAAATTTCGTCAAGATCCGTCCAGCCGTGAAAAGTCTACAAACAGACAGACAAACAGACTTACAGAGTTACTTCTCGACTTTTTGTAATATTTGACTAGATTGCCTAGGGGACTAGGCTTAATATACTTACCTAGTATCAGACTAAGCATGTCATACCTATATATAGGTATCTTTATCTACTGCTTTCTGCCTACTCGCATATTTTATTTATTTTATTTGGTTAAGGTACAGTCACACAGGTACACATAATATTATAGACATTTAAATACATCTCTTTAAATTTTAAGTCCACTTACAGTTGCTATATACACAACTTACAATTTAGAACTTGACACATTAAAAGAAAAATAAATTAAAGTGGTTTAGAAAGTTTACAAAAAGAAAGATAACCATTATCAAAATAATTTAGAATGCGCACATTATAATCCTAACTAATATTATAAATGCGAAAGTTAGTGTGTTCGTTTGTTTGTAACGCTTTCACGCCCCAACTAATCCACCGATCATCTTGAAATTTTGCATACACATTGTTTGGGGTACAAAAAAGTACATAGGGTTTTTTTTATCCTGAAAAAATAAACGGTTCCTGTGGGAGCGGGTGAAACAGCGGGGCGTAGCTAGTATAATTATAATCATAGAATTTATGATATGCAAATACATAGGTCCAACAGAATGCTTATATCCGCCACCGCCTGTACCTCATACCTCTGTTATGAATTATGATCAGCTTCCACAATAAGTGCATAAACAGGGGTCGAGCGATGGCCGCCGGTAAATCTTACCATCCATCACCCGACGAGGAACAGCCGATATTAACGTTACCACTTATCTATAAACTCGCTTTCATACTGCGTATCTACCAAAGATGAGGGTAGTCTCTTATAATAATAAACTTCGCCAGGTAGAGCATTCCGGTCACGTGGGCAACACATAATGACTTCAATCGATGCATAAGCAAGACCGAAATAAGTCATTTACAAATAGTTCGAAAGGGACGGACGATGATGAAGAATGACGTCATTACGTGTTTGCTCCCGGAATGCTAGAACTTGTTTTTTTGGATCATGAGGGTAGTATATGAGGAAAAAAAACACCAATAGGATTGCTTCAGCTGCTCCGCGAAGTATGATCTTATTGGTGGTTTGTTTCCTCGTGCGCCACTCAACCTGCTTACACATCATGGATACGTAGCCAACCACGAATTTTACTGGTCCTGTACGTGAAATAGAAACATGCTTTGTTCAAAACTTTTTATTGCGAACATTACCCATCAATACAGATAGGATATAAGACGTGGACGCGGAGCAGGCACCGTTCAAAGTCAAAGTCTTTTTTTTTAAATGTAGAATAGGTCGACATTTGATCACCAACTCGCCTGATGTTAAGCGACGTTATGGTCTAAGATGGAGCACGATGACCTATAAGGTACTTATTCACTCTAGCCTTGAAGTTTTGTAGAGTGCAGAAGTACAAAGACGGCAGTTGAGTGAGGCGCTACAAATGCGCTACTGTTCAGACCCGTCTTCGGAACGGTTACACCGGACTACATTCCGAAACACGACTAGGTCATTTCACGGCATGGCTTGGTCCGGTGGGTGGTAACTAGCCACGGCCGAAGCCTGCCACCAGACAAGTCGAAATGCCTTTAATCGAAGATACACTGAGGAACGTCAAAGTTACAAAAATTACTCTACCGCCTTGTTCGAAAAAAGAGCCACTACTCATAAGAACAGAACAGGCAACAAACTCAGGCACGAAAACCGTGAAGCAACGTGCCTGCGCCTAACAAAACACGTCGCTTTTATGCATACATCCTACTAATATTATAAACGCGAAAGTTTGTAAGAATATTCTCGATCGTACCACACCATAATATTGAATTGGCATCGAGCTTTTATACCTGAGTATGCTTTTCAACTAAATTAGATAACTATCGCAAGTGGTAGAAAAATATTTCGCATATTTTGACAACCTATTTATACCTAGAAATTAAATACAACCATTGCAAGTTAAATAAAGCTTTTAAATAGCTACATTCGTTATTTCTATAATTTTAAAACGTAAAGATAATTGTAAAGTATTTTGAAAATTGTTTGATAGATTAAAAGGTACTTTCCACAAACTAAGTTGAACAGCTATTTTGATCACAACACAGACAAAGCTTGCAAAAGCTAATTTCAAAACTTAGAGTTTCATACTAGTCTTTCGCCGTTTTTCACCCCTCGAGAGCAAAGGTATAGTTTTCCCCCCGCAAGTCGTTAATTTCCGGCGCCCGCGGGCTACAAAGTGCTTCACTGTGCAACTAAAGTGTTGCCTTTGTGGATTTTTCGCTGTTTTGTTTCGGAGAGAAAGGCAATTAGGGGTTAGAGCTCTTGTATGAAGCAAAATGGCTTTTAAATATTTTTAGGCGGCGCTGAACTTCAAAGAAAACGGTTTCAGAGTTCATTAATAAAAGTTCTAATGTTTATGAGAACCGAATTGGGAGTTAATGAGTTTGTTACCTTTTCAGTTTTTTTATGGTTTTCAGTTTGGTAGGAATATGGAGTTTTGCTGAATATTTATAAACCCTTATTATAGAGAACTTTAAAAAAAAATTGAAGAAGGTTTTGTGAATAGTAAACTAGTAGATTAGGTTATAGTTATTTGTATGGATAGGTGTTAGTTTGTATATAAAAAAAAAAAAATCGGGACACTTCCGCACACGGTCGCCTGACCCCAAACTAAGCAAAGCTTGTACTATGGCTGCCAGAGACTGATATACATACTTAGATATTTTTAAATACATACTTAAATACATATTAACACCCAGACATAGAACAAACACAAATGTTCATCGCATAAATGTTGGGAATCGAACCCACGCCCCCAAGCTCAGAAGGCAGGTTCACTACCAACTGAGCCACCGAGGCAGTCGTATGACTACTAACTAGTAACTCCAGAAAAGGACTTCGGATTCTTCTGATACCGAAAAAAAATAACGGTTCCTGTGTTACCGCGGGACGGAGTCAACTGCGTCCCACTGTTTGGCTACCACTGCGTGGCTGATTTTTTGGGATCAGAAGATACCGATGTCCTTTTCTGGACTCCTAGCACGAAATCAAATTTACGAAAGTCACGAAGTGAAATTTAACGTTAGGTAAATAGATACAGGCTATTTACGTAATGACGTATGTTGAGTAGTTAAGGTGTAAAAGCGTAACAAACAAACAAATACACTTTCGCTTTTATAATATTCCTTTGGAAAGATCTTATATTTTGGCAAGCTATTTAGGTGTAGCAAAAGGCTACTTCCTTAACTAATATTTCAGGCTTTATTCTTAACAGGTCAAAGTCGTTCAAGCTGGTTGAACAGAAAATAAGAAAATGATTCGAACCGCTAAGTATAGAAGTAGTCTGGAGGAGGTGCAAGCACAATCTCCGGTTTACTGAACCATGAAAACAGTTCATACCCGAGCGATCACTTCCACAAAGCTTTGATCACGCATCCAAGCAACGGTATCTAATTAAACCCAGCTCCGAACGCACTCACGATCATTACCGACAATAATGAACCATTATGGAAACTTAACCGACCGGAAATAATCACTGAACACGTCTACAACGTCTCCAGAAACCTGACAGAAACTTTAAAAGGTCTGACGCACCCTAAAGATTATCATAAACATGTTTTATCAAATAATGTTACAATTCCCATATAAATTTAAAGCTGAGATTCTTATTCAACGATTGAATTAATACTAAAATATCATTTTTTAAACCCGAGACTGCGCAGCGCGGGTCCGACAGACCACCTTGTCAGCCGAAGCGTAAATTAACATCAAAACGTCACACAAAGAAGTAACCCTTCGGCGCGATATTATAATAAAGTAGTCGGAGATCTCTCCCGCGGCGCTCGCAGGGCCGCCTATTCAGCCCGCCGGACATTATCGTAAATATTGTGGTATTTATTCAGATTTGAGGCACAAACAATTCAATTCACGCACCGGCTGCTAATTGGGCATAAATCGTGGTAAAAATATTGAATGAGCTTCTCGCATCGATTCATATTTTAAACGGAATACCTTCATTTGCATTCAAACTAAATGACGCGTAGATAATTCGATATGTCGAATTACTCGTTGATTATATTATTGAAAGGGTTTTATTGTTAAGCTCAAAGGAACGTTTTGTCAACGTGAATAGTTCGCGGCGTGATCAGAATGTTCTAGTAGTTTGATATCGCGTGATTAATTTGTTTTGAACGTCTACTTAACGAATACGATTATACTCGAATGGAATTAATTATCCAAGTTTTACTAACAATAAGCATGAATTTCATGCAAATTACCGCTCATAACTCACGCGGTCGAGATAGCGAAACTGGACTGTAATGGGGGGCCGTTAACGTAACGAAAAGCTACAAAAAATGTAACACGCCAGAAGGTAACACGAAAAACGTCGACTTGAACACTTTATAATAGAAATAATAACGCAACAGCCGCTATGAATTATTGGCCACATTTCATGTTAAATTGTATGTAAATGCGAGGCCACGGGGACACGGCTCCCACAATAACATAATAATGGTGGATTTGTGAGTCACGTCAGGTTGTTAGTGTGTACTTAACCCTTTATCGGGGCACGCACTCGGGACGTGAGATCGTTACAGGGGTCGCGGTTGCCGGTCTGACAGACCCGCGTACAATGGGAACGTAGCGGCGGCCGGGCAGGGTTGACGTGCTTCTTACAATTTCGTGAGTGAACAGTTTAAGCGTTTAACATTATACTTTATTTATTTTCGTGATTGTTCGATACCGGTTCCTGGCAGCTTGGGGCACTTGAGTAATAGTAGTGATAGGTGCTTGAGTAACAAGGTCATTAATTGAATCATTTTTTGAGGGTCGGTTTTGAGGTAGAAGTTTTCTGATGTGAGAGACTAATTTGGTTAGCAAAACTTATAGCATTTTGTTGCTATTTTACGTAACTAAGTATTTAAATATAAATATAAAAGTAATACTTAGAAAGAAGAAAATGTATATTATTAGGACGTTGGTATTCCCGATCTTTTTATATGCCTCAGAGTCCTGGACCCTAAAGGAGACTGACAGACGACGCGTAGATGCTTTTGAGATGTGGTGCTGGCGGCGGATGTTGCGAATCCCTTGGACGGCCCACAGAACAAACGTATCCATTCTGAGTGAGCTCAATGTAAGCCAGAGGTTGTCCACCATATGCCTCAAGAGGATTCTACAGTACTTTGGGCACATTGCAAGAAAACCGGCGGACAATCTGGAAAAGCTCATAGTAACAGGGAAAGTGGAAGGAAAAAGAAGTAGAGGTCGAAGCCCTATACGATGGTCGGAACAGGTATCTAAGCAGCTTGACACCAAAATTTATAACGCCATTCATGAGGCCGCTGATCGACATAAATGGCGACAAATTGTCCGGAAAATTATCGGTCGGGATCATCACGACGCTCAGCAGTGAGCAGTACGACTCGAGGAGGAGGATAAAAGCAATAGAGCCTCAAGCGGCCTAGAGAGAGAAGAGCAAGGCCTATAAATATATAAATTCGGGACATTGTTACACACGGTCGCCTGACCCCAAACTAAGCAAAGCTTGTACTATGGCTGCCAGAGACTGACATACATACATATATATTTTTTAAATGCACAATTAAATAGATATTAACACCCAGACATATAAGCCACGTACCGGATTTTGATGCGGTTTTCACCATCAGCTAGATAATTTTTCACGGAAGATTTATAAGTACCGTGCAAAGCCAGGGCGGGTCGCTAGTTTATAATAATACTATAGCTGCACCCCGCGGTTTCACCCGCGGTCCCCCAAGAACCGTTAATTTTTCGGGACAAAAAAGTACACTATGTCCTTTTTTGTACTCCAGACACGGAGGAGAAAACCAACCATTCTCCTCCGTGACTCCAGACAACGTGTATGCAAAATTTCAAGACGATTGGTTGAGTAGTTGAGGCGTGAAAGCGTTACAAACAAACAAACAAACAAACGAACGAACAAACTCACTTTCGCATTTATAATATTAGGAAGGATTAGGACTATAGCTGCGCCCCGCGGTTTCACCCGCGGTCCCACAGGAACCCTTTAATTTTTCGGGACAAAAAGTACTTAAAATATCTATTTAAGTATGTATTTAAAAATATCTAAGTTTGTATATTAGTCTCTGGCAGTCATGGCTTTGCTTAGTTTGGGGCCAGGCGACCGAGTGTGGAAGTGTCCCGAATTTAATTATTATTTATTATTATATTCTTTTCTGTTCGCCTGACAACGTCTAAGCAATTTTTATGACGATCGGTTGGGTAGTTGAGGTGTGAAAGCGTAACAAATAAACAAACAAACTCACATTCGCATTTATCGAGTGCGATAAGTGTCTCTGTTTCAGGTTCGACTAAAATGCCATTGCATGTCCGATTTATCCGATCTTTGTCTTCCTCTACAGGTCGCATTTCTCAACCGATTCTCGTAAAGTTTTGTGAAAGCATATCTCCGCAATCTTCCAAAAAAACTTCCAAAAACTGACTCAGCAAAAGTAATCTGTACAATTATCGAACCTGCTCACAAAATTTCACGAGAATTGGTAGATGAGTCACTAGTAATATTATTTAGGATAGGATTACGATAAGTAGGATAAATAAAAAATAGCTCATCTAATCTAAAGTAATCTTTTTAGCGATAGAATGTTTTAGCGATCAACTCGGGTAGAGTCTACCTAGTGCCTTAAAAGATCTAATCTAAAGTCTCGCTCTAATCCTCTCCGTGTAGATAGCACCGTCTCGCTCGACGCCGCTAATCCTGTCTCGTACTAAGTACTTCCAGATTAGTACAGACAAATGCATCCTAAGACGCTTCACTGCTAACTAGGTTACACAGAACGGTCGTGCTGAGCCGGCAGGAGCTTATTACTCATCATTATGAACTAATGTGAGGGACTATTCTTGAAATGGCGACATAGCTGTTGTTAAATTTCGTTTAATTTGAATGATACTTTTTTTGGATAATTACCTAGTTGTAAGCCAAAATTTGTGAGACTGTAATTTATTTATTATTTGAAAAAATAATGCCCTTCAGTTTCTTGCCTGTTCTTCTGAGTAGAGGCTCTTTATCCGAACAAGGCGGTCGAGTCTATTTAAATAACTTTGACGTTCATATATCTTTGATACCTAAATTGAATAAAAACATTTTGACTTTGACTTTTGTTATTTTAATACCTTAATACGTATACTTTATTAGACAAGTAATTAGAGAGAGTTTATTTCAATTTTACAAGTAATTTAGAGAGAGTTTTTTTCATTGAGAACCCAAAGTCTACTTTTTTAGCTCTTCTAATCTGTAATCTTTCTTTATTCTCGTTAAATTTTTACAAGTAATTTAGAGAGAGTTTTTTTCATTGAGAACCCAAAGTCTACTTTTTAGCTCTTCTAATCTTTAATCTTTCTTTACTCTCTTTCAATTTTATACAAGTATTTTACAAGTAATTTAGAGAGAGTTTTTTTCATTGAGAACCCAAAGTCTACTTTTTAGCTCTTCTAATCTTTAATCTTTCTTTACTCTCTTTCAATTTTATACAAGTATTTTACAAGTAATTTAGAGAGAGTTTTTTTCATTGAGTACCTAAAGTCTACTTTAGCTTAAAGTCAATAAGCTAAAAGACAAATTCTGAAAATCATTGAAAATCGCTCAAGCGAAGTCAGCTAAAGAAAAGTACGACAACATCACAACACACACACTACTCAGTTTCACAGCACGTAAATCACGGAATCTAGGTAGGGAAGTAGGTAGACGCAAAACACCCCATCCAGAGCAATACGCTAATGCTACCGTCATGTGATATGTCAACTTGGGTACACTCGATCATACAAGTGTATTCAGTAAGTAAACATTTCTAAATGCAACTAAGATATTTTTGACAGCTCTTCAGTAAGATAAATGTCAAATAAGTGGTATACCAAGATAAATATAAGACCATATTCACCAATATTAAACTTGGCAGTAATTTAATTAACCGTCTATTTTGACATTTAACTCAATTGACAGTTGTTGTTTAGCGGGGAATTTTCCGCACTTAACCTCTAGATTGCGCTATTGTGCGTGCCTTTTTTTCTCTTTCATTTAAAAGTTGTCAAATCCAGTTGCTTAAAAGTTTAATCGGCTGGTTAAGTCTTCGTGGACTTTGGCCCAAGTTTAGTTTACACTACTACATATTTTACTTTACTTTAGTTAACACAATATGAAACTTCAAAAAAAAATAAGGAAACGTATATTTAGATTAGTAGGGTTGACTGGGAAAATGCGTCTTTCGATAATTTCTGACAAGCCGTTCACAAATTATGCAACTAACGCCATCTTGTACAGATTATTGCAACTAAATACATTTAGAAAAAACATGTAAGTGGCATCTAATTTGCAAAGGGTATGTCAGTAATGTTCGAAAGACGCATTTGCCCCAGTTAACCCTGTATATATTAAAATGTTGTATATATTTTGTTTAACGGCTTCGTATCACTTCAGGAATTACATGAGTTCATTCAATAAATTGCCGAACTAAATCATTGTGCCGGCTCTATGACATAACATAACGCTCAAGAGGATATGATTTTAATTCGCTCCAGTCACATCAGCCATCGTTCACACTCCGTCGTTCACGTGCTTATTGCCCATAAATCATAAACTAATGGATAGTCAGATATAAATCTATTTATGCGCAGTTTTCAATGCATATTTTGCATGCCAGCGGACTATTTGCGTCATCAGTTAACATTCAAAACGACGAGCCGTATTACTTCGAATATCCGATATCTATTGAATAAAAGTCTATGATTTTGTATATTTATTATGTTTTTGGCAGGTTTTGAAAAGGGTATAAAATTAAAACGTTATTGATATTTTTCAAAAGTTTTTAGATTGTTACATTATCTGTTGATTTGTTTTTTTTTTATCCTACTCATGTCCTACTTATGTTATAAACGCGAAAGTTTGTAAGAATGAATGGATGGATGGATGTTTGTTACTCTTTCACGCCAGAACGGCTGAACAGATCTGGATGAAATTTGGCACAGAGATAAATTATTATAGGCTAGAATAGCACATAGGATTTTAACTGCGGGTGAAACCGCGGGGCGCAGCTTGTTTATAATAAATCCGTTTGAAAAAGATTTAATTAATAAAATTGTTTTAGTAAGTTTGTTATCTATAGTCTATAAATTTTTCAAATTGAGTCAACTAGGCCTAATGTGGCCAAATGTGGGGCAATTGCGTCTTTCGAAAATTACTGATAAACCCTTCACAATTTAGGCACCACCTACATCCTTTTTTTATCTTTAGTTGTCATAATCTGTACAAGATGGCGTTAGTTGCCTAATTTGTGAAGGATTTATCAGTAATTCTCGACAGACGCAATTGCCCCACAGACACATTTGCCTTACTTAACAGATAACATACAGAAAGTCTCTATACAACCGTTCTTCTTGCGCAGTCGGGTAATGACAATAAAAAATACCAAAAAGTACACATCAAAAGAGTTATTAAGACCAACAAAATTAAACTCATGCCTTTCGCTAGAAATACAGAAAGACAGTAGGTGACTGTCATCGGTGTATTCTGTATACATAATTTTGTAGGTACTTACTCTCTCGGGTGACGATGAAGTATCTGTGTTTGTGCAAGAACCATTTTCACTCGGAACGTTTGCTAATTGCTGGATATACAGTCGAAAGCAGCAAAGCAAATAATTGCTCCTCACAAACAAGGCACAGTCTGTACGCTTCGCTCAGCACAAAGCACCTCATCAAAATACGTAGAACAGAGCGCACGTCAAGCAATATCACTTGAAAGGCGAATCGGAGCCAAACATCCACATATCACTGCCCAGACAAGTTTCAATCATCCTCTACCTCACAAGCTCGCCGCAGACGTCTCTCAATTCAATCGAAACTGCAACTGCAAGCCAGTTGCCATCCCTTTGATACGTCCATCGGTTGTCTGTCCAAACGATTGTAACGCAAACCCAATCGAAGCAGACCTCCACTTCTTCCAATCAGCAAAGTCCTACAACGACTGCCAAAGCTCCACGTTAAATGGACGCCTGGAATACACAACTATACGCCATCATTTCAATTGTCAAGCTGTAACTCGTAAACAGGGGGAGGTGATAAATTAATGCACTAGTACATTAGACGCCCCGTGATAATAAAACACGCATTAAAATGTAATTGCTGACAACAGTATCACTCCCTGCTACGACATGTCTAAGTTTTAAATCCATCGCCTTTCCAACACATAGGTAAAACTCGAGTATCTGACTAAAGCAGCAATGTGGCCGCAACGGGAATGAACAGTCGTACTGGAGATAGGGTAACTGTTCGTGTCACGGGGTGCCTAACAGCAGAACTCACTCTGGAGGGTAATCGTGCACGAAAGCGTCTAGTAATAAAAGCGGTCGTAAAATTGTAACGTTACGAGCTGCGAGAGGGAGTGCAGTGGGACGGTGCGCACGTTTTTGGGAGTTTGTGCCACTTACTTGGAAGCTTAGGTTACTATTTTCAAATCTCTGCTCTGTCTCTGTGGTGCCATATAGGTGCCTATCTATTTCACGAGCCTTAGTTTGTAATACAATAATTGTCTTAGAAGAGGAGAATCGCGGTTCAGTTCCGGCTGGGCAGTCTTGAATAATGAATTTAACCGTAATTAAAGCGTTATTTAACTATGACTGTTTTCATGCAGGATTTTTGAATAGCAAAATTCTTGTTAGTTTTGTAGAAAGAATCTGATAGAACAAAATTGCTACGTAAGTTTAAAATAAATGTTTCGAGAAAATGTTAAATTAAGTTAATTTTCGTTTATGATCCGGTTCTGAGGTTGTTATTTTACTAATCACTTTGCTTCTTAACTTCTTGGAATAAAAGCTAGATGTGTCATACTCAATTTCTTTTGGCGCGTTCTTGGAGGACTCCACCTTGAATTTTGAAAGAAGTTTGCAAGCAAAGTCGCAACTACAGCGCAAACTGTAGTTGCTACTTTGCTGAAACGCATTCCTGAAAATCAGTTAATAAGATTAATAAGAAATAGTTGGATCACATTACATTATACCCTCGACTCAAAAGTCTGTCAAGTAAGTACCATGGGTTGAAGGAAACAGGGGTATAAGGCGAAAGAAAAGTATTATTCTCATCATTGGGCACAATTTTTAAAATGAGATTAATCATGGAATATTTATGAAATTCAAATCTCGAATTAGGATGGCTTTTCCATTCGAGATATTTTCTGATCTGTGTCTCTCTCATTCTGCCACTCCTATGGCTAAAAAGACCTTCTATGTACAGATCTCATCTCTCGCGTCAAGATTATGGGGTCAGTTAGCAAGGCGTGGTAATCCTGAAGATACCGACCACTTATTGTCGGGAAATCTTTGATGTCTTTGAACTAATGCTTGTTATTGAGAGCTGACTTAATGATGTTTCCAAACAAAGGAACCGGTGTATTTTCTTCCAGTAGCTAAACGTTCTTGTCAAATAGTTATTAAACACCACTGGGATAGCTGCAACTATATAACAGGGCTCACTGAAGGAAAATTCAAATCACATGTACTATTATAATTATATATACTATATACACCGGACCAAGCCATGCCGTGAAATGACCTAGTCGTGTTTCGGGATGTAGTCCGCGTGTAACCGTTTCGAAGACGGGTCTGAGCGCTTGTAGCGCCTCACTCAGCTGCCGTCTTTGTATTTCTTCACTCTACAAAACTTCAAGGCTAGAGTGAATAAGTACCTTATAGGTCGTCGTGCTCCATCTTAGACCACAACGTCGCTTAACATCAGGTGAGTTGGTGGTCAAACGCCGACCTATTGTACATTAAAAAAAAAATTTTTATAAGAGCTGAAATTATAACATGGTTGTTTATTACTAGTAAAATTTGTTAAAATATGCTATGTAATGGTGCATTGCATTATAAATGTATAATTATACTTGACGATCTGCAGATGCAACGTGACCCAGCCAAATTAGATATTGATAAATAACAATAAAATAAGTATATTTAGATACTTACTCGTATAAATGTATAGTTGCTGATTGAATGGGTGCAAAAATGTGCACTCTTATCACACACATATACGACTTAATAACATAACAATAAAGATATCAGCTTTAATTTACGTAAATTCATTTTCTTTTTCTTGTCAAAACATATTTTTAACCCCCAGACACGGGAATTTGACGTGTCCGTGTCCGTGTCCGTGTCCGTGTGTGTGTGTGTGTGTGTGTCCGTGTGTGTGTGTGTGTGTGTGTGTCCGTGTGTGTGTGTGTGTGTGTTTGTGTGTCGGATTTATGTGTGTTTGTGTGTGGGTGTGTGTCTGTCTGTGGCATTGTAGTTCCCGAAAGGATGTAGAGATTTTTATTTCGGATTTTTTGTTTGAAAGATGAATTAGTCTGGAGTGTTCTTAGTTATTTTGATAAAATTCTGTGTCGGGGTTTTTTTTAATATTTAATTAAAATTAATACTTGTTAATTATTGATTTCCAGCTAATGCTGATAAACTAAATATCATTCGTAATTAAATGTATTAACGTTGCTAAATAAATTTACCTTTTGTCAAGTTTTACATATTTTATTTAGAAAGTTATATATAAATGTAATTTAAAGTGAAATCATTTGAAATAATTGACTATACATATCTATATGGACTACTGGCTGCGCCCGCGGTTTCATCCGTGATTCTGTGTGTAATAATCTATCTCTGTGTCAATTTTTATCCAGATCCATGCAGCCGTTCGGGCGTGACTGAGTAACAAACAACCATCTAATTTTTTGCATTTTTACTAGTGAGACGATGCGCGGGCGGCTTATTGAACCCTGAGTCTAACCAGGGTGTCTAGAGTAAGCTGAGTAGAGTTATGTAGAGTCCCAAATGAAGCGAGGAGTTTAAGCCGCCCAAGTAAGTAGTGGTGGTCTCGTAGGCACCAAAAACTTTTAAATGTCCCCCAATGTGCTACCAACTATAGAAGAAATTCTTTCTTTGTCAGATCCACTTCCACTATAAATAGCATGGACTTGTCTGAATTTGACCTTTTCAACTCACCGGTATACAAAGTTCGCAATTCCTTGAGTAATATTTGGTTTGACGGCGGCTCTTAGCTTCTTATATATAACCCCTTAGAGGACTAGTGTTGATTTCTACATTGATTGTAAACAAGTTGTGTACTTAGATTCTATATGTGAAAACTAATTAATGGTGCGTACTGTAATAGTAAATTAGTCAATCTATTTTTCTAATTTACTATTACAGTATGGATAACACTGTATGTTTTCCAAAAATAAATAAATAAATAAGACAAAGACACTGCTTTATCCCAGAGATGAATACATTACTTATTACACCAATAAAAAGGAGTTGAGAAAATACGCTGCATCAGACACTTTTTTTGTTGAGTTTTAGTTGGCAACTTAGAAGGAGGCGTCATGACTTTTTATATTATATATTTATATTAGTTATAGTTATATTATATATATATTTTATTATATTATAGTTTCACCCGCAGTTAAAAAGTATCCTATGTGCTATTCTAGACTATAATCTATCTCTGTGCCAAATTTCATCTAGATCTGTTCAGCCGTTCTGGCGTGAAAGAGTAACAAACATCCATCCATCCATCCATCCATCGATCCATTCTTACAAACTTCCGCGTTTATAATATCAGTAGGATGAGCAAACGTGAATGACGGAGTGAGAACGATGGCTGATAGGACTGGAACAAATAAAAGTCATAGCTCAAGTGAGCTGTAGACCTCACGGCCGACGTTTGTCTCCTCTATATGTACCATTGCTCAATCGAATCTCGTGAAATTTTGTGAACACGAGCAGGTTCGATAATCATATAGACTTTTTTGCCGAGTCTGTTTTTGTAATTTTTTAAATATGGAGGAGAAATGAATTTTTTTTAATGCGCTTTGTTGGAAAGATCCGGACAGAGGTCCAGACAGAGATGTTTTTTTTTTTATGATTGAATGGGCCCACGTTTGACCACAACACACCTGATGGAAAGTGACGATGCGTTCAAAGATGGAGTATGCTTGCCCATGAGGTGCCGTCTCACTCTTGTCTTGAAAAGACCCAGGTTGTATCTATTGTTAGGGAACACCGAGGCAGGAAGTGCGTTCCACTCCTTGGCAGTTCTGATTAGGAAGGAGTTTTGAAAGCGCTTCGTGCGGGCTTTATTAAAGCTGGCGACATAAGATCTGGGGCCCTATTCGGAGATTTGAGATTTTCATTTCACCTTTTTTCATTAACATCATGAGGTTACATACGAATGAATTTGTCAAAAACCAATAAATTAAAAATGATAATTTTAAGAATTAATTTGACTGCAAGAGTTTGTTTAAAACCTTAATACTATGTATTATAAAGCAGTTTATTGACATTTTTTTTTTATTACGTCATTCTTTTTAACAGTAGCTTCTTCAATGCAACCTTAAATCCACTTCTGGTCCTAAACCCATCCTCAAACTCCACCGGCAGATCATTGCACAATTTTGGCACTATCCACCGTCTAGTACGAGTCCCATAATAATTATTTTTTCTATGGTGTACTTTCAGTTTTCCTAAATATTTTGTAGTCGGTTTCATTTAGAGGAATTGAAAGAACAAAATTGCACATGTAACAACTAAAATATTTTATTCAGATAAAGTACAATATTAGTTTTTACAATATTAGTGAGTCAACTGTCCATAGAATAATCCTAGAACGAGACTAGTTTATTGGCCGGTCCTGAAGTTACTCTCACTTTTGTGCTTTGCTTCTTGGTATAAAAGCTAATGGAATCCCTCCTTTTGGTTGCATGAGTATTCTGGTAGTGTCATAATCAATTTCCGTTGGCGTGTTTTTAGAAGGTTCCACCCTGAACTTTGAGAGAAGTTTGACAGCGCAAACTGCTGTTGCTACTTTGCTGAAACGCATTCCTGAAAAGATAAAATAACTAGTTAGATCACATTACTATAATATCTTCAAAGCACGGTACAATGGGCTGAACTCAACTTAAGTACTACATAGGTAAAAATAATATTCTTAATTAGATAATTATTTATCTAATACCATTAGCATATTTTTTATAATGACGCTTTATGATATTCTGGAATTGGAATTGACAATTTTTATACATTTGTTCTACAGCATTTTGTATAATAAACAAATTACAAGCATTGTAGGTGCTTACTTAAAAGTACCTTGTTTGTGTACGTGAGAACAATAAATAAATAAATAAATTTGGGACACTTCCACACACGGTCGCCTGACCCCAAACTAAGCAAAGCTTGTACTATGGCCGCCAGAGACTGATAACCATACTTAGATATTTTTAAATACATACTTATACACATATCAACACCCAGACATAGAACAAACACAAATGTTCATCACATAAATGTTTGCCCTAGGTGGGAATCGAACCCACGCCCCCAAGCTTCTAAGCCTTCTAAGGCAGGTTCACTACCAACTGAGCCAACGAGGCAGTCACAAGGCACTTTTAAGTTCTAGTCGTAAAAAAAAAAACGCTCACCTATACAATTACGAGGTCCAATTCCGAAGGCCATCGAAGTACACGGATGTCTCGCTCTCACTTTTTCCGGCGAAAATCTTTCAGGATCGAACTTTTCTGGGTTTGGATAGTATTTTTCATCATAGTGGATACCAAAACCGGAAACCATGACTGTTTGTCCCTTAGTAACAACTATATCAGTGCCAGGAATCGGATAGTCTTCAACTGCTTTTCTAAAAATGTTATCAGCTATCGCAAACATTCGAAGTGTTTCAGAGAACACCATGTTTAAGTATGTCATTTCATTCAAAGCGTCATAGGTGACTTCTCCATTATAGTTCTGAAGTACTTGTTCTATTTCTGCATGTAATTTATCTTGAACTTCTGGATGCTTAGCGAGGAGGTAAAGCATGCATGCCATAGAAGAAGCGCTAGTTTCGTATCCGGCACTATAAAATATAAATGCTTGAGCTGCAATTAAACTATCTGATACTTCTAGTTGTAATACTTTATCGTTTACATCTTTCTTCTTTGACTGGATCTCACCCTCGTTTTTCATTTCTAATATTAAATCCATAAAGTCTCTTCTATTTGTCGGTATTCCCTTTCTTTCAGTATTAACTAGTTTGACTATGTTATCAAAGAAATTGGTCACCTTTTTCGAGAATAAGTCGAGATTGGTTTTTAAGAGTATTCCGGGAAACATCATGTCTAGCTCAATGAAGAAAGTTTTTGCAAACATAATTTTATCGATTCTCTGGAGTGGCTCTATCTGATCTTGAGAGTTGATGTCAAGGTCAAGACCAAAAGCACAGGCGCTGATGTTTGCCATGAAGTATCTTTCGACGATTGAACGAGCTTCGTGCTCTGACTGGTGGAGAGTCTCTTTGTGCACGTAGTCAACAAACGTATCACCGAGGTTAGTCATCAAGTGAAGCATGTTCTTTAGCTTCCCTGATGTGAACATAGGAGTGAATTTGTTCCTTAAAACTCTCCAAGTGTCCCCGTCAGCGTGGAACAGGTTTGTTCCTAATCCTTTTCTGCTGAAAGCAACGCCTCGATCATTGAATTTGTCTGCGTCTTTTATAAAAATTTGGTTTATGATATCCAAATCTCGAATTAGTAAGCAAGGCGTGGTCATCCTGTAGACCCCGACCACCTTTTCGTCTGGAAACTGATCGTAAATTTCTTTAATGTCTATGAAATAGTGCCTGGTATTGAGAGCTGACTTCATGATGTTTCCAAAAAAAGGAACCGGTTTCGGATGCTTGACATTTCTTTTCTTCCAGTAGTTAAACGTTCTTGTAAAATAATAATAAAGCAACACAGGGATAGCTGCAACTATCAACGTCAAATATAAAGACATGATGAGAATATTGAATTAAATTTAATGTAACACGAATTAACACGATCGTAACTTCAGCAGTGTGAATGGGATATGTTGTAAGAGCTATTTAACACGAATGTTTTATACTAGTAAAACTGGTTCTAATATGCTTCGTAATGGTGCCTATATTATTTATATTAAAAGATATTAAGATTTATCATGACTCAGCAAAATTCGGCACAGATACAACCTTAAAAACTCATCTATTTTACCCTGATACAAAAATATGCTTTTTTATCAGTCACTTAAACAACATAATTACATAGCTGTATTTATTTACGTAATCGAAGTAGGTAAATACAGCTATTATCGACATCGCTTAAATTAATGTGAAGTCATTATCCAAATAACAAAGTAGAAATAAATCGATTATTGCACAACATTGAAAAATAGTTTGTCAATCATACCTATTATAATTATAAATATTAATTCGGGACATTTTTGCAAAAACGGTCGCCTGACCCCAAACTAAGCAAAGCTTGTACTATGGCTGCCAGAGACTGATATACATACATTTTTTTTAACACATATTTATTATTAAATATGTGTTATTATCAACTAATAATAAAATAAAAAATATAAAATATTATATATTAACACCCAGACACAGAACAAACGCAAATGTTCACAAACACAATCGAACCTACGCCCCTAAACTCAGAAGGCAGGTTCACTAGCAACTTAGCCACCGAGCCAGTCAGAATTAGGCATTAGAATAGCATGTTTATTTGGGACAGTTAGATAGAAAAAAAAAGTAATCCTTTTATTCTAACAGTTTCCTCATACTAAGTCGCACATGAAAATTCTCTGAGAAAGCGTTCTATAGATTTTATAAACATAAAAAAAGTCCTAAAAAACCAAAATTGTTTCATGTCTTTAATATGGTGACAGAAACTAAGGTAGATTATTTGAAATATTATCATAGTTACTTAGTAAGGCCAATGCTGAAAAACGTCCGAAGCAACCTTTCCTATTTAACTAATATAATAAAATTATGTGAATTAGTTTGTTTGTTAAGTAATCTCACCTTCTCGACCGATCATTATAGAATTTGTTATTATAAGTACAGAAACGAACACAGGGTATTTTGTAGGCGAGAGTAACACCGCAGAACGCAGCTAGTGCTAGTCTATAGATTTACACGAGCAAGATTCATGTTAGTATCAACAAGTTTAGACATGTTATTGCTATCGGTATTTGTTATATCATTAGGAAGATATTTAATCTTTTGCTAAGTCATGCTTATTTTGTCTGAAAAGATATGTAATACGAAGAGTCAATAAACAAGGCATCTTCATATTAAACAATTAGATTCAAATTGCAAGTGATATCGCTTAATGAGATTGCTTATCGGCTTATACCGCTTCGATTGAACGTATAAACAATGATAATTATAATGGTTATTTTTACTGCCTTATACTAATATGATTACACTTTGATCTATTTAAATTAAGACAGCCGTGTGCACAGTTGTTCCGCTGGATTCAGGTATTTACAAAAACTGATTTAGTCTTACTTACTTAAAATTGATTTTTTTATTTAACACACTATGTTTTTCTATGTTATTTGTAACAATTAGAAGATTAAAGTAAAGTGTTCATCAATGATTAGAACCATCTTTAATTTAAATAAAAGTAATAATTTGAATCTGCAAAAGATTAAAGGAATTTATAGCATAAATAACAGAAAAGAAAATAAGAAAAGTTATAAAAACAATTACAAAAACTTAAAAAAGAAGAGACAGTAGTATAATTAATTTTCGGTAAATCGAATTGGAGTCATCTCAACACAGGAGGCTGTGAAGATAGACGGTTCATACATAAACACTGATACGCCACGCGACGAAGCGCGAGACCGTGTCTTTGAACTTAGTACCGAAGTACATTTTATATCAAATTGTATACAAAACACTTTCCCAAGGTGCTACCGGGAACTAAGTGAAAATTATACTCGTAGTGTCCGCATTTTACTTTGGAATCATTGCCATCACCTAGGTGAAATTACCTTGGTGATATGTTCTTGTATATTATTTCTTAAATTCGACATAGTTGGTGTTCTTTGTTCATCTGCGGCACAACACACTAACATAGCAACGCTTCTCTGTGTCACATTTGGCTCGTCGTTATCGTCCACAGCATCGCGTTGTGTGAAGCACTTACTACTTTACATTTTTATGGATTTCCTTTACTTTTTGTGTAGGACGAAAGTTAAAGGAACCTCTCCTTTTGGAATCATGAGAAATCTGGAAGCGTCATATTTTTTTTTTTTTTTTTTTTTTTTTTTTTTTTTTTTTTTTTATCTAATGACTTTTTTATTAGTAATTCGTACTTAAATAAAAAAAATAAAAATAAAAACTTAAAATATTAACTAACAACTAGAACTAATCTAAAAGCGTCATATTTAATTTCTTTTGGCGTTTTTATTGATGGCTCCACTCTGAACTTTGATAGTAGTTTGATGACACAAACTGCGGTTGCTATTTTAGCGAAACGAATTCCTGCAAGTAAAAATTGTATAATGAAACCAAAACAATATGCTGTGGCATTGTAATACTGTAGTTTATTTTTTTAAACTTGCAGTTTCGCAATATTCGTGATTTAGTTTCAAAATTTGCCAACCATTTTTCAACAACTTTCTAGTATACAATTAGCTGAAACTTGGTATGCTTATGTAAGTTAATTGACAATGCTATATTATAGTGGAGCTGATCTGATGATGAATTCGAATAAAATTATTTTTGTTTTTATTTTTTTTAATCTAGTGTTGACGTTGATATTCGACCATGCAACCGCTAATATAATGTAGTGTTACCAAAATTACTGCGACCGAGAGCAGACTTCGTGATGTTTCTGAACAGAACAATCGGCTTTGCAAATTTCACATTTCTTCTCTTCCAGTAATCAAATGTTCTCGTAAAATAATAGTAAAATGCCACCAACCCAGCTACAAAGGTCAGCGTCAATTGAAACAACTTAGTGCAATTGTTTAATAACACAGCTCTGTGACATTTATAGTTTTACTATAGTCGTATAAATGAAGTTTTCGGAAGCGTTGGTTGGTTTTTATAACACGATTTTTCAAATTATAGACCATTGTTCTTTGATTTTCTTTGCCATCTTATTATCTTTAACAACAATTAAGTGGACAAAATAATGCACTCAAATAAATAAGACGATAATTATACCTAAATTATTTACCTACATACATTAGGAGCTATAAAAAGATTATTATATTATGTGAAGCGACAAATATAAAATTTAAAAAACTCCCTACACCGATTTTTATCAAACAAAGCTAAGAACACTGCCAAATAAAACACCTTTCAAACTAAAGAAAAAAGAAAATCAAAATCGGTTCATCCGTTCGGGAGCTAAGATGCCACACACACACACACACACACTGACACGTCTAACTTATAACACCCCGTCTCGTTTTTGCGTCGGGGGCTAAAAATAAAGATTTTCATTGTCATCGTCAAAACATTTTTGACTCACAGTGGAGGAGGTAGGAGTAAATTGAATGGTACTCGTACGTAGAACTGCACAATCATGTCATCCATTTAGGTCATTCAAGCTGACAATCAAAACTATATCTTTTACGGTCAAAACTGTAAAACGAAACCGTACCTATATACCTATAGATTTTATACGGTTTTGGCCGTAAAACGATGAGGTAAAAGTTTGAGGTATCTCTTACTATTAAGTTATGGAAAATGTCATCTTTCTCGACAGTTCTAATCGGACACTGTATGTATAGCACTTGTAATAGTAAATATTTTTTTTTTTAAATATACGCGTCGTCTTGTGAGCCTCCTCCGTTTCGTCGGTTAAAACACAAGTAAGAACCTAGATAGCTAGCTATCAAACACAATCCTAATTAGTATAGATCATAAATTTTAGGAAGAAACGGTGCAAAAACCTAAAAATGGACCGCATTAATTAGGTGCTGCACACAATTCACCGTAGTCACAAACAAGCGCAACCAGTCGCAACTGTGGTAATTATTGTATATTTAATTATTGTTCTTGCTATAGTCTCTTGTACGTTTCTCTATCTTTGTTATTGATACATGTAACATAAAACTGTCAATGATGCTGTGTAGTGTCCGTTTGCTAACATAGTTACTCGTACACGCGCTACGCAGGGTCCAGGCGCTGTGCCTAAAAATTAGACTCATGCCGCTTCTTTTTACATTATTTCGATGCTAATTAGAGTTGAAATATTTGAATGCCTGCTTACACCATGATATTTAAAATCACGACTGTTAACCTTTAAGATACAAACAAGAAAGGACGGCCTAAAATAAATAAATCCAACGACTTTCAACCCAGTAACTCAGTTCGTGAGAAGTCTCCGAAACAAATTACTCTACTAAGAGCCTCTACCAAAAATTTGTTGCCACACCAAAAGCATAAACTGTAAGAGTCTGAACCCCCATATCTTTGTCAGGAGCGGGGCAACGATTCAAAGGCTTTATCTACCGTAATTGGTCGTAAGACGGGAGTTTTATAAGTCGTCGGCGTATTTTAGTAGGAGGCCACTATCGCAGTGATGTTTGTTGCATGCGGCGTTTATTTCTTACGGTTTCTATGTTTTTTATGTTTACAAAAAACAATTTATTTGCTACGTTAATGCGTCTTTAAGTAGGCTTCTTCTTCAGCTGCACTTATAGTATGCTTAAGAGTATAGGACGCCTTAAAGGCAATTGCCAGCGGAGACTATTAAATAAAAACAACAACCATTGTACTTCTTTTTTAACATTTCGAACCCAGCCGACGCTGACGGCACGCAACAATTTGTTCATTGTGTGAACATAATTATTTGCGTATTGTATGTCATCTGCTACATGACTGGAGCCCGGTATATGGCGACAGGCTCGCCCCCTGTCACATTTGGGACTGATCATCGTCCGGTGAAGTGTGGGTGTTGTATTACACCTCTGCCAGCCCCCTCGGGGAAAAGGTGTGACGATGTGTTATGTTGTTATGTGAACATCTTGACGTGTTGTTGTTCAGTAGATTGATATGGGTTGCTGATAAGGCAACGAACCGAAGTCGATTTTTTCCTCCGAACACAATACATATTCAAAGAAAAAAAATGTAGATAATAGTAATTTTCGAAAGACGCAATAGCCCCACAGACAGGGTCTTATTAGGGTCAACTGGGGCATCTGCCCCTAATAATCCTGATGGAGTATAGCAAGCTAGCCCACTGCTAGCTACGATTAACTCCAGCAAATCTGCTAGTCGCTATTTTTCTTGTCTATTGTATTGCAAGCTTTTTGCTCCGATGTGAAAGCTTCCCAAACGTTTTGTAGGCAACAGTACCTAGACGTGATTGCCAGTGAAATGATTATTGAACGCCGCGATAAGGTCGCCTCCACAAACTGATGTCGTTAATTCCACGCCTTAAGACTGTAAATTCTTATTAGATCCGTTCTGGAGTTTATTTTGCTGAATGCTACTTATTGTACACATACAGAATTATTCGCTATAATTTGTAAGTCTTTAAGGTAGAAATAACGCGCTCGTAACCTATAAGTAACAAGTAAAAAGTAATATTGTACCCCATGTCACTTCCACTATCAAGAAGATTCAAATGACACCTCACATGTCGACATCCATGTAGCTGTTTAGGCTGTAGAGCTTGCCAAAGGAACCTTATACATACATACCCATATACATACTAACTCGTACATTCAAACATATCTCGAAAAACATAACCCTCCTTCTTGCGTAGTCTTGTAAAAGGTTTAATTAGGTTACATATAGTTGTACTTCCTTAAAACAACATCTATCTGTTAAATTAGTAACTTCCTCGTAATGGAATCAAGTTCAGAAATATGCAGATAATTATTATCCATACTAAATACTTATTACACACACGACAAAAATTAATGAGAAAATTTTGTCCTGGCGTGCATGCTAGGCTGCTGAAGATTCATTATTTATTTTATTTTATTTTTACATTTCAGGTCAACCAACGACCTTACAATAACAGAATAGTAAATTTAATATATTTACTAAAAAAGTCATTTAAAGGGAGACACTTCTAAGAAATATAGGTAGAAAAAAAGGAATTGACGCACAAATAGAATGATTAAATAAATAGAAT
Organism: Peribatodes rhomboidaria; assembly: GCA_911728515.1. Taxonomy (NCBI): domain Eukaryota; kingdom Metazoa; phylum Arthropoda; class Insecta; order Lepidoptera; family Geometridae; genus Peribatodes; species Peribatodes rhomboidaria. Next base: position 15,177,796 of record OU452175.1, read on the forward strand.
TGAAGTAGACGTAACAAAAAAATGAAATAATAAACAACGCAAAATAATAGATTTTGAAAAAAGAAAAATTATAAATAAAGATAGATAGACAGATAAAGATTCAATTCTAATTAACACTAATATTATAAAATAGAAACTAAGTCAATCACTCTGTCTGTTTGTAGGATTTTCACGGCTAACCGGTTGAACGGAACTTGATGAAATTTGGTAATTCGAAACAGTATTTCACGAGGAAGGTATTTTATATGATCACCTCCTATTTATATTAGTACCTGCTTACTGCTTATTATCGACATTTAAATCACAATTTACAATTTACCGACATTAGCCTGCATGCTAAAACGATGCTCAGTCATAAATCTCGATTTAAAACTACATAGTTTTACAATATCGTATGAATCTGACATAAATAATTCTTTGACATCTGTAATTACATGGCTAGACAATAACAATTTAAAAATTAATATAGGCAAAACTAACATTATGCATTTTAGACAGCGAGGACCAAAAATATCTAATATTATAGTTAATCATGGGTATAACATAATAAAAGAAGTTGATAGTGCTAAATTTCTCGGACTAATAATTGACCAACAGTTGAATTGGAAAAAACAAATAGACAATCTCTCAAAGAAATTGTCTAGCTTAGCTTACTTATTGCATCAACTAGCAGGTACCCTAAACACAGATGCACTCCTTGCGGCCTACTATGGTCTAGTTGAGTCTGTCCTCAGGTACGGAATCATATTTTGGGGCAATTCGACTGACAGAGAGATAGCTTTCAAAAGGCAAAAACGGTGTATTAGAGCTATGTTTAAACTTCAAAGAACTGACAGTTGTAAACCATATTTCATAAAGCATCAAATTCTTACACTTCCGTCCCTTTACATAGTGGAATCAGCTGTTTTTGTTAAAAACAATCCTGAACTATTTCCGACGCTTGCTGACTCAATGATTAGAAATCGGAGAGACAATAACCGGCTGCGAAATTTTCCATCTAAAACATCTCTAATGAGAAAAAGTATTGTGTGTATGGGACCGGTGATATTTAATAAACTGCCGAAACCTATAAGAATTTTAAAATGTGATCCATTTAAAGCAAAATTAAGAAAAATTCTGATTGAAAGAAGCTATTACAATATTAATGACTTCCTAAATGACATGACAATATGATTTATTTATATTTTATGTTATTGACATTTTCTTTTTTATTTATTGACATATATTTTTGTAACATTGTGACATTGTGAATTATTATTATTTAATTTTATTAATTATTTTACATTCAAGTAACTAAAAATTTTATATAAATGTAACAGTAAAGTTGCCATCTCCATAATTTTGCACGCCTCTTCAGGCATAACATTGCAGGACATAATAATCTCAAATTGTATACCACCAAACGCATGCTATACCATTGTTATTGCAAATAAAAATATCTTTATCTTTATCTTTATCTTTAATACATAAAAACAGCAATAAATCGAGATTCATGACAGAGCCTCGTTTTAGCATACGAGCCATAGGTACTGAGTAAATTTTATTTTATCCTGGCATGTCTTATTAAAGCGATGGCAGCCTAGTTGGGAGAAGGTCCGCCTCTCAAGCCAGAGGGAGCGGGTTCGAACCCAGCCGATGGCACGCACCAATTTGTTCATTGTGTGAACATATGTGCGTATTGTATGTCATCTGCTACATGACTGGAGCCCGGTGTATGGCGACAGGCTCGCCCCCTGTCACATTTGGGACTGAATATTGTCCGGCGAAATGTGGGTGTTGTATTATACCTCTGCCAGCCTCTCAGAGGAAAGGCGTGACGATATGTTATGTCTTATTAAAATAATACATTTATTGTAAGCTAAGGTCAAAAGTTAAAATAGTAATGTCTCTCTTTAGTAATGTCTTCATCATTTTCGAATTTATTTTCACCGGAGTCGCGCAGGCGAAACGTCTCGTTACTAACTATCATATAACCTGTGTCAGGTTAAAGGAGCTGATCACCGAGAACATTCACCTGTAATGTAACAAATCACAATTCAAAATTTAATTAGGTTACGTTACAACACTGCTTCACTGCTTGACGAACATTCGCTTGCAAATAACAATCCACGATTCCATTTTTAACCCCAGATGTAAAAACGAAGGTTGTTATAAGTTTGACGTGTCTGTGTGTGTGTGTGTGTGTCTGTTTGTGGCATCGTAGCACCCGAACGGATGAACAGGTTTTGATTTTGTTGTTTGTTTCAAAAGTGAATTAGTGTTAATAGCTATGTTTGATAAAAATCGGAGTCGGGGGTTTTTGGAATTTTAATTTATGCTTTGCTCTCGGCTGTCTTTATCATCACTGTAATGTTACACAGTATCCTTACGGTTACTGTTACTATACTGCTGTAATGTATAATTTCGAAATGTTACATTACACGCGAAAGCTACAGGTAAGGGAAGCTAGTCTCGTGGCGGCGCGGGGTAATGATGCGCGGAAGATGGATGGCTCCAACCCAACCTTGAATCTGACTTGTTTAATGGCACATAATTCTTCTTTCTGTAGCTTCCTTCGGCTATGTTTTAGTTACAGTTGCGAGCGGGACGAGCGACAGCGGTGTGGGGTGAAAACGGACAACAAACCACACCACGAACACCACCGTCCATTCTTAGGCAGAATAGTTTTTATTCCATCCAAAGATTGCCTGAAGGAGACCGCTCAGCGATAAGACTCTACCCTACCCTAAGGCCCTACTTTTTTATATTAATGACTGTATAGTTTAGAGATATAATTTGTATTTGGTGTCAATAAAGAGTTTTTGTATTGTATTGTAACAAACGATTTCTAACTAGCTCTTGTTGAGAGCTGAAGATCAATAAGGCTCTAGACAGCCTTATTGATCTTCAGCTAATATTCTAATACTCTGGTTCACGCTGTTTTACTAATTGTAAACGAATAGTAGGTATGTATCAATCTAAGGCCTGAATTATATAGGCCAAACGTAATGCAAGAATACGGAGTGGACAAGAATCAGGCGCACGCGGTACCGCTTCAAAATTTGTCATTTAAAGTGTATGAAAGCGACTTCTTTCGAATTACACTCAAGTGACGCGACGCAGGCACGTCACTTCATAGTTTTTACGCCTGAATCGTGTGTCCGGCCTGTATGGTTTAGGCCCGAAGTAGAAAATCTATGAGTTTCCATGTTATATCAAATTGTAAATTTTATCCCTTTGTTTTGTAAGCGATGATACCCTAGTTGGAGAAGGCCCGCCTCTCAAGCCAGAGGCAGCGGGTTCAAACCCAGCCAACGGCATGCACTAATTTGTTCATTGTGTGAACATTATATGCGTGTTGTATGTCATCTGCTATATGACTGGAGCCCGGTATAATAGCGATAGGCTCGCCCCATGTCACATTTGGGACTGAATATCGTCCGGCGAAGTCTGCTTGTCGCATTACACCATTGCCAGCCCCTCGGGGGAAAACCGTGATAACGATACCATACAATGAAAAGTTTATGTACCTGTTTTTAAATAAGTAAATGAAAGCCAATTTACATAATGTATCCATTAATCACTCTCAAGTTAATGTAGGTACTTATAAAGACAGCATTAATTTCAAAAATACATTAAACACTTTTGATTATCAAATACCTAACATTCTAGTCAACTTTAACTTAATATAAATGAGTAAACTGTATAATAACAATAAGATAAGTGACACAAAAGTTAAATATAATCTGCAGTAGATCCGCGTTCAGAGGAATGATTTTGTATACATAGAATGACATTGGACGAGCTTCAACGTACTGGATAAACTTGGTTATATCTTCTATTTTGGACACATCTGGAAATGAAATAGCAATATAATTAAGTAGCCACACTGGCCCTGATGAAGACCGCCGAATGCGGTTGAAACTATAGTCGGAATAATCGACTGAATCGTACGTGAGTAATTCCCGTGTAATAAATCATAATTTTATAGTAGTAGTTTATTATTATCTATTAAATTTAATACTAGTAGCTGTATGAGCTGGAGACCTCGCGGTCGACGTCTGGACTACAAAATCTGAAATCTCTGTGTAGGGCCTATGAAATCCCCTATTCGGAGATTTCAGATTTTCATCTCACCTTTTTTCGTCCTTGTTGCTCTAGTTTGAAACGTCATAGGTGTGAGAGTGACCAAGATAATATCTCATCTCATCTCACGCGTAGGAATAGCCCCACTACTGGAGGGCTATTCCTAATATTCTCCCTATTCATAAGAGGGCTAATCTCAAATCTCCGAATAGGGCCACTGGTCGCATTTCTCAACCGATATTCGTAAAATTTTGTGGCAGGTTCGATAATTCTATACAGATATTTTTTGTCGAGTCAGTTTTTTTTTCCAAAATGGCGGAGATATGTTTTTTTAAACAACATTTTAAGAGAATCGGTTTAGAAATGCGACCTGTAGAGGAAGACAGAGATCCGGACAGAATTCAGACATAAGAAAGCTCTTTTTCTGTATTCAGCTCGCTCACAGATTATCTGACTGAATTTACTAAATTTACTGATTATCTGGCCCAGGGTTGTCCGGCGAACGCCCGCCTTACACCAACCCTTTTTGAGAATCCGTTTGATGGAAAGTTCTACACTACTGAGGACATTTAATACAAGCGAAGCCTAAGAAGCCTAAGATCTAGGAAGTATTCTTCCTACTAATATTGTAAACTCGAAAGTTTGTAAGAATGATGGATGGATGGTATTAGTTACTCTTTCACGCCCGAACGACTGAACAGATCTAGATGAAATTTGGCACAGAGATTGATTATAGTCTAGAATAGCATATAGAATACTTTTTAACCGCGGCTGAAACCGTGGGGTGCAACTACTACCTTACAATGTAACAACTACTACCTAATAATGTAAGTACTCAATATGCCAATAATCTTCTCTTCTCAACAAAGTATAAAACACAAAGTCACTTTCCGCGTCTGTCTGTCTGGATATCCGGTAGATCCTACATGCCCGAATCAGATTTAGATGCGGTTTTCACCATGAGTTAGATCTTTTTAATTACTGAATGTTTATGGCAACAACTTTGTTATCAAAAGAGAAAAATATACTTAAGAGGTATGGTAAGGCTTAGCAGCTGTCTCGCTCGCTCGCGACACTATTATAACAGATATAAAACTATAGAATGTATTTTTGATAAATTTTCCTGTACTGATGATTTTAAAACCGTGTTACAGTGTATTGAGAAACATTATAAGTTTTTATAAGTTATTAAAAACTATAAATATCAACATGAAAATAATTCTGAATACTTTGTAACAGTGTTTTCAAGTCATCCATACAGACAAAAATATCAAAAATACATTCTATAATAATATATCTAAAAAAAAAAAAATGTGTCGTGAGTGGGCGAGACAGCTGCCAAGCCTAGCCACACCCCTTAATCCACAATCTTAATGTATGCCTATTTTGGTGGATATATTACTGGTAAAACATTTTAAAGAAATAATATATCACCTTGATGTATAATCAACTTGTTGTGCAGCATTATTTTTATTTTGTCTGCATAGATTGAGAGCATGCCAGCAAACAAGGCAGGGACGACAGTCTCGGCCAGTATTAATATCGCTGCTAGAGTTGATAGTGCAAAACTTCCTGAAAACTGAACATTTAATAACTTTTAAAAGCTTATAATTAATTTGCAATGGATGTATGTAACTATGTTTGTTTGGGTGGAATCATGCAACTTATTTTGAAGCAGATATGTTCAACCGATTGAGCTGAAATTTTGTTTACACGTTTAGTTTGGATGACAATGCATGGTTATATGACGTCATTCTAAATCCAACATGGCGGAACGCACAAAATGGCGGACAAGTTATTTTTAATGCACTCCTACAATACTACAATATGGGTCTCAAATGAAAGGGCTTGCTGAGAGTAACTCGAAAAATATTCATTTTAGCGCAATAAAAGCTTGTTTTAAAAATACATTTAAAAAAAACTTACAACTTTTTCCGAGCGTGGGCCTGCTGCTTTGGGGATTTATCGGAATTTGGACAGGCGATTGGTGCCCAGAATGCTGGCACCAATGGCAATGCTAAGCTTCTGTAAGCTTAGCATTGCCATTCAACGTGCCAATGCCGTCAGCATTCTGGGGACTACTAATGGTACAGACCATTAGGGGAGAGACACGTCCCCAGAATGCTGTTTAGGTTTTATTTAGTTATTCTAAGTTTTCGTTCATATTTTAAGGTTCTTTTGAATTGAGTTTTTCAAGTTTTCCTTAGTTTAGGTTTACCCGTTTAGGACCGTGTCCTAAACGGGTAATGCGATTGTTAATTTGAAAGGTGGCTTTTATAATTAAATACCTTTTCGTTTGCTTACTTCTTACCTTAAGTAATTGTAGTTTGATAGCCGCAACTAGATGGAAGATGTAAAGCATGACTTCAGGAACATTGAACAAAATTGACGTTAGAAACTGAAAAAAAAATAGGTTATAATTTTATACAATACAGTGGTCAACAGTAATGACTACCTATTGTAAGAATAGTTTCTAATACTTCTATGCAGACAGTATGAGAAAATATAGATGGATTTGGAGTTCTTTCCTTAGTTTGGAATTGGTATTGACTTTTTTTTTTTTTTTTGTTTATTTTATAATTCATAAACAGAAGTTTAATAAAGCATTAACAGTGGTTTACATTTTAATAACCCAATCCAGCACGTTCATTAACATTTTTTTTTAAAAGGAGGCTTGAAAACATAGGATTTCGCATAAATATCCAGAGCATAACATTTTTGTTGATCAGTGATTATTATATTGTTCTATTACATAGAACATAGAAATATTATTTTTTTCACAACAGTATTAGTAACAGGAAGCTGCTGGACGCAAGCAGCGCAAGACCGATCATTGTGGAGATCCTTGGGAGAGACATTCTGACAGCGACGGACGTCTTAAGGCTGAAGATTTTGATGAACTAAGCACAACTATGATTATTATAGAGCTTATAGAAAAGGTAGTTAAACTAACCAATGGGTCAAATGAACTCTTTATTGTTTCAGCAGCATCGGCAATTAATTTATAAACGTTAATGAACGAGACGTATCCAGCATTTGCCGTCTCCAATTGGTTTGATAACCATTTCAAACGACGATATATCGAGAAAAAGACAAATGAATTCGTGACTAACACAACGTCATGGCATATCCAGGTATATAGATATGTAATTGATGCCCAAATAGGACCTTTTATTACGTCATCATGATTATTAAAAAAGCGCCAAAAGACGGTCATTGATAGTTTAGCCAAGAATATAACAAAAAGTATAATCATAACAAATGCACTGTCATAGAAATCCTTGCTCTCATATAATTTCCGGTCAATTTTTTTTAGCAAACGAAAGTAGTCGCATAAAGTTTTTTTCGTACTGAATAGTATAAGAGCATGTGTCATATGTTGTAACGAATGATATATGTGAAAATCAGCGACGTCTTTTATGATAAGGTAGTAAGCGCTCACAACGATGGAAACACAGACTATTACGTTACACAATAATGTTAAACGCTTGATAAATTTACTAAACGGGGTATTGTTGTTAAAAAATCCAAAATCCAAACCGAAAACCAAGTGAACACATTTAAAAAATAAGACTAAAGTTGATGATGGAGATAGACTGTCCATAGATAATATCGTAAATGAATTTATTGACCGAGGATCCATGACACGATAATCATTACTAAGCATATACATAAGCTTTAAGAATATATTTTAATTTTATTTATTTCTTAAGACAACTGTAAGTACACTTAATTAAAAACAATATTAACAAAATAGAAGTTTTTCAGCTATTATTCATATTATTTAAAAAATTGTTGAAATAGAACTTTGTTAAATACCCAAGCGGTCAAAGCAACAGACTGAAAACCATTTACATATTTTAATCAATAAGTAGGATAACATTATTAATTGCTTACCACTTTTAATCAATATCCAATATCCATTATTAGAAGTAATTCCAGAGTAACAATATTAATATTTTATACCTACAGTTTTATTAATCAAATTATGTGAACAAGCACTGTGTTGTGTCATACTTAGCTATTTTTTAAAAGGATATCGATAGTCCTAGGTCTCAATATGTGTGTAATTGCATTAATAAAACTTTTTAATAATAAACTTTTGTTAATTTTATCTTCAAATTGAGCAGCATAATATTGCCTCCCGACGTTTTTTTTGATGAATGTGCATTTTTCAAAACAAGCTTTTCTCACTAAAGTTTGAATGAATGAATGGTACGGATGTTAGTTACTCAATCACGCCAAAACGGCTCTACGGATCTAGATGAAATATGGCACAAGAATAGATTTAGTCTAGAATAATAAATAGAATACTTTTTACTGTAGGTGAATAATTTAATGAATTTAGTTACATAATATTATCTGACTAATGATAATGGTAATATCAATCAAGTTAGTGGCCGAACTGTGAGCTGATTACTTAATTTTTTAAGACGGTAAAGGAAATCAACCTGTATAGGTAATGGATTAAATTTGAACAAATTCTGTCTCTAACACAATTTACTTATAATGATAAAAGTAAAGAACACATTTACCTTGAGCTTGTGTTTTTGTTTGCCTTTGTACATTTAAGTTAGTTCTTTAAGAGGTATGGTGAGGCAGCTATGTAGCTCGCTCACGACACATGCCATATTAGATATAAAATTACTTGAAAACAGTGTAACAAAGTTTTCAGAATAATTTTCTTGTGTATTATAGATATTTATAGTTTTAACTTAGAAGAACATAAACACGTAAAAAATAACGTTTTTACGTATTTCTGAGCTCCTATTATAAATCAACACAAAAAGAGTTCTGAATACATTTTAAACGGTTTTAAAGTCATCAATCCAGAAAAAAAAATCATAATAATTACATTCTGTACTTATATTTATAATATAATATCAAATCAAATATTTTTATTTTGGCACGAACAATAAGTACAACATATGATCTGAATCCACTGACTCCGAACTAGTGAAAACTGTGTTTCGGTAGCCAGTGGCTACTCCCATTAATAAACCTAAGTTTGTTATGTGCCTGGTAAATCAGATGGTGTGTGTGTGTGTGGGCGAGAGATCGATATGTGGATAATAGCAAGTGAGACAGCTACCAAGCCATACCATACCTCTTAACGTTTCCGCCACTGGTGCTTTATTGAAATTTGGGAAGCCAAATTGAAACAGTTTACGTTGATTAGCAAAACTTATTGTAAAATATTCATACATGTATAAGACATTAGCTTTACATCCTTTGCTATCTATCAAACGCCTAGGTCATGAATTTATCATCAGACTTCGTGGACCAATAATAATAATTGGACACCAACTAACAGACTAACAGCCAAGTATACTAATAATCATAATTCAAAATGTCATACAACATTTGCACGGTAGGTAATAACAATTTGTCATTCGGGATTTATGTCACAACGTGCGTAATAAAAACAATCTTGTAAGTTGTCATTGTGACATTTGAAATGTCAATGCGTATGAGTAGATAGTCGAACGTTTTTAGACTACTGTTTTTTTATTAATAACTAGCTGATGCCCGGGATTTCGTGCTCGATGCGCTGCTGTTAGCTTTCGGCCGATGTTCGAAGTTTAGAATCAAAACTCAGATTTCGGCCTTGCATATTAAAAGCTATCCAATGAACTGCGTTTTTTATTTTAGTGATAGAAAAGCATACCTACATAATTACATACCTATGAGTACTTAGATGTTTAGAGAGAGTCCCGTACTGTTTATAAACGAAAAGTGACAGGCTAACTTTTTTATACTAGTGTGCTTGACAGGTACGACTTTTATTAGGGTTGCGTCATGCATACATTTAGTTCATTTAAAACCGAACGTTAGCTGTTTTTTTTTGGCGCATGCAATATTTTTTCAGTCCATCTTGACACATCATTTAACAAAGATACATACATTTATAATTCCGCCTCTTTCCCATAGAGGTAAGTAGAGATCACTTCTTTCCACTTGCTACGATCCAGGCTTACAACTTTCGCTTTTTACACTTCCATGAATATTTTCATACACGCTCGTCGGTTACGGATATTCTTGACCTGGCCTTTCTTAACGTCTTCGATTTGGACGAGGTAAATGAAATAGAAAGTAATGTAATAAAATTGAAAATCACCTATGTATCCTACTTCTTATCCTACTAATATTATAAACGCGAAAATTTGTAAGAATGGATGGATGGATGTTTGTTACTCTTTCACGCCAGAACGGCTGAACAGATCTGTATGAAATTTGGCACAGATATAGATTATAGTCTAGAATAGCATATAGGATACTTTTTAACCGCGGGTGAAACTGTGGGGCGCAGCTAGTCTATTATAAAAAAAATTGTCAAGAGTCTCATTAAGACTAGGTACTGTATATTGGCAAATACACCCTTATCATATGCATAAACCAATAGCAGTGTATTGTATCCATCCTCGGTCTCTCATTGTTTTTAAATTGAATAAGAAATAAATCTTGTCAGTTTTAAGGGCATATTGACGTCTCGTTCGCTCGTCAAACCGCCGGAACAGGCGGATGGAGCGCTCGTCCTTTTTGATCGTCTATGATGAAAGCGTATGCGCATATTTTTAGTTTTTCAATGCAGAGCGCTTTGAATCAAAAATCAAATAGGTACAAGGTATAGGTTTAAGATTATTTGCAGAAGTTATAACTATATAAGGGCTATACTTTTGACTCGGAGTTTACTACTCATCAGAGGTTAAACTGATAAAACTTCTTGTGCCGCCAAGAGTTAAAAACTAGCCTTGAGTTAATAAAATATTGGAGTGACATTTCAAATTCAAATTATTTTATTGACACAAAAACGAATGAACAATTACATTTATGTCACACGATGATACAAATAAGAAAATAATAATAAAAATAACAATGTCAAATTCAAAAAAGATTAAAACAATTTATAAAAAATAATTAAAATAATAAGAAAATTTATAAAATTTAGAAAAAAATTAATTTAAATTTAGAAGAATTTATAACATTTCTAGTCTGAGTTAATTAACCCTGCGCTTAAGAATAGCTCTGTATCTTCTACAAGTAGAACAGTAACACAGACAGCTATGGTTTGTGTTTACATAAACCATAATAACTGATAGCATAATTAGTACCACCTACAATGTATGCTTATAACTGCAAGATACTTATGCTATAGTTATTGGTAAACTCTGGTGGGAGGCTTCGGCCGTGGCTGGTTACAACCCACCGGACCAAGGACCGGACAAGTGAAATGACCTAGTCGTGTTTCGGGATGTAGTCCGGTGTAATCTTTCCGAAGACGGGTCTGAGCAGTAGCGCGCACTTGTAGCACCTCACTCAACTTCACAAACTTCTACAAAACTTCAAGGCTAGAGTGAATAAGTACCTTATAGGTCGTCGTGCTCCATCTTAGACCACAACGTCGCTTAACATCAGGCTAGTTGGTGGTCAAACGCCAAACTATTCTTCATAAAAAAAAAAGCGCTAATTCTAATCTCATAACGTTTTAGTTAATACGTAATAATGCAATTTAATCATCAGTCTTTCAGTTTTATTTTTTTCATCTCAGCCGAGAGATGTCCGCTGCTGGACATTATCCACTATAGTTGGTCTTGCGTCGCTTACATCCAGCGACTTCTTCCGACCCTAGATCCCTCACTAGATCGTCGATCCACCTTGCAGGAGACCTTTCCACGGTTCGCGTTCCTATTCGTAGCCACATCGACCATTAGTATTTTTTAACTTTGAGTTGCTCGAGGCGTTGGAGTCCATCGAGAAACGTGCCAAGAAGCTCATTGGGAACGATTTCTTTGTCCAGACCAAACTTCAAAGTCTGGATCATCGGCGCAAGGTTGCTAGTCTATCGGTTTTTTATCGAATACATTTCGGTGAGTGTGCATCTGGTTTGCATGACCTTATTCTCCCTAGCCCATTCTTCTATAAAACAACCAAGAGTACAAAAGCGGCGTCGTTTTATGGTCGACATACCTACAACACGCACGAAACGCTTTGGTTCCTCATTTATTATACGGACCGCTAGAGTGTGGAATACTCTACCAGAGTGTATGTTCCCTAACACTTATAATCTGTGTGTCTTCACGTCTCGAGTGAATCGATTTCTTCTAGGCAAGCGTGCTCCATCGTAGGTCGCATCACTGCTTGTTCATCAGGCATGTTGGCGGCCAAACGCAAGCCTATTAAGTTTTAACAAAAAAAAAACTCCAAATTAGAACTGAACTGAGCCATCAAATGTTAGTTAATAAAAGTTCACCATCTCGATCAAAGCCACTTTCATGACCGGCGGTATGCGGCGATGCCGTCGTCCATTGTGGCGCTGTCAGGGTTATCTTGACTGATATATCAGCGCTGTCATACGTATATCATTCGGGAGTGCAACCGGTCGCCGCGATCACTTTATACTGAACACCTGAGTACGGTCAGAGCATTAATTAAGCACACAGCTATTTTTAATAAATTAGCAAAATTATAAAGACTGAATCTGTCTGTCATTACAACTAACTTTTACTTCTTTTTTTTATGTAGAATAGGTCGGCGTTTGACCACCAACTCGCCTGATGTTAAGCGACGTTGTGGTCTAAGATGGAGCACGACGACCTATTAGGTACTTATTCACTCTATAATTGTAGAGTGAAGAAGTACAAAGACGGCAGTCGCTACAAGCGCGCTACTGCTCAGACCCGTCTTCGGAACGGTTACTTTAGAACCAAGCCTGACATATCGCAAAACAAAAATTAGCTGTTCCATACAAACTATTAATCGATCGGCGACAATATAATTATGTATTTTATAATTATGCATGTTGGTTAAAAAGGTATTTTGAGATAAGATATCGTACCTATCTACTTATTAGTTAGTTTTTATGTTTTGATGACGGCACGCATCGATTTGTTCATTGTGTGAACGTATGTGCGTATTGTACGTTATCTCTTACATGACTGGAGCCCGGTGTGTGGCGACAAGCACATTTGGGACTGAATATCGTACGGCGAAGTGTGGGTGTTGTATTACACCTCTGCCAGCCTCCTCGGGGAGAAAGCGTGACGATATGTAATGTTGTATGTTTTGCCTATTTTATTTTTTCAAAGTCAAGTTTTGCTTTTCTTTTTGTTGAATAAACAAATAAACAAATCGACTTGTTTTTTAAGATAAGAAAAGAAATGAAATCGAAGTAAATTCGTTAGATCCAGCTAGTTTGAAAAATAGAGGAAGTCTTGTAAGGGAAAATACAAATTATAAAAAACTAGCAGCGCCCCACCGTTTCACCCGCGGTTAAAAAGTATCTTATGTGATATTCTAGACCATAATCTAGATATCTGTGCCAAATTTCATCTAGATCTGTTCAGCCGTTCTGGCGTGAAAGAGTAACAAACATCCATCCATTCTTACAAACTTTCGCGTTTATAATATTAAGTAGGATGATCAAAACAGCATGGTCTGAAGAGTAAAATTTATAGTAATAAACAAAAAATGGAAGTAACAATAACAAACTGTACTGACCTACCTATACCTACTTATAGTGGTGAAAAAGCGTAAATTTTAAAGATCAAGACAATTTTTAAGTTACCAAACATTTTTAAGCATATTTTTCTTCCGTCGCTCCCCGCTGTCCACAATCGGCTACCGGATAAAGTTAACGGATCACCCGCCATAACTCCGTTATCGTAACGAATGTAACGAACCGTCGCGCTCCTATCTCCGGAATGAGGCGCTTATCTCCTTGGTCCTACTGGAGTAGACCATCTTAAGTAGTACCTACCTAGTAGTACCAAGAAAGCTTGACAAAAGGTATTTAATATTTGTTGCTTTGTGCTTAGACAAGCAAGCATGGCCTGCGTCGAAAAACTTTTCCTCTTGGAGCAAGATAAGAAAAAGTTGTATAGAAAGATAGATAGATAAACACTTTATTGTTCACACCAGAAATAACAAAAAAAAGAACAGAAAATACTTAAACTGTAGCGTAACAACTGGCGGCCTTATCACTAAGAGCGATCTCTTCTAGGCAACCGTAGTTGGCTGAGCTGACGGCCAGCCTTCCGTAATGGAGAGGCTCAATCAGATGATGATGATGATGATGACGATAGATTTCGAAGATTAAGAAATAAACCTATTTATTTTTATGAATATTTGCAATACTATCTTGAAGTCAGTAGGAAGTTTAAACTTATAGAAACGGTTACAAGAGAGTTTGAACTGAACACGTGAGTGATACCACGAGACCAGCTAGTATCACATAAGATCTAAAGATAATCAGAGCTTAAATTTAATGTTTTTTTCATACTATAATGTTGCCATCACTAACAAAATAGAACTTTTGCAAAAAGAAACAAAGTCCGAAGTAATGCAGCCGACACCGGTGATTTATCTCGAGTGTTGCCAGCACAGGTATTATTTACGGCGACTGCGGCTGGCAATTACACCGGGTCTAATGTGGCAACACCACGATATACGGCACGGGAAAAATTACAGAAAATGGGAAATAAAATGCGGAAAAATTGTGTCTGGTGTAAAATATTGTTCTGTTTGTTATAACTAGCTACACGTTAATTTGTCAATGTTTAATTAAATCGGTATTTTTAATTAAAGTTAGGCTTGCGTTTGGTCATAATCCTTCCAGTGGTCCTAATCGGAGATTTGAGATTTTCATCTCACCTTTTTTCGTCTTTGTTGCTCTCGTTTAAAACGTCATAGGTGAGAAAGTGACCAAGATAATTTTTTATTTATTTATCATATAAATAACAAGTAACATCATATAAACAAAAACAAACTCCGGCTACAAAATGTTGTACTCTATGTCACTTCTACTATCAAGACGATTCAAATGACACCTCACATGTCGAAATCCATCAAGCTGTTTAGGCTGTAGACCGTGCCAAAGAAACCTCATACATTCATAGTCATACCCACATACATTCATACACTCGAAAAACATTACCCTTCTGCTTGCGTAGTCGAGTAACAAAATGTCGGTGGCTGGTAGCAATTTTGTTTTTCAAACTATTTCGGGACGTCACATAGAGACAGACAGTATAAGTTTTAAAAACTCTTGCTTTTAGGACAGTCGGGTAACAACGATAATATTATTTCATAGGCTTCAGGAACAAAACAGTCATAATCCATTCAACGCAGACTGCGAAACCGGAATAAAACCCAAATAGAATTGAATTACGACGCGACCATTAAATCGAAAAAAGTCAGACATAAAGCATGTTTTATTGAGGCAATCAATAATGTTTTATGGCAACATTCAATAACATGTAGGACGCGGTTGCTCACGCGAATAAAGTAATAATTACGGTACATAAATAAGATTTACGCCAAAACAGAGCCAACTTCCCCCCACTATAAAATTTGCTCAAGCTTTCGATAAACAAAACCGTGAGAATGTAGAGCAGAGCCAGCAGAAAGACATCTTGAAGCTAAAGTTCTTTCTAATATTATTACTTGGGTGAAAATATTCCATCTGGAATTCCAGATGGACTACTTTACTTACCTGCCGATGCATTTTTTTTTTAAATTGAATTCTAGCTCCTGTTACAGATACACGATACACACGCCTAGTGCAGCACACTCAAGCACTCTGCTGATCTTTTAGACATTTCCTAATGTACTTAATTGGTTTTTTAAATTTATTAGTATAGTTTTCAAGGTTATTTGTAATATTTTTGGTAAAACAAACTAGTATATCTATTTTTATTACTAGATAAAAAAGCTGTACTAATTTTTGGTAAAACAAACTAGTTTATCTATTTTTATTACTAGATAAAAAAGCTGTACTAAAGAATTGTATTTAATGATCCAAATTTACAATTTTATTAAGACATGCAATTTAATGGAAAACTGCGTCTTATTCTTTTTAATTTCTGTTACGTTACAATTCAAGATGTTTTTTTTTAAACATAACAAGACTAAGGGTAGTATTCTCAAACGACACTCAGTCATGAATCTCAATTTAAAACTGGGTTTACCATACATAAAAACAGTTTTTAATCGTGATTCATGACTGCATTTTAGCTTGTGGGCCAAGACGATTAGATATATGATAGAACATTTCTGCAAAGCCTTTTCAACTGTCGCAAAACATATTCCTAACTACCTAGTCAATGAATGATAAAGTCAGCATTTTGAAAGCAAACCCAACCGCTCTACGCTCGCTGTACACCCGTCGGATAAATCCAAAAGCCCGCGTATATCTCGCCGGCAATAAAATAAATCCCACTTCCTTCCATAATAACATTCGGAGCGCTGAATTATTTTCTAATCCGACGTCGGGGAGCTAATAGTTCGCACGTGTCTGCGTTTACCGTGAGTTACGGCCGAAAACAGCCCAAGAAAAACATGAATTTCCTGCGGATGGTCCCGTAATGCGCACTTAATGCGGACACCTTAATAATTGTCAAATAAATTCGGCGGTAAAGCCGGGAGGCTGCAACTCGCGGGGAATGACGTCATAAAGTCGCCTGATGCTTGATCCGACGGTTCTGGCCTGCTTTTTTCAGCTGATCGTTGGGTAGATTGAGCGTCTGGTTTAGGGAACTTCTAGGTTGCCGTGTGGAAGATCTTTTTCAGTGTGTCTCAGTTACGTACTGAGTAGGTACAGGTGCAGGGGCCCTATTCGAAGATTTGAGATTTTCATCTCAAATTTTTTCGTCCTTGTTGCTCTCGTTTGAAACGTCATAGGTGTGAGAGTGACCAAGATAAAATCTTATCTCATCTCACGCGCAGGAATAGCCCCACAGGTACTTTTTGACATAGAGCAAGTAAATTTATTTTTGTTTTCAGGATTTCGTACTGAAGTAGTTTCCTTATTATTTCATTAGAATTTGGGTTTAAGTATTATATTGTATTGTATAAGTATTATATTGGGCGGAAGTTTATAAATATCACTAAGACTCCGCTGTCTGTCCGTCTGTCACCAGGCAGTATCTCATCAACCGTTAGAAAACAGAATAAAATAAACATTTAAGGGGGCTCCCGTACAAAAAGCGATTTTTATGACGGTTTTAAAGATATTGGTACGGAACCCTTTGTGCGCGAGTCCGACTCGCACTTGGCCAGTTTTTTTTAGATGATAAATAGAAAATTAAAAAGACAGTGTAGATCATAATTTATAAATGTCCATAGACTATAAATCC
The DNA here is from genome assembly GCA_911728515.1 of Peribatodes rhomboidaria. Lineage (NCBI taxonomy): Eukaryota > Metazoa > Arthropoda > Insecta > Lepidoptera > Geometridae > Peribatodes > Peribatodes rhomboidaria. Next base: position 15,194,994 of record OU452175.1, read on the forward strand.
ATCCCCGTTGCCATTTCCGAACCCAACCCCTCGTTACAAAGATCCTTTTCTCGCAGAAGATCTATTCCAAACAGATTCATTGCCATAAAGATCCGTACAAAACAAAAGCCCCGAAAGTTTCATCTGTGAACTGACGTGGGACATAAATAACAAGTCATATTTTCACGCCATTTCAGCCCGCTCCGCAAAGAATCGCGTCTCTTTGGATTAATGTACCTTCATACATTTATACCCAGCTCTCGAGCTCAACAAGCTTGCTTCTTGTTACTTGTCACCTTTGGAACTTTCATTGCTCAATGGAGTTTAGACATAGACTGTTGAAAGTAAGGTAGAGAATGGAGTGGACGTGAAAAGTGACGTAAGACCTTTTGCTATGGGCAAAGTGATGAATTTTCCACAAACTTCTTTCCGTGTCTATCCGAGCACTTTGTAAGATAATAAAAACTGGTCAAGGGGGAGTCGCAAAATAATGTGAAGGTGTCTGTATCTGCATTATGACATAGGCAGTAAGTACTTTTTTCTCTGAGTAAGTAATATACAATAAGCGTATTATAAATTGGGTCAGGGGAAAGTACATAATTTTTTTTTATTACTTATCTTCAGGTTGTTATAACAGTCAATAAGTATTTTTTTTAATGTTTAATTTTTAAGCAATTAGTAAGTAATTTATTAGGTAAGTATTTCAAGTTTAATGTTTAGTTTTTTTCAGCCTTGTTGGGAGAAGGTCCGCCTCTCAAGGCAGAGGGAGCGGGTTCGAACTCCGCCGACGTCACGCATCAATTTGTTCATTGTGTGATCATATTTTATTTTATTTGATTTAAGTGCGTATTGTATGTCATCTGCTACATGACTGGAGCCCAGGCTTGCCCCCTGTCACATTTGGGACTGAAAATCGTCTAGCGAAGTGTGGGTGTTGAAATACACCTCTGCCAGACCCCTCGGGGAAAAGGCGTGACGATATGCTTAATTTTTATGTACTTTTTATCTTCAATTTAATTACGTTTAATATTGTTATAAACCTTTCTACTAACATATTTACTTATAGAGAAATAAAAAGAACTACGAAACGGCGATTAGAACTTGTTCAACAAACAAACGTAACATAGCCCTGTCTGATAGAGAAAGCTCTTAGCGACAAAGCTGCCACTTGTCGCATTAGTTTCAACCATTACTATCCTTTTGTTTTTGTAATTTTTAGTGTAAACAATATTGCTAGCTAGACTTGGCGGGGACACTGCCGAGACCTAAACAAAATACAAAATACAAAATGTTTATTTGTTTCATTACATTTACACAATTTTAAATTAGGAGCCTGTCTGCTGCCGTAGCGTGAGCTGTGTTGCAGCAGCCAGTGCCTTCCCAAAACTAGGTACACATTACAATTTAAAGGTACTATTTCTGTCATTGAGTAGGTGCCTAGACGTAGAACATTTATCAATTCAAAAAGGTTTGTTATTTTCTGTTTTCGCACGGAATCCTAACTGCAGCCGAAAGAGCATAGATCAAGAGTGTCTGCCACAGTCGACGGCCGACAAAAAGTTGCCGGCGACACGAAGACAGGTGCTATTTGGAATTGTGTTTAGTTGAATTTGCTGAGAAACGCGATTTTAAAAGATCTCCTTTATCTAAGTTTGAAAAGCTTAAGTATTTAATAATAATAATAAATTCGGGACACTTCCACACACGGTCGCCTGACCCCAAACTAAGCAAAGCTTGTACTATGGCTGCCAGGGACTGATATACATACTTAGATTTTTTTAAATACATACTTAAATACATATTAACACCCAGACATAGAACAAACACAAATGTTCATCACATAAATGTTTGCCCTAGGTGGGAATCGAACCCACGCCCCCAAGCTCAGAAGGCAGGTTCACTACCAACTGAGCCACCGAGGCAGTCAGATTTGTACAACTGTATTTGTCTATCTTGTCCGAGATTTAGACTGACTAAGTCAAAAAAGTCATTTTTAGGCAACTGCATTCGTTTTTACAATAAAATCCTGAAAAATATAACAGGGCTCACCGAGGGAAAATTCAAATCGCATGTAAAAACTACATTAATGAAAGGAGGATATTATAAGGTTAAGAATTATATAGAAGATAAAGATGTCTGGAGCCTTCCACTTCCGTCAAGTAGCCACTAGTATTTATAGATATTACCTAGTTGTAAGCCAAAATTTGTGAGACTGTAATTTATTTATTATTTGAAAAAATAATGCCCCTCAGTTTCTTGCCTGTTCTTCTGAGTAGAGGCTTTTTGTCCGAACAAGGCGGTCGAGTCTATTTAAATATCTTTGACGTTCATAAGTATATCTTTGATACCTAAATTGAATAAAAACATTTTGACTTTGACTTTGACTTTGTCTTATTTTCTCTACCTCTGTTCCTAAATAGTATCAAACAAAATCGCTTTCCGCGTCTGACTGGCTCTCTGTCTGTATATTCGATAACAGCTGTTCCATACATTTTATCGCCGATCAATACAACTTTTTAAATACAACGTGTTGTTTTGCATTCTCACCGAATTTCAAGAGGTACTCTTACTACTTTTTAGATACTCCACTAGCAGAGTACTGATGGACTATGGGGCAACCGTAAAATCGAAAAAAATCAGCTGTTCTATACATTTTGCAGACGATCAACAAATATTTTGTATGGAATAGCTGTTTTTTTCCATATCGAGGCTGTCCCATAGTTATATTCGTCTGCCAGTAGAGTATAACTACTTCTACTTATTCGGCGTAAATGCAAAACAACACGTTGTAGAACAGCTAATTTTTTTCAGTGATTTCGGGATAGGCTCTTTAGTAAAAGTTGTTCATAATGATGAGTTAAATGACCCCTATTGGCTTAGTACAGCCTTTCCTGATAACCCTGTATGTATACGTATTCTGTGATCCTAACTAATATCATGAATGCAAAAGTGAGTTTGTTCGTTTGTTTATTTGTAACGCTTTCACGCCCTAACTACGAGTACTCAACCGATCATCATGTATTTTGCATACACGTTGTCTGGGATACAGAAATAGGGTAATTTTTTTCACGAAAAAATTTACAGTTCCTGTGGGACCCGGGTGAAATCACGGGGCGCAGCTAAAACAGGGGTATGAGCGAAGTAATATCTAGTCTATGCATATAATCTAGGATCTAGAGTATAAAAGTTTTTCTATTCAAAATTTGATCACGTCCGTTTAACCACCAGAGTAAAGAAACAAATACACATTTTCTAAGTTTTCGCATTTACAATATGCCGTGGCCTGACATTGGGTTAATTTTGGATCCAATCTTGGCTTCAATCTGAATTGGCCAATATTGAACCTTATTACTGTGTGACACATTGGCGCTTGGCTTCAATCTGAAATGGTAAATGTTGAAACTTAGGACTGCGTGTAACATTTGAGCTTGGCTTTAATCTTAAAAAGCCAATTTCGAACCTTATTACTATGAGACACATTAGCTTAAATATTAACTTTGTATCCAAAAAATTATCCCCACATTGGTGTCTTGGCCCCAAGGCTTAGATTGGTGCATTTATGGCCAATGTCTAGACGTGACTTGATAATAAAAAAAGTTCAGAGTGATGTTCAGAGTTTCTAGGCCGCCCGAAGGCCTTTGACATGGCTTGACGATTGTTGTCATAGAACAAACAACCGAGGCCTACAATTTAACGTGTTATCCGAGCCACGGCAGCTCTCAGTTATAAATGTCACCCGCGGTCACCCATCCTAGGACTGACTGCCATCGGTGGTCAGTTACGAACACCTAGTTGAGCTACACTTTAAGCGCTTCATAATGAATGAATCAAAATGATTGTGTTGTCGTCTTGATAGGTAGACTTGCCAAATTGTGAAAATTGGTTTGTCAGTCAGTTTAAACCAATGTGTTAGGTTGCTTTCAAAACATAGTGTATAATTCCATGGAATCCAACACTAACAGTAAATCCAGCGAAGATAGCGCTTCAATTAATCCTCATTACACGTATACGAAATCGCAGAACTACGCCACAGTGTGTTTTTATCAGTAATGGAAGTTAGAATAAAAAGAAAACTCTGTCTAAGGACAGCTTTATAACCCCGAATTTGTTTAATTTTACAAAATTACACCCCGTTTAAGACATGCTGTTGGTATTTGACTATGAATTTGGTTTATTACCATGTCAGGTCGCTTTTAGCCATAAGGCCGACCTTATACTGCCTAATGATTGCTTTTTCTCTATGTTTTTACTTTTCAAATATTTGGTGTGCAATAAAAATAATCATATTGTATTGAACTTATTTATTAAGCATCTAAAGAAAGTACAGTAAGATAAATATTAATTGGTCTTTGGGGTCATCTGACCCCAAACTAAACAAAGCTTGTACTATGCCTGCCAGAGACTAATATACATCCTTAATTCTATTTTTAAATATAATATCCTTGAATAGATATAAGCTCCCAGACATACACAAATATCCAACACATGAATGTTTGCCCTAGTCGGCAATCGAACCCACGCCCCTAAGCTCACAAGGCAGGTTCACTACCAACTGAGTCACCGAGGCAGTCAGCCGAGATCACACGCCATATTGCTTAGACCATTCGCGCTTTTGGATATCTTACTGGGTTCAAAATACAGATAGCTTACTGAATTTACTTTTTACTGTGCAATTGCAACGTCTCAACAAATAAGCGTTGCAGGCGATATGTTAGGCGATAAGCGCTAAGTGGTGTGCGGTGCAAATATTTCGCCTCTCGTCTTCCTGGCGTTAGTTAGCGCGTACTTACACCATGCTTACGCTACTTCTAGCTGGAACGGTGATGTATGAACGGTTGCGTAGCGTAAGTTAAGAACTTTTGCGTTATTTCAAACTAGCTGTGCCTGCGTTTTCACCCGCAGTCTTACTCTTACGGCCGGGCAAATGTTTAAGTCACCACACCAGTCCAAGTCTTGGGTCACCCTCATAGCAGCTCTGATCTGGCACCGTGTGACTTCTTATTATTTCCTTAGATAAAAAATCATCTGAAAGGGATTTAGTTTTCAGCGTACGAGAAGGTGTTTTTGGGGGACTGGAAAAAGCACATCAAACTCTGTATAGATACTGGTGGAGAGTACTTTGAAAAGATTAAAAATATATATACATATTTACTTATGATGGTTTTTCTGTTTCTTAAAACTTTCTGAGTAACCCACTTCTAAGGTGTTTAACATGTTTTAAAGTGCTGTGTAATCTCTACTACGTATAGTGGATACTTATATTTTTGTTTAACGGTAATCATTTGGTAAAATGCTTATTTGGGTTTAAAGTAGCAAAGATTATAATCAAAATTATAACACTTTAGGCTTGCGCCAGTGCTACATAGAGTCCTTACGAATAACTAACTACATTGTCTCGAATTTACATTTACCATCTAATTTACAATGTTAGTGTTTAATTTAGTACCTTAAATACAACTGCTATGTTTACATATACTTAGTAAAACTATACAATCATCAAACTAAAAATGTTTTCTGAAATGTGTTATTACAGTAGGAATCATTTTATCATTTTAACCATCACCAGAATCAACCAGACGATTAAAAGAAAATGGTAAACAATCAATTACATTAATAAATAATAATAAAATAATACTAATGACTATAATACTCACTAATAAAATATACATAAGGATGGTATGTGCTATTTCACGTACGAAAGGCTATTAATAAAATATTAGACGCTGTTAAAATATTAGGTTTTCTCGAACAATACCTAGGTTTAAGCGCTCTATCACACTAGCGACTTGCGAGCGATTTCTAAGAGGGCGATTGTGCTGCGATTTTACTAAATGTTTCGACGAAGTAACTATTTAGTAAACTGTGGCTTCACGTTTACGTTTTAAAATCGCTCGCAAATCGCTATTGTGATAGCTTTAAAACGCTAGACAAGCACGTCGGCAGAGCTTCGCAAGCAATACTAAACAAAAGTTGACAGCCAGCCATAAGCTTTAACAAAATAGTTTTATAAGATAACATTTACTGAGATTGGAGTTGCCAAACTATCAGATAAACAGCGCATCTGCCCTGGAAACTAGACACATTCAGGGCTGCCACAATTTTAGGCACTTTCCTTTTTTTTAAATTTAATTTATGTTGCCCTACTTCACAATAAATAAGTTATACTTATTCTAAGTTATTTCAGTATAAATAGGTATCACAGTAGCTCGCTACCTATTGTGAAAATGGCTATTATTCTACTGAAAATTTACATCTTTACAATATTTGAAATACTTTTTTATTAGTAGTCGGTAAAGTTTGATTTCTCTGGTGTAATTTATTATTATATCTTGAAATTCAGTTTCATGTTTTACCACTAAAGCCATACATTCACAACCTACTAAATATTGTCCGTTAAACCAACCTCCGAACTTCATCCACCAATCATAATAACCGGTATAAATTATAATCTAAACGATAATTAAGTTCTAACTGCGACAACCCTAATCCAGTTAAAAGCGGTTAAAACCAGATACACGCTCGTTTTGTGCGGGAAAAGCGGATTAAGCGAACGCCCCAATAACATTAACATAGAAATGGTGGTTTATACAGAGACATTTTTAGTGACCCCGTTTGGAGTATATTTTTCATGGTTAAGCTTGGCGCTATTGTGTAGGTTTTATAAGTTCGAGGATGATAGTCAAGTTTAGTTTGAAGTGAACTGTTCTAGTTCCTCTTATTGAATGAAGGACTTACTTCTTAAGGTTTGTTTAGGCCAAACGGTTAATTTTGCTGTCAGTTTTTAGACCTTCTTGACGACCACGAAACGACGTTTTTAGACCTTTTAGAACTTCTTTGACAGTTCAGTTTTAAGGCGAGTTTTTCTAAAGTTTTTGTACTAATAATCAAATATTGCTTAGGGTATGTAAGTCTAGTACATTCATACAAAATTACAAACAAATTGGTATGTTTTATTTATATTTTCATTAGAAACTTTGTACATTGTGCATAGTGCTGCAATTAAATTAATGTGGCATTATCTCCTTCCGTATCGATATGTTTTTAAAACACCTTCTCCTTCTTGAGGTCCCATAGTCTAACGAAGGTCGACTGTTATTCGCGCTATCCATATCTTTAAAACAACAGCGGAACACGGAACTGGAATCTAGTACTCAGGTTAAACCATGTCTGCAGATTCTTAAGCTACAAAGTACGTGTTCTCCAGGTTGTTGTTTACTCTGAGTTTTCCTCTACATAATGAGCTGGAGCAGGTCAATGTTACGCATTATGTGACCAAAGTACCTCAGTATGCGTTTCTGTACAGTTTTGAGAACGCTTGAGAGCTTCAAGAGCTTTGCAAAACCCCTTTATAAAGTCCTGTTCCCTTCTTTGATTTATACAAGTACTTAGCCGCTGACCGTAAGTATATTGGACGACTATTAAAACTAAATTAATCTTGCGCAGGGTCCAAATGACCAAATTGCGGTTGAGTTTCTGGTTTACGCCAGTCAAGCACTAGTTACTCTTCTCCAGCATAAATGCATCTTCTTTTCGCCCAATATTTCTCGTTAACTGACTACCTTTTCACACAACATTGTTAAACTGTAGAAGAACCACGAGATTAGAAGTGAAGAGAGCGAGGCAGACAGGCAGCAGTGTCATGTCGACCACTGAACCGAACGCCGTCATCTGTATCGGGCGAGTGCTCATTAGCCGGAGGAAGTCTTTAGTCATCTTGTATTGCTGCTCGCCTGGAATGAAATTGTGGTAAGGGTATAATGTATTCGCAGAGTCAGAAGATCCTCGTACTGATAAGATATGGTGACTCTGCAGTTATCTGGAGTGAACAGACATCAAAACCATGAAACAATTGCTGCTGGGCAAAGATAATATCATAAAAATGACTGCCAACCTTCACTAATGGAGAGGCTGCAGAGATTGTCAACAGTACAGTCCATGCTAAAAGTTTGAAGAGGATGAGGTACCCAATAATTCTCATTCTTACTAATAAATTATAAATTCAAAATTGAGTTTAATACTCTATCACTCATTAACTACTCACCCGAGTACTTGACATTTTGGATACATGTGGTCAGGGGTATAGAAAGGATCATGGGATACCTTTTATCTAAAAAATAAACGACAGTTCCTGTGGGACCGCGGGTAGTAAAAAACTAGGCAAGTGTCTGCAGAGTGGATGAGTTCCAATGACATTCCATACACATGTGTATGGAAGGTCATTGATGAGTTCAATAGTTCAAAGTAATATCCATAATATCTTATACCATTAAATGAGCAATTCTTGTATATATATATATATATATATATAATTGGAATCTCGGAATCGGCTCCAACGATTTTCATACAAATTAGTATATAGGGGGTTTCGGGGGCGATAAATCGATCTAGCTAGGAATCATTTTTAGAAAATATCATTTTATTCGTGTTTTATCGATAATCAATCTCAACTGAAAAATATGACTCTTCCTGACATCTATTGGCGAATAATAATACTACTATTTTTTGTGGGCAACTAATTGCTTTAACGACACAACAGCAGATGGCGTTGTTAAGTAACACGAAGACAATGAGTGTTTGCTTTGAGGTTAGACTAAAATCAATTGTTTATTATCCAAAAAACACAATTAAAAAATAAAAAAAAATACCGAGCAAAGCTCGGCCATCCAGGTACTAACCATAATAAGCTTACTTACAGTGACACGAACATACGAGCATTCTACTCAGTTGCTGTTTCAATAAGTGCCCGTTGTTGCAAACTTGTTGTGCAGCTTTGCATACCATGTATAGGGCAATCGATAGTTCTATCATGATAACTTTGAACATGACCATTATCAATGTTGATACTGATTGGCCCTGTAACATCGAAAATTGATCAAAATGATGATAGCTTAGTAAATAATGTAATCTAGGCTAGGCTAGAATTTAGTAAGTAATATGAATATAGGGTCCGGGAGGTCAACAGCACAGTAAGCTGGATACTGGACAGGTCACGTGGTTAAAGTAAAGTGAAATAAAGTGACAGGTAGTGTTATGAAACAGTTGCGACCAAGCTAAGGTATGTTTACACACTAAAGTCTTGACTTCACCTTGATGTCAAATGAAATAAAGCAGCACATATCACATGATCATAAGAAATCAAGCCACTGACATAAAAGCGTCAAACAAATGACAAAAGATCTCCGGCTGTCGGTGACTTTGGGATGTAGAATACAAACGGAGCGTTAGCCGTCTTACTTCGAGGTGAGTCCCATAATAAAGTCAAAATCTCGGGCCGGACGAACTCGGGCAGGACCAAGGCTGGCGGCACAGCAGAGAGGCAGAAAGACTTTTAACCTAATAGTGTAATAAAGACAGTTGTGGATGATGGTATTGAATGTGGAGTTACGCACCGATAGTTGTATTTGGATGTCGGCGTAAGTTACTTCGATGTAATAGCAGACTATGGAAGTTACCATCATCGTGGTCTGTGGGAAGTTACAAAAGTATTTAATATATTCAAAATAAGACAATATTACATATAATATGTACATTACTACATTTATTTGATGAAGGTCACGGTAAGATGCTTGATTTGAGTAGCATAAGACTATCCATCGTAGAGTTACTCGTATGTACTTAGCAAGAAGAAGAAGAAGATGCTTAGAAAGCATTTGTCCAGCAGTGGAAGTCTCCAGGCTGAGAAGTGTGTATGAAATGTGATGTAGGTAATAAAAATAATAATGTAATCTTATGTTTTATTGTTTGGCTAGTAATTTAATGTAATGCTGACTATCCTATTTGCATTAGGTTATCCTGTAAGAGTAGACGTAATGAGAGGTAAATAAAAAATAAATAAATACAATTATAATATTTCTTCAGAACCATCACTATTGCAAGCATCAATAGTTTTAAAAATACACAAGTACAACAACAACATTCTATAGCATAATCGTACCTGCCAGTAAAATAAACTGTTACACAAGGTTGCAATTTTGACAATAATTTCATACGTAGCAGCCCACTTTCCAAAAATTCTTCTGTTTCTATTTAAGTCATTGTAGTTCAATTGTTTTGCTAAAATTCTTTTGTTTTTCAATTCTTCAGTTATTACGTTTTCGAGGAATTTTAATTGATCAGATATAGAAATATAAACGCTCCATACTACTCCAAACTCAAGAATATATCTAAACTCACTTACATAATACGTTATTTCTAAGAAATATAAGCAAATGATAAAAATCACGTCCTTATTTATTGTTCTTCCCGGCATAATTACGAAGTAGTATAATATATATTCAAATATATTGATGATAAAATAACAAAGAAGAACATACATTAATACTCTTGCACGAGTATTCGATTTTTTTACGTACAATGTTTTCGAGAAGTATTCACTGTTTGTATTGAAATGTGTCAATAGTAATTTGAACTTTTTTGAATGGCACAACGCAATCAACATGACGCAAATCGAGTAAAAATGTGTGATTATAAAATGAAAATTGTAATTTTCTTTTACAATAAAGTATAAAATTAAAAAGCTGGCAATTATTAACGCTACTTCGAAAACGAATCGAATACATAAAATCAATTTAACAGTATTTGAGAAAAAGACATAGTTTCTATACGTGCCTAAAATATTTTCAAGAGTAACTGTAATTTTAAGCAATTTATTCATTCTGGTTGTGGATTCTACAAAAATGTGTTAGTGTTAGTCAATGTTCGTCAAAGCAATAGTGTGGAAAAACACCAATACAATTACTAAACAAATGATGGTACTCGTAATTTATTTCCCAGTTTGTAATCAAATTAGTTTGAATAATTGGAAATGTTGTTTTAAGGGTCCCGCGACGCTCTGAAATTTCCATACAAACGCGCTTGTCAAATTTCTTGGAAACCATTTGTCAGATTATGATGATAAAATATTGACATTGACCTAATAATACGACGCAAGTAATTATGCTTTCACGTTTATACACAATTATGTTGGAAATACTGACCTTTTATTGTGGAAATATACTATCTAGCTTAATAATCAGATATAGTTATAGGTACCATGAATGAATAGGTATATTTTTGTCAGTTCGTTTCTTTTGTAAAGCCTGTCTTTGCAGATGTCTGTATAAGTAATTTAGGTGCCGAATCTGAAGCTTATTTACTGTTTTATTTAGAGATTTCGTAAATATAAATGTGCTAACACTCATTGTAATTCACTATTTATCTTACATAAATCGAAAATAAAGATAGATAAACTCTTTATTGTTCACACGACAGATAACAAAACAACAAGACAAAAATTATGATAAAACTAATTAAAATAGTGTAACAACTGGCGACCTTATCACTAAAAGCGATCTCTTCCAGGCAACCTTAGGATGGAGAGGATACGACAAATGAGTATGGGACAGGGTGTGCAAAAATAACAAAAATAAACATAAGATTGATACGTAGACACCTACATAAACTATTTAAATAAAACTTACATAAAAGTACATCATACTAATATAATACATTCTAGTACTTAAAATACCTATAGTTAATAAAATATGTTAATGATTACATAAATATATCACTATATACATATAATTATTACATACATACAACACTGATAAATAAAACAATCAAGGCAATTATGATAAATACAGCTTTTTTACGGCGTCCTTAAAAATAGCATAAATGAGTGGTATAGAACATTTTATTGCAGCTAGATTAGTTTATTTTAGAGACAAAAAAATTAAACAATAGTATGAATAGAATTCAAATAATATTTTATCTCCAGGATGCAAGATACCTGATACACAACAGATGTTACCTAAATTGTTTTCATTATTCGGAAGGGCGTCAACACAGATTGAAGCAAGTTGGAAACATAACCTTGTTTTTAAAATAAGATTATTTATTTTTTTTGCATATAAAATGACCTTATAAATAAAGAAATACCATTCTCTAAAATGGACGTTCAGACAAAACAATAAACAACAGCACAATTTGATGCCACCTTTAAAATTTAACACAGCAACACAGTTTTTAGAATCCTTAAAAATGTATTCTAATCAAATATGCTTTTATACGACATTATTAAACTGTAGCAGAACGACGACGTATGAAGTGGAAAGAGCGAGACAGACAGGCAGCAGCGTCATGTCCACCACTACACTGAAAGCGGTCATCTGTATCGGATGAGTGCGTACCAGCCGAAGGAAGTCTTTCATCATCTTGTATTGAGGGTCACCTGAAACATTATGTAAAATCATTAAGCCTTCTCATAGCACATGCTGTGCTTTATAAGAAAATATACAAACAGACAGACGCAGCGTGAATAGAACTCTCACAAGGTGGACCAACGATCTGGTGAGGGCCGCGGGAAGATCGGTCGTCATAGGGATCATTGATGGAGATCTTTCTCCAGCAGTGGAAGGTCTTCCGGGCTGACATGATGATGATTATGATGATGACTTTCATACAACGTTAACAATGCGGTCCCTTGCACCTATTGCAGTACAGCATCGCGTGACACAGGGCAGTGAGCACTAAAAACAACCTGCTCGTGCCAAGCTCAGAAGAGAAAACTCATGGCTAGCCATTCGGTCTGTACGAACCAATGATTTGCTTGCATTTTATTGTTTGAGGCTTCTGTTCAAAAGTGAGGTTAGGTGTGGGTTACTTTTCTACTTACTGCATGAATCTATTAGAAATCTACTAAGCCGCTGTTGCAGTTTGCGCCCTTTGTTGAGAATTTGTTGCCCAGCATTGCACATAGGGCGTGCAAAACCGGTTTCCGGTTTTTGCTAAAAACCGAAAACCGGGCGAAATTCGCCAAATTTTGAAAACCGGGGTTGAAAGACAAAACCGGGTTTACCTCCGGTTTTTCCGTTTTTTCAATAACTTACAAACAGTGGCAATATTTTCTAATAATCTGATGTTTTTATATCAAAATGCCGCCTAAAACAAGGACAAAATAGAGCTTAAGGTAAATAGCTGTCCAATACCGTTGAACAGTAATATAAACAATCAAAATGTGAATGTTGCGCAAGGACCAGGGCCCCTATTCGGAGATTTGAGATTTCCATCTCACCATTTTTCGTCGGTCCTTGTTGCTCTCGTTTGAAACGTCGTAGGTGTGAGAGTGGCTAAGATAAAACCTCATCTCATCTCACGCATAGGAATTAGGGCGTGCAAAACCGGTAGACAACGGAGCGGACAAAATAGAGCTTAAAGTAAATAGAGGTCCAATACCGGTGAACAGTAATATAAACAATCAAAATGTGAATGTTGCGCAAGGACCAGTTGAGGCTAAAAGACATGTTCAGCTACGAAAGCTAGTAAATGTAATGTTGCAGAAATAATGTATAATCATTGCAGAGTTAAAAAAAAAGCTTTTTATTCAACAGAAGAAATATAGTAGTCTGAAATAAAAGATCTAATAGACAAAACGACGTCTTATTGTTAACCGGCTGATGGCATCGTCTTCGATGTCATCGGCGTAGTAGGTGAAAGTCCCGGTGTGCCGTGATATTGCGACGACTGCGTGGGACACGCTCTCATGCAGCTTCATTTTGGGATTGGTCTTTATGGCGATAACCGACTCGTACGTTAGCCCCTGAGCTTCGTGGATGGTTAGGATGTGTGACCCTGCGCCTCCCCCATACCCTTGACTTTTGAGGGTCTCCTTTTCTTCCTGCGTATGTACTAAGAAAAGGGTGTTGGGGAGGGTGGTGGGAATTTGTGCTCCCTTGTACATTCTTTGTTCAACGGACTTAATACGAGGAGCCGAGGAATAAATACCCGAGTGAATTTCCCTCAGCGCATACGCGACGTCCATTGGGTTCCTGTGTGTGCAAAGCAACTCCTGGCTGATGTTTGTGACCAGGTTTGGGCGTTGGTACCTCATTTCGAAGAGATTTTCTCTGTCAATAAAAGGTAACTGATTTACATCTCCGATGAGGACAAGCTCACCAGCACCAGACAGCCGTGCAATCATTATTATGGCTCCAAAATGGGTCATGAGCGCTTCGTCTACCAGAAGGCGGTTGAAACTCTCTCTACCAAAACCATTTACGAGAGAAGAAGCCATTGTTCGTACCCTGGATTTCACCAGGTCTCCGATACGGTGCGATAGTTTCTCTCTCAGATCTCTTGCTGCCTCTGTTGTTGTGGTGATGATGGCGTCCCTGTCCACATCGAAGTGACGGATCACCCATGTTGTCTTGCCACACCCTGGCACCCCATTGACCCATTGAATCTTTGGTACCGACCAGCTTTCCCAACTTGCGTCGACGTCTGGGTTCCCTTCGATGGTTTTGGCCATCTCTAGGATTCGGTCGTCCAGCATTATCTTGGTGCACTTGGCGGTGACTACAATTGGATCCTTTGATGGTGTCCCGTATTTCGGCTTACCTATTCGCTCCGCCTCTGTCTCGTCCAGCGCTACAAAACCACTTTCTGCGCTATAGGCTGCCATATACTCTCCTTTCATGGTTCCTTTGATGATCTGGGAAGTGCCGTTGTTGTATATGGCGGCTTCCGCTTCCTCAAGCCTCTCGTTTAGAAGACTTTTACTTCCTAGCCTAAAAAGTCTTATAAGCTAGGAAGTGAAGATAGGCAAGATGTTATCGCAGGTCCTGAGATTAACTTGTTTGGTCGCTCTCAGTATGGCTAGGAATTCGAGGAAGGCGTTTCTCGCATGGTTTTGCAGCCCCGAGGCCGAGACATAACGGGGCGAATCGACCTGGCTCATGTCGGCTCTCGTCCTAGCTGCTTGAAGTTGTGGAGCTCCTCTCGACGTCTGTGGAGATGGTGTTTTGGGTGCGATACGGAATAAGCTCTGCGTTACAGCGCTGAATGCTGTTATGAAACCGGTTATGTAGCCATTCCCTCTTTCTCGGTTACCACTTGCATGGGGTGCGGCCTTTTCAGAGACAATTTTTTGTTGTGCCCTTTCGGAACCAGACTGGTCGAACTCGTCGACTCGGTGGTCGAACTTGGAACGGGGTGTCCCCAGCTATCTGTAGCACCTATGTGGTCTAGTGTTTGGGATTTGAGAAAGCTCAAGTTTTCTCCTCTATCCTCGTACACGACAACCTCATGGTGTTCAGAGGCCTTGGTACAACCTAACCGGTCTACGACCTCCGCTTTCATATATTCGACCATCATCGCGTCCACGCTTATTACCCGGGGAGTGCTGTCAGCATTTTTGTTTAGATAATTAAACAATGAGCTAGCTTGCGCAAAAGGTGACTGTGCCGCCCATTCCAGCAGTGCGATCGTTTTGTTTTTCGTTCGCACTATTCGGAATCGGTAGCCGTCTGCCATGCACACTGGCATAGCTTCGTAGGATTTCCGCTTCATAGTTACTTTAGCGGTGCTCCCGTTGAGCAGACATGCTAATCCGGGCGATAGTCGAACATGTTTCTGGTTCCTGACGAGGCAAAAGCTTATTCCGAGCCTTCCCTAAAGGCACATCCCTATCTCACACCTTTTTCGTTAGTAAACCAGTCTGTGTAAGCCCCGGTTTATTTTAACACAAGCACTGGAACCCTTGTAGAGAAATTTTAGTGCTCATGGCAAGATACCGTTCACTCCACCACACAGACAACGTGGACTACAATTTCTTCCTCACCATTTCTTCGTATACCTTATAAAGACTTAAAAAACGTAGAAAAATTTAAACATTAGAAAATTGTTACCAAAACCGGGGCTAACACCGGTTTCCGGTTTTGGGCCCTCAAAACTGGATTTCAAAACCGGTTTTGAAGATCCTCCGGTTTTGCACGCCCTAATTGCACACCATGTAGAGAGCCAACAAAAGCTCTAGTAGGATAATCCTGTACATCCCCGTTATCATCATATCAGACTCTCCCTGCAACGTTGGAAATAGTCGATTAAAGTAATTGTGTCTTAAACAAAAAAATATTTTAATATTGTTGTATGTGTCTGTCCATCCGGTCTATTTTTGTCTGTCCCATTATAACCTTTACTTTTTTAGTTTACCCATTTTTGTACTTCTGTTCGTTTACAGACAAAACGATGTACATTTAAAAACTACGAAAAAAATAAAAATACAAATAGTTTTCATCATTAATGTCAAATATTTTATTTTTATTGCTCCCAAAATGTTCGTCCAAAAAGTGATTTCTTGGTTAATTTCTGTAACATTATAAAAGTAGATGTATTGAGTGTGTTGACATAGTTCTAGAATCGGCTTTTGATAGATTATTTTGAGAATGTGGTATATGAATTCTTCATCCAACCATTATGGGGGCTGAGCTACCCACGTCCGTAGGAGTGTACTCTATCCTGATTCCCTACACGTGGCCCCCGGGTAGTGCTAACCGGGTAGCAAACTCTGGTGGGAGGCTTCGGCCGTGGCTAGTTACCACCCACCGGACCAAGCCATGCCGTGAAATGACCTAGTCGTGTTTCGGGATGTAGTCCGGTGTAACCGTTCCGAAGACGGGTCTGAGCAGTAGCGCACTTGTTAGTGCCTCACTCAACTGCCGTCTTTGTACTTCTTCACTCTACAAAAACTTCAACGCTAGAGTGAATAAGTACTTTATAGGTCGTCGTGCTCCATCTTAGACCACAACGTCGCTTAACATCAGGCGAGTTGGTGGTCAAACGCCGACCTATTCAACATAAAAAAAAATGCCTATATATAGTGTGACTGACGCGTCTCTCGACACTATCTTGGTAACTTACCTTGACCTCCGCATGAATGCCAACATAAGCTATATCTATGATTCCGTAGACTATGATGGATAGCATGATTATCGTCTGTTGACAAAAATACATTACAATTAACGTTTTATACGCATAGCTCCCTCACTAGGTTTTACACACATAAATCATCTTCGTGCTGGTTTTGAGTGTAGTAATACTTCAGAGTGTTGTGAACAACTTTTATCAAAGCCATCAAAGTGAACAACTTTTAGAAAATAAGTTTTTAAATTCGAAAGAAAAATAACTGAGTCTCCATACAAAATAACTAATCTCGTGAGCTACCCACGTCCATAGGAGTGTACTCTATTCTGATTCCCTACACGTGGTCCCCGGGTAGTGCTAACCGGGTAGCAAACTCTGGTGGGAGGGTTCGGCCGTGGCTAGTTACCACCCACCGGACCAAGCCATGCCGTGAAATGACCTAGTCGTGTTTCGGGATGTAGTCCGGTGTAATCGTTTCAAAGACGGGTCTGAGCATTGGCGCACTTGTGGCGCCTCACTCAACTGCCGTCTTTGTACTTGTTCGCTCTACAAAACTTCAAGGCTAGAGAGAATAAGTGCCTTATAGGTCGTCATGCTCCATCTTAGACCACAACGTCGCTTAACATCAGGCAAGTTGGTGGTCAAACGCCGACCTATTTATTCTACATAAAAAAGTGATCAATTTTGTATAAAGAGTTTAATTTTTTTCCTCGAATTTCTAAAATTTTGCTCTTCTAAAAGTTGTTCACTTTAACGGGTAGGACACACCCATGACTACACTCATAACCAGCACCCTGTCTAGTCTAGGAGGATCGTCAACATCTCTACAACACCATACAATTTTTACAGCTAGGTACACAACATTTTAAAACATTAATGCATACAAAGTCACAAAACTTACTTGCCAATAGAATATGTCGTTGCAGAGATCTGCAGTCCTTCTTATAATTTTGTATACAACAAACCATTTTTGAAAAATCTCCATATTCCGATATAAGGAAATACAGTTGGCTGGTTCGTTACTTTTCAATATTTTGTTTACCATTTCTTCGCTAACCAATTCTTCGAAGCATTTTAGTTCATCAGCAATGGAAGTATATACAATCCATACTACTATGTACTCTAGATTAAATCTAAAATCACTCACGTAGTATGTAAATTCAGAAAGTAAATAAAAGACAATGTTAATGTTTGTTTTTTCAGTTTCTTGGTAGAGATACTTATTAAAGTAGTAAAAGTCACTGATGAGATGTATTGGAGCGTAATAAATGAGTAGGAGAATAAAGATGCGTTTCCGAAGTTTTATTCTCTTAGTGTTGGAGTCTTTCGGAAAATATTCATTGCTTGCATCTAAATTAATAATGGCCATTTTAAACTTTTTTGAATGATGCAATGAAATGATTATTAAAAAAATAGAATATAAATGCGTCACTAAAAAGTGTGTAGCACATTCATAATCCATAACACAATGAAAAACTAAAGTGGCAATTAATACTAATATTTCAAAAAATATTCGAATATTAACAATTAACTTTAATGCTTTGTAAATATCCTCATGATTACGATACAGGCCTACAATATTTTCTAAGACTAAAAAAAAAATTACTAGTTTATTCATTATTTTGTTTAATAATTGTATCTTTTCGTGTTATATGCTTCGTGTTAACCGTTGGAATAAGACTATATTATCTCTTAGTGGCACAAAATTAATTGGATGGAGATGAAAAATATTGATACATTCATTCTAATAACTTTTAGTACTTAGTTAATTAAATTGAATTAAGTGTACCCACCGCCGCCACCCCTGACAGAGCCCTGGACGGAGGTGGTGAAGAGAGGGAGACGGCCTCGGGCTCGAGTGTCGCGGCCTGCGACAACGGCGCAGCCGGAGCGGCCTCAGGCGAGGCAACCGGCCCCACCTGCGCCAAAGAAGAAGGACAGGAAGGTCAAGCTTCGCCCCCAGCGCACAGCAGCCGTGGTAATCACGCTGCTGCCGGGGGCGCAGGAGAAAGGCTTGACCTACTCCAAGGTCCTGAGCGAGGCTAGGGGCCGGATTGATCTGGCGAGCTTCCCGCCGCTTAAAATGCGAGTGGCTGCTACAGGGGGTCAAACAAACCTATTGTTTGGTTATAAAATTTATCAAACATCCCCATGTTAGCTAATTAATGAAATGGTTTTACCAAGATTATGGTACACCTATAATCTTGATGACACACAAAAAAAAATGTTACGATGATGATGAATAACATGATCACATTTGCTATTATCACAAATTGTGAAGGTATTTATTAGCAGTTTTGCCATAATCGAAATACAAAAAATAATCAAACATGCCTTTATTACAAGTCTTTTATGCAAACTAAACAATATATTTAATCCAGACTCAGATAAATAAACCAACCTATTCAAAGAATCCAGGGCCACAATTCTACTAAGCAATGGTTTTTAGTAATTAATTGTCTATATTTGACACTTCTGGCTCACGAAAAGTGTCAATTCATTAATAATTTAAAAACAATTGGTTAGTAGAACTGGGGGGCAGGTGAATACATTTATCACACAATTCACACAACATTATTCCACTGTAAAAGAATGACGACGTATGAAGTGGAGAGAGCGAGACAGACAGGCAGTAGCGTCATGTCCACCACTAAACTGAACGCCGTCATCTGTATCGGGCGAGCGCGCACCAGCCGGAGGAAGTCTCTCGTCATCGTGTATTGAGGCTCGGCTAGAACAATAAAAAACTTATTTCACACTACTTTGCGACACCGTGCAGTATTCTATTAAAAGTTACAAGGCGACTGCCTCGGTGGCATAGTTGGTAGTGAACCTGCCTTCTGAGCTTGGCGGCGTGGGTTCGATTCCCACCTAGGGCAAACATTAATGTGAGGAACATTTGTGTTTGTTCTATGTCTGGGTGTTAATATCTATTTAAGTATGTTTTTAAAAAAATATCTAAGCACGTATATCAGTCTCTGGCAGCCATAGTACAAGCTTTGCTTAGTTTGGGGTCAGGCGACCGTGTGTGAAAATGTCCCAAATTTATATTTTTTTATTTATATAGACACTTAGGTACAAGGAGCAAAATGAAACCAAAATTATTATTAATTATTTTGATATTTTTTTCGTGGATTAAATTGAAACCTTTTCTTGGAGTAATCTGAAAATAAGCCTTAAAAACACTGTCCTTCGCAACTTTCGCGGCACAGTGTGAGAACTAAGAACTGGCTTACTGCCATTTTGTCCAGCACTCGCGTTGCTCGATTAGGTATTCGTAGCCGATCACTGGCTGCAAGCCAGCGGACAAAACGCGTCCTATAAAAGACTACTGACTACGAGTGGAAACTGCGCACTGCCGTGGGTCAGATGACATGTTTAATTGAATCCAGCTTGTCCTATTACAATTACGGGCAAGTCATATGAGAGAAGAAACCTCTAATAATCGACTGTTAATCGACCTATGAGATTTTATTAAATAGAAAACTATTATTTGCCATACAACATACAATACAGAAAATAAAACGTTTTTGGTCGCATTTTATTATTTGGAAGTTTTGTTATACATTTAGGGTGGGTTATTACTACTTACTACATGATTCTATTAGAAATCTACAAAGCCGCTGT
Source organism: Peribatodes rhomboidaria (assembly GCA_911728515.1). NCBI lineage: Eukaryota > Metazoa > Arthropoda > Insecta > Lepidoptera > Geometridae > Peribatodes > Peribatodes rhomboidaria. Next base: position 15,215,277 of record OU452175.1, read on the forward strand.
TGCAGCCTGCGCCCGTTGTTGAGAATTTGCTGAGCAGCTTTGCACACCATATAGAGGGCGATGAAGAGCTCCAGTAGGACAATCTTGTACACAATCATTATTATCATATTAGACTCTCCCTGCAACGGCAAGAATAAATGATTTACAACAGTTATCACATTAATATTTAAAAATACGAAAGTTTGTGACTTTGTCTACGTATTAGTTTGTTACTTAATTACATCTTCACACTCAAACGAACAAACGAATTTGAATGAAATTTGATATGAAGGTACTAGTAAGTAGCTTGGGATATATCGTCATATCGTCACGCCTTTCCCTCAAGAGGGGGGTGCAGAGGTGTAATACAGCACCCACACTTCGCCGGACGATTTTTAGTCCCAAAATGTGACAGGGGGTAAGCCTGTCGCCATACACTAGACTCATGTGGCAGATGACATACAATACGCACATATACTTACACAATGAACCAATTGGTGCGTGTCGTCGGCTGGGTTCGAACCCGCTCCCTCTGGCTTGAGAGGCGGGCCTTCTCCCAACTAGGTTATCATTGCTTTTGTAATATTTTTTTAATTTAAGGGATAAGTAACGGATAAAACAAAGACAAAAAAAATACAAATTTTATGATACTGCTTGGATACCTAAGTACGAGTAGTACTAGTGTCTTGACGCTTTCAAAAGCACCTTACCTCAACTTGCTTCTGAACGTCGAAGTAAGTCAACTCAACGATCGCGTAGACTATGGCAAATACCATTATTATCATCTGTTGAACAAAATTAATATGAAAGAGGTTTTCTAAAACAAGCTTGTACTATATTTTATTATTATACTATAAATATTATATTATTGCATTGCCACTAAAATTATCTAGTACAAAAAAAAAACAGTTCAATTGGGAAACGGAAAGTGCTTACAAGATTGACAGGACATAAAATTATTTAAAAATTAAAAGTATTATTTAAAAAAACAAGTATTTATTTAAAAATGTTGTGGTAAGTATTTTAAAAACTTACTTGCCAATAAAATAATTCATTGCAGAGAGTTGCAGTTCTTCCAATAATTTCAAATACGGCATGCAATTTATGAAAAATCTCCGTATTCCTATCTTCTTTTCTTTTCTTTATTTTGTTTACCATTTCTTTGCTGACCAACTGCTCGAAGCATTGTAGTTCATCAGCAATGGAAGTATATACAATCCATACTACTATGTACTCTAGTTTAAATCTTATATTACTCACATAATATATCAATTCAGAAAAATAATAACAGACAATGTTTAAGTGTGATTTTTCAGTTTCTTTGTAAAGATATTTATGGAAGAAGTAAATATCACTGAAAAGATGCACTGGAGCGTAATAAATGAGTAAAAAAATCAAGATGCGTTTCCGAAGTTTTATTCTTCTAGCGTCAGTGTCTTTTGGAATATATTCATTGCTGGCGGTTAATTGAATGATGGTCATGTGGAATTTCTTTGAATGATGCATTGAAATGATTATTATCCAAATGGAATATACGTGCATCACAAAAAAATGTGAAGTCCGTTCGAAATCCAAAATCCAATGAAAAAGTATAGTTGTAATTAATACTGCTATTTCAAAAATGACCCGAATACAAACAAATAATTTTAATGCACTGTGAATAACGTTATAATTACGATACACGCCTACGATATTTTCTAGAACTAAAAAAAAATGGATTAATTTATTCATTATTTAATTTTGTTTAGTAATGTTGTCTTTTCGTAAAATATATGCTTCTTGTAACCGTTGGGATAAGACTATATCAATTAATGGCCGTTAGTTCCCAAAATGAATTAGATAGATGAAAGAACAATATTGATACATTCACTCTAATGATGATAAGTACTTAGAAAATTAAATTGAATAAGGTGTACCTATGTACACCTATTTTAAACTATTCAAAGTCTATCAAAGTCATCAAATAAAGTAAATAGCTATGTTAGGTTTTAGGTAGAGTCAAATGGTTTAATTATGCTAATATGGTATTTATGGTATATGGAATATGGTAGAAATGCTGACAAACCCTTCACAAATTAGGTGCCACCCACATCTTTTTCTATCTTTAGGTACAATAGTCTGTACTAGATGGCGTTAGCTGCCTAATTTGTGAACAGTTTGTCAGTAATTCTCTAAAGACGCAATTGCCTCACAGACGCATTTGTACCAGTTAACCCTACATCACAATCTTGGTAAAATAATTTTATTAATTATAATTAATTGTAATTACTACCGCAGATCTGATGGCACAGCGCCGAATCAGATGAAACAGTGATTATACCTAGTAGTAGGATAACATATAACAAAACAAATCGTGACGCCTTTCCCCCGAAGGGTGTACTCGTAATACGACACCCACACTGGTAGGATAAAGAAGACTACTGATGATGATGATAAATATCACTCCTACATTTACAATAAATTGTTATGAATTGTGCAATTTCATTTGTCACATTAGCAAATTTTGAACTGCAAGAAAATCTCGTTTAGAAACAAACATCCATTGCAAGTTGCAAGTTAGATTTAAGCAAAGTTTAAATAGACAATCTAATCTCAGATAAATAAAGCAGCTTCTTCAAAGAATTTAGATGACAACATTTATCACACGACATTATTGAACTGGAGAAGGACGACGAGATTGGAAGTGATGAGAGCAAGACAGACAGGCAGCAACGTCATGTCGACCACTGAACCAAACGCCGTCATCTGTATCGAATGAGTGCTCACCAATCGAAGGAAACCCCTCGCCAACTTGTATTGAGGCTCGCCTGGAATACAAATAGTAATTGAAAAACCAATTTTCAGTATTAGAATTTTACTTTACTCTGTTTGTTGAACACATATAAATGTACAAACACATTGAACCAACACCTACACACAGAAAAAGTATCTAAATTCACTGTTCAAATATATAATATCTGTCTGGCGGCCATCGAACGCTTAATTCCTTGCTTTTAAAACAGTTACGCTACCATTAAAACCAGGAAAGATGTTAATAGCTGCGAGAAGCCGCTGAATGTGTGAATACCAAGAAAAAAAAAACACAAGGTCTAGCGTTACTGAGCTGAATCCCGACTACATGACTCGTCGTCGTCATTGTCTCTCTTGAACTTGCGGTAAATTATTTATTCCGGTCTTGCTTATGCATTGATCAACGTCACTGCGTGTCACTACTTTAAAATTTTTGTCTCGGAAAGCTATAGCTGGTGAAGTATATACCATGTGCATGCAAGACCTGCTATCGTGGAGTTTCTTGGGAAGTCCTTTAGTCAGTAGTGGACGTCTTCTGGTATAAGATATTCAATTATTAAATAGGCAATGAAGGCTACTTACAATAGCATGTGTCTATTAGCAGTCTACTAATCCGCTGTTTCAGTTTATTTAAGTTATTGTGAATTTGCTGGGCTGCGTGAAACACCCTGTGCAGGGCAAATAAATACTCCAGCAGAATCATTTTGCTGCAGATCATCCAAAGATCAAAAGAGTTTTTCTGCAAATAAAAAAATTTAAATTGCTTTTTATGACTGAATAGAACAATATAATAAACTTTATATGTATTGTTATAAATGTACAACATATTAATTATAAGAGTTCAGCGCGTTAATGCGGTCAGCATTTTGAGTAAGATATTGAAGAATAATGATTTGGGATGAGTTCAGATTTTTTTAAATAAAAGGATCAGTTTATGAGGGATGAGTAAGGAACAATCCAAAATAAAAAAAATCATTAAATACATAATTATCAAATACATAATTATGTAGGTATGTATGATTAATTACTTACCGTGACTACCATTTTGATGTCAAGGTACATCAATTCTATATAACCACAGACTATGAAAGCTATCATGGTAGTGACCTGTTAAAAAGATAACGAAGTTATGTTCAAAACACACACACACAGCACACGGTTACAAAGGGTGTGACAAAACGTGACGTCAAAATGAAATACCCATTCCGGTCACGTGGGCAACACACAGTGACGTCAATCGATGCTCAAACAAGACTAAATTAAGTCATTTACGAATAGTTCAAAAGAGACGGGTGACGATGCCGAGTGACGTCATTATGTGTTTGCTCCCGGAATGCTAAACTTTGTTTTTTGAATCATGGAAATACCTATCTAGATTCGTCAAACAACTGACTGCACGAAGATATCCAATGTAGGTAGGTAGGAGCTTATAACTATAGTTTATGTACAAATGTGTAGGAAGATATAAGTCGCGGCACGAGAGTTTAGCGCTGAGGGTAATGTGGAGGGGATATCTGCGCATGGGTTTAGTCGTGAACATAATACAATTGTAACTTTAATTAAAAACACATTTGAATAAATAGTAAGTCTATCACTAAGCAAAATCTGGAGGATATTACTGTCACAAACATTAATAAATAGTTAGTGTTAAAGTTTTGCATAGCTTGTAACAGGTTGTTTTACTATTCAAGACACAAGTTATTTTAGGCATATTCAATATCACTAAAAATACACTAGTATAAAAACTTTCACTAAATAAGAAAGGAACAAAAAAAAACAATAACAATGAACGGCAATAACAATACACTTTAGAACGTGACTGTACAGTCAGAAGTCTGCGGAGCGTCGTATCGGGGCGGGGGACGGAATACGACTGGCTAGCCAATCGGCGCTACGCACGCGCAACCTTCGTCCCTGTAGCCCCCCTGTGATACCTAATTTTTTACTTCTGCGCAATAACGGTCAGCGCTAGACTTTCGTGCCGCTACCTATACTATACCACAACCAAAACGTAAAAAAACCCCTTAGAAATTTGAAAATTTTAGAGTCTAATTTTAGAAAAATAATCGAAATACCCCGATTTTCCCGAAAATCGAAAGGAATCTCAAAATTTACTATGGGTATTTCGTGTAGTCTGTGGTTTGAGAAATATTGTTTTTTTTTTTGTTTTAACGTCACTTTGTGTCACTCTAAGCTTATAATTTTTTTTAACATTTAAATTCGACAAAGGTTTGAGTCAAATCACTAATTTAATAATTAACATAACATATCGTAACGCCTTTCCCCCGAGGGGGCTGGCAGTGGTGTAATACAACACCCACACTTCGCCGCACGATATTCAGTCCCAAATGTGACAGGGGCGAGCCTGTCGACATACACCGGGCTCCAGTCTTGTAGCAGATGTCATACAACACGCACATAATATGATCACACAATTAACAAATTGGTGCGTGCCGTCGGCTGGGTTCGAACCCGCTCCATCTGGCTTGAGAGGCAGGCCTTCTCCCAACTAGGCTGCCATCGTTTTTTCTTTAATTTAATTATTACTTCAATAAATATACTTACTTGGCAATAAAATATGCTGTTGCATAGATGTGAAATCCTCTCAATAATTTCATAGCCGGCTGACCATTTCTCAAATACCTTCATGTTCCTATACAAGGCAATAAAGTTTGCTGGCTTTTCTTTACTCTCCATTATTGTATTACCCATTTCTTCACTTATTAAGTCCGTTAAACAATTTATCTCATCAGCAATCGTAATAAAAATGCTCCAAACAACGATAAACTCCAGAATAAATCTGAAATCACTCACAAAAAAAGCTGATTCTATTACAATACAACTAATTATTACCAAGCTTGAATTTTCCAGTTTTGCGTAAGTATACCAGAAATAAGTTGTAAAACCACCAATACTTATACAGGAGTGTAGAATCAATAAAAAAACCATCGTTCTTGCTCGAACATTCGTTCTGTTTACGTTTGTGATTTTCGGAAAGTATTCCCTGCTTTTTCGAAAATACACCATCATCGCTTTGAAATCTTTTGAATAGTACAACGCAAGGTATTTAATCACAATAGCACTAACATGAGTCAATATAATATGTAGACTGAAACTAAAGTTTAAAAGTTTGTAAAGCACATGACTGATTATTATTGTTAGTACATCTAAAAAACTCCAAATGAGTACTAGCGATTTTGTTATTTTGGAGAAGGACGCAAAATTACGGAATAGGTTCACGGTATTTTCGATAGTTATAAGTAATTTGAATAGTTTGTTCATTTTCGTTTTTAATTTTAACAAATATTGGTGTTTTGTTCACGGTCTAGCTGATAATGTTCTGGCTATCGGTCCAAGGAATAATTAATCAAACACAACCTCAATTTCGTTATTGCTTCGAAGTTATCTAATGAACATAAATATGAATGGTATTAGGTACTTAACATAATGGTTTTACATGCAGTAGTTAGTAAGATTGTTTTTATATTTAGACTACGGTTAAATTACTAAAATAATTATTAAAAAATAGGAGTTGCTGATAGAAAAGTGAAAATTTAGAGTTGTATGTATTTTTTAATGCCATATTATAAAAAAATAAAAATAATATGTTAAGGATGGACAACCCTCAGGGATATGAAAAATAGATAATAGCCGATTCTCAGACCTATTGAAAATGCATAAAAAATTTCATTGAAATCTGTCAAGCCGTTTCGGTGGAGTATGATAACTAACATTGTGACATGAGAATTTTATATATACAGAGAAGAGAAGAGAAGATAATTTTTCTCGTGTTTTACTGGTTACTCGTTTTACTGGTACATATGCACCGCAACTACGACCACTCTATTAAGAATGTAGCGCACTTTAGAGTCAACTTTTTACCCGACTGCGCAAAAAGGAAGGTTATTTATGTATGTATGTATGTATGAGGTTTCTTTGGCACGCCCTACAGCCTAAACGGCCTAATGGATTTTGACTTGCAAGGCGTCACTTGGATCGTCTTGATAGTGGAAGTGACATAGGATACAATATTTTAATCATATCCGGAGTGTCAGACTACATTTTGCAGTCTGGTTTTTCTCTTAGAACAATTACTAAAGCAAGTTGCTTTAGTAATTGTTCTAAGGATTTTTTTATTTTTCTTTTCATGGTGATACTTGTTATTTTATGTCATAGGTGCCAAACAAGCTAACGGGCTGCCTGATGGTAAACGATCATCGTCGCCGATGGGTATCTGTAATACCACGGGGATCTCAGATGCGTTGTAGGTGAAGACCTGTAAGGAGTCTATTGACAGCTTTTTGGTGAACCGTTGTTAGAGTCACGCGAAAATGCTGCAGAAGGGGACTCATTTCACAGATTGCAGGTGTGCGCCAAAAAAACTACGCTTCAAACGCACAGTGTGCGAATTCCCCAAATATATAATATGGACTAACTATTCTTTGGCAATAAACGTTGAAATGCAGATGTAACAAGTAACATTTAACATTTGACTGCCTCGGTGGCTCAGTTGGTAGTGAACCTGCTTTCTGAGCTGGGGGGCGTGGGTTCGATTCCCACCTAGGGCAAACATTTTATGTGATGAACATTTGTGTTTGTTCTATGTCTGGGTGTTAATATCTATTTAAGTATGTACTCTTATTCGTATCGTATTTAAAAATATTTAAGTATGTATATCAGTCTCTGGCAGCCATAGTACAAGCTTTGCTTAGTTTGGGGTCAGGCGACCGTGTGTGGAAGTGTCCCGAATATTTATTTATTTATTATTATTATTTATTTAAAAAAAAAGGAAAAAAAAAACCAGCTGCAAAATATTGTATCCTATGTCATTTCCACTATCAATACTATTAAAATGACACCTCACACGTCCAAATTCATCAAGCTGTTTAGACTGTAGGGCGTGCTAAAAAAACCTCATACACACATACATACACTCGAAAAACATAACCCTCCTTCCTGCGCAGTCGGGTAAATAGCTCGACAATTCAACAATTAGTACTGCAGCTCCAGTAGTCTACAATCAACGATCAGCCCAACAACCACACAACAAGTAAAACAAATTAACACTAAACAACGAGACAGCGTCGCCCGATATTAACCTAACCTCGATTTAATTCAATTTGCATTCACCCCTCTCTGTCTCTCTTAGGGGTTGCGTATTTGCAACTCGCTCTAATAATCTGGCCCGTCTTGCGGTCTCCCGAGGTAGTTAACACGGTCGCCATTGTTTAGGGATACCCGCTGGCCGCAGGATAAACTTGTCAAGTTAGTAAGTTAGTGCGTTTGTCGTGTGGTGTGCTGGCGCCTTTAGCTGGGGTTGGAAACGGAAAGCTGGCCTTTGAATAAACGTATTTTGAATACACTTGTAATAATGAAACGAGTTTTTTCTAAAATAGTTGACTGAAATGTAAATAAGACCTGTTTTATTTCATCTTTTTAAATGTTAGAGGGCTACTTTTTACCCGACTGCGCAAGAAGGAGGGTTGTGTTTTTCGAGTGTATGAATGTATCTAAGTATGTGTATGTATGTGCATATGTATTTATGTATGAGGTTCTTTTTGCACGCTCTACAGTCTAAACAGCTTGATGGATCATTGCATTTGAATCGTCTTGATAGTGGAAATGACATAGACAATATTTAGCTGTCGGTATTTTTTTTTTTTTAATAGCGTTGTGTATTAGTTTTTGCGTAGCAGGCTGATTTTGCCGGCAGAGTAGTTGGAGCTTTATATTGCTTTATAGATCTTCTTCTTTTCTGCTATTACACAGCAGAAGAGAAGAATATCACAAGCAATATATTATAATAGGTACATACGTAATTATAAACTTACTAGTTACACCCGCGGTTTTACTCGCGGTTAATAAGAAGCCTGTGTTAAACCAGGGTATGAGCAACCTTCATACCAAATTCCATTAAAATCCGTTCATCTCTTTGAGCGTGAAGAAGTAACAAACTACATCATAACATATCGTCACGGTTTTCCCCTGAAGGGGCTGGCAGAGGTGATGGCGAAGGTGGTGAGACATGGCCGGACGATATTCAGTCCAAAATGTGACAGGGAGCGAGCCCGTCGCTATACACCGAGCTCCAGTCATGTGGAAGATGACATACAATACGCACAAATGTTTACACAATGAACAAATTTGTGCGTGCGGCTGGGTTCGAACCCAATCCCCATGGCTTGAGAGGCGAGCCTTTTCCAACTAGCAAATCATCGCCTACACAACAAACAACCACAGTCACACAAACACACAAAAAACCTTCGCCATTATAATATTAGTAGGAAGTAGGACATCCCAAAAAACATAACACACCCTAATTTTAAGTAGTCGGATAAAACCGTTGGCAGCACTGTCACTCCTGCCAAGGATGAAAATCTGTCTTTACACGTACAGGGTGTCTCAGAAAATTAAATTAATATCGATCTTGTCGTTTCCTCCATCATTATCCGTGCCCTTGCAACTCGCCACCATATTTTAATACCGTCTACCACGTACCCTCGCTCGCCGTATGAATTAATCACCCCGCTGTCAACAAAGTGAAGTGTCATCGAGCAAGCCGGCGACGTTCAGACTTGGGTAATTTTACAATGTTTATGACGCAAAAATTACGGGATAAGTTTGACGTCTCTCTCTCTCTCTCTCTCCCTCTCTCTCTCTCTCTCTCTCTTTGAACCGAGTTTGATTTTAATTGTTTGTTTGAAAGGTGAATTAGTCGGCAGTTTGTTCTTAGCTATATGTTTGATGAAAACCGGAGTCAGGAGTTTTTTTTAATTTTTAATTTATACTTGTTGTTCTAGCCGTTACCCGTGACTTTGTTTGCCTTTTATTAAATACCTTTCATCAATTCTATCAACCTTTCTCGTGAAATACTGTAGATGCTGTATAACTAATTATAAAATTGCATCAGCCGTTCAGCAAAATGAACAGACAGACCGCGTTGCTCTGGATTTTCTAATAAAAAAAGTAGTCTTAGAATTTAAAGTAGTCTTAGAATTAGTAATTTGGATTCAAAATTCAAATTCAAAATTCAAAATTAATTTATTTCAGGCATGACACCCATAACAGCACACATTGTAAATTACATTCAATTAATATAAGTATAGGTAATGTGTAAAATTAAAAACTGAACTTATTTATAACAATTGAATAATTATGAATAACAATAAAAACAATCAATAATTATATAAACATGTCAATTAAAATAAAAATTAAAAATAAATAAATTAAATGTCAAATAAAATAGTAAGTACATTAAATAATTATTAAAATAATATTAGTAATTAAAAAGGAATTCGGCAAATATTTATTTTCACTTGTTTTTCAAAAACATGTCGTATCCAAGTTAATTTAAAGTCTAATCTGGACACTGATTTTTAAATTTTGGCTATTCAAATTTGTTTCAATATAATATACAAACTAGCTGCGCTTACGACGTTACCCGGTATTGAAATACAAAATGATACATATCACATGATTGTGAAAATGAAAAATGAAATGAAATTGTTCATTTTCCAGATTTGCATAAATAATCAATATCAATTATTAAATGTATTATCTAATAATAAAAATTAAAATACAATAGTCATAAATAAAATATAAAACAATAATAGATTTAGTTAAAATTGAATAAATCGAATGAAATAAAATAAAATTGAATAAATTATGTAAATGCAGTAAAGTTAAATTAAATTAACATGGATTGAGTGTAATTATTACATTTTGAGTGAATAATTAAAAATTAAAATTAGGCAATGGGCGCGTGATACAAGTATGCTCTTCATGAGCGATCTGGGATTGGCATCCCAGTTGCCTCGGAATAAAGCTATCTAAGTTCCAAAATTCAACAAAATCTGTCCATCCGCTTGAGCGTGAAGAAGTAACACACCAAACTAACAACTTACAAGTAAACTCACTAACTTTCGCATTTATTATCGAGCGAAGCGTCTATGCTTTAGCTTCGGCAAAAATGCCTTCGTAGTATGTCCAGATTTCTGTCCAGCTGTTTAACACTATAGGTCATAGAGAGGTAGAGGAGTATAGATGAGGACAGACTAGACCGCGATGTCTTCAGCTTACAGAGCCTCTAAAAATATTAGTATGACTTCTCCAGTCTCCCAGTATGAACGCTCCTCAAGAAGCTAGGGTGGGTAATTATCTCGACATCATACATAATGTATGCGTTGACTACAATTTTAAGCTTATAAATAACTGGGAGTTACTTTTAATGTTATTATTATAATGAGAGATGGAAGAAACAAAGCCGTCACAGAACTCAAAGTACTCTATACTGTAACTACTCATATTTTAAAGACGTTAACTTAGGAACTCATTCTACAATGACACTCCGTCATGAATCTCGATTTAAAACTAGTTTTACTGAGAAAAGGTAACATTTCTTTCTCAACCAATGCTCGTGAATTTTTGTGAGTTTCACTCAAGTAAAACTATGGAGTTTTGAATCGAGATTCATGACTTAGCGTCGTCGTTTTCAGATGCGGCTCTTTGTAGCTTTGTGAGCTAAAGATTTAGCGAGTCGGTCTCAAGTGCCAATATTTTTCGAAATTTTCCAAAAAAATATTTAAAAAAAAAAACAATAAACTATCGATCTTGCTCACAAAATTCCATGTGTATTGGTTAAAAAATAATATATAGAGTAGAACAGCCGGACAGCTGAACATCTGGACAACCGGACACCGGGCAAACGAAAGTATGTTTGCTCAATCTGAAACGGAGATGCTTCACGCAATAATACCCTACATTATAATAGGCCCCTAACAGAATCGCTAAGTCTAAACTATATTTACCTAAAATATGTTCAACATCAACAAGGACATCAACAGTTATAACTAGCTTATATTTAGCAATTTAGCGTTATTTACTAATCAAAAACAATAAATACATACTCTACGTACATGATTTGAAACACTATCTGAACTTTAATTAAGTATTCTAAAATTGTTTTATATCAATACAATCATGGTATAATAATATAATACGCCAGGTACAGCATTTAGCAACACGTAGTGACGTCAATCGATGCTTAAGCAAGACCGAAATAAGTCATTTACAACAAGTTCGAAAGAATCATGATGATGACGTCATTACGTGTTAGCTGAATGATAGACCTTGTTTTTTTGGATCATGAATACAATGAGAAAGATGAAGAAGCGGTGATAGCCTAGTTGGAGAAGGCCCGCCTCTCAAGCCAGGGGGAGCGGGTCCGAACCCAGCCGACGGCACGCACCAATTTGTTCATTGTGTGAACATATGTGCCCATTGTATGTCATCTGCTACATGACTGGAGCCCGGTGTATGGCGACAGGCTCACCCCCTGACACATTTGAGACTGAATATCGTCCGGTGAAGTGTGGGTGTTGTGTTACACCTCTGCCAGGCACCTCGGGGGAAAGGCGTGACGATATGAATACAATGAAGTTTCGCATTTCGTTTTTCCGGTCACAACACTCAGATGAGCAATTCTGGCATGCCACGGCCATTTTCGTTTTAATGTTTATTATAACTGAAATAAAATCGCATACTTCAAATGGGGTTCCAAACATCAGATATAGTGTCTTTAAAACATCACCCCACGCAGTCTGTTTATGCAACAAATAATAGATTCATTCTACATTCATTTACATTGCTAATAAGATCTTGACAGCATCGCTAAATTGGCTTGTCAAATGTAATAATGTCACCCTCAGCTATGACGCTCTATCCACGTGTTAGTAAGAGATAGCAAGAAAAACAAGTTTCATCTTTGACTGACTGATCCAATTTGAATTTTCGCCTTTCTGATTTTGTTATGTCAGGTGGCCTACTATGACATGTTATTGCCATGATGGTTACCTACGTTTTGTTTCGACGCTACGCGACCGTGAGTCGTATCACTGTGCAATATGGTCCATGGTAGATGTCTTGGTAGGCCCTCAGGCCTCTATTGAGATGTTTTTTTACGCGCGAGATGTTTTTTGGTCACTTTCACTCCTATGACGTTTGAAACGGGAGAGAGAACGACAAAACATATTTCGACATGTAATCCTACCAGACTCTTGTTGGAATTGGGGCCTTGTCCTAACTCGTGCGATATTGTTTACATCTCTGTCTCTCTAGTTAGAATAATTCTGTGAGTGAAAGTGACTTACGAGGTGGGCACCGGAATAGTGTTCAGTTTGTAGCAGTGTGCGTAAAATAAAAAACAATTGGAGATGCGGCTACATTAGCGTGAAATACGAATATGTTGCGAGAAACTTCTTGTTGTTAAATAAATTATAATTGTAGGTTAACATTACATTTTACATTTTAAATAGTTTTTAACTTTTTGCAGTCCATAGAAGGAATGAAAATTTGAATAGATGTTCTTCAAAATTGAAGCAAAGTAACAAAACATTCAATAGACAACCTGAAATTTCCTTTGTGCCTACGCTTGTTTACACTTGCCTACGGCGAAGCAGTATTTTGTCAAATTCCAATATTTCCAAGCAATAGAAAAGTTTCGCAAAATAAATAATGAGGTGTATTATGTAAGTATGTGTTTTTTGTTGCATACATGTGTGTATCTGTATCTTTTATTATAGGCAACAAAGTAGTTGAAGAAATAATCATCACATCGTCACGCTTTTCCCCAGAGTGGGCTGGCAGAGGTGTAATACAACATCCACACTTCACCGGACAATATTCAGTCCCAAATGTGACAGGGGGCGAGCCTGTCGCCATACACCGGGCTCCAGTCATGTAGCAGATGACATACAATTCGCACATAATGTACACACAATGAACAAATTGGTGCGTGCCGTCGGCTGGGTTCGACCCGCTCCCTCTGGCTTGAGAAGCGGACCTTCTCCAACTAGGCTATCATCGCTTTGTTGAAGCAATAATATACTGGGTTTATTTATTTATTTTTAATTCACTTTACGCTGCATACAGACCAAAGCAAACGAAGGCCAACGATATGCTGCGTCTCGTTTTATTTTATTGAAACGAAACGAGACGTAACGTATTCTTTGGTATTCGTTGGCTTGGTTTGAACCTAGCATTAGAAATCAATCACGTAGGCATCGTCCCAACAACAACAACAACAACTCTTTAATAAAAACATAAAATAATTACAATAGTCCCTAAATAAGGCTTAACTAAGTTTTTAATGGGCGGCCTTATCACTCAAAGCGATGTCTTCCAGTCAACCTGTATGGAATAAACTTGGAAGGTACAACGTACCTTACAATTTGATTCCATAAACAACTTTGTCCATTCTCCATCTCAGTAAGCAACCCTCTAGAAGATGAATATGACGTAAAAGCATAATAAACCTCTTTTGATATTTAACTAGCGAAAACTCTACCTGTCCTGAAAAATCTAACCGATGATGAAAGCTGCATCAAAATCCGTTGCGGGGTTTGGAAAAAGTTGACCGATATAGAGACAGAGGGAAAGACGACTTCATTTCATTTCATTATATGTAGAAAAAAATATATTTAGAACAGAATATATTTCTTTAACTTTGATGTCATTAAGTAACAGTAAATTAGGAAAATAAGACTCGGAAAGCGAGTTGCAAGAACGTTTAGAGCGGTTTTATGAAGAACGGGCGCAGAAATTGCATAAAGATTACAGGACTTCCGGTTAACATATTTGAAAAAACTACGGGTTGGCTAATTTAAATTGTTTCTTGGGACTTTAGTATGCATTTAATCCATAAAAATTCGTTCTACCTCCAGTCAACACTTTGTAGTTCGTAAATCAACAGCTGACAGTACAAGAGTATTATTAAATGTTCTGGAGTAACAGTTTCTTAACAATATTAATTTAAAAAAAATGAAGAATGTTCATTTAAATTTCTTTTTTACAACATACTAAGCATGCGTTTGAGGACTGACTCGCCTGATGGGAAGCGTTGACGTGATCGAAGGTGTAACACGCTTGCCTAGGAGATACCTATTCACTTTACTCTTAAACACCCCCGGATTGTATTTAGCTGGAAAGACAGACGCAGGCAACGAGTTGCACACCTCTGCAGTTCTTACAAGAAAAGTTGACTTGAAACGCTTAGTGCGTTTTGGCGGAATTTCCACCATGAGAGGGTGTTTCTTACTGGTGGACCTGTTACAATTATAAAAGAACGGCTGGATCAGGTCGTGCAGTTCTTGTACACACTCACCGTTGTATTCTGGAATTATTTATTACTAGCTGTTACCCGCGACTTCGTCTGCGTAGAACTACTACTTCGTGTAAATTTGTTTGGACTGAATAGGCTCTGAAACTATAATGAAACGATTCTAATGAAGCCGGCACATTGAATTATTGAGATTAACATAGGTAGACTTTTCCTGACCCTGATCCCTGACTTAACTTAGTTTAATACGTTTTTGTATACGACATTTTTTGTTTTTCCTTCTTTGGTCAAAACATGTAGGTTTTGTGGACTCGATACTCGTGAGCACGCCACATACAGTTGCCCATGGGAGAAACAGTTTTTTTCTAAATTAACACCAGCTACTTTGAGTGTCTGTCCTTGAGCTTTGTTTATCGTCATAGCGAATGCTGCTTTCAGGGGAAATTGTACTCTTTTGAATTGGAATGGCAAATCGGTAGGGATTATTGGAATACGGGGAATTAACACTTCTTCTCCCTTTGCTGTTCCTGTCATAATTATTGCTCTCACAATATTGCGTCCCAGGTGTGTAATTTGTAGACGTGTGCCATTACACATTCTTGGTGCGTCAAGATTTCGCATCAACAGGACCGGGACACCTACTTTTAGCCTCAACTTATGGGAAGGCACCCCCGATAATTCTAAGGAGTTAAGAAATTCTACAGGGAACGATGTCACTTGCTCAGTGTCCATGACATTGTCTACGGACAGATACTCAACAAAATCACCTTCCACATCTGACATGATTTGTTCGTTGATCTGCCCCACTACTTCGTTTGTCGGTGCTAAAATTGCCCTTTCGCACAGCCATTGTCTGTTCTTCATATTGGTTGCAAGATCGGGATAGACGTTGTTCTTTAAGTCATCCATGTTACAGACAACATTACAAAATTCACGATTCAATGTAATCATTCCGTCACTATTTGTTTCCATACGGTCTTCTCCGATTTTCAGAAGAGCATCCGCATATTGCACCAATTGTGTATCACTGTGCAGTTGTACTCGCATATTTGTAGTCAGACAAAAATTTTTTACATGCACCCATAATGGAGACGCTTTTAAACATGCATTTATTTCATCTGCCGGCGTGCCTCTAGTAATTACCGGCAGAGTCTGTCTAAAATCGCCAGCTAAAAGTACCACCATACCACCCATGATACTTTGGTTACTCTTAATATCTTTTATGGTCCGATCTAGTGCTTCTATCGCTCTTTTGTGGGACATGGTACATTCATCCCAAACCAACAGCTTACATTGCTGTAACATTCGTCCACGGTCACTATTTTTAGTAATGTTACAAACTGGCATTTCCTCATGAGCTAAGTTCAATGGCAGTTTAAGTACTGAATGTGCCGTTCGGCCACCATTAAGTAACGTAGCTGCTATTCCAGAAGAAGCTACAGCAACAGCAACTCCTTTATCTTTACGAATTTGGGCTAAAAGTAAATTTAAAAGAAATGTTTTACCCGTGCCTCCTGGCGCATCCAAAAAGAATAAACCACCTTCGCCACTTTCGATTTTTTGCACAACATTCTCAAAAACTAATCTTTGTTCTGGGTTTAGACGCGGAACAGACTCAGTTATTTGTTGTTGTAAAGAAGCAGCATCGTAACTCAATTCTCTTATTATATCACTGCAAACTTCCCCAGTTCTTTGCGGCCTGCTCAACCCAAAATCTGACAAATCTTTCCCAGTTATAGTTATGACTTGGTCTTCTATCTTTGTTAGGGCTTCATTAAAAATGAAATCATTGTATGTAACGTTTGGATTATGATGTTGTACTCTGTGTAAAATATCGTCGGCCATTTGAATTTTGTACCTTTCCCACAATCTCTATACCAAAATTCATTTAGTAGGGATATACGATACACAACTGCACTCTGCGTTTCCACCCGTATAATTCCGGGATCGGGATCGGGATCTGGATAAAAAGTACCCTATGTCCTTTCCCAAGGTTCCATCTATCTCTATACCAAAATTCATCAAAATCGGTTCAGCGGTTTAGGCGTGAAAAGGTAACAGACAGACAGACAGACAGACAGAGTTACTTTCGCATTTATAATATTAGTAGGGATTTTAATATTATTATTTTATTATTATTTATCATTCCGTAAGTATAAAGGACTCATCGAAAATTAATTACAAAAATTAATCAAGTTAGTCCAACTTAATTTTTTTTTGCCTTCCAAAGTTGTACACGCTCCAGCTTACAAATTGTCCACACCTTTATCTGCAATTGCTTACCCAGCGGTACGGGAGGTGGAAAGTGCGGTAGCGCGGAAAAATACGAGGTCGTTATAAAAAGCAGTTTGTCATCTGCAAGCAGTTTTATGGCCTCCGTGGTCATCCAGCCGCCATTTTAGAGCCAAGAGCTGGATATGCAAATACGACGCGACGGTCGAAATATCGGTGCATTTGGACGGTGTCATTTGCATCCATACTTGAGTGGGTCTATTTATTGCGAAAGTGGCTGTGGGAGAGTGATGGAAATAAAAATGAAACTAAAAGCAATAAATATAACTGATTAAAAATTTAAGATAATGGAAACGATTGGAACGGACGACGACAATCCTTTTCGTGGACGCTCGACGCCAACGCAAAGGTTTGACCTACCAAAGCCAAATACAAGTAAAACTGGAAAGAGGGAAGAGAGCCCTATGCCCAAAAAATGGGACATCAGGCTGATTTAAAAAAAATGAAAAGATTTAAAAAAATCTAATCCTACATTTTCTTTTTATTGTTTGTTACGCTTTTCCCACCTTACATAACCAATCATCGCGATAGTTTGCAAACAAATGTTATCAGGGATTCAGAAACGGACATTGGGTTGGGACCTACCTTTCATCAAGAAAAAAAAAATACGGTTGAGCTACAGTTGTTTTCTTTTTTTTAGCACCTCAAATATTTTATAAAATTTGTATTTCTTCTGTATCAAATCTTAATTTTGTATTATAATACTGTACCTATAAGCCTAACAGAAAAGCAATAAAAGTTATTTTTATTATTATTATTACAGGTGAAACCGCGGGATGTAGGTAGTAAATTGTATTTATCATACTTAAGTACTTCCTTATTTATTTGTTTTGAAAAGTAAAACAAACAAAACATGCCAAAAAAAAAAAACAGAACGATGCAAATACTCACCAACATTATTATGGGCTACTTGTGAAACTTTGATTTGGTAACACAAATTATCAGCAGCTAGTGACAATTTGAACCCTCCGTAATTTGTTTTAAGGATTATTATTATCATGAAACCTTGATTCCGAGGCCATAATTTTTCATTAACCACGATTCATTAACATGAGGGGACGGTGGATTATGTCTGCGTCATCAATCACGTCACCCTATCTTAGATGTTTTGTGACGTACAGTACCCGACGATAAATATTGCACATCGACTTTTGAAACGAGACTTCGGCTTCCTAGAGCGTTATCTCTTTCGTACGAGAGTTTCGTTTAGTGTGCGACAGAGATAACGCTCTACGAAGGTGAAGTCTCTTTCCAAAGGTCGATGTGCAATATTATATCGCCGAGTACTGTACAATTGTGCGAGTAAGTGCCAGGAAGACCGTTTAAAAATGACGAATCCAAAAAGAAGAAAGATTATCTGGAAAAGGTTGTCTGGAAGAGATCGCTCTTAAGCGATAAGACCGCCCATTTCGTCTATATTTTTGAATGTTTATTTAGATTTATTTTGTATTTGGTGTCAATAAAGAGTTTTGTATTGTATTGCATTGCATCATATTGTATCGAATCCTATTGTTATCTTAATTATTAATATTATAAATGTGAAAGTGAGTTTGTTACTTGTTTGTTTTAACTACTCAATCGATCATCATGCGGTTTTGCATTCATTTTACCAGGAATACAGACAAAGACCGTACCTTAACGGGAAGTCAAAGTCAAAGTCAAAATGTTTTTATTCAATTTAGGTATCAAAGATACACTTATGAACGTCAAAGTTATTTAAATAGACTCGACGTAACGTAAAGGAGAAAAGGTACCTAAACAGGGTAGCTATAAAGACATTATGGTATCCTCAAAATTATGGTGCCGGTGGGACCGCGGGTGAAACCGCTTGACAATACAATAAGTACAAGAAAATTTCTCAAGTCGATTAACAATAGCTGCATTTGCGACATTGATGTGTGTAAATAATGTACATACGTTCCTTGATTCCTTTTTTTTTTTTTTGAAATTATTTTTTTCCTTTCCGCCACAAACCGCTTCATCATTTATGTTGTGACTTAAAAAATCGAGGGTAGAAAGCAATAAAAAGGACGAATAAATAAAAGAAAAAAAACGCGTTACGGGGCATTACATGCGAATTGAGAGAGTGGGTACATTAGTTATTATAACACGACAAAATATGTGTAATAAAATGTAATTTATCGCGCAAATAAAATATAACAGCGGTTAGGGGAGGCAGATGGGGCGAGAGAAGCGGCGTGTGGCTGGAGTGCGAGCGGTTGTAAGATAATCACTATTTGAGATAAATAAATAAAAACATTGTGGACATTTCTCACACACCGGTCGTTTGAAGCTTGTATAGGGCTACCAGAGACTGATATATACATACAATGTATTTATGTTTATCTATATTTTAAAATACCAACATACTTAATTAAATACTAACACCATGACAGAATAAACACAAATATTCATCACATAAATGTTTGCGATTCGTTCGTGTGTGAAATTGAGCCTACGCTCCAAGCTCAGAAAACAGGACACTACCAAGTGAGCCACCGAGGCAGTAATTCATCATTATAGTCTTTGACGTTTCTCAGTGCATTAAAGAAATTAGTTTTTTTTTAAACAATGTTTTCGTGACCATGGACAATAAATTGTGTATCAATTCATTTGCTTTGAGTTTACAAGATGTCGATTGATGACCAGCTTTTTGATTTTGACGTGACAACGTCTTATAATTCGATAGAGCCGGCTGCACGCACGAAAAAATGCAGCGTTACCTCGCTCTGAAGCGTTCCAGTTCCATGTAAGGCTTGAAGTGCAAGTGAGAGCGCGGAACGAGCGACAAAGAAGCACAATCGGCCTTTGCGTTCGGCAGCGTTCGACATCCGTCTCTCTCCTACTTTAGTGAGCACATTGTCACGTTCACCTATCGTCAGTAAACCGACTTTACAGACAACCAATTTTTTATTATTGGATGAGAAATTATTCATTTTCACGTACCTAGGTACTATACCTATACCTAGGTATGATCGCTGTGGCGGCAGACGCAACACTACTGGTGTGTCGCGGAGGTGGGGCGACACTGCCGCGCAGCAATGCTGTCGCGACATTGCTGCGTTTGTAACGTATGTAATGTCATGGTTATTGTTCAACTCGTCAAAGAAAACAATTTGTGAAACATTGCAAAATTCAGAAGAAAAATACATTTCAATAAAGGAAACGTTAAAGAATTAACCTATATGTAAAACACGAAAGGAAACCGAAAACAGTTTTGGTTACCATCAAAACTCGCGGTAAGCGTGTAGAATGTTCCGCTCCGCTCGCACTGGCGCCACACGCGACGCAGATATATTGACAGAGTCCTCCGTTACGGCTCCGGGAGAAAAATGGTGGTCATTTGTTGGCGTCACCATTTTGTTATGTTGCTTCGAGAGGCGAGATAATAGCTGATTTATGGCTGCGATTACATCGGCTGTAACCCGCCTTATGCCGCCGCGCCGCTCGCTGACGAGCGGTCTGTAGCGCGCCTTATTTCGAGGCTATATTTTTGCTTTCTGCCTCAAGTTACTCCTTTGAGTAGTAATCATTGATGTGAGAGTTAGGCCCGTATGCTAAAACGACGCTCAGTCATGAATCTCGATTTAAACATCTCATATAATATTTCATCACGCTTAATACAACATCCACACTTCGCCGTTCGATATTCAGTCCCAAATGCGACAGGGCGCGAGCCTGTCGCCATACACCGGACTCCAGCTGTTTTTATGTATGGTAAAAACAGTTTTATAGCGTGTTTCATGACTGCGCGTCGTTTTAGTATGCGGGCCTTAATGTCTTATCTCTTTAGGGTCACAATTTAAGTAACCCTCGACCAGTTTAGAAAACAGCTAAGGTAAGCTAGCATAGGTTTTAATAACTTGAATGATTTTTTTCACAAAACATGGTATATAAAATAATGCATGTTGCTGAAAGTAAAAAAAAAAATCAGTTGTGTTTTCTTTAAAAAATTACAGATTTTTTTAGTTACTCTTGTGTTTAATGTTTTTGCTCTGCTGTAAGTAAATATATAAGTTAGCGAGTGAAGCGTCTCTGCTTCAGCTTAGACATGATTTTTTTCTTACGTCCGAATTCTGTTTGGATCTTTGTCTTCCTCTGCAGGTCGCATTTCGTAACGGATACTCTAGAAAAAAGAAAAAGAATTTTTTTTGAAAAATTTCTCATTTAAAAAAAAATCTGACTGCGAAAAAACAACTATTAATGTAGTTGTAGGTATAGGTCGAACCTACTCACACAATTTCACGAGAATCAGTTGAGGAATGCGACCGCGAGAACTACGTTTTGTCGCAAATAAAAAAAAACAATTTTAATGAAACAGCTGATTTTTGTTTTGTTATTTGAGAATTGGTACTTGCTCTGTAAAATTTTGCTAGTACCTACTGAAGTATATTTAAAAATAGCGATGTACAATTTCAAAAAATTAATGTACCAACAACCATTGAGAATAGACAGTTCATTTCATAAAGATACTACGTTAGTTCGATTATCTTTATCTCCTATTTCTCGCATAATTCATCGGCATCTTCAAAAGATCAAAGCGCAGGAAATGCGATTCTGGCGCCGACGCCGCAACTCGACTGCGGCCACTCGAGCGGAGCGAAATGGCAAATCACTTGAGCGTATTGGTCTGAGAGATTTTAGATGTTAGGAATGGAAAATGTGGCTTTGCTCGTTTTTTGATGTACTCATTTTAGAATCAAAATTAAAAGTTAAAAATCTTTTTTAAAAAGAAGCTTTTGATTTTCGGGTTATTCTCAGAAGGTCCTTTAATTTGATACACGTATAGTAGGAGTGCATTAAAAATCGTGTCCGCCATTTTGGGTGTTCCGCCATGTTGGATTTAGAATCAGCTAACCAGCTGTTATCTAAACTAAACGTGAATACAAAATGTCAACTCAATTAATTGAAGATAAATCTGCTTCAAAATTGTGTTTTAATATTCCACCTGAATAAACATCCATACATAGTTACATACATTTATAGGTACATTGCGAGTTAATTAAAAGCTGGTCAAAATAGGCTTGCTCCCAACGAGCACCACCAAAACGGACACCAGTGGTGATTGTTAGGACGAAGATGACGGACGAAGTAATAAAATTATAATTAAAAATGTATTAGAAATATTAGGACGCCTCCGAAATATATTAATATCTCAAGGTACTTAATGTATTCTTGGTCTCCGCGATACGGGCCTTGTGCCTAATGCCGCCGCAGGAATCGGTCGAAAAACTATGTCTGCTTTTCTTTTTACTTATGCTATATTAATGTCATAACTCCTAAGTTTTTCACTTATTGTATTTTTGGATTTCGGTATTGGTAAGTAATAAAACATTTTTATCTTAAAAAAAAAAAAAGAAGTTAGGACGGGAATTTTTGTCCCAACTGCCGCCAGTGGGGCTCGTAGATACTTGTATATTGTATATCCCTACTAATATTAAGACAAAATAATAGATAGAAATGCTAATAATGGTTATTATAAAATATCCAATTTAATATTTTATAACCATTATTTTTAGGAAGTAGGTAAAGTACTTGTAGAGATGTAAATATATATACATATTTCGTTCTGTCCTGTCCATCCAAAGGTTGCCTGGAAGAAATCGCTTTAGGCGATAAGGCCGCCCTTGTACTGCCGAATGATATTTTATTGTTTAATTTTTTTCTTTATGTTTGTTTTACTTTGTATTTTTGGTGTGCAAGAAAGATGTATTGTATTGTAAATTTAGAGTACGATACAAACCGAATCTTTAATGTTCTTACACAAAAATTAAATAATTATAACTACATAGGTCTAAACCGTAGCGTGGAAAGGCTCAATCACTCTCGATTTAGGGTAGGTCGGTGTCCCCGCAGTAGGAAGACGTAAAGCAAGCAAGTTCGTATATGCCGAGTGTCAGCGTTTCTTGGCCGCCCGATGACTTTTGACATCGCTTGATGATGATGATGAAATATATCTACTTAACATTGTTTCAACTAATCAATGAATAGTACAATGGTAGCATAAGAGCAGTTTTATTGCCCTTTCGTTGCCTCACATTCGTCACTGACGCGCGTTGCAAACAAGACAGAAGCGTTTTTGAAGCGCCACAGACAAGCGTTCGCAAAACGCGCTTCAAAAATAAAAAAAGTAAAAAAACAGAAGTGGCCATCTTCACTATTCTACAGAATACACTATGGCGAGTGTGCACAAGAACTGCACGACCTGATCCAGCCATCACCGTTCTTTTATAATTGTATCAGGCGCACCAGTAAGAGACACCCTCTTATGGTGGAAATTCCGCCAAAACGCACTAAGCGTTTCAAGTCACTTTTCTTGTAAGAACTGCAAAGGTGCGGAACTCGTTGCCTGCGTCTATCTTTCCACCTAAATACAGGGGGAGTTCAAGAGTAAAGTGAATAGGTATCTCCTAGGCAAGCGGTTTAGACCTTAGTTTTAGACCTTAGATCACGTCGACGCTTCTCATCAGGCGAGTCAGTGGTCAAACGAATGCCTAATTTGATTTAAAAAAAAAGTGGTCGTGGGCAATCTCCATAATTAATAATTAACTCAAGTTACAAAGTAACTTAATCGCTGACAAATCAGGCGATCGACCTAACCATATTAAAGAAGACGGCCCCTAATCCTAACCTTGTTATGCTCCCAAGTTTGCTCAACCAAGCGAGTTGAATCACGTTTTTTGCTCAATTCATACGTCATTATGATTATGATTGCGATCTCGATTCATACATTATTAGCCCTGATTGTGATCTCAACTGCGCAGAGGCAAAATTCTGGGTCGTGCGAAGGTATCTCTGTCACTTTCACTCTTAAGAGTTGTCTAACGAGAGAGACTGCGACCGAGGCAATGTCGCTCGCGCCAGATTCAGCCCAGGATGATTGATGGGTCTCGCCCATATAAAGATATAGGTACCTACGTAATTTGAACTCAATTTATGGCTCAGTAATTGCCGTTGAGTTTTTTAACCCTTCACTTTAATGTTTATCATTTTTATGATAATGGTCGGTAGGTAATTGTTAACCGACGTGGGTAATCTCGGGTAATATAGTATACTTCGGAAAGACGTGCTTTTGATGTTTTTAAGAACTTAGTTAGTACCTTCTTGGTTTTGAACGTATTTTTTCAACAAAATTAATGTTTACACATCAAACAATTATGAACTAACGTTAATTATGTTATTTGAATTACATAATTAAATATGTTTTTTTTTGTAGCTTATCTAAAAAACTAAGTAAGTAAGCTATTTATCGAGTTAAGTAACCAATAAAAAAATCACCAAAATTTTGGTAAGATCCAAAAAGACTCTTAAACTGGTATATAATCTTTACCAATTTCAATGTTAACCACATCAATAAGTATGGTAAAGTTACTATCATCTTTTATTGTACCTAGCAATAAAAATAAATTAAAATCCTACCTTCTAAATTATGATAATTTGACAATATGTTCAAAACTGTCAAACACTCGAGCTGTGTTTACACTGTCGGCGAGCACTTGAGCGAGTGACTCGACTACCACGGTAGCCAGTAGAGTGTTTTGTTTGCGCCGCTGAACAAATAAAAGATGAGAGCAAGTGAATAATTGTGAGGCATTGTTTGGATAGACTAGAGTGGAATGTAGACCGGACGATAAATACCAGATTCTATTTTTCGAAAAGTTCTATTTTCTGTATCTACTTATAATTCGATATAATATAATTTTTAAGGTGTGCATTATTAACAAATGAGACAGAAAAGAAAACAAAAGCAATTGTACACTTATAATATAATCAAATTAAAAAGAGCATAACAACCATTTTTTTAAAATAAAATCACTACAATATTAGACGGATAGCTGCAGTAATGTTTTTCAATTTTATCGATACATCACTCCATCATCACATCACTAACCACTAACTAACTCAAACACTCGATAACTCGAGACTTGGATGATCGATGATCGCAGCGCGCCTCGCGTCTTGTTAATCGTGTTGACTCAGTTAACACTCGATGTCGACGTTTTAAAATCGGTAGGTGGCCGGCTGGCGAGCTACTGTTTGCTTTTTACCTACGACTGGACAGCTACTGGACCGTTTGAATGTAGCTTTTATTTTATTAAGGTTAGGGCTGAGTTTGGTGTGATCGTGAAATCTATGTGAGTAAAATATACTTTAGGATTCCGTGAAAATTTAAACTTCTAAAAACCTCATCTATATTTAATGTTACGCAACACGCAAAAGGGTAATGTATTCGGAAAGACAACTTTGGTGGGACTTGAGTGCGCCACTGTGCTTTATCCTTCATTTTATTTGACGAGAATTTATTTTGTATTGTTTCAATTGTTTGGAAGGTTGGTTCTCGTTTTTGCTACGATAGTGATGTTATGTAGAGTTAAGTAGAGAGAGATTTCCGTACTGCGAACGAAAAGTGACAGGTTTTTTTATACTAGTGTGCGTGACAGGTACGTCTTTTACTAGGGTTGCGTCACACATTTTGTTCATTCAGAACCTAACAGTTAACATTTTTTTTTGGCCCGTGCAATATTTTTTTCAGTCCACCTGGACATTTCATTTATCAATGTATTTAGGTATAATCTTTTGTCCTTTTAACCAAACTCTACCTAAATTGAATTAAATTATAATTATGTATTTTTAAAAAGAGAGATGTATTTTGAGGTAAGTACCTAAAAGAAAGCAAATATTTTGTTTGGTCTCCAAAAGTTAACGTAAAAAACGTGTATTATGCCAAATACCACCATCTTTACCATCAGCTTCTCAATTTACCCTCAATCCACTAACCATGTCATTACCATCAATCGCCCACTCCTGGAGATAGGCCTTTCGTCATGTATGTCACTCATCATTTTCGCACATAGTATAATAATAATAATAATATACTCCGCCAAGTATAGCATTCCCAATAAAAAATGGTCGCGTGGGCAACACGTAGTGACGTCCATCAATACGTAAGCAAGACCGAAATATGTCTTTTACAAATATTTTTATGTAGTTCGAAAGAGACGATGACGAGTGACGTCATTACGTGTTGGCTCCTGTTTTTTTAAATCATGCCCTTAGAATGCGCGCGCAACAAAATTCTTCTCGTTACTTTTTGTCGTGTGAGAACGTGACAAGGCTATGTGTAAACATACGTCTGTCTCGATAAAAAGAGTCGTTAAACCGTTGTCGCGTTGCGCATGCTAGCTGCTCGCCCAAGAATTATTTTAATGTCTACTCTACACGCAAATCTAAACCTCACAATACATACGGGTCTCAAATGACAGTACTTTACGTCACGCTTGACAATTTCTTTTGTACTGAACATGCAAGTAATAAAAAGGTTTTACGCCAGGATGTGTGGGCCGGTATTTGACGAAACAATAACCAAGGTAAACACAAAGAAATAACATCGTGTGTGCGAGCGAGTACTTTTGTAATGACTAAGCATAATTAAGAGACCGCAAAAAGCTTGAAGTGCAAGTGCGGAGAAGTGTTGATATTTAAGCTGGCAACCCACTTCAGGATGCGAAACTGTTGGAGTTTTGGCGGGAACCGAAAAGATGGTGTCGTGTTTTTGTATTATTTTCTAAAACTTGTGATTCTTCGAGTGTTAAATTGTAATAATGGTGGATTATTAACGTTTACCGGTTCGTCAACGTGCACGAGTGTGGGCAAATGATACAAACATCGCGAAACGCGATTTTTCGTGTTCTCTACAAAACTTGACTTAAAGTTTCAGTAAAGTATCCATAACTTTACTGGAATGGGAAAAGGGGAGGGATTCATCGTCTTCATCATCACCTCATCATCATCATCCCATCATCTGTTACTGAAGGAAAAAATATTACTAAGAATCCGACTGAAGGACGAGTATCCATGGTCATGAATACATTAATAAAAAAAAAAATGCGAAACTGTTTCGCAAAAGAAATCCAGTAACGTTTTAACAAGTATAAATCACAAGTTTACAAAACCCCTGACACCAATTTTCATCAAATATAGCTAAAAAAAATTGTGACTAATTCGCCTTTCAAACAAACAAAAAAAACCTAATCAATATCGGTTCATCCGTTCGGGAGCTACGGTGCAACATACAGTATACACACACACTCAAACACATACACATAGAGACGCACGTCAAACTTATAAACCCCATTGTTCTTGCGTTGGGGGTTAAAAAGGTAGAACATGCGGTCAAACTTCACTAAGTATTCACCGTTCACATACACTTACGAACGTCAAAGTAATAACTCATAATAGACTCAACCGCCTTGTTCGTTAAAATAGCCACTACTCAGAAGAACCGGCAAGGAACAGAGGGAGAAATGCCCACTTATTTTGGCTTACAACTGTAACATCACATTATATCTGTGTACTAGTGGTTCCTTGGCGGAAGCGGAAGGCTCCATACATCTTTGTCTTCTAAATAACCTTATACTCGTAATTATTAAATCAGTCACTGTTCACCATTTACTATTGACGGTATATAGTATCTATT
Source organism: Peribatodes rhomboidaria (assembly GCA_911728515.1). Classification (NCBI taxonomy): domain Eukaryota; kingdom Metazoa; phylum Arthropoda; class Insecta; order Lepidoptera; family Geometridae; genus Peribatodes; species Peribatodes rhomboidaria. The sequence continues at coordinate 15,242,930 of OU452175.1, forward strand.
AACTTTCCGTAGCTGTTACTTTTAGCTATAGCTTCGCATCGCTACGATATATAAGTGGTTTGAAGACCTTATACCTTTCAAGTAAGTAGGTGTATTTTTAAGCAGATCATAAATAAAGGCAATTTACTGCGATTTAAACAGCGTTTTTAACATAAAACTACTTAATTACCAACTCTGGGTAATCCTAAAACATCCGTTTGGCATTAATTTTTTTGTTGGCGTAGGATGAATATGGTTTCGTAATATAAGATGGTGGGTATTAAAATACCTATCGCTTATAAATCTTTACGTAATTTATTTACTGTACACATATTTTAAATTATAATTATACAAACTATATGCACCCCGCGATTTCACCCCGCGCGGTTCCACGGGGACCGTTAAGTTTTTCAAGATGAAACAAAATTAACAACAAATTATAAATTTATTTCTTTTCTACTCATAGTCCTAATCAAGTTTACAACGTTTACAATATATAGGTACATTTGACATGACAAATAATACTATGCTAGTAGATCCTGCACTAGGCAAGCCTGTATCGCAGGGGCCACCTACGAAATATTACTGAGTGTGGTTTAGTATTATAATATCCTTTGATTATGATCATTAATGAAAGGTATTATAATATCCTATTCTGTACCCCTGAAAACGTGCATGCAAAACTTCATGATGATAGGTTGAGAAGTTAAGGCGTGAAAGCGCAACAAACAAACAAACAAACTCACTTTCACATTTATAAAATTAGTTAGGATAATGGCTAGTTTCTAAACCATGGTCACCCTACGTGTTCAGCCACTATGTGTTATTTCAACAATCAGCTAAACCTCAATTTTTGGAGATAACAATAATTATGGGAGTGCTCTTGAAGATAACTTGCGCTTGTTAAAAACCTTCTGTGGTGCCGCCTCACTATCTTATCTCGTTGCGAGAATAATTTAAAATTTTATCGACTTGTCGACACTGCAGCCGCCGGCGGCACTTTAACACTAAATTATCGATATTTTTATCGATTTTTGTATGCCTGGTTTTTAATCACTGAAACTGTTTGGTTGATAAAGTTTAGTGAACATGAACAAATTTATTGAACATGGATTTTCTATCATGACTTTGTTGACAAGAGACAGTGCTGGGTTTTAATTTTGAATGCACTAAAAATAAGAGTGGAGCCCGGTGTACCCCCTGTCACATTTAGGACTGAATATCGTTGGCAAAGTGTGGGTGTTGTATACCTCTGCCAGCCCCTTCGGGGAAAGGCGTCACAATATAGTGGATGTACCTATAAGTAAAAATAAGGCATCGGTAGTTTTCAGTAATTTTATTGAAGTGAAACTTCTATTGCGACTTCCAACAAGGTTGCGTTAAACGTTTAACGCTCCTGGGGAGGGGGAATAGAAAGAGACAGAGCGAGAGTGAATGCGTGGCATTCGAACGCATGCGCGTAGTAAGAAAGATACACAGAAGTTTCACTTCTTCCGCGAGGAGGGACTCTACGCACTATTTTTTTTATTTAAACATGCACATGTTGCAGCCAACTAGCTTAATTCGCTTTTCAATTAACAGCCTAGACTTTTTATTAGACGACGCCGTTCAACTAGCTTCCTGATTGATATTCAGCCATTCAATCAAACGGCTAGGCAATGGCTTGGATCGACAACGTTGACTACTTGCCTAGGCAAGTCATTTAAGTAAATCACAGGTTACGAGTTGTTATAAAAAAATAATCTAGCCAATCCAAGTCAGATTTGCCCTGATAAAGGAGTCGGGCAGGAGAGCTTTTAGGATAATATTAAAATAATTATGTCTATCAGAATTGTGGTTCGTTTTACCGATTTTTGGATTTTATTATTATCCTAATTAATTCAAATCACATTTTTTCGGTCAGATATGGTAATTTTCGCAAATAACCACCCTATTCTATTTTTTTGTTTAAGTACTTACTTATTATTAATATTCCTTTTTTTTTTAAATTTTAATTTAGTTTTATGTACACTACATACCCTTTTCGTATTTCTGTAAGTTCCTGTCCATCCAAAGGCTACCTGGAAGAAATCGCTTTAGGCGATCAGGTCGCCCTTGTACTGCCGAAAAATGTATTTTAGTTTTTAAGATTTTCATGTAGATTTTGGTGTGCAATAAAGATATATTGTATTGTAATGTATTCTATGAATGGCCTAAGCATCATCCAGCCAGTTTATTAAATGTTGTATTAGACGTTACGGCTGAATATTATTCAGGAAGCTATTTAGTAAAATTTATTAAAAAGGTAGGCTGTTTATTGAACGGCAGATTAAGCTAGTTGGCTGCGACATTTACATAGGACTAGCTTTGCCTCGCGGTATTCCTATGCGAACAATATTATACCGAAATAAAAATACACAATACACAATTACCTATACTTTTACACAATTTAGATACGATTTAGCGCAAGGGTCGGAACCCTTGCGCTAAATAGTACAAAAAACACTTCTATCCGTCACTAATGTTGATTAAAAACAATGCTGTTCATTGATCATAACTATCTCTAAAAAAACATTACAGTCTTAATTAACTTTTTTATTATTTAAAGGCACTTTCATTCTCGTTATTTTCAAGACACATTATGGGTTAACGTTCGTACATACAATACCACAAGCATACGATCTGCACCCGGCTTTACCCGCCATCGTCCATCATCGTCACGTATGATTGATGCCACTTTTTCAGTCGCCACCGTGCTGTCGTGCCGACATGTGGATTGAGCACTTCGCCTTAACAAACTTACCTCTACCCATTTCATTTCTAACCTTACGACTTACAAGATAGAGCTTAAAATAAACATTGAGAGATAGAAAATTCAATTCATCATTCTCGTACAGCACTCATTACAAATTCAATCTTATTCCTTTGGGTTTTGGCTTAGTTTTTCATGAACTGCCACGTAACAGTCTATTCAGTTACGTGTAAAGGAAAGTCGAGTTTGTGCGCAAGGGTTAGGGTTGAGTGTCGTCTGTGGGCGAGTTTTAAGGGGTCGTTTGCCGTTCACTTTGCACACAATGAGACGTCAGGAGTTGTCGTTTTGTGGCTCGTTTGATGGATATCGGTGCGGTGTTAATGCCATATTGATGACTCCGTATCTGAGATCTACGAGGTTGATTGTAATTGGAAGGATGTACCGAAGTGCTGTGTTATTTTCGCTTGAATTTTGAGTAGCTTTGAGAAAAGGTCGTTGTGGTGTTGGGTTTTAATGTTGATACTTTAAAAAAGGTGTGGTTATGTTTTTTTTTTTTTTTTTTTTTTAATGTAGAGTTTGACCGCCAACTCGCCTAATGTTAAGCGACGTTGTGGTCTAAGATGGAGCACGACGACCTATAAGGTACATATTCACTCTAGCTTTGAAGTTTTGTAGAGTGAAAAAGTACAAAGACGGTAGTTGAGTGAGGCGCTACAAGTGCGCTACTGCTCAGACCCGTCTTCGGAACGGTTACACCGGACTACATCCCGAAACACGACTAGGTCATTTTACGGCATGGCTTGGTTTTCTTGTTGTAGTCAGCGGTTTTGGCCATTTACTCTTTTCGTGCATAAAATTTAGGGTCAACCGGGGTAATTGCGTAATATTTCTTTACACTCAGTTTTGTAGAACAATATCTTTTCATTATGATGTGTCCATCATAAAACACCATCGTTTTTTGTTTATTTTGGTATAATTTTACAATTGTTCAACAGTTTTTTTTGAGAAGTGTACTTTTAGACGCATTTACCCCATCTGGGGTGATTGCGTCATTCGTTGTCAGTAATTCTTGAAAGACGCAATTGTACCAGTTGACACTATTACATTTTTCTGTTACTTACAATTTAGTTTTTGTACCTAAATATTGTATGCTAGCAATTGATGCACTTATGAAGTCTGCTTTTTCATGTCTGCTAAAAAAACATGAAAGCGGCATCTAATTTTCCTAGGTTTCCGTAGTTCAAAATGCGGTCATCGCGGAATAAAGCGATGATAGCCTAGTTGAAGAAGGCTCGCCTCACTAGCCAGAGGGAGAGGGTTCGATCCCAGCAGCAGACACGCACCAATTTGCTAATTGTATAATTACGTGTGAACATTAGTATTATTACGTATTCAGTGTCATCTGCTACATAACTGGAGCTCTGGCTCACACTCACTGGCTCCAGTCACATTTGGGACTGAATACCGTTCGGTGAAGTGTGGGTGTTGAAATACACATCTGCAAGACCCTTCGGGGGAAAGGCGTGACAACAATGTTATGTTATATTAATTATGTTCTTTTATAAACAAAAATAACTGATACATAACGTATCTATCTAAATAGCCAGTCAAACCTTACCGCGCTGCAAGTATTAACTTTCGTCAAAATTAAACCAAAATTATACAGCAGTTGCAAACGCTCAAAAAACAAAATGCTATTCAATCCAGCAACATAAATCTCAGTTTCGTGACATCAAATGATTAAGATTGACAAAAGAAACCGTTTGCGACCGACATTCCAGAATAACCTATTCTATGTCGGGATTCTTTAGATTGGCATCGGGAAATGTGGCATCAAGCAGAGCCGACGGAATAAGTAATGCGGCAAAACACGTCGGGAATATTTGTGGAATCGAAGACAAGCGAGCCGCCACGTCAGAAAATGTCAAGTTTGACTCTAAGTCCTCACGAGCCACTCACAAAAAGTAGAATGTTGGCATTGTGAGGTTAAAACTATCGCATTTGCAAAGGCCGTTTGGACAAAAAGCGACACGACTTTGTAGTCTAGTCTATCTTCGACTACAAAGTCGAGATAGACTCTAGTCTGTAGAGTCATTTAGTCAAAAATAGGTAAATCCAGCGTACAAAAGCTTCTTTCTTTTGATCGTTTTTCCTAATAGATTTCTGGACTTTCTCTGCTGTTCATTTTGAGGGCCGTCTGTCCCTGCACACTCTTATCGTGAATGCCTTAGTAACTCAGAAGCTTCTGAGAGGGATACATAAGGTGCTCTATAGTAGAATGTGAATATGTGAATAAAGTTCTATAGTGGTAGAGAGCTATTATTATTAACTTGCCGCTCAGATCAACCTAGAAGAAAAGATGGAACTTTGCGCTATATCTCGCTGAAGCCACTTCTTTTAAAACGTGTGCACGTGGTAATGTTGCCATGAAAAACATTTACAATTGCACGAAAACCAATATTAATTCCCAAACTCTACGTTAGCCTTTTCCGTTCCAATATACAACCTTAGTAGATTTAATGTTCTAAAACTGCACATATTTGTAAGAGTTTAATGTTTCGGCTTTTTAAAAATTGACTTGAAAATAAAACTGCACAGTTTGTAAAAAGAACCTCAAAATGTAGTCCTGGCCACACTTTTATAATGCACATGTTTATTTATGCACACGAAATTATAGCAAAAACCAATGCACAAAATGTCAAGGTAAGAATGACCAAGCGAGTAGCGTAGTTTTTTTGCGTCAATGTGTGCGTGTTGTGTACATATACGACAGTAACGTAGTTTTTGGATGGTTTTTAGCTTCACCTAAACGCTTCATTCAATCATACGCCATGCGCCATCTTACTCTCTAGGTTGATCTGAGACTTACCGGTAAAATGAGTTTGATGCCCTAGAGCTTTGGCAGTACCACTAAAGTTGAGATGTTAAGCTATGTTAGTCGACTTGATGCTCGTTGACTTGTGTAGCCTTGTGTACGAACGGGTCATAACGACTCACTGCAAATAATATTTGAACTAATTATACCGCTATAAACTAAAACTAAAATACATATATTATAATAAGAAAACAAAATCTGCCCTTTGTCAGTCTTTGCTAATTCTTATTTATTTTCTCTAAGTACTTATAGCGATGACAGCCTAGTTGGGAGAAGGCCCGCCTTTCAAGCCAGAGGGAGCGGGTTCGAACCCAGCCGACGGCATGCACCAATTTGTTAATTGTGTGTCAAATACGCGTATTGTATGTCATCTGCTGACTGGAGCCCGGTGTATAGCGACAGGCTCGCCCCCTGTCACATTTGGGACTGAATATCGTCCGGCGAAGTGTGAGTGTTGTATTACACTTCTGCCAGCCCCCTCGGGAGAAAGGAGTGACGAAACATATCATCATGTTATTTTGTAAAGTAAGTACTTACTAACGTAACAAAACCATTTTTTACAAAAAAAAATATATTTTACTTATCTCAAAACTAACACATTTATACAATCGCTCAACCTGCAATAAAATTTTATTTCAAAAACCACAAAGCGCAAAAAACATAGTCTAAGAAAAATATCCATTCATAACAACCACCCAGGAAGTTGTTAAGCGGTCATTATTTACGCACAAAAGGTTTTAGAAGATAATTACACTAACAGTCTTGTAAACGTTTGTTGGCGCCAGGCGGGTTCAGTCATAGAGAAATTATGTTTAGTAGCGTTTTTGCAGCAATTTTTGGGAACAACAAAGAAAGCGGCGTAATTGAAATGGTAGTTTCTTCGTCAGTGTGGCCATACGTAGATTACCTTCCATAATATCCTTATTAGTATTAAGACGCGGTCTTACCACGATATTACATTCGCACACACTGAAGCCGCTATAATTATGTATAGTTAAAAATCATATCGTCACACCTTTCCCCCGAAGGGGCTTACAGAGGTGTGATACAACACATACACTTTCCCGGACGATATTCAGTCCCAATTGTGAAAGGGGGCAAGCCTGTCGCCATACACCGGGCCCCAGAGAGTTGAAAATCGTATATCATATTTGATGGTCAATTGAGATTGGCGCCTAGAATTACATTTTTGTGACGTTTTTAACTCGGTTACACCTTAGAGAACTAATCTAGCTTCATAATATTCGAAAAAGAAATTGTTGCAATAGCTGAAAATTTAGAGAACCATGCTAACAGTTTTTTGAGATGATACTTTTTGTGTTTGTTTTTTTCTACCAGCTCTATTTTTTTGCACCTGATCATCATAATTCTACAATCAAAATCAAACTAGGCGCAAATGTTTGTTTTCGTTGATTTCGTGATAATACTGGGCCTTAATACAGTTCATAAAAATTGCAATATAGGGGCCCTCTCGTTGGGAATCTAAAACGGAGAATCGATCTGAGTAGAGACGAAGTGCAGAGCCAAGTACTGGATTAAGAAATATTAAGAATACGCCCTTTATGTGAATACGCAAACGTAAAATGTATAACAAAAAAAAAAATCCGAAAAACCTTTTTAAAGTTTTATTTAGTTTGTGTTTTTCGCACGGGGTCCCCTGAGACGAGCAGCTATAACATTTTTATTTTTTCGGAATTGGTTCGGTGACAGAATAATATAAGCTATCGCTATATGTCACACGTAAGTAAGAACTTAAATTATATTTCTTATAAGACTCTTTATTTTGAATTTGCTTATCCTGTCTGGATATTCCTGAATCTTTCGCCTTATACAGTGATCGCAAGAATCTACGCTGGATGGCCTCAATTCTGTCTTCGTGAGTATCATATTGGAAACCAGTATACCACACCGATGAGCAATATTTAAGAATTGGTTGTATAAAATAATCCAAGAGGCACTATTTTTAATTGGCTTTGCTGTACGCAATGCGAATCCCAGCATTCCACTCGCCCTATTTGTGATAAAATCATAGTGAGGTCTAAAAGAGAGAGGAATCGAACATGCTACCCAAATCCCAAACAACCCCAACTCTGCTTCGACCCCAAATCGTAGCATTTGCTACCACAAATTGCTGCTTGCTATCAAATTGAAGCCAAGCTTAGAGCAAAGTGAAGCCAATGTGAGGCCACTCACAGACAACACTCCAAAGAAATGCTGGCGAGTTTTTCGCTCCTTTTCACTTCAACTGGGCTTGTGTAAGGTTGTACTAATATTGTCTAAACTTGTAAGAAGGTCTTTCCTTCTTGTGTAGTTTTCTCAGGTTACATGAAAGCTGAATCTCATTATTTCATCATTATCATCATAATCTGCCCGTAATCGCGCACTGCTGAGCATAGGCCTCTCTTCTCGTACGCCACTCATCCCGGTCCTGTGTTAATCTTGTCCAGGTTCGACTCGCGTCATTTACAACATCGTCGTCCTAACTTAATCTCATTGCAAAAAAATTACAAATTTACAAATCTCATTGCATGGATTAAATTGAAACATAAAAAGTCGAATGGCAACTCATTGTTATCACACCGATATTTCTACAGCTATTATAATCTAATAATCCAATCACGTATAGGGTATATAATATAGGTTAGGTATGCACCCTAAATTAAATGTCAGCAAAATAATACCCCATACCTACCTTATTAAAGTCATGCATCAACTTTGATAAACGCCATCTATTTCAGCAAATGAAAACAGACAGGTCCAGACAGCTAAGATTGAGCGAGATTGCCGGCGATCTGTAATTTTGTCGGCTAGTGTAGGCTTTTGTAATTGCCGACGCAGATTTGATTAGTGGCATGTAGTTTGGAAGCTAGTGACAAATTTGATTACGTAAAGAGTAGCCTCGGCAAATGCAAAGCCGATAATTCGATTAGTTGTAAGCAAAAATTTGTGAGACAATAATTTATTTATTTTTTTGAAAAAAAAAAAATGAATTCAGTTTCTTGCCTGTTCTTCTGAGTATTGGCTCTTTTTCCGAACAAGGCAGTCGAGTCTATTATAATAAGTCTATTATAATGAGTCTATTATAAACTTTATTACTTTGACGTTCATAAGTGTATCTTTGATACCCAATTGAATAAAAACACTTTGACTTTGACTTTGATTATGATGTTCATTGGTATTAAAAAAAAACAATAGTAATAATATGTTAATGGACAGTCTGATTCTAATATAAAATAAAATTTCTACAGTTATTTTAATACGTAAACATTAAAAGATCAAATTTAGTATAGAGTCAGTTGAAATGTACTTAAAATCCATGCGTATTCCAAATTAGGTAAAAGCTTCTACTGGGCTTTGAAAGGCATGGGTTATTATTACTGTTTTTAAGAGCCTTGTTTTTTTAAAGCAATTGTAAGAATATAAAACAAAATACAATACACCTATACTTAATGGTGATAACTTTAATTGTTTCGTAATAATTACTAGCAACATCTCCCAGCCTACTCAATGGCGTGGAGACGGATGTAAACGGTGCAACGATCGTCTGGTCCGGCCAAATGATGTGTAATTTGGCCGGAGCCGAAAGCCGAATTTGGCGCCTTGTTGCGACTCTGTCATTACGTTATTGACGGGTATCCATTGTGGTGAGTCAGTGACAGGGACGGATTTAGGTGGAAGACTATCTAATAAATAATCAATTCCTTGTTTGTTCATTACTCTTTAATGAACAATACAATACAATACAATACAATACAATGCAATGCAATGCACTAAAATACAGTACAATACAAAAACTATTTATTGAGACCAAAAAACAAAATAAATGAACATGTAATGCTTAATGGAATTTTCTACTTTATCTTATATCTTTAAATGAGCAATTCTTGTATATATATAATATATATAATTGGAATCTCGGAATCGGCTCCAACGATTTTCATACAATTTAATCTATAGGGGGTTTCGGGGGCGATAAATCGATCTAGCTAGGAATCATTTTTAGAAAATGTCATTTTATTCGTGTTTTATCGATAATCAACTTAAACATAAACTTGGAAGAAAAATAACAAAAATATGACTCTTCCTGACATCTATTGGCGAATAATAATACTATTTTTTGTAAGCAACTAATTGCTTTAACGACACAACAGCAGATGGCGTTGTTAAGTAACACGAAGTCAATGAGTGTTTGCTTTGAGGTTAGACTAAAATCAATTGTTTATTTTCCAAAAAACACAATTTAAAAAAAAAATACCGAGCATAGCTCGGACATCCAGGTACTTATATCAATCTTGGTATGTCCCATTGTTGGGCCTTCCTCTCTTCCCTTTTTTCAGTTGTTCCTGTTTATGGCTTTGGTGGGCCAATCCTTTTCGTGGGCGTCGAGCTCGTCTCCATCTCTTTCTAGGTCGGCCTAATGACCGTTTAACTTTTGGGACCCAGTCGGAGATCGTTTTAGCCCATAACTCGTCAGGCATTCGTCAGACGTGTAAAGCCCAGTCACACTTCACCATAGCTGCTTTCTGCGTTACGTTTAAGGTCTGAGTGTTAGAGCGTTGTACTGTGTTTCTGAAGCGATCTAGTATTTTCAGGTCCAGTATACTGCGCTCCATCGCACTAGTATGCCAGAAATACATATAAAAATAGCGTAAAAATGCTCTTTTTATTTATATTTTGAGCAGTTTGCTCATAAGGCAGCGCCATCTCTAATTATGCAGTCAAATGTTGTGCTATCGCTTGTCGAATCAGACAAACGATGAAAAACACGAACAAACTCACTTTCGCATCAAAATTTTAGTTAGGATTAGAATTTAGACGCGCCATCTATTGTAGAGTAAAAGAAAGCTCACACTTTTATGTGAAGCAAAATATCGCCATATCTTCTTTATCCTTACTCTATAGTACTACTATAATAGGTAGTTAAATAATTTGTTTAGAATGTCACCAACAATAATAAAATCCAGCCAAGTGCGAGTCGGATTCTCGCGCGAAGGGTTCCTTTCCATTATCTATATATGCTGCAAAAAAAATACATTTGTTAAAATGTATTTTTTTTGCAGCATATATATATGGGAGCTCCCTTAAATATTAATTTTATTTTGTTTTTTAGGATGTGTTGTTACAACGGCAACAGAAATACATCATCTGTAAAAAAATTAATTGTCCTACTGTCACGGTTCACGCATGAGACAGACGATGACAGACGGACAGAAGAGCCTTAGTAATAGGGTTCCGTCGTACCCATTGGATACGGAACCTTAAAAACGTTATCTAGAAACACAAACAACAACATTAGTTCCTAAACGCTTCCACACTACCTACTCTCAATACTTAAGTATCATGAGATAATTCTAAAACAGGAGTTAACACATTAATAGCTTTAATCTATTCCGACAATCAACTAACATAAATATTTTGAATCTTAATGAGTCGTTCTCAATCTGGAGCCAATAAATTAAAGTGTAACTTATGAACTGTGTATAATTTATCAGTGATTAGCATAAGCTAATTTATATCGATGGCTGCTTACGTAAAGTGGTTTTGAAAGCTGAGTTTTAATTTATTGTTTGTTTGCAATTAGCTAATGCGATTTGTATGCGATTTGTGAGGTTACAGCCTTGATGGAAATAATTGTTTAGCATAATTTTTTTTGGATGGTAATTTTGATGATTACGTGCCTATAGTTTTTTTTACGGCAATGTGAATAACATAAGTAGGTATTTAAATTAATACAATACATTGTTTTTTTTTTGCATACCAAAAAATACATAATTTTAAAAAGTTAAAAGAAACATAGAATTGAATCGTATATCTTTTTGTAATTGTAAGTATAGTAGGATGCCTATTTTCCGAACGCCGGTTAACCGAATCGCGAATTATCCAAATATGGGCCTAAGCGTAATATAAAAAACTAAAAGCAAGTCATTTTTGTTTTGTTTTGTTGTAACAAGTTGGAACTCGTTGGAGTCTAGATATATTTCAATTGTTATGATTGAAAGCTAGAGGCAAGACATTACATACATGTGTGAATTTTTAGATTCACTTTGTATTTTTGTTAAAGCCTGATGGGGTTGCAACTTACTCTGATCGAGATGTTAATATAAGCGTTATTGTATAACTGTGTTTTAAACTTAATAATATTTATTCTATATGTGACAATTCGTTTTTCTTTATTACCAGTCTATGTCCGATTATCTGAATTTTGGATTGTCCGAATCGACCTGGGTCCAAATTAATTCGGATAATCGGCGTTCTACTATACATCATTGTATGTAAATGTATTAAAATAGTACCTAGCATCGAAAAATACTAGGTGTATAAGTACTTATTTTTATCAATTAATTGCAAAAAAAATTAAGAAATGTTTCTTCAAAAACTTCTTCGACCCCCTTAATCCATTTCTGTATTCAATCGAAGTTCTTAATAATCACTAGAATTACGTTATTAGACTCCGACCGACCGACCGACCGACGTAGTGTTTTTACTTAAGACCTCAGACCGTCGTAATGACCGTTACTTACCGACGAAATTGGTTTTAAGTATAGCTTGGGCTTACTTAACTATAGCTTAGCCTTACTTAAGTATAACTTGGACGGGCTTAAGTGGAGTTGCCATCAGTTTGTCTGTTACTTAGATTGGTGCACGATTTCTGTTGGTCGTAAGAAATAACATGCTGTAATTTTGGGATGTGGTTACGAACATGGTTCATTTTCATACTAATGTATTTACTAAGTAAGTTCTTCCTTACTTAAACTTAACGGAAGCTAGAATCTAAGGTTTTGTCTTTTTTATTGGTTTTGATGTAAGTCAGCAGGTACTTTAATTGAAATAAGTATGAATTTTTGATTATAATTTACTTTTTGGAAAACCCAATTTAAGCAAGTTCAATCAACCTTCGTTGAGAATCGAACCCGGACCTCCAACTCAGAAATAGGCAAAACGGTAATCATTAAGCTGTAATATACCTACTCGAACAGTCTGATTGGAGTGGTGTGACGTCAATTAAGTTGAATTTCCTAAACCAAATTTTGATTGCTCATAAATTTGATGCCAAACTTTAAATTTTTTTTTATTATCTACGTTTTTATAAAGACGAATATTATAAAAGCGAAAGTGTGTTTGTTTGTTTGTTGTGTTTTCGCGCACTGACAGCTATTCAACCGACCGTCATTACATTTCGTAAACATGATATCAGGGATACAGAAATAGATACAGGGTACCATTCATCTCGAAAAAAATAACGGGGCGCTTCTAGTCCTAACTAATATTATTAATGTGAAAGTGAGTTTGTTTGTAACACTTTCACGCCCTAACTACTCAATCGATCATCATGAAATTTTGCATACACGTTGTCTGGGATACATAAAAGGACATAGGGTACTTTTTATCCCGAAAAAATTAACAGTTCCTGTGGGACCGCGGGGCGCAGCTAGTACTTTATAAAATACTCTGAAGCAGTACGTCCAATTAATCGACATAAAAAAACATATTTAAATCTTAAACACGATACGAGTGCAATATGCTTATATTGCAATCAAAACAAAACAAATCTAATTGCAAATAATTTTTGAATTAAACATTTGAAATTGCTCATACCTGTAGTCCATTTTAGCTGAATTTTTGTAGTTTATTGATAGTTTTTGTTATTATAGTAGTTTTCTTTATGTATTTTATTTATTATCATTTTGTAGTGTGTACTGTGTATGTGCTTGTACCGTGACATCACCAAGCGGTTCCAACGGAAGACCAGCGCCGGTTAACAGCCGGCATTATGCTGAGTTGGGGCCGTTTTGTGACCTTGTAGATTGTAAAATTCCCTTAATGTTATTAATTTTAAAAGGTCACAAATAAACTTTTTTCTTTCTTTCTTTTCTTTCTATTTTAACTTAATAAACAATCTCATGCTTCAAAAATTTTATCGCAACTTTTCCTACTACATTATATTTTCACTATTTTCAGTGTCATCCGTTCAGAGTCAAGCTCAAGGGCGCAGTGTAAGCAAGCCAGTGCAACTGCATCGGCGGCCATGTTGCTGAGTGACGTCACGGGGCGGGGCCACGCGGCACGAGGCACGCCCCCGACCGCCCAGCGAGCTTCGTGCTGCTTCGAGCTGCGTTGCTTTGTTTCCAGCTGATTTGATTTTGAGAGCTTTTCGAGTGTTGTTTACTTGTTTTTGTTTACCTTTGATAACTATGCTTTTTACTAATAAAAGTTTTTAGTCTCGAAAACGGAATGGTTAATCAGGGTTTTGTCTTTTCCGTTTCATTACAGAAGTATTTATTTGTACACAACTTAAAATAAAAACAGAAAGTTAAAGAAATCTTAAGCTTTTAACTAACTGAACTTAACTAAATAGAACCCAAAAAATTAAGCTAAAAGACCATTAGAGTAAGGAAAGGTCCCTATTCGTTCTATTACATTTTTTATTAGATTAAAAAACAATGAATAACTATTCCGAGGCTATACAACGTTTATTAGTAAGGTAAAAGTATTTAGAGCCATATCCGGACTCACAACCTAGTCAGGTTCCCCATGAAGTCCAAGGAAGGATACGTCAAGGAAGAAGTCTTATTTTTTATTTGCGTACTCACCACACAAAATTTTCCATACGAAGTTATGAATATTTAAAAGTGAAAGTAATTCTGTCTCTCTGTTTGTCCCGTTTTCGCAGGAGAAAGGCTGAACAGATTTTAATAAAATAAAATGAAATGATAGCTGATATGATAGGACAAAAAAAAACTCGGTTATGTGTGTAAGGCTGTTGGCATAGTGAGTGAATAAGTAGAAGCGAAAAAATGAAAAAAATTGAGTGAAGAACACTCAAGAACGCATAGGAGAGTTTGTATTTTTTAAACATTTTGATGGAGATTAAATATTAATAATTATTACCTATTACTTTAATCCCACCACACTTCTTACGTCACATCAATCTAAGAATATTTTGTTAGAAGGTATTCCAGATGATTGAAATTCGGCGTAACGCCGTCTCGACTCGGCAGTCGCGTCTCGTCACTGACATGAACAATAAGTCAACATTGACACAGCGTCTAAAGCAGTAGGTCTTTTTACTGATATAATTATAAATCGACTAGTCTTTTGCGTGGGAGTGCAGGCCGCACGTGGTCCGCGAGATATGTTTTCTGTATGGTATAGTCCATTATTTAGTTCTGGCATACTACGTCGCATTCTGAACGTTTCAACGACAGCTAGCGCCATCTAGTGGCGGAACAACGTTCAGCGCCATCTAGTATAATTTTCTTAAAACTGAATTTCTAATAAAAGAGCGATACAAAGCATCAAGGCTTGTGAAGTTGAGATGAAAGGCCTGGTTTAAGCAAAGTTTGTCATGGATAGGGACTTAAGAACAAAAACACGCCTCTAAAGTGATTTTAGTGGGTGAGAAAGACTTACAGAGAAACTTGTAGAGAAACCTCTACACCGCAATTTTGCACCAGCAAAATTTTTAACGCTGATTCTCCACATTATAACAAATTACTTTCAGTACGGAACCAACCCTGAAATCTCAAATCAAAAATCAGCTGTACCATACGTTACGAGTACATTTAGTCGGTTAATAAACATTTTGTATGAAACAGCTGATTTTTGTTTTGCGATTTCAGGGTTGTTGGTTCCGTGGTAAAAACTGTTTGTTAAAAAAAATGGCGGGTTCTCAACATTATAATGTACAGCCTAAACCGCTTGATACATTTTGACATGTGAGGTGTCATTTCAATCGTATTGGTAGTAGGAGTGGCAAAGGGTACAACATTTTAATGTAGAGAAGCCGCCTTTAAAATTTCGCTAGTAAAATAATAGTTAAGAAATATTGGTGTATGTATTTAACGAAGTTTCTATCACTGCACGCACGTCAGCTCCTCATGGCTGTCCTGAATCACCAACAATGAAGGTCGTGGTTTACGTAATTTTACAATCATCTCCAGAGGCGTATAATGGAACGTCTTAGAGTCAGCTCAATCTTTCTCAGAGTCTTCATAGTTAGAAATTACCTTTAATTTGTTAGACACTAACAGTACTAGAAGTAAGTACCTACTGATGTCGAATTCAATTACCTCGGTATCAGCATCAGAGGCAGACTTACGGTTTAAAAAACACTGAATTTAGGTACAATAGAATACAGTAACTGCCCCTTCAAAACAAACCCATCCCTCTCCTTACTAGTGGATTTGTGAACTGCGAAGACCGCGCGGCTCACGTCTTTTACAGGTCGCATTTCTCAACCTCGTTAAAATTTGTGGGTAGGTTCAAAGTCAAAGTCAAAATGTTCTTATTCAATTTAGGTATTAAAGATACACTTATGAACGTCAAAGTTATTTAAATAGACTGGACCGCCTTGTTCGGATAAAGAACAGGCAAGAAACTGAGGGGCATTATTGTTTCAAATAATATATAAATTACAGTCTTACAAATTTTGGCTTACAACTAGGTAATATCTATAGATACTAGTGGCTACTTGGCGGAAGTGGAAGTCTCCAGACATCTTTATCTTCTAAATAATTCTTAACCTTATAATACCCTCTTTTCATTAATGTAGTTTTTACATGGGATTTGAATTTTCCCTCGGTGAGCCCTGTTATATGTTTCGGGATTTTATTGTAAAAACGAACACAGTTGCCTAAAAATGACTTATTTGACTTAGTCAGTCTAAATCTCGGTACAGCTATCCTATCCTTATTTCTAGAGTTATTATTCGATAATTATACAGATTTTTTGTCCAGCCACAACCAATTTTGGAGTTTTTTCGAAACACGGAGACATGATATCTTATGATGATATCATGATATAACTTATATAAATGTTCCTGTCCATTCAGGTTGCCTGGAAGAGATCGCTTTGAGCGATAAGGCCGCCCTTTAAAAACTTAGTTAAGCCTTATTTAAGTACTTTTGTAATTATTTTATGTTTTTAATAAAGAGTTGTTGTTGTTGTTGTTGTTGATATCTTTTTTATTTAACTATTGAACGTACTCACAACATTTCATGAGAATCGGTTAAGAAATGCGATCTATAGAGGAAGATAGAGATCCGGACAGCATCCAGACATACGAAAGCATTTTTGTCGAAGCTGTAGCATAGACGCTTCACTCGCTAACTCTCGCTCGGTCGATTAAGCTTTGATCTGTCAATCGTAGCGTTGATGCTGCGGTAAGCGGTTCCAACGCAGCGTCACGACTTCCCTTCACCGCTGACAAATACAGCGATGGAACAAGAGACCATTTATAGACATTTTTCATGCGATTACGTGTCCGACACCGTGTACCGCTAAAACCACACTACACAATTTGACGACCAATTGGCTGGCAATCGAATTGTATCATGTAGATAACCTTGAGATTAGTCAATATGATTTGGCAATCAAATTGTATCGTGTGGACGGGGTTTAATACCGCAGCGTTGGACATTACGGTCGCGAGAAGAAACCTTTTGGTACTTTTTACCCGACTGTGCAAGAAAGAGGGTTATGTGTTTTCAAGTGTATGTATGTACATATGTAAGTTTGTATGTTTGTATGAGGTTACTTTGGCACGCCCTACAGCCTAAACAGCTTGATGGACTTTGGCGTATGAGGTGTCATTTGAGTCGTTTTGATAGTGGGGGTGACATAGGGTACAACATTTTAATTACACATATCCGGAGTGTCAAACTACATCTTGCAGCCGGGTTTTTTGTTTACTTTTAATAATGTTACCTTTTACTTAAACTTTGCCATCATTATAAGTTCCCAATTCATCATTTCAACTGTGACCTGGCGTGTGGGCCATAACTCAACGGAGCAGCAAAAAGCGTGCGCGGCAAGATCAAAGCGGCTCGGCGGCGCGATCAGACGCTGCTGAAATGACTTGTTTCTCAGTTAGCTTAGTGTAAACACGGCGGAACTTCAAACGGGCCGCCGCGGTAGGGGCTCTTGATGGCGCACGGTGGCGGTTTTCGTCCGCGGTTAGTTGTGATAATTAGCTGCCTAGCTTGAAAATTGAAATACGGATTTGTCATGAAGTTAACTTGAAAAAAAAACTATAGGTAAGTTAGCATTGACTCTTGTTATACTATGTCTAATGTTATATGTCCAACAATTTTTTACACGTTTTCAAGAACAAAATATAAATGATTAGCTGCGCCCCGCGGTTTCACCGGCTGTCCCACAGGAACGGTTATTTTTTTTAGGATAAAAAGTACTGGTTCTTTTTTTGTGTCTATGATAGATCAAAAACATACTAATTCACGTCTGGACAATCGGACGTGGCGCCAACTGACGGCGAGCTTGAGAAACTAGCCGCCATTCACCGCAGTTCTTTCGTTAACTTCGCATAGACTACAAGCACACTTTTACCTAAATCGTTTAACCCATAATTACGCCGAGAATCTACCTAAAAACTATTAAATTATATAAAGGACAGCTGAAGGAGCTTCTTTCGAGTGTTATTTAGTCGGTGTAGTGCCTGTGAACTGTTCTGTGAGATCTCACGTGTGGGCCACGCACGCGGCCATTAGCCGGTGCCGACCATTTAAACCACCGAGGGCTTTGACGACGCTGGATTGGTATGTACATCTATCATTTTCACATAAAAGTCCTAAAGCCTGGCCTTCAGTGTTCTCTGTATTATTATTCACCCCGCTCCCGCAATTACACATCTTTTTTCAACCGCAAACAACAACCAAAGAAAAATATCCAAGAACCAGCGCACCCGCCGCTGACGGAAATATTAGATTTTCTTTTAATTTTCCCCATCATTTTATGGTCCTTCAATACCGGATTTTGGATATTTTCATTATTTTACAACCGATTAGTACCAATTTCCTTTAAAAATCCTCAAAATCGCATTTTTCTACAGCTAAGTAGGCCGCCATTTTGTGTGCTTGAACGTCTTTAAAACTCGCCTTTGAAACCAAAGTATTATTGAAGAACTCCTTTGGTTACCGCATTACTTTATTGTGTATCCCGCACCGATATAATTGATATATCATTACCTAAACCGCATTCCATTGTTAAACTACGTCGCATTTAATCGCATTTCGTTATCTCTGAACGAACCCTCGCAGCTTTTATGCCTACTGTATGTGCTTTCACTCGATCGCGTAAATAAATAGATAATCATGACATCGTCGTCTAATGAACAGAAAATGAAACTTCTCGAATGTCAACGACATGTGTATTTTGAACGTTTACAACAAATATTCGATATCTCGCGTAGTGACTTAAATGATCCTAAGACATTAGAGGACTTTCTATGTTCTGTCGAAACATTAGACGAAATTAGAAGTAATTTTCAACAATGCGTGAAAGATATAAATCTGATTTTACTTAAAATAGACAAAGATTCAACGCCAGATTTTAATAAATGGCTCGCGTTCGAAGATATTTACTGTCGCATCAAACGTAAACATTCTCAGTTTGCACCGAAGCCGACTATGGCAGTCAAACAGAATGATAACTCGTCGCAAGGAGTTAAATTAGCTCGCATAGAAATTCCGGAATTTGACGGCAATTCAAAAGATTGGCCGCTCTTTTACGCAACTTTCCAAAACGCTGTACATTTGAATCCATCTCTTTCTGTTACCGAAAAGATGTTTTACCTCGCTGGTAAGTTGATAGGCAAAGCTAAAAATGTTTATGCCGGTTTTGTGCCTTCCGCCGAAAACTACGAAACAATATATAACGCTCTTGTGTCAAAATATGAAGACAAAAGAAATCTGGCTGCAACTTATTTGAGCCAAATGTTTTCATTAAAACCCGTCGCTTCCGCTACCGCTGACAATTTAGAAAATCTTGTTGATCAATTTTCGAACTCATATCTTGCACTAAACAATTTAAAGTTAGCCAATCTATGCGACTTTGTTATGACGTATGCGCTATTACAGCGCTTAGATAAAGAAACCGCACGCTTATTCGAAATGGAAAACCGCGGCAAAGAAATACCTACTTGGGACGGTTTGCTTTCTTTTGTCCGTGACCGCATAAAGGTTCTAAATCGAACAGGTGATAACACTAACCACGGAAACACAAAATCCAAACCACAGACAACTACGTCTAATAAAAACAATGCGCGTTCATTCGTCGTCAACAACAACAATGCTTGTGCACTATGCAAAGATTCTAGTCATGATCGTTTGTATTCATGCCCTAAGTACAAAGCACTTAATGCACGCGAACGTTACGATTATATCAAAAAGTTTCGCGCTTGTATTAATTGTTTAAGCCTACAACATAGTACAAATGCGTGCAAGTCTGAAAATAGATGTTTTCACTGTAAGAAATCGCATCATAGCACCCTGTGCTTCTCAACCGATAATAATTACAGATCACCTGTTGCAATGTCAATGACCGCTAACGCTAACCAGCACGACCGCATAGATAAGAAAACTTATAGTTCAGGATCTACAGAGCAAAAAGGTATCGCGTCATCAAGCTTGGTATCTAATGAACCTGTAAACAATGTAGCTTCATTTTGTAGTATGAGTGCTAACTTGAAGAACCCGCGTAAAACACAAAATGTTTTATTAGGTACCGCTCTTGCCAATGTGAGAAAAAATGACGGAACTTTAGCTCAAGTCAGAATTCTAATTGACAACGGATCGCAAAACCACTTCATTTCCCGCCGCGCTTGTAAGAAATTAGGCATTCGCATCTTCCATGACAATACTGAAAGGTCCGTGAACGGAATTGGCAGTAGTTCCCAGACTATAATTGGTATGGCAGATATAACTTTGATGTCTCGATACGAGAAAAGCTTTTCCTTACAAATAAAACCGCTTGTTCTTAAAAATATTTCCTCTGATTTGCCGAGTCGTGAATTTGACACTTCGACCTTGACCTACATAGGTAATTTACAACTCGCTGATCCGAACTTCAACCAACCCGCTGAAATAGATATTCTGCTAGGTGCAGAAACATTTATGGAAATTCTAAGACCCGCTAAATTACTAGGCCCGCCTGGTAAGCCAGATTTATTAGAAACTGCTTTCGGATACCTACTATTGGGATCGATCGCTTCGCTCCCTTGTTATGATGACTCCGCGAACAATGATAACGATCACGCCTTTTTCTCGTCGGGTAACGACTCGATCGAGTCTTTAGTTTCCAAGTTCTGGGAACTTGAGTCAGTGCCGCTTCGAACTCACATGTCCAAAGCAGATAAAGAATGTGAAGACTTTTACGCTCTAAATACACACCGCGATACTACAACTGGACGTTATGTCACCGCTTTACCCTTCTCGCAGTCGACCTGTGTGCTAGGCGACTCCTTGACAACAGCCTCTCGCTGTTTGTCTTCGCTCGAACGCAGATTCCATACTAATACCGCCTTGAAACAGGAATATGATAACGTGATGAGAGACTATCTCGCACGGAACATTGTTTCGCCCGCTCCCGCCCTCACTGATAAGGATTATTATATCATACCGCACCACGGTGTTTGTCGACCGGACAAGCCGCTACGCGTTGTTTTGAACGCCAGTGCGAAATGCATTGACACGAACGTTTCACTAAACGATTGTTTACATTCCGGCCCTAATTTACAGGCAGATTTAACCGCAATTATATTAAAATTCAGACTATTTCCGATTGCTTTAACAGCGGACATCAAACAAATGTTTCTGGCCATAGGAATTCGTGAAGAAGATCGCCGCTTTTTAAGAATTTTATACAAATTTGACGAAGACGATACTGCCAAGCTGTATCACTTTAATCGCGTTTGCTTCGGTTTACGGTGCTCACCGTACCTCGCTATGAAAACTGTGAAACAGCTCGCTCATGACGAGACTGATCTTCCGCTCGCTTCAGAAATTGCTAGTGACCACCTGTACATGGATGACCTTGGAGTCTCAGTGGCCACCGTCCAAGAAGGTGTTCGACTGTCACAAGATTTGATTGAATTATTTAAGCGCGGAGGTTTCGATTTAGTCAAATTTGTGAGCAACTCCCCCGAAGTATTGAGCGCGATTCCAATGGACAACCGCTTATCTTCAAAAATCGAGTTTGATAAGGAAGATAATATGAAACTGTTAGGTTTGATCTGGTCTCCAGTTGAAGACGAATTTTCAATCGCCATCAAATTTACCCCGCAGAACAAATGTACTAAACGCCTCATGCTTTCCACGGTCGCGAAATTATGGGACATTAACGGCTTTTGTGCTCCCGTTATTTTGCATGCCAAGCTATTAATCAAAGCTCTGTGGACTGCTCAGATTGACTGGGATACAGAGCCACCTAGGGACATTTGTGTGGCTTGGAAACGCTTCCTTAGAGAGCTTCCCGCACTGCAGAATTTCAAAATACCTCGCTTCGTAGGTATTGTACCAGAAGCCCGCGTCATACTGTTAGGCTTTGCCGACGCTTCGGAAAAAGCGATGGGTGCTTCTGTGTACATTTGTATACAACCTAATTCTGGACCAAATGAGGTCAAATTAATAGGCGCTAAAAGCAAGGTCGCCCCGCTCAAGGTCGTCTCTTTAGCCCGCCTGGAGCTATGCGCTCTAGTGTTGTTATCGAAACTATTTCGATTTGTTATCGAAACCGTTTCCTCTCGCTGTCACATTGACGAAATCTTCGCATTCACCGATTCGACGGTAGCCCTTCATTGGGTTCATTCGTCTCCGCATCGCTTCGATACTTTCGTGGCGAATCGCATCGCTCAAATACAGGATAATCTCAGTTCTAAGCACTTCTATCATTGCGAGAGTGCACAGAATCCTAGCGACTGTTTGAGTCGCGGCCTAACACCCGCTCAACTGCTAGATCACCCGCTGTGGCTTCACGGCCCCGCTTGGGCGCGTGA
Source organism: Peribatodes rhomboidaria (assembly GCA_911728515.1). Lineage (NCBI taxonomy): Eukaryota > Metazoa > Arthropoda > Insecta > Lepidoptera > Geometridae > Peribatodes > Peribatodes rhomboidaria. The sequence continues at coordinate 15,265,304 of OU452175.1, forward strand.
CGAAATCCACACTTGGCCTATCAATCGATTCACATTCGATCCCGCTCAAGATGAAAAACTTTTAGAGCTTAAAAAACAATCGAATGTTTTCATCACTACTGATGATAGCGAACCCTTTCTTTGTACATTGGCTAAACGAGTTTCGTCTTGGTCAAAATTTCTACGCATTGTCGTGTATATATACCGCTTTCTAGGTAAGCTTCCCCGCTCTAGTCGAATGCAAATCGAGCATTTACAACATGCTGAAATTGCTGTCATAAAAGCACTCCAACAACGATACTTTCAAAATGACATAAACGCACTTTGCAAGAAACACCGAGCTTCTAAGTCGCTCCTTCCGCTTTCTCCATTTTTGGACAATGAAATTCTTCGGGTTGGAGGCCGATTGGAAAAATCGTCTCTTGAATTTGACAGCAAACACCCGATTTTGCTTCCTAAAAAGGATCACATCGTGAATCTAATCATTGACTATTATCACCGCAAATATTTACACGCTGGTCCGCAGCTACTCTTGTCGATGCTAAGACAGAAGTTCTGGATTATCTCCGGACGCAGTACTGTAAAACAGCGCTTTCGTCTTTGTAATAGCTGCTTCAAGGCCAATCCTCGCACAGAGACGCCCTTCATGGCAACTCTGCCAGCCGCTCGTGTCAACGAGGCCAAACCCTTCCTTTTTACAGGGGTAGATTTCGCCGGACCCCAAGAAATACTAATAAGTCGCTATCGTGGCGCACGTAGAGTACGTTGCTATTTCTCACTTTTCACGTGTATGGTAACCAGGAGTGTACATATCGAAATTTCGACGGATCTATCGACAGCCTCCTTTCTTCGCGCTTTTAAACGCTTCATATCCCGTCGAGGGAAAATTCTTTCGCTATTTTCCGATAACGGAACGAATTTTGTGGGTGCGAAAGCGAAACTTGATGAACTGAACGAGTTTCTAAAGTCTAAAGCCTTTCGTGACGCTTTTACTGAAGAAACTCTCTATCAAGGCATTAAGTGGCATTTTAACGCCCCGACCGCAAGTCATATGGGTGGCGCGTGGGAGAGCATGATCCGTGTCCTCAAGGTCCATCTTCGGCGAACTATAGGAGACGCTCTTCTTACTTACGAGGAATTACTCACCGTCGTTACCCAAGTTGAGGCGATACTCAACTCTAGACCCTTAACCGCACTGAGTTCTGATCCCGCGGAACCTGAAGCTTTAACACCGGCACATTTTCTGACTCAAGGTCCGCTGGACTCATTTCACTCCGACCCGCGATTAGAATCCGTAGACTTGATTCAAAATAAACGCTTAATTGATGGCATAGTTCAGAGATTCTGGAATCGTTGGAGACGTGAGTATCTTAACACACTTCAAACGCGCGCTAAATGGAACACTAAATGTAATTCGGTGACTAAAGGCACTGTAGTCCTTCTAAAAACTGATAATTCACCGCCACTACAGTGGCCGATAGGCATAATTGAAGATGTAAAACCTTCGTCTGACGGGATCGTTCGAGTAGTTTCTGTACGCACACGAAATGGCACCTACGTTAGGCCTGTGGTAAAACTTTGTGTTTTGCCTTCCCAATAACTTTATTAAACTTATTGTTATAGTTACGCATGCCTGTCTAGGCTGCTTTAGTTCTAGATTTTAGTTTAATATATAATTATTTTCCCATTATTATTATTTTTTAGTCATCCATGTGCACTTACTGGATGTATTTCCGCTGTAACCCCACTACGCTTTACAAGCATTTGCATTAAGTTAATCTTATATTTATCCCTTTAGTTCAGGAGCTCTCTTTATCTCCTGAAGGCCGGGGGGATGGTTCTTTTTTTGTGTCTATGATAGATCAAAAACATACTAATTCACGTCTGGACAATCGGACGTGGCGCCAACTGACGGCGAGCTTGAGAAACTAGCCGCCATTCACCGCAGTTCTTTCGTTAACTTCGCATAGACTACAAGCACACTTTTACCTAAATCGTTTAACCCATAATTACGCCGAGAATCTACCTAAAAACTATTAAATTATATAAAGGACAGCTGAAGGAGCTTCTTTCGAGTGTTATTTAGTCGGTGTAGTGCCTGTGAACTGTTCTGTGAGATCTCACGTGTGGGCCACGCACGCGGCCATTAGCCGGTGCCGACCATTTAAACCACCGAGGGCTTTGACGACGCTGGATTGGTATGTACATCTATCATTTTCACATAAAAGTCCTAAAGCCTGGCCTTCAGTGTTCTCTGTATTATTATTCACCCCGCTCCCGCAATTACACATCTTTTTTCAACCGCAAACAACAACCAAAGAAAAATATCCAAGAACCAGCGCACCCGCCGCTGACGGAAATATTAGATTTTCTTTTAATTTTCCCCATCAAGTACCCTATGTGCTTTTCTTTATCCCAGACAGCGTGTATGCAAAATTTAAAATTAACACTCAATCGTTTACATTGCATAAACGAAACTTTAGGGCGTGAAAGCGTTACAAACAAACAAACTCACTTTCGCATTTATAATATTAAAAAAGTTAAGAGTTAGGATAATATTTTAGGTAACTCTTAAGCTGTTTGTAAAATTTTGTCTTGTCCTAACAATTATTTACCTTCAATACAATCCTTTTGATTTGTATTTACCTACTAGCTAAAATGCCCAGACGAGAATTCTCAGAAGCTGATCATCTGCGCAAACGTGGAGGGCAAGAGATCACGCGGTAGATCCCCGATGAGGTGATCAGACCAGCTCAAACAAAACAGCTCGTCCAGGTTTGAGGAAGTGGTGCGAATGGCTACAGACCGGAATAAGTGGAGGATACTGACAAATCGCTGGGCGAAGGAAAATGGTGGTCGCGATCTTCAGCCATGAAGGATCGACCAGAGAGAGAGAGACTAGGTACCTAAAGCCTTTTTTGCTAACTTTCAAAGACGGTTAGGTTATTTGACAACTAACTTTACCTTATGATAGATGATCGATGTTTATTTGGTCGACAAGTTAAGGTTGTAAAAGTTTCTTTCAGAATTTTTGTGTCTATAAATAGAAATAATCAAACAAAGTTATTAACAAATTTGAAATTAATAATAACACGACCAAATTTCGACAATTTGATACTAAACCGATCACAATTCCTAAAGCTTGCATTTAGCAATCAAATTTACAACCCAAAATTACTTTAACAATTACCGTCTGCAAAATCAAAAACATGAATCTTCAAAACGACCGTGTTATTAACAATTAACAAAAAACTTCAAACAATCACGCGTCAATCAATCATCGAAACCGATCATTTTTCGCCACAAATCATCAGAAAAAATTACCGGAAATGATTACAAGAACCATGAAATTGGTTAAAATTAGAACAGCTCTAATGCGTTTGAAACTATGTAATCATTGACCACTCTAAGCTTGGGGTAGCGTAGTACTATACTTTGATATGGGTATGTTTATGTTAAGGGCATTCATCATCACATTAAAGGATCCTTTTAAGGCGCCGAGGTTAGGCGCCACTTAATTGATAGTTGGTCGCTCATTAAAGCGATCACAGGCGGCGCCATGGATAAATATTGTATTTCTGACAAATTAACGGAAGACGAAGAAAAAAGCCGGAGCTTTAGAGATGAAAATAGAATGGGCGGTCGACGCGACGGTCGGCGGGTAATGAATGACTTGACGTTTTTGATGGTTTTAGCTGTAGGCGCTAAGGATCAAACCTTTTTAGCTCTGGAATTCATGCTGCCATTATATTTTTGATCGGTGTATCCTTTGTGGCAGAGGAATTAAGGAATCAGTGGCTGGTGAAGTACGAGATAGCAATTCCTTCAAAATTATGCGAGATTTGGTGGCTCAGTTGGTAGTGAACCTGCCTTCTGAGATTGGGGGCGTGGGTTCGATTCCCACCTAGGGCAAACATTTATGCGATGAACATTTGTGTTTGTTCTATGTCTGGGTGTTAATATGTATTTAAGTATGTATTTAAAAATATCTAAGTATGTTTATCAGTCTCTGGCAGCCATAGTACAAGCTTTGCTTAGTTTGGGGTCAAGCGACCATGTGTGGAAGTGTCCCGAATTTATTATTATATTATTATTATTATTATATTTCAAATACAAAATGCTAATAATAATGATCGCAATGACACGCCTCATAATCGATACAGATAGTTTGTTAAATTGTCTTTGAAAAAAAAAACCGTGAGTTCTCTCACGCCATGGTCATGCATCAGTCATATTTGCACCAACCTAGGTCTTGAGACAAAGGCGCCAATGTGTGATTAGTTTTTGGGCACTGTAAAAGCTAATTTGTCACACAGTTATAAGATTCAATATTGATAAAGTCATTCCAAATTGAAGTCAGGATTGAAACCAAAATTTAACCACACACGCCATGGCATACGGCACAGCCACGGCATCAAAGGCAGGTTTTCAATGTCAACTCAGCAAACAAGTTATTTAAGGAAGAACATTCTATGAGTCATTTTGCGCTAATTCAAAAATCACCTGGTAAAGAGTTAAGGGTCCGGCGACCACTTTAGACCAACTTCGCATTGGCTAAAGGCTTCTATTGCCATTTCGTCTAGAAGGAGACGACGAGCGAAGATAGCAAGTGAAGCTACTGACGAGCCTTGAAAGTTATCTATAGAGTGGCAAAGTGCAATTTTAATCATTTTTATGACTTTTGCACTTTTCTAATAGTTTTTAAATATTTAAAAATTTTCCCCCCTTGTATTATGGATTAACTTAAAAGCTTATGATGTACATAATCTATGAAATAGATCCGTCGAAGTGACTCCTTACAAATGCCGATATTTTTCATAGCTCTATTTTCTCTAGAGAACGTTTTTTTTTTTAAAGAACTAGAACATAGGGGTAGAGATATAGTTCATTTAATTGCACATGCCGAATTTCATCATAATCTGAAAAATGTTTTAAAAAAAATTGACAAGCATTTTCGTGTGGAAAATTCAAAGTGTCGCGGAATGGCTAGTGCAAAAATACCTAGATTTTTAACCTCATACTTACGTAACTATTCTGTAGTCTACATACGGTGTCTATTATGATAAGCACCGTATGCCTATCATAATAGCCAATAATTCAGCATTAGCACTACTAAATCAATCGTCCCATAGCCACTGCGTCATCATCGCGTGTCGGTCTCCAATAAACCAGCGTGCGTGTCGTGTCCGGCGTCCTCGGCGGATGAGTCACGGACAGCAACAGTTGGGATGATGGAACAGGTATCGGTTTAATTGCTTGTGGAGACGGTCATTTAGGTTCTTGGGTTCTTCTTATTCAGAATCACAAATTAAGCATACTTACGCCCGCGTTCTTATCGATTTTTTTGTTTACTCTAAGTTTTTTTTTGTATAAGTACGTATTACGTACATTTTTTTTATAACTTACCTTACGTACGTTTATTATAAAGATAATGAAATCTTGTTTGAATTCTAAATCAGTTTTGATATTCTAGTTCCTACTAATATTATAAACGCGAAAGGTTGTAAGAATGGATGAACAGATGGATGGATGTTTGATGATGATGATTGAGATGGATGATGGATGGATACTCTTTCACGCCTAGAAACACACTTTCTTCAGATCTGGATGAAATTTGGCATAGAGATAGATTATAGTCTGGGTCTAGACTATAAGCACATAGGATACTTTTTAACCGCGGGTGAAACCGCGGGGCGCAGCTAGTTTATTAAATAAGTTTTAGTAAGTACACTTTTTTGTAACACCATGTTTTCTTATTTTGTTTTTTGGTATATACGAGTAGTACAGGACAATGATATGGCAAAAAATGATGATGATGATGATGATAAAATATAATTACTGAAGTATGTAGCAGATACTAAGTGTGTACTAATAAAATAATTTAGTGTGTGCCCTTTTGTCAGGGCCGCTTGAAAGGCCTCTGATTCTGACACAAACATCTTTAAAAATCATTTCCAAAACACTTAAATTTTTCTCTTCTCATTCTCGTCTCCTCACCTTTCAGCTCATCATGTCGTAACACATCATCCATGACAGCACCATTACCGTTCCATCGCGTAATAAAAACAATCCGAAAATACGGCGATGAGATCAAAGCGGGCAATTAGGTCGGTGATACGGGATACGGCTTCAAACGCCGCCGCTGGAGATGGTATGGGATCAGTGATGGCGTGACGCGGTGTGGCGTGCTGTGTCAAATCCTTTTTCGCATTGAGCTAAGCTAAGGGTTAGCACACAAAACAGCGATGCGTCTTTTTACTCAACTTTGCAAGAAGAAGGGTTACGTTTTTCGAGTGTTTGTATGTATGTGTGTGGGTATGTATGTTTATATGAGGTTTCTTTGGCACGCCCTACAGCCTAAACAGCTTCATGGATTTCGACATGAGGTGTCATTTGAATCGTCTTGTTAGTAAAAGTGACATAAGGTACAAGTTACAACATTTTGCAGCCGGGTTTTTTCTTTTTTTTTTCTTTTATAATGTTACTTGTTTTGCATTCAATTAAACTATGACACAAAATTGCGATGTTACATCCTATCGCAGAATTTTCTGAGCTCGCACGACGTCGTGAGAACTTGCGTATTGATTGGCATCGGTTATCCGAACTGTGACACGAAATCATTTCAGCATTCACGTAGTTCTCCGTGTTGCGAATTACCAATGTGTTGATTAACAGTTTTGTGTGTTGACCCTAAATAAAAGCCATCGCTCGTTAAATTAACTCGGAAGCTAAAATCAAAGCACTGAAGTATAAGCCATATTTCGTGCCTTACACAACCGAATCAAATCTTCAATTAACAAATTTTGAGTACGTACCGCGTGGTCTTTATCACGAGTCGTGACTATTGTCACTCACGAAAGCTCCGTTTTGAAGAACTTTCAATTTGACCTGGAACGCCTGCTGAAAAGGCAAGGATGAGCTGCGGTTCTATACAAGCAAGCATTGAAATTTCAACTCTACCCCGCCTACTGTAGATTCAAAATTATCTAGTACAAATGACGTGCCTTCAATGACATAAGAAGCTAAAACGTAGAGCTACTATTTATTCTATGCTAAAACTACGATGTCTCCTGAAGGCCTCTGTCATGAATGGACGTACCGAACGTCCATTCGACTAACATTGTTCGTTCCATAATATCAGTAAATGGAGTGCGAACACCTATAGTTGAGCTATGATTATTATAAAAATAGTATTAACTAATACACAAATTATATTTATTCAAATTCAATAGTTTATTTCATTCGTGACTCTATGGTGGTTGAATCTAGAAGTGTCATACTGTTTTATTTCGTGGCTCTACGCTAGTTAAATCTAGTCAGACGACAAATATTAAAATAAATAAATTAAAGCCAGTAGGCACTTACTAAAAAGTGACGCGGCCTCAAACGCTTTTATCTCGTCACGTCACGTCTGTGACGAGCCGCCACCCGCGACGCGTACTTGTCACTTTTTGTGACGAGACGTGATTTATTTAAGAAGTTATTTGTTTGTAGACATTTGAAATTTTAATTAAAGTGTTCAACATTTTTTCACGTTTAGATCAAACATTTTGTCGTTAAAAATAAAATATATTTATTGTTAATTTATAATACTAGTGGCTCAGTGAGCTAGAAACTTAGCGGCCTACAACTGTTCTCCTCTGCAGGTCGCATTTCTCAGCCGATTCTCGTAAAATTTTGTGGGCAGGTTCGATAATGATTTAATGTTTTAATGTTTTTATTCCATCCAAGGGTTGTTTGGAAGAGATCGCTCAGCGATAAGACCACCCATTGCGCCTTTATTTTTGAGTGTTTAGTTTAGATTTATTTGTATTTGGTGTCAATAAAGAGTTTTACGAAAGCATTTTTGTCGAAGCTGAAGCATAGACGGTTCGGCCGCTAATGCTCGCTCGGTCGATTAAAGACTGCTGCTTATTAAAAACGTTTGAATTTTATTTGACAAAAAACTCTAAAGGTAAGTACTTAATTTAATTCTAAAATAATGAACAATAAAACGCTATACTTAAGTACTTACAATAATTTATGATTTCACTTTTATGCTCTTGCAATAAAAACTTTAAAAGACATCATACATAAGCACATTTTTATGTGTCCTCTAAATAGAATACAGAAGCACATAAAATTATATTGTTAAACAACAAAACGATAACAAATTGCAACAAGTTTTTGTTGTCAACTGTCAACAACTTGAAACTTTTACAATGAGAGATCTCCATTTGGAATCAATAATAAATTGAAATTTAAAAAGCCCAGGAGTAAGTACATATTTATTTTTTATTTTATTTTTGTGTGCCAAAGGTAAAGATGCACTACGACGAGTAAATAACAGTTGAAAGTATTTTTGATAGAACAGGCAAAACCATAGTATCGCCACGCCTTTACCCCGAGGGGCTGGCAGAGGTGTAATACAACACCCACACATCGCCGGACGATTTTTAGTCCCAAATTGTCACATTTGGGACTAAAAATGGGGGCGAGCCTGTTGCCATACACCGGGCTCCAGTCATGTAGCAGATGACATACAATACGCACATACGAGTATGTTCACACAATGAACAAATTGGTGCGTGCCGTCGGCTGGGTTCGAACTCGCTCCCTCTGGCTTGAGAGGCGGGTCTTCTCCCAACTAGGCTGCCATCGCTTTTTTAACCAAAAAAGCCATAGTAAGTAAAACATTCAAGGTTAAACAAATAAGCTCTTATTTTTAACAATAATTTGATTTGAGTAAAACATGCAATTTTTTTATTTATTTTTTATTAATCTCACCTGATGCCAAGCAAAGATACGGTATACGATAACACACTATAACACAGTTACAACTTTAATCGGCAAGTAGCATACTTGGAACTTTACTTGGAGATGATGAAAGAAACTAATTCACTCGACAGCTAACCGAGTCTTTTGAAACTTTGTGAGTAGATAAAGAAAAACTAAAGACTAACTCGGCAAAAAAAAACTGTATTATTATTGAACCTGCTCACAAAATTTTACGAGAATAGTGAGGAGGAATGCGACTTGTAGAGGAGGACAGACGACAGTCACGAGGTCTCCAGCACACAGAGCCACTTATTATTTAAGCAGAATTGTTCATTAATACTCTACTATTTGAAAACCAGTAAATGTTACTTTGTCTCACGTCGCACTAGATTATGGGTTCACGTGCATTTGTACCTTAAATGTTTTTTTATTACATGTCAATCCATTTCTGATCACCTTATTCATCAACACGACATTAAAACGTTACCAAAAGGTCAGCTATGTAAAAACTAAATTGAATTATTTAACAGATTCATATATTAACGTAAAATGAATACGTCAACATCGATTAGTGTCGATTGTTATCGTAGAATAAGGAGATACAGATAAACAACCAGGAGGACTATTCTTACAAGTCGAGACATTTCTTGTCATTGTTTCACTCGTTTTAAAAGTCATAGGAGAGAAAGTGAACAAGTAACATCTTACGCATCAAGAATAGGGGGCCTGATTTTAAATCTGGTAGGCATTTGTCAAATAAACTAAATGTAATTTTTGAAACATTAAATGATAGAGGCGTGACCGACACCATCACTTGACTTTAGGCTTTTGAATGTATGCCAAGTCGGCTGCAAAAGAAACCGATACAAATCAAAAGTTTGACAGTACGCGCATATTGCGCCTTGCATCTGTGACTGGCGCATGGCGAAATGTGTCAGCAGTCGCAAGTCGCAGTCGCAACTCAAACGTCAGGTATGCGGAGCATTGAATAAAATTAAATGTATGTGAAATTCGTCGTATTCGATCGTGTTCTACTGTGTTCGTGTCTTACCTACGAACTGTCGCATGTCGCCCAACGTGCGCGTGTTATAAAGCAAAAGAATTGTCTCTGTATCTCGACTCGTTCTCCGATTTGTATCGTCATTGTCTCTCTCGTTTGAAAAGTGCATCATGCAGCTTGTGATCTTCTGACTTGTCCATCTGTTCCTTTTCTGATCTGCTAGTATACCTTAGTATACTTGTCTAATAGTACCTTTGTTCACTCGTTGACATCTTTATAGGGTGAATAAAATTTAAATCGATTGTATTTTTACAAATATGCATCGAAAGTTATATGCTTACAACTGTTACAAGCTGTTGTTGGATTGAAGTTTAAATTATGATCTATTCTATAATACTATAAAAGTCATGATATTTTTGCGATAGTTTACATTTTTACTGTGACATTTATTTTATGTGCCTATAATGTTCGAAATGCAGAATTTTTTGCTTATTTAAAACGACTCTACTTAGCGTTTAGTTCAATATGTATTAATAGCAGTTAATACTTATAGGTACCTACTACTTTAATTTATTTCGGAGAATTTCAATTACTGAATATTAAAAAATCCTGCAGTGGTTGATTATATATACCCATAATAACAGGGACAGCCATTTGCCTGTAAATATATATGAGTTAGCTTCCTACTAACATTACACCAGTAAAACATTAAACAGTAGTTTCACATTTCTTTTGTTTAAATAGAAATTAATGTTTGTTACATAATCAGACAGCTAACGGATCAGAATAAAATTTGGCAAAGGGACAGATTAATGGTCAAGACCAACAGATACTTTTTAACCACGGCTAACACTGCGAGTTGCAGCTCGTAATACAGACGTTTGATCTTCGATCTTCGATCAAACTAAGCAACATTCTCTTTCGTTTTTTGTCGACCATGCCGTTAAGGGATGTTGTAAGAACTAATTCTCAATTTGTTCCCCATTACGCACGTTTCCATACGAGTGGTGTACTGCAATTAAAATAACATTATATGGGCAGGCAAGGTGTGTTTTGTACTCAACTGTCTGCCTATGGTTTAATTTAATACGTAATGAGACGTGTTCACACAGCGTGTTAGCGTTTTTAGTGAATAAAAAAATATATTCATACGAGTTATAATAATTATAAGTGTTATTTGAAGTGTTTAGGTATTGACTAGATGTTCTTAGTTTTTGTTTGTTTACTTTTTTCTTGTTTAACCCTTTAACTGCCTGAGTTGGATTTATGAGACAAAGATTTTCGTGCTGATCCCACTTGGGACGATAGTAAGCTGGAGACAAGAGCAGGCTTAGACAGACAGGAGAACGCGATTGAAGACTGAATCAGGAAACCAAGACCATGCTTTTGCCTTGTCTCAGTTTTGCACGCGAACGGGCATAAATACAAAACCCTACAGTCAAGTGTATAATGGTCTCGGTCACCCGTCTTAGTCTCCAGTCTCCCGTTCTCGGTCTCTGTATCAAAAAATAATAAAATGTCTTTATTCAATTGGGTATAGCAATACACTTAAGAACTTCAAAGTACTCGAAAGTCTCGATCGAACTTCCACTTGTGTTGTTTGTCTTTACAGGGTGCGACAATCTTTGTCTGATAAACCTGTTTTAGGCGGTTAAAGGGTTAATTTTTTTATAGTGCTTAACTACTTATTTTAAATTACATGACTTAAATTATTAAACATCTGAATTAAAATTTCTCTGTATTTGGCTTCGTTGGATTTGCTAAGAAAAGAAATGCATACCTACTTTTAAGTTTTATGAATGCATGCATTTTAATCTTTAAGTCATTCGGTGCTTAGCATAAGAGACTGAAGATAGCCAATAAGGCTGTTGGATTAAGACAGTATTTTGGTGTATGTGATATACTCGGCCATCCTCACACTTATGACTTATCTAATGAGAAAGACAGGGACCGCCTTATCATGGCACGCGCTAAATTAATGTCTAGAAGTCAACTAGTTCAAATTTTTAGATCCATTTGAAAGTAGATCTCTGTAAAGTTAATAGGAAACTGCTCTTATAAATTTCCCTACTTTGGTATGTGTGAATGGACTACTAATGAGTACTAAATGCCTGGACTAGACTGATGGCATTGCCATACTCGCAATGCCTACTAATAGTATTAATTATCTGAACAAGCATGTACATACTTATTTGAGAAGAAATTGCCTGATGCCAGAAGCAGACAGCAGTCTGGACTGCCTTAAGCAGCTTAGTACCAGCTGCCTCTGCAAGTTTCATTTAAAAGTTGTAAAAAACTTTTATCAAGATGAAATGATGTCCTGCTATGAACTTCACATCATTAGCCAACGTTGTTATTATCAGTGTTTTTTTTTCTCGATTAGGCATTTTGGTACGTCGTAAGTTTTACGGTCGTAAGGCCGGGTCTTAGGGAAAGTCCACCTTAGTATACACAATACTCTTACTTATTACTATATGCTTTTATTGAAAAAAAAAAATGAAAAAATATTTATTTAGCATAAACATACATATCTACACGTAAGACAGGGATACCAGAATCACACAAGTATAATGTTTATGGATGTATAAGTCAAATTGAAAATAACAACGATTCCTGCACTAGGCAAAGCCTGTATCGCAGGAATCTGATACGCATTTTCTATTGATTTAAACCTCAAGTTCACATTAAAATTTATAGGTAATTTGAAATAGTATCTATTATTTTTAATAAATTTAAAAATATATAAAAACATATTTATACATTTATATTTATTAAGTATATATACATATAGTAAGTATAATATTCATATAATTTACAATATTATTAATTTTCTTTAAATTAAAATATTCAATATTATTATAGTTTAAGTAGTAAGTTTAGTTAGTATGGTATTCGTTTATTTAAGAAAGAATTTTCAATAAGTCTTCAGTCTCTTTAAAGCTCAAACTAGTTAGGAACCTATGAATAATCTTTTTGGCTTCAGAAAAAGTTTTCTCGATCAAATTACAATGTTTGTCCACGGCGTTGTAAACATTAACCCTAGCGAAATGACCGAAACGATGGGCAAATTTTGAGCTAACTTGTGGAAATGGTAATTTATAAGTTCTTTTTTTAATAATTTCATCGTAATTAGGAGCAGCAAGAACAGATCTGTGTACTGACAGTGACGTTTTAAAAATAAAT